>CM067845.1:577776306-579026306 GCA_034509565.1 Triticum monococcum
AATATGAGCAATAACAGGGTTTCAAGAAATATTAGTATACCATAATCTCTCGCATGTTGGAGCGTCACTTAAATTTCATTCACCAGGAATATGTACTTGGACCAATTGCATCCCTGTTATTTGGCCAAATGAGCAACTTCAGTCTTCAGTGCTGCCCGTCCCAGCAATGACTGGTAGTTGAGTCAAATCGTTCTGTACTTCTGTTATTAGGTATGTTTCAACTCATTCTGCACATGTCAAATTCGTCACAGCATCACTAACAGTGCTACAATAATCAGTTCAGCTTTGTTCACGCTCAGCTCCATCAGCTGGCTTGATATCTGGCAACAGACGCTGTTACGCCGCAATGCATTTTGGTGGTTGACAATAGATGACATAACAACTTTTTATTGTTGATTTGGTGGTTCATTGGTAGAAAAAAGGCCTATAGTCCTGGTTTGTAAGGGCCTTTAGTCCCGGTTCCTGAACCGGGACTAAAGTGTCGGTACTAATGTCCCGACCCTTTAATCCCGGTTCAATCGAGAACCGGGACTGATGGGCCTCCACGTGGGCAGTGCGCAGAGCCCAGGTAGGAGACCCTTTGGTCCCGGTTGGTGGCACCAACCGGGACCAATAGTCATCCACGCATCAGCATTTCTGTGGCTGGGGTTTTTGTTTTTTTTAAGGGGGGGAGGGGGTTGGGGGTTTTGGGGGGTTAATTTAGGTGTTTCATATATTGTGTTAGCTAGCTATAATTAATAAAGAGAAGTGTCCTCTCTTACGTCTGTGCTTGGTCGATGCTACGTACCATACATACGTATAGAGAGGACCAGACACGCTGGCTAGCTAGTAAGCAAACGAAGGAAACAGAAGATCGTCATGAACATATATGCATACAGAGAGAAATGATATCGACCACTTCTCCTTCTCCGAGAGATTGGTCGAACAACAAGTTCTCGTATATCTATCCGACACTACCGGCTACATACACTGATAGAAAAAGGGCCTATAGTCCCGGTTCGTAAGGGCCTTTAGTCCCGGTTGCTGAACCGGGACTAAAGTGTCGGTACTAATACCCTGACCCTTTAGTCCCGATTCAATCCAGAACCGGGACTGATGGGCCTCCACGTGGGCAGCGCGCAGAGCCCAGGTAGGAGACCCTTTGGTCCCGGTTGGTGGCACCAACCGGGACCAATAGGTATCCACGCGTCAGGATTTCTGTGGCTGGGGTTTTAGTTTTTTTTTGAAGGGGGGGGGGGGAGGGTTGGGTGTTTTGGGGGGTTAATTTAGGTGTTTCATATATTGTGTTAGCTAGCTATAATTAATAAAGAGAATTGTCCTCTCTTATGTCCGTGATTGGTCGACGCTACGTACTATACATACGTATAGAGAGGACCAGACACGCTGGCTAGCTAGTAAGCAAACGAAGGAAACAGAAGATCGTCATGAACATATATGCATACAGAGAGAAGTGATATCGACCACCTCTCTTTCTCCGAGAGATTGGTCGAACAACAAGTTCTCGTATATCTATCTGACACTACCGGCTACATATATACAATAATTATCTCTTACAAATATAATCATACGGACTCAGGGTCAACATAGAATTCTCCGTCTTCAGGGATCACGTGGTCAAGAAAGAATGCCGCCAATTCCTCTTGAATTGCTCGCATGCGAGCTGGTGCTAGGAGTTCATCCCGCTTTCGAAACATCTAATTTAAAGAAAGGGGTCAATACATATATATATGAATGAATGAAACTCAACACAAATGATGGTAATAAAATAAAATTGTGAATGTTGTTATTTATGTACTTCATATTGTTCGTCAGTGTAGCCCCGCTCACAGGTCGTGTGGTGGATGGACTCGCAAACATAGTATCCACATAAATCATTCCCTTGTTCCTGCCACAACCACTTTACAAGAAATAGAGGTTAATCAAACTGATAAGCAAGAATGCCAAATGGTATTGATGAAACTAGCGCTTGAATGACTAGTAGATGCGCTTAAAATGCTACTATAGCTAGTACTTACTTTCGGGTGTCTAAATTGTAGGTCCTTCGGCAGTCCCGGAGCTTTTCTGGTGAATTTTCTCCAAACCCTGCCGGACAAAGAAAACAATTACTTGATATATCAGGAAATGAACAAAGTTGCTGATATGGTGGATAATGATCGATTTAACTTACTTCTGAAGTATTTGAGTCATGTCTGCATAGTCTTTGGGATCTTTTTGTCTTGAGTCTAAGACGGTTACTAGTCCCTGCTAGCTTAATATGTAGGAGAATATAGTGGAAACTGCACACGCATGCATAACTCATCAATTACATTACTATAACCTTGACTAATATATAAGGGAAACCGAATACGCACAAGACAGTAACACTCACTTGAAGTTGTAAGGAAAGAGTATTATATCTTTGTTTTGATTTATTATCAACGATCGTAGCATGCTGGCCTCGGTTTCTGCAGCATGAAATTTAACCTGAGTTGCATCTATGAGATATGTGTTAATGAACCCAATATCACCGACTTGTCTTTTCTTCAATTCGACGATCTTCAATCTGCATAATATAGTGAGGATGATTATAAATACATGCAATGAAAGAGCTAAGCTATATAGAGAAACTTAATGACAGAAGTAGTACTACTTACAGATAGTAGCAGGCGACCGTTGTTTTATCGAGGGCCAATTGATTGAAAAACTGATAGAACTCCTCAAATGGAACAGGCAACAGATCAATTCCAACGAGGTCATGCTCCTTTTTAACTTTCACATACAAAGTACTCCTCCCCCCCGAGTCTCTGCAGATTTTCAAGTACCAATCATGCAATCTTCGCATCATCGTTGATAGAGATCTTTCATCTTTGACGAGAGGCTTCCCGTACTCATATCTTTGTATCTGCATGTCCATGGGTTCATAATGTACTTCGTCGGGCAGGTAATCTGCAAGATTGCTATAACCGGGCACCATCCTCGGATCATTAGCAACGTTGTGGCTAGGCGCCTTGAGCGGGGGCCATGATTGCTTCGCTTGTTCGCCGAGCTGGGCAATTTGTTTCCCAGCTCGTCGTTCTTTCAGCCTTTGATCACTGACAGTACTTCCCGACCGCTCCGCTTCGGCAAATTCCTTTCCAATAATGCGGTCATAGTTTCCTTTCGGCGGATCAGGCTTCGGTGGTTTTGTCAGGGCAGCTAGAGTGCGCTTCACTTTCACCGGATCTACCTTCTCCTCCGGAGGTGGATGTTTCTTTGCTTTCACCCCTTCAAAGAATTTCCTCACTTCTTCTCGCGCGATCTCGGCGTTCTCCTCCTGGGTCCTCTCGTATGGTAACTTCTCTGGTGTCTTCAGAGAAGGACCGAATCTGCATGTCCTCCCGCTTCTGGTTGTACTGCTAGACGCCGATCGAGGAGACGGAGCAGTTGTCTTCTTTACTTTCTTAAGAGGCGGAGGAGAAGGACTATGACGCGCCGGAGCAGCTGGAGCGGCGGCAGGTCTCTTCCGCCCTTGCTGACGAGGCGGAGAAGGAGGAGGCTGGCTGCTCAGGCGCGTCAGCGCAGGCAGAGAAGGAGGCGGAGTGCCGCCATGCGTCAGAGAAGGAGCTGGCCGAGGGCCCTGATCGTCACTCGTCGGAGGAGGAGGCGGTGGAGGAGGCGGAGTGCCCTGACTCGCCGCAGGAGGAGGAGGAGGTGGAGGCGTCCAGTTCAGAAGGTTGATGAGCTCCTTCCGCCATAGGCATGGAGTCTTCAGAGCAGACCCCAGCCGAGTCTCCCCTTCACTGGTAGGGTGGTCAAGCTGGAGGTCCTCAAATCCCTCCGTTATCTCATCCACCATCACCCTAGCATATCCTTCTGGAATCGGCCGACAGTGAAAAGTTGCGCCGGGTTCAGTAGGATAAACAGAGCCAACAGCCGCCTTGACCTTCAAATTCATCCATTGCGTCATAAGGTGGTGAAGGAAATATGCCCTAGAGGCAATAATAAAGTTATTATTTATTTCCTTATATCATGATAAATGTTTATTATTCATACTAGAATTGTATTAACCGGAAACATAATACATGTGTGAATACATAGACAAACTTAGTGTCACTAGTATACCTCTACTTGACTAGCTCGTTAATCAAAGATGGTTATGTTTCCTAACCATAAACAAAGTGTTGTTATTTGATTAACGAGGTCACATCATTAGTTGAATGATCTAATTGACATGACCCATTCCATTAGCTTAGCACCCGATCGTTTAGTATGTTGCTATTGCTTTCTTCATAACTTATACATGTTCCTATGACTATGAGATTATGCAACTCCCGTTTACCAGAGGAACACTTTGTGTGCTACCAAACGTCACAACGTAACTGGGTGATTATAAAGGAGCTCTATAGGTGTCTCCAAAGGTAGATGTTGGGTTGGCGTATTTCGAGATTAGGATTTGTCACTCCGATTGTCGGAGAGGTATCTCTGGGCCCTCTCGGTAATGCACATCACATAAGCCTTGCAAGCATTGCAACTAATGAGTTAGTTGCGGGATGATGTATTACAGAACGAGTACAGAGACTTGTCGGTAACGATATTGAACTAGGTATTGGATACCGACGATCGAATCTCGGGCAAGTAACATACCGATGACAAAGGGAACAACATATGTTGTTATGCGGTCTGACCGATAAAGATCTTCGTAGAATATGTAGGAACCAATATGGGCATCCAGGTCCCGCTATTGGTTATTGACCGGAGACGTGTGTCTCGGTCATGTCTACATTGTTCTCGAACCGTAGGGTCCGCACGCTTAACGTTATGATGACAGTTATTATGAGTTTATGCATTTTGATGTACCAAAGTTAGTTCGGAGTCCCGGATGTGATCACGGACATGACGAGGAGTCTCGAAATGGTCGAGACATAAAGATTGATATATTGGCCGGCTATAGTCGGACACCGGAAGTGTTCCGGGTGATTTCGGAGAAAACCGGAGTATCGGAAGGGTTACCGGAACCCTCCGGGGAAGTAATGGGCCTTATTGGGCCTTAGGGGAGAGAGAGGGCTGCGGCCTAGGAGGTGCCCCCCCCCCACATGGGGAGTCCGAATTGGACTAGGGAGGGGGGCGCGGCCCCTCTTTCCCTCTCCCTCTCCCCCTCTTTCCTTCCCCCATAGGGTTTCCTAATTGGATTAGGAAAGGGGAGTCCTACTCCCACTAGGAGGAGGACTCCCCCTCCCCTTGGCGCGCCCCATAGGGCCGGCCGGCCTCCCCCTTGCTCCTTTATATACGGGGGCAGGGGGGCACCCTAGGACACACAAGTTGATCTTTGAGATCGTTCCTTAGCCGTGTGCGGTGCCCCCTGCCACCATATTCCACCTCGATCATATCGTTGTAGTGCTTAGGCGAAGCTCGGCGTCGGTAGAACATCAAGATCGTCACCACGCCGTCGTGCTGACGGAACTCCTCCCCGAAGCTTTGCTGGATCGGAGCCCGGGGATCGTCATCGAGCTATACGTGTGCTAAGAACTCGGAGGTGCCGGAGTAACTATGCTTGGATCGGTCGGATCAGGAAGAAGACGTACGACTACTTCCTCTACGTTGTGTCAACACTTCCGTTGCGATCTACAAGGGTATGTAGATCATGCTCTCCCCCTCGTTGCTATGCATCACCATGATCTTGCGTGTGCGTAGGAATTTTTTTGAAATTACTACGTTCCCCAATAGTGGTATCAGAGCCTAGGTTTTATGGTTTGATGTTATTTGCACGAGTAGAACACAAGTGAGTTCTGGGCGATACAAGTCATACTGCCTACCAGCATGTCATACTTTGGTTCGGCGGTATTGTTGGATGAAGCGGCTCGGACCGACATTACGCGTACGCTTACGCGAGACAGGTTCTACCGCCGTGCTTTGCACACAGGTGGCTGGCGGGTGTCAGTTTCTCCAACTTTAGTTGAACCGAGTGTGGCTACGCCCGGTCCTTGCGAAGGTTAAAACGGAGTCTATTTGACAAACTATCGTTGTGGTTTGGATGCGTAGGTGAGATTGGTTCTTACTTAAGCCCGTAGCAGCCACATAAAACTTGCAACAACAAAGTAGAGGACGTCTAACTTGTTTTTGCAGGGCATGTTGTGATGTGATATGGCCAAGACATGATGCTAAATTTTATTGTATGAGATGATCATGTTTTGTAACCGAGTTATCGGCAACTGGCAGGAGCCATATGGTTGTCGCTTTATTGTATGCAATGCAATCGCGGTGTAATGCTTTACTTTATCACTAAGCGGTAGCGATAGTCGTGGAAGCATAAGATTGGCGAGACGACAACGATGCTACGATGGAGATCAAGGTGTCGCGCCGGTGACGATGGTGATCATGACGGTGCTTCGGAGATGGAGATCACAAGCACAAGATGATGATGGCCATATCATATCACTTATATTGATTGCATGTGATGTTTATCTTTTTATGCATCTTATCTTGCTTTGATTGACGGTAGCATTATAAGATGATCTCTCACTAAATTATCAAGAAGTGTTCTCCCTGAGTATGCACCGTTGCCAAAGTTCGTCGTGCCCAGACACCACGTGATGATCGGGTGTGATAAGCTCTACGTCCATCTACAACGGGTGCAATCCAGTTTTTGCACACGCAGAATACTCAGCTTAAACTTGACGAGCCTAGCATATGCAGATATGGCCTCGGAACACGGAGACCGAAAGGTCGAGCGTGAATCATATAGTAGATATGATCAACATAGCGATGTTCACCATTGAAAACTACTCCATCTCACGTGATGATCGGTTATGGTTTAGTTGATTTGGATCACGTGATCACTTAGAGGATTAGAGGGATGTCTATCTAAGTGGGAGTTCTTAAGTAATTTTATTAATTGAACTTAAACTTATCATGAACTTAGTACCTGATAGTATCTTGCTTGTTTATGTTGATTGTAGATAGATGGCTCGTGCTGTTGTTCCGTTGAATTTTAATGCGTTCCTTGAGAAAGCAAAGTTGAAAGATGATGGTAGCAATTACACGGACTGGGTCCGTAACTTGAGGATTATCCTCATTGCTGCTCAGAAGAATTACATCCTGGAAGCACCGCTGGGTGCCAGGCCTGCTGCTGGAGCAACACCAGATGTTATGAACATCTGGTAGAGCAAAGCTGATGACTACTCGATAGTTCAATGTGCCATACTTTACGGCTTAGAATCGGGACTTCAACGACGTTTTGAACGTCATGGAGCATATGAGATGTTCCAGGAGTTGAAGTTAATATTTCAAGCAAATGCCCGGATTGAGAGATATGAAGTCTCCAATAAATTCTATAGCTGCAAGATGGAGGAGAACAGTTCTGTCAGTGAGCATATACTCAAAATGTCTGGGTATAATAATCACTTGATTCAGATGGGAGTTAATCTTCCAGATGATTGCGTCATTGATAGAATTCTCCAATCACTGCCATCAAGCTACAAGAGCTTCGTGATGAACTATAATATGCAAGGGATGAACAAGACTATTCCTGAGCTCTTCGCAATGCTGAAAGCTGCGGAGGTAGAAATCAAAAAGGAGCATCAAGTGTTGATGGTCAGCAAGACCACTAGTTTCAAGAAAAAGGGCAAAGGGAAGAAGAAGGGGAACTTCAAGAAGAACGGCAAGCAAGTTGCTGCTCAAGAGAAGAAACCCAAGTCTGGACCTAAGTCTGAAACTGAGTGCTTCTACTGCAAGCAGACTGTTCACTGGAAGCGGAACTGCCCCAAGTATTTGGCGGATAAGAAGGATGGCAAGATGAACAAAGGTATATGTGATATACATGTTATTGATGTGTACCTTACTAGAGCTCGCAGTAGCACCTGGGTATTTGATACTAGTTCTTTTGCTAATATTTGTAACTCGAAACAGCGACTACGGATTAAGCGAACACTGGCAAAGGACGAGGTGACGATGCGCGTGGGAAACGGTTCCAAAGACGATGTGATCGCGGTCGGCACGCTACCTCTACATCTACCTTCGGGATTAATATTAGACCTAAATAATTGTTATTTGGTGCCAGCGTTGAGCATGAACATTATATCTGGATCTTGTTTGATGCGAGACGGTTATTCATTTAAATCAGAGAATAATGGTTGTTCTATTTATATGAGTAATATCTTTTATGGTCGTGCACCTTTGAGGAGTGGTCTATTTTTGATGAATCTCGATAGTAGTAACACACATATTCATAATGTTGAAACCAAAAGATGCAGAGTTCATAATGACAGTGCAACTTATTTGTGGCACTGTCGTTTAGGTCATATCGGTATAAAGCGCATGAAGAAACTCCATACTGATGGACTTTTGGAACCACTTGATTATGAATCACTTGGTACTTGCGAACCGTGCCTCATGGGCAAGATGACTAAAACACCGTTCTCCAGTACTATGGAGAGAGCAACAGATTTATTGGAAATCACACATACCGATGTATGTGGTCTGATGAATATTGAGGCTCGTGGCGGATATCGTTATTTTCTCACCTTCACAGATGACTTAAGCAGATATGGGTATATCTACTTAATGAAACATAAGTCTGAAACATTTGAAAAGTTCAAAGAATTTCAGAGTGAAGTTGAAAATCATCGTAACAAGAAAATAAAGTTTCTATGATCTGATCATGGAGGAGAATATTTGAGTTACGAGTTTGGTGTACATTTGAAAAATTGTGGAATAGTTTCGCAACTCACGCCACCCGGAACACCACAGCGTAATGGTGTGTCCGAACATCGTAATCGTACTTTACTAGATATGGTACGATCTATGATGTCTCTTACTGATTTACCGCTATCGTTTTGGGGTCATGCTTTAGAGACGGCCGCATTCACGTTAAATAGGGCACCATCAAATCCGTTGAGACGACGCCTTATGAACTATGGTTTGGCAAGAAACCAAAGTTGTCGTTTCTTAAAGTTTGGGGCTGCGATGCTTATGTGAAAAAGCTTCAACCTGATAAGATCGAACCCAAATCTGAGAAATGTGTCTTCATAGGATACCCAAAGGAGACTGTTGGGTACACCTTCTATCACAGATCCGAAGGCAAGTTATTTGTTGCTAAGAATGGATCCTTTCTAGAGAAGGAGTTTCTCTCGAAAGAAGTGAGTGGGAGGAAAGTAGAACTTGATGAGGTAACTATACCTGTTCCCTTATTGGAAAATAGTACATCACAGAAAACTATTTCTACGACATCTATACCAATTAGTGAGGAAGCTAATGATGATGATCATGAAACTTCAGGACAAGATACTACTGAACCTCGTAGATCGACCAGAGTGAGATCCGCACCAGAGTGGTACGGTAAGCCAGTTATGGAAATCATGCTACTAGATCATGATGAACCTACGAACTATGAAGAAGCGATGGTGAGCCCGGATTCCGCAAAGTGGCTTGAAGCCATGAAATCTGAGATGGGATCCATGTATGAGAACAAAGTATGGACTTTGGTTGACTTGCCCGATGATCGGCAAGCAATTGAGAATAAATGGATCTTCAAGAAGAAGACTGACGCTGACGGTAATGTTACTGTCTACAATGAAGGAAATATGCCCTAGAGGCAATAATAAAGTTATTATTTATTTCCTTATATCATGATAAATGTTTATTATTCATGCTAGAATTGTATTAACCGGAAACATAATACATGTGTGAATACATAGACAAACAGAGTGTCACTAGTGTGCCTCTACTTGACTAGCTCGTTAATCAAAGATGGTTATGTTTCCTAACCATGAACAAAGAGTTGTTATTTGATTAACGAGGTCACATCATTAGTTGAATGATCTGATTGACATGACCCATTCCATTAGCTTAGCACCCGATCGTTTAGTATGTTGCTATTGCTTTCTTCATGACTTATACATGTTCCTATAACTATGAGATTATGCAACTCCCGTTTACCAGAGGAACACTTTGGGTACTACCAAACGTCACAACGTAACTGGGTGATTATAAAGGAGTACTACAGGTGTCTCCAATGGTAGATGTTGGGTTGGCGTATTTCGAGATTAGGGTTTGTCACTCCGATTGTCGGAGAGGTATCTCGGGGCCCTCTCGGTAATACACATCACATAAGCCTTGCAAGCACTATAACTAAGATGTTAGTTGTGAGATGATGTATTACGGAACGAGTAAAGAGACTTGCCAGTAACGAGACTGAACTAGGTATTGGATACCGACGATCGAATCTCGGGCAGGTAACATACCGATGACAAAGGGAACAACGTATGTTGTTATGCGGTCTGACCGATAAAGATCTTCGTAGAATATGTAGGAGCCAATATGGGCATCCAGGTCCCGCTATTGGTTATTGACCGGAGACGTGTCTCGGTCATGTCTACATTGTTCTCGAACCGTAGGGTCCGCACGCTTAACGTTACGATGACAGTTATTATGAGTTTATGCATTTTGATGTACCGAAGGTTGTTCGGAGTCCCGGATGAGATCACGGACATGACGAGGAGTCTCGAAATGGTCGAGACATAAAGATTGATATATTGGAAGCCTATGTTTGGACATCGGAAGTGTTCCGGGTGAAATCGGGATTTTACCGGATTACCGGGAGGGTTACCGGAACCCCCGGGGAGCCAAATGGGCCAACATGGGCCTTAGTGGAAAGGTGAGAGGGCAGCCCACATAGGGCTGCGCCTCCCCCCTCTCCCTAGTCCTATTAGGACTAGGAGAGGGGCCGGCCACCTCTCTCTCTCTCCCCTTTGAAGGATTCCTAGTTGGACTAGGATTGGAGGGGGGAGTCCTACTCCCGGTAGGAGTAGGACTCCTCCTGCGCCTCCCTCTCTTTGGCCGGCCAGCCCCCCTCCCTCCAACCTTTATATACGGGGGCAGGGGACACCCCAAGACACACAAGTTGATCCTTGAGATCGTTCCTTAGCCGTGTGCGGTGCCCCCTGCCACCAAATTCCACCTCGATCATACCGTTGTAGTGCTTAGGCGAAGCCCTACGTCGGTAGTACATCAAGATCGTCACCACGCCGTTGTGCTGACGGAACTCTTCCTCGACGCTTTGCTGGATCGGAGCCCGAGGATCGTCATCGAGCTGAACGTGTGCTAAGAACTCGGAGGTGCCGGAGTAACGGAGCTTGGATCGGTCGGATCGGGAAGAAGACGTACGACTACTTCCTCTATGTTGTGTGATCGCTTCCACAGTCGGTCTGCTTTGGTACGTAGACAGCACTCTCCCCTCTTGTTGCTATGCATCACCATGATCTTGCGTGTGCGTAGGAAAATTTTCGAAATTACTACGTTCCCCAACAGTGGTATCAGAGCCTAGGTTTTTATGCTTTGATGTTATATGCACGAGTAGAACACAAGTGAATTGTGGGCGATACAAGTCATACTGCCTACCAGCATGTCATACTTTGGTTCGGCGGTATTGTTGGACGAGACGATCCGGACCAACCTTACGCGTACTCTTACGCGAGACCGGTTCCCTCGACGTGCTTTGCACATAGATGGCTTGCGGAAGACTGTCTCTCCAACTTTAGTTGAACCAAGTGTGACTACGCCCGGTCCTTGAGAAGGTTAAAACGGAGTCTATTTGACGAACTATCGTTGTGGTTTTGATGCATAGGTGAGATGAGTTCTTACTTAAGCCCGTAGCAGCCACGTAAAACTTGCAACAACAAAGTAGAGGACGTCTAACTTGTTTTTGCAGGGCATGTTGTGATGTGATATGGTCAAGGCATGATGCTGATTTTATTGTATGAGATGATCATGTTTTGTAACCGAGTTATCGGCAACTGGCAGGAGCCATATGGTTGTCGCTTTATTGTATGCAATGCAATCGCGATGTAATGCTTTACTTTATTACTAAGCGGTAGTGATAGTCGTGGAAGCATAAGATTGGCGAGACGACAACGATGCTACGATGGAGATCAAGGTGTCGCGCCGGTGACGATGGTGATCATGACGGTGCTTCGGAGATGGAGATCACAAGCACAAGATGATGATGGCCATATCATATCACTTATATTGATTGCATGTGATGTTTATCCTTTTATGCATCTTATCTTGCTTTCATTGACGGTAGCATTATAAGATGATCTCTCACTAAATTATCAAGAAGTGTTCTCCCTGAGTATGCACCGTTGCAAAAGTTCTTCGTGCTGAGACACCACGTGATGATCGGGTGTGATAGGCTCTACGTTCAAATACAACGGGTGCAAAACAGTTGCACACGCGGAATACTCAGGTTATACTTGACGAGCCAAGCATATACAGATATGGCCTCGGAACACGGAGACCGAAAGGTCGAGCGTGAATCATATAGTAGATATGATCAACATATTGATGTTCACCATTGAAAACTACTCCATCTCACGTGATGATCGGTTATGGTTTAGTTGATTTGGATCACGTGATCACTTAGAGGATTAGAGGGATGTCTATCTAAGTGGGAGTTCTTAAGTAATATGATTAAATTGAACTTAAATTTATCATGAACTTAGTCCTGGTAGTATTTTGCAAATCATGTTGTAGATCAATTGCTCGCGTTGTTGCTTCCCTGTGTTTATTTTGATATGTTCCTAGAGAAAATTGTGTTGAAAGATGTTAGTAGCAATGATGCGGATTGGATCCGTGATCTGAGGTTTATCCTCATTGCTGCACAGAAGAATTATGTCCTTGATGCACCGCTAGGTGACAGACCTATTGCAGGAGCAGATGCAGACGTTATGAACGTTTGGCTAGCTCAATATGATGACTACTTGATAGTTTAGTGCACCATGCTTAACGGCTTAGAATCGGGACTTCAAAGACGTTTTGAACGTCATGGACCATATGAGATGTTCCAGGAGTTGAAGTTAATATTTCAAGCAAATACCCAAGTTGAGAGATATGAAGTCTCCAACAAGTTCTATAGCTAAAAGATGGAGGAGAATCGCTCAACTAGTGAGCATGTGCTCAGATTGTCTGGGTACTACAATCGCTTGAATCAAGTGGGAGTTAATCTTCCAGATAAGATAGTGATTGACAGAATTCTCTAGTCACCATCACCAAGTTAGCAGAACTTCGTGATGAACTATAATATGCAAGGGATAACGGAAACAACTCCCAAGCTCTTCGTGATGCTGAAATCAACGAAGGTAGAAATCAAGAAAAACATCAAGTGTTGATGGTTGACAAGACCACTAGTTTCAAGAAAAGGGCAAAGGGAAGAAGGGGGACTTCAAGAAGAACGGCAAGCAAGTTGCTGCTCAAGTGAAGAAGCCCAAATCTGATCCTAAGTCGGAGACTAAGTGCTTCTACTGCAAAGGGACTGGTCACTGGAAGTGGAATTACCCCAAGTGATTGGCGGATAAGAAGGATGGCAGAGTGAACATAAGTATATTTGATATACATGTTATCGATGTATACTTTACTAGTGTTTATAGCAAACCCTCAGTATTTGATACTAGTTCAGTTGCTAAGATTAGTAACTCGAAACGGGAGTTGCAGAATAAACAGAGACTAGTTAAGGGTGAAGTGACGATGTGTGTTGGAAGTGGTTCCAAGATTGATATGATCATCATCGCACACTCCCCATAATTTCGGGATTAGTGTTGAACCTAAATAAGTGTTATTTGGTGTTTGCGTTGAGCATGAATATGATTTGATCATGTTTATTGTAATACGGTTATTCATTTAAGTAAGAGAATAAATTGTTGTTCTGCTTACATGAATAAAACCTTATATGGTTACACACCCAATGAAAATAGTTCGTTGGATCTCGATCGTAGTAATACACATAATCATAATATTGAAACCAAAAGATGCAAAGTTAATAATGATAGTGCAACTTGTTTGTGGCACTACTGTTTAGGTCATATTGGTGTAAAGCACATGAAGAAACTCCATGCTGATGGGTTTTCGGAATCACTTGATTATGAATCACTTGATGCTTGCGAACCATGCCTTTTGGGCAAGATGACTAAAACGCCGTTCTCCGGAACAATGGAGCGAGAAAAGATTTATTGGAAATCATACATACTGATGTATGTGGTCCGATGAATATTGAGGCTCGCGACAGGTATCATTATTTTCTGATCTTCATAGATGATTTGAGCAGATATGAGTATATCTACTTGATGAAACATAAGTCTGAAACATTTGAAAAGTTCAAAGAATTTCAGAGTGAAGTGAAAAACCATCGTGACAAGAAAATAAAGCTTCTACGATATGATCGCGGAGACAAATATTTGAGTTACGAGTTTGGTCTTCAATTAAAACAATGTGGAATAGTTACACTACTCACGCCACCTGGAACACCACAGCATAATGGTGTGTCCGAATGTCATAACCGTACTTTATTGGATATAGTGCAATCTATGATGTTTCTTACCGATTTACCACTATCGTTTTGGGGTTATGCATTAGAGACAGCTGCATTCACGTTAAATAGGGCACCATCTAAATCCGTTGAGACGACACCGTGTGAACTATGGTTTGGCAAGAAACCTAAGCTGTCGTTTCTTAAAAATTTTGGGGTTGCGATGCTTATGAGAAAAATTTTCATCCTGATAAGGTCAAACCCAAATTGGAGAAATATGTCTTCATAGGATACCCAAAGGAGACTGTTGGGTACACCTTCTATCACAGATCCTAAGGCAAGACATTCATTGCTTATAATGGATCCTTTCTAGAGAAGGAGTTTCTCTCGAAAGAAGTGAGTGGGAGGAAAGTAGAACTTGATAAGGTAATTGTACCTTCTCACTTATTGGAAAGTAGTTCATCACAGAAATCTGTTCTTGTGACTACTACACCAATTAGTGAGGAAGCTAATGATGATGATCATGTAACTTCAGATCAAGTTACTACCAAATCTCGTAGGTAAACCAGAGTGAGATCCGCACCAGAGTGGTACGGTAATCCTGTTCTGGAAGTTATGTTACTAGACCATGACGAACCTACGAACTATGAAGAAGCGATGGTGAGGCCAGATTCCGCAAAATGGCCTGAAGCCATGAAATCTGAGATATGATCCATGTATGAGAACAAAGTATGGACTTTAGTTGACTTGCCCGATGATCGGCAAGCCATAGAAAATAAATGGATCTTCAAGAGGAAGACGGACGCTGATAGTAGTGTTACTGTCTACAAAGCTAGAATTGTCGCAAAAGGTTTTCGACAAGTTCAAGGTGTTGACTACGATGAGATTTTCTCACTCGTATCTATGCTTAAGTCTGTCCGAATCATGTTAGTAATTGCCACATTTTATGAAATCTGGCAAACGGATAAACAAAACTGCATTCCTTAATGGATTTATTAAAGAAGAGTTGTATATGATGCAACCAGAAGGTTTTGTCAATCCAAAAGGTGCTAACAAAATGTGCAAGCACCAGCGATCCATCTGTGAACTGGTGCAAGCATCTCGGAGTTGGAATATACGCTTTGATGAGTTGATCAAAGTATATAGTTTTATACAGACTTGCGGTGAAGCCTGTATTTACGAGAAAGTGAGTGCGAGCACTACAGCATTTCTGATAAGTATATGTGAATGACATATTGTTGATCGGAAATAATGTAGAATTATTCTGTAAAGCATAAAAGGAGTGTTTGAAAGGAGTTTTTCAAAGAAAGGCTTCCGTAAAGCTGCTTACATATTAAGCTTCAAGATCTATAGAGATAGATCAAGACGCTTGATAAGTTTTTCAATAAGTACATACCTTGACAAGATTTTGAAGTAGTTCAAAATGGAACAGTCAAAGAAAAAGTTTCTTGCCTGTGTTACAAGGTGTGAAGTTGAGTAAAGACTCAAAGCCCGACCACGGCAGAAGATAGAAAGAGAATGAAAGTCATTCCCTATGCCTCATTCATAGGTTCTATAAAGTATGCCATGATGTGTACCGGATCTATTGTATACCCTGCACTGATTTGGCAAGGGAGTACAATAGTGATCTAGGAGTAGATCACTGGACAGCGGTCAGAATTATCCTTAGTGAAATAAGGAAATGTTTCTCGATTATGGACGTGACAAAAAGGTTCATCGTAAAGGGTTACGTCGATGCAAGTTTTTGACACTGATCCAGATGATTCTAAATCTGGATACATATTGAAAGTGGGAGCAATTAGCTAGAGTAGCTCCGTGTAGAGCATTGTAGACATAGAACTTGCAAAATACTTACGGATCTGAATGTGACAGACCCATTGACTAAAATTATCTCACAAGCAAAACATGATCACACCTTAGTACTCTTTGGGTGTTAATCACATAGATATGTGAACTAGATTACTGACTCTAGTAATCCCTTTGAGTGTTGGTCACATGACGATGTGAACTATGGGTGTTAATCACATGGTGATGTGAACCATTGCTGCTAAATCACATGGCGATGTGAACTAGATTATTAACTCTAGTGCAAGTGGGAGACTGAAGGAAATATGCCCTAGAGGCAATAATAAAGTTATTATTTATTTCCTTATATCATGATAAATGTTTATTATTCATGCTAGAATTGTATTAACCGGAAACATAATACATGTGTGAATACATAGACAAACAGAGTGTCACTAGTGTGCCTCTACTTGACTAGCTCGTTAATCAAAGATGGTTATGTTTCCTAACCATGAACAAAGAGTTGTTATTTGATTAACGAGGTCACATCATTAGTTGAATGATCTGATTGACATGACCCATTCCATTAGCTTAGCACCCGATCGTTTAGTATGTTGCTATTGCTTTCTTCATGACTTATACATGTTCCTATAACTATGAGATTATGCAACTCCCGTTTACCAGAGGAACACTTTGGGTACTACCAAACGTCACAACGTAACTGGGTGATTATAAAGGAGTACTACAGGTGTCTCCAATGGTAGATGTTGGGTTGGCGTATTTCGAGATTAGGGTTTGTCACTCCGATTGTCGGAGAGGTATCTCTGGGCCCTCTCGGTAATACACATCACATAAGCCTTGCAAGCATTATAACTAAGATGTTAGTTGTGAGATGATGTATTACGGAACAAGTAAAGAGACTTGCCAGTAACGAGACTGAACTTGGTATTGGATACCGACGATCGAATCTCGGGCAGGTAACATACCGATGACAAAGGGAACAACGTATGTTGTTATGCGGTCTGACCGATAAAGATCTTCGTAGAATATGTAGGAGCCAATATGGGCATCCAGGTCCCGCTATTGGTTATTGACCGGAGACGTGTCTCGGTCATGTCTACATTGTTCTCGAACCGTAGGGTCCGCACGCTTAACGTTACGATGACAGTTATTATGAGTTTATGCATTTTGATGTACCGAAGGTTGTTCGGAGTCCCGGATGAGATCACGGACATGAAGAGGAGTCTCGAAATGGTCGAGACATAAAGATTGATATATTGGAAGCCTATGTTTGGACATCGGAAGTGTTCCGGGTGAAATCGGGATTTTACCGGATTACCGGGAGGGTTACCGGAACCCCCGGGGAGCCAAATGGGCCAACATGGGCCTTAGTGGAAAGGTGAGAGGGCAGCCCACATAGGGCTGCGCCTCCCCCCCCTCTCCCTAGTCCTATTAGGACTAGGAGAGGGGCCGGCCACCTCTCTCTCTCTCCCCTTTAAAGGATTCCTAGTTGGACTAGGATTGGAGGGGGGAGTCCTACTCCCGGTAGGAGTAGGACTCCTCCTGCGCCTCCCTCTCTTTGGCCGGCCAGCCCCCCTCCCTCCAACCTTTATATACGGGGGCAGGGGACACCCCAAGACACACAAGTTGATCCTTGAGATCGTTCCTTAGCCGTGTGCGGTGCCCCCTGCCACCAAATTCCACCTCGATCATACCGTTGTAGTGCTTAGGCGAAGCCCTGCGTCGGTAGTACATCAAGATCGTCACCACGCCGTTGTGCTGACGGAACTCTTCCTCGACGCTTTGCTGGATCGGAGCCCGAGGATCGTCATCGAGCTAAACGTGTGCTAAGAACTCGGAGGTGCCGGAGTAACGATGCTTGGATCGGTCGGATCGGGAAGAAGACGTACGACTACTTCCTCTACGTTGTGTGATCGCTTCCGCAGTCGGTCTGCGTTGGTACGTAGACAACACTCTCCCCTCTTGTTGCTATGCATCACCATGATCTTGCGTGTGCGTAGGAAAATTTTCGAAATTACTACGTTCCCCAACATACAAAGCTTGACTTGTCGCAAAAGGTTTTCGACAAGTTCAAGGGGTTGACTACGATGAGACCTTCTCACCCGTAGCGATGCTTAAGTCTATCCGAATCATGTTAGCAATTGCCGTGTTTTATGATTATGAAATTTGGCAGATGGATGTCAAAACTGCATTCCTGAATGGATTTCTAGAAGAAGAGTTGTATATGATGCAACCGGAAGGTTTTGTCGATCCAAAGGGAGCTAACAAAGTGTGCAAGCTCCAGCGATCCATTTATGGACTGGTGCAAGCCTCTCGGAGTTGGAATAAATGATTTTATAGTGTGATCAAAGCATTTGGTTTCATACAAACTTTCGGAGAAGCCTGTATTTACAAGAAAGTGAGTGGGAGCTCTGTAGCATTTCTAATATTATATGTGGATGACATATTACTGATTGGAAATGACATAGAATTTCTGGATAGCATAAAGGGATACTTGAATAAGAGTTTTTCAATGAAAGACCTCGGTGAATCTGCTTACATATTAGGCATAAAGATTTATAGAGATAGATCAAGACGCTTAATTGAACTTTCACAAAGCACATACCTTGACAAGATTTTGAAGAAGTTCAAAATGGATCAAGCAAAGAAAGGGTTCTTGCCTGTGTTACAAGGTGTGAAGTTGAGTCAGACTCAATGACCGACCACTACAGAAGATAGAGAGAAAATGAAAGATGTTCCCTATGCTTCAGCCATAGGCTCTATCATGTATGCAATGCTGTGTACCAGACCTGATGTGTGCCTTGCTATAAGTTTAGCAGGGAGGTACCAAAGTAATCCAGGAGTGGATCACTGGACAGCGGTCAAGAACATCCTGAAATACCTGAAAAGGACTGAGGATATGTTTCTCGTATATGGAGGTGACAAAGAGCTCACCGTAAGAGGTTACGTTGATGCAAGCTTTGACACTGATCCGGACGATTCTAAATCGAATACCGGATACGTGTTTATATTAAACGGTGGAGCTGTCAGTTGGTGCAGTTCTAAACAAAGCGTCGTAGCGGGATCTACATGTGAAGCGGAGTACATAGCTGCTTCGGAAGCAGCGAACGAACGAGTCTGGATGAAGGAGTTCATATCCGATCTAGGTGTTATACCTAGTGCATCGGGTCCAATGAAAATCTTTTGTGACAATACTGGTGCAATTGCCTGGGCAAAGGAATCCAGATTTCACAAGAGGACCAAGCACATCAAGAGACGCTTCAATTCCATCTGGGATCTAGTCCAGGTGGGAGACATAGAGATTTGCAAGATACATACGGATCTGAATGTTGCAGACCCGTTGACTAAGCCTCTTCCACGAGCAAAACATGATCAGCACCAAGGCTCCATGGGTGTTAGAATAATTACTGTGTAATCTAGATTATTGACTCTAGTGCAAGTGGGAGAGTGAAGGAAATATGCCCTAGAGGCAATAATAAAGTTATTATTTATTTCCTTATATCATGATAAATGTTTATTATTCATGCTAGAATTGTATTAACCGGAAACATAATACATGTGTGAATACATAGACAAACTTAGTGTCACTAGTATGCCTCTACTTGACTAGCTCATTAATCAAAGATGGTTATGTTTCCTAACCATAAACAAAGTGTTTTTATTTGATTAACGAGGTCACATCATTAGTTGAATGATCTGATTGACAAGACCCATTCAATTAGCTTTGCAACCGATCGTTTAGTATGTTGCTATTGCTTTCTTCATAACTTATACATGTTCCTATGACTATGAGATTATGCAACTCCTGTTTACCAGAGGAACACTTTGTGTGCTACAAAATGTCACAACGTAACTGGGTGATTATAAAGGAGCTCTACAGGTGTCTCCAAAGGTAGATGTTGGGTTGGCGTATTTCAAGATTAGGATTTGTCACTCCGATTGTCGGAGAGGTATCTCTGGGCCCTCTCGGTAATGCACATCACATAAGCCTTGCAAGCATTGCAACTAATGAGTTAGTTGCGGGATGATGTATTACAGAACGAGTAAAGAGACTTTCTGGTAACGAGATTGAACTAGGTATTGGATACCGACGATCGAATCTCGGGCAAGTAACATACCGATGACAAAGGGAACAACGTATGTTGTTATGCGGTCTGACCGATAAAGATCTTCGTAGAATATGTAGGAGCCAATATGGGCATCCAGGTCCCGCTATTGGTTATTGACCGTAGACATGTCTCGGTCATGTCTACATTGTTCTCGAACCGTAGGGTCCGCACGCTTAACGTTACGATGACAGTTATTATGAGTTTATGCATTTTGATGTACCGAAGTAAGTTCGGAGTCCCAGATGTGATCACGGACATGACGAGGAGTCTCGAAATGGTCGATACATAAAGATTGATATATTGGACGGCTATATTCGGACACTGGAAGTGTTCCGGGTGATTTCAGAGAAAACCGGAGTACCGGAAGGGTTACCGGAACCCTCCGGGGAAGTAATGGGCCTTATTGGGCCTTAGGGGAGAGAGAGGGCTGCGGCCTAGGAGGTGGCGCCCCCCCCACATGGGTAGTCCGAATTGGACTAGGGAGGGGGGGCGGCCCCTCTTTCCCTCTCCCTCTCCCCCTCTTTCCTTCCCCCTTAAGGTTTCCTAATTGGATTAGGAAAGGGGAGTCCTACTCCCACTAGGAGGAGGACTCCCCCTCCCCTTGGCGCGCCCCATAGGGCCGGCCGGCCTCCCCCTTGCTCCTTTATATACGGGGGCAGGGGGGCACCCTAGGACACACAAGTTGATCTTTGAGATCGTTCCTTAGCCATGTGCGGTGCCCCCTGCCACCATATTCCACCTCGATCATATTGTTGTAGTGCTTAGGCGAAGCCCTGCATCGGTAGAACATCAAGATCGTCACCACGCCGTCGTGCTGACGGAACTCCTCCCCGAAGCTTTTTTGCTGGATCGGAGCCCGGGGATCGTCATCGAGCTGTACGTGTGGTAAGAACTCGGAGGTGCCGGAGTAACGGTGCTTGGATCGGTCGGATCGGGAAGAAGATGTACGACTACTTCCTCTACGTTGTGTCAACGCTTCCATTGCGATCTACAAGGGTACGTAGATCATGCTCTCCCCCTCGTTGCTATGCATCACCATGATCTTGCGTGTGCGTAGGAATTTTTTTGAAATTACTACGTTCCCCAACAGGTGGCAATTTTGAGACTCCGTTATAGCATCCACGGGATAGCTCGTAGGAGCCGTCAAGGCATGCTCCGGCTGAAGCAGCTCGGTGGAAGCCACGCTGCTTCTGCGCTGAGATGGCGGGGTAGCTTCGGGGGAGGCTTCGGCAGTACGTTTGCTGCGATTTGCTTCTCGTTCCTCTATCGCGTCTACCCTTGCTTGCAGCGCCTGCATTTGGGTCTGCTGCACTTTTTTCCTCCTCTCATGGGATTTGTAACCGCCTACGTCCGGAAACCCAACCTTCCACGGAACGGAGCCTGGCGTGCCTCGTGTCCGTCCAGGGTGCTCAGGATTCCCGAGGGCCATTGTGAGCTCGTCGTTCTCTCTGTCTGGAAAGAACGTCCCTTCCTGCGCTGCTTCGATATACTGCTTAAGCTTACTGACTGGTATGTCCATTTGATCGTTCGTCCAAATGCACTTCCCTGTTACAGGGTCCAAGGTTCCGCCAGCCTCGAAGAACCAAGTCCGACAACGGTCTGGCCAGTTAATTGTCTCTAGTTCGATCCCTTTATGAACCAGATCATTCTCAATCTTGGACCACTTAGGCCGGGCTACGAGGTAGCCACCTGACCCCGTGCGATGGTGAAGCTTCTTCTTCGCAGGATTTTTCTTGTTTGTCGCCGACATCTTCTGACTGTTTTCCGATGTCTTGTGGGCCACAAATGCAGGCCAGTGATCTCCGATCTTCTCATATCTGCCCTTGAATTCTGGTGTCTCATTATTTTCGACAAACTTATTCAGCTCTTTCTTCCACCTCCTGAATAGTTTTGCCATCCTCTTCAGAGCAAAAGACTTGATTAATTTCTCTTTAACTGGGTTCTCTGGATTATCCTCAGGCGGTAGGGTGAAATTTGACTTCAGCTCAGTCCACAGATCATTGACATAAGACACCTCAGGGTCTTCTATAGCCGGCTTAAACCATTGCTGGATGCTTATCGGGATCTTGTCCCTAACTAGAACCCCGCACTGAGCAACAAATGTGCTCTTTGTCCGGAGGGGTTCAATAGGTTGGCCGTCGGGCGCGATTGCTATGATCTCAAACTTCTCATCCGAGCTCAACTTTTTCTTCGGGCCTCGTCTCTTTACCGAAGTTGTGCTTGATCCGGAGGGCTAGAAAAAAGAACAAAGACTTAATTAATATGTGTACATACCAAAATAATGAATGCATCAATCAGCTAGTCAACATAGGCTTAACTAATATATATACCTGGCCGGACTCGGTTCGGTCACCGGAGCCGTCATCACGGTCTCCTTCTTGCACCGGCATTGGGTCACCGGAGCCGTCCACATGTTCTTCTTCTTGCACCGGCATTAGGTCACCGTAGCCAACTTGTTCGCCCTCTCCTTCCAGACCATCGGTTTCGTTGAGAAACAACGAAATGGCATCACTTCCTTCTGCGATTATTTCCCTCAACAACGCTTCTTTTGTTGCTTCGTCTAGGGCGGTGTCCATAGTTTCTTCAAATATTTACAACATGGCAATTATTATTCAAACATGACAGATGGATATATTAGTGCCAAACAGAGAACTAGCTACCTAATCATAGTAAGCTATCGGGAGGGGATATATATCGACAACGACGACACTACATCTATGTCCCTCGACGACCCTCGTTCCCGATAAAAAAAAGCGGAAGAAGAAGAAATAAAAGAGGAGAAGAAAGAATAGAGGAGAAGAACTCCTCTATTCTTTCTTCTCCTCTTTTTTTTCTTCTTCCTCTTCTTTTTTTATCCTCTTCTTCCTCTCATGTTCGAGAGGATCGCCGAGGGGTCGGGAGGTTGCCTAGTGTCAAAGGATTCAACAAAACCATGTCTTCATCATTAGGCGAAAGTAACATGTGCATGATGGTACGAAGCTCTTCAAAGTTGTTCTGGAACGGAGTCCCAGATAGGATAATTCAATTTTTGGTACAAAGTTCAGAAAGAGCCTTTCGAATATCGCTATTTGGAAGGCCTTTGCTGAATTCGTACCAAAAGGCGGATTATTCTATCCGGGACTCCATTCCAGAACAACTTTGCAGAACTTCGTACCAACATGCCCTGGTTACTTCCGGCTAATCATGAAGGCATGGATTTCTTCAATACTTTGACACTAGGAAACCTCTCTCGACCCCTCGGTGATCCTCGACACCTCAAACCCTCGACGACCCTGAAACCCTCGACCCCTAGACGACCCTCTTCTTCCTCTCATGTTCGAGAGTATCGCCGAGGGGTCGGGAGGTTGCCTAGTGTCAAAGGATTCAACAAAACCATGTCTTCATCATTAGGCAAAAGTAACATGTGCATGATGGTACGAAGCTCTTCAAAGTTGTTCTGGAACGGAGTCCTAGATAGGATAATTCGCTTTTTGGTACAAAGTTCAGAAAGATCCTTCCGAATATCGCTATTTGGAAGGCCTTTGCTGAATTCGTACCAAAAGGCGGATTATTCTATCCGGGACTCCATTCCAGAACAATTTTGCAGAACTTCGTACCAACATGCCCTGGTTACTTCTGGCTAATGACGAAGGCATGGATTTCTTCAATACTTTGAAACTAGGAGAAGAAGAAAGGAATATCTAGAGGAGAAGATCGAAGAAAAAAAAGAAGAAAAAAAAGAGGAGAAGAAGAAAGGAATCGTGGAGAAGAAGAGAAAATAGAATATATTCTATTTTCTCTTCTTCTCCACTATTCCTTTATTCTTCTCCTCTTCTTTTTCTTCTATTTTCTTCTTCTTATTTATTTCTCCTCTTCTTTTCGGTAGTGGAAACCCTAAATAGCAAGTATCGAGGGTGTGAGATACATGTGGCCGTCGGTGTCGGACACTACATCCACGTCCCACAAGTGACGTGGGCGTCGAAGCCCGCGCCACTTGTGGGATGTGGATGTAGTGTCCGACACCGACGCTACATGTATCTCACACCGACGATACTTTCTATTTAGGGTTTCTCCTCTACCGCTCGGCGACCCTCGACGACCCTCGTTCCCGATAAAATAAAGAGGAAGAAGAAGAAGAAAAAAGAAGAAAAGAAAGAATAGAGGAGAAGACTTCCTCTTCTTCCTCTCCTCTTCTTCTCCCTCTTCTTCCCCTTCTTCCTCGCCTCTCTCATGAATGTCCGACGTTCTCGACCCCCCCCCATGTGTCGAAGAAAAAAAAGAAGAAAAAAAAGAGGAGAAGAAGAAAGGAATAGAGGAGAAAAGAGAAAATAGAATATATATTCTAATTTTCTCATCTTCTCCTCTATTCCTTTCTTCCTCTCCTCTTCCTTTTCTTCCTCTCATCGTCTTCTCCTTCTTCTTCTCCTTCTTTCTCTACTTATTTTCCTTTTCCTTATTTTACTTTTTCCTCTCCACTAACATAAAATGCACTAACCTAAAATGCAACAAACATAAAATGCACTAAAGAGGCTCAACTAACCTAAAATCAGTGATAAAATGCATTAACCTAAAATCGATATCTACTAACAACTTAAAAAAGTTAATACATATATGAAAAAATGCATATATGAAAAAAAACATCATCATATCATCAACAGAAAAAAACATCATCATATCATCAACAGAAAAAACATCATCATATCATCAACAGAAAAAAAACATCATCAACATCATCATATCATCAACCTAAAGGGCCGGCGCCGGCGCGGGGTGACGACGGTGCGGGGCGACGGCGGCGGGCTCGGGGCGGCGACGGGGCGGGGCGACGGCGGCGGGCGCGGGGCAACGACGGGCTCGGGGCGGCGACGGGGCGGGGCGGGTTGGGGCGACGGCGGGGCGGGGCAATGGCGGCGGGCGCGGTGCGACGATGGGCTCGGGGCGGCGACGATGACGACGAACGGCCTGGGGGCGTCTGGGCGAATGGGAGCGGTTGGCCAAAATTTCACAAGTGTTGGCTTATAGAGCCAGAGCAATGGTCCCGGTTCGTGCTACGAGCATGAACCGGGACCAAAGGCCAATTTTCGGCAGCCGAAAGGGCGGGAAGCCAAGGCCATTGGTCCCGGTTGGTGGCACCAACCGGGACTAAAGGGGGGCAATGGTCACGGTTGGTGCCACGAACCGTGACCAATGCCCCCTTTAGTCCCGGTTGGTGCCACCAACCGGGACCAATGGCCTTGTGCTGCATCGCTAGCTAAAGTTTAGTCCCACATCGCTAGCTGAAGGGCGCCGGCACTTGTTTATAAGCGCTGTTGTGCCTCCCCATTCGAGCTCCTCTCTAATGCAGGCTTTCGGGCCTAAACTTGCTACTGCCTGTAGGCCTATTGGGCCTCTGCGGGCCTGAATCCTGGCCCATGTAGGATTTCTAGTCGTATTCAGGCCGTGGAGGCCCAGTAGGTGGCATTTTTTTGGTTTTTTCTTTTTTATTTCTACATTTTTTTGGTTTTATATTTTTTTATTTCTACTTAAAACTAAATACTTACAGTTTTTTAGTGATTTCTTTTTGCCTTTAGGTCACAAAAATTATAAACTTTCTGTTAGTGCCATTAGTTTTAAATTTTGAATAGTTTAAATTTGAATTTTTAAAAATTTGTGTGAATCACTAGTTTATGAATAACTTTACTATAAAAATAGAATTTTTTTCTATTTATTTTTTATTTATACTTACAACTAAATACTTATAGTTTTTTAGTGATTTCTTTTTGATTTTAGGTCACAAAAATTATAAACTTTCTGTTAGTGCCAATAGTTTTAAAATTTTGAATAGTTTAAATTTGAATTTTATAAAATTTGTGTGAATCACTAGTTTATGAATAACTTTACTATAAAAATAGATTTTTTTTTCTTCTTTGCTATTTATTTTTTATTTATACTTACAATTAATTACTTATAGTTTGATTTTAGGTCACAAAAATTATATTCTTTTTGCTATTGAAGAATATTGTAGTTTTATTTTAGTTGATCATAACATAATATTTTAATTGATTGTTTTTATTTTCATAAAAGTTTTGTAGTTCATTCTATTTGCTATTAATTCATTCTTTGAGCTAAATGACTCTGAAATTGGAAAGCATTTCAAAATGAACTCTGAAAAGGTTGAAAGTTGGCATGGTATCATCATTTCACCCACATAGCATGTTCCAAAAAGTAGAGAGGGTTACAACAAAAACTTGATGCACTTCGTGTACAAAATGGACAATCATTTTCGAAGTATCAAAGTTTCGAACCATAAGACATGAAAGCATTTCAAATGAAATCTGAAAAAGTTGAAAGTTGGGATGGCATCATAATTTCACCCACATAGCATTTGCTTATTGCGGGAGAAAGTCTTCACTTTTTCTTCGCTTGTGTCATTTGCTTATTGCGCCGTAACCATGGTTAATCTTCATTGTTTATCAGGATACTTGGGTCAGCCTTGACATTGAAGGGAGGAATTTCATGAAACTTTTCATAATCTTCAGACATGTCTGTCTTGCCGTCCACTCCCAGCATGTCCCTTTTTCTTGAAAGAACTATGTGGCGCTTTGGCTCATCGTATGATGTATTCGCTTCCTTATCTTTTCTTTTTCTCGGTTTGGTAGACATGTCCTTCACATAGATAACCTGTGCCACATCATTGGCTAGGACGAACGGTTCGTCAGTGTACCCAAGATTTTTCAGATCCACTGTTGTCATTCCGTACTCTGGGTCTACCTGTACCCCGCCGCCTAACAGATTGACCCATTTGCACTTCAACAAAGGGACCTTAAAATCAGGTCCGTAGTCAAGTTCCCATATGTCCACTATGTCACCATAATATGTGTCCTTTCCGCTCTCGGTTGCTGCATCAAAGCGGACACCGCTGTTTTGGTTGGTGCTCTTTTGATCATGGGCGATCGTGTAAAATGTATTCCCATTTATCTCGTATCCTTTGTAAGTCAATACAGTTAAATTCCTCCTGTCTGTGCTCATCCCACGTACGTACACCGTTTCCATTCCACAGCTGTAAAAGTTCTTCAACTAATGGCCTTAGGTACACATCAATGTCGTTGCCGGGTTGCTTAGGGCCTTGGATGAGAACTGGCATCATAATGAACTTCCGCTTCATGCACATCCAAGGAGGAAGGTTATACATACATAGAGTCACGGGCCAGGTGCTGTGATTGCTGCTCTCCTCCCCGAAAGGATTAATGCCATCCGCGCTTAAAGCAAACCATACATTCCTTGGGTCCTTTGCAAACTCATCCCAGTACTTTCTCTCGATTTTTCTCCACTGCGACCCGTCAGCGGGTGCTCTCAACTTCCCATCTTTCTTTCGGTTCTCACTGTGCCATCGCATCAACTTGGCATGCTCTTCGTTTTTTAACAGACGTCTCAACCGTGGTATTATAGGAGCATACCACATCACCTTCGCAGGAACCCTCTTACTGGGGGGCTCGCCGTCAACATCACCGGGGTCATCTCGTCTGATCTTATACTGCAATGCACCGCATACCAGGCATGCGTTCAGATCCTTGTATGCACCGCGGTAGAGGATGCAGACATTAGGGCATGCATGTATCTTCTCCACCTCCAATCCTAGAGGGCATACGACCTTCTTTGCTGCGTATGTACTGTCGGGCAATTCGTTATCCTTTGGAAGCTTCATCTTCAATATTTTTAGTAGCTTCTCAAATCCTTTGTCAGCCACAACATTCTCTTCCTTCCACTGCAGCAATTCCAGTACGGTACCGAGCTTTGTGTTGCCATCTTCGCAATTGGGGTATAACCCTTTTTTGTGATCCTCTAACATGCGATCGAACTTCAGCTTCTCCTTTTGACTAATGCATTGCGTCCTTGCATCAACAATGACCCGGCGGAGATCATCATCATCGGGCACATTGTCTGGTTCCTCTTGATCTTCAGCAGCTTCACCCGTGGTAGCATCATTGGGCACATCGTCTGGTTCCTCTTGATCTTCACCAGCTCCCACCGTTGCAGCATCACCGTATTCAGGGGGCACATAGTTGTCATCGTACTCTTCTTCTTCGCCGTCTTCCATCATAACCCCTATTTCTCCGTGCCTCGTCCAAACATTATAGTGTGGCATGAAACCCTTGTAAAGCAGGTGGGAGTGAAGGATTTTCCGGTTAGAGTAAGACCT
Source organism: Triticum monococcum (assembly GCA_034509565.1). NCBI lineage: Eukaryota > Viridiplantae > Streptophyta > Magnoliopsida > Poales > Poaceae > Triticum > Triticum monococcum. The sequence goes on from CM067845.1 coordinate 577,804,634, forward strand.
CGTATTCCCACATCCAGTGCATGGACAACACATAAAACCATTCTGCTTGTTTCCCTCAGCCGCATCGAGAAACTCATGCACGACCTTAATGTACTCGCGGGTGTGTCTGTCAGTGTACATCCATTGCCGGTTCATCTGCGTGCATTATATATAATTAAGTGTCCAAATTAATAGAAGTTCATCATCACATTAAAACCAAAGTGCATACATAGTTCTCATCTAATAACATATAGCTCTCTAGAGCATCTAATTAATTAAACCATACATTGAAACTATGTAAAACATTTCAATGCGAAAACAAATGCGATCATAATCGCAACCAAGGTAACAATTGATCCAACGGCATAATGATACCAAGCCTCGGTATGAATGGCATATTTTCTAATCTTTCTAATCTTCAAGTGCATTGCATCCATCTTGATCTTGTGATCATCGACGACATCCGCAACATGCAACTCCAATATCATCTTCTCCTCCTCAATTTTTTTTATTTTTTCCTTCAACAAATTGTTTTCTTCTTCAACTAAATTTAACCTCTCGACAATAGGGTCAGTTGGCATTTCTGATTCACATACATCCTAGATAAATAAAATCTATGTCACGTTGGTCGGCATAATTTTCATAAACAATAAATGAACCAATAGTTATAAAGATAATATACATACCAAATCCGAATCATAGACAGGACGAGGGCCGATGGGGGCGGATACCAAAACCATCGCACTATATAAGATGCAATAAAAAATGAAATAAAATGATACAAGTATCTATCTAAACATACAAGTAAGAATATTTTTCCTTTCAGAAAGAAGATAAGAACAAGAGGCTCACCACGGTGGTGTCGGTGATGAGATCGGCGTGGGTGATCGACGGCGATGACGACGGGGACGGGGCGTGATGGACCGCTAAATCTAGACAAATCTCGAGGAAAATGGAGCTTGGAGGTCGAGCTTCGAGAGGAGAAAGATTAAGTAGTGTGGCTCGGGCATTCCATCGAACACCTCATGTGCATAGGAGGTGAGCTAGAGCACCACAAAGCCCTCTCCCCCTCGGCCAGAAAAAACAGAGCACTGTGCTCTGCTCTTGTGCGAGGGGGTATATATCGGCACCTCATTGGTCCCGGTTGATGACAAGAACCGGGACTAAAGGGAAGCCTTTGGTCCCGGTTCAAGCCACCAACCGGGACCAATGGTGGTGGGCCAGGAGCGAGGCCCATTGGTCCCGGTTCGTCCCACCAACCGGGACCAAAAGGTCCAGACGAACCGGGACCTATGGCCAACGTGGCCCGGCCGGCCCCCTGGGCTCACGAACCGGGACCAATGCCCACATTGGTCCCGGTTCTAGACTGAACCGGGACTAATGGGCTGAGCCGGCCTGGACCATAGCCCTGTTTTCTACTAGTGATATATACAATAATTATCTCTTACAAATATAATCATACGGACTCATGGTCCACATAGTATTCTCCATCTTCAGCGATCACTTGGTCAAGAAAGAATGCCGCCAATTCCTCTTGAATTGCTCGCATGCGAGCTGGTGCTAGGAGTTCATCCCGCTTCCGAAACATCATATTGAAAAAGGGGGTCAATACATATATATATATGAATGGATGAAACTCAATACAAATGATGGTAATAAAATAAAATTGTGAATGTTGTTATTTACGTACTTCATATTGTTCATCAGAGTACCCGCCCCGCTCATAGGTCGTGTGGCGGATGGACTCGCAGACATAGTATCCACAGAAATCATTCCCTTGTTCCTGCCACAACCACTTTACAAGAAATAGAGGTCAATCAAACTGATAAGCAAGAATGCTAAATGGTATTGATTAAACTAGCGTTTGAATCACTAGGAGATGCGCGGAACATGCTACTATAGTACTTACTTTCGGGTGACTAAATTCCAGCTCCTTCGGCAGTCCCGGAACTTTTCTGGTTAATTTTCTCTAAACCCTGCCGGACAAAGAAAACAATTACTTGATATCAGGAAATGAACAAAGTTGCTGATATGGTGGATAATGATCGATTTAACTTACTTCTTGAGGATTTCAGTCATGTTCGCATACTCCTGGGGATCTTTTCGTTTAGAGTCCAAGACGGTTACTACTCCCTGCTCAAGCCTAATCTCTAGGAGAATATAGTGGAATCTGCACACGCATGCATAACTCATCAATTACATTACTATAACCTGGACTAATATATAAGGGAAACCAAATATGCACAAGACAGTAACACTCACTTGAAGTTGTAAGGAAAGAGTATTATATCTTTGTTTTCATTTTTTTAATGATCGTAGCAAGTTGGCCTCGGTATCTCCGGGACGATGTTCAACCTGAGTTGCATCTATGAGATATGTGTTAACGAACCCAATATCACCGATTTGTCTTTTCTTCAATTCGGCGATCTTCATTCTGCATAATATAGTGAGGATAATTATAAATACATGCAATGAAAGAGATGAGCTATATAGAGAGACTTAATGACAGAAGTAGTAGTACTTATAGACAGTAGCAGGTGATCGTTGTTTTATCGAGGGCCAATTGATTGAAAAACTGATAGAACTCCTCAAATGGAATAGGCAACAGTTCAATTCCAACGAGGTCATGCTCCGGTTTAACTCTCGCATACAAAGTACTCCTCCCCCCAGACTCTCTGCAGATTTTCAAGTACCAATCATGTAATCTTCGCATCATCGTTGTTAAAGATTTTTCATCTTTGATGAGAGGCTTCCCGTACTCGTATCTGTGTATCTGCACCTCCATGGGATCATAATGTACATCGTCGGGCAAGTAATCGTCAACATTGCCATAACCGGGCACCATGCTCGGATCGACGATGTCGCTAGGCACCTTGAGGGGGGGCACGATTGCTTCGCTTGTTCGCCGAGCTGGGCAATTTGTTTCCCAGCTGCTCGTCATTCTTTCAGCCTTTGATCACTGATTGTACTTCCCGACCGCTCCGCTTCGGCCCATGTCTTTGCAATAATGCGCTCATAGTTTCCTTTCGGTGGAGACTTAGGTGGTTTTGCCAGGGCAGCCAGAGTGCGCTTCACTTTCACCGAATCTACCTTCTCCTTCGGAGGTGGATGTCTCTTTGCTTTCAACCCTTGAAACCAGTCATCCACTTCGGTTCGTGCGATCTTCGCGTTCTCCTCCGGGGTCCTCTCGTATGGTAACTTCTCTGGAGTCTTCAGAGAAGGACCTAATCTGTATGTCCTCCCGCCTCTGGTTGTACTGCTAGACGCCGATCGAGCAGATAGAGCGGTTGTCTTCTTTACTTGCTTACGAGGCGGAGGAGAAGGACTACGACGCGCCGGAGCAGCTGGAGGCGGCAGGTCTCTTCCGCCTTTGCTGACGAGGCGGAGAAGGAGGAGGTTGGCTGCTCGGGCGCGTCGGCGCAGGCGAAGAAGGAGGCGGAGTGCCGCCACGCGCCGGAGAAGGAGCCGGCCGAGGGCCCTGATCGTCACTTACCGGAGGAGGAGGCGGTGGAGGAGGCGGAGTGCCCTGACTCGCCGGAGGAGGAGGCGGAGGCGTCCAGTTCGGAAGGTTGATGAGCTCCTTCCGCCATAGGCATGGAGTCTTCAGAGCAGACCCCAGCCGAGTCTCCCCTTCACCGGTAGGGTGGTCAAGCTAGAGGTCCTCAAATCCATCCGTTATTTCATCCACCATCACCCTAGCATTTCCTTCTGGTGAAAAGTTGCGCCGGGTTTAGTAAGATAAACAGAGCCAACAGCCGCCTTGACCTTCAAATTCATCCATTGCATCATAAGGTGGCAATTTTGAGACTCCGTGATAGCATCCACGGGATAGCTGGCAGGAGCCGTCAAGGCATGCTCCGGCTGAAGCAGCTCGGTGGAAGCCACACTGCTTCTGCGCAGAGATGGCGGGGTAGCTTCGGGGGAGGCTTCGGCACTATGTTTGCTGCGATTTGCTTCTCGTTCCTCTATCGCGTCTACCCTTGCTTGCAGCGCCTGCATTTGGGTCTGCTGCACTTTTTTCCTCCTCTCATGGGATTTGTAACCGCCTGCGTCCGGAAACCCAACCTTCCACGGAATGGAGCCTGGCGTGCCTCGTGTCCGTCCAGGGTGCTCAGGATTCCCGAGGGCCATTGTGAGCTCGTCGTTCTCTCTGTCTGGAAAGAACGTCCCTTCCAGCGCTGCTTCGATATACTACTTAAGCTTCCTTACTGGTATGTCCATTTGATCATTCGTCCAAATGCACTTCCCTGTTACAGGGTCCAAGGTTCCGCCAGCCCCGAAGAACCAAGTCCGGCAATGGTCTGGCCAGTTAATTGTCTCTGGTTCGATCCCTTTATCAACCAGATCATTCTCAGTCTTGGACCACTTAGGCCGGGCTACAAGGTAGCCACCTGACCCCGTGCGATGGTGAAGCTTCTTCTTCGCAGCATTTTGCTTGTTTGTCGCCGACATCTTCTTACTATTTTCTGAAGTCTTGTGGGCCACAAATGCGGGCCAGTGATCTCTGATCTTCTCATATCTGCCCTTGAATTCTGGTGTCTCATTATTTTCGACAAACTTATTCAGCTCTTTCTTCCACCTCCTGAATAGTTCCGCCATCCTCTTAAGAGAAAAAGACTTGATTAATTTCTCTTTAACTGGGTTCTCTGGATTATCCTCTGGCGGTAGGGTGAAATTTGACTTCAGCTCAGTCCAAAGATCATTTTTCTGCATATCATTGACATAAGACACCTCAGGGTCTTCTGTAGCCAGCTTAAACCATTGCTGGATGCTTATCGGGATCTTGTCCCTAACCAGAACCCTGCACTGAGCAACAAATGCGCTCTTTGTCCTGAGGGGTTCAATCGTTGGCCGTCGGGCGTGATTGCTATGATCTCAAACTTTTCATCCGAGCTCAACTTTTTCTTCGGGCCTCGTCTCTTTACCGAAGTTGTGCTCAATCCGGAGGTCTAGAAAAAGAACAAAGACTTAATTAATATGTGTACATACCAAAACAATGAATGCATCAATCAGCTAGTCAGCACAGGCTTAACTAATATATATACCTGGCCGGACTCGGTTCGGTCACCGGAGCTGTCATCACGGTCTCCTTCTTGCACCGGCATTGGGTCACCGGAGCCGTCCTCATGTTCTTCTTCTTGCACCGGCATTAGGTCACCGTAGCCAGCTTGTTCACCCTCTCCTTCGAGACCATCGGTTTTGTTGAGAAACAATGAGATGGCATCACTTCCTTCTGCGATTATGTCCCTCAACAACGCTTCTTTTGCTTCGTCTAGGGCGGTGTCCATAGTTTCTACAAATATTTACAACATGGCAATTATTATTGAAACATGACAGATGGATATATTAGTGCCAAATGTAGAACTAGCTACCTAATCATAGTAAGCTATCGGGAGGGAGTATATATCGACAACGACGACACTACATCTATGTCCCTCGACGACCCTTGTTCCCGATAAAAAAAGAGGAAGAAGAAGAAAAAAAAGAGGAGAAGAAAGAATAGAGGAGAAGAACTCCTCTATTCTTTCTTCTCCTCTTTTTTTTCTTCTTCCTCTTCTTTTTTTATCCTCTTCTTCCTCTCATGTTCGAGAGGATCGCCGAGGGGTCGGGAGGTTGCCTAGTGTCAAAGGATTCAACAAAACCATGTCTTCATCATTAGGCGAAAGTAACATGTGCATGATGGTACGAAGCTCTTCAAAGTTGTTCTGGAACGGAGTCCCGGATAGGATAATTCGCTTTTTGGTATAAAGTTCTGCAAGATCCTTCCGAATATCGCTATTTGGAAGGCCTTTTCTGAATTCATACCAAAAGGCGGATTATTCTATCCAGGACTCCATTCCAGAACAACTTTGCAGAACCTCATACCAACATGCCCTGGTTACTTCTGGCTAATGATGAAGGCATGGATTTCTTCAATACTTTGACACTAGGAAACCTCTCTCGACCCCTCGGCGATCCTCGACCCCTCGAACCCTCAAACCCCCGATAAAAAATAAGAAGAAGAAGAAGAAGAAGAAGAAGAAAAAAGAGGAGAAGAAGAAAGGAATAGCTAGAGGAGAAGAAGAACTGACAAAGTCTTCTCCTCAATTCCTTCTTCTTCTCCTCTTTTTTTCTTCTTCTTCCTCTTTTTTCCTTTTCTTTTTTTTCTCCTCTTCTTCCTCTTCTCTTCTTCTCCTTCTTCGGGTAAGCCCTAGTTTCCCGACCCTCAACCGCTCGACGACACTCTCGACATGCCCTCGTTCCCGATAAAAAAAAGAAGAGGAAGAATAAGAATAAAAAGAGGAGAAGAAATAATAGAGGAGAACAAGTTCTTCTCATCTATTCTTTCTTCTCCTCTTTTTATTCTTCTTCTTCTTCTTCTTTTCTCTTCTTCCTCTCCTCTTCTTCTCCCTCTTCCCCGCCTGTCTCATGAATGTTCGCCTTCCCCCCCCCCCTCGACCCCTCGACGACCCTCGTTCCCGATAAAAAAAGAGGAGGAAGAAGAAGAAGAAAAAAGAAGAGAAGAAAGAATAGAGGAGAAGAAGTTCTTCTCCTCTATTCTTTCTTCTCCTCTTTTTATTCTTCTTCCTCTTCTTCTTCCCCTTCTTCCCCGCCTCTCTCATGAATGTCCGACGTTTTTGACCCTCGACCCCCTAAACTAGTTCTCGACCCTCGACCCCGTAAATATCCATATATGAACAAAAATTTCTACAAATGAAAATAACCTAAAAAAATCATATGATCATCTATCATCTATGAACAAAAAATCATCATATATATGAAAAAACAATACATCCACATACATATATCACTGGATATTCCATACATCAACATACATCCATATATTTAGAAAAACAATATGCATACATCATATCCATATATGAACAAAATCATCATATCCATATACAAACAAAATCATCTGCGGCGGCGGGACAGCGGTGACGACAGCAGCGAGACAGCGACAACGAAATCCATATATGCCCTCTGGTGTGGGCGACGACAGTGGCGGCGGGACATGGCGGTGGGACAGGGCCGCGACGGCGACGGCGACGACGGCGCTACCATGTGCGTGCGGGGACGGCGATGAGAAGGAAAGGGGTAGAGGCAGGGGCTCACCACGCGAGCCCCGGGACGACGGCGAGCACGAGGGTGGCGCGAGCTCAGGGCGGCGCGAGATCGAGGGTGGCGACGGGGCAGGGTGCGGCGACAGGGCAGGGCGCGTCGACAGGGCAGGGCGCGGCGACGGCGACGGCGAGCGCACGGCGATGGGGCAGGGTGTGGCGACGGCAAGCGCGCGGGGATGGGGCAGGGCGCGGCAACGGTGACGACGAGGAGGAGCAGCCTGACAGCGTCGGCGAAGGGGAATGGGAGAAGTTGGCGAAAATTTTGCAAGTGTGGGCTTATATAGCCACACCTTTGGCCCTGGTTCATGCCACCAACCGGGACCAATGCCTACCTATGGTCCCGGTTGGTGGCACTAACCGGGACTAAAGGGGGGCATTGGTCCCGGTTGGTGCCACCAACCGGGACCAATGGCCTTGTGCTGCCCCGCGCCCAAAAGTTTAGTCCCACCTCGCTAGTTGACAGCGCCCAACACCTGTTTATAAGCTTTGCTGCCTCCTCCCTCTCGAACTCCTCTGAACTGCAGGCCTATGGGCCTAATCTGACACTGCTTTGCCTATGGGCCTATTGGGCCTTCTGCGGGCCTGAATCCTGGCCCATGTTGGGTTTCTAGTCGTATTCAGGCCGTGGTGGCCCAATAGGTGGCAATTTTTTTATTTTTTTTCCAGTTTTTTGTTTTGTTTTTTGCATTATTTATTTCCTTTTGTTTTTTGCTTTATTTTTTAATTCTTTTTGCTTTCAGGTCAGAAAAATTATAAACTTTTTGTTAGTGCCATTACTTTTCAAATTTGAATAGTTAAAATTTGAATTCTTTGAAATTTGTGTGAATCACAAGTTTGTGATTAACTTTACTATAAAAATATTTTTTCCCAGTTTTTTGTTTTGTTTTTTTGCATTATTTATTTTCTTTTGTTTTTTGCTTTATTTTTTAATTCTTTTTGCTTTTAGTTTTAGAAAAAATTATAAACTTTCTGTTATTGCCATTAGTTTTCAAATTTGAAAACACTTTTTTGTTTTTTGTTTTCTTTGTTGCTTTATTTATTTTATTTTGTTTCTACTTACAACAAAATACTTATTGTTGCTATTTTTATTTTTATTTCCAATTTTTTGTTTTGTTTTCTGCATTATTTATTTTCTTTTGTTTTTGCTTTATTTTTTAATTCTTTTTGTTTTAGTTTTAGAAAAATTATAAACTATGTGTTAGTGCCATTTTTTCAAATTTGAAAACACTTTTTTTGTTTTTTGTTTTCTTTGTTTCTTTATTTATTTTATTTTGTTTCTACTTACAACAAAATACTTATTGTTGCTATTTTTATTTTTTTCCAGTTTTTTGTTTTGTTTTCTGCATTATTTATTTCCTTTTATTTTTGCTTTATTTTTTAATTCTTTTTGATTTTAGGTCAGCAAAATTATAAACTTTCTGTTAGTGCCATTAGTTTTAGAAAAATTATAAACTTTATGTTAGTGCCATTAGTTTTCAAATTTGAATAGTTAAAATTTGAATTCTTTGAAAATTGTTTGAATCACAAGTTTGTGATTAACTTACTAAAAAATGAGAATAGATGAAAGCTGAAAGTTTGTGTTAGTGCCATTAGTTTTAGAAAGTTGAAAGTTGAAAGTTAAAAGTTGGCACGGGCCAGGGACTAATGGTCATGGTATTACGAGGGCCGAACCATAAGACATGAAAGCATTTCAAATGAACTCTGAAAAAATTGAAAGTTGGGATGGTATCATAATTTCACCCACATAGCATGTGCATGTACAAAACGGACAATCGTAGCATGTTCGTGTGTTGCAAAGTTGCGGGAGAAAGTCTTTACTTTTTCTTCGCTTGTTTCATTTGCTTATTGCGCCGTAACCATGGATAATCTTCATTGTTTATCAGGATGCTTGGGTCAGCCTTGACATTGAAGGGAGGAATTTCATGAAACTTTTCATAATCTTCAGACATGTCTGTCTTGCCGTCCACTCCCAGGATGTCCCTTTTTCTTGAAAGAACTATGTGGCGCTTTGGCTCATCGTATGATGTATTCACTTCCTTATCTTTTCTTTTTCTCGGTTTGGTAGACATGTCCTTCACATAGGTAACCTGTGCAACATCATTGGCTAGGACGAACGGTTCGTCAGTGTACCCAAGATTTTTCAGATCCACTATTGTCATTCCGTACTGTGGGTCTACCTGTACCCCGCCGCCTAATAGATTGACCCATTTGCACTTAAACAAAGGAACCTTAAAATCAGGTCCGTAGTCAAGTTCCCATATGTCCACTATGTAACCATAATATGTATCATTTCCGCTCTCGGTTGCTGCATCAAAGCGGACACCGCTGTTTTGGTTGGTGCTCTTTTGATCTTGGGCGATCGTGTAAAATGTATTCCCATTTATCTCGCATCCTTTGTAAGTCAATACAGTCAAGGATGGTCCCCTGGACAACAAGTACAACTCATCACAAACAGTGTTGTCACCTCTGAGACGTGTTTCCAACCAACTGCTGAAAGTCCTGATGTGTTCACATGTAATCCAGTCGTCAGACTGTTCTTGTGTTCATCGACATACGGGGTCACCAAGGTAGAGTTCTGTAGAACTATGTAGTGTGCTTGAGACCAAGAATATCCGTCCCTGCATATTATTGAGTCTCTTCCAAGAGTGCCTTTTTCAGTCAGTCTCCCCTCATACCGCGATTTAGGGAGACCTATCTTGTTAAGGCCAGGAATGAAGTCAACACAAAACCCGATAACATCCTTTGTTTGATGGCCCATGGAGATGCTTCCTTCTGGCCTAGCGCGGTTACAGACATATTTCTTTAGGACTCCCATGAACCTCTCAAAGGGGAACATATTGTGTAGAAATACGGGCCCCAGGATGACAATCTCGTTGACTAGATGAACTAGGACGTGCGTCATGATATTGAAGAAGGATGGTGGGAACACCAGCTCGAAACTGACAAGACATTGCGTCACATCACTCCTTAGCCTTGGTACGATTTTTGGATTGATCACCTTCTGAGAGATTGCATTGAGGAATGCACATAGCTTCACAATGGCTAATCAGACGTTTTCCGGTAGAAGCCCCCTCAATGCTACCGGAAGCAGTTGCGTCATAATCACGTGGCAGTCATGAGACTTTAGGTTCTGAAAATTTTTCCCTGGCATATTTATTATTCCCTTTATATTCGACGAGAAGCCAGTCGTGACCTTCATACTGAGCAGGCATTCAAAGAAGATTTCTTTCTCTTCTTTCGTAAGAGCGTAGCTGGCAGGACCTTTATACTGCTTCGGAGGCATGCCGTCTTTTCGTGCAAACGTTGCAGGTCCTCCCGTGCCTTAGGTGTATCTTTTGTCTTCCCATACATGCCCAAGAAGCCTAGCAGGTTCACACAAAGGTTCTTCGTCACGTGCATCACGTCGATTGAGGAGCGGATGCTCTAGGTCTTTCCAGTAGGGTAGGTCCCAAAATATAGATTTCTTCTTTCACATGGGTGCATGTCCCTCAGCGTCATTCGGAACAGCTAGTCCACCGGGACCCTTTGCAAAGATTACGTAGTGTAAATAATTGACCATAGCAAGCACGTGATCACCGGTGCGCATGTCGGGCTTCTTCCGGTGATCTACCTCGCCTTTGAAATGCTTGCCTTTCTTTCGACATTGATGGTTGGTCGGAAGAAATCGACAATGGCCCAGGTACACATTCTTCCTGCATTTGTCCAGGTATATACTTTCAGTGTCACCTAAACAGTGCGTGCATGCATGGTATCCTTTGTTTGTCTATCCTGAAAGGTTACTGAGAGCGGGCCAATCGTTGATGGTCACGAACAGCAACGCCTTAAGGTTAAATTCCTCATGTCTGTGCTCATCCCATGTACGTACACCGTTTCCATTCCAAAGCTGTAAAATTTCTTCAACTAATGGCCTTAGGTACACATCAATGTCGTTGCCGGGTTGCTTAGGGCCTTGGATGAGAACTGGCATCATAATGAACTTCCGCTTCATGCATATCCAAGGAGGAAGGTTATACATACATAGAGTCACGGGCCAGGTGCTATGATTGCTGCTCTGCTCCCCGAAAGGATTAATGCCATCCGCGCTTAAAGCAAACCATACATTCCTTGGGTCCTTTGCAAACTCATCCCAGTACTTTCTCTCGATTTTTCTCCACTGCGACCCGTCAGCGGGTGCTCTCAACTTCCCATCTTTCTTTCGGTTCTCACTGTGCCATCGCATCAACTTGGCATGCTCTTCGTTTTTTAACAGACGTCTCAACCGTGGTATTATAGGAGCATACCACATCACCTTCGCAGGAACCCTCTTACTGGGGGGCTCGCCGTCAACATCACCAGGGTCATCTCGTCTGATCTTATACTGCAATGCACCGCATACCAGGCATGCGTTCAGATCCTTGTATGCACCGCGGTAGAGGATGCAGACATTAGGGCATGCATGTATCTTCTCCACCTCCAATCCTAGAGGGCATACGACCTTCTTTGTTGCGTATGTACTGTCAGGCAATTCGTTATCCTTTGGAAGCTTCATCTTCAATATTTTCAGTAGCTTCTCAAATCCTTTGTCAGCCACAACATTCTCTGCCTTCCACTGCAGCAATTCCAGTACGGTACCGAGCTTTGTGTTGCCATCTTCGCAATTGGGGTATAACCCTTTTTTGTGATCCTCTAACATGCGATCGAACTTCAGCTTCTCCTTTTGACTAATGCATTACGTCCTTGCATCGACAATGACCCGGCGGAGATCATCATCATCGGGCACATCGACTGGTTCCTCTTGATCTTCAGCAGCTTCACCCGTGGCAGCATCATTGGGCACATCGTCTGTTCCTCTTGATCTTCACCAGCTCCCCCCGTTGCAGCATCACCGTATTCAGGGGGCACATAGTTGTCATCGTACTCTTCTTCTTCGCCGTGTTCCATCATAACCCCTATTTCTCCGTGCCTCGTCCAAACATTATAGTGTGGCATGAAACCCTTGTAAAGCAGGTGGGAGTGAAGGATTTTCCGATTAGAGTAAGACCTCGTATTCCCACATTCAATGGATGGACAACACATAAAACCATTCTGCTTGTTTGCCACAGCCGCATCGAGAAACTCATGCACGCCCTTAATGTACTCGTGGGTGTGTCTGTCACCGTGCATCCATTGCCGGTTCATCTGCGTACATTGTATATAATTAAGTGTCCAAATTAATAGAAGTTCATCATCACATTAAAACCAAAGTGCATACATAGTTCTCATCTAACAACATATAGCTCTCCAGAGCATCTAATTAATTAAACCATACATTGAAACAATGTAAAACATTTCAATGCGAAAACAAATGCGATCATAATCGCAACCAAGGTAACAATTGATCCAACGGCATAATGATACCAAGCCTCGGTATGAATGGCATATTTTCTAATCTTTCTAATCTTCAAGCGCATTGCATCCATCTTGATCTTGTGATCATCGACGACATCCGCAACATGCAACTCCAATATCATCTTCTCCTCCTCAATTTTTTTATTTTTTCCTTCAACAAATTGTTTTCTTCTTCAACTAAATTTAACCTCTCGACAATAGGGTCGGTTGGCATTTCCGATTCACATACATCCTACATAAATAAAATCTATGTCACGTTGGTCGGCATAATTTTCATAAACAATAAATGAACTAATAGTTATAAAGATAATATACATACCACATCCGAATCATAGACAGGACGAGGGCCGACGGGGGCGGATACCAAAACCATCGCACTATATAAGATGCAATAATAAATGTAAGAAAATGATACAAGTATCTATCTAAACATACAAGTAAGAATATTTTTCCTTTCAGAAAGAAGATAAGAATAAGAGGCTCACCACGGTGGTGTCGGTGATGAGATCGGCGCGGGTGATCGACGGCGGTGAAGACGGGGACGGGGCGTGACGGACCGCTAAATATAGACAAATCTCGAGGAAAATGGAGTTTGGAGGTCGAGCTTCGAGAGGAGAAAGCTTAAGTAGTGTGGCTCGGGCATTCCATCGAACACCTCATGTGCATAGGAGGTGAGCTAGAGCACCACAAAGCCCTCTCCCCCTCGGGCAAAAAAAACAGAGCACTGTGCTCTGCTCTTGCGCGAGGGGGTATATATAGGCACCTCATTGGTCCCGGTTGGTGACATGAGCCGGGACTAAAGGGGAGCCTTTGGTCCCGGTTCAAGCCACCAACCAGGACCAATGATGGTGGGCCAGGAGCGAGGCCCATTGGTCCCGGTTCATCCCACAAACCGGGACCAAAAGGTCCAGATGAACCGGGACCAATGGCCCACGTGGCCCGGCCGGCCCCCTAGGCTCATAAACCGGGACCAATGACCACATTGGTCCCGGTTCTAGACTGAACCTGGACTAATGGGCTGACCCGGCCTAGACCATAGCCCTGTTTTCTACCAGTGGTTGTGTTCTTCACCTTGCTCTTACTCAGCGGACTTTCTATACAGAACCATTAAGAGGCAGAGGCGAAAGCAATAATAATAAAACATTGCTTTCAGTACACATCCTTACCCATGCATATAATTGTACTATACTTTTTCTTAGTTTCTTCTTCCTTGTATAATAATCTCATAAAAGAAATGTCACGTCTCATAACGGGTAGGTGACTTCCTCTATTGGAGAGAAGCCAAAGAATCTCTTTGCTAGATGCACATGGTATTGGCAAGATTGTAGTCACAACTCCAGAGCAGCTCCGAAAACCCGCTGAATGTTCACCGACGATGATTCAAGAAAAAGATATACAACATTTGATCAATGGTGTCCTCAGGAATTATTCAATATATCAACAGAATTTTCTGTAAGCAACATGAGGGTTTACCAGATCTGTTGTTCTTACAAATGGGACTTAGTGCCGCTGTCCGGTATTTTTAGTCCCGTGAACAGGTTATAGGCGTGTCGTGATTTAAAGGCCGCATGCAAAACCGAACTTCTTTCCTATTGGTTGGTGCTCTCGGTAGTTTTTGCCAACGAAGACATGCAACTAGGTTAGCACTCATGCAACTAGGTTAGCAAGCGGCCACAGCGCATTAAAGGGACACCGAGGCAGAGGCATTTTACACGCTATGTCGCTATGGCTGCTTAGACTCTCACGGATTGCTATGCGCACTTAGCCATCTTGGTACCTACGTTTTGGTCTAGGGCTGTTTGAACCCGGACGGAGGTACTCAGTCAGTTTCTTTTTACTCCGCATATAAAATTTAGTCTACATAAAATTTGACCAAATTTATATAAAAAAATATGAACATCTACAATACTAAAACTATATAGTATGAAAATATGTTTCATGGTGCATCTGATAATATTGATTTCATATTATGAATGTTTATATTTTTTAGTATAAAGTTGGTGAAACTCTACAAAGCTTGACTTTGACCAAACCTTATATGCAGACTAAAAAGAAACGAAGGGAGTATAGTAATGCATGATACGAGAATTGGACGATGTATTACTCAGGTACAAACGCACGTATATATGATGTATAAAGGTGGGCCACGACTTCAACTATACAGGGAAACTAGGAGGTGGGCCCAATACATAGATATGCACAACACATATACTAAACACCCCCCCCCCCCCGCCACAGTCAAAGCGGCACCACTGCTAACGCAAAGACTGGACCGGAACTCCTCAAATGACGCCGTAGACAAGCCCTTGGTCATGATATCTGCAAATTATTGGGAAGTAGGAAGATGGAGAACACGAATATGGCCGAGAGCCACCTGTTCCCGAACAAAATGAATATCCAACTAAATATGCTTGGTCCGACGATGATGTACCGGGTTAGCGGAGAGGTAGACCGCCGAGACGTTGTCGCAGTACATCACCATAGCACGATCCACAGTGCAAGAGAGCTCCTGAAATAGCTGGCGAAGCCACGAACACTCGGCAACGACGTTGGCCACACCATGATACCATGATACTCAGCCTCAGCACTGGAGCGAGAGACCGTAGGCTGCCGCTTGGGCGACCATGAGATGAGTGAGGGTCCAAGGAAGACACAGTAGCCCGAGGTGGAGCGACGAGTGTCGGGGCATCCCGCCTAGTCTGCATCGGAGTAGGCGGTGAGGGCGGTGCCGGCGGAGGCGTAGAGGGTGACGCCGAGATCCATAGTGCCACAGACATAGCGGAGAATCTGCTTGACAGCGGCCCAGTGAACATCTCGAGGAGCATGCATATGAAGACACACCTGCTGGACGGCATACTGGATCTCCGGTCCAGTCAGAGTGAGGTACTGGAGAGCGCCAACGATAGACCGGCAGAAGGCAATATCCAAAGCAAGAGAACCATCTGTGGCAGAGAGCTTGGCCTTCGTATCAACAGGCGTTGCGGCGGGCTTGTAGTTAAGCATGCCAGCACGATCCAAGAGCTCATGAGCGTACTTCCGCTGATGAAGGAATAAGCCATCGGGACGTCGCACCACCTCAACACCGAGGGAGTAGTGCAAAGGACCCAAGTCCTTGATGGCGAACTCAGCGCGAAGATGAGCAGTGAGCTGATTGAAAAGACTTGGCGTACATGCCATCAGGATGATGTCGTCGGCATAAAGGAGCAAGTAAGCCGTGTCGGAACCCTAGTGATAGACGAAGAGAGATGCGTCCAAGCGGGTGGAGCCAAACCCGAGCTGGTGCAGAAACACCGCGATGCGCTGGTACCGAGCGCGCGGAGCCTGCTTGAGTCCGTACAAGGACCGCGAAAGCAGGCACATGTGGTCGAGAAGTGCTGGATCAACAAACCCTGTGGGCTGCTGACAGAAGACCTTCTCCTCGAGGTGACCATGAATGAAGGCGTTGGGGACATCCATCTGGTGCACCGGCCAAGCACGGGAGACCGCAAGGTGGAGAACCATGTGAATCGTGCCGGGCTTCACAACCGGAGTGAAGGTGTCGGTGAAGTCGATGCCAGCACGTTGACGGAAACCACGAACAACCCACCGCGCTTTATATCGATCCAGGGTACCATCAGGACGAAGCTTGTGTTTGAAGACCCACTTCCCGATAATCACATTGACGTGTCGGGGACGGGGAACAAGCTGCCACGTCCGGTTGCGCAGCAGGGCATCGAACTCTTCTTGCATCGCAGCCATCCAGAGCGGCTCACGAAGAGCGGCTCGAACGAAGGACAACAATGGTGATGGCGTAGAGGGTGGATGCCGCGTGGACGTACTCGTCCGAGGCATAACGCGAGCTCGCGCAAAAAACGCCCGTATGGGCGCGGGTGACCGGACCAACCGCGGAAGGCTCGGTCGCAGTCGCTGGTGATGAGGCTGCCGGAGCCCCCTGAGCCACGGGCGCCGAGGTCGCAGTCGGGGGGATCCCCGGGGCCGGGGCGTGGGGGCCGTGGGAAGAGGGGGTGCCAGGTCCACGGGCACCAGAGCCGCGGGCAGGGTACGCGCCTCAAAGCCAGGGGCGGGCCAAGCGTGGCGCGCGAGCGCCCTGGGAGAGGCGTCGAGGCTCCCGCGTCATCGTCGACGGGAGGAACAGCCGGGGGTACCTGCTGAAACGGAAACACATGCTCATTAAAGTAAACATGACGGGAAGTGAACATACGGTGGGAGACGGGATCGTAGCACCGATATCCCTTGGAGTTAGAAGGGTGGCCGATGAAGATGCATGCAACAGAACATGGTGCAAGTTTGTGAGGAGCAGTGTCGGCAGTGCTAGGATAGAAAATGCACCCAAAGATACGCAGACCATCATAAGACGGTGGCGTATCAAAGAGAAGGTGATGAGGTGCATAGTTACACCGTGGGCGGCAGGGTCGAAGGTTAGGAAGAAGTGATGCGGTAGCAAGTGCGTCCGGCCAGAAGCGAGGTGATACGTTAGCAGGGAACAGGAGCGTGCGAACGCAGTCGTTCAGAGTGCAAAGGACGCTTTCAGCTTAACCGTTCTGCTGTGAAGTAAACGGGCATGTGAGACGAAAAACTTTGCCATGCTGCGACAAAAAAGTGCGGAAAGCAAGGTTGTCGAACTCTTTTCCATTGTCAGTCTGAAGAGAAAGAATGAGAAGCCCAAACTGCATGCTAACATAGGAGTAAAAAGCCGTCAAAGTGGAGAGTGCATTGCGACTTTCATCGCAAAGGAAAGATCCACACATAATGAGAATAATCATCAAGAATAACCAAATAATATAAGGAAAACGCTCTAAAACAGTCGGATGCACGCAGTTGTCCGAGCGACCGTCTCGCGCGCCGACGGATCGCGCGGCATCAGACGGTGCAGACGCGTTACTACCAGGGGCGTTGACGCGTGTGCCCTAGGTGTTTTTTTTCTTTGACCCCCCACTAGCTCGCCCCCCTACCTGCTTCCACCGTTTTGAGTGTATTGTTTTGATCCCCATCCTCTCTCTAGCTCGGGCGACAATGCATGCGACTGCTAGATCCAGAATCGTGGCAGTGGTGGGGGAACTAGATGCTGCGGGGACGGCAAGGGAACTTGAGGTTCGGGAAACGGCGAGCAACGTCGGCCATGGCGCCAAGCTACATGACCCCCCTCTAGTTGCGACGGCGGACGAGAGGTATTGGGTCGTGTAGTTCGTAGCAATTTTCTCCCCCCCCCCCCCCCGCTGCTTGATCTCCTTTTAGTGACTCATTTTGTGGTCAATCCCAATAGTTCACAGTGTTGGATGAGTAGATCCGGGTCGATTTTCATGGGTTTTGTTTGTTCAGGGGTTTCAGTTGAGTAGTTACTCCCTCCATGTCGCCAAATTCATCCCCATTTCACCTAGGGTTTGGTGTGTAGATAATTCTATGTTGTAGATAGGGTTTGGAAATGTTTATAGTTGAGACTTTAGGGGTAGGGGACGAGATTCGTATAGGTAGGTGATGAGATTTTTAGTGAGTGGATGACTAGGTTTGTCAATGATGTTACATTTTTGCGATGCTACTATCTTGTTAGGGAAAGTTTTTATGGTTGCATAGGTGTTCATGCTGCTATCTGGTCAGGGCAAGTTGTTATGTTTGGATAGGTGTTCATGCTGCTATCTGGTCAGGCAATTTTTTATGCTGCATAGGTTTTTATGCTGCTATGTGGTCAACCAAGTTTTATGCTACGTTTGTTGTTTAGCCTAGGGGGTTTTCTTAGAACGAAAGTCAGTGTTTTGGAACTTATGTATAGATACATGATGTAAGTGTGGTTCCTTTGCTTTTTTCTTTGATTTTACCTACCTGTAGCTTTTACTTCCTCTGCTCGACTGTTTTCGACCAGAGCTAGACTGCCTTGCTTTGCTTTTTTGGTGGAGATGCTGCCTTCTCACATTAATGGAAGCTGATAACTCTCTTCCCATTAGTTAGCAAAATACAAACTACATTGCGTGATATTAGATACTTGATCTACAAAGCCAAATCTACTGCATCAGGAAAACTTAACTAGCTAGAGACATATCACTTAGAGACTATGCCGCGACGACCATCACTTATGCTTCAAAACCAGCTCAGTTTAAGAACTTTTTGAACATATGGTACTTATTGTTTTGTTTCATTGTTATGATTGTTGGTAGATGTTGAGTATGCTGGAATCTGAATGACCGTTGCTTCTGTAGTAATTATGTAATGTTGTTTTGTACCCAGTACATTTTTTATTCATTTTGATTTTTGCAGCTTCATGTCGGAGGAAGAAGCAATGGAGTCTAATACTGCATTCAGTCAACACTTCGCAGCAAAACGCTTGCGTGAAGTTGAGAATACAAAGCTTAGTGATAGGAAGAGGGAATACATAAATGAAAGTGGCTTTGGTGATCTCACGAGCATCTCCCCTTTCACAGCACCACATGATCTGATGGAGAGGATAACTATGAACATCGACACTGACACTCATGAGCTGAGGTATTACACCCACCTCCTTTCTTTTCTTTCTTTTTTCACCTGCATCATATACTTTTTGTATTTCTCTTTAGGCCATGTTGATAGCAAGGAATTAATACAATATTTTTTGGGGGTTTTCAAGCCGAGTCGGAATAAGGTCATTGTGTTCACTAGAGACATGGTGAAGAAGGTTTTCAACATCCCATCAGGCAACAGACCAGTTGAGCTTTTCAAGAGACTCGAGCATTGCGAGCTCCACAACATTTATCACAAGAATGGCAGGGCTCCAATTGCGCATACAGTGGATGTGCTTCATCGGGCAGGGGACGACGATGGAGATACTACAAAGAGGTCATGGGTGCTCTTAGCGCTTGCAACAGTTTTATCTCCAAGCACTGGCAACATGGTGCCCCTAGAGTACTTGAAAAGCCTCGAAGATATGGACAAGGTTACTGATTTTTCTTGGGATGAGCATGTTTTATGTGTTGCAATGAGACAGGTCAAGAAGTGTCAGGACAAGATTAAAAAACGGGCTTCTACTTCATTCTGGGTTGGGGGATGCTTCCCTATGCTTGCGGTACAATTCTTTATTTTTTGGAATTTTTCTATATATCACAGCATGTTTGTATTTTTTATAATCGCATATTTTTCTTTTTTGTGTATGATATATTATGTATTGTCTTCTTATTCAGGTTATTTACATGGACCATTTGACATTCCCTCAAGCTGCCATCGACGAGCACCAATTGAACTATTCTCTCCCGAGGGCTTGCTTCGTGCATCAGACTGATTTTGATATTGTGTTGGAATATGATAGGAACAAGCTTTATTTGGGCAAACCCTCATTCAGGAAGTGTCAGGTAAGTTTTTTGTGTGGTTTTACTCCCCTTGTCCATCTTTGCAATATTGTTTCTTTCCCATTTTTGCCTGCCCTTTATTATTTTTATGCTTGTGTACTCATGGTTTTAATACTTGTTTCTTTTTACTTTGTGTCATGTAGTTTCGCCCTCTGTCAAAGACACCTTATGCAGCATTCCCTCCCCAAGGCCATGAAGGCAACAATAGTGAAGTTGCTCAAGATCAGCATGTTTCGGACAACCCAGATTGCGGTGATACTCAAGATTGTGGGGCTAAAAATATCAACATTGAGTATAACCAAGATGACATGGCTGCGAAACATAATCCTACAGAAGGTAGCAATCCAATAGAAGATGGCAAAAGCACTGATGGAGATGTGCGGTTCACTAGATGATTGGCTTCATAACCCAACACCATTTGGGGCAAAGCTTGAGGTGAGGTTTTTTTGTGTATTTATTTTTTGTTTTTTAATTTTGTTAAATACCTTTCTATCGCTTTTTTTCTTTTTTCTAGTTCCATTATATGTTTAAGTTGCTTCCATACTGATGACCATCATTTTATTTTTCTATACATTTTGTCAGCTACCATCACATCTGGCTGCAATCTACGAGAAGCACACAAAACTTTTTTCTTCAGAGTTAAAAGGTGCTCTAAGCTCTTTTGGGCAAGTGTTGCAAGCAATACATTGCAAGCGAATGGGGCAGCTCCTCAAAGATGTGCACGCTGCTTCACCAAGCTCTCAGGAAGCAGCGGATGTTAGTTTTGACGTGCCACCCGCTCGCAACAATGATGTAGACAAGTCAGATCATCATGGATGTACCAAAGAAATTTCTAGCAGGAAGAGGAAGGTTGCGGATGAGCCAACAATAGACAAGGTGGTTGAGTCTGCTGAAGGAGCTCGAAGCAATCATGCAAGCAGTAGTGCTCACGAGTGTAATGGCAGCAATGTGGTTGATAAGGGAACACGAGCTAGTCCTGTTGTCAGTGACCCCCCTGCAGAGTGTTTTGAGAATGCAAAGTATAAAGTGTCTAGTGGTGAAGATATTGAGCATGGTCACCAACTTAGCCAGCGCAATCAATCAGTGCATACTAGTGTGGCTAGACATTGGAGTGATGCGCCATCGATGTGTCTGTTCCAAGAGGGCACCGAGGAGTATGATTGGTGGATTAGTGTCCAAAGTCAAGATGGGAACTCCAATGCTCCACCCAATGGCAATGGAAACACTGCTACAACACCAAAGTCTTGTGCTGTTTTTGATGTCACTCATCGGTCTCCAATCTCAACAGAAGCACAAGCTCTAGTGTTTGATGTGACACCAATCTTCATGGCTCCATTATCGAGCGGGGCTGTAGGTATGCCCTACTACTAGTTTGTCTTTGAACAAATCTTTGCTCCCAATATTTTCTAAAAAATCAATTTTTCCTTTGTTTTTGTGAGATGGACCATCAAAAACACAAGAAGAGCTAGTTGTTCTAGTTAGCAGCAGGGAGCCAAGTCCGGACCTCAACAAGGAGAAGTTGAAGAGTAAGGATGAGAAGAAGCTCAAGAGCAAGAAAAGAGTAGGGAGTCCAATGTTAGCCGGATCAAAGTACAAGAAAATCAAGACAAATTCGAAGATGGAAGCAATGTACCAGTACTATGTCATGAACAGGTACAAGATGAAGAGAGGGGAAATTGAGTAAGTGTCATCTTTTTACTGATTTTTGCTTCCATCATGTTGTTATCTCATATTTATTACATTTTCGTCTTGTCAAACGCTCCACTCTATTTTTTGCTTCCATCCTTCTGGTTGGAGGCCTCCTTTCATTAGGATTGGTAATTTCCACATGACCTACCCCAACTTCCAGAAGTTGTTGAAGCCACATGCTCAGATTTGCAACGAAGTCATGTCTTTATTCATCGAAACCTTCAACATTGAACAGTTGTCGTCTTCAAAGAAGCAAAAGAAATTTGCTTTCTCTGTTTTAATGAGTGTTAGATCATCTATTGTTGCTCCCTTTTATTGACATCAGTTTTCTATTGTTTTACGCCCTATTTGCAGAAGTTATCAATCATTTTTTCTTATGTCTTCTCCTTATGTCCAATGTCTTGCAGCTTCAACTCTCTGTCCACCCAGAAGTTTTTGATCCGAGTGTTTGTGCAAGAGAGCTGAGGAGGGCATGCCAAAATTTTCAGATTTCAGGTTTCGACCTAGTAAGTCTACTTCCAACATTTTTAATCAATTTTTCTATGCTCCCTATAGTTTATTCCATTTTTAACATATATCTTGTCTTTACTTCTTTTCTAGCTTTTCTTCACCATCGTCCGTGATGGCCACTGGATTGTCTGTGTGGTTAACCTCTTGCACAAGGAGTTCAATATGTTTGACTCACTGGATGACGGGAAATTGGATGTTGCTGCAAGGAATCTGGCAAGTGACACTTTTTATATATTCTATGTGTAGTTTTCATTGTTAATTAAAATGAAAAAAGCAGATCCCCCAATGAACACATGCTCAAAATTTTGTTGGTAGTGAATCTGAATGTGTCTCATGTTTTAGTGGTGGTAGCATTTTCCCCCATCACTTTCCGTGTTTGACATAGACACTACTTTTATGCTAATGTTTCATATTTCTGTAGTTTATCAATTTCAAGAGGATTGCTACCAAAGAGTCGGATTTCAAAGTGGATCTATTTTCTTTCAAAATAGATTGGCCCCTGCTTGACTACCCACAACAAGCAACTCAGTAAGTCTAATCATACACCCCCATCCATAATAGTAGTCTTTTTGGATGTCCTTTTTATGTAAAACCTTAAACCTTTTTCTCTACCCAATTTTTGATGTATGGTGTAGTGAAACAGCTTTGATTGTGGATTGCTTTCAACAATGTACTTGGAAATTTTCGATGGCCAAAGGACGAAAGATTTCAAGAAGGTAAAAATTTGATGATCATGCTTTTTTGGTACTTTTTCATAAGTTTGCGTCTCTGATATATGTTTGGTCTCTTCTTTCTCCATTTTCACCTTTTTAATGCCGTGAAATATGCTTGATGTGCGGAAGACCATTGCTTCGAAGCTGTTTTCCCATCCTTTGAACAAGGTCTTCCCTGCTGATGTGCATAAGGCGATCATAGCGGCTTGAAGGAAGTGACCACAGCGCATTGAAGAAGGCATTTGCAGCGGCTTTGAAGATGCAACTTTGCAATTTTTGGGAATTCATTTCTCTAGTAGTGCATCTCTGTTATCTTTGTGTGACAAATGAAACTCCATGTAAAGGAAACCAGATGTTAGGCTCTTTTGGATGGCTAGAATGATTATCAGTAGTCTGTAATAAGGAAACATTTTTTTGTTTCGAGATTTGATGGAAGCTATAACTATGTGCTGAATTTGTAAGCAAGTTATAAAATTTTCACTGTTTGGTGCTCAAGTTTTTCAAGTTCATGGAATGCTTTTCATTTTTTGGGTTTTCATGTGTGAATTTCTACCATGTGCTTCCTTCTGTTGTCACAAATCAGCCACAATGTTAAGGAATTGGAATTTCTAGAGGAAGCATGTTCATGAAACATTTTTTGTATAATTTCTTTTTTTTAATCAACAACTTTTTGTGATAAATGTTACTGGAAGAAGCATTCTGGGAGATTTTGCAACTAAGCAGTGAGCACTAGAAGCATTATTTAGCTTGTTGAAAGAAGCATTCTCAAAAACTTTACTTGAAATTCTTTTGAGAGAATCAGCACATGTTGAGAAACTCATTTTTATTTAATAACTAAAAATTATGTAACATTATTTAAAATAGATCCTTCTCAACTCACCACAAAACATAGTAAGAATGCTTCATAATTATTTCGCCGTCACCTTTTTTTGTAGCAGCAATATGAAATTTTTGAACATGCGCGGTTTTAAGAAGTAACATGAGCAGTAACACGAGCAATATGAGTAGCAACATGAGCAGTAATATGAACCAAAACCTCTGACGAAGTGCACATAGATTCTCTGTACTTCTACCCGGTACAAATATGTCCTACTTTCGAAAGTACACTTTTAAAGTTGCTAATACATGAATCAACTACAGAATGACCCTATTGAGCATGTCCCTCGACTTTTGCCATCGCAGCTTTAAAATGAATGCATGATTGCATTGTGTGGCCTTCCTCGAAGCAAAACTGACATTTTGTTGTAAGACCAGCCATCATGGCCATGTACTCACGGAATGACTGGCGCGGGTGACCGGGCGCGGGTGACCGGACCAACCGCGGAAGGCTCGGTCGCAGTCTCTGGTGATGAGGCTGCCGGCGCCCCCTGAGCCACGGGCGCCGAGGCCGCAGTCGGGGGGCCCACCAGGGTCGAGGGCGCTGAGGCAGGGGGCGCGGGGGCCGCGGGTGCCGAGGCCGCAGTCGGGGGGATCCCCAGGGCCGGGGCGCGGGGGCCGTGGGAAGAGGGGGCGCCAGGTCCACGGGCACCAGAGCCGCGGGCGGGGTACGCGCCTCAAAGCCACGGGCGGGCCAAGCGTGGCGTGCGAGCGCCTTGGGAGAGGCGTCGAGGCTCCCGCGTCATCGTCGATGGGAGGAATAGCCGGGGGTACCTGCTGAAACAGAAACACATGCTCATTAAAGTAAACATGACGGGAAGTGAACATATGGTGGGAGACGGGATCGTAGCACCGATATCCCTTGGAGTTAGAAGGGTAGCCGATGAAGATGCATGCAACAGAACATGGTGCAAGTTTGTGAGGAGCAGTGTCGGCGGTGCTAGGATAGAAAATGCACCCAAAGATACGCAGACGATCATAAGACGGTGGCATATCAAAGAGAAGGTGATGAGGTGCATAGTTACACCGTGGGCGGCAGGGTCGAAGGTGAAGAAGAAGTGATGCGGTAGCAAGTGCATCCGGCCAGAAGCGAGGTGACACGTTAGCAGGGAACAGGAGCATGCGAATGCAGTCGTTCAGAGTGCGAAGGACGCTTTCAGCTTAACCGTTCTGCTGTGAAGTATACGGGCATGTGAGACGAAAAACTTTGCCATGCTGCGACAAAAAAGTGCGGAAAGCAAGGTTGTCGAACTGTTTTCCATTGTCAGTCTGAAGAGAAAGAATGGGAAGCCCAAACTGCATGCTAATATAGGAGTAAAAAGCCGTCAAAGTGGAGAGTGCATTCCGACTTTCATCGCAAAGGAAAGGTCCACACATAATGAGAATAATCATCAAGAATAACCAAATAATATAAGGAAAACGCTCTAAAACAGTCGGATGCACGCAGTTGTCCGAGCGACCGTCTCGCGCGCCGACGGATCGCGCGGCATCAGACGGTGCAGACGCATTACTACCAGGGGCGTTGACGCGTGTGCCCTAGGTGTTTTTTTCTTTGACCCCCCACTAGCTCGCCCCCCTACCTGCTTCCACCATTTTGAGTGTATTGTTTTGATCCCCATCCTCTCTCTAGCTCGGGCAACAACGCATGCGACTGCTAGATCCAGAATCGTGGCAGTGGCGGGGGAACTAGATGCTGCGGGGACGGCAAGGGACCTTGAGGTTCGGGAGACGGCGAGCAATGTCGGCCACGGCGCCAAGCTACATGACCCCCCTCTAGTTGCGACGGCGGACGAGAGGTATTGGGTCCTGTAGTTCGTAGCAATTTTCTCCGCCGCACTGCTTGATCTCCTTTAAGTGACTCATTTTGTGGTCAATCCCAATAGTTCACAGTGTTGGATGAGTAGATCTGGGTCGATTTTCATGGGTTTTGTTCGTTCAGGGGTTTCAGTTGAGTAGTTACTCCCTCCATGTCGCCAAATTCATCCCCATTTCACCTAGGGTTTGGTTTGTAGATCGTTCTATGTTGTAGATAGGGTTTGGAAATGTTTATAGTTGAGACTTTAGGGGTAGGGGACGAGATTTGTATAGGTAGGTGATGATATTTTTAGTGAGTGGATGACTAGGTTTGTCAGTGATGTTACATTTTTGCAATGCTACTATCTTGTTAGGGAAAGTTTTTATGGTTGCATAGTTGTTCACGCTGCTATCTGTTCAGGGCAAGTTGTTATGTTTGGATAGGTGTTCATGCTGCTATCTGGTCAGGCAATTTTTTATGCTGCATAGGTTTTTATGCTGCTATGTGGTCAACCAAGTTTTATGCTACGTTTGTTGTTTAGCCTAGGGGGTTTTCTTAGAACGAAAGTCAGTGTTTTGGAACTTATGTATAGATACACGATGTAAGTGTGGTTCCTTTGCTTTTTTTTTCTCTGATTTTACCTGCCTGTAGCTTTTACTTCCTCTGCTCGACTGTTTTCGACCAGAGCTAGACTGCCTTGCTCTTCTTTTTTGGTGGAGATGCTGCCTTCTCACATTAATGGAAGCTGATAACTCTCTTCCCATTAGTTAGCAAAATACAAACTACATTGCGTGATATTAGATACTTGATCTACAAAGCCAAATCTACTGCATCAGGAAAACTTAACTAGCTAGAGACATATCACTTAGAGACTATGCCGCGACGACCATCACTTATGCTGCAAAACCAACTCAGTTTAAGAACTTTTTGAACATATGGTACTTATTGTTTTGTTTCATTGTTATAATTTTTGGTAGATGTTGAGTATGCTGGAATCTGAATGACCGTTGCTTCTGTAGTAATTATGTAATGTTGTTTTGTACCCAGTACATTTTTATTCATTTTGATTTTTGCAGCTTCATGTCGGAGGAAGAAGCAATGGAGTCTAATACTGCATTCAGTCAACACTTCGCAGCAAAACGCTTGCGTGAAGTTGAGAATACAAAGCTCAGTGATAGGAAGAGGGAATACATAAATGAAAGTGGCTTTGGTGATCTCACGAGCATCTCCCCTTTCACAGCACCACATGATCTGATGGAGAGGATAACTATGAACATCGACACTGACACTCATGAGCTGAGGTATTACACCCACCTCCTTTCTTTTCTTTCTTTTTTCACCTGCATCATATACTTTTTGTATTTCTCTTTAGGCCATGTTGATAGCAAGGAATTAATACAATATTTTTTGGGGGTTTTCAAGCCGAGTCGGAATAAGGTCATTGTGTTCACTAGAGACATGGTGAAGAAGGTTTTCAACATCCCATCAGGCAACAGACCAGTTGAGCTTTTCAAGAGACTCGAGCATTGCGAGCTCCACAACATTTATCACAAGAATGGCAGGGCTCCAATTGCGCATACAGTGGATGTGCTTCATCGGGCAGGGGACGACGATGGAGATACTACAAAGAGGTCATGGGTGCTCTTAGCGCTTGCAACAGTTTTATCTCCAAGCACTGGCAACATGGTGCCCCTAGAGTACTTGAAAAGCCTCGAAGATATGGACAAGGTTACTGATTTTTCTTGGGATGAGCATGTTTTAAGTGTTGGAATGAGACAGGTTAAGAAGTGTCAGGACAAGATTAAAAAACGGGCTTCTAGTTCATTCTGGGTTGGGGGATGCTTCCCTATGCTTGCGGTACAATTCTTCATTTTTTGGAATTTTTCTATATATCACAGCATGTTTGTATTTTTTATAATCGCATATTTTTCTTTTTTGTGTATGATATATTATGTATTGTCTTCTTATTCAGGTTATTTACATGGACCATTTGATATTCCCTCAAGCTGCCATCGACGAGCACCAATTGAACTATTCTCTCCCGAGGGCTTGCTTCGTGCATCAGACTGATTTTGATATTGTATTGGAATATGATAGGAACAAGCTTTATTTGGGCAAACCCTCATTCAGGAAGTGTCAGGTAAGTTTTTTGTGTGGTTTTACTACCCTTGTCCATCTTTGCAATATTGTTTCTTTCCCATTTTTGTCTGCCCTTTATTATTTTTTTGCTTGTGTACTCATGGTTTTAATACTTGTTTCTTTTTACTTTGTGTCATGTAGTTTCGCCCTCTGTCAAAGACACCTTATGCAGCATTGCCTGCCCAAGGCCATGAAGGCAAAAATAGTGAAGTTGCTCAAGATCAGCATGTTTCGGACAGCCCAGATTGCGGTGATACTCAAGATTGTGGGGCTGAAAATATCAACATTGAGTATAACCAAGATGACATGGCTGCGAAACATAATCCTACAGAAGGTAGCAATCCAATAGAAGATGGCAAAAGCACTGATGGAGATGTGCGGTTCACTAGATGATTGGCTTCATAACCCAACACCATTTGGGGCAGAGCTTGAGGTGAGGTTTTTTTGTGTATTTATTTTTTGTTTTTTAATTTTGTTAAATACCTTTCTATCGCTTTTTTTCTTTTTTCTAGTTCCATTATATGTTTAAGTTGCTTCCATACTGATGACCATCATTTTTATTTTCTATACATTTTGTCAGCTACCATCACATCTGGCTGCAATCTACGAGAAGCACACAAAACTTTTTTCTTCAGAGTTAAAAGGTGCTCTAAGCTCTTTTGGGCAAGTGTTGCAAGCAATACATTGCAAGCGAATGGGGCAGCTCCTCAAAGATGTGCACGCTGCTTCACCAAGCTCTCAAGAAGCAGCGGATGTTAGTTTTGACGTGCCACCCCCTCACAACAATGATGTAGACAAGTCAGATCATCATGGATGTACCAAAGAAATTTCTAGCAGGAAGAGGAAGGTTGCGGATGAGCCAACAATAGACAAGGTGGTTGAGTCTGCTGAAGGAGCTCGAAGCAATCATGCAAGCAGTAGTGCTCACGAGTGTAATGGTAGCAATGTGGTTGAGAAGGGCACACGAACTAGTCCTGTTGTCAGTGACCCCCCTGTAGAGCGTTTTGAGAATGCAAAGTATAAAGTGTCCGGTGGTGAAGATATTGAGCATGGTCACCAACTTAGCCAGCGCAATCAATCAGTGCATACTAGTGTGGCTAGACATTGGAGTGATGCGCCATCGATGTGTCTGTTCCAAGAGGGCACCGAGGAGTATGATTGGTGGATTAGTGTCCAAAGTCAAGATGGGAACTCCAATGCTCCACCCAATGGCAATGGAAACACTGCTACAACACCAAAGTCTTGTGCTGTTTTTGATGTCACTCCACGGTCTCCAATCTCAACAGAAGCACAAGCTCTAGTGTTTGATGTGACACCAATCTTCATGGCTCCATTATCGAGCGGGGCTGTAGGTATGCCCTAGTACTAGTTTGTCTTTGAACAAATCTTTGCTCCCAATATTTTCTAGAAAATCAATTTTTCCTTTGTTTTTGTCAGATGGACCATCGAAAACACAAGAAGAGCTAGTTGTTCTAGTTAGAAGCAGGGAGCCAAGTCCGGACCTCAACAAGGAGAAGTTGAAGAGTAAGGACGAGAAGAAGCTCAAGAGCAAGAAAAGAGTAGGGAGTCCAATGTCAGCCGGATCAAAGTACAAGAAAATCAAGACAAATTCGAAGATGGAAGCAATGTACCAGTACTATGTCATGAACAGGTACAAGATGAAGAGAGGGGAAATTGAGTAAGTGTCATCTTTTTACTGATTTTTGCTTCCATCATGTTGTTATCTCATATTTATTACATTTTCATCTTGTCAAACGCTCCACTCTATTTTTTGCTTCCATCCTTCTGGTTGCAGGCCTCCTTTCATTAGGATTGGTGATTTCCACATTACCTACCCCAACTTCCAGAAGTCGTTGAAGCCACATGCTCAGATTTGCAACGAAGTCATGTATTTATTCATCGAAACCTTCAACATTGAACAGTTATCGTCTTCAAAGAAGCAAAAGAAATTTTCTTTCTCTATTTTAATGAGTGTTAGATCATCTATTGTTGCTCCCTTTTATTGACATCAGTTTTCTATTGTTTTACGTCCTATTTGCAAAAGTTATCAATCATTTTTTCTTATGTCTTCTCCTTATGTCCAATGTGTTGCAGCTTCAACTCTCTGTCCACCCAGAAGTTTTTGATCCGAGTGTTTGTGCAAGAGAGCTGAGGAGGGCGTTGATGGTTTATTCCATTTTTAATCAATTTTCAGATTTCAGGTTTCGACCTTGTAAGTCTACTTCCAACATTTTTAATCAATTTTTCTATGCTCCCTATAGTTTATTCCATTTTTAACATATATCTTGTCTTTACTTCTTTTCTAGCTTTTCTTCACCATCGTCGTTGATGGCCACTGGATTGTCTGTGTGGTTAACCTCTTGCACAAGGAGTTCAATATGTTTGACTCACTGGATGATGGGAAATTGGATGTTGCTGCAAGGAATCTGGCAAGTGACACTTTTTATATATTCTATGTGTAGTTTTCATTGTTAATTAAAATGAAAAAAGTAGATCCCCCAATGAACACATGCTCAAAATTTTGTTGGTAGTGAATCTGAATGTGTCTCATGTTTTAGTGGTGGTAGCATTTTTCCCCCATCACTTTCCGTGTTTGACATAGACACTACTTTTATGCTAATGTTTCATATTTCTGTAGTTTATCAATTTCAAGAGGATTGCTACCAAAGAGTCGGATTTCACAGTGGATCTATTTTCTTTCAAAACAGATTGGCCCCTGCTTGACTACCCACAACAAGCAACTCAGTAAGTCTAATCATACACCCCCATCCATAATAGTAGTCTTTTTGGATGTCCTTTTTATGTAAAACCTTAAACCTTTTTCTCTACCCAATTTTTGATGTATGGTGTAATGAAACAGCTTTGATTGTGGATTGTTTTCAACAATGTACTTGGAAATTTTCGATGGCCAAAGGATGAAAGATTTCAAGAAGGTAAAAATTTGATGATCATGCTTTTTGGTACTTTTTCATAAGTTTGCGTCTCTGATATATGTTTGGTCTCTTCTTTCTCCATTTTCACCTTTTTAATGCCGCGAAATATGCTTGATGTGCGGAAGACCATTGCTTCGAAGCCGTTTTCCCATCCTTTGACCAAGGTCTTCCCTGCTGATGTGCATAAGGCGATCATAGCGGCTTGAAGGAAGTGACCACAGCGCATTGAAGAAGGCATTTGCAGCGGCTTTGAAGATGCAACTTTGCAATTTTTGGGAATTCATTTCTCTAGTAGTGCATCTCTGTTATCTTTGTGTGACAAATGAAACTCCATGTAAAGGAAACCAGATGTTAGGCTCTTTCGGATGGCTAGAATGATTATCAGTAGTCTGTAATAAGGAAACATTTTTTTTTGTTTCGAGATTTGATGGAAGCTATAACTATGTGCTGAATTTGTAAGCAAGTTATAAAATTTTCGCTGTTTGGTGCTCAAGTTTTTCAAGTTCATGGAATGCTTTTCATTTTTTGGGTTTTCATGTGTGAATTTCTACCATGTGCTTCCTTATGTTGTCACAAATCAGCCACAATGTTAAGGAATTGGAATTTCTAGAGGAAGCATGTTCATGAAACATTTTTTGTATAATTTCTTTTTTTAATCAACAACTTTTTGTGATAAATGTTACTGGAAGAAGCATTCTGGGAGATTTTGCAACTAAGCAGTGAGCACTAGAAGCATTATTTAGCTTGTTGAAAGAAGCATTCTCAAAAACTTTACTTGAAATTCTTTTGAGAGAATCAGCACATGTTGAGAAACTCATTTTTCTTTAATAACTGAAAATTATGTAACATTATTTAAAATAGATCCTTCTCAACTCACCACAAAACATAGTAAGAATGCTTCATAATTATTTCGCCGTCACCTTTTTTTGTAGCAGCAATATGAAATTTTTGAACATGCGCGGTTTTAAGAAGTAACATGAGCAGTAACGCGAGCAATATGAGTAGCAACATGAGCAGTAATATGAACCAAAACCTCTGACGAAGTGCACATAGATTCTCTGTACTTCTACCCGGTACAAATATGTCCTACTTTCGAAAGTACACTTTTAAAGTTGCTAATACATGAATCAACTACAGAATGACCCTATTGAGCATGTCCCTCGACTGTTGCCATCGCAGCTTTAAAATGAATGCATGATTGCATTGTGCGGCCTTCCTTGAAGCAAAACTGACATTTTGTTGTAAGAGCAGCCATCATTGCCTTGTAATCACGGAATGACTGGCAGGTTTTGATAGTGTGTTCTTCTTCACTGCAAAATGAACAAGTAACTTTCCTCCTAGGTTTTGGCTTGCTCGATGACTCCACGTTGTCTTCTTTCTTGCTTTCTTTCTTGGATGCTTTTTTGCTTTCTTTCTTGGCTTCTTTCTGAAGCTTCTTCTTATGCTCCTCTTCTCGCTGCTCCAACATTGTCTTTTTTTCTTTTTGCTTGTTCCGTTGGTCGACCTTGCTTCGGCACACGAGCAGGATTTTGTAGTGGTGTTGATGGTTGCGGGCTTGCTCCAGTTTCAGCATTAGATGCGCCTGCTTGAGGGGGTTGCTGCTGCTGCACCATATCTTCCCTTGACATTTGCTCTTTTTTCATTGAAGCAACTATGTGCCAGAGCTGCTTCATCACATCTGTGAGTAAGTTGTAAGCTAGATCAACAGAGCATGCTTGTGCTGCCAATGCATTCATATCTCTGCACAGTGAGTTGTACTTGAGAGTGTTTGTTTCTGGTAGTCCAAACTCAAGGAACCTCCCAGATGTGTCCATGTTTGTCGTAGCTGCTTCGTACCACCTTTCCAGCATGTATCTACTTGGAATTTCTTGCACATTAAGTTGTATCATCACCCTTATGGTGTGTGAGCAAAGCACACCATTCATTTCAAAGTAATGGCAACTACATGAGTACAACCTCTCTTCTATCATAGCATGCACATGGTACAACTTTGGATTATCATACAAGTTTGAGTAAATCTCAAACATGATACCTTCCTGCTCAGGATTAGGCACTTGGTTGATTATATAAGATGTTGATGCTACCGCTTGGCGCTCTATTGTGTATCGTCCCCATATGGGTGCTGTTGTCATTTCTCCGGTGAAAGCAGCATTATCTTCACGGTCTAGCATTATTTCTTGTAGGAGTTTATACTGCCTTACAAATACGAAAACTGAGTTTTGTGAATGCGCCAATATCTTGAAATAAGAATTCGGCCCTTCTGATCTCCTGGTTGTGCTTGTGAAAGGGAAGAAATCATTTTTGAAGTATGCGGGAGCCCATGTTTGACGGCATTCCCACATGTTTTGTAAGTGCCTATTCTCCATGTACGCGAAGAAATGCAGCATGTGTTGCCATGTTTCTTCAAATTCATCCACTGTCTCGGATTCATTGATGCATTTATAGAAAGCTTTCTCAAAAATTGAATCCCTTGTAAGCATCCTCCCAAGTTTCTCACGTGCCTTCCGCTGTACATGCCACTTGCAACACCTATGGATTGTGTGAGGGAACACATCAGAAATTGCAGTTTCCATTGCTTTGCACTGGTCGGTCATAAGGTTTTTTGGATACTCATTGTTCATCGCAAGCAACCATTGCCGAAAGACCCACTTGGAGGTTTCAGTTTGCTCATTTGGAAGCAATGCATAGCCTAGGACAATAGTCTGAAGATGGTTGGTGATGCCAATGATCGAAGCAAAAGGCATATTATATTTGTTTGTGCAAAAGGTTGTATCGAAAAAGACATAGTCCTTGTACTTTGGGTATAGTGCTCTTGTCCTTCCATCCACCTAAAATAATGCTTCTACCGCTCTGTGGGTCCTCTGGCCTGGCTATTTTTTGAAGCAGATGTTCTGATTCCAAACCCATGCCTGAAAGCATATGCGTTGTAGAATTTTCTTGCGTCGTCAACTAAATCAAAGGTCATGCCCATATATGGAACAAGTGGTTGCGATGATATTGCATCATCCACATCCTGTTGGATATCACCAGCATTAATCATCCCTTCCATACTAACTCCATTCACAGCAAAAATTTGCCCCATAATGTAGCTCTCATCATCATCACCTCCAGCACCAGCAGCCTATTTTTGTTGTTGCGGAAAAAAGTTATCACAATGTCAGTAAAAAAGTAAAAGGGTATAATATGCAAGAAAGTAGTGATTCTAGCACAAAAGATGTATTACATCTGATTTTGTGTTCATGTTTCTATGTTTTCACCTCATGATACTAAACAAAATGCTTCCACATCTTTCTACTTCAATGATCACAGTGCTACAAGGAAAGTAATCAAGTTGATAATGTTTTTTGTAATACAAATTAGCTTTTTCCTACCTGATGCAACATTTATATCTACTTTGTTTTCTAGTAAAGGAACTTTTGTCCACCATGGTCGCCGTTTAAAACGATGCAACATAGTCAAAATAGCACCGGTGCTTTATAATTTTCAGAACATATGCAACATTTACAAGTAAGCTCACATTGGAGACTTTTATTTAAACTTGATTGTACTTTGTTAGGAGCATTCACCACACATACAGATAACCTCCACCCGCCTTTTTGTTTTTGCAAATATTAAACTAAATTTTGCAAGGAGCAAATTATACACGGTCCTGAATTGACTTCCCCCTGCACATTTTTTTGGTGCATTTTTTAAACTGAAAGTGTAAGGAGCATTTTTCAGACGACCTCCCCCAGCACATTTTTTTGGAGCAGTTCCAAACTAAAATTGGGAGGAGTTTTTTCTGTACACACTTTCAGGAATTTTTCAGTTGGCATAAGGAGATATGTCGCAATTCATACTGCCTTTTTAGGACAGCGGTCAGAGAGATAAACATAATTGTTGACATAGCAGAAGTCAAAACAACATGATGCTTCATGCATGTGACGAGCTTGCGACTTACCGAACCCTGTGAGGAGCTTGCCCAATAGAGAAGACAGGAGGATCATGGAGCTCCCTTGCAGCTCCAGACCGGCGAATCAGCTCGCCAGCGAGAATCAGGGCTGATCTGGCCTTCCTGCTGCTCGATGGAGCACCTGAGCTTCGATCCATGGTGGCCAACAACATAGATCGAACTATGTGTTGAGCTGCCATGGCGCTAGTGTTGGGGAACGTAGCATAATTTTAAAATTTTCTACGCATCACCGAGATCAATCTATGGTGTCATCTAGCAACGAGAGAGAGAGGAGTGCATCTACATACCCTTGTAGATGGCATGCGGAAGCGTTCAAGAGACCGGGGTTGATGGAGTCGTACTCGTCGTGATCCAAATCACCGATGACCTAGCGCCGAACGGACGGCACCTCCGCGTTCAACACACGTACGGTTGGTAATACGTCTCCTCCAACTTGATCCAGCAAGGGGGAAGGAGAGGTTGATGAAGATCCAGCAGTACGACGGCGTGGTGGTGGAACCAACGGTGATCTCGGCAGGGCTTCGCCAAGCTCAGGGAGAGGGAGGAGTGTCACGGGAGCGAGAGGGACGCGCCAGGGGCTAGGGTGCCGCTGCCCTCCCTCCCCCCACTATATATAGGACCCCTAGGGGGGCTCCGGCCCTAGGGGATTGAATCTCCAAGGGGGGCGGCGGCCAAGGGGGTGGAGTGCCCCCCAAGCCAAGTGGGGCGCCCCCAGCCCTAGGGTTTCCAACCCTAGGCGTAGGGGAGGCCCATGGGGGGTGCACCAGCCCACTAGGGGCTGGTTCCCCTCCTACTTCAGCCCATGGGGCCCTCCGGGTTAGGTGGCCCCACCTGGTGGACCCCCGGGACCCTTCCGGTGGTCCCGGTACAATACCGATTATCCCCGAAACCTTCCCGATGGCTGAAACTTGACTTCCTATATATAAATCTTCACCTCGGACCATTCCGAAACTCCTCGTGACGTCCGAGATCTCATACGGGACTCCGAACAACTTTCGGGTTACCGTATGCTAATATCTCAACAACCCTAGCGTCACCGAACCTTAAGTGTGTAGACCCTACGGGTTCGGGAGACACGCAGACATGACCGAGACGACTCTCCGGTCAATAACCAACAGCGGGATCTGGATACCCATGTTGGCTCCCACATGCTCCTCAATGATCTCATCGGATGAAAAACGATGTCGAGGATTCAATCAATCCCATATACAATTCCCTTTGTCAATCGGTACGTTACTTGCCCGAGACTTGATCGTCGGTATCCCAATACCTCGTTCAATCTCATTACCGGCAAGTCACTTTACTCGTACCGTAATTCATGATCCCGTGATCAACCACTTGGTCACATTGAGCTCATTATGATGATGCATTACCGAGTGGGCTCAGAGATACCTCTCCGTCATACGGAGTGACAAATCCCAGTCTCGATTCGTGCCAACCCAACAGACACTTTCGGAGATACCTGTAGTGTACCTTTATAGTCACCCAGTTACGTTGTGACGTTTGGCACACCCAAAGCACTCCTACGGTATCCGGGAGTTGCACAATCTCATGGCCTAAGGAAATGATACTTGACATTCGAAAAAGCTATAGCAAACGAACTACACGATCTTTGAGCTATGCTTAGGATTGGGTCTTGTCCATCACATCATTCTCCTAATGATGTGATCCCGTTATCAATGACATCCAATGTCCATAGTCAGGAAACCATGACTATCTTTTGATCAACGAGCTAGTCAACTAGAGGCTCACTAGGGATGTGTTGTGGTCTATGTATTCACACATGTATTACGATTTCCGGATAACACAATTATAGCATGAACAATAGACAATTATCATGAACAAAGAAATATAATAATAACCATTTTATTATTGCCTCTAGGGCATATTTCCAATAGTCTCCCACTTGCACTAGAGTCAATAGTCTAGTTACATTGTGATGAATCGAACACCCATGCAGTTCTGGTGTTGATCATGTTTTGCTCTAGGGAGAGGTTTAGTCAATGGATCTACCACATT
The DNA here is from genome assembly GCA_034509565.1 of Triticum monococcum. Taxonomy (NCBI): domain Eukaryota; kingdom Viridiplantae; phylum Streptophyta; class Magnoliopsida; order Poales; family Poaceae; genus Triticum; species Triticum monococcum. The sequence continues at coordinate 577,841,019 of CM067845.1, forward strand.
CAGGTACGTATGTACTTTACAAATATCTATGTCTCCATTTTGAACACTTTCACGAATGGAGTTCAAGCGACGCTTGATATGCCTGGTCTTCCTGTGAAACCTGGGCTCCTTGGCAAGGGCAATAGCTCCAGTGTTGTCACAGAAGAGAGTCATCGGGCCCAACGCATTGGGTATGACTCCTAGGTCGGTAATGAACTCCTTCACCTAGATTGCCTCTTGTGCTACCTCTGAGGCTGCCATGTACTCCGCTTCACATGTAGATCCCCCCACAACGCTTTGCTTGCAACTACACCAGCGTACTGCCCCACCATTCAAAATATACACGTATCCGGTTTGTGACTTAGAGTCATCCAGATCTGTGTCGAAGCTAGCATCGACGTAACCCTTTACGACGAGCTCTTCGTCACCTCCATAAATGAGAAACATATCCTTAGTCCTCTTCAGGTACTTCAGGATATTCTTGACCGCTGTCCAGTGTTCCATGCCAGGATTACTTTGGTACCTTCCTACCAAACTTATGTCAAGGTTTACATCAGGTATGGTACACAACATAGCATACATGATAGACCCTATGGCCGAGGCATAGGGGACAACACTCATCTTTTCTCTATCTTCTGCCATGGTCGGGCATTGAGCCGTGCTCAATCTCGTACCTTAAAATACAGGCAAGAACCCCTTCTTTGACTGATCCATTTTGAACTTCTTCAATATCTTGTCAAGGTACGTACTCTGTGAAAGACCAATGAGGCGTCTCGATCTATCTCTATAGATCTTGATGCCTAATATATAAGCAGCTTCTCCAAGATTCTTCATTGAAAAACACTTGTTCAAGTAGGCCTTTATGCTTTCCAAGAATTCTATATCATTTCCCATCAACAGTATGTCATCCACATACAATATGAGAGATGCTACAGAGCTCCCACTCACTTTCTTGTAAATGCAGGCTTCTCCATAAGTATGTGTAAACCCAAACGCATTGATCATCTCATCAAAACGAATGTTCCAACTCCAAGATGCTTGCACCAGCCCATAAATCGAGCGTTGGAGCTTGCACACCTTGTCAGCATTCTTAGGATCGACAAAACCTTCCGGCTGCATCATATACAATTCTTCCTTAAGGAAACCATTAAGGAATGCCGTTTTGACGTCCATTTGCCATATCTCATAATCATAGAATGCGACAATTTCTAACATGATTCGGACGGACTTCAGCTTCGCTACGGGTGAGAAAGTCTCATCGTAGTCAACCCCTTGAACTTGTCGATAACCCTTAGCGACAAGCCGAGCTTTATAGATGGTTACATTACCATCCGCGTCTGTCTTCTCCTTAAAGATCCATTTATTTTCTATGGCTCACCGATCATCGGGCAAGTCAGTCAAAGTCCATACTTCGTCTTCATACATGCATCCTATCTCGGATTTCATGGCTTCCAGCAATTTGTCGGAATCTGGGCCCGCCATCGCTTCTTCATAGTTCGAAGGTTCACCGTTGTCTAACAACATGACTTCCAAGACAGGGTTGCCGTACCACTCTGGTGCGGAACGTGTCCTTGTGGACCTACGAAGTTCAGTAGCAACTTGATCTGAAGTTTCATGGCGCTAGTGTTGGGGAACGTAGCATAATTTTAAAATTTTCTACGCATCACCGAGATCAATCTATGGTGTCATCTAGCAACGAGGGAGAGAGGAGTGCATCTACATACCCTTGTAGATGGCATGCGGAAGCGTTCAAGAGACCGGGGTTGATGGAGTCGTACTCGTCGTGATCCAAATCACCGATGACCTAGCGCCAAACGGACGGCACCTCCGCGTTCAACACATGTACGGTTGGTAATACGTCTCCTCCAACTTGATCCAGCAAGAGGGAAGGAGAGGTTGATGAAGATCCAGCAGCACGACGGCGTGGTGGTGGAAGCAACGGTGATCTCGGCAGGGCTTCGCCAACCTCAGGGAGAGGGAGGAGTGTCACGGGAGGGAGAGGGATGCGCCAGGGGCTAGGGTGCGGCTACCCTCCCTCCCCCCACTATATATAGGACCCCTAGGGGGGCGCCGGCCCTAGGAGATTGAATCTCCAAGGGGGGCGGCGGCCAAGGGGGTGGAGTGCCCCCCAAGCCAAGTGGGGCGCCCCTACCCCTAGGGTTTCCAACCCTAGGTGGAGGGGAGGCCCATGGGGGGCACACCAGCCCACTAGGGGCTGGTTCCCTCCTACTTCAGCCCATGGGGCCCTCCAGGATAGTTGGCCCCACCCGGTGGACCCCCGAGACCCTTCCGGTGGTCCCGGTACAATACCGATTACCCGCGAAACCTTCCCGATGGCCGAAACATGACTTCCTATATATAAATCTTCACCTCCGGACCATTCCAAAACTCCTCTTGACGTCCGGGATCTCATCCGGGACTCCGAAAAACTTTCGGATTACCATATGCTAATATCTCAACAACCCTAGCGTCACCGAACCTTAAGTGTGTAGACCCTACAGGTTCGGGATGTTGTGGAACGTAGTAATTTCAAAATTTTCCTACGCACACACAAGATCATGGTGATGCATAGCAACGAGAGGGGAGAGTGTTGTCTACGTACCCTCATAGACTGGCAACGGAAGTGTTGACACAACGTAGAGGAAGTAGTCGTACGTCTTCCCAATCCAACCGATCCAAGTACCGAAGGTACGGCACCTCCGAGTTCTGCACATGTTCCGCTCGATGACAATCCCCGGACTCCGATCCAGCAAAGTGTCGGGGAAGAGTTTCGTCAGCACGACGGCATGGTGACGATCTTGATGTTCTACAGTCGCAGGGCTTCGCCTAAGCACCACTACAATATTATCGAGGAGTATGGCGGAAGGGGGCACCGCACACGGCTAAGGAGACGATCATGAGGATCAACTTGTGTGTCTAGAGGTGCCCCCTGCCCCCGTATATAAAGGAGCAAGGGGGAGTGCGGCCGGCCCTAGGAGGTGGCGCGCAGGAGGGGTCCTACTCCTACCGGGAATAGGACTCCCCCCCTTTCCCTAGTTGGATTAGGACTTGGGGGCAAGGAAGAGAGGGGGAAAGGAAAGGGGGGGGCGCCGCCCCCTCCTTGTCCAATTCGGACTTGGGGGAGGGGCGCGCGGCAGCCCCTAGGCCTCCTCTCCTCTTTCTCCACTAGGCCCATTAAGGCCCATTAGGTTACCGGGGTGTTCCGGTAACCTCCCGGTACTCCGGTAAAATGCCGTTTTTACTCGGAACACTTCCGATGTCCAAACATAGGCTTCTAATATATCAATCTTTATGTCTCGACCATTTCGAGAGACCTCGTCATGTCCGTGATCACATCCGGGACTCCGAACGAACTTCGGTACATCAAAATATATAAACTCATAATGAAACTGTCATCGTAACGTTAAGCTTGCGGACCCTACGGGTTCGAGAACAATGTAGACATGACTGAGACATGTCTCCGGTCAATAACCAATAGCGGAACCTGGATGCTCATATTGGCTCCTACATATTCTACGAAGATCTTTATCGGTCAGACCGCATAACAACATATGTTGTTCCCTTTGTCATCGGTATGTTACTTGCCCGAGATTCGATCGTCGGTATCTCAATACCTAGTTCAATCTCGTTACCGGCAAGTCTCTTTACTCGTTTCGTAATACATCATCTCGCAACTAACTCATTAGTTGCAATGCTTGCAAGGCTTATGTGATGTGCATTACCGAGGGCCGAGAGATACCTCTCCGACAATTGGAGTGACAAATCCTAATCTTGAAATACGCCAACCCAACATGTACCTTTGGAGACACCTGTAGAGCTCCTTTATAATCACCCAGTTACGTTGTGACGTTTGGTAGCACACAAAGTGTTCCTCTGGAAAATGGGAGTTGCATAATCTCATAGTCATAGGAACATGTATAAGTCATGAAGAAAGCAATAGGAACATACTAAACGATCAGGTGCTAAGCTAATGGAATGGGTCATGTCAATCACATCATTCTCTAATGATGTGATCTCGTTAATCAAATGACAACACATGTCTATGGTTAGGAAACATAACCATCTTTGATTAACGAGCTAGTCAAGTAGAGGCATACTAGTGACGTTTAGTTTGTCTATGTATTCACACAAGTATTATGTTTCTAGTTAGTACAATTCTAGCATGAATAATAAACATTTATCATGATATAAGGGAATAAATAATAACTTTATTATTGCCTCTAGGGCATATTTCCTTCAGTCTCCCACTTTCACTAGAGTCAATAATCTAGATTACACAGTAATGATTCTAACACCCATGGAGCTTTGGTGCTGATCATGTTTTGCTCATGGAAGAGGCTTAGTCAACGGGTCTGCTACATTCAGATCCGTATGTATCTTGCAAATCTCTATGTCTCTCACCTGGACTAGATCCTGGATGGAATTGAAGCGTCTTTTGATGTGTTTGGTTCTCTTGTGAAATCTGGATTCCTTTGCTAAGGCAATTGCACCAGTATTGTCACAAAAGATTTTCATTGGACACGATGCACTAGGTATGACACCTAGATCGGATATGAACTCCTTCATCCAGACTCCTTTGTTTGCTGCTTCCGAAGCAGCTATGTATTCCGCTTCACATGTAGATCCTGCCACAACACTTTGTTTAGAACTGCACCAACTGACAGCTCCACCGTTTAATGTAAACACATATCCGGTTTGTGATTTAGAATCGTCCGGATCAGTGTCAAAGCTTGCATCAACGTAACCATTTACGATGAGCTCTTTGTCACCTCCATATACGAGAAACATATCCTTAGTACTTTTCAGGTATTTTAGGATGTTCTTGTCCGCTGTCCAGTGATCCAGTCCTGGATTACTTTGGTACCTCCCTGCTAGACTTATAGCAAGACATACATCAGGTATGGTACACAACATTGCATACATGATAGAGCCTATGGCTGAAGCATAGGGAACATCTTTCATTTTCTCTCTATCTTCTGCAGTGGTCGGGCATTGAGTCTTACTCAATTTCACACCTTGTAACATAGGCAAGAATCCTTTTTTTTCTTGATCCATTTTGAACTTCTTCAAAATTTTGTCAAGGTATGTGCTTTGTGAAAGTCCAATTGAGAATCTTGATCTATCTCTATTGATCTTAATGCCCAATATGTAAGCAGCTTCACCGAGGTCTTTCATTGAAAAACTCTTATTCAAGTATCCCTTTATGCTATCCAGAAATTCTATATCATTTCCGATTAGTAATATGTCATCTACATATAATATCAGAAATGCTACAGAGCTCCCACTCACTTTCTTGTAAATATAGGCTTCTCCAAAAGTCTGTACAAAACCAAATGCTTTGATCACACTATCAAAGCGTTTATTCCAACTCCGAGAGGCTTGCACCAGTCCATAAATGGATCGCTGGAGCTTGCACACTTTGGTAGTTCCCTTTGGATCGACAAAACCTTCTGGCTGCATCATATACAACTCTTCTTCCAGAAATCCATTCAGGAATGCAGTTTTGACATCCATCTGCCAAATTTCATAATCATAAAATGCGGCAATTGCTAACATGATTCGGACAGACTTAAGCATCGCTACGGGTGAGAAGGTCTCATCATAGTTAATCCCTTGAACTTGTCGAAAACCTTTTGCGACAAGTCGAGCTTTGTAGACAGTAACATTACCGTCAGCGTCAGTCTTCTTCTTGAAGATCCATTTATTCTCAATTGCTTGTCGATCTTTGGGAAAGTCAACCAAAGTCCATACTTTGTACTCATACATGGATCCCATCTCAGCTTTCCTGGCTTCAAGCCATTTTGTGGAATCTGGGCTCACCATCGCTTCTCCATAGTTCGTAGGTTCATCATGATCTAGTAGCATGACTTCCAGAACAGGATTACCGTACCACTCTGGTGCGGATCTTACTCTGGTTGATCTACGAGGTTCATTAGTATCTTGTTCTGAAGTTTCATGATCATCATCATTAGCTTCCTCACTAATTGGTGTAGGTGTCACAGAAACCGGATTCTGTGATGTACTACTTTCCAATAAGGGAGCAGGTACAGTTACCTCATCAAGTTCTACTTTCCTCCCACTCACTTCTTTCGAGAGACACTCCTCTAGAAAGTTTCCGAATTTAGCAACAAAAGTCTTGCCTTCGGATCTGTGATAGAAGGTGTATCCAATAGTTTCCTTTGGATATCCTATGAAGACACATTTCTCCGATTTGGGTTCGAGCTTATCAGGTTGAAGCTTTTTCACATAAGCATCGCAACCCCAAACTTTCAGAAACAACAACTTTGGTTTCTTGCCAAACCACAGTTCATAAGGCGTCGTCTCAACGGATTTTGATGGTGCCCTATTTAACGTGAATGCGACCGTCTCTAAAGCATAACCCCAAAATGATAGCGGTAAATCAGTAAGAGACATCATAGATCGCACCATATCTACTAAAGTATGATTACGACGTTCGGACACACCATTACGCTGTGGTGTTCCGGGTGGCGTGAGTTGTGAAACTATTCCTCATTGTTTCAAATGTACACCAAACTCGTAACTCAAATATTCTCCTCCACGATCAGATCGTAGGAATTTTATTTTCTTGTTACGATGATTCTCAACTTCACTCTGAAATTCTTTGAACTTTTCAAATGTTTCAGACTTATGTTTCATTAAGTAGATATACCCATATCTGCTTAAGTAATCTGTGAAGGTGAGAAAATAACGATATCCGCCACGAGCCTCAATATTAATCGGACCACATACATCTGTATGTATGATTTCCAACAAATCTGTTGCTCTCTCCATAGTACCGGAGAACGTAGTCATCTTGCCCATGAGGAACGGTTCGCAAGTACCAAGTGATTCATAATCAAGTGGTTCCAAAAGTCCATCAGTATGGAGTTTCTTCATGCGCTTTACACCGATATGACCTAAACGGAAGTGCCACAAATAAGTTGCACTATCATTATCAACTCTGCATCTTTTGGCTTCAACATTCTGAATATGTGTGTCACTACTATCGAGATTTAATAAGAATAGACCACTTTACAAGGGTGCATGACCATAAAAGACATTACTCATATAAATAGAACAACCATTATTCTCTGATTTAAATGAATAACCATCTCGCATCAAACAAGATCCAGATATAATGTTCATGCTTAACGCTAGCACCAAATAACAATTATTTAGGTCTAATACTAATCCCGAAGGTAGATGTAGAGGTAGCGTGCCGACCGCGATCACATCGACTTTGGAACCATTTCCCACGCGCATCGTCACCTCGTCCTTAGCCAATCTTCGCTTAATCCGTAGTCCCTGTTTCGAGTTGCAAATATTAGCAACAGAACCAGTATCAAATAACCAGGTGCTACTGCAAGCATTAGTAAGGTACACATCAATAACATGTATATCACATATACCTTTGTTCACCTTGCCATCCTTCTTATCCGCGAAATACTTGGGGCAATTCCGCTTCCAGTGACCAGTTTGCTTGCAGTAGAAGCACTCAGTTTTAGGCTTAGGTCCAGATATGGGTTTCTTCTCCTGAGCAGCAACCTGCGTGATGTTCTTTTTGAAGTTCCCCTTCTTCTTCCCTTTGCCCTTTTTCTTGAAACTAGTGGTCTTGTTGACCATCAACACTTGATGCTCCTTTTTGATTTCTACCTCTGCAGCTTTCAGCATTGCGAAGAGCTCGGGAATTGTCTTATTCACCCCTTGCATATTATAGTTCATCAGGAAGCTCTTGTAGCTAGGTGGAAGTGATTGGAGAATTCTGTCAATGACGCAATCATCTGGAAGATTAACTCCCAATTGAATCAAGTGATTATTATACCCAGACATTTTGAGTATATGCTCACTGACAGAACTGTTCTCCTCCATCTTGCAGCTATAGAACTTATTGGAGACTTCATATCTCTCAATCCGGGCATTTGCTTGAAATATTAACTTCAACTCCTGGAACATCTCATATGCTCCATGATGTTCAAAACGTCGTTGAATTCCCGATTCTAAGCTGTAAAGCATGGCACACTGAACTATCGAGTAGTCATCAGCTTTGCTCTACCAGACGTTCATAACATCTGGTGTTGCTCCAGCAGCAGGCCTGGCACCCAGCGGTGCTTCCAGGACATAATTCTTCTGTGCAGCCATGAGGATAATCCTCAAGTTACGGACCTAGTCTGTGTAATTGCTACCATCATCTTTCAACTTTGCTTTCTCAAGGAACGCATTAAAATTCAACGGAACAACAGCACGAGCCATCTATCTACAATCAAACATAAACAAGCAAGATACTATCAGGTACTAAGTTCATGATAAATTTAAGTTCAATTAATCATATTACTAAAGAACTCCCACTTAGATAGACATCCCTCTAATCCTTTAAGTGATCACGTGATCCAAATCAACTAAACCATGTCCGATCATCACGTGAGATGGAGTAGTTTCATTGGTGAACATCACTATGTTGATCATATCTACTATATGATTCACGCTCGACCTTTCGGTCTCCGTGTTCCGAGGCCATATCTGTATATGCTTGTCTCGTCAAGTATAACCTGAGTATTCCGCGTGTGCAATTGTTTTGCACCCGTTGTATTTGAACGTAGAGCCTATCACACCCGATCATCACGTGGTGTCTCAGCATGAAGAACTTTCGCAACGGTGCATACTCAGGGAGAACACTTCTTGATAATTAGTGAGAGATCATCTTAAAATGCTACCGTCAAACAAAGCAAGATAAGATGCATAAAAGATAAACATCATATGCAATCAATATAAGTGATATGATATGGCCATTATCATCTTGTACTTGTGATCTCCATCTCCGAAGTACCGTCCTGATCACCATCGTCACCGGCGCGACACCTTGATCGCCATCGTAGCATCGTTGTCGTCTCGCCAATCTTATGCTTCCACGACTATCGCTACCGCTTAGTGATAAAGTAAAGCATTACAGCGCGATTGCATTGCATACAATAAAGCGACACCCATATGGCTCCTGCCAGTTACTGATAACTCGGTTACAAAACATGATCATCTCATACAATAAAATTTAGCATCATGTCTTGACCATATCACATCACAACATGCCCTGCAAAAACAAGTTAGACGTCCTCTACTTTGTTATTGCAAGTTTTACGTGGCTTCTACGGGCTTAAGTAAGAACCAATCTCACCTACACATCAAAACCACAACGATAGTTTGTCAAGTTGGTGCTATTTTAACCTTCTCAAGGACCAGGCGTGGCCACACTTGGTTTAACTAAAGTTGGAGAAACTGACACCCGCCAGCCACCTATGTGCAAAGCACGTCGGTAGAACCAGTCTCGCGTAAGCGTACGCGTAATGTCGGTCCGGGCCACTTCATCCAACAATACCGCCGAACCAAAGTATGACATGCTGGTAAGCAGTATGACTTATATCGCCCACAACTCACTTGTGTTCTACTTGTGCATATAACATCAACACATAAAACCTAGGCTCTGAAACCACTGTTGGGGAACGTAGTAATTTCAAAATTTTCCTACGCACACGCAAGATCATGGTGATGCATAGCAACAAGAGGGGAGAGTGTTATCTACGTACCCTCGTAGACCGGCAACAAAAGTGTTGACACAACGTAGAGGAAGTAGGCGTACGTCTTCCCGATCCGACCGATCCAAGTACCGAACGTACGACACCTCTGAGTTCTGCACATGTTCAGCTCGATGACAATCCCCGGACTCCGATCCAGCAAAGTGTCGGGGAAGAGTTTCGTCAGCACGACGGCGTGGTGACGATCTTGATGTTCTACCGTCGCAGGGCTTTGCCTAAGCACGGCTACAATATTATCGAGGAGTATGGTGGAAGGGGGCACCGCACACGGCTAAGGAGACGATCACGAGGATCAACCTGTGTGTCTAGAGGTGCCCCCCTGCCCCCGTATATAAAGGAGCAAGGGGGGTGCGACCGGCCCTAGGAGGAGGCGCGCAGGAGGAGTCCTACTCCTACCAAGAATAGGACTCCCCCTTTCCCTAGATGGATTAGGACTTGGGGGAGGAAGAGGGGGAAAGGAAAGGGGGGGCGCCGCCCCCCTCCTTGTCCAATTCGGACTTGGGGGGAGGGGCGCGCGGCAGCCCCTAGGCCTCCTCTCCTCTTTCTCCACTAGGCCCATTAAGGCCCATTAGTTTACCGGGGGGTTCCGGTAACCTCCCGATACTCCAGTAAAATGTCGTTTTTACTCGGAACACTTCCGATGTCCAAACATAGGCTTCCAATATATCAATCTTTATGTCTCGACCATTTCCGTGATCACATCCGGGACTCCGAACGAACTTCGGTACATAAAAATATATAAACTCATAATGAAACTGTCATCGTAACGTTAAGCTTGCGGACCCTACGGGTTCAAGAACAATGTAGACATGACCGAGACATGTCTCCGGTCAATAACCAATAGCAGAACCTGGATGCTCATATTGGCTCCTACATATTCTATGAAGATCTTTATCGGTCAGACCGCATAACAACATACGTTGTTCCCTTTGTCATCGGTATGTTACTTGCCCGAGATTCGATCGCCGGTATCTCAATACCTAGTTCAATCTCGTTACCAGCAAGTCTTTTTACTCGTTTCGTAATACATCATCTCGCAACTAACTCATTAGTTGCAATGCTTGCAAGGCTTATGTGATGTGCATTACCGGGAGGGCCCAGAGATACCTCTCCGACAATCGGAGTGACAAATCCTAATCTCGAAATATGCCAACCCAACATGTACCTTTGGAGACACCTGTAGAGCTCCTTTATAATCATCCAGTTATGTTGTGATGTTTGGTAGCACACAAAGTGTTCCTCTGGTAAACGGGAGTTGCATAATCTCATAGTCATAGGAACATGTATAAGTCATGAAGAAACTAATAGCAACATACTAAAGAATCGGGTGCTAAGCTAATGGAATGGGTCATGTCAATCACATCATTCTCTAATGATGTGATCCCGTTAATCAAATGACAACACATGTCTATGGTTAGGAAACATAACCATCTTTGATTAACGAGCTAGTCAAGTAGAGGCATACTAGTGACGTTTAGTTTGTCTATGTATTCACACAAGTATTATGTTTCCGGTTAGTACAATTCTAGCATGAATAATAAACATTTATCATGATATAAGGAAATAAATAATAACTTTATTATTGCCTCTAGGGCATATTTCCTTCACGGGAGACATGCGGACATGACCGAGACGACTCTCCGGTCAATAACCAACAGCGGGATCTGTATACCCATGTTGGCTCCCACATGCTCCTCGATGATCTCATCGGATGAAACACGATGTCGAGGATTCAATCAATCCCGTATACAATTCCCTTTGTCAATCGGTACGTTACTTGCCCGAGACTCGATCGTCGGTATCCCAATACCTCGTTCAATCTCGTTACCGGCAAGTCACTTTATTCGTACCATAATGCATGATCCCGTGATCAACCACTTGGTCACATTGACCTCATGATGATGATGCATTATCGAGGGGGCCCAGAGATACCTCTCCCTCATACGGAGTGACAAATCCCAGTCTCGATTTATGCCAACCCAACAGACACTTTCGGAGATACCTGTAGTGTACCTTTATAGTCACCCAGTTACGTTGTGACGTTTGGCATACCCAAAGCACTCCTATGGTATCTGGGAGTTGCACAATCTCATGGTCTAAGGAAATGATACTTGACATTCAGAAAAGCTATAGAAAACGAACTACACGATCTTTGAGCTATGCTTAGGATTGGGTCTTGTCCATCACATCATTCTCCTAATAATGTGATCCCGTTATCAATGACATTCAATGTCCATAGTCAAGAAACCATGACTATCTTTTGATCAACGAGCTAGTTAAATAGAGGCTCACTAGGGACGTGTTGTGGTCTATGTATTAACACATGTATTACGATTTCCGGATAACACAATTATAGCATGAACAATAGACAATTATCATGAACAAAGAAATATAATAATAACCATTTTATTATTGCCTCTAGGGCATATTTCCAACAGCTAGAAGGTGTACGGGGGCATTGTTGCGTCGACGGCGGCAAGGTAGAGGCGATGTTGAGTCGTCTACGGCGGTGGTAGAGTTGATGTTGCGTTGGCGGTGGATGTGGTAGAGGCGACGCGGTGTCAGCGGCGTTGATGTCCTCCTCGCCCTGTGAGACGTCTCCAACGTATCTACTTTTCCAAACACTTTTGCCCTTTTTTGGACTCTTACTTGCATGATTTGAATGGAGCTAACCCGGACTGATGCTGTTTTAAGCAGAATTGCCATGGTGTTATTTTTGTGCAGACATAAAAGTTCTTGGAATGACCTGAAAATCAACGGAGAATATTTTTGGAATATATAAAAAATACTGGCGAAAGAATCAAGGCCAGGGGCCCACACCCTATCCACGAGCGTGGGGGCACGCCTACCTGCCCTGGGTGCGCCCCCTGCCTCGTGGGCCCCCTGGTGCTCCTCCGATCTCAACCCCAACTCTATATATTCGTGTTCGGGGAGAAAAAATATAGATAAGGATTCATCGCGTTTTACGTTATGGAGCCGCCGCCAAGCCCTAATCTCTCTCGGGAGGGCTGATCTAGAGTCCGTTCGGAGCTCCGGAGAGGGGAATCCATCGCCATCGTCATCATCAACCTTCCTCCATCACCAATTTCATGATGCTCACCACCGTGCGTGAGTAATTCCATCGTAGGCTTGCTGGATGGTGATGGGTTGGATGAGATTTATCATGTAATCTAGTTAGTTTTGTTAGGGTTTGATCCCTAGTATCCATTATGTTCTGAGATTGATGTTGTTATGACTTCGCTATGCTTAATACTTGTCACTAGGGCCCGAGTGCCATGATTTCAGATCTGAACCTATTATGTCTTCATGAATACATGTGAGTTCTTGATCCTATCTTGCAAGTCTATAGTCACCTATTATATGTTATGATCCGTTAACCCTGAAGTGACAATAATCGGGATACTTACCGGTGATGACCGTAGTTTGAGGAGTTCATGTATTCACTAAGTGTTAATGCTTTGGTTTGGTACTCTATTAAAAGGAGGCCTTAATATCCCTTAGTTTCCAGTAGGACCCCGCTGCCACGGGAGGGTAGGACAAAAGATTTCATGCATGTTATTTTCCATAAGCACGTATGACTATATTCGGAATACATGCCTACATTACATTGATGAACTGGAGCTAGTTCTGTGTCACCCTATGTATAACTATTGCATGAGGAATCGCATCTGACATAATTATCCATCACTGATCCATTGCCTATCAGCTTTCCACATATTGTTCTTCGCTTATTTACTTTTCCATTGCTACTGTTACAATCACTATAAAACCAAAACTATTACTTTTGGTACCATTACCGCTATTATCATATTACTTTCCTACTAAATACTTTGCAGCAGATATTAAGTTTCCAGGTATGGTTGAATTGACAACTCAGCTGCTAATACTTGAGAATATACTCTGGCTCCCCTTGTGTCGAATCAATAAATTTGGGTTGACTACTCTACACTCGAAAACTGTTGTGATCCCCTATACTTGTGGGTTATCATTAATTCGACGCAAGGGGAGCCAAAGAATATTCTCAAGTATTAGCAGCTGAGTTGTCAATTCAACCACACCTGGAAACTTAATATCTGCAGCAAAGTGTTTAGTGGCAAAGTAATATGATAATAGTGGTAACGGTAGCAAAGGGTAATGATAGCAAATGTAATGTTTTGGTATTTTGTAGTGATGATAGCAATAGCAACGGAAAAGTAAATAAGCGAAGAACAATATATGGAAAGCTCGTAGGCAATGGATCGGTGATAGAGAATTATGCCGGATGCGGTTCATCATGTAACAGTCATAACATAGGGTGACACAGAACTAGCTCCAATTCATCAATATAATGTAGTAATGTATTCCGAATATAGTCATACGTGCTTATGGAAAAGAACTTGCATGACATCTTTTGTCCTACCCTCCCGTGGCAGCGGGGTCCTAGCGGAAACTAAGGGATATTAAGGCCTCCTTTTAATAGAGTACCGGACCAAAGCATTAACACATAGTGACTACATGAACTCCTCAAACTACGGTCATCACCAGTAAGTATCCCGATTATTGTCACTTCGGGGTTAACAGATCATAACACATAATAGGTGACTATAGACTTGCAAGATAGGATCAAGAACTCTCATATATTGATTAAAACATAATAGTTTCTGATCTGAAATCATGGCACTCGAGCCCTAGTGACAAGCATTAAGCATAGCAAAGTCATAGCAACATCAATCTCAGAACATAGTGGATACTAGGGATCAAACCCTAACAAAACTAACTCGATTACATGATAAATCTCGTCCAACCCATCACCGTCCAGCAAGCCTATGATGGATTTACTCACGCATGGCGGTGAGCATCATGAAATTGGTGATGGAGGATGGTTGATGATGACGATGGCGACGGATTCCCCTCTCCGGAGCCCCGAACGGACTCTAGATCAGCCATCCCGAGAGGTTTTAGGGCTTGGCGGCGGCTCCGTATCATAAAATGCGATGAATCCTTCTCTCTGATTTTTTCTCTCTGAAACCAAATATATAGAGTTGGAGTTGAGGCCGGAGGAGCTCCAGGGGGCCCACGAGGTAGGGGGCGCGCCCTCCACCCTCATGGATAGGTGGTGGGCCCCCTGTTCTTCATCTTTTGCAAGGATTTTTTATTATTTTGAAATAGACGTTCTGTGAAGTTTCAGGTCATTCCGAGAACTTTTTTTTCTACACATAAATAACACCATGGCAATTCTGCTGAAAACAGCGTCAGTCCGGGTTAGTTCCATTGAAATCATGCAAGTTAGAGTCCAAAACAAGGGCAAAAGTGTTTGGAAAAGTAGATACGACAGAGACGTATCAACTCCCCCAGGCTTAAACCTTTGCTTGTCCTCAAGCAATTCAGTTGACAAACTGAAAGTGATAAAGAAAAACTTTTACAAACTCTGTTTGCTCTTGTTGTTGTAAATATGTAAAGCTACCATTCAAGTTTTCAGCAAAGATTATGAACTAACCATATTAACAATAACACATAGGTCTCGTGTTTACTCATATCAATGGCATAATCAACTAGCGAGCAATAATAATAAATCTCGAATGACAACACTTTCTCAAAATAATCATTATATGAATGAGGACATGACTACCTTGGATACGACCAAAAATATTGCATCACCTCCACTTGGGCCCATGAGCCTTGTACGACCTAGGGTTAGTTTTAGGCTGCCTTGGGACGTCCTCCCACCTCCTTGGCTGCCACCCCTTGCTCCTATATAAGTAGATCCATCTAGTAGCTTTTTCCTTGGGATTTGTTTAGTTAAAAGTTAGCCATTGCAACTTCGTGTACTTCGTTTGTGTCCAACGACCAGACCAAGACCGCTTCCGGATCCCCACCATTATCAATACTTCATATATATTTGCAATATTCAGATTGCTTTATCATATTCTTGCTCGTTCTTCGATTGCTTGCAGGAATAGACCTTCGTGGCCAGGCTGACCGTGCTTCCAGCATCATCAGTAACCTTAGGAGATTGGTTTAGCGATTGCTAAGGCGCAACGTCGTTGCACGTTTGTAGTCGAATCGTCAAAGTCGTCTCCACCAAATTGATAGTTATCATCTCATCGAAAGATCGGGACACCCTCGCCTCTATCATTATATGATATAACAAGATGGTATCTCACTAGCCCTTTCTAAGACCGCAAAACATAAATGCAGAGCACCTTTAAAGATCAAGGACTGACTAGACATTGTAATTCATGGTAAAAGAGATCCAGCAAGTCATACTCAATGTAAACTAACAGTAATGAATGCAAATGACAACGGTGCTCTCCAACTGGTGCTTTTTAATAAGAGGATGATGACTCAGCATAAAAGTAAATAGATAGGCCTTCGCAGAGGGGAGCAGGGATTTGAAGAGGTGCCAGAGCTCGGTTTTGAAATAGAGGTGAATAATATTTTGAGCGGTATACTTTCATTATCAACATAACAACCAAGAGATGGCAATATCTTCCATGCTACACACATTATAGGCGGTTCCCAAACAGAATGGTAAAGTTTATACTCCCCCTCCACCAACAAGCATCAATCCATGGCTTGCTCGAAACAACGAGTTCTTCCAACTAACAAGAATCCCAGGGGGAGTTTTGTTTGCAATTATTTTGATTTAGTTTGCATAAAGCATGGGACTGGGCATCCCGGTGACCAGCCACTTTCTCGTGAGTGAGGAGCGGAGTCCACTCCTCTTGAGAATAACCTGTCTAACATGGAAGATATGGACAGCCCTAGTTGATACATGAGCTATTCGAGCATACAAAACAGGATATTTATTTGAAGGTTTAGAGTTTGGGACATACAAATTTACTTGTAACGACAGGTAGATACCGTATATAGGCAGGTATGGTGGACTCATATGGAATAACCTTGGGGTTTATGGAGTTGGATGCACAAGCAGTATTCCCGCTTAGTATAGGTGAAGGCTAGAAAAGGAGTGGGAAGCGACCAGCTAGAGAGCGACAACAGTCATGAATCATGCATTAAAATTAATCAACACCGAATGCAAGTATGAGTAGGTTATAATGCACCATGAACATAAATATCGTGAAGGCTATGTTGATTTTGTTTCAACTACATGCGTGAACATGTGCCAAGTCAAGTCACTTAAATCATTCAGAGGAGGATACCACCCTATCATACCACATCACAGCCATTTTAATAGCATGTTGGCACGCAAGGTAAACCATTACAAACTCCTAGCTAATCAAGCATGGCACAAGAAACTATGATCTCTGGTTGTCATTGCAAACATGTTTATTCATAATAGGCTGAATCAGGAACGATGAACTAATCGTATTTACAAAAACAAGAGAGGTCGAGCTCATACCAGCTTTTCTCATCTCAGTCAGTCCATCATATATCGTCATAATTGCCTTTCACTTGCACGACCGAACAATGTGAATAATAATAATAGTGCACGTGCATTGGACTAAGCTGGAATCTGCAAGCATTCAATAAACAGGAGAAGACAAGGCAATATGGGCTCTTTTTGTCAGATCAACATAATGCATATAAGAGCCACTTCAACAATTTAATCATGGTCTTCTCCTATCGACACCCAAAGAAAAGAAAAGGAATAAAATTATTTACACAGGAAAGCTCCCAACAAGCAAAAGAAGAACAGGAAATTTTTTGGGTTTTGTTTTTAATTACTACTACAAGCGTGGAAAGTAAACTAATTAAAAGCTGCAACTAATTTTTTGGTTTTTGTTTTTCTTAAGGTTTATTAAACACACAAGAAGAAAGCATAAAAAGGAAATAAACTAGCATGGATGATACAATGAAAAAGTATGAGCACCGACATGTAGCAATGAGTGTGTGAACATGAATGTAATGTCGGTGGGAAATACGTACTCCCCCAAGCTTAGGCTTTTGGCCTAAGTTGGTCTATGGCCACGGCTGGGCTGGCAGATATCCATAATAATAGTTGGGTTCATACTAAGATGTAGCGGCTATCGCCTCCTGAGCTGCAGCGTGGCGACATGTGGCCTCCGCCCTCCTTTCGTACTCATCTGCCTCCTCTCTGGTAATAAAATTTCTTCCTTTTGCCTGATAGTCAAAGAAGGCAGGAGCAGGGAGAGTAATACGGACAGCACGGCGTCTGTCAAAGATTAAGTGATACTGGAGAGGTGATTCATTCCTCTCGAAAAACTGGTGGTGAACCATAGCCTCATAATCCAAATAAGCAGGAGGCAACTCAATATCATCTTCACGTATGGCTATACCAAGAAAATTAGCTATGCGGGTTGCATAAATTCCACCAAAGAAATCTCCATTAAATCTATTAAGATGCAACCTACGTGCAACAATGGCTCCCAAATTATAAGATTAATCTCCTAACACAGCACTCCTAAGAATACTGAGGTCAGGGACACACATGTGACATGCCTCATCTTTACCATTAATGCATCTACCTATGAAGAGAGCAAAATAATGTATAGAAGGAAAGTGAATGCTCCCTATGGTAGCCTGTGTTATATCTCTAGATTCCCCCATAGTTATACTAGCAACAAAATCTCTAAATTCAGATTTGCGAGGTTCCCTGACACTACCCCATTGTGGAAGTTTGCAAGCAGTGGTAAAATACTCTAAGTCCATAGTGTCGGCGTTCCGGGAACGGGGGTCCCCAGACTTGCCTCCCTGCGGCTTGCGGCGTGGCTCAAAGGGGGGCCCAGCACGGCCCATCTTCATCAACACAGACCCGAGACCCTCGCGAGGGGCCAAGCCTCACGGGGCGGACGACACGGAGCTTCCTCAGGAACGGCCTCGTCAGGCTGGCTCGCGAGGAGGCGGAGAGATCAAGGCGGGGTACCTCATGAGGTGCCCGTGACACAAGCCATGACGACCAAGGGCGCTAGGCGGGTGCCAGCCCGCGCAGTGTCCTCCTTTCCCCTTTGGTGCAAAGGGGGCAAGCGCGGCCGCGGAGTACCGAGGCATCAGGCAAAGGTTGCCATTTCGGTACAACAAGACCAAGACCAGGAGGACTGCAAGACGGAGGTCATCGTGGAGCCCAAGACGGCGTCACCACCAGAGCTTTGTGCAGGCGAAGACTACTTTTGTCAGGATAGCTGGTACTAGCTGTCCCCTTTCAAATTAGCCCTCCATTGTTGGCTCCCTTCCCGCTCGATATTTGGGAAGAGGACCAGGGCCTCTATATATAATACCAGCCACCCATGAGAGGTGGGGGCAGGTAGAGAGACAGAGAGAGAGAGAGAGAGAGAGAAGGGTGGCTGAACTCCTCCCAGCGGTTCATCCCCCCAGCCAAGAACAGACCCTCGCGAGGCTGTTCTTCCATGTATTGTTCATCATCGTCAGCCCAAGAGGCAGTCCACCACACCACACACTGGAGTAGGGTATTACACCACAACGATGGCCCGAACCAGTATAAACCTTGTGTCCCTCGTGTTATTCTTTCCATAGCTCAGATCTTAGTGAGGCGGAGGGGCACAGGTAGGTAGGAGGCGAAATCTCCGCGCGCACCCCAGTGTTCGAACCTCAAGGGTCTGCCAGAACCTGAAATCCGACATTTGGCACGCCAGGTAGGGGTGCGCCGGAGTTTTCTCTTCCGCCAAAGCCACGGCCTGCCTCGTGATGAGTACCGCGTCACCCGCTCCGGCAGCCGGCGCCAGCACGGGGGCCAGGGGGCTCCGAGCCCTGGCCCCAGCCCGGCAACGGGTATGGTGGCCGGACAAGTTCAAGCCAACGACGCCGCCGTGCTACGGCGGCGCGACAGATCCGCTGGCCTTCTTGCTGGCGAGCGAGGAGGCCCTCCTCGAAGCCGAAGGTGACGATAGGGTCGTGGCCAACTGGCTCCCCATGGCCCTCACCAGTGCTCCCTGCACATGGCTGCTCCACCTGCCGGCAGCCTCCGTGGCCTCACGGGAAGAGCCCCGCAGCCTCTTCCCCGCCCATCGCGCTACACCAACACCCCCGGTCGTTGCGGCCCTCCTGGGCGGCTCGCAGGCGCCGCCTACAAGTCACCACGTCAAGCCGTTCATCCGCCGGGTCAGCGCCGCTTCCACGCGGCAGGGGGCTCACCCGGACCGGGCGGCGCCCGAGACCGGCCTGATCTTCAGCTCGGAGGGCCACCCCTCCAACTCGGCCTGCTCGGGTGCGCTCCCCATGCTGTGCACCCCCACCATCTGCCAGGTGGCCGTCACCAGAACTCTCATTGATGGCGGTGCGGGCCTCAGCGTGCTCTCGGTCGAGGCCTTCAACCTCCTCTGCATACCCCTAGAATGGCTGCAACCCAGCCGGCCCTTCTCAGGCGTTGGGAGCGGATCATCCAGCTCCTTGGGACAAATTCGGCTCCCAGTAACCTTCGGCACCTACAACAACTTCTGCACGGAGCTGGTCAACTTCGACATCGCCCCCATCGGCCTCCCCTACAACGTCATCCTCGGCTACCCAGCGCTGGCCCAGTTCATGGCCGCAACGCACCCGGCATACAACCTCATGAAGATGCCCGGGAGCAGCGGTGTCCTCACCGTGCACGGGGACACCAGAGATGCGCTGCGGGTGCTCAAGCTCGCCTTCAAGACGGCGGCGTCGGCACAGCCCGCCGACTTGGAGACCCCCGAGGCCAAGGGGGCTGCACCCGCCAAGAAGAAACAGTTGTTCACCCAAGACAAGGCAGAAACCAAGCAGATACCCGTCGATGAGGACGGGTCCACTAACGCCACTTTCACCATAAGCGCCAACCTCAAACCCGAGCAGGAGGAGGCCCTGGTCGGGTTCCTGTGCGCAAATAAGAAGGTATTCGCTTGGGAGCCTGACCAGTTGGCAGGGATCCCTAGGAGTGTAATTGAGCATCACCTCAACATGTGCCCCAACGTGCGCCCTGTGAAGCACAAGGCCAGGCGGCAGTCCACAAAAAAGCAGGCCTTCATCGTCCAAGAGACTCGCAAATTAGAAGCCGCTGGGGTCATTTGCGAGGTCCGATACCCGGATTGGTTGGCCAACCCTGTCATCATGCCAAAGAAGGGAGGGAAGGAGCGCATGTGTGTCGACTTCACCAACCTCAAAGAAGCATGCCCGCAAGACCCGTTCCCGCTCCCCCGCATCGACCAGATCATCGATTCCACCGCGGAATGCGACCTGCTATGCTTCTTGGATGCCTTCTCTGGGTATCACCAGATCAATATGGCGGTAGAAGACGTCGAAAAGACAGCCTTCCTAACCCCGTGTGGGGTGTACTGCTACACATGCATGCCATTCGGGCTGTGTAATGCAGGGGCGACCTTTCAGTGGCTGATGCACATCACCTTGGGCCCGCAGCTCGGGAAGAATGTTGAAGCTTACGTCGATGACATTGTGGTAAAGTCTCGGGAGGCCAGGACCTTGATACAAGACCTGGAGGAAACCTTCGCGAGCCTCAATGCAGTGAACCTACGGCTCAACCCAGAGAAGTGTGTGTTCGGAGTCCCCTCGGGCAAGCTCTAGGGTTTCCTCGTGTCCCACCGAGGCATCGAGGCTAACCCGGAATAGGTCAAGGCGGTGGAAGACATGAGCCCGCCAAAGACCCTCAGAGAAATGCAGAAGCTCATGGGGCGCGTGACCGCGCTAGGGCGCTTCATCTCCAAGTTGGGGGAACGAGCGCTGCCCTTCTTCCAGCTAATGAAGAAAAAGGGGCCCTTTGAGTGGACTGAAGAGGCCGACAATGCATTCCAGGATCTCAAGAGATACCTGACCAGCCCACCGGTCATGGTGGCTCCACGCCCTCAAGAGCCCCTGGTGCTTTACCTCGCCGCCACTCCCTACTCCGCCAGCACAGCCTTGGTGGCAGTCAGAGAGGAGCGTCGAATCAAAACCGCGGCAGCAACCCGGGACAAGGCAGAACAGGAACAAGAAAGGCCCACAAAAACTGCCACCGCTGCTGAGGAGGATCAGCCGCCGCAGAGGAGTGCACCGGAGGCGGAAGAGGCCCCTCTCCCAGATGGCCAGTCTCAGGAGGCCTCATTGCCTCAAGAGGCGCCATGGTCTCCGAAGGGAGCCACCAGCACTGACGCACTCCACCTCGTTGAGCACCCAGTGTACTTCGTCAGCACGGTGTTGCGGGATGCAAGGGCAAGGTACCCCATGCCTCAGAAGCTCCTCCTCATGCTACTGGTGGCCTCGCACAAGCTGCGGCACTACTTTCAGGGTCACCCCATCAAGGTCGTCTCGTCATACCCCCTGGAGAGAGTGCTCAGGAGCCCTAACTCAGTTGGAAGGGTCGCTGAGTGGAACATAGAACTGCAAGCGTTTCTGCTCAAATTTAGCATGACCAGAGTCATCAAGGGAGCAACGTTGGCGGATTTTATGGCAGAATGGACGGAGGCACCAGGCCTCAAGGCAGACGAGGATCGGTCCCTCTCCCCGGGAAGCGAGGCACCAGAAGGCTGGGTCATGTACTTCGATGGGGCGTTCTCCAGGCATGGCGCTGGGGCTGGGGCGGTGCTTATATCGCCCACTCAGGACAAGCTCTACTACGATGTGCAGCTCTGTTTCCAGCAAGGTGAAAAGGTCTCCAACAACATAGCGGAGTATGAAGGTTTAATAGTGGGCTTGAAGGCCGCAGCTGCCCTAGGAGTGAAATGCCTCACCATCAAGGGCGATTCACAGCTCCTTGTCAATTTCTCCAACAAGGTGTACGAGCCGAAAGATGAGCACATGGAAGCCTACCTTGCGGAGGTCCGCAGGATGGAGAAGCGGTTCTGGGGGTTGGAGTTGCGGCATGTGCCCCGTGGCACCAATCAGGAGGCCGACGACATTGCCAAACGGGCGTCCAGGCGGTTACCTCAGGAGCCTGGCATTTTTGAGGAGCGGCTCTTCAAGCCCTCAGCCCAGCCGTCAATGCCAAACACGGCTCAGCCTCGAGAGGAGCTCCCCCAGCCACCTGCCAGGGGAGCTCCGGCCTGTGGCCCGGCCTCAGGAGCACGCCTGCTCCTGATGATGGAACCTCGGGAGGGATGCTGGATCATGGAGCTCCGGAGTTACTTAACACAAGGGACCCTGCCGGAGAAGGAGGAGGAAGCGGAGCGAGTGGCACGACAGGCCACGGCATACTGCATCAAGGATGGAGAGCTCTACCGAAAGCGACCAAACGATGTATCCCTGCGCTGCATCTCCAGGGACCAAGGGAAGGAACTGCTGGAAGATATACATGGTGGAGACTATGGACATCATTCATCATCACGGACCCTCGTCGGCAAGGCGTTCCGCAACGGGTTTTATTGGCCCACCACGCTCAATGACGCCGTCGAATTAGTGAAAGCTTGTGAGGCCTGCCAGTTCCACGCCAAGCAGATCCATCAGCCAGTAGGAGGCCTGCAGACTATACCCCTTTTGTGGCCATTCGCAGTCTGGGGGGCTGGACATCTTGGGCCCGTTTCCTCGGGCGTCAGGGGGCTACCGCTACCTCTACGTCGACATGGACAAGTTCACCAAGTGGGCTGAAGTAGAGGTTGTCCGCACCATTCACGCGGGTTCTGCCGTCAAGTTCATCAAGGGCATCGTGAGCCGGTTCGGGGTGCCGAACCGCATCATCACGGACAACGGTTCGCAGTTCACCAGTAACCTCTTCAAAACATATTGTGCTAACCTTGGAACGCAGATATGCTACGCTTCGATGGCGCACCCCTGAAGCAACGGCCAGGCCGAGCGAGCCAACGCAGAGGTCCTGAGGGGCCTCAAGACCAGGACGTTCAAGAAGAAGTTGGAGGCCTGCGGCAGAGGTTGGTACGACGAGCTTCAGTCCGTGTTGTGGTCCATCCGCACAACCGCGACCAAGCCGACTGGAGAGACCCCGTTCTTCCTGGTCTACGGAGTCGAAGCGGTCCTCCCTCACGAAGTCAGACGTCGCTCCGCGTGGGTCCTGGCGTTCGACGAGGCGCAGCAGGACGCTGTGCGGGGGATGGACCTCGTGCTGGGGGAGGAACGTCGCCGAGAAGCCGCGCTGCAAGCAGCGAAGTACCAACAAGCACTGCGGCAATATCACTGCTGCAACATCTGCCCCAGAACTCTTGAGGTAGGAGACCTTGTGCTCAGGCGGGTTCTCTCCAGGGAGGGGCTGCACAAGCTCTCTCCCATGTGGGAGGGCCCGTTCAAAGTTGTTCATGTTTCCAGGCCCGGCTCCGCACGCTTGGAGACTCAGGAGGGGGCGCCGGTCCAGAACGCATGGAACATCCAGCACCTCCGGAGGTTCTACCCCTAAAAAGGCCTAGAGCCTGTGAAGAAGGCGAATGCCTGTGAAGCTGTCACATTTTGGAAAAGGCCCAGAGCCTGTGAAGAAGGCGAATGCCTGTGAAGCTGTCGCGTTTTGGAAAAGGCCCAGAGCCTGTGAAGAAGGCGAATGCCTGTGAAGCTGTCGCGTTTTGGAAAAGGCCCAGAGCCTGTGAAGAAGGCGAATGCCTATGAAGCTGTCGCATTTTGGAAAAGGCCCGGAGCCTGTGAAGAAGGCGAATGCCTGTGAAGCTGTCGCGTTTTGGGAAAGGCCCGGAGCCTGTGAAGAAGGCGAATGCCTGTGAAGCTGTCGCGTTTTGGAAAAGGCCCGGAGCCTGTGAAGAAGGCCAACGCCTGTGAAGCTCGCCGCCCGTGCCACTCTCACGTAATAATGAGTTGGGGCTGTACACGCCCCGGAGTCTCAGGAGTGCCGGCCTCAGGCCCTGGGGGTCCCTCCCACGCTCAGTGGCAGCACTTAGCTCCGCGCTGGTGAGAAGATGTCAAAGACTAGATTAGGTGCCGGACGTGGCTTTTCATTTGCTTTCCGCAGTTGGCGTGTTCCTTCTCATTCGAAGTTTTATTGAAGTTGTTGTCGTCTTTGGCTTGTGGTTCTTCGACTTTTCACTCTGCTGCCTCGCTTTCTCTTGTGCAAGGCCTCGCGAGGGGGGGGGGCAGCAGAGCGCCCTCGCGAGTGTTCCTATCCTAGTCGTTCAAAGGATTCGCGGCCTGGGCCCATTACAGGAGCACCCCTCCAGTCCGTGCCCCACGGGCACCGCGACACAAACATAGGGCATGGGTCGGTCGCCCCCCACGGCTGGGGCCGGGAACTATCCACGCGCGGGCACGTAGCCAGAAGGTACGATAACGGAAGCAAAACGATGATTAACAGCAATAATGCAAACACGCCCCCGCGGGGCTCCACACTACTATCTTTTTTACGCAGGAAAAGGAAAAAGAAAGAACAAATGAGGCGCAGCTCGCCTCACACCGGCCCGCAGGGAAAACCCGAGCTGCCTCCGGGGCTCAGGCAGACTCCCTCTAACGCTTCACTGGGGCGCAATGGCGGGCGGACACGCTACCACCTCCCAAGCAAATACGACTGCGTGGAGGCTGACCGCGGCCACCGCTAGAAGAGTCGCCGCCTGAAGAAGAAGCGGAGAAGCTTGGGGAACCCTGAGCGCCACCAGCCGCGCGAGCGCTGCCCTCTCCATCATCGCCGAAGCTGGGGTCCCAGCCGCGGTCGTTGCCCTCAGGGCAGCACCCAGCTGGCGACCATCTTCCCCAAACACCCTCACGTAGAGGGTGGCATCGCCGTCGAACTTGAAGTGCAGGGTGCACCGATGGCTCAGGCCACGCGCGCGGGCAAACGTCTGCCAACCACGGGCCAGGGCCAGGCTCCCGGCTACGGAGACATCCAGTGAGACCCATGAGGCCCGGCTGCAGCAGCCGTCGGCCTGAAGCCAGAGGCCGCCCGGGGCGCCGGCCGGCAGCTTGCCAAGGAGGAAGCGAGGAAGTGGAAGCCCGGTGCTAGTCGGCTCCGCCGACCACACGACGAACTCCGGCAGCACCTCAGCAGCGCGAAAGCGCGGCCTAGGGGGACGCACAGCTGAAGCGCGCCCTCCGGCCGCAGCAATCCGCCCGCCGCTGTGCTGAAAATTGCCTCCATGGCCGTGGGGAGCTGCCGTGGTGGGCACAGGATGTTTGCGAGGGAGCCCTCGGCCGCGCTTGGGCGGGGGAGAGGCAGGCTCAACCTGGCGAGCCTTCCCCTTCTCTGCGGCCGAGAACCTCCTCGACGGGGCCATGAAGAAGAAGGAGAAGCAAGGGGGGATGAACTGGAAGGGCGCGCGCCGATTCGTACTTATAGCTGGCGAGGGCCAACTGACGGCCCCCACGATCGCAGGTAATTATGACCCGCTTTGCATGCAGGGACTTGTCCAATCCGTGCAGTTGCCAAGGCGCCATGGGGAAGTGGAGACGCCAACGTCCAATCAACCGCCACGTGGCGCCCAAGACCGCAGGCTGTTAGGGCCCGCGGCGCTTCACTCTTGCCCTTTCGCCCCCCCCCCCCCCCCTGCACGGCCAAGCCTGGACGCGCCTTGGGCCCGGGGGCTACTGTCGGTGTTCTGGGAAAGGGGGTCCCCAGACTTGCCTGCCTGCGGCCTGCGGCATGGCTCAAAGGGGGGCCCAGCACGGCCCATCTTCATCAACACAGACCCGAGACCCTCGCGAGGGGCCAAGCTTCGCGGGGCGGACGACACGGAGCTTCCTCAGGAACGGCCTCGTCAGGCTGGCTCGCGAGGAGGCGGAGAGATCAAGGCGGGGTACCTCATGAGGTGCCCGTGACGCAAGCCATGACGACCAAGGGCGCCTGGCGGGTGCCAGCCCGCGCAGTGTCCTCCTTTCCCCTTTGGTGCAAAGGGGGCAAACGCGGCCGCGGAGTACCGAGGCATTAGGAAAAGATTGCCATTTCGGTGCAACAAGACCAAGACCAAGAGGACTGCAAGACGGAGGTCATCGTGGAGCCCAAGACGGCGTCACCACTAGAGCTTTGTGCAGGCGAAGACTACTTTTGTCAGGATAGCTGGTACTAGCTGTCCCCTTTCAAATTAGCCCGCCATTGTTGGCTCCCTTCCCGCTCGGTATTTGGGAAGAGGACCAGGGCCTCTATAAATAGGACCAGCCACCAACGAGAGGTGGGGGCAGGTAGAGAGAGAGAGAGAGAGAAGGGTGGTTGAACTCCTCCCAGTGGTTCATCCCCCCAGCCAAGAACAGACCCTAGCAAGGCTGTTCTTCCTTGTATTGTTCATCATCGTCAGCCCAAGAATCAATCCACCACACCACACACTGGAGTAGGGTATTACACCACAACGGTGGCCCGAACCAGTATAAACCTTGTGTCCCTCGTGTTATTCTTTCCATAGCTCAGATCTTAGCGAGGCGGAGGGGCGTAGGTAGGTAGGAGGAGAAATCTCCGCGCGCACCCCAGTGTTCGAACCTCAAGGGTATGCCGGAACCCGAAATCTGACACATAGTGTAAGAATTTTCATAAAGATCAAACAGGACAGTTGGAGAATTACGTGAAGATGAAAATTCAAACCTCCTCACAGAGGAACTAGTGAGATAGTGATACTAGCTGCACTTCTCTTCCTCCAAGCTCACAAGATCAGCGTTACGCAAATATGCGTTAAATTCTTGCTTAATTCCCGCTCGATCCACAAAGTTTTCCGAAGGCCATTCACAAGGACGCACTGGAGCGTCTCTTGGTGGCTCTTCATCAGCATCACGCATTGCAAGCCTGAGAGAACAATAGTTTCTATAAAACAAATCCACCACCATGCTCTAAAAGATATAAGTGAAGCACTAGAGCAAAATTATAAAGCTCAAAAGATATAAGTGAAGCACATAGAGTGTTATATCAAATTCCAAATCATGTATGGCTCTCTCAAAAGTTGTGTACATCAAGGATGATTGTGGTAAACTAATAAGCAAAGACTCAAATCATAAAATACGCTCCAAGCAAAACACATATCATGTGGTGAATAAAAATATAGCTCCAAGTAAAGTTACCGGTAGAAGTAGACGAAAAAGGGGATGCCTTCCGGGGCATCCCCAAGCTTTGGCTTTTAGGTGTCCTTAGATTATCTTGGGGGTGCCATGGGCATCCCCAAGCTTAGTCTCTTGCCACTCCTTGTTCCATAATCCATCAAATCTTTACCCAAAACTTGAAAACTTCACAACACAAAATTTAAAGTAGAAAACTCGTGAGCTCCGTTAGCGAAAGAAAACAAAAGACCACTTCAAGGTACTGTAATGAACTCATTCTTTATTTATATTGGTGTTATACCTACTGTATTCCAACTTCTCTATGGATTATAAACTATTTTACTAGCCATAGATTCATCAAAATAAGCAAACAACACACGCAAAACAGAATCTGTCAAAAACACAACAGTCTGTAGTAATCTGTAGCTAGCGCAAGATCTGGAACCCAAAAAATTGTAAAATAAATTGCTGGACGTGAGGAATTTATCTATTAATCATCTTCAAAAATAATTAACTAAATATCGCTCTCCAATTAAAAATGACAGCAGTTCTCGTGATCACTAAAGTTTCTGTTTTTACAGCAAGTTCAACAAGACTTTCCCCAAGTCTTCCCAACGGTTCTACTTGGCACAAACACAAAAAAACACAACCAAAACAGAGGCCAGATAATTAATTTATTAAATAACAGAAAGTATAAATATTGGGTTGACTCCCAACAAGCGCTTTGTTTTAAAGCCTTAAAGCTAGGCATTGATAATTTTAATGATGCTCACATGAAAGACAAGAATTGAAGCACAAAAGGAGCATCATAAAGCATGTGATAAACACATCTAAGTCTAACATACTTCCTATGCATAGGCATCTTATAGGCAAACAAATTATCAAGGCAAGCAAAAACTAGCATATGCAAGGACATGGAAAGAACAATAGCAATCTCAACATAACGAGAGGTAATTTAGTAACATGAAAATTTGTACAACCATATTTTCCTCTCTCATAGTAATTTCATGTAGGATCATAAGAAAATTCAACAATATAGCTATCACATAAAATATTCTCAACATGATCCACATGCATGCAAAGTTGGCACTTTTCCGAAATAGTGGGATTAACATTAACTAAAGTCATGACCTTCCCAAACGCACTTTTATCAAAAACTTCATAAGATTGAACATTCTCTAAATATGTGGGATCTAAAGTTGACATTCTTCCAAACCCACTTTCAATATTATTGCAAACATTACAATCAATCTCATATTCATCATGGAGTTTCAATACATTTTCAAGATCAAAAGAAGAATCACCCCAATCATGATCATTGCAACAAGTAGAGGACATAACATAACTAGCATCCCCAAGCTTAGGGTTTTGCATATTATTAGCACAATTGTCATTAATAGAATTTATAATAACATCATTGCAATCATGCTTTTTATTCAAAGATCTATCATGAATCACTTCATAACATACTTCATCGCAATTTTCATATTCATGAATTTCAAGCAAAACTTCATAAAGATAATCTAGGGCACAAAACTCACTAGCAATTGGTTCAACATAACTGGATCTCTTAAAAAGATTAGCAAGCGGATGAGGTTCCATAGATCTTAGGTTCTCTCTTTAGTAATAAATAAACGACTATTCCAACCATACGAGCAAACAAAAAGCAAATGGGCAAAAAGGCAAACGGAGAAAGAGAGGGACGATAGAGAGAGAGGGCGAATAAAACGGCAAGGGTGAATTGGGGGGACAGGAAAACGAGAGGCAAATGGAAAATAATGTAATGCGGGAGATAGGGATTGTGATGGTTACTTTGTATGTTGACTTTTGCGCAGACTCCCCGGCAACGGCGCCAGAAATGGCTCGTTGTCGGGAGTCAAATCTTGACTTGCGCGAACCTCCCCGGCAACGGCGCCAGAAATTCTTCTTGCTAACTCTTGAGCACTGCGTTGGATTTCCCCGAAGAGGAAGGGATGATGCAGCAAAGTAGCGTAAGTATTTCCCTCAGTTTTTGAGAATCAAGGTATCAATCCAGTAGGAGGCTACGCTCGAGTCCCTCATACCTACACAAAAACAATAGCTCAACGCAACCAATGCACTTAGGGGTTGTCAATCCCTTCACGGTCACTTACGAAAGTGAGATCTGATAGAGATGATAAATAATATTTTTTTTGGTATTTTTGGTATAGATATGCAAAGTAAATAAAGTAAAAGCAAAGCAATAGTAAAGTGATGGAGATTGATATGATGAGAAAGATACCCAGGGGCCATAGGTTTCACTAGTGGCTTCTCTCAAGA
Organism: Triticum monococcum; assembly: GCA_034509565.1. Lineage (NCBI taxonomy): Eukaryota > Viridiplantae > Streptophyta > Magnoliopsida > Poales > Poaceae > Triticum > Triticum monococcum. The sequence continues at coordinate 577,870,640 of CM067845.1, forward strand.
GCATAAGTATTCTACAGTGGGTGAACAAATTACCGTTGAGCAATTGACAGAATTGAGAATAGTTATGAGAATATCTAGGTATGATCATGTATATAGGCATCACGTCCGAGACAAGTAGACCAAAACGATTCTGCATCTACTATTATTACTCCACTCATCGACCGCTATCCAGCATGCATCTAGAGTATTAAGTTAAAAACAGAGTAACGCCTTAAGCAAGATGACATGATGTAGAGGGATAGTTTCATGCAATATGATAAAAACCCCATCTTGTTATCCTCGATGGCAACAATACAATACGTGCCTTGCTGCCCCTTCTGTCAGTGGGAACGGACACCGCAAGATTGAACCGAAAGCAAAGCACTTCTCCCATGGCAAGAACAACCAATCTAGTAGGCCAAACCAAACTGATAATTCGAAGAGACTTGCAAAGATAACCAATCATACATAAAAGAATTCAGAGAAGATTCAAATATTATTCATAGATAGACTTGATCATAAACCCACAATTCATCGGTCTCAACAAACACACCGCAAAAAGAAGATTACATCAAATAGATCTCCACGAGAGGGGGGAGAACATTGTATTGAGATCCAAAAAGAGAGACGAAGCTATCTAGCTACTAGCTATGGACCCGTAGGTTTGAATTAAACTACTCACACTTCATCGGACGGGCTTCGATGATGATGTAGAAGCCCTCCGTGATCGATGCCTCCTCCGGCGGAGCTCCGGAACAGGCCCCAAGATGGGATCTCGTGGATACAGAAAGTTGCGGTAGTGGAATTAGGTTTTTGGCTCCGTCCCTGATCATTTGGCGGTACGTGGATATATATAGGAGGAAGAAGTACGTCGGTGGACCTTCGAGGGGCCCACAAGGCAGGGGCACGCCCTAGGGGGGCGCCCCTACCCTCGTGAGCACCTCGTGGCTTTCTTGATGGAGGGTCCAAGTCTCCTGGATCTTATCTGATGAGAAAATCATGTTCCCGAAGGTTTCATTCCGTTTGGACTCCGTTTGATATTCCTTTTCTTCGAAACCATAAATAGGCAAAAAAAATAGCAATTCTGGGCTGGGCCTCCGGTTAATAGGTTAGTTCCAAAAATAATATAAAAGCGGAAAATAAAGCCCAATAATGTCTAAAACAGTAGATAATATAGCATGGAGTAATCAAAAATTATAGATACGTTGGAGACGTATCATGAACTTGTTGTAGACACACCTGAGAATCCCAATGATATTTCTATTTCTGATGCTGAAACACAATCTGGTAATGAACATGAACCTAGTGATAGTGTTAATGATGATCTTCATGTTGATGCTCAACCTAGTAAAGATAATGATGTAGATATTGAACCTGATGTTGATCTTGATAACCCACAATCAAAGAATTGATGTTATGATAAGAGAGACTTTGTAGCTAGAAAGCATGGTAAAGAAAGAGAACCATGGGTTCAGAAACCCATGCCTTTTCCTCCTAAACCACCCAAGAAAAAGGATGATGATGATTTTGAGCGCTTTGCTGAAATGATTAGGCCTATCTTTTTGCGTATGTGTTAGACTGATATGCTTAAAATGAATCCTTTTGCTAAGTATATGAAAGATAATGTTACTAGTAAAAGAAGGACATTGCTACCTCTTGAGCACTGCGTTGGTTTTCCCTTAAAGAGGAAAGGGTGATGCGGCAAAGTAGCGTAAGTATTTCGCTCAGTTTTTGAGAACCAAGGTATCAATCCAGTAGGAGACTACACGCAAGTCCCTCGTACTGCTACCTCTTGAGCACTGCGTTGGTTTTCCCCAAAGAGGAAGGGATGATGCAGCAAAGTGGCGTAAGTATTTCCCTCAGTTTTTGAGAACCAAGGTATCAATCCAGTAGGAGGCTACGCGCGAGTCCCTCGCACCTGCACAAAACAAATAAATCCTCGCAACCAACACGAATAGGGGTTGTCAATCCCTATAGGGCCACTTACAAAAGTGAGATCTGATAGATATGATAAGATAATATTTTTGGTATTTTTATGGTAAAGATGCAAAGTAAAATAAAGGCAAAGTAAATAGCAAAGGAAATAACTAAGTAGTAGGAGATCAATATGATAAAGATAGACCCGGGGGCCATAGGTTTCACTAGTGGCTTCTCTCGAGAGCATAAGTATTCTACGGTGGGTGAACAAATTACTGTTGAGCAATTGACAGGATTGAGCATAATTATGAGAATATCTAGGTATGATCATGTATATAGGCATCACGTCCGAGACAAGTAGACCGACTCCTGCCTACATCTACTACTATTACTCCACTCATCGACCGCTATCCAGCATGCATCTAGAGTATTAAGTTAAAAAAAGAGTAATGCCTTAAGCAAGATGACAAGATGTAGAGGGATAGGCTCATGCAATATGAAAAAAAAACCATCTTGTTATCCTCGATGGCAACAATACAATACGTGCCTTGCTGCCCTTACTGTCGCCGGGAAAGGACACCGCAAGATTGAACCCAAAGCTAAGCACTTCTCCCATTGCAAGAAAGATCAATCTAGTAGGCCAAACCAAACTGATAATTCGAAGAGACTTGCAAAGATAACCAATCATACATAAAAGAATTTAGAGAAGATTCAAATATTATTCATAGATAGACTTGATCATAAACCCACAATTCATCTGTCTCAACAAACACACCGCAAAAAGAAGATTACATCGAATAGTTCTCCACAAGAGAGGGGGAGAATGTTGTATTGAGATCCAAAAAGAGAGAAGAAGCCATCTAGCTACTAACTATGGACCCATAGGTCTGAGGTAAACTACTCACACTTCATCGGAGAGGCTATGGTGTTGATGTAGAAGCCCTTCGTGATGGATACCTCCTCCGGCGGAGCTCCGGAACAGGCCCCAAGATGGGATCTCGTGGATACAGAAATTTATGGCAGTGGAATTAGGGTTTTGGCTCCGTATCTGATCGTTTGGGGGTACGTGGATATATATAGGAGGGAGGAGTACGTCGGTGGAGCAACAGGGGGCCCACGAGGGTGGAGGGCGCGCCTAGGGTAGGCAGGCGCGCCCCCCTACCTCGTGACGCCTAGGGTACGTCGGTGGAGCAACAGGGGGCCCACGAGGTTTCTTTTCTTGACATAGGGTCCAAGTCTCTCTGGTCTTATTCATTGAGAGAATCACGTTCCCGAAGGTTTCATTCCGTTTGGACTCCGTTTGATATTCCTTTTCTTCGAAACCCTAAAACATGCAAAAAACAGCAATTCTGGGCTGGGCCTCCGGTTAATAGTTTAGTCCCAGAAATAATACAAAAGTGGATAATAAAGCCCAATAATGTCCAAAACAGTAGATAATATAGATATAGATATAGATATAGATATGTTGGAGATGTATCAAGCATCCCCAAGCTTAATTCCTACTCGTCCTCGAGTAGGTAAATTATAAAAACAGAATTTTTGATGCGGAGTGCTACTTGGCATAATTTTAATGTAATTCTTCTTAATTGTGGCATGAATATTCAGATCTAAAAGATTCAAGACAAAAGTTCATATTGACATAAAAATAATAATACTTCAAGCATACTAAGAAAGCAATTATGTCTTCTCAAAATAACATGGCTAAAGAAAGTTATCCCTACAAAATCATATAGTCTGGCTATGCTCTATCTTCACCACACAAAATATTTAAATCATGCACAACCCCGATGACAATCCAAGCAATTGTTTCATACTTTTGAAATTCTCAAAACTTTTTCAATCTTCGTGCAATATATGAGCGTGAGCCATGGATATAGCACTATAGGTGGAATAGAGTGGTGGTTGTGGAGAAGACAAAAGGGAGAAGATAGTCTCACATCAACTAGGCGTATCAACGGGCTATGGAGATGCCCATCAATAGATATCAATGTGAGTGAGTAGGGATTGCCATGCAACGGATGCACTAGAACTATAAGTATATGAAAGCTCAAAAATAAACTAAGTGGGTGTGCATCCAGCTTGCTTGCTCATGAAGACCTAGGGCATTTTGAGGAAGCCCATCATTGGAATAAACAAGCCTAGTTCTATAATGAAAAATTCCCACTAGTATATGAAAGTGACAACATGAGAGACTCTCTACTATCAAGATCATGGTGCTACTTTGAAGCACAAGTGTGGTAAAAGGATAGTAACATTGTCCCTTCTCTCTTTTTCTCTCATTTTTTTATTTGGGCCTTTTCTCTCTCTTTTTTGTGGCTTCTTTTCTTTCTTCTTTTTTTCTTTTTTTTTCTTTTTCGTCCGGAGTCTCATCCCGACTTGTGGGGGGAATCATAGTCTCCATCATCCTTTCCTCACTGGGACAATGCTCTAATAATGATGATCATCACACTTTTATTTTTCTTACAACTCAACAATTACAACTCGATACTTAGAACAAAATATGACTCTATATGAATGCCTCCGGCGGTGTACCGGGATATGCAAGGACTTAGGAGTGACATGTATGAAAGCATTATGAATGGTGGCTTTGCCACAAATACGATGTCGACTACATGATCATGCTAAGCAATATGACAATGATGGAGTGTTTCATGATAAACGGAACGGTGGAAAGTTGCATGGCAATATATCTCGGAATGGCTATGGAAATGCCATGATAGGTAGGTATCGTGGCTGTTTTGAGGAAGGTATATGGTGGGTGTATGATACCGGCGAAAGGTGCGCGGTATTAGAGAGGCTAGGAAAGGTGGAAGGGTGGGAGTGCGTATAATCCATGGACTCAACATTAGTCATGAAGAACTCATATACTTATTGCAAAAATCTACAAGTTATCAAAGCAAAGTATTACGTGCATGCTCCTAGGGGGGTAGACTGGTAGGAAAAGACCATCGCTCGTCCCCGACCGCCACTCATAAGGAAGGCAATCAAAAAATAAATCATGCTCCGACTTCATCACATAACGGTTCACCATACGTGCATGCTACGGGAATCACAAACTTCAACACAAGTATTTCTCAAATTCACAACTACTCAACTAGCACAACTTTAATATCACCATATTTATATCTCAAAACAATTATCAAGTATCAAACTTATCATAGTATTCCACACACTCATAAGAAAGTTTTTATTATTAATCTTGTATACCAAGCATATTGGGATTTTAAGTAAATTACCATGATATTTAAGACTCTCAAAATAATCTAAGTGAAGCATGAGAGATCAATGGTTTCTATAAAACAAATCCACCACCGTGCTCTAAAAGATATAAGTGAAGTACTAGGGCAAAACTATATAACTCAAAAGATATAAGAGAAGCACATTGAGTATTCTAACAAATTCTAAATCATGTATGGCTATCTCAAAAGGTGTGTACATCAAGGATGATTGTGGTAAACTAATAAATAAAGACTCAAATAATACAAGACGCTCCAAGCAAAACACATATCATGTGGCGAATAAAAATATAGATCCAAGTAAACTTACCGATAGAAGTAGGCGAAAGAGGAGATGCCTTCCGGGGAATCCCCAAGCTTTGGCTTTTAGGTGTCCTTAGATTATCTCGAGGGTGCCATGGGCATCCCCAAGCTTAGTCTCTTGCCACTCCTTGTTCCATAATCCATCAAATCTTTACCCAAAACTTGAAAACTTCACAACACAAAACTTAAAGTAGAAAATCTCGTGAGCTCCGTTAGCGAAAGAAAATAAAAGACCACTTCAAGGTACGGTAATGAACTCATTATTTATTTATATTGGTGTTATACCTACTGTATTACAACTTCTCTATGGTTTATAAACTATTTTTACTAGCCATAGATTCATCAAAATAAGCAAACAACACACGAAAAACAGAATCTGTCAAAAACAGAACAGTCTGTAGTAATCTGTAACTAGCACAAGATATCGAACCCCAAAACTTCTAAAATAAATTGCTGGACGTGAGGAATTTATACATTAATCAGCTGCAAAAAGAATTAACTAAATATCACTTTCCAAATAAAAATGGAAGTAGTTCTCGTGAGCGCTAAAGTTTCTATTTTTTACAGGAAGTTCAACAAGACTTTCCCCAAGTCTTCCCAACGGTTCTACTTGGCACAAACACTAATTAAACACAACCAAAACAGAGAATAGATAAATTATTTATTACTAAACAGGAGCAAGAAGCAAGGAATAAAAATAAAATTGGGTTGCCTCCCAACAAGCGCTATCATTTAACGCCCCTAGCTAGGCATAACAAGCAAGAATAGATCTAGGCATTGCCATCTTTGGTAGGCAATCCATAAGTGGCTCTCATAATAGATTCATAAGGTAATTTAATTTTCTTTCTAGGAAAGTGTTCCATGCCTTTCTTTAATGGAAATTAGAATCTAATATTTCCTTCCTTCATATCAATAATTGCACCAATCGTTCTAAGGAAAGGTCTACCAAGAATAATAGGACATGAAGGATTGCAATCTATGTCAAGAAAAATAAAATATACGGGCACATAATTCCTATTTGCAACAATAAAAACATCATTAATTCTTCCCATAGGTTTCTTAATAGTGGAATCCACAAGGTGCAAGTTTAGAGAGCAATCATCGAAATCACGGAAACCTAACAAATCACACAAAGTCTTTGGAATCGCGGAAACACTAGCACCCAAATCACATTCATGATATTTAATTTTAATTTTAATAATTGGTTCCCACTCATCATAAAGTTTTCTAGGGATAGAAACTTACAATTCAAGTTTTTCTTCATAAGATTGCATCAAGGCATCAACGATATGTTTAGTAAACGCTTAATTTTGACTATAAGCATGAGGAGAATTTAGCACGGATTGCAACAAGGACATACAATCAATAAAAGAGAAATTTTCATAGTTAAATTCCTTGAAATCAATAATAGTGGGTTTAGGAACATCTAGGGTTTTAATTTCTTCAATCCCACTTTTATCAAATTTAGCATCAAGATCAACAAATTCCGAATTCTTGCAACGCCTTCTAGGTAAAGGTGGATCATATTCAGTCCCATCATTATCAAGATTCATATTGCAAAACAAAGATTTAATAGGGGACACATCAATAACATTTAGACCTTCATCTTTATTTTCATAGCAATCCGGTTTAGCGGCCATCTTATTAACTACGGTAGCCTGCCTATCCGAAATTTCAGCAGTTAATTTCTCAAGATGAGAAATTTGGGATCTTAAACCATCGAATTCTTTAGACATATCATCAAGCTCTTTATTCATAAAACTCATAAAACTTTTCTGTTCTTTAAGCTCGTTTCTGAAGAAACTATTATGTTCAAATTGCAAGACCATGAAACTCCTGACATTGCTTTCGATCTCTTCTAATCTTTTAAGGTGAAGGTCACCAAATTTAGGTAGAGCCATCGTGACAAGCAAGAAAACTAACACACAAGTAAACAAAAAGCAAGCGAACAAAAAGAGGCAAATATAGAGGGGGGATAGAGAGAGAGAGGGCGAATAAAACGGCAAGGGTGAAGTGGCGGAGAGGAAAACGAGAGGCAAATGGCAAATAATGTAATGCAGGAGATAAGGGTATGTGATGGGTACTTGGTATGTTGACTTTTGCGTAGACCTCCCTGGCAACGGCGCCAGAAATCCTAGGGGGGCGGCGGCCCTAGGAGATGCAATACGTGCCTTGCTTCCCTTACTGTCACCGGGAAAGGACACCGCAAGATTGAACCCAAAGCTAAGCACTTCTCCCATTGCAAGAAAGATCAATCTAGTAGGCCAAACCAAACTGATAATTCGAAGAGACTTGCAAAGATAACCAATCATACATAAAAGAATTCAGAGAAGATTCAAATATTATTCATAGAATTGTATCGAGGTAAACTGTTGGAAATATGCCCTAGAGGCAATAATAAATTAGTTATTATTATATATTTCACTGTTCATGGTAATCGTTTATTATCCATGCTAGAATTGTATCGATAGGAAACTCAGATACATGTGTGGATACATAGACAACACCATGTCCCTAGTAAGCCTCTAGTTGACTAGCTCGTTGATCAATAGATGGTTACGGTTTCCTAACCATGGACATTGGATGTCGTTGATAACGGGATCACATCATTAGGAGAATGATGTGATGGACAAGACCCAATCCTAAGCCTAGCACAAAGATCGTGTAGTTCGTATGCTAAAGCTTTTCTAATGTCAAGTATCATTTCCTTAGACCATGAGATTGTGCAACTCTCGGATACCGTAGGAGTGCTTTGGGTGTGCCAAACGTCACAATGTAACTGGGTGGCTATAAAGGTACACTACGGGTATCTCCGAAAGTGTCTGTTGGGTTGGCACGAATCGAGACTGGGATTTGTCACTCCGTGTAACGGAGAGGTATCTCTGGGCCCACTCGGTAGGACATCATCATAATGTGCACAATGTGACCAAGGAGTTGATCATGGGATGATGTGTTACGGAACGATTAAAGAGACTTGCCGCTAATGAGATTGAACAAGGTATTGGGATACCGACGATCGAATCTCGGGCAAGTATCGTACCGATAGAATGAAACCTTCGGGAACGTGATTCTCTCAATGAAGCGGCCCGGACCGACCTTACACGTACGCTTACGTGAGACTGGTTCCACCGACTGACATGCACTAGTTGCATAAGGTGTCTAGCGGGTGTCTGTCTCTCCCACTTTAGTCAGATCGGATTCGATGAAAAGGGTCCTTATGAAGGGTAAATAGAAATTGGCGTATCACGTTGTGGTTTTGGCGTAGGTAAGAAATGTTCTTGCTAGAAACCTATAGCAGCCACGTAAAAACTTGCAACAACAATTAGAGGACGTCTAACTTGTTTTTGCAGCATGTGCCATGCGATGTGATATGGCCAAAAGGATGTGATGAATGATATATGTGATGTATGAGATTGATCATGTTCTTGTAATAGGAATCACGACTTGCATGTCGATGAGTATGACAACCGGCAGGAGCCATAGGAGTTGTCTTAATTTATTTATGACCTGTGTGTAAACATAAATGTCATGTAATTACTTTACTTTATTGCTAAAGCGTTAGCCATAGTAGTAGAAGTAATAGATGACGAGACAACTTCAAGAAGACACGATGATGGAGATCATGGTGTCATGCCGGTGACAACGATGATCATGGAGCCCCAAAGATGGAGATCAAAAGGAGCAAAATGATATTGGCCATATCATGTCACTATTTGATTGCATGTGATGTTTATCATGTTTTACATCTTATTTGCTTAGAATGGCGGTAGCTTAAATAAGATGATCCCTCGTAATAATTTCAAGAAAGTGTTCCCCCTAACTGTGCACCATTGCAAAGGTTCGTTGTTTCGAAGCACCACGTGATGATCAGATGTGATAGATTCTAACGTTCAAATACAACGGGTGTAAGCCAGATTTACACACGCAATACACTTAGGTTGACTTGACGAGCCTAGCATGTACAGACATGGCCTCGGAACACGGAAGACCGAAACGTCGAGCATGAGTCGGATAGAAGATACGATCAACATGAAGATGTTCACCGATGTTGACTAGTCCGTCTCACGTGATGATCGGACACGGCCTAGTTGACTCAGATCATGTTTCACTTAGATCACTAGAGGGATGTCTATCTAAGTGGGAGTTCATTAAATAATTTGATTAGATGAACTTAATTATCATGAACATAGTCTAAATTGTCTTTGCAAATATGTTGTAGATAAATAGCTCACATTGTAGCTCCCTATTTCAATACGTTCCTAGAGAAAGACCAAGTTGAAAGATATTGTAAGCAATGATGCGGACTGGGTCCGTAGTCCGAGGAGTGTCCTCACTGCTACACAGAAGGCTTAAGTCTTTGATGCACCGCTCGATGTGCAAACCCCTACAACGTCGTCTGTGGATGTTGTGAACACCTGAAAGACACATCCTGATGACTACTTAATAGTTTAGTGCACCACACTTTACGGCTTAGATTCGGGATTCCAATGACGCTTTGAATGCCATAAGACATATGAGATGTTCCAAGAGCTGAAATTGGGATTTCAGGCTCATGCCCGTGTTGAGAGGTATGAGACCTCTGACAAGTTCTTTTGCCAACAAGATGGAGGAGAATAGCTCAGCTAGTGAGCATGTGCTCAGAATGTCTGGGTGCTACAATCACTTAAATCAAGTGGGAGTTAAACTTCCAGATAAGATAGTGATTAATAGATTTCTCTAGCCACTATCACTAAGCTACTAGATCTTCGTGAAGAACTATGACATGCAAGGGATGGAGTTGATCCCGGAGCTATTCGTGGTGCTTAAGACCGCAAAAGGTAGAAATCAAGAAGGAGCATCAAGTGTTGATGGTTTAACACGACCACTGGTTTCAAGAAGGGAAAGGGCTAGAAGGGAAACTTCATGGATGGCAAACCAGTTGCTGCTCCAGTGAAGGAACCCAAGGTTGAATCCAAACCCGAGACTAAGTGCTTCTATTGTAAGGGGAACGGTCACTGGTAGCAGAATTACCCCAAATGCATGGTAGATAAGAAGGCTTGCAACTTCAACAAAGTATATACGTGTTATTAATGTGTACCTTACTAGTACTCCTGGTAGCACCTGGGTATTGGATACCGGTTCAGTTGCTATTATTGGTGACTTGAAGCAAAAGCTACGGACTAAACGGAGACTGGCTAAGGGCGAGGTGACGATGTGTGTTGGAAGTGTTTCCAAAGTTAATGAGATCACCATCGCACGCTCCATCTGCCTTCGGGATTAGTATTGAACCTAGATAAATGTTATCAGGTGTCTACGTTAAGCATGAATATGATTAGATCATGTTCATTTCAATACGGTCATTCGTTTAAGTTAGAGAATAATGGTTATTCTGTTTACATGAATGATACCTTTCATGGTCATGCACCCTATGTGAATGGTTCATTGAATCTCGGTCGTGGTAATACACATGTTCATGCCAAAAAGATGTAGAGTTAATAATGATAGTACCACTTTCTCGTGGCACTGCCGCTTAGGTCATATTGGCGTAAGATGCATGAAGAAACTCCGTGTCGATGGATGTTTGGAGTCACTTGATTTTGAATCACTTGACACATGCGAGCCATGCCTCATGGGCAGGATGACTAAGACCCTGTTTTCAGGTACAATGAAACGGGCAAGTGACTTGTTGGAAATCATACATGCTGATGCGTGTGATCCAATGAGAATTGAAGCATGCGGTGGATATCGCTATTTTCTCATCTTCACTGACGATTTGAGTAGATATAGGTATATTTACTTAATGAAGCATGAGGGAGTCCTGGATTAGGGGGTGTCCGGATGGCCGGACTATACGTTCAGCCGAACTCCTGGATTATGAAGATACAAGATTGAAGACTTCGTCCCGTGTCCGGAAGGGACTTTCCTTGGCGTGGATGGCAAGCTTGGTGATACGGATATACAGATCTCCTACCATTGTAACCACTCTATGTAACCCTAACCCTATCCGGTGTCTATATAAACCGGAGGGTTTTAGTCCGTAGGACAACATATACACAACAACAATCATACCATAGGCTAGCTTCTAGGATTTAGCCTCTCCGATCTCGTGGTAGATCTACTCTTGTACTACACATATCATCAATATTAATCAAGCAGGACGTAGGGTTTTACCTCCATCGAGAGAGCCCGAACCTGGGTAAAACTTCGTGTCCCTTGCCTCCTGTTACCATCCGGCCTAGAAGCACAGTTAGGGACCCCCTACCTGAGATCCGCCGGTTTTGACACCGACATTGGTGCTTTCATTAAGAGTTCCTCTGTGTCGTCGCCATCAGGAAGGATGCCTCGCCCCGTCTTTAAAGACGGCACCATTGCTAAGGGAGCTTTGGTTGTCGGCCAAACCCTCCGGCTAGGTGGTTTTCTTATGACCACATGTTCAGCTTCTGCGCCGACGATGACCTCTCGAGCCATTGAAAACAATCTTCATATCAGCTCGGAACTCGCCGAGCAGTTAGATCCAATGGAGCTCTCCTCCATAAACGAGCTCTTGGATCACTTTGCCGCCCTGGGAGTCGCCATGGATTACAACCAGATTGGGCCTAAACCCGATCTGAGAGAGATTAACTCTCCCCAAGTCACCCATCACATTGTCGTGGTAGAGGGACAGTGCGGCGACCCTTCATCTATCTTAAGGACTCGCTACATCCGGATTCCAGATCCCTCCAAGACGGATACCCACGGAGGGGAGGATATCACTCAGGACCTGAACTTAGAGTCAGGCGACGGGCTGGATTCATTGGACAACATCCAGGAATCCAAATTTTTGAGTTCGGAAATTCCTCGGCCTCTGAGCCTCAGATGGGGTGAGGCTTCGGATTTAATTCCACCCACCCACCCCAACATAAGTGATATATCCAAAATCAGGCAAGAACCCGATGAAACAGTACATCATTACTGGGCCAGATTCCTCCTGGTTAAGAACAGGCTAAGGGACTGCCGCGAGGAAGACGCAATCTCAATCTTCTGCAATAATTGCACGGACAAGGGAATACTCAACGCCATAAGTTGCCATGATATTACATGCTTCGCTGACTTAGCGTCCATTGTACGAAAGTACTGTGCGATGGAAAGCGCCTGGAAAACCGAAATAAAATTTTGGGACAATCCGGCCCTAAATACAAACCCAGTCCGAAATAAAAGGGTGCATCATCACCAGACACCCGGGTCAAACACCAAAAAGCAAAAACCCTCTATAGGGCATGGAACCATACTGGAAGGATGGCTTAATGGACCCTATAAAATTCACAGTACAGAGGACGCCACACCAACTCACAGCCTTGGAGCATGTTGGATACTCTGGCAGGTGGCCAAAATTGGCGAAAATCTCCTAATTCCGGAGGCCAAAGAAAGCCACCCCAGAGACACCAATATGGTATTAACAGTCTTCGAGACTTTTGCATCAAATAATATGCGAAAAAGGACACGCCGCAGCCATGCCGAAGTCTACCAAGTAGCAACAATAAACCCATGGAGTGACATGGCTATTACCTTTAACGCCAGTGATGAACCTAAATTGCGAACAGCCTGAGCACCAGCCGCATTGGTCCTCAGTCCAATAGTGGACGGCTTTCGTCTTACCAAGGTCCTCGTTTATGGAGGTGACGAAGAGCTCGTCGTAAAAGGTTACGTCGACGCTAGCTTCGACACAGATCTGGATGACTCTAAGTCAAAAACCGGATACGTGTATATTTTGAATGGTGGGGCAGTAAGCTGGTGCAGTTGCAAGCAGAGCGTCGTGGCGGGATCTACATGTGAAGCGGAGTACATGGCTGCCTCGGAGGCAGGGCATGAAGCAATTTGTGTGAAGGAATTCATCACTGACCTAGGAGTCATACCCAATGCGTCGGGGCCAATCAAGCTCTTCTGTGACAACACTGGAGCTATTGCACTTGCCAAGGAGCCCAGGTTTCACAAGAAGACAAGGCACATCAAGCGTCGCTTCAACTCCATTCGTGAAAATGTTCAAGATGGAGACATAGATATTTGTAAAGTACATACGGACCTCAATGTAGCAAATCTGTTGACTAAACCTCTCCCTAGAGCAAAACATGATCAACACCAGAATTCCATGGGTGTTCGATTCATCACAATGTAACTAGATTATTGACTCTAGTGCAAGTGGGAGACTGTTGGAAATATGCCCTAGAGGCAATAATAAAAGGATTATTATTATATTTCCTTGTTCATGATAATTGTCTTTTATTCATGCTATAATTGTGTTATCCGGAAATCATAATACATGTGTGAATAATAGACACCAACATGTCCCTAGTAAGCCTCTAGTTGACTAGCTCGTTGATCAACAGATAGTCATGGTTTCCTGACTATGGACATTGGATGTCATTGATAACGAGATCACATCATTAGGAGAATGATGTGATGGACAAGACCCAATCCTAAACATAGCACAAGATCGTATAGTTCGTTTCCTAGAGTTTTCCAATGTCAAGTATCCTTTCCTTACACCATGAGATCATGTAACTCCCGGATGCCGTAGGAGTGCTTTGGGTGTACCAAACATCACAACGTAACTGGGTGACCATAAAGTTATACTACGGGTATCTCCGAAAGTGTCAGTTGGGTTGACACGGATCAAGACTGGGATTTGTCACTCCGTATGACGGAGAGGTATCACTGGGCCCACTCGGTAATGCATCATCATTATGAGCTCAAAGTGACCAAGTGTCTGGTCACGGGATCATGCATTACGGTACGAGTAAAGTGACTTGCCGGTAACGAGATTGAACGAGGTATTGGGATACCGACGATCGAATCTCGGGCAAGTAACATACCGATTGATGAAGGGAATTGTATACGGGGTTGCTTGAATCCTCGACATCGTGGTTCATCCGATGAGATCATCGAGGAGCATGTGGGAGCCAACATGGGTATCCAGATCCCGCTGTTGGTTAGTGACCGGAGAGCGATCTCGGTCATGTCTACATGTCTCCCGAACCCGTAGGGTCTACACACTTAAGGTTCGGTGACGCTAGGGTTGTAGGGATATGTATATGCAGTAACCCGAATGTTGTTCGGAGTCCCAGATGAGATCCTGGACGTCACAAGGAGTTCCGGAATGGTCCGGAGGTAAAGAATTATATATAGGAAGTGCTATTTCGGCTATCGGGACAAGTTTCGGGATCACTGGTATTGTACCGGGACCACCGGAAGGGTCCCGGGGGTCCACCGGGTGGGGCCACCTATCCCGGAGGGCCCCATGGGCTGAAGTGGGAAGGGATCCAGCCCAAAGTGGGCTGGGGCGCCACTTCCCCTAGGGCCCATGCGCCTAGGGTGGGGGAAACCCTAAAGGGGGCGCCCCCTTGCTTGGGGGGCAAGCCCCCCACCCCTTGGCCGCCGCCCCCCATAGGAGATTGCATCTCCTAGGGCTGGCGCCTCCCCTAGGCTCCCTATATATAGTGGGGGGGAGGGAGGGCCTCTTACCTACGCCATTGGTGCCTCCCTCTCTCTCTCCAACACCTCCTCCTTTTCCATAGAGCTTGGCGAAGCCCTGCCGGAGTACTGCAGCTCCATCACCACCACGCTGTCGTGCTGCTGCTGGAGCCATCTTCCTCAACCTCTCCTTCCCCCTTGCTGGATCAAGAAGGAGGAGACATTACACTGACCATACGTGTGTTGAACGCGGAGGTGCCGTATGTCCGGCGCTAGGATCTCCGGTGGTTTGGATCACGTCGAGTACGACTCCCTCATCCCCGTTCCTTGAACGCTTCCGCTCGCGATCTACAAGGTACGTAGATGCATCCAACCACTCGTTGCTAGATGAACTCATAGATGGATCTTGGTGAAACCATAGGAAAATTTTTGTTTTCTGCAACGTTCCCCAACAGTGGTATCAGAGCTAGGTCTATGCGTAGTTCTCTATGCACGAGTAGAACACAATTTGTTGTGGGCGTTGATGTTCTCAACTTTCTTGCCGCTACTAGTCTTATCTTGCTTCAACGGTATTGTGGGATGAAGCGGCCCGGACCAACCTTACACATACGCTTACGTGAGACCGGTTCCACTGACTGACATGCACTAGTTGCATAAGGTGGCTGGCGGGTGTCTGTCTCTCCCACTTTAGTTGGAGCGGATTCGATGAAAAGGGTCCTTATTAAGGGTAAATAGAAGTTGACAAATCACGTTGTGGCTTTCACGTAGGTAAGAAAACGTTCTTGCTAGAACCCTCTTGCAGCCACGTAAAACTTGCAACAACAATTAGAGGACGTCTAACTTGTTTTTGCAGCAAGTGTTTTGTGATGTGATATGGCCAAAGTTGTGATGAATGATGAATGATATATATGTGATGTATGAGATGTTCATGCTATTGTAATAGGAATCACGACTTGCATGTCGATGAGTATGACAACCGGCAGGAGCCATAGGAGTTGTCTTTATTTTTTGTATGACCTGCGTGTCATTGAGAAACGCCATGTAAATTACTTTACTTTATTGCTAAACGCGTTAGCCATAGTAGTAGAAGTAATAGTTGGCGAGCAACTTCATGGAGACACGATGATGGAGATCATGGTGTCATGCCGGTGACAAGATGATCATGGAGCCCCAAGATGGAGATCAAAGGAGCTATGTGATATTGGCCATGTCATGTCACTTTTATTATTTGATTGCATGTGATGTTTATCATGTTTTTGCATCTTGTTTACTTAGAACGACGGTAGTAAATAAGATGATCCCTCATAATAATTTCAAGAAAGTGTTCCCCCTAACTGTGCACCCTTGCAACAGTTTGTTGTTTCGAAGCACCACGTGATGGTCGGGTGTGATAGATTCTAACGTTCACATACAATGGGTGTAAGACAGATTTACACATGCAAACACTTAGGTTGACTTGACGAGCCTAGCATGTACAGACATGGCCTCGGGACACAGAAGACCGAAAGGTCGAGCATGAGTCGTATAGTAGATATGATCAACATGAAGATGTTCACCGATGTTGACTAGTCCGTCTCACGTGATGATCGGACACGGCCTAGTTAACTCGGATCATGTTATACTTAGATGACAGGAGGGATGTCTATCTAAGTGGGAGTTCATTAAATAATTTGATTAGATGAACTTAATTATCATGAACTTAGTGTAAAATATTTACAATATGTCTTGTAGATCAAATGGCCAACGTAGTCCTCAACTTCAACGCATTCCTAGAGAAAACCAAGCTGAAAGACGATGGCAGCAACTACACGGACTGGGTCCGGAACCTGAGGATCATCCTCATAGCTGCCAAGAAAGATTATGTCCTACAAGCACCGCTATGTGACACACCTGTTCTCCCTGCAGAACAAGACGTTATGAACGCTTGGCAGGCACGTACCGATGACTACTCCCTCGTTCAGTGCGGCATGCTTTACAGCTTAGAGCCGGGACTCCAAAAATGTTTTGAGAGACACGGAGCATAGGAGATGTTCGAAGAGCTGAAAATGGTTTTCCAAGCTCATGCCCGGGTCAAGAGATATCAAGTCTCCGACAAGTTCTTCAGTTGTAAGATGAAGGAAAACAGTTCTGTCAGTGAGCACATACTCACTATGTCTGGGTTGCATAACCGCTTGACTCAGCTGGGAGTTAATCTCCCGGATGATGCGGTCATTGACAGAATCCTTCAGTCGCTTCCACCGAGCTACAAGAGCTTTGTGATGAACTTCAACATGTAGGGGATGGAAAAGACCATTCCTGAAGTGTTTGCAATGCTAAAATCAGCAGAGGTAGAAGTCAAAAAAGGAACATCAAGTGTTGATGGTGAATAAAACCACTAAGTTCAAAAGGGGCAAGGGTAAGAAGAACTTCAAGAAGGACGGCAAGGGAGTTGCCGCGCCCGGCAAGCAAGTTGCCGGGAAGAAGCCAAAGAATGGACCCAAGCCCGAGACTGAGTGTTTTTATTGCAACGGAAGTGTTCACCGGAAGCGGAACTGCCCCTAATACTTAGCGGACACGAAGGCCAGCATCACAAAAGGTATATGTGATATACATGTAATTGATGTGTACCTCACCAGTACTCGTAGTAGCTCTTGTGTATTTGATACCGGTGTAGTTGCTCACATTTGTAACTCAAAGCAGGAGCTGCAGAATAGACGGAGACTGGCGAAGGACGAGGTGAAGATGTGCGTCGGGAATGGTTCCAAGGTCGATGTGATCGCCGTCGGCACGCTTCATCTACATTTACCTACGGGATTAGTTTTGAACCTCAATAATTGTTATTTAGTACCAAGTTTGAGCATGAAAATTGTATCAGGATCTCATTTAATACGAGATGGCTGCTCATTTAAATTCGAGAATAATGGTTGTTCTATATATATGAGAGATATGTTTTATGGTCATGCTCCGACGGTGAATGGTTTATTCTTAATGAATCTCGAGCGTAATTCTACACATATTCATAGTGTGAGTACCAAAAGATGTAAGGTTGATAATGATAGTCCCACATACTTGGGGCACTGCCGCCTTGGTCACATAGGTGTCAAACGCATGAAGAAGCTCCATGCAGATGGACTTTTAGAGTCTCTTGATTACAAATCATTTGACACGTGCGAACCATGCCTCATGGGTAAAATGACCAAGACTCCGTTCTCACGAACAATGGAGCGAGCAACCAACTTATTGGAAATCATACATACTAATGTGTGCGGTCCAATGAGTGTTGAGGCTCGCGGTGGCTATCGTTATGTTCTCACCCTCACTGATGACTTGAGTAGATATGGGTATATCTATTTGATGAAACACAAGTCTAAGACCTTTGAAAAGTTCAAGGAATTTTAGAGTGAGGTTGAAAATCAACGTGACAGGAAAATCAAGTTCCTATGATCAGATCGTGGAGGAGAATACTTGAGTCACGAATTTGGCACACACTTAAGAAAATGTGGAATAGTTTCACAACTCACGCCGCCTGGAACACCTCAGCGTAATGGTGTGTCCGAACGTCGTAATCGCACTCTATTAGATATGGTGCGATCTATGATGTCTCTTACCGATTTACCACTATCTTTTTGGGGCTATGCTTTAGAGACTGCCGCATTCACTTTAAATAGGGCTCCGTCGAAATCCGTTGAGACGACACCGTATGAATTATGGTTTGGGAAGAAACCTAAGTTGTCGTTTCTAAAAGTTTGGGGATGCGATGCTTATGTCAAGAAACTTCAACCTGAAAAGTTTGAACCCAAGTCGGAAAAATGCGTCTTCATAGGATACCCTAAAGAAACTATTGGGTATACCTTCTACCTCAGATCCGAAGGCAAGATCTTTGTTGCCAAGAATGGATCCTTTCTAGAGAAAGAGTTTCTCTCGAAAGAAGTAAGTGGGAGGAAAGTAGAACTTGATGAAGTATTACCTCTTGAACCGGAAAAAGGCGCAACTCAAGAAAATGTTCCTGAGGTGCCTGCACCGACTAGAGAGGAAGTTAATGATGATGATCAAGATACTTCTGATCAAGCTCCTACTGAAATTCGTAGGTCCACAAGGACACGTTCCGCACCAGAATGGTATGGCAACCCTGTCTTGGAAATCATGTTGTTAGACAACGATGAACCTTCGAACTATGAAGAAGCGATGGCGGGCACGGATTCCGACAAATGGCTGGAAGCCATGAAATCCGAGATAGGATCCATGTATGAAAACAAAGTATGGACTTTGACTGACTTGCCCGTTGAGCGGCGAGCCATAGAAATTAAATGGATTTTTAAGAAGAAGATAGACGCGGATGGTAATGTGACCATCTATAAAGCTCGGCTTGTCGCTAAGGGTTATCGACAAGTTCAAGGGGTTGACTACGATGAGACTTTCTCACCGGTAGCGAAGCTAAAGTCCGTCTGAATCATGTTAGCAATTGCCGCATTCTACGATTATGAGATATGGCAAATGGACGTCAAAACGGCATTCCTTAATGGTTTCCTTAAGGAAGAATAGTATATGATGCAGCTGGAAGGTTTTGTCGATCCTAAGAATGCTGACAAGGTGTGCAAGCTCCAACGCTCGATTTATGGGCTGGTGCAAGCATCTCGGAGTTGGAACATTCGCTTTGATGAGATGATCAAAGCGTTTGGGTTTACACAGACTTATGGAGAAGCCTGCGTTTACAAGAAAGTGAGTAGGAGCTCTGTAGCATTTCTCATATTATATGTAGATGACATAATTTTGATGGGAAATGATATAGAACTCTTGGACAGCATTAAGGCCTACTTGAATAAAAGTTTTTCAATGAAGGACCTTGGAGAAGCTGCTTATATATTAGGCATCAAGATCTATAGAGATAGATCGAGACGCCTCATAGGTCTTTCACAAAGCACATACCTTGATAAGATATTGAAGAAGTTCAATATGGATCAGTCTAAGAAGGGGTTCTTACCTGTGTTACAAGGTGTGAAATTGAGCTCAGCTCAATGTCCGACCACGGCAGAAGATATAGAAGAGATGAGTGACATCCCCTATGCCTCAGCCATAGGTTCTATTATGTATGCCATGCTGTGTACCAGACCTGATGTAAACCTTGCCGTAAGTTTGGTAGGAAGGTACCAAAGTAATCCCGGCAAGGAACACTGGACAGCGGTCAAGAATATCCTGAAGTACCTGAAAAGGACTAAGGAAATGTTTCTCATTTATGGAGGTGACGAAGAGCTCGTCGTAAAAGGTTACGTTGACGCTAGCTTCGACACAGATCTGGATGACTCTAAGTCACAAACCGAATACGTGTATATTTTGAATGGTGGGGCAGTAAGCTGGTGTAGTTGCAAGCAGAGCATCGTGGCGGGATCTACATGTGAGGCGGAGTACATGGCTGCCTCGGAGGCAGCGCATGAAGCAATTTGGATGAAGGAGTTCATCACTGACCTAGGAGTCATACCCAATGCGTCGGGGCCAATCAAGCTCTTTTGTGACAACACTGGAGCTATTGCACTTGCCAAGGAGCCCAGGTTTCACAAGAAGACAAGGCACATCAAGCGTCGCTTCAACTCCATTCGTGAAAATGTTCAAGATGGAGACATAGATATTTGTAAAGTACATACGGACCTGAATGTAGCAAATCCATTGACTAAACCTCTCCCTAGAGCAAAACATGATCAACACCAGAATTCCATGGGTGTTCGATTCATCACAATGTAACTAGATTATTGACTCTAGTGCAAGTGGGAGACTGTTGGAAATATGCCCTAGAGGCAATAATAAAAGGATTATTATTATATTTCCTTGTTCATGATAATTGTCTTTTATTCATGCTATAATTGTGTTATCCGGAAATCGTAATACATGTGTGAATAATAGACACCAACATGTCCCTAGTAAGCCTCTAGTTGACTAGCTCGTTGATCAACAGATAATCATGGTTTCCTGACTATGGACATTGGATGTCATTGATAACGAGATCACATCATTAGGAGAATGATGTGATGGACAAGACCCAATCCTAAACATAGCACAAGATCGTATAGTTCGTTTGCTAGAGTTTTCCAATGTCAAGTATCCTTTCCTTAGACCATGAGATCGTGTAACTCCCGGATGCCGTAGGAGTGCTTTGGGTGTACCAAACGTCACAACATAACTGGGTGACCATAAAGGTATACTACGGGTATCTCCGAAAGTGTCTGTTGGGTTGACACGGATCAAGACTGGGATTTGTCACTCCGTATGACGGAGAGGTATCACTGGGCCCACTCGGTAATGCATCATCATTATGAGCTCAAAGTGACCAAGTGTCTGGTCACGGGATCATGCATTACGGTACGAGTAAAGTGACTTGCCGGTAACGAGATTGAACGAGGTATTGGGATACCGACGATCGAATCTCGGGCAAGTAACATACCGATTGACGAAGGGAATTGTATACGGGGTTGCTTGAATCCTCGACATCGTGGTTCATCCGATGAGATCATCGAGGAGCATGTGGGAGCCAACATGGGTATCCAGATCCCGTTGTTGGTTATTGACCGGAGAGCGATCTCGGTCATGTCTACATGTCTCCCGAACCCGTAGGGTCTACACACTTAAGGTTCGGTGACGCTAGGGTTGTAGGGATATGTATATGCAGTAACCCGAATGTTGATTGGAGTCCCGGATGAGATCCCAGACATCACAAGGAGTTCCGGAATGGTCCGGAGGTAAAGAATTATATATAGGAAGTGCTATTTCGGCTATCGGGACAAGTTTCGGGGTCACCGGTGTTGTACCGGGACCACCGGAAGGGTCTCGGGGGTCCAGCGGGTGGGGCCACCTATCCCGGAGGGCCCCATGGGCTGAAGTGGGAAGGGATCCAGCCCAAAGTGGGCTGGGGCGCCACTTCCCCTAGGGCCCATGCGCCTAGGGTGGGGGAAACCCTAAAGGGGGCGCCCCCTTGCTTGGGGGGCAAGCCCCCCACCCCTTGGCCGCCGCCCCCCTAGGAGATTGCATCTCCTAGGGCCGCCACCCCCCCTAGGCTCCCTATATATAGTGGGGGGAGGGAGGGCCTCTTACCTACGCCATTGGTGCCTCCCTCTCCCTCTCCAGCACCTCCTCCTTTTCCATAGAGCTTGGCGAAGTCCTGCCGGAGTACTGCAGCTCCATCACCGCCACGCCGCCGTGCTGCTGCTGGAGCCATCTTCCTCAACCTCTCCTTCCCCCTTGCTGGATCAAGAAGGAGGAGACGTTACGCTGACCGTACGTGTGTTAAACGCGGAGGTGCCATCCGTTCGGCGCTAGGATCTCCGGTGATTTGGATCACATCGAGTACGACTCCCTCATCCCCGTTCTTTGAACGCTTCCGCTCGCGATCTACAAGGTACGTAGATGCATCCAAGCACTCGTTGCTAGATGAACTCATAGATGGATCTTGGTGAAACTGTAGGAAAATTTTTGTTTTCTGCAACGTTCCCCAACACGGACTGGCTAGAAAACCTGGTGATGGTACCAAAGAAGGACAAATCCTGGCACCTGTGTGTTTATTTTAAAGACCTTAACAAGGCTGGCCCAAAGGATCCCTTCCCCCTCCCCCGCATCGATCAAATTATCGACGCTACCGCAGGACACGATTTGTTGTGCTTCCTCGATGCATATTCCGGCTACCATCAAATCAAGATGGCAGAACCAGACCAAGCCGCAACGGCATTTATCACACCATACGGCCCATTATGCTTCAACACGATGCCCTTCGGGCTCAAAAAGGCCGGCGCATCATATCAGCGCATGATTCAGACATGTCTGGCAAACCAGATCGGCAAAACAGTGGAGGCATATGTAGATGATGTGGTCGTCGAAACAATACATGTCGAATCTCTAGTAGACGAATTGAGGCTCACATTCGATAACCTCCGAACATACGACATCAAGCTCAACCCGGAAAAATGTGTTTTCGGCGTTCCAGCCGGAAAGCTCTTGGGCTTCATTGTATCCGGTAGAGGAATTGAAGCAAATCCAGCCAAGATCCGAGCTCTCTCGCAACTGGATATCCCAAAGGACCTCAAACAAATACAAAAGTTAACCGGGTGCGTGGCGGCTCTAAGCCGCTTTATCTCCCGTTTGGGAGAAAAGGCCCTACCCCTTTACCACCTTCTTCGGCGCACCGAACACTTCGAATGGACGGATGCAGCCACGGCCGGACTTGACGAAATAAAAGCCATACTGGCAACAAACCCAGTCTTGGCCGCGCCAAACATTGGTGAACCAATGCTATTATACATTGCAGCAACACATCAGGTTGTAAGCGCAGTGCTCGTCGTCGAACGAGAAGCGGACGGACACAAATTCCCCCTTCAAAAGCCGGTCTATTATGTGTCAACTGTCCTCACTCCCTGCAAATCACGGTACCCGCATTATCAAAAGATTGCGTACGCGGTATTCATGGCATCCCGGAAGCTTCGACACTACTTTCAAGAGTGTTCAGTAACAGTAGCCTCGGAAGTACCACTTAACGATATTATAAACAACCGTGACGCAATGGGCCGGATTGCAAAATGGGCCATTGAGCTCCTCCCATTTGACATAACTTATAAGCCACGGCGAGCCATCAAGTCGCAAGTCTTGGTCGACTTCATTGCAGAATGGACGGAGGCCGAACTCCCTAAAGAGTACGGCACATATTCAAATTGGATCATGCATTTCGATGTCTCCAAGATGTTGGCCGAACTGGGGGCTGGCATCGTTTTGACGTCCCCCATAGGAAACACAGTCCAATACGTACTCCAGATCATGTACACGGACTCCAACAATGCAGCCAAATATGAGACCCTTTTACATGGTCTCCGGATGGCAGTATCCATGGGCATTCAACGCCTAGAGGTGCGCGGGGACTCGAACCTCGCAATATCCCAAATAAATGGAGACTTTGATGCCAAGGATCCAAAAATGGTAGCTTACTGCAACGTCGTCCTAAAAATGTCAGCTCGGTTCGAAGGGCTTGAATTCCACCATGTAGCCCGGGAAAATAATCAGGCGGCAGATGTCCTGGCACGCATCGGCGCAAAACGCGATGTAGTCCCCCCCAACATCTTCTTGGAAAGGTTGTTCAAGCCATCCATAGTATGGGAAGGGGAGCCAAACAATAACAGCCCGGACCCAACCGCACTGCCCGACACCGAACATTCCGACACAATCGGAGGCTCTGCCAATGAAATAACACCTTCAGCCCATGTAATAATGGCCGTTATCACCCCATGGATGAAACCATTCCTCGCCTACCTTACTAGGCAGGAACTCCCCGAGGACCAAAATGAGGCACGCTGCATAGTGGCGATCCAAAGCTTACAAAGTCCACGAGGGAGAGCTTTATAAGAAAAGCACTACCAGAGTCCTTCAAAGGTGCATCTCTGAAGAGGAAGGGCGGAACCTCCTGGCTGAAATTCATGCCGGACTCGGCGGTCATCACGCTGCAGCTCGATCCCTTGTAAGCAAGGCCTTCCGTACAGGCTTTTATTGGCCAACGGCCCGGGTAGACGCTCAGGACTTAGTCCGATGATGCACCGGTTGCCAGCTCTTTGCAAACCAAAGCCACATGCCACCCACCGCCCTCCAAACTATCCCCATTACTTGGCCCTTCGTGGTCTGGGAGCTTGACATGGTTGGACCCCTTAAAGGCGGAACCCACAAGCAAAAATACTTACTAGTCATGGAGGATAAGTTCACCAAATGGATAGAAGCCAAGCCTGTTAAGACGGCCGAATCCGGACCGGTGATAGACTTTATATCCGGGGTTGTACACTGTTACAGCATCCCCCACAGCATCATCACTGATAATGGAACGAACTTCACGGCCGACGAGGTAAAACTCTGGTGCAAAAACATGGGCATCAAGCTCGATTATGCTTCCATCTATCACCCACAAACTAACGGCCAGGTCGAACATGCAAATGGTCTTATCATGAGCGGCATCAAACCCAGATTAGTGCGGTCCCTCAAGGAATCTAACATGCACTGGGTAGAGAAGCTTGACTCCGTACTCTGGGGGCTGCGTACTATGCCGAATCGTACCACCGGATACACACCATTCTTTATGGTGTACGGCGCAGAGGCAGTTTCGCCTTGCGATATAATTCATGACTCACCTCGAGTGCGCATGTACGAAGAAAGAGAAGCCGAACTCGATCGGCAGGACAGCTTGGACGCATTGGAGGCGGAGCGTGACGTGGCAAAAGCCCGCTCCGCATTCTATCAACTGCAGACTCGAAGATACCAAAGCAGAGAAGTACGGGCCAAAAATTACAACGTTGGCGAATTAGTTCTACGACTACCAGACAAGAAAAAGGACAAACTCAAGCCCAAGTGGGAAGGTCCCTTCATAATCGATCAAGTCCTGACTGGTGGAGCGTACCGCCTGCGGGATGCATCGGATAACCGACTCGAGCCGAACCCATGGAACGCAGCCCATCTCCAAAGATTCTATGCCTAGCGCCGGACTCTGTGTTTGTCTCCTTCCTCTGTCCATTTTTTATATTTTCTGTCTTACATTTCTCTTCTTCTCTCTCTCTTATAGCCTTTAAAGGCTCATAAAGTGACGCGCTATCCGCGCTCATTAAACTTGGGGGCTTCTTTAAACAGAAGCTTATTCATACGGGCTTCATGCCCAACACATGTGTCACACTTCCGCATGTACCTTTTATTCACCATTATATGCATCGATATGACTTAAGTTTTGGCCAAGCTGGGTTGCCTGGCTCCTGTGCTTACCCCTATGTTCCCGATTGTTCGGCTAGGTGGTAAAAGGAGCACCTTTGCGATTGTTACTGCCAGGTCAGCCGGACATGTACCTCAGACTGGGTGAAGCCGAAAGCTAGCGTTCTTAAGGGAATATTCGGTCGGTGAACTAAAGATGATCTTTTTCATTTTATTTATCTATATGCCCCCAGATTTTTTTTTCTGCGTTTCTTTTCGCAGCATGGACATGCACTTTAGGGCATGCCTCCCAGGGAAAGGGACCCCTAACGGAACTTTTCTCCCTGGAAGATGTTTCTTACTAACCATGTAATATAACATAACTAGTCGGGCACTTGTCTGTTCACGCACTAATGACCCCTATGCCTGGTCTCCATGCATTCCCCGGTTCCTATATGACCGCATGGGAATTCGGACACACTCCGGACCGTCAGGTCCCGAGGCTAAAGCAAAAAGGTCGGCCATGACAAATGATCTACAATCCGGCTAGAAGGCATTATAAATGTCAATTAAATTACATAGTCATTTGACTGATTGTATTCCTCTTCAATACCTTCTAACAGGCTATCTAATTTACAGTCCTGCTGGGAATACTTTGCGGCCAACTCTACTTGGCCGTATACTAAGCTTACAGGGATCTCCTTCCCGTCGGGCCCTACAGGACCGACCTCGGCCATGTGGTTGGGGTCAGCCTTTGCATACTGCGTCTTCACCATGGCCCAGGCCTCCCTAGCGCCTTGACGGCAGGCCGATATCTTCCACAATCGGAAGCGTCGCCGTGCTCCCTTTAGCTTCTCCGCAAGCTCTCCAAGACCTTCGGGCATGGAGACGGATGGCCACAGGGCCTGGGCGACGCCTTGCATCGCCTGCCGAACTCGATCGAGCAGTTGCGAGAGCTCGGGAAGAAGGTCACCCGTAGAACCGGGCATCTCCTCTGCAGGACGACCTGTTAGCACACCTACAAACATTGCTCTGTTAGTCGACTTCCCTGTCGAACTTTCTTTCAAAGGTTCGTTCAAGCACTTACTAAATATGTCGCGCCGAAGCCGCTGATTCTCCTTCACGGAGTCTGACAGCTGGGCACGAACATCTTTCAGCTCGACGCCCAGCTTGGTGTTGGCATCTTGGAGATCGTTCTTCTCCCGCCTCACCTTTGGCAGCACCTTCTCACCAGCCTTTAGCCGGCGTAGGAGGTGTTGCCTTTCCGGATTCAATCCGGCGCCATCTGCAATTTCATTTGTCAGATCCGCACCCATGTCGTGCTTCGCAAAATACTTATCTTTCGAAGTGTATATTACCAGAGGGGGTCTCCTTGGGCTCCCCTGCCGCGGCTAGTGCGGCCTCAAGTTGGGCTTTGCACTCTTCCAGCTCCTTGGACAATAGGGAATTCTTTTCGGTAAGAACCTGCATAACAAATGATCCTTAAATCAGTTATTCTAACTGTTTCAAGTCTTGGGGGCTACTGGTATATATATATATATATATATATATATATATATATATATATATATATATAATTACCCAATTTTTTCTTACCCGTATGTCTTTTACATATTGCTCCGTGGCTCTGGCTAGACCATTTTGAGCGGCACGGAGGTACGCATCTCCCGAATTGAAGGCATCTAACGCCTCTTGGGAGAAACAAGTGTCGCAAAGAATTGTCCGGCAACGCCTGTGGTTCATGCCACTCTCCACCTCAGAGTTGGTGGCAGACAACCTGTCCACATCCTCCATCGGAGGAGCGTCCGGCGCGCGCCTTGTGTTCGGCTCCGCTTCCGGACCAGGCTTCGGAGCCTGGCGAGTGGAGGCACGATTGGCAGTCTCTCCGAATATAGTTCGGCGAGGTCTCTTTGTCCTAAAGAGAGCACGAGTGTTAATGTGCCTTGAAGGTGTAACGCCTGGGATAAGGGGGTGCGCCATACCTTTGCGCTGACGTCTCGGTCCGTACTGCACCTCTTTTCTGCCCACGGGGCCCTGCGGCCCCTCGTTGGCTTGTCGCCACAGGTTCGACCTCCCGTTTCTGGGAGGCCGGGATTAGCCCTGGGTAATCAGCCGTAATGGCCACCAAGGCGTTGTCCTTGCTCAATTGATGGAAACTCCATTAATCAGCTCCACAGATAAATCCGGATCCTCTTGAGAGGCCGGGTCGAGGCACCGTCCTGGGTCCTCGGGTTGTGGAGGAGGGCTGCTTATTTCTTTAACAGCCTAGCACAGTTCCTGCATTGAAATCACTAGATTGAATATTTAACAATGGGGATATAAAACGGATGGGCAAGATGTGACCACTCACCCAGCTTGGAGGATTGTACATGGAAAATCCACCCTTTGGGTCGACGCGGAGAAAATCCTCCTCTTCTCCCTTGTACAAAGCGGACAAGGTCTTTATTAGAGCCGCAGCCAAATCCGGCCCCTTACGGCCGTAGCGGGTGATGCCGTCCTTCCCGTTGAAATCCCACATGGGGTAGCCTCTATACTGTAGCGGTTGCACCCCTCGCATGATGCATGCGGCCATGACCCCGATCATAGTTAGTCCGGAATGAGCTAACAATCTTATCCGGCCCATCAGGTAAATAACGTCCCTGTCACTTTCCCTCTGAGGGCTCCGTGGACGCCAGCTTAGGTGTTTCTTTAAGGGAGCACTGTCGAATTCAGGGACGCCGATCCGGATAGGATCCGGCAGCGGGACGTCTTCTATATAAAACCATTCCGAGGGCCAGTCTTCGAACGCCTTCTTTGGGGTTCCGGACAGATATCCGGTCCCGGCGATGCACCACACTTCGGCTCCGCCCACTTGATATATTGACCCCTTCTTGGAATGGGGCACAAGGCAGAATAGCTCTTTCCACAGCCCGAAATGAGCCTCAACACTCAAGAACAGCTCGCAGAGGGCTACAAAGCCCGCGATATGCAATACGGAGGCAGGCGTGAGATTATGTAGCTGGAGGCCGTAGAACTCCAGCAGCCCCCAGAGAAATGGATGGATTGGAAATCCGAGCCCCCTTATTAAATAAGGGACGAGGCACACCCGCTCTCCTTTGGAGGGATTAGGGGCACTCTCCACTTGCTCTCCGCCGTTATAGACGGCAAGACCAGCTCGAACCGGGATCATATAGGCCGGGGGAGAAATCCCTTGGTCTGGAGCGTCACTAGCTCGCTATGCGGGACGGAGCATCTCTCCCAATATCCAGGCTTAGGGCTGGAAGGGCGAAGGGAGGAGTCACGGCGACTGTCCATGGTGGAATGGACCTTTGTCGAATGCGCTCTAATGAACACTCGCGAAAGGGAGAAGGTGTGGTTTGGATCTAAATCCTCGTCCCCTTAAATAGGTCAGCTCATTTACGCGGCTAGGAGTGTGAATGTAAAAACACTCAGACTTTTCATATTCTTTTGACACATGGGAAGCGGCCATTATTGGGCGTAGAAGCCAAGGAGCGCAACATCTGCAAGAAACCGGACTTTATTCAACAGGTACATGGAATTTGGAGGAGAACCCGCCTTGCAATGCCGAAGACAATCTGCGCGCCGGACTCATCATCATTGAAGCCTAGTTCGGGGGCTACTGAGGGAGTCCTGGATTAGGGGTTGTCCGGATGGCCGGACTATACCTTCAGCAGGACTCCTGGACTATGAAGATACAATATTGAAGACTTTGTCCCGTGTCCGGAAGGGACTTTCCTTGGCGTGGAAGGCAAGCTTGGCAATACGGATATACAGATCTCCTACCATTGTAACCGACTCTATGTAACCCTAACCCTATCCGGTGTCTATATAAACCGGAGGGTTTTAGTCCGTAGGACAACATATACACAACAACAATCATACCATAGGCTAGCTTCTAGGGTTTAGCCTCTCTGATCTCGTGGTAGATCTACTCTTATACTACACATATCATCAATATTAATCAAGCAGGACGTAGGGTTTTACCTCCATCGAGAGGGCCCGAACCTGGGTAAAACTTCGTGTCCCTTGCCTCCTGTTACCATCCAGCCTAGACGCATAGTTCGGGACCCCCTACCCGAGATCCGCCGGTTTTGACACCGACAAAGAACAAGTCTGAAACGTTTGAAAAGTTCAAGCGATTTCAGAGTGAAGTTAAGAACCATCATAACAAGAAGATCAAATTCCTATGATCTGATCGATGAGAATTTCTGAGTTATTAGTTTGGCAATCACTTAAGACATTGTGGAATTGTTTCACGGTTGAAGCCACCTGGAACACCACAGTGTAATGGTGTGTCCGGATGTCATAATCGAAACTTATGAGATATGGTGTGATCTATGATGTCTCTTACCGATCTACCATTTTCATTTTGAGGTTATGCATTAGAGACAGCTGCATTCACTTTAGATAGTACACCATCTAAGTCCGTTGAGACAACGTCATATGAACATTGGTTTGGAAAGAAACCAAAGTTGTCGTTTCTTAACGTTTGGGGCTGCGATGCTTAAGGCTTCAGCCGGAGAAGCTCGAACCCAAAAGCGGACAAACACATCTTCATAGAATACCCAAAGGTGATAGTTGGGTATACCTTCTATCTCAGATCCGAGGGCAAATTGTTTGTCGCTAAGAACGGGTCCTTTCTCAAGAAGGAGTTTCTCTCGAAAGAATTGAGTGGGAGGAAGATAGAACTTGTTGAGGTTGTCGAACCTTTATTTCAACCAGAAAGTGATGCAACACAGAAAGATGTTTTCTGTGGCGCCTACATCTGTTGAATAGGAAGTTAATGATAGTGATCATGAAGCTTCGTATCAAGTTGCTATCGAACCTCGTAGGTCGACAAGGATATGTACTACTCCTGAGTGGTACGGTAATCCTGTCTTAGATATCATGTTGTTAGACAACAATGAACCTACGAACTATTAAGAAGCGATGGTGGGCCCGTATTCCGACAAATGGTTAGAAGCCATGAAATCCGAGATAGGATCCATGTATCAGAACAAAGTATGGACTTTGGTGGACTTGCCCGATGATCAGCAAGCCATTGAGATAAATGGATCTTTAAGAAAAAGACGGACGTGGACGGTAATGTCACCGTCTATGAAGCTCGACTTGTGGCAAAGAGTTTTTTCACAAGTTCAAGGAGTTGACTACGATGAGAATTTCTCACCCGTAGCGATGCTTAAGTCCGTCAGAATCATGTTAGCATTAGCTGCATTTTTCGATTATGAAATCTGACAGATGGATGTCAAAACAAGTTTTCGTACCAGTTTTCGTAAGAAAGAGTTGTATGTGATACAATCAAAGTTTTTGTCGATCCTAAGGATGCTGAAAGGTTTGCTAGCTCTAGCGATCCATCTATGGACTAGAGTGAGCATCTCGGAGTCGGAATATATGCTTTGATGGAGTGATCAAAGCTTTTAGGTTTATACAATGTTTGCTAGAAACTTGTATTTACAAGAAAGTGAGTGGGAGCACTACAACATTTCTGATAAGTATATGTGGATGACATATTGCTGATTCAAAATAATGTAGAATTTCTGGAAAGCATAAACGGTTGTTTGAAGAGTGATTTTCAAAGGAAGACCTGGATAAAGCTGCTTACATATTAGGCATCAAGATCTATAGAAATAGATCAAGACGCCTGATGATACTTTCAAAGAACGCACACCTTGACATGTTTTTGAAGGAGTTCAAAATAGATCAGTCAAAGAAGGGGTTCTTACCTGTGTTGTAAGGTGTGAAGTTGAGTAAGACTCAAAGCTTGACCACGGCAGAAGAAAGAGGAAGGACGAAGGTCGTCCCCTATGCTTTTGTCATAGGCTCTATACGGTATGCCATGCTAAGTACCGCACCTGATGTGTGCCTTGCCACATGTCTCGCAAGAGGGTACAAAGGTGATCTAGGAGTGGATCACCAGATAGCGGTCAAAATTATCCTTAGAGGAATAAGGAAATGTTTCTCGGCTATGGAGGTGATAAAGAGTTCGACGTAAAGAGTTACGTCAATGCAAGCTTAACATCTATCCGGATAGCTCTGAGTAGAGATACCGGCTACGTATAATGGAGCAACAATTTGGAATAGCTCCAAGTGGAACATGGTAGCAGCATCTACGATATAAAGTTTTGCGAAATACATAGGGATCTGAATATGGGAAGTCCCGTTGACTATAACCTCTCTCACAAGCATAACATGATCAAACCCAGAACTCTTTGAGTGTTTATCACATAGTGATGTGAACTAGATCATTGAGTCTAGTAGACTCTTGGATGTTGGTCACATGGCGATGTGACCTGTGAGTGTTAATCACATGGCGATGTGAACCAGATTATTGACTCTAGTGCAAGTGGGAGACTGTTGGAAATATGCCCTAGAGGCAATAATAAATTAGTTATTATTATATATTTCATTGTTCATGATAATTGTTTATTATCCATGCTAGAATTGTATCAATAGGAAACTCAGATACATGTGTGGATACATAGACAACACCATGTCCCTAGTAAGCCTCTAGTTGACTAGCTCGTTGATCAATAGATGGTTATGGTTTCCTAACCATGGACATTGGATGTCGTTGATAACGGGATCACATCATTAGGAGAATGATGTGATGGACAAGACCCAATCCTAAGCCTAGCACAAAGATCGTGTAGTTCGTATGCTAAAGCTTTTCTAATGTCAAGTATCATTTCCTTAGACCATGAGATTGTGCAACTCCCGGATACCGTAGGAGTGCTTTGGGTGTGCCAAACGTCACAACGTAACTAGGTGGCTATAAAGGTACACTACGGGTATCTCCGAAAGTGTCTGTTGGGTTGGCACGAATCGAGACTGGGATTTGTCACTCCGTGTAACGGAGAGGTATCCCTGGGCCCACTCGGTAGGACATCATCATAATGTGCACAATGTGACCAAGGAGTTGATCACGGGATGATGTGTTACGGAAGAGTAAAGAGACTTGCCGGTAACGAGATTGAACAAGGTATTGGGATACCGACAATCGAATCTCGGGCAAGTATCGTACCGATAGACAAAGGGAATTGTATACGGGATTGATTGAATCCTTGACATCGTGGTTCATCCGATGAGATCATCATGGAACATGTAGGAGCCAACATGGGTATCCAGATCCCGCTATTGGTTATTGACCGGAGAGTTGTCTCGGCCATGTCTGCATGACTCCCGAACCCGTAGGGTCTACACACTTAAGGTTCGATGACGCTAGGGTTATAGGGAAAGTATGTACGCAGTTACCGAATGTTGTTCGGAGTCCCGGACATCACGAGGAGTTCCGGAATGGTCCGGAGGTAAAGATTGATATATAGGAAATATGGTTTTGGCCACCGAAAGTGTTCCGGGCATCACCGGTAGTGTACAGGGACCACCGGAGGGGTCCGGGGGTCCACCAGGTGGGGCCACCAGCCCCGGAGGCCTACATGGGCCAATAGTGGGAATGGACCAGCCCCTAGGTGGGCTGGGGCACCTCCCACCAAGGCCCAAGGTGCCTCCTAGAGGGGAGGGGGCAAACCCTAGGGCAAATAGGCCCTAAGGCCCACCCAGGTGCCCCTCCCCCTCTCCCCCTTGTGCCCGCCACCCTAGATGGGATCTAGGGCTGCCGCACCCCTTGGGGTGGGAACCCTAGGTGGGGGCGCAGCCCTCCCTCTCCCCCTATATATAGTGGAGGCAAAGAGACAGCCCAAGACACGAAGTTCTTCCCCTATTGGCGCAGCCCTACCCCTCTCCCTCCTCGTCTCTCGTAGTGCTTGGCGAAGCCCTGCTGGAGTCCCACGCTCCTCCACCACCACCACGCCATCGTGCTGCTACTGGACGGAGTCTTCCCCAACCTCTCCTTCTCCCCTTGCTGGATCAAGGCGTAGGAGACGTCACTGGGCTGCACGTGTGTTGAACGCGGAGGCGCCGTGGTTCGGCGCTTAGATCGGAATCAACCGCGATCTGAATCGCTACGAGTATGACTCCTTCATCCGCGTTATTGCAACACTTCCGCTTAGCGATCTACAAGGGTATGTAGATGCACTCCCCTTCCCCTTGTTGCTAGATTACTCCATAGATTGATCTTGTTGATGCGTAGAAAATTTTAAATTTCTGCTACGATCCCCAACACTATGGACCCGTAGGTCTAAGGTAAACTACTCACACTTCATCGGAGAGGCTATGGTGTTGATGTAGGAGCCCTCCATGATCGATGCCCCCTCCGGCGGAGCTCCGGAACAGGCCCCAAGATGGGATCTCGTGAATACAGAAAGTTACGGCGGTGGAATTAGGGTTATGGCTCCGTATCTGATCGTTTGGGGGTACGTGGATATATATAGGAGGAAGGAGTATGTCGGTGGAGCAACAGGGGGCCCACGAGGGTGGAGGGTGCACCTAGGGTAGGCAGGCGTGCCCCCCTACCTCGTGGCCTCCTATTTCTTTTCTTGACATAGGGTCCAAGTCTCTCTGGTCTTATTCATTGAGAAAATCACGTTCCCGAAGGTTTCATTCCGTTTGGACTCCGTTTGATATTCCTTTTCTTCGAAACCCTAAAACTGGCAAAAAACAGCAATTTTGGGCCGGGCCTCCGGTTAATAGGTTAGTCCCAAAAATAATATAAAGGTGGGTAATAAAGCCCAATAATGTTCAAAACAGTAGATAATATAGCATGGAGCAATCAAAAATTATAGATACGTTGGAGACGTATCACGTACCTACACAAACAAATAAGAACCTCGCAACCAACGCGATAAAGGGGTTGTCAATCCCTTCACGGTCACTTACGAGAGTGAGATCTGATAGAGATAATAATGGTAAGATAAATATTTTTGGTATTTTTATGATATAGATTGAAAGTAAAGATTGCAAAATAAATGGTCCCAGAAATAACTTGTTGACGGGAGATTAATATAATGGAGAATAGACCCGGGGGCCACAGGTTTCACTAGTGGCTTCTCTCAAGATAGCATAAGTATTACGGTGCGTGAACAAATTACTGTCGAGAAATTGATAGAAAAGCGAATAATTATGAGAATATCTAGGCACGATCATGTATATAGGTATCACGTCCGTGACAAGTAGACCGACTCCTGCCTGCATCTACTACTATTACTCCACACATCAACCGCTATCCAGCATGCATCTAGAGTATTAAGTTCATAAGAACAGAGTAACGCATTAGGTAAGATGACATGATGTAGAGGGATAAACTCAAGCAATATTATATAAACCCCATCTTTTTACCCTGGATGGGAACAATACAATACATGTCGTTTCCCTTTCTGTCACTGGGATCGAGCACTGCATGATTGAATCCAAAGCTAAGCACTTCTCCCATTGCAAGAAATATCAATCTAGTAGGCCAAACCAAACTGATAATTCGAAGAGACTTGCAAAGATAACCAATCATACATAAAAGATTTTAGAGAAGAATCAAATATTATTCATAGATATACTTGATCATAAACCCACAATTCATCGGATCTCGACAAACACACCGCAAAAATAGTTACATCAAATAGATCTCCAAGAAGATCGAGGAGAACTTTGTATTGAGATCCAAAGAGAGAGAAGAAGCCATCTACCTAATAACTATGGACCCAAAGGTCCAAAGTAAACTACTCACACATAATCGGAGGGGCCATGGAGTTGATGTAGAGGCCCTCCGTGATCGATGCCCCCTCCGGCGGAGCTCCAGAAAAGGCCCCAAGATGGGATCTCTTGGGTACAGAAGGTTGCGGCGGTGGAAATAGGGTTGTGTGGTGCTCCTGGATGTTTCGGGGTATATGAATATATATAGGAGGAAGAAGTAGGTCGGTGGAGCCACAAGGGGCCCACGAGGGGGGAGGGTGCGGCCCTCCTGCCTTGTGGCCACCTCGTTGGTTGCGTGACGTCTACTCCAAGTCCTCTCGGTCATGTTTGTTCCAAAAATAACTCTCCCTAAGGTTTCATTCCATTTGGATTCCGTTTGATATTTCTTTTCTGCGAAACACTGAAATAGGCACAAAAACAGCAATTTGCACTGGGCCTTGGGTTAGTAGGTTAGTCCCAAAATTAATTTAGAAGTGTAAAATAAAGCCCATTAACATCCAAAACAGATAATATAATAGCATGGAATAATCAAAAATTATAGATACGTTGGAGACGTGTCAAGCATCCCCAAGCTTAATTCCTGCTCGTCCTCGAGTAGGTAAATGATAATAACAGAATTTTTGATGTGGAATGCTACCTAGCATAATTCTCAATGTAATTTTTTTTATTATGGCATGAATATTCAGATACGAAAGATTCAGGGCAAAAGTTTAATATTGACATAAAATAATAATACTTCAAGCATACTAACTAAGAAATTATGTCTTCTCAAAATAACATGGCAAAAGAATGTTCATCCCTACAAAATCATATAGTTTGGTCATGCTCCATTTTTGTCACACAAGAATACTCTCATCATGCACAACCCCGATGACAAGCCAAGCAATTGTTTCACACTTTAGTAATGTCAAACTTTTTTCAACTTTCACACAATACATGAGCGTGAGCCATGGATATAGCACTATGGGTGGAATAGAATATGATGATGGGGTTATGTGGAGAAGACAAAAAAGGAGAAAGTCTCACATCGACGCGGCTAATCAATGGGCTAGGGAGATGCCCATCAATTGATGTCAATGCAAGGAGTAGGGATTGCCATGCAATGGATGGACTAGAGCTATAAATGTATGAAAGCTCAACAAAAGAAACTAAGTGGGTGTGCATCCAACTTGCTTGCTCACGAAGACCTAGGGCATTTCAGGAAGCCCATTGTTGGAATATACAAGCCAAGTTCTATAATGAAAAATTCCCACTAGTAAATGAAAGTGACAAAACAAGAGACTCTCTATCATAAAGATCATGGTGCTACTTTGAAGCACAAGTGTGGAAAAAAGGATATTAGCATTGCCCCTTTTTTCTTTTTATTTTTTTCTTTTTGTTCTTTTTTTGGGCCTTCCTTTTTTTGGCCTTTCTTTTCTTTTTTTATTTGGGACAATGCTCTATTAATGATGATCATCACACTTCTATTTATTTACAACTCGATACTAGAACAAAGTATGACTCTATATGAATGCCTCCGGCGGTGTACCGGGAAGGGCAATGAATCAAGAGTGACATGCATGATAAATTATGCATGGTGTCTTTTCCATAAATCATGCAAGGCAATATGACAATGATGATGTGTGTCATGATAAATGGAACGTTGGAAAATTGCATGGCAATATATCTCGGAATGGCTATGGAAATTCCATGATAGGTAGGTATGGTGGCTATTTTGAGGAATATAGAAGGAGGTTTATGTGTGACAGAGTGTATCATATCACGGGGTTTGGATGCACCGGCGAAGTTTTAACCAACTCTCAAGGTGAGAAAGGGCAATGCACGGTACCGAAGAGGCTAGCAATGATGGAAGGGTGAGAGTGCGTATAATCCATGGACTCAAAATTAGTCATAAAGAACTCACATACTTATTGCAAAAATCTACAAGTCATCAAAAATAAAGCATTACGCGCATGATCCTAGGGGGATAGATTGGTAGGAAAGACCATCGCTCGTCCCCGACCGCCACTCATAAGGAAGACAATCAAATAACACCTCATGTTTCAAATTTGTTGCACAACGATCACCATACGTGCATGCTACGGGCTTGCAAACTTCAACACAAGTATTTCTCAAATTCACAACTACTCAACTATCACACTCTAATATTACCACCTTTATATCTCAAAACAATTATCAAGTACCAAACTTCTCCTAGTACTCAACGCACTTTTTATGAAAGTTTTTATTATACAGATCTTGGATGCCTATCATATTAGGACTAAATTCATAACCAAACCAAATTACCATGCTGTTCTAAAGGACTCTCAAAATAATATAAGTGAAGCATGAGATATCAATAATTTCTATAAAATAAAACCACCACCGTGCTCTAAAAGATATAAGTGAAGCACTAGAGCAAAATTATCTAGCTCAAAAGATATAAGTGAAGCACAAAGAGTATTCTAATAAATTCTGATTCATGTGTGTCTCTTCCAAAAGGTGTGTACAGCAAGTATGATTGTGTTAAACTAAAAGGCAAAGACTCAAATCATACAAGACGCTCCAAGCAAAACACATATCATGTGATGAATAAAAATATAGCCTCAAGTAAAGTTACCGATAGAAGAAGACGAAAGAGGGGATGCCTTCTAGGGCATCCCCAAGCTTAGGCTTTCGGTTGTCCTTGAATTTTACCTTGGGGTGCCTTGGGAATCCCCGAGCTTAGGGTCTTGTCACTCCTCGTTCCATAATCCATCAAATCTTTACCCAAAACTTGAAAACTGCACAACACAAAACTTAAACAGAAAATCTCATGAGCTCCGTTAGTAAAAGAAAACAAACCACCACTTAAGGTACTGTAATGAACTCATTATTTATTTATATTGGTGTTAAACCTACTTTATTCCAACTTCTCTATGGTTCATACACTCAAATACTAGCCATAGATTCATCAAAATATGCAAACAACACACGAAAAAACAGAACCTGTCAAAAACAGAACAGTCTGTAGTAATCTGTAGGTTTCCAATACTTTTGGAACTCCGAAAATTATAAAATAAATTTCTGGACATGAGTAATTTATCTATTAATCATCTTCAAAAATAATTAAATAAATACCACTCTCCATTAAAAAAATGGTAGCAAATCTCGTGAGCGCTAAAGTTTCTGTTTTTTACAGCAAGATCGCAAAGACCTTCCCCAAGTCTTCCCAAAGGTTCTACTTGGCACAAACACTAATTAAAAGCATAAAACCACATCTAAACATATTCTAGATGAATTATTTATTACTAAGCAGAACCAAAAATCAATAAACAAAAATAAAATTGGGTTGCCTCCCAACAAGCGCTATCGTTTAACGCCCCTAGCTAGGCATAAAAGCAAGGATAGATCTAGGTATTGCCATCTTTTGTATGCAATCCATAAGTGGCTCTCATAATATATTCATAAGGTAATTTAATTTTATTTCTAGTAAAGTGTTCCATGCCCTTCCTTAACAGAAATTGGAATCTAATATTCCCTTCCTTCAGATCAATAATTGCACCAATCGTTCTAAGGAAAGGTCTACCAAGAATAATAAGACATGTAGGATTGCAATCAATGTAAAGAACAATGAAATCCACGGGCACATAATTCCTACTTGGAACAATAATAACATCATTAATTCTTCCCATAGGTTTCTTAATAGTGGATTCCGCAAGATGCAAATTCAAAGAACAATCATCAAATTCACGGAAACCTAGCAAATCACACAAGGTTTTCGGAATCGTGGAAACGCTAGCACCCAAATCACATAAAGTGTAGCATTCATGATCTTTAATTTTAATTTTAATAGTAGGTTCCCACTCATCATAAAGTTTTCTACATAAGATTGCATTAAAGCATCAACGATATCTTTAGTAAAAGCTTTATTTTGACTATAAGCATGCGGAGAATTTAGCACGGATTGCAATAAGGAAATACAATCTATTAAAGAACAATTATCATAATTAAATTCCTTGAAATCCAAGATAGTGGGTTCATTGCTATGTAAAGTTTTGACCTCTCCCATCCCACTTTTATCAATTTTTGCATCAAGATCTAAAAACTCTAAAATCATTGGGACGCCTTCTAACTAAAGTTGACTCATCTCCAGTCCCATCATTATCAAGATGCATATTGAAAAACAAATATTTAATAGGAGACACATCAATAACTTTTAGATCTTCATCCTTATTATTATTTAAATCTTCCGGTTTAGCGGCCATCTTATTAACAAAGGTGGCCTGCTTATCCGAATTTTGGGCAATTAATTTTTCAAGATGAGCAAACTGAGATTTCAAACCGTAAAATTCCTTAGAAATATCATCGAGCTCTTTATTCATGTAACCTATAAAACCTTTTTGCTCTTTAAGCTTGTTTCTAAAGAAATTATTATGCTCAAATTGTAAGGACATAAAACTTCTAACGTTGTTTTCGATTTCTTCCAACCTTCTAAGGTGAGGATCAGCATATTTTGGTAAACCCATCGCGGCAAACAATCCAACGCACAAGCACACAAGAGGCAAAAGAAAAGAGACGAACTAGAAAAGAGAAGGGGAACGGAAAAGGAGGATGAATAAAATGGCAAGGGTGAAGTGGGGAGAGGAAAACGAGAGGAAAATGGCACATAATGTAATGCGAGAGATAAGAGTTTGTGATGGGTACTTGGTATGTCTTGACTTGTGCATAGATCTCCCTGGCAACGGTGCCAGAAATCCTTCTTGCTATCTCTTGAGCACTACGTTGGTTTTCCCTTGAAGAGGAAAGGGTGATGCAGCAAAGTAGCGTAAGTATTTCCCTCGGTTTTTGAGAACCAAGTATCAATCTAGTAGGAGACTACACGCAAGTCCCTCGTACCTACACAAACAAATAAGAACCTCGCAACCAACGCGATAAAGGGGTTGTCAATCCCTTCACGGCCACTTACGAGAGTGAGATCTGATAGAGATAATAATGATAAGATAAATATTTTTGGTATTTTTATGATATAGATTGAAAGTAAAGATTGCAAAATAAACGGTGCCGGAAATAACTTGTTGACGGGAGATTAATATAATGGAGAATAGACCCGGGGGCCATAGGTTTCACTAGTGGCTTCTCTCAAGATAGCATAGGTATTACGGTGGGTGAACAAATTACTGTCGAGCAATTGATAGAAAAGCGAATAATTATGAGAATATCTAGGCATGATCATGTATATAGGCATCATGTCTGTGACAAGTAGACTGAATCTTTCCTGCATCTACTACTATTACTCCACACATCGACCGCTATCCAGCATGCATCTAGAGTATTAAGTTCATAAGAACAGAGTAACGCATTAGGTAAGATGACATGATGTACAGGGATAAACTAAAGCAATATGATATAAACCCCATGTTTTTATCCACGATGGCAACAATACAATACGTGTCGTTTCCCTTTCTGTCACTAGGATCGAGCACCGCAAGATTGAACCCAAAGCTAAGCACTTTCTCCCATTGCAAGAAAGATCAATCTAGTAGGCCAAACCAAACTGATAATTCGAAGAGACTTGTGCTACCTCTTTAGCACTGCGTTAGTTTTCCCTTAAAGAGGAAAGGGTGATGCAGTAAAGTAGCGTAAGTATTTCCCTCAATTTTTGAGAACCAAGGTATCAATCCAATAGGAGACCACGCTCAAGTCCCGCGCACCTACACAAACAAATAAGAATCTCGCATCCAACGCGATAAAGGGGTTGTCAATCCCTTCATGGTCACTTACGAGAGTGAGATCTGATAGATATGATAAGATAATATTTTTGGTATTTTTATGATAAAGAGAAATAAAAGATGCAAAGTAAAATAAATGGCAATGGAAAAAACTAAGTATTGGAGGATTAATATGATAGAAGATAGACCTGGGGGCCATAGGTTTCACTAGTGGCTTCTCTCAAGAACATAAGTATTACGGTGGGTAAACAAATTACTATCGAGCAATTGATAGAATTGAGCATAGTTATGAGAATTTAGGTATGATCATGTATAGACGCATCATGTCCGAGACAAGTAGACCAAAACGATTCTGCATCTACTACTATTGCTCCACACATCGACCGCTATCCATCATGCATCTATAGTATTAAGTTCAAGAGAACAGAGTAATGCTTTAAGTAAGATGACATGATGTAGAGGGATAAACTCATGCAATATGATATAAAACCCATCTTTTTATCCTCGATGGCAACAATACAATACGTATCGGTTCCCTTTCTGTCATTGGGATCGAACACCGCAAGATTGAACCCAAAGCTAAGCACTTCTCCCATTGCAAGAAAGATCAATCTAGTAGGCAAAACCAAACTGATAATTCGAAGAGACTTGCAAAGATAAACCAATCATACATAAAAGAATTTAGAGGAGAATCAAATATTGTTCATAGATAATCTGGATCATAAACCCACAATTCATCAGATCTCAACAAACACACCGCAAAAGAAGATTACATCGAATAGATCTCCAAGAAGATCGAGGAGAACTTTGTATTGAGATCCAAAGAGAGAGAAGAAGCCATCTAGCTAATAACTATGGACCCGTATGTCTGAAGTAAACTACTCACACATCACCGAAGAGGCCATGGAGTTGATGTAGAGGCCCTCCGTGATTGATGCCCCTCCGGTGGAGCACCGGAAAAGGCCCCAAGATGGGATCTCTCAGGTACAGAAGGTTGCGGCGGGGAATTAGGTTTTCGTGGTGCTCCTGGATGTTTGGGGGGTACGTAGATATATATAGGAGGAAGAAGTATGTCGGTGGAGCAACGGAGGGCCCATGAGGGTGGAGGGCGTGCCCCCTGCCTCATGCCTTCCTCCATTGTTTCTTGATGCATACTCCAAGTCTCCTGGATCATGTTCGTTGAGAAAATCATGTTCCCGAAGGTTTCATTCCGTTTGGACACCGTTTGATATTCCTTTTCTTCGAAACCCTAAAATAGGCAAAACAACAGCAATTTGGGCTGGGCCTCCGATTAGTAGGTTAGTCCCAAAAATGATATAAAAGTGTAAAATAATGCCCATTAACATCCATAATAGATAATATAATAGCATGGAGCAATCAAAAAATTATAGATACGTTGGAGACGTATCAAGCATCCCCAAGCTTAATTCCTGCTCGTCCTCGAGTAGGTAAATGATAAAACAAGAATTTTTGATGTGGAATACTTTCTAACATATGTCTCAATGTAATTTTTCTTTATTGTGGCATGAATGTTCAGATCCGTAAGATTCAAGACAAAAGTTTAATATTGACATAAAAGTAATAATACTTCAAGCATACTAACTAAGCAATTATGTCTTCTCAAAATAACATGGCCAAAGAAAGTTATCCCTACAAAATCATATAGTCTGGCTATGCTGCATCTTCACCACACAAAATATTTAAATCATGCACAACCCCGATGACAAGCCAAGCAATTGTTTCATACTTTTGATGTTCTCAAACTTTTTCAATCTTCACGCAATACATGAGCGTGAGCCATGGATATAGCACTATATGGTGGAATAGAATGGTGGTTGTGGAGAAGACAAAAGAGGGGAAGATAGTCTCACATCAACTAGGCGTATCAACTGGCTATGGAGATGCCCATTAATAGATATCAATGTGAGTGAGTAGGGATTGCCATGCAACGGATGCACTAGAGCTATACGTGTATGAAAGCTCAACAAAAGAAACTAAGTGGGTGTGCATCCAACTTGCTTGCTCACGAAGACCTAGGGCAATTTGAGGAAGCCCATCATTGGAATATACAAGCCAAGTTCTATAATGAAAAATTCCCACTAGTATATGAAAGTGATATCATAGGAGACTCTCTATCATGAAGATCATGGTGCTACTTTGAAGCACAAGTGTGGAAAAAGGATAGTAACATTGTCCCTTCTCTCTTTTTCTCTCTTTTTCTCTCTTTTTTTCTTTTTTTCATGGGCCTTCTTTTTTATGGCCTTTCTCTCTTTTTTCTCTCTTTTTTATATTTTCCTCCGGAGTCTCATCCCGACTTGTGGGGGAATCATAGTCTCCATCATCCTTTCTTCACTTGGAACAATGCTCTAATGATGATCATCACACTTTTATTTACTTACAATTCAAGAATTAAAACTCGATACTTATAACAAAATATGACTCTATGTGAATGCCTCCAGCAGTGTACTGGGATGTGCAATGAATCAAGAGTGACATGTATGAAGAAATATGAACGGTGCCTTTGCCACAAATACGATGTCAACTACATGATCATGCCAGCAAATATGACAACGATGAAGTGTGTCGTAATAACGGAACGATGGAAAGTTGCATGGCAATATATCTCGGAATGGCTATGGAAATGCCATAATAGGTAGGTATGGTGGCTGTTTTGAGGAAGGTATATGGTGGGTGTATGATACCGGCGAAAAGTGTGTGGTATTAGAGAGGCTAGCAATGGTGGAAGGGTGAGAGTGCGTATAATCCATGGACTCAACATTAGTCATAAAGAACTCACATACTTATTGCAAAAATCTACAAGTTATCAAAGCAAAGTATTATGAGCATGCTCC
Source organism: Triticum monococcum (assembly GCA_034509565.1). NCBI lineage: Eukaryota > Viridiplantae > Streptophyta > Magnoliopsida > Poales > Poaceae > Triticum > Triticum monococcum. The sequence goes on from CM067845.1 coordinate 577,914,290, forward strand.
TAGGTGGATAGATTGGTAGGAAAAGACCATCGCTCGTCCCCGACCGCCACTCATAAGGAAGACAATCAATAAATAAATCATGCTCCGACTTTGTCACATAACGGTTCACCATACGTGCATGCTACGGGAATCACAAACTTCAACACAAGTATTTCTCAAATTCACAACTACTCAACTAGCATGACTCTAATATCACCATCTCCATATCTCAAAACAATTATCAAGTATCAAACTTCTCATAGTATTCAATGCACTTGTATGAAAGTTTTTATTATTGCCATGTTGTTCTTAAAGGAATCTCAAAATAATATAAGTGAAGCATGAGAGATCAATTATTTCTATAAAATAAAACCACCGCCGTGCTCTTAAAGATATAAGTGAAGCACTAGAGCAAAAACTATATAGCTCAAAAGATATAAGTGAAGCACTAGAGCAAAAAATTATATAGCTCAAAAGGTATAAGTGAAGCACATAGAGTATTCTAATAAATTCCCAATCATGTGAGTCTCTATCCAAAGGTGTGTACAGCAAGGACGATTGTGGTAAAATAAATAGCATAGGCTCAAATCATACAAGACGCTCCAAGCAAAACACATATCATGTGGTGAATAAAAATATAGCTCCAAGTAAAGTTACCGATAGACGAAGACAAAAGAGGCGATGCCTTCCGAGGCATCCCCAAGCTTAGGCTTTTTGGTGTCCTTGAATTTTACCTTGGGGTGCCATGGGCATCCCCAAGCTTAGGCTCTTGCCACTCCTTGTTCCATAATCCATCAAATATTTACCCAAAACTTGAAAACTTCACAACACAAATCTCAAAATAGAAAATAGAAAATCTTGTGAGCTCCGTTAGCGAAAGAAAACAAAACACCACTTCAAGGTACTGTAATGAAATCATTCTTGATTTATATTTGTGTTAAACCTACTGTATTCCAACTTATCTATGGTTTATAAACTCTTTTACTAGGCATAGATTCATCAAAATAAGCAAAAACACACGAAAAACAGATCTGCCAAAAACAGAACAGTCTGTAGTAATCTGTAGCTAACGCAAACTTCTGGAACCCCAAAAATTCTAAAATAAATTTCTGGACGTGAGGAATTTATCTATTAATCATCTTCAAAAAGAATTAACAAAATAGCACTTTCCAAATAAAAATGGCAGCGATTCTCGTGAGCGCTAACGTTTCTGTTTTTTACAGCAAGATCAAAAAGACTTTCCCCAAGTCTTCCCAACGGTTCTACTTGGCACAAACACTAATTAAACACAAAAAACACAACCAAACAGAGTCTAGATAAATTATTTATCACTAAACAGTAGCAAAAAGCAAGGAATAAAAATAAAATTGGGTTGCCTCCCAACAAGTGCTATCGTTTAACGCCCCTAGCTAGGCATAAAAGCGAAGATAGATCTAGGTATTGCCATCTTTGGTAGGTAATTCTTAAATAAGACACCTATAACCCTTAGGAGTTTCTTTCTTTTTATTAATTATCAAACTCCTAGGTACGAAATCAAGAAAGTCATTTGTAGCAAAAGGTTCCTTAAGGATAGTGAGAAAATTGGGGTGAACACTTATGGATTTGAGATCCGCATTTTCCTTATTAGAAGTTTCACCCTTATTTTTAGGAACATACATTAGTTTGGAAATCTTAGCATTAGGAGGAGTATTTTTCATAGAAGAAAAGGCAGGCCCAAGGTTGGTAATAATATCCTCTATTTTATCAATTCTAGTGGAATCTTGATCTATCTTTTCATTAACCATAGGTCCCTTTTCTTTAAAACTTTTAAGAGAAACTCCTACCTTAGATCCGTATTGGGTAATTTGGTTATGGATCTTTCTATCCAAATTTTCAATTCACTCTATGCTGCCAACTTTATTTTTCAATAATTTCAAGCCATTGCATCACATGTTCCAAAGTTAAAATAGTTCCATTAACCAAAAGACGTGGTGGGCCAAACAGATCTATCATAGTATTATAAGAATCAAAAGTATGGCTACCCAAGAAATTCCCTCCGGTAATGGCATCAAGAATATATCTATTCCAACGAGTGATGCCTACATAAAAATTGCGAAGAAGAACGGAAGTAGATTGCTTCCTAGTAGATCTATTTTGCGCATTGCAAATTCTGTACCAAGCATCTTTTAGATTTTCTCCCTCCCTTTGTTTAAAATTAAGAACTTCATTCTCGGGAGACAAAGGGGTAGATAAAGGACTAGCCATAACGACAAAGTAAGCGAAAAAGAGGCGAGCGGAAAAAGAGAGGGCAAATAAAACGGCATGTGTGAAGTGGGGGAGAGGAAAACGAGAGGCAAATGGCAAATAATGTAATGCGAGGGATAAGAGTTTGTGATGGGTACTTGGTATGTCTTGACTTGTTGTAGATCTCCGCGACAATGGCACCAGAAATGGCTTGTTGCTAGGAGTCAAATCTTGACTTGACTTGGCGCGAATCTCCCCGGCAACGGCACCAAAAATCCTTCTTGCTACCTCTTGAGCACTGCGTTGGTTTTCCCTTGAAGAGGAAAGGGTGATGCAGTAAACTAGCATAAGTATTTCCCTTAGTTTTTGAGAACCAAGGTATCAATCCAGTAAGAGATCACGCTCAAGTCCCACGCACCTACACAAGCAAATAAGAACCTCGCAACCAACGCGATAAAGGGGTTGTCAATCCCTTCACAGTCACTTATGAGAGTGAGATCTGATAGATATGATAAGATAATATTTTTGGTATTTTTATGATAAAGAGAAATAAAAGATGCAAAGTAAAATAAATGGAAATGGAAATAACTAAGTACTGGAAGATTAATATGATAGAAGATAGACCCTGGGGCTATAGGTTTCACTAGTGGCTTCTCTCAAGAGCATAAGTATTACGGTGGGTAAACGAATTACTGTCGAGCAATTGATAGAATTGAGCATAGTTATGAGAATATCTAGGTATGATCATGTATATAGGCATCACGTCCGAGACAAGTAGACCGAAACGATTCTGCATCGACTACTATTACTCCACACATTGACCGCTATCCAGCATGCATCTAGAGTATTAAGTTCAAGAGAACAGAGTAATGCTTTAAGTAAGATGACATGATGTAGCTAGAGGGACAAACTCATGCAATATGATATAAACCCCATCTTTTTATCCTCGATGGCAACAATACAATACGTATCGGTTCCCTTTCTGTCACTAGGATCGAACACCGCAAGATTGAACCCAAAGCTAAGCACTTCTCCCATTGCAAGAAAGATCAATCTAGTAGGCCAAACCAAACTGATAATTCGAAGAGACTTGCAAATATAAACCAATCATACATAAAAGAATTCAGAGGAGAATCAAATATTGTTCATAGATAATCTGGATCATAAACCCACAATTCATCGGATCTCGACAAACACACCGCAAAAGAAGATTACATCGAATAGATCTCCAAGAAGATCGAGGATAACTTTGTATTGAGATCCAAAGAGAGAAAATAAGCCATCTAGCTAATAACTATGGACCCGTATGTCTGAAGTAAACTACTCACACATCACCGAAGAGGCCATGGAGTTGATGTAGAGGCCATCCGTGATCGATGACCCCTCCGGTGGAGCTCCGGAAAAGGCCCCAAGATGGGATCTCTCGGGTACAGAAGGTTGTGGTGGTGGAATTAGGTTTTCGTGGTGCTCCTGGATGTTTGGGGGGTACGTGGATATATATAGGAGGAAGAAGTATGTCGGTGGAGCAACAGAGGGCCCACGAGGGTGGAGGGCATGCCCCCCTGCCTCGTGCCTTCCTCCGTTGTTTCTTGACGCATACTCCAAGTCTCCTGGATCATGTTCGTTGAGAAAATCACGTTCCCGAATGTTTCATTTCGTTTGGACTTCGTTTGATATTCCTTTTCTTTGAAACCCTAAAATAGGCAAAAAAACAGCAATTTGGGCTGGGCCTCCGATTAGTAGGTTAGTCCCAAAAATGATATAAAAGTGTAAAATAAAGCCCATTAACATCCAAAATTGATAATATAATAGCATGGAGCAATCAAAAATTATAGATACGTTGGAGACGTATCAACTTGCAAAGATAACCAATCATACATAAAAGATTTCAGAGAAGAATCAAATATTGTTCATAGATAGACTTGAGCATAAACCCACAATTCATCGGATCTCGACAAACACACCGCAAAAAGAGTTACATCAAATAGATCTCCAAGAAGATCGAGGAGAACATTGTATTGACATCCAAAGAGAGAGAAGAAGCCATCTAGCTAATAACTATGGACCTGAAGGTCTGAAGTAAACTACTCACACATCATCGGAGGGGCCATGGAGTTGATGTAGAGGCCCTCCATGATCGATGCCCCCTTCGGCGGAGCTCCGGAAAAGGCCCCAAGATGGGATCTCTTGGGTACAGAAGGTTGTTGCGGTGGAAATAGGGTTTAGTGGTGCTCCTAGATGTTTTCAGGGTATATGAAAATATATATATATATATATATAGGAGGAAGAAATAGGTCGGTGGAGCCACGTGGGGCCCACAAGTGGCCACCTCGTTGGTTGCTTGGCGTCTACTCCAAGTCCTCTGGATCATGTTTGTTACAAAAATAACTCTCCCGAAGGTTTCATTCCGTTTGATATTCCTTTTCTGAGAAACACTGAAATAGGCAAAAAACAGCAATTTGCACTGGGCCTTGGGTTGGTAGGTTAGTCCCGAAAATAATATAAAAGTGTAAAATAAAGCCCATTAACATCCAAAATAGATAGAATAATAGCATGGAACAATCAAAAATTATAGATACGTTGGAGACGTATCTGATATCGGAAGCTGAAATTTCCACCATGCTTGCTAATTACACTTTTAAGGGTGGAATACCAAAGAAACTTGGAGATCCAGGAATACCAACTATACCATGCTCCATTAAAAGAAACTATGTTAAAACTGCTTTATGTGATCTTGGAGCCAGTGTTAGTGTTATGCCTCTCTCTTTATATCGTAGACTTGATTTGAATAAGTTGACACCCACTGAAATATCTTTGCAAATGGTTGATAAATCAACTGCTATACCTATCGGTATTTGTGAGGATGTGGCTGTTGTGGTTGCAAACGTTACTATTTTAACGGAGTTTGTTATTCTTGATATTCTCGAGGACGATAGTATGTCGATTATCCTTGGTAGACCCTTTTTGAATACTACAGGGGCTGTTATTGATTGCAACAAAGGCAATGTCACTTTTCATGTTAATTGTAATGAGCATACGGTACACTTTCTGAGGAAACAACCTCAAGTCCATAGTATTAATTCTATTGGAAAAATCTCAACAATTACTATTGGAGGTTTTGAATTTCCTCTTCCTACTTTCAAGAAGAAATATGATATTCTTATTGTTGGGGATGTGCATATCCCCGTCGAGGTAACCTAGTGCTATTTGAAATTTCTTCGGTTTCATGCAATTCGGAATGAGTTTATTAACAAGACTTGATCAACCTTGTTAGTGGACTCCTTTTGATGAGCATGAGATGGATGAAGTTAGAAAGCACAACCTTCTGTACCCTCTTTTTACTTTCTGTTATTTATCTTAAATAAAATGAAAATAGTATTTTCTGTCTATTTTTCTGAATTATCCTTGCATTAAAAAATACCCCGAAAATAAAAGTTCTCCAAATGCCCTGAAAATTAAATATGATTTTTTTCAGAATATTTAAGAATTATTGGCACTGAGAACACATCAGGGGGACCCATCGTGTGCCCACGAGGGTGGAGGGCGCGCCCACCCCCCTGGGCGTGCCCCCTGCCTCGTGGACCCCACATGGGTCCCCTCCACTTATTCTTACACCCACACACTTCATCTTCCTCCAGAAAAAATCACCCACCAGCTCAAACCCAAGTTCTAGCTCTCTTGCTGCCATTTTTGATCTCCTTGCTCAAAGCTCCATTCACAAAACTGCTTTGGGGGATTGTTCTTCGGTATGTGACTCCTCCAATGGTCCAATTAGTTTTTGTTCTAGTGCTTTATTTATTGCAAATTTTGCTGCTTAGGTGACCCTGTTCTTGAGCTTGCATGTCAAATTTATATGGTCAAAAATAGTTTTAATGCATGATATAGCCTCTAGGCACTTGTAGGAGTAGTTGCTATCAATTATGTTGAGTTTGGTTCACTTTTATTATTTTAAGTTACTAAAAATTTCAGAAATTTTAAGAAAAAGATGAAGAGATTTTTGAGGGGCTCATCGAGCCGAAGCTCGAAGGATAAGCAAAGTGAAGAGAATAAGAAGCCCAAGTATAATCTCCCTCGTACTGCGGAGGTTCCGCCGTGTGGATGGCCTTGTGATGAGTTCTTGAGAGAAGCCGAGATTTATGAAGACTTTTATTATTTGGCTGAGAATGCAGGCCTCACCGACTTCCTCCATTACCAGCGTGAACAGTATCTCCTACTCACCGATATTTTTGTGCAGAATTTTCGTTTTCATGCTAGGAGATTGCCACCTTCGGTGGAATTTTATTTATATGATGAGCATAAGGAGATGTCACTTTATGATTTTTGCCGGGTTTGTAGGATACCCTTTGAGGGCAGCATAGAGGAACCACATCGTAATGATGTGGAGGGATTTATTGATATGATTTCTATAGGGGAAACAAGGAAAGTTTCCGATGCAAGAATCACTAGCATACATTTTCCTGTTCTACGTTACTTCACAATATTTGCTAGTAGATGCTTAATTGGTCGCGGGAACTGTGGAAATATTAGTGCCCCTAATATTGTTATTTTGCTCCATGCTTTGTTTCGTGATACCACTTTTAGTTTATGCGCTATTGTGGCTAAACGGTTAAATATGAACCGTACAAAGGGTCCCGTCTTAGGAGGCATCTTCGCCTCGCGCCTTGCTGCACACTTTAACATACCTATTAGGCATTATGAGAAAGAGGAAAAGTTTCTGCCTCATATTTTTCTAGAATATAAGAGTATGGTGGCACATGATTTTATTGTTAAGAATAAGAAGAAGTTGTTTAACTATAGACTTATATTTGATAAAAACTACTTTGAGACTATTACCTTGCCTGCTCCTTCTTTGTTCAACATATTTTCAGGCATGTACCTTGTTCTGCCGGAGGTCATCCATGCCTACCGGAGCCTGACATCAGCCCCAGAGCCTGAGCCTGAGCCACCACTTGAACCTCATCGTTAGCCTGTTTATCAGTGGGATCCGGAGGAGATCGCTAACCAGTGACACCCTGAGGATCCTCCTCAGTATACCGGAGAGGGCAGCTTTGACCCGTGGCCATAGACCAACTTAGGCCAAAAGCCTAAGCTTGGGGGAGTACGTATTTCTCACCGACATTACATTCATGTTCACACACTCATGCCAGTTGTCGGTGCTCATAACTTTTAATTATACTATCCATGCTAGTTTAATTTCTTTTTAAGCTTTCTTCTTGTGTATTTGAAAAACCTTAATAAAAATCAAAAAAATTAGTTGTAACCTTTAGCTAGTTTACTTTCCATGTTTGTAGTAGTAGTAATTAAAAAGAAAACCCAAAAAGATTTCTCGTTCTTCTTTTGCTTGTTGGGAGTTTTCCCGTGTAAATAGTTTTATTTCCTTTCTTGTTCTTTCGGGGTCGAGAGGAGAAGACCTTGATGAAAATGTTGAATGGCTCTCATATGCATTATTGTTGATCTGACAAAGAGGCCATGTTACCTTGTTTTCTCCCTTGTATTGAATGCTTGTAGATTCCAGTTTAGTCCAATGCACGTGCACTATTATTATTATCCACACCATTCGGTTGTGCAAGTGAAAGGCAATAATGACGATATATGATGAATTGGTTGAGATGAGAAAAGCTGGTATGAACTCGACCTCTCTTGTTTTTGTAAATATGATTAGTTCATCGTTCCTGATTCAGCCTATTATGAGTGAAACATGTTTGCAATGACAATTAGAGATTATAGTTGCTTATGTCATGCTTAATTTTCTAGGATTTTATAATGGTTCACCTTGCGTGCCAACATGCTATTAAAATGGTTGTGATGTGGTATGATAGGGTGGTATCCTCCTTTGAACGATTCAAGTGGCTTGACTTGGCACATGTTCACGCATGTGGTTGAAATAAAATCAACATAGCCTCCATGATATTTATGTTCATGGTGATTTATATCCTACTCATGCTTGCATTCAGTGTTGATTAATTTTAATGCATGTTCATGACTGTTGTCACTCTCTAGCTGGTCGCTTCCCAGTCTCTTTCTAACCTTCACTTGTACTAAGCGGGGATACTGCTTGTGCATCCAACTCCATAAACCCCAAAAGTTGTTCCATATGAGTCCACCATACCTTCCTATATGCGGTATCTACCTGTCGTTCCAAGTAAATTTGTATGTGCCAAACTCTAAACCTTCAAATAAATATCTTGTTTTGTATGCTCGAATAGCTCATGTATCAACTAGGGATGTCTGTATCTTCCATGCTAGGAGGGTTATTCTCAACAGGAGTGGACTCTGCTCCTCACTCACGAGAAAATGGCTGGTCACCAGGATGCCCAGTCCCATGCTCAAACCAAATCAAAATAATTGCAAAAAAAATTCCCCCAGGATTGTTGTTAGTTGGAGGCACCCGTTGTTTTGCGCAAGCTATGGATTGATGCTTGTTGGTGGTGGGGGAGTATAAACTTTACCATTCTGCTTGGGAACCGCCTATAATGTGTGTAGCATGGAAGATATTGAGATCTCTCGGTTGTTATGTTCACAATGAAAGTATACCGCTCAAAATATTATTCATCTCTATTTCAAATCGAGCTCTGGCACCTCTACAAATCCATGCTTCCCTCTACGAAGGGCCTATCTATTTACTTTTATGGTGAGTCATCATCCTCTTATTAAAAAGCACCGCTGTCATTTGTGTGCATTACTATTAGTTTACATTGAGTATGACTATGACTGGATCTCTTTTACCATGAATTACAATTCCCAGTCAGCCCTTGGTCTTCAGGGGTGCTCTGCATTTATGTTTTGCGGTCTCAGAAAGGGCTAGCGAGATACCATCTTGTTATATCATATTATGATTGTTTTGAGAAAGTGTTGTCATCTGAGTTTTATTATTATTGCTCGCTAGTTGATTATGCCATTGATATGAGTAAACATGAGACCTAAATGTTATTGTCAATATGGTTAGTTCATCATCTTTGCTGAAAACTTGAATGCTGGCTTTACATATTTACAACAAGAAGAGCAAACAGAGTTTATAAAAGTTTTTCTTTATCACTTTCAGTTTATCAACTGAATTGCTTGAGGACAAGCAAAGGTTTAAGCTCGGGGGAGTTGATACGTCTCCAACGTATCTACTTTTCCAAACACTTTTGCCCTTGTTTTGGACTCTAACTTGCATGATTTGAATGGAACCAACCCGGACTGACGCTGTTTTCAGCAAAATTGCCATGGTGTTATTTTTGTGCAGAAATAAACGTTCTTGGAATGACCTGAAAATCAAAGGAGAATATTTTTGAAATATATATAAAATACTAGCGAAAGAATCAAGGCCAGGGGCCCACACCCTGTCCACGAGGGTGGGGGCGCGCCTACCCCCCTGGGCGTGCCCCCTGCCTTGTGGGCCCCCTGGTGCTCCTCCGACCTCAACTCCAACTCTATATATTCATGCTCGGGGAGAAAAAAATAGAGAGAAGGATTCATCACGTTTTACGATACGGAGTCACCGCCAAGCCCTAATCTCTCTAGGGAGGGCTGATCTGGAGTCCGTTCGGGGCTCCAGAGAGGGGAATCCATCACCATCGTCATCATCAACCTTCCTCCATCACCAATTTCATGATGCTCACCGCCGTGCGTGAGTAATTCCATCGTAGGCTTGTTGGACGGTGATGGGTTGGATGAGATTTATCATGTAATCGAGTTAGTTTTGTTAGGGTTTGATCCCTAGTATCCATTATGTTCTGAGATTGATGTTGCTATGACTTTGCAATGCTTAATGCTTGTCACTAGGGCCCGAGTGCCATGATTTCAGATCTGAACCTATTATGTTTTCATGAATATATGTGAGTTCTTGATCCTATCTTGCAAGTCTATATTCACCTATTATGTGTTATGATCCATTAACCCTGAAGTGACAATAATCGGGATACTTACCGGTGATGACCGTAGTTTGAGGAGTTCATGTATTCACTAAGTGTTAATGCTTTGGTCCAGTACTCTATTAAAAGGAGGCCTTAATATCCCTTAGTTTCCAATAGGACCCCGCTGTTGGGGAACGTAGTAATTTCAAAAAAATCCTACGCACATGCAAGATCATGGTGATGCATAGCAACGAGAGAGGAGAGTATCGTCCACGTACCCTCATAGACCGTAAGCGGAAGCGTTATGAGAACGCGGTTGATGTAGCCGTATGTCTTCACGATCCGACCGATCCAAGTACCGAACGTATGGCACCTCCGAGTTTAGCACACGTTTAGCTCGATGACGTCCCACGAAATCCGATCCAGTAGAGCTTCACGGGAGAGTTCTGTCAGCATGACGGTGTGATGACGGTGATGATGTTGCTACCGACGCAGGGCTACGCCTAAGCACCGCTACGATATGATCGAGGTGGATTATGATGGAGGGGGGCACCGCACACGGCTAAGGGATCAATGATCAACTTGTGTGTCTATGGGGTGCCCCCTGGCCACGTATATAAAGGAGTAGGTGAGGGCCGGCCCTCCTATGGCACGCCCTGGGGAGTCCTACTCCCACCGGGAGTAGGATTCCCCCCCCCCCTTCCATGTAGTAGGAGTAGGAGAGAAGGAAAGGAAAAAGAGAAGAGAAGGAAGGACGGGGCGCTGCCCTTCCCCCTAGTAAAATTCGGACTAGGAGCCTCCTCTCTCTCTTTCCCCTAAAGCCCAATAAGGCCCATATACTCCCCGGCGAATTCCCGTAACTCTCCGGTACTTCGAAAAATACCCGAATCACTCGGAACCTTTCCGATGCCCGAATATAGTCGTCCAATATATCGATCTTTACGTCTCGACCATTTTGAGACTCCTCGTCATCTCCCCGATCTCATCCGGGACTCTGAACTACCTTCGGTACATAAAAAAAACATAAACTCATAATACCGATCGTCACCGAACGTTAAACGTGCGGACCCTACGGGTTCGAGAACTATGTAGACATGATCAAGACTCATCTCCGGTCAATAACCAATAGCGGAACCTGGATGCTCATATTGGTTCCTACATATTCCACGAAGATCTTTATCGGTCAAATCGCATAACAACATATGTTGTTCCCTTTGTCATTGGTATGTTACTTGCCCGAGATTTGATCGTCGGTATCTCAATACCTAGTTCAATCTCATTACCGGCTTATAGTGATGTGCATTACCGAGAGGGCCTAGAGATACCTCTCCGACAATCGGAGTGACAAATCCTAATCTCGCTCTATGCCAACTCAACAAGTACCATCGGAGACACCTGTAGAGTACCTTTATAATCACCCAGTTACGTTGTGACCTTTGGTAGCACATAAAGTGTTCCTCCGGTATTCGCGAGTTGCATGATCTCATAGTCATAGGAATATGTATAGTTATGGAGAAAGCAATAGCAACAAACTAAACGATCATCGTGCTAAGCTAATGGATGGGTCAAGTCAATCACATCATTATCAAATGATGTGATCCCGTTAATCAAATGACAACTCATGTCTATGGTTAGGAAACATAACCATCATTGATTCAACGAGCTAGTCAAGTAGAGGCAAACTAGTGACACTCTGTTTGTCTATGTATTCACACATGTACTAAGTTTCCGATTAATACAATTCTAGCATGAATAATAAACATTTATCATGATATAAGGAAATAGATAATAACTTTATTATTGCCTCTAGGGCATATTTACTCCAGTGTCCCACTTGCACGAGAGTCAAGAATCTAGTTCACATCGTCATGTGATTTAACACGAATAGTTCACATCTTTATGTGATTAGTTCACATCTCCATGTGACTAACACCCAAAAGGTTTACTAGAGTCGATAATCTAGTTCACATCGCTATGTGATTAATACCCAAAGAGTGATCGTGTTTTGCTTGTGAGAGAAATTTAGTCAACGGGTCTGCCACATTCAGAGCCGTATGTATTTTGCAAATTTTCTGTGCCTACAATGCTTTCACGGAGCTACTCTAGCTAATTGCTCCCACTTTCAATATGTATCTAGATCGAGACTTAGAGTCATCCAGATCGGTGTCAAAGCTTGCATCGACGTAACTCTTTACGACGAACTCTTTTATCACCTCCATAACCGAGAAATATTTCCTTAGTCCTCTAAGGATAATTTTGACCGCTGTCTAGTGATCTACTCCTAGATCACTATTGTACTCCCTTTCCAGAATGATGCTAAGGTATACAATAGGACTGGTAAACAGCATAGCATACTTTATAGAACCTATGACTGAGGAATAGGGAATGACTTTTCATTCTCTTTCTATTTTCTGCTATGGTCGGGTTTTGAGTCTTTACCCAACTTCACACCTTGCAACACAGGCAAGAATTCCTTCTTTGACTGTTCCATTTTGAACTACTTCAAAATCTTGTCAAGGTATGTAATCATTGAAAAAAACTTATCAAGTGTCTTGATCTATCTCTATAGATCTTGATGCTCAATGTGTAAGCAGCTTCATCGAGGTCTTTCTTTGAAAAAATCTTTTCAAACACTCCTTTATGCTTTCCAGAAAAATCTACATTATTTCTGGTCAACAATATGTCATTCACATATACTTATCAGAAATGTTGTAGTGCTCCCACTCACTTTCTTGTAAATACAGGCTTCACCGCAAGTCTGTATAAAACCATATGCCTTGATCACTTTATCAAAGCATATATTCCAACTTCCGAGATGCTTGCACCAGTCCATAGATGGATCGCTGGAGCTTGCTCATTTTGTTAGCACCTTTAGGATTGACAAAACCTTCTGGTTGCATCATATACAACTCTTCTTTAAGAAATCCATTAAGGAATGCAGTTTTGACATCCATTTGCCAGATTTCATAAATGCGGCAACTACTAACATGATTCGGACAGACTTTTAAGCATCGATACGAGTGAGAAAATCTCATCGTAGTCAACACCTTGAACTTGTCGAAAACATTTTTGCGACAATTCAAGCTTTGTAGATAGTAACACTACTATCAGTGTCCATCTTCCTCTTGAAGATCCATTTATTCTCAATGGCTTGCCGATCATCGGGCAAGTCAACTAAAGTCCACACTTTGTTCTCATACATGGATCCCATCTCAGATTTCATGGCCTCAAGCCATTTTGCGGAATCTGGGCTCACCATCGCTTCTTCATAGTTCGTAGGTTCACCATGGTCAAGTAACATGATTTCCAGAACAGGATTACCGTACCACTTTGGTGCGGATCTTACTCTGGTTGACCTACGAGGTTCGGTAGTAACTTGATCTAAATTTTCATGATCATCATCATTAGCTTCCTCACTAATTGGTGTAGATGTCACAGGAACCGATTTCTATGATGAACTACTTTCCAATAAGGGAGAAGGTACAGTTACCTCATCAAGTTCTACTTTCCTCCCGCTCACTTCTTTTGACAGAAACTCCTTCTCTAGAAAGGATCCATTCTTAGCAACAAATGTCTTGCCTTCGGATCTGTGATAGAAGGTGTACCCAATAGTTTCCTTTGGGTATCCTATGAAGACACATTTCTCCGATTTGGGTTCAAGCTTATCAGGTTGAAGTTTTTTCACATAAGCATCGCAACCCCAAATTTTAAGAAACGACAACTTTGGTTTCTTGTCAAACCATAGTTCATATGGTGTCATTTCAACGGATTTAGATAGTGCCCTATTTAACGTGAATGCAGCTGTCTCTAATGCATAACCCCAAAACAATAGTGGTAAATCGGTAAGAGACATCATAGATTGTACCATATCTAATAAAGTACGGTTATGATGTTCGGACACACCATTACGCTGTGGTGTTCCAGGTGGCGTGAGTTGTGAAACTATTCCGCATTGTTTCAAATGAAGACCAAACTCATAACTCAAATATTCGTCTCCGCGATCAGATCGTAGAAACTTTATTTTTCTTGTTACGATGATTTTCCACTTCACTCTGAAATTCTTTGAACTTTTCAAATGTTTCAAACTTATGTTTCATTAAGTAGATATACCCATATCTGCTCAAATCATCTGTGAAGGTCAGAAGATGACGATACCCGTCGTGAGCCTCAACACTTATCGGATCACATACATCAGTATGTATTATTTCCAATAAGTCAGTTGCTTGCTCCATTGTTCCAGAGAACGGAGTCTTAGTCATCTTGCCTATGAGGCATGGTTCGCAAGCATCAACTGATTCATAATCAAGTGATTCCAAAAGCCCATCAGCATGGATTTTCTCCATGCGCTTTACACCAATAACCTAAACGGCAGTGCCACAAATAAGTTACACTATCATTATTAACTTTGCATCTTTTGGCTTCAATATTATGAATATGTGTATCACTACGATCGAGATTCAATAAACCATTCACCTTGGGTGTATGACCATTGAAGGTTTTATTCATGTAAACAGAACAACAATTATTCTCTGACTTTAAATGAATAACCGTATTGCAATAAACATGATCAAATCATATTCATGCTTAACGCAAACACCAAATAACATTTATTTAGGTTCAACAATAATCCCGAAAGTATAGGGAGTGTTCGATAATGATCATATCAATCTTGGAACCACTTCTAACACACATCATCACTTCACCCTTAACTATTCTATGTTCATGCTGCAACTCCTGTTTCGAGTTACTACTCTTTAGTGACTAAACCAGTATCAAAATACCGAGGGGTTGCTATGAACACTAGTAAAGTACACATCAATAACATGTATATCAAATATACCTTTGTTCACTTTGCCATCCTTCTTATCTGCCAAGTATCTAGGGCAGTTCCACTTCCAGTGACCATTTCCTTTGCAGTAGAAGCACTCAGTTTCAGGCTTGGGTCTAGCTTTAGGCTTCTTCATGGGAGTGGCAACTTGCTTGCCATTCTTCTTGAAGTTCCCTTTCTTTCCCTTGCCCTTTTACTTGAAACTAGTGGTCTTGTCAACCATCAGCACGCTATATTTTTCTTGATTTCTGCCTTCGTCGATTTTAGCATCACGAAGAGCTTGGAAATCATTTCCGTTATCCCTTGCATATTATAGTTCATCACGAAGTTCTATTAACTTGGTGATAGTGACTAGAGAACTCTGTCAATCACTATCTTATCCGGAAGATTAACTCCCACTTGATTCAAGTGATTGTAGTACTCACATTCTAAGCACATGCTCAGTAGCTGAGCTATTCTCCTCCATCTTGTAGGCAAAGTACTTGTCAGAGGTCTCAAACCTCTCGACTCGGGCATGAGTCTGAAATACCAATTTCAGGTCTTGGAACATCTTATATGCTCCGTGGCATTCAAAACATTTTTGAAGTCCCGGTTCTAACCTGTAAAGCATGGTGCACTAAACTATCAAGTAGTCATCATACCGAGCTTTGTCAAACGTTCATAACATGTGCATATGCTCCTGTAAATAGGTCTGTCACCTAGTGGTGCATCAAGGACATAATTTTTTGTGTAGCAATGAGGATAATCCTCAGATCACGGATCCAATCCGCATCATTGCAACTAACATCTTTCAACTTAGTTTTTCTCTAGGAACATATCAAAAATAAACGGGGAGCTACATCGCGAGCTATTGATCTACAACATAGATATGCAAATACTATCAGGACTAAGTTCATGATAAATTTAAGTTCAGTCAATCATATTACTTAAGAACTCCCACTTAGATAGACATCCCTCTAATCATCTAAGTGATCATGTGATCCATATCAACTAAACCATGTCCGATCATCACGTGAGATGGAGTAGTTTTCAATGGTGAACGTCACTATGTTGATCATATCTACTATATAATTCACGCTCGACCTTTTGGTCTCAGTGTTTCGAGGCCATATCTGCATATGCTAGGCTCGTCAAGTTTAACCCGAGTATTTCTGCGTGTGCAAAACTGTCTTGCACCCGTTGTATATGAACGTAGAGCTTATCACACCCGATCATCACGTGGTGTCTTGGCACGATGAACTTTGGCAACGGTGCATACTCAGGGAGAACACTTATACCTTGAGATTTAGTGAGAGATCATCTTATAACGCTACCGCCGAACTAAGCAAAAATAAGATGTATAAAAGATAAACATCACATGCAATCCAAATATGTGACATGATATGGCCATCATCATCTTGTGCTTTTGATCTCCATCTCCAAAGTATTGTCATGATCTCCATTGTTACCGACATGACACCATGATCTCCATCATCGTGATCTTTTATCAACGTGTCGTTACATGGTCGTCTCACCAGCTATTGCTTTTGCAACTATTGCTATCACATAGCGATAAAGTAAAGCAATTATATGGCACTTGCATCTTATGCAATAAAGAGACAACCATAAGGCTTCTGCCAGTTGCCGATAACTTCAACAAAACATGATCATCTCATACAACAACTTATATCTCATCATGTCTTGACCATATCACATCACAACATGCCCAACAAAAACAAGTTAGGCGTCCTCTACTTTGTTGTTGCAAGTTTTACGTGGCTGCTACGGGCTGAGCAAGAACCGTTCTTACCTACGCATCAAAAAACCACAACGCGGTATAGTGATTGCTTTTTGATCTTCAGAAAGAACCATGGTCATTGAATCCGATTCAACTAAAGCTGGAGAAACAGACACCCACTAGCCACCTGTGTGCGAAGCACGTCGGTAGAACCAGTCTCGTGTAAGCGTGCACGTAATGTCGGTCTGGGCCGCTTCATCCAACAATGCCGCTTAATCAAGAATCAACTAGTGACGGCAAGCAATATGTATATACCCACGCCCACAACTCCTTTGTGTTCTACTCGTGCATATAACATCTACGCATAAACCTGGCTCGGATGCCACTGTTGGGGAACGTAGTAATTTCAAAAAAAATCCTACGCACACGCAAGATCATGGTGATGCATAGTAACGAGAGAGGAGAGTATCTTCCACGTGCCCTCGTAGACCGTAAGCGGAAGCGTTATGAGAACACGGTTGATGTAGTCGTACATCTTCACGATCCGACCGATCCAAGTACCGAACGTATGGCACCTCCGAGTTCAGCACACGTTCAGCTCGATGATGTCCCACGAACTCCGATCCAGCAGAGCTTCACGGGAGAATTCTGTCGGCACGACGGCGTGATGACGGTGATGATGTTGCTACCGACGCAGAGCTTCGACTAAGCACCGCTACGATATGATCGAGGTGGATTATGGTGGAGGGAGGCACCGCACACGGCTAAGGGATCAATGATCAACTTTTGTGTCTATGGGGTGCCCCCTGGCCACATATATAAAGGAGTAGGGGAGGGTCGGCCATCCTATGGCGCGCCCTGGGGAGTCCTACTCCCACCGGGAGTAGGATCCCCCCCCCCTTCCATGTAGTAGGAGTAGGAGAGAAGGAAAGGGAAAAGAGAAGAGAAGGAAGGAGGGGGCGCTGCCCCTCCCCCTAGTCAAATTCATACTAGGCCTTGGGGGGCGCGCAGCCTCCTCTCTCTCTTTCCCCTAAAGCCCAATAAGGCCCATATACTCCCCGGCGAATTCCCGTAACTCTCCGGTACTCCGAAAAATACCCGAATCACTCGGAACCTTTCTGATGACCGAATATAGTCGTACAATATATCGATCTTTACGTCTTGACCATTTCGAGACTCCTCGTCATGTCCCCGATCTCATCCGGGACTTCTAACTACCTTCGGTACATCAAAACACATAAACTCATAATATCGATCGTCATCGAACGTTAAACGTGCGGACCCTACGGGTTCGAGAACTATGTAGACATGGCCGAGACTCATCTCCATTCAATAACCAATAGCGGAACCTGGATGCTCATATTGGTTCTTACATATCCTACGAAGATCTTTATCGGTTAAACCGCATAACAACATACGTTGTTCCCTTTGTCATCGGTATGTTACTTGCCCGAGATTTGATCGTCGGTATCTCAATACCTAGTTCAATCTCGTTACCGGCAAGTCTCTTTACTCGTTTCATAATGCATCATCTCGCAACTAACTCATTAGTTACATTGCTTGCAAGGCTTATAGTGATGTGCATTACCGAGAGGGCCTAGAGATACCTCTCCAACAATCGGAGTGACAAATCCTAATCTCGATCTATGCCAACTCAACAAGTACCATCGGAGACACCTGTAGAGCACCTTTATAATCACCCAGTTACGTTGTGATGTTTGGTAGCACACAAAGTGTTTCTCCGGTATTCGGGAGTTGCATGATCTCATAGTCATAGGAATATGTGTAGTTATGGAGAAAGCAATAGCAACAAACTAAACGATCATCGTGCTAAGCTAACGGATGGGTCAAGTCAATCACATCATTCTCTAATGATGTGATCCCGTTAATCAAATGACAACTCATGTCTATGGTTAGGAAACATAACCATCACTGATTCAAGGAGCTAGTCAAGTAGAGGCAAACTAGTGACACTCTGTTTGTCTATGTATTCACACATGTACTAAGTTTCCGGTTAATACAATTCTAGCATGAATAATAAACATTTATCATGATATAAGGAAATAGATAATAACTTTATTATTACCTCTAGGGCATATTTCCTTCACCCGCAGCCACGGGAGGGTAGGACAAAAGATGTCGTGCAAGTTCTTTTCCATAAGCACGCATGACTATATTCGGAATACATGCATACATTACATTGATGAACTGGAGCTAGTTCTGTGTCACCCTATGTTATAACTATTGCATGAGGAATCGCATCCGACATAATTATCCATCACTGATCAATTGCCTACGAGCTTTCCACATATTGTTCTTCGCTTATTTACTTTTCTGTTGCTACTGTTACAATCACTATAAAACCAAACTATTACTTTTGCTACCGTTACCGCTATTATCATACTACTTTGCTACTAAATACTTTGCTACAGATATTAAGTTTCCAGGTGTGGTTGAATTGACAACTCAGCTTATAATACTTGAGAATATTCTTTGGCTCCTCTTGTGTCGAATCAATAAATTTGGATTGAATACTCTACCCTCGAAAACTATTGCGATCCCCTATACTTGTGGGTTATCACCCTGGCGTCGGACGGGTGCAGAGGAGCTACAGAGGAGGTAGGGATTATGCTTCCACAAAACGGTTGCAGCAACGTGGGTAACGACAACAAGAACTGGTCGGGAGGGTGTACACGTGGATTCAATCCGACGCCCGCGCATAATTAAATCCAACGGCAGTTTTGCGGGATGCTAATTGCGATATTAACAGGAGGATGAAGCCTAGTAGCCGCCATAATATAAGTAGCCTGAATTACTAGGAACCGGAGAGGTCCACACATCACTATGAATCAACTGAAAGGGAAAAGAAGCAATGGTGGTGGAGCTATTAAACAGGAGGCGAACATGTTTGCCGACACGACAGACATGACAAGTGTGATCCTCGATCTTATTACAACTGAAACTGAAACTCCTAAGAATATGACGAAGTGTGACGGGGTTGCGATGACCCAAACGAGCATGCCAAAGATCGACGCCAGCAGAGAGAGCAATCGGTGCGGTGGTGGTGGATGAAGGTGAATGCACCGGATAAAGCTCGTCGGGGCTGTCATATCGGTGGAGTACCATCCTAGTTCAAGCATCCTTAACACAAAAACCAAGCTCGTCAAATTCAAAAGTGACAGGATTTTCACGAGTAAAACAACAAAAGAAAATAAGATTCTTAATAAGATAAGGAGACACAAGTATGTTAGACAAAGATAAAGGCATGGAATTAGAAGGAAAAGAAGTGTGCCCGACGTGTGTGTGATAGGAAGTGTGGAACCGTCGCCAACAATGATGTGGCGGTCGGTGGTGACAGGAGTGAAGGAGGCAAGATTACCAAGATGAGCAAACATGTGAGTCGCGGCCGCAGTGTCCATGTACCAATCGCCGCCGCCAGTGTAGTTGTTCGGCGTAGGGGCGGTGTGCAGCGCGGCGAGGAGCGCCGGATCCCAAGGCGCTGGCGGCAGGGCCGGCGAGGGGGACGGGGGCGCCATCGGGTAGCCGTAACCGCCGCTCAGCTGTGGCAGTGGGTACCCTCCATATGGCTGCGGAGCCGCGTAGTACGCTTGATGCGCCGGTGATCATGAATAGGGAGGGTCGGTGCAGGGGCTTGTGGGACCAGCATGGTGTATGCATGAACGACACCGGTCCAACGGTTGTAGCCGAAGATCCACGGAGGAGGCACCTGGAGCTGCCGGTACTGCTGCTGACGAGGCGTGCCGGTGCCCTGCTGCTGACCGCCGCGCTGGCCCCCGCGGCGCCTATCGGCGGGAGGGGCGGGAGGCCCGTATGGTGTCGGGTACGATGGTGGCGGCGCCGGCTAGGGCACCTGATGGCGCTGCGGGGGCGGCGCGGCCGGGGCAGCGGGGGGCGGCAGGGGCCCGCCGCGGGTGGTGCCGGTGGCGAGGGCGGTGTGGATGGCCCGCACCTTCACCTGCTTCATCCGTCGCTCCAGCAGCCGGAGGTGTGCAACGAACTTGGCGAAGGAGGGCTCGGGGATGAGGGTAAGGTTCGCCGCGGCGTTACCGAAGTCCTCGTTGAGCCCAGCGGTGAGCGTGCTGAGGAGGAGGTCATCATCGATCTTCGTGCCA
Source organism: Triticum monococcum (assembly GCA_034509565.1). Taxonomy (NCBI): domain Eukaryota; kingdom Viridiplantae; phylum Streptophyta; class Magnoliopsida; order Poales; family Poaceae; genus Triticum; species Triticum monococcum. The sequence continues at coordinate 577,935,008 of CM067845.1, forward strand.
ATGTCGCGGAGCTCGTTAGTGAGAGTCTTGAGGTGGCGAGAATAGTCGTCGACGGAGGAGCTGTCCTGATGGCACCCAAAAAACTCTTGCTGCAAAAAACACGATGTTGAAGACGATTGTCGGTGAAGAGCCCGTTCAGCTTGGTCCACACGGCGTGGGTGTCATCACCGTCCTGCACAACCGTCTGAAACAGGTCCAGCGAGATGGTGAGGAAGAACCACCGGATGAGTGTGGCATCGATAGTTGGAAGTCGGGGACAAGGCTGGAGTCGACGAAGCCATCTACATGGTCGATGAGGTGGTACTTCTGAAATACGAGGGAGAAGTACGTCTTCCACGTGTAGTATGAGGAGTCCGTCTGGGAGAGACGAACCGGAACCTGCTCGTAGATGTTAAGGTTGCGGATGTCGTTGACGACGGGAGAGTTGGTGTCGGCGAACGGGTTGAAGTTGATGGTGGAGCCCACTAGTACAAACAGGGTTTTGGTCCAGGCCGAGGTGGCCCATTAGTCCCAGTTCAGTCCAGAACCAGGACCCATGGGGCCATCTGTCCCGGTTCGTGAGGCCAGGGGCCTGCCGGGCCTCGTGGGGGCATTGGTCCTGGTTCGTCATGCCCCTTTGGTCCCGGTTGGTGGGACGAACCTGGCCCACCACCATTGGTCCCGGTTGGTGGCTTGAACCGGGACCACAGGCTTCCCTTTGGTACCGGTTCATGCCACGAACCGGGACCAATGAGGTGCCTATATATACCCACTCGCCAGCGAGCAGAGCACTCCACACTGCTCTGTTTTTTCTGGCCGGCGAGGGGAGAGCTTTGTGGTGCTCTAGCTCACCTCCTATGCACATGAGGTGTTCGATGAAATGCCCGAGCCACACTAGTTAAGCTTTGTCCTCTCGAAGCTCGACCTCAAAGCTCCATTTTCCTCGAGATTTGTCTAGGTTTAGCGGCCCGTCACGTCCCACTCCCATCTTCACCGCCGTGGACCGCCCGCACCGATCTCGTCGCCGGCACCACTATGTTGAGCCTCTTGTTCTTATCTTCTTTCTGAAAGAAAAAATTCTTACTTTAGCTAGATAGATACTTGTCTAATTTTTCTTACTTTTATTATTGCTTGTTATGATATAGTGCGATGGTTTTGGTATCCGCCCCCGTCGTCCCTCGTCCTGGCTATGATTTGGATGTGGTATATATTATCTTTTTATAACTATTTGGTTCATTTATTATTTATGACAATTATGCCGACCAACGTGACATAGATTTTATTTATCTAGGAGGTAGTTGAACTGGAAATTCCAACCGACCCTATTGTTGAGAGGTTAAATTTAGTTGTAGAAGAAAACAATTACTTGAAGGAAAAAATAAAAAAATTGAGGAGGAGAAGATGATATTGGAGTTGCATGTTGCGGATGTCGTCGATGATCACAAGATCAAGATGGATGCAATGCGGTTGAAGATGAGAAAGATTAGAAAATATGACATTCATACTGAGGCTTAGTATCATTATGCCGTTGGATCAATTGTTACCTTGGTTGCGATTATGATCGCATTTGTTTTCGCATTGAAATGTTTTACATAGTTTCAATGTATTGTTTAATTAATTAGATGCTCTGGAGAGCTATATGTTGTTAGATGAGAACTATGTATGTACCTTGGTTTTAATGTGATGATGAACTTCTATTAATTTGGTCACTTAATTATCTATTCATGATGTTCTATAATGGTTTTTGACACACTTAATTATATATAATGCATGTAGATGAACCGGCAATGGATGTACGGTGGCAGACACACCTTCGAGTACATTAAGGGCGTGCATGATTTTCTTGAAGTGGCTGAGGCAAACAAGCAGAATGGTTTTATGTGTTGTCCATGCCCTAAATGTGGGAATACGAAGTCTTATTCTGACCGGAAAATCCTTCACACCCACCTGCTTTACAATGGTTTCATGCCACACTATAATGTTTGGACGAGGCACGGAGAAATAGGGGTTATGATGGAAGATGGTGAAGAAGAAGAGGACGATGACAACTATGTGCCCCCTGAATACAGTGATGCTACAACGGGGGAAGCTACTGAAGATCAAGAGGAACTAGACGATGTGCCCAATGATGATGCAATGGGGGAAGCTGCTGAAGATCATGAGGGACCAGACGATGTGCCTGATGATGATGATCTCCGCTGGGTCATTGTCGATGCAAGGACGCAATACGAAAGTCAAAAGGAGAAGCTGAAGTTCGATCCCATGTTAGAGGATCACAAAAAAGGGTTGTACCCCAATTGCGAAGATGGCAACACAAAGCTCGGTACCGTACTGGAATTGTTGCAGTGGAAGGCAGAGAATGTTGTGCCTGACAAAGGATTTGAGAAGCTACTGAAAATATTGAAGAAGAAGCTTCCAAAGGATAATGAATTGCCCGACAGTACATACGCAGCAAAGAAGGTCGTATGCCCTCTAGGATTGGAGGTGCAGAAGATACATGCATGCCCTAATGACTGCATCCTCTACCACGGTGCGTACAAGGATCTGAACGCATGCCCAGTATGCGGTGCATTGCGGTATAAGATCAGACGAGATGACCCTGGTGATGTTGACAACAAGCCCCCCAGGAAGAGGGTTCCTTCTAAGGTGATGTGGTATGCTCCCATAATACCACGGTTCAAACATCTGTTCAGAAACAAATAGCATGCCAAGTTGATGCGATGGCACAGTGAGGACCGTAAGAAAGACAGGAAGTTGAGAGCACCCGCTGACGGGTCGCAGTGGAGAAAAATCGAGAGAAAGTATTGGCATGAGTTTGCAAGTGACCCAAGGAACGTATGGTTTGGTTTAAGCGCAGATGGTATTAATCCTTTCGGGGAGCAGAGCAGCAACCACAGCACCTGGCCCGTGACTCTATGTATGTATAACCTTCCTCCTTGGATGTGCATGAAGCGGAAGTTCATTATGATGCCAATTCTCATCCAAGGCCCTAAGCAACCCGGAACGACATTGATGTGTTCCTAAGGCCATTAGTTGAAGAAATTTTACAGCTGTGGAATGGAAACGGTGTACGTACGTGGGATGAGCACAAACAGGAGGAATTTAACCTACACGCGTTGCTGTTTGTAACCATCAACGATTGGCCCGCTCTCAGTAACCTTTCAGGACAGAAAAACAAGGGATACCACGCATGCACGCACTGTTTAGAAGAAACTAAAAGTATATACCTGGAAAAGTGCAGGAAGAATGTGTACCTGGGCCATCGTCGATTTCTTCTGACCAACCATCAATGTCGAAAGAAAGGCAAGCATTTCAAAGGCGAGGCAGATCACCGGAAGAAGCCCGCCATGCGTACCGGTGATCACGTACTTGCTATGGTCAATGATTTACACGTAATCTTTGGAAAGGGCCCCGGTGGACTAGCTGTTCTGAATGACGCTGAGGGACACGCACCCATGTGGAAGAAGAAATCTATATTTTGGGACCTACCCTACTGGAAAGACCTAGAGGTCCGCTCTTCAATCGACATGATGCACATGATGAAGAACCTTTGCGTGAACCTGCTAGGCTTCTTGGGCGTGTATGGGAAGACAAAAGATACACCTGAGGCACGGGAGGACCTGCAATGTTTGCATGAAAAAGACGGCATGCCTCCAAAGCAGTATAAAGGTCCTGCCAGCTACGCTCTTACAAAAAAAGAGAAAGAAATCTTCTTTGAATGCCTGCTCAGTATGAAGGTCACGACTGGTTTCTCGTTGAATATAAAGGGAATAATAAATATGCCAGAGAAAAAGTTCCAGAACCTAAAGTCTCATGACTGCCACGTGATTATGACGCAATTGCTTCCGGTTGCATTGAGGGGGCTTCTACCGGAAAACGTCCGATTAGCCATTGTGAAGCTATGTGCATTCCTCAATGCAATATCTCAGAAGGTGATCGATCCAGAAATCGTACCAAGGCTAAGGAGTGATGTGGCGCAATGTCTTGTCAGTTTTGAGCTGGTGTTCCCACCATCCTTCTTCAATATCATGACGCATGTCCTAATTCATCTAGTCAATGAGATTGTCATTCTAGGGCCCATATTTCTACACAATATGTTCCCCTTTGAGAGGTTCATGGAAGTCCTAAAGAAATATGTCCGTAACCGCGCTAGGCCAGAAGGAAGCATCTCCATGGGCCATCGAACAGAGGATGTTATCGGGTTTTGTATTGACTTCATTCCTGGCCTTAACAAGATAGGTCTCCCTAAATCGCGGTATGAGGGGAGACTGACTGGAAAAGGCACTCTTGGAAGAGACTCAATAATATGCAGGGACGGATATTCTTGGTCTCAAGCACACTACACAGTTCTACAGAACTCTACCTTGGTGACCCCGTATGTCGATGAACACAAGAACAGTCTATGCTCCAAACACCCGGAGCAGTGCGACGACTGGATTACATGTGAACACATCAGGACTTTCAGCAGTTGGTTGGAAACACGTCTTAGAGGTGACAACACTGTTTGTGATGAGTTGTACTTGTTGTCCAGGGGACCATCTTTGACTGTATTGACTTACAAAGGATACGAGATAAATGGGAATACATTTTACACGATCGCCCAAGATCAAAAGAGCACCAACCAAAACAGTGGTGTCCGCTTTGATGCAGCAACCGAGAGGGGAAAGGACACATATTATGGTTACATAGTGGACATATGGGAACTTGACTACGGACATGATATTAAGGTCCCTTTGTTTAAGTGCAAATGGGTCAATCTGTCAGGAGGCGGGGTACAGGTAGACCCACAGTACGGAATGACAACAGTGGATCTCAACAATCTTGCGTATGCAGACGAACCGTTCATCCTAGCCAATGATGTGGCACAGGTTATCTATGTGAAGGACATGTCTACCAAACCGAGAAAAAAAAGATAAGGAAGCGAATACATCATACGATGAGCCAAAGCGCCACATAGTTCTTTCAGGAAAAAGGGACATCGTGGGAGCGGAGGGCAAGACAGACATGTCTGAAGATTATGAAAAGTTTCATGAAATTCCTCCCTTCAAAGTCAAGGCTGACCCAAGCATCCTGATAAACAATGAAGATTATCCATGGTTACGGCGCAATAAGCAAATGACACAAGCGAAGAAAAAGTGAGGACTTTCTCCCGCAACTATTATGATGATACCGTTCCAACTTTGTAGCAAACGAGTATGATACCATTGTCCATTTTATACATGCACATGCTATGTGGGTGAAATTATGATACTATGCCAACTTTCAACTTTTTCAGACTTCATTTGAAATGCTTTAATGTCTTATGGTTCGGCCCTCGTAATACCATTATTCAAATTTTAACTATTCAAATTTGAAAACTAATGGCACTAACAGAAAGTTTTTAATTTTTTCTAAAACTAATGGCACTAATAGAAAGAAAATAAATAATGCAGAAAACAAAACAAAAAAACTGGAAAAAAATATTTTTCTAGTAAAGTTAATCACAAACTTGTGATTCACATAAATTTCAAAGAATTCAAATTTTAACTATTCAAATTTGAAAACTAATGGCACTAACAGAAAGTTTATAATTTCGCTGACCTAAAAGCAAAAAATAATTAAAAAATAAAGCAAAAAACAAAAGAAAATAAATAATGCAGAAAACAAAACAAAAAAACTGGAAAAAAAAACTATTTTTCTAGTAAAGTTAATCACAAACATGTGATTCAAATAAATTTCAAGGAATTCAAATTTTAACTATTCAAATTTGAAAACTAATGGCACTAACAGAAAGTTTATAATTTTTCTAAAACTAAAAGCAAAAAGAATAAAAAAAGCAAGAAACAAAAGAAAATAAATAATGCAAAAAACAAAAGAAAAAAACTGGAAAAAATTAAAAAAAAACTGCCACCTATTGGGCCACCACGGCCTGAATACGACTAGAAACCCAACCTAGGCCAGGATTCAGGCCCGCAGAAGGCCCAATAGGCCCACAGACAGCATAGTGTGAGATTAGGCCCGTAAGCCTGCATTTGAGAGGAGCTCGAGAGGGCAGCCGTAGTGGGGCTTATAAACCACTCTCGAGCTCTCTCAGCTAGTGAGGTGATACTAAACTTTTGACGCGGGCAGCACAAGGCCTTTGGTCCCGGTTGGTGCCACCAACCGGGACTAAAGGGGTGCATTGGTCACAGTTCGTGGCACCAGCCGGGACCAATGCCCCCCTTTAGTACTAGTTGGTGGCACCAACCGGGACCAAAGGCCTCCGCTTCCCGCCGTTTGGGCTGCTGAAAAGAGACCTTTGGTCCCGGTTGGTGGCACCAACCGGGACTAAAGGGGGGCATTGGTCTCGGTTTGTGCAACTAACCGGGACCAATGCTCTTGGTATATAAGTGGCACTTAGAAATTTTGCAGAGTTCATCACACCAGTTGCCCCCGACGACGCCGAGCACATCGACGCCGCCAGGCTGCTCCACCTCGCCGTCTACGCCGCCGCCGCCAACGTCGTCGCCTCCCCGAGCCCGCGTTGTCCTCATCGCCGGCATCCCCGAGCCCGCCGTCCTCGTCATCCCCGTCGCCGCGTGCCTTCCCGAGCCCACCCTCCTCGTCCCTGTCGCCCCGTGCCGTCCCCGTCACCGTGTGCCGCCCCGAGCCCGCCATCCTCGTCGCCGGACTCCTTCCATCGGCGCCCCCCTCGAAGTGAGCCCCCCCCCCCCCCCCGTTCCCATGGTCCCGATCGAGCGTCGCTCTTGCGCCCGAGCGTCCTTGCTCTCTGCCCCTGCTCCATGGTCGCCGCCGGCCCCGACGCATTGAAGAGCAGAAGGAGAGGAGAAGGAGAGGAGTGGAGCAGCAGCAGCAACACACCCCTGCTCCATGCATGCTCTGAAATTTCTGAATTTTTTTTCAAATATGAACACTGCATATAGATGGTGTTTGATCAAATGCTAGATGGCTTTGGGTATTTTTAGAATTTAGGATATTTTTTGTGGTGAGGTACTGATGCAAGACAAAGGTGATGGCAAAATTTCAGAATTTTTGGATTGGTTTAGAATAGGTTTTCAGCAAGGAATTTGAATCTGGTTAAAATTTCATTTGAATGAAATTTGAAAATTTAGAACTATGGATAAGAAGGTTTTTGGTGAAATGGAGTGTGGGTACTGTCATGAAGTTGGAGTAATTTTTGTGGTTGTAAAAGAGTTAGGAAAATTTAGAATGTGCTAAATATGTCAAAAATGTTTTTTTGTTCATAGAAAGTTTTTTGTTCATATACAGAAAGTTTTTATATATGACTATGGATATATGAGCAATGATGATCCATGGATGTGTGCATTGATATATATGTATTTTTTGTTCATAGCAATTTTTCCATTTATATATGTATGTGGATATAGATGGATATATATATATATATATATATATATATATATATGAGAAATGATGATCCATGGAAAAGTTTATATATGCAAAAGTTAGATTTTTAGAAAAGTTTTATATATCTAGCTAGGAAAGGAAGAAGAACAAAAGAATGAGAGGAAAAAGGAAAATAAGAAGAGGAAGAAAGGGGAAGAAGAGGAGAGGAAGAAGAGGAGAAATAAATAAGAAGAAGAAAAAAGAAGAAAAAGAAGAGGAGAAGAAGAAAGGAATAGAGAAGAAGAAGAGAAAATAGAAATATTCTATTTTCTCTTCTTCTCCTCTATTCCTTTCTTCTTCTCCTCTTCTTTTTCTTCTTTTTTTCTTCGATCTTCTCCTCTATTAATATCTTCTTCTCCTCTTTTTATTTCTTCTTCGTCTTCTTATTTTTATCGGATATGTCGTTGTCGATATACCCCGTGTCCCGATAACTTCAACACGAGGGGGGTGGGTTCGACATACCCCCTCCCCGATAATATTATTTTCCCATGTATGTATGCAAAAGTTACATTTTTAGAAAAGTTTTATATATCTAGCTAGGAAAGGAAGAAGAAGAAAAAGAATGAGAGGAAAAAGGAAAATAAGAAGAGGAAGAAAGGAGAAGAAGAGGAGAGGGAGAAGAGGAGAAATAAATAAGAAGAAAAAAGAAGAAAAAGAAGAGGAGAAGAAGAAGAAAGGAATAGAGGAGAAGAAAAGAAAATAGAATATTCTATTTTCTCTTCTTCTCCTCTTTTTTCTTCTTTTTTTCTTCGATCTTCTCCTCTATTAATATCTTCTTCTCCTCTTTTTATTTCTCCTTCGTCTTCTTATTTTTTATCGGATATGTCGTTGTCGATATACTCCGTGTCCCGATAACTTCAAGACGAGGGGGGTTCGACCTACCCCCTCCCCAATAACTTATACCACGGGAGCACCCCCCCCCCCGGCCCTCTCGCTCGACCAAAACTCTCGAGGACACCCAAACCCTAGGAAAAAAACAATGTAGGTCTCCTACCCCCTCCCGTCGCGCCCCTACCCTTGAAGCGTTGCCGAGGCCACCCCAAACCTGGAATAAGCTAGTTCTACGTTTGCCACTAATATATCCACATGTTGTCATGTTTGTGTAATAATTGCCATGTTGTAATATTTGCAGAAATAATGGAGTTCGGACGAGACGAGGAACAAGAACATGTGTTGGGGGACATAATCTTAGCCGGAGGTGATGTCATGTCGTATCTTACCGACAATGATGGTCTGGAAGCAGAACAGGATGAAGAAGAAGCAGGCTACGGTGATCGAAGAATGGAGGAGGAAACACATGATTATGATGGCTCCGGTGACCCAATGCTGGTGCAAGGAGCCCGTGATGACGGCTCCAGTGACCGAACAGAGTCCGGCCAGGTAAATATATTAGTTAAGCCTGTGATGACTAGCTAATTGATGCATTCATTGTTTTGGAATGTACACATATTAATTAACTCTCGTCTAATTCTTATTTTTTCTAGCCCTCCGGATCGAGCACCACTTCGGTAAAGAGACGAGGCTCGAAGAAAAAGTTGCGCTCGGATGAAAGGTTTGAGATCACAGCAATCGTGCGTGATGGCATGCCGATTGAACCCATCCGGACAAAGGAAGCATTTTCTACTCAGTGCGGGGTTCTTATTAGGGACAAGATCCCGATCAGCATCTAGCAATGGTATAAGCCTAAGAACGAAGACCCTGAGGTGTCTTATGTCAATGATATGCAGAAAGATGATCTTTGGACTGAGCTGAAGGCAAATTTCACCCTACCAGCAGAGGAGGATCCGGAGAAGCCAGTTAAAGAGCAATTAATCAAGTCTCATGCTCTTAAGAAGATGGCAGAGCTATTCAGGAGGTGGAAGAATGAGCTGAAAACATTTGTCGACAACAAAGAGACACCAGAATTCATCGGCAGATATGAGAAGATCAGAAATCACTGGCCTGCATTTGTGGCCTACAAGACATCAGAAAAGAGTAAGAAGATGTCGGTGACAAACAAGAAAAATGCTACAAAGAAGAAGCTTCACCATCGCACGGGGTCAGGTGGCTACCTCAAAGCCCGGCCTAAGTGGGCCAAGGCTGAGAATGATCTGCTTGATAAAGGGATCAAACAAGAGACAATGAACTGGCCAGACCGTTGCCGGACTTGGTTCTTCGGGGCTGGCGGAACCGTGGACCCTGTATCAGGGAAATGTGTTTGGACGGACAAGCAAATGAACATACCAGTCAAGAAGCTAAAGCACTATATCGATGCAGCGCAGCAAGGGACATTCGTTCCAGACAAAGAGAACGGCGAGCTCACAATGGCCCTCGGGAATCCTGAGCACCCTGGACGGACACGAGGCACGCCAGGCTCCATTTTGTGGAGGGCTAGTTTTCCGGATGCACGTGGTTACAAATGCCAGGAGAGGAGGAAAAAAGTGCAGCAGACCCAAATGCAGGCACTGCACGCGCAAGGGTACAAGCGATAGAGGAACGAGAAGCAAATCGCAGCAAATGAACTGCCGAAGCTTCCCCCGAAACTACCTCGCCATCTCAGCGGAGAAGCAGCATGGCTTCCACCGAGCTGCTTCAGCCGGAGCATGTCTTGACGGCTCCTGCCAGCTATCCCGTGGATGCTATCACGGAGTCTCAAAATTGCCACCATATGACGCAATGGATGAATTTGAAGGTCAAGGCGACTGTTGGCTCTGTTTTTTCTACTGAACCCGGCGCAACTTTTCACTGCCGGTCGATTCCAGAAGTATATGCTAGGGTGATGGTGGATGAAATAATGGAGGGATTTGAGGACCTCCAGCTTGACCACCCTACCGGCGAAGGGGAGACTCGGCTGGGTTCTGCTCTGAAGACTCCATGCCTATGGCGGAAGGATCTCATCAACCTTCCGAACTGGACGCCTCCGCCTCCTCCTCCTCCTCCGATGAGTCAGGGCACTCCGCCTCCTCCACCGCCTCCTCCTCCGGCGAGTGACGATCAGGGCACTCAGCCTCCTTCTCCGGCGCGTGGCGGCATCCGCCTCCTTCTCCGCCTGCGTCGGCGCGCCTGAGCAACCAGCCTCCTCCTTCTCCGCCTCGTCAGCAAGGGCGGAAGAGACCCGCCGCCGCTCTGGCTGATCTAGCACGTCGTAGTCCTTCTCCTCCTCCTCGTAAGCAAGGAAAGAAGACAGCCGCAGCCGCTCCGTCTTCTCTGCCGGTGTCCAGCAGTACAGCCAGAGGCGGGAGGCAATACAGATTCGGTCCTTCTCTGAAGATTCCAGAGAAGTTACCATATGAGAGGACCCCGGAGGAGAACGCCGAGATCGCGCGAGAAGAAGTGAGGAAATTATTTGAAGGGGTGAAAGCAAAGAAACATCCACCTCCGGAGGAGAAGGTAGATCTGGTGAAAGCGAAGCGCACTCTGGCTGCCCTGAAAAAACCAGCAAAGTCTCCGCCGAAAGGCAACTATGAGTGCATTATTGAAAAGTCATTTGTCGAAGCGGAGTGGTCGGGAAGTACTGTCAGTGATCAAAGGTTAAAAAAATGATGAGCTGGGAAAAAAATTCCCCAGCTTGGCGAACAAGCAAACCAATCGTGCCCCCCGCTCAAGGTGCCTACTAATGATCCGAGGATGGTGCCCGGTTATAGCGATCTTGGAGATTACCTGCCCGACGATGTACATTATGAGTTCTTGGAGGTGGAGGAACACAAATACGAGTACGGGAAGCCTCTCGTCAAAGATGAAAGATCTCTAACAACGATGATGCGAAGATTCCATGATTGGTACATGAAAACCTGCAGAGAGTCTGGGGGGAGGAATACTTTGACGCTGAGAGTTAGAGAGGAGCATGACCTCGTTGGAATTGAACTGTTGAATGTTCCATTTGAGGAGTTCTTCTAGTTTTTCAATCAAAAGGCCCTCGATAAAGCAACGGTCACTTTCTACTGTCTATAAGTAGTACTACTTCTGTCATTAAGTCTCTCTATATAGGTCAGCTCTTTCATTGCATGTATTTATAATTATCCTCACTATATTATGCAGATTGAAGATCGCCGAATTGAAGAGAACACAAATCGGTGATATTGGGTTCATTAACACAAATCTCATAGATGCAGCTGAGGTTAAATATCGTGCCGACGATACCGAGGCCAACTTGCTACGATCGTTGGTAAAAAATGAAAACAAAGATATAATACTCTTTCCTTACAACTTCAAGTGAGTGTTATTGTCTTGTGCATATTCGGTTTCCCTTATTAGTCCGGGTTATAGTAATGTAATTGATGAGTTATGCATGCGTGCACAGGTTCCACTATATTCTCCTAGAGATTAAGCTTGAGCAGGGACTAGTAACCGTCTTAGACTCGAGACGAAAAGATCCCCAGGACTATGCGGACATGACTCAAATGCTCAAGAAGTAAGTTAAACCGATCATTATCCACCATATCAGCAACTTTGTTCATTTCCTGATATAAAGTAATTGTTTTCTTTGTCTGGCAGGGTTCGGAGAAAATTCACCAAAAAAGCTCCGGGACTGCCGAAGAAGCTGCAATTTAGACACCCGAAAGTAAGTACTATAGTAACATGTTCCGCGCATCTCCTAGTGATTCAAGCGCTAGTTTCATCAATACCATTTGGCATGCTTGCTTATCAATTTTATCAATTTGATTGACCTCTATTTCTTGTAAAGTGGTTGTGGCAGGAACAAGGGAATGATTACTCTGGATACTACATTTGCGAGTCCATCCGCCACCACTAGTAGAAAACAGGGCTATGGTCCAGGCCGGGTCACCCTATTAGTCCCGGTTCAGTCTAGAACCGGGACCAATGTGGGCATTGGTCCCGGTTTGAGAGCCCAGGGGGGCGGCCGGGCCACGTGGGCCATTGGTCCCAGTTCATGTGGACCTTTTGGTCCCAGTTTGTGGGATGAACCGGGACCAATGGGCCTCGCTCCTGGCTCACCACCATTGGTCCCGGTTGGTAGCTTGAACCGGGAACAAAGGCTCCCCTTTAGTGCCGGCTCATGTCACCAACCGGGACCAATGAGGTGCCTATATATACCCCCTCGCGCAAGAGTAGAGCACAGTGCTCTGTTTTTTCTGGCCGAGGGGGAGAGGGCTTTGTGGTGCTCTAGCTCACCTCCTATGCACATGAGGTGTTCGATGGAATGCCCGAGCCACACTACTTAAGCTTTCTCCTCTCGAAGCTCGACCTCCAAGCTCCATTTTCCTCGAGATTTGTCTAGATTTAGTGGTCCGTCACGCCCCGTCCCCGTCTTCACCGCCGTCGATCACCCGCGCCGATCTCATCACCGACACCACCGTGGTGAGCCTCTTGTTCTTATCTTCTTTGTGAAAGGAAAAATATTCTTACTTGTATGTTTAGATAGATACTTGTATGATTTTCTTACATTTATTATTGCATCTTATATAGTGCGATGGTTTTGGTATCCGCACCCGTCGGCCCTCGTCCTGTCTATGATTCGGATGTGGTATGTATATTATCTTTATAACTATTGGTTCATTTATTGTTTATGAAAATTATGCCGACCAACGTGACATAGATTTTATTTATCTAGGATGTATGTGAATCAGAAATGCCAACCGACCCTATTGTCGAGAGGTTAAATTTAGTTGAAGAAGAAAACAGTTTGTTGAAGGAAAAAATAAAAAAAATTGAGGAGGAGAAGATGATATTGGAGTTGCATGTTGCGGATGTCGTCGATGATCACAAGATCAAGATGGATGCAATGCGCTTGAAAATTAGAAAGATTAGAAAATATGCCATTCATACCAAGGCTTGGTATCATTATGCCGTTGGATCAATTGTTACCTTGGTTGCGATTATGATCGCATTTGTTTTCGCATTGAAATGTTTTACATAGTTTCAATGTATGGTTTAATTAATTAGATGCTCTGGAGAGCTATATGTTGTTAGATGAGAACTATGTATGCACTTTGATTTTAATGTGATGATGAACTTCTATTAATTTGGACACTTAATTATATATAATGCATGCAGATGAACCGGCAATGGATGTACGGTGACAGACACACCCACGAGTACATTAAGGGCGTGCATGAGTTTCTCGATGCGGCTGAGGCAAACAAGCAGAATGGTTTTATGTGTTGTCCATGCACTGAATGTGGGAATATGAGGTCTTACTCTAACCGGAAAATCCTTCACTCCCACCTGCTTTACAAGGGTTTCATGCCACACTATAATATTTGGACGAGGCACGGAGAAATAGGGGTTATGATGGAAGACGGCGAAGAAGAAGAGTACGATGACAACTATGTGCCCCCTGAATACGGTGATGCTGCAACGGGGGGAGCTGGTGAAGATCAAGAGGAACCAGACGATGTGCCCAATGATGCTGCAACGAGTGAAGCTACTGAAGATCAAGAGGAACCAGACGATGTGCCCGATGATGATGATCTCCACCGGGTCATTGTCGATGCAAGGACGCAATGCATTATTCAAAAGGAGAAGCTAAAGTTCGATCGCATGTTAGAGGATCACAAAAAAGGGTTATACCCCAATTGCAAAGATGGCAACACAAAGCTCGGTACCATACTGGAATTGCTGCAGTGGAAGGCAGAGAATGCTGTGGCTGACAAAGGATTTGAGAAGCTACTGAAAATATTGAAGAAGAAGCTTCCAAAGGATAACGAATTGCCCGACAGTACATACGCAGCAAAGACGGTCGTATGCCCTCTAGGATTGGAGGTGGAGAAGATACATGCATGCCCTAATGACTGCATCCTCTACCGCGGTGCATACAAGGATCTGAACGCATGCCCCGTATGCGGTGCATTGCGGTATAAGATCAGATGAGATGACCCTGGTGATGTTGACGGCGAGCCCCCAGGAAGAGGGTTCCTGCGAAGGTGATGTGGTATGCTCCTATAATACCACGGTTGAAACGTCTGTTCAAAAACGAAGAGCATGCCAAGTTGATGCGATGGCACAGTGAGAACCGAAAGAAAGATGGGAAGTTGAGAGCACCCGCTGACGGGTCGCAGTGGAGAAAAATCAAGAGAAAGTACTGGGATGAGTTTGCAAAGGACCCAGGGAATGTATGGTTTGCTTTAAGCGCGGATGGCATTAATCCTTTCGGGGAGCAGAGAAGCAATCACAGCACCTGGCCCGTGACTCTATGTATGTATAACCTTCCTCCTTGGATGTGCATGAAGCGGAAGTTCATTATGATGCCAGTTCTCATCCAAGGCCCTAAGCAACCCGGCAACGACATTGATGTGTACCTAAGGCCATTAGTTGAAGAACTTTTATAGCTGTGGAATGAAAACGGTGTACGTACATGGGATGAGCACAGACAGGAGGAATTTAACCTTAAGGCGTTGCTGTTCGTGACCATCAACGATTGGCCCGCTCTCAGTAACCTTTCAGGACAGACAAACAAAGGATACCACGCATGCACGCACTGTTTAGATGACACTGAAAGTATATACCTGGACAAATGCAGGAAGAATGTGTACCTGGGCCATCGTAGATTTCTTCCGACCAACCATCAATGTCGAAAGAAAGGCAAGCATTTCAAAGGCGAGGCAGATCACCGGAAGAAGCCCGCCATGCGCACCGGTGATCACGTGCTTCCTATGGTCAAAGATTTACACTACGTAATCTTTGGAAAGGGTCCCGGTGGACTAGCTATTTTGAATGACGCTGAGGGACACGCACTCATGTGGACGAAGAAATCTATATTTTGGGACCTACCCTACTAGAAAGACCTAGAGGTCCGCTCCTCAATCGACGTGATGCACATGACGGAGAACCTTTGCGTGAACCTGCTAGGCTTCTTGGGCGTGTATGGGAAGACAAAAGATACACCTGAGGCACGGGAGGACCTGCAATGTTTGCACGAAAAAGACGGCATGCCTCCGAAGCAGTATAAAGGTCCTGCCAGCTATGCTCTTACGAAAGAAGAGAAAGAAATCTTCTTTGAATGCCTGCTCAGTATGAAGGTCACGACTGGCTTCTCGTCGAATATAAAGGGAATAATAAATATGCCAGAGAAAAAGTTTCAGAACCTAAAGTCTCATGACTGCCACGTGATTATGACGCAACTGCTTCCGGTTGCATTGAGGGGGCTTCTACCGGAAAACGTCCGATTAGCCATGGTGAAGCTATGTGCATTCCTCAATGCAATTCTCAAAAGGTGATCGATCCAGAAATCGTACCAAGGCTAAGGAGTGATGTGGCGCAATGTCTTGTCAGTTTCGAGCTGGTGTTCCCACCATCCTTCTTCAATATCATGATGCACGTCCTAGTTCATCTAGTCGACGAGATTGTCATCCTGGGGCCCATATTTCTACACAATATGTTCCCCTTTGAGAGATTCATGGGAGTCCTAAAGAAATATGTCCGTAATCGCGCTAGGCCAGAAGGAAGCATCTCCATGGGCCATCAAACAGAGGATGTTATCGGGTTTTGTATTGACTTCATTCCTGGCCTTAACAAGATAGGTCTCCCTAAATCGCGGTATGAGGGGAGACTGACTGGAAAAGGCACTCTTGGAAGAGACTCAATAATATGCAGGGACGGATATTCTTGGTCTCAAGCACACTACACAGTTCTACAAAACTCTACCTTGGTGACCCCGTATGTCGATGAACACAAGAACAGTCTATGCTCCAAACACCCGGAGCAGTGCGACGACTGGATTACATGTGAACACATCAGGACTTTCAGCAGTTGGTTGGAAACACGTCTTAGAGGTGACAACACTGTTTGTGATGAGTTGTACTTGTTGTCCAGGGGACCATCTTTGACTGTATTGACTTACAAAGGATACGAGATAAATGGGAATACACTTTACACGATCGCCCAAGATCAAACGAGCACTAACCAAAACAGTGGTGTCCGCTTTGATGCAGCAACCGAGAGCGGAAAGGATACATATTATGGTTACATAGTGGACATATGGGAACTTGACTACGGACCTGATTTTAAGGTCCCTTTTTTTAAGTGCAAATGGGTCATTCTGTTTGGCGGCGGCGTACAGGTAGACCCACAGTACGGAATGACAACAGTGGATCTGAAAAATCTTGGGTACACTGACGAACCGTTCGTCCTAGCCAATGATGTGGCACAGGTTATCTATGTGAAGGACATGTCTACCAAACCGAGAAAAAGAAAAGATAAGGAAGCGAATACATCATACGATGAGCCAAAGCGCCACATAGTTCTTTCAGGAAAAAGGGACATCCTGGGAGTGGACGGCAAGATAGACATGTCTGAAGATTATGAAAAGTTTCATGAAATTCCTCCCTTCAATGTCAAGGTTGACCCAAGCATCCTGATAAACAATGAAGATTATCCATGGTTACGGCGCAATAAGCAAATGACACAAGCGAAAAAAAGTGAAGACTTTCTCCCGCAATTTTGTAACACACGAACATGCTACCATTATCCGTTTTGTACATGCACATGCTATGTGGGTGAAATTATGATACCATCCCAACTTTCAACTTTTTTAGAGTTCATTTGAAATGCTTTCATGTCTTATGGTTCGGCCCTCGTAATACCATGACCATTAGTCCCTGGCCCATGCCAACTTTCAACTTTCAACTTTCTAAAACTAATGGCACTAACAGAAAGTTTATAATTTTGCTCCTCGCCCCTGGCCCATGACCATTAGTCCCGGTTTGTGCCACAAACCGGGACTAAAGGGTTGGTCCACGTTGCGGGCCGAGTTTAGTCCCACCTCGCCAACCGAAGGGGGATCACACCGGTTTATAAGCCCTTCCCTCTCTGCCTTGTTGAGCTCCTCTCAAAGTGAAAATAGATGCCCTAATAGAGAAAAGTTTAACCTAAATTCATAGTGAATTTCTCTGAAATTCATAGAAATTTACTAGGAATTTAGGTTGAATTTTCTCTATAAGCGCATCTATTCTCATTTTTTAGTAAGTTAATCACAAACTTGTGATTCAAACAATTTTCAAAGAATTCAAATTTTAACTATTCAAATTTGAAAACTAATGGCACTAACACAAAGTTTATAATTTTGCTGACCTCAAATCAAAAAGAATTAAAAAATAAAGCAAAAAACAAAATAAATAATACAGAAAACAAAACAAAAAAACTAGAAAAAAATAAAAATAGCAACAATAAGTATTTTGTTGTAAGTAGAAATAAAATAAAATAAATAAAGCAACAAAGAAAACAAAAAAACTAAAAAAGTGTTTTCAAATTTGAAAACTAATGGCACTAACAGAAAGTTTATAATTTTTCTAAAACTAAAAGCAAAAAGAATTAAAAAAATAAAGCAAAAAACAAAAGGAAATAAATAATGCAGAAAACAATACAAAAAAACTGGAAAAAAAATAGGGCTCACCCCTATAATATTTGTTATGACTAACTAAAATTACCAAATTGAGTATAATGATAAAACACAGTAATATTAAATAGCAGGAAAAAGATTGACTCAAAAATCAATTTTTATAGTAAAGTTATTCATAAACTAGTGATTCACACAAATTTTGAAAAAAATCAAATTTAAACTATTCAAATTTTAAAACTAATGGCACTAACAGAAAGTTTATAATTTTTGTGACCTAAAATAAAAAAGAAATCACTACAAAACTATAAGTATTTAGTTCTAAGTAGAAACAAAAAAACAAAAAAGTGCCACCTACTGGGCCCCCACGGCCTGAATACGACTAGAAACCCTACCATGGGCCATGATTCAGGCCCGTGGGAGGCCCAGTAGGCCAACAAGCACAGATTGCAGTGTTAGGCCCGAAAGCCTGCTTTAGAGAGGAGCTCGAGAGGGAAGGCGCACCGCACCTTATAAACAGGTGCGCCTCCCTCTCAACTAGCGAGGTCGAACTAAATATTTGGGTTCGGGGCAGCACAGGCCTTTGGTCCCGGTTGGTGGCACCAACCGGGACTAAAGGGGGCATTGGTCCCGATTCGTGGCACCAACCGTGACCAATGCCCTCCTTTAGTCCCGGTTGGTGCCACCAACCGGGACCAAAGGCCGCCGCTTCCCGCCCTTTGGGCTGCTGAAAAGAGGCCTTTGGTCCCGGTTGGTGGCACCAACCGGGACCAAAGGGGGCATTGGTCACGGTTCGTGCCACGAACCTGGACCATTGCTCTGGGTATATAAGGTAGCACTTGTGAAAATTTCGCCAACCGCTCCCATTCGCCCCCGACGCCCCCAGGCCGTTCATCGTCGTCGCCGCCGCCCCGAGCCCGTCGTCGCCCGCTCCCCGTCGTCGTCGCCCCACGCCGCCGTAGGCCTTGTCCCAGTCGCTGCTTGCGCCGTCGCCGGCCTCCTCCTCGTCGTTGCGTGCGCCATCTCCGGCCCCCTCCCCGTCGCCCCGCGCCACGTCGCCGGCCTCCCCCGCGTTGTCGCCCCTGCCCCGCCCGTCGCCGTCGCCCCTGCCCCGCCCGCCGTCGTCGCCCCGTCCCGCCCCGCCCGTCACCGTCGCCGCGGCCCGCCCGTTGCCGTCGCCCTGCCCGTTGGTCCGGCCGGCGCCCCTCCCCTGTTTTTTTATATATTATATATGCTTGTGTATATTGCCTCTTTGTGTATATTATGTATATATGTATTGTGTATATTGCTTCTTTTAAGACTTTTTTCATATATATGTTTGTATTTTGTATTTTTCTTTTTTATAAAAATGTATGTATGTTTTTATGTTCTCTGTGTATATATGTTCATATATGCAAAAGTTAGGTTTAAATATTTAGAAAAGGATTATCTATATATGTTCTCTGATTTAGTACATTTTAGGTTACTTTCATTTTTAGAAAAGTTTTATATATTTAGGAGAGGAAAAAGGGAAATAAGAAGAGGAAAAAGGAGAAGAAGAGGAGAGGAAGAAAAGGAAGAGGAGAAGAAGAAAGGAATAGAGGAGAAGAAGAAAAAATAGAAAAAAATTCTATTTTTTTCTTCTTCTCCTCTATTCCTTTCTTCTTCTCCTCTTTTTTTCTTCTTTTTTTTCTTCGATCTTCTCCCCCTCCCGATAGGAAAGTTTTATATAGAAAGTTACAATTTTAGAAAAAATTTATATATGCAAAAGTTACAATTTTAGAAAAAGAAGGATAGGAAAGAAGAAATAAGAAGAGGAAAGAAAGAAGAAGAGGAGAGGAAAAGAAGAGGAGAAATAAATAAGAAGAAGAAAAAAGAAGAAAAAGAAGAGGAGAAGAAGAAAGGAATAGTGGAGAAGAAGAGAAAATAGAAGAAGAAGAGAAAATAGAATATATTCTATTTTCTCTTCTTCTCCACTATTCCTTTCTTCTTCTCCTCTTTTTTTCTTCTTTTTTTCTTCGATCTTCTCCTCTAGCTATTCCTTTCTTCTTCTCCTCTTTCTTCTTCTTCTTCTTCTTCTTCTTCTTCTTAATTTTTATCGGGAACGAGGGTGTCGAGGATCGCCGAGGGGTCGAGGGTCGGGAACTAGGGTAGAGGGTCGTTAAGGGGTCAAGGGTCGAGGGTTTCAGGGTCGAGGGTTTGAGGGTTCTATAGGGTCGAGGGTCGAGGGTTCCAAGGTCGTCTAGGGGTCGAGGGTTCCAGGGTCGTCGAGGGTTCGAGGGGCCGAGGATCGCCAAGGGGTCGAGAGAGGTTTCCTAGTGTCAAAGTATTGAAGAAATCCATGCCTTCATCATTAGCCGGAAGTAACCAGGGCATGTTGGTACGAAGTTCTGCAAAGTTGCTCTGGAATGGAGTCCCGGATAGAATAATCCGCCTTTTGGTACGAATTCAGCAAAGGCCTTCCAAATAGCGATATTCGGAAGGCTCTTGCTGAACTTTGTACCAAAAAGCGAATTATCCTATCTGGGACTCCATTCCAGAACAACTTTGAAGAGCTTCGTACCATTATGCACATGTTACTTTCGCCTAATGATGAAGACATGGTTTTGTTGAATCCTTTGACACTACGCAACCTCCCGACCCCTCGGCGATCCTCTCGAAAATGAGAGGAAGAAGAAGGTCATCTAGGGGTCGAGGGCTCCAGGGTCGTCGAGGGTTCGAGGGGTCGAGGATCGCCGAGGGGTCGAGAGAGGTTTCCTAGTGTCAAAGTATTGAAGAAATCCATGCCTTCATCATTAGCCGGAAGTAACCAGGGCATGTTGGTACGAAGTTTTGCAAAGTTGTTCGGAATGGAGTCCCGGATAGGATAATCCGCCTTTTGGTACGAATTTAGCAAAGGCCTTCCAAATAGCGATATTCGGAAGGCTCTTGCTGAACTTTGTACCAAAAAGCAAATTATCCTATCTGGGACTCCGTTCCAGAACAACTTTGAAGAGCTTCGTACCATCATGCACATGTTACTTTCGCCTAATGATGAAGACATGGTTTTGTTGAATCCTTTGACACTATGCAACCTCCCGACCCCTCGGCGATCCTCTCGACCATTAGAGGAAGAAGAGGATAAAAAAAGAAGAGGAAGAAGAAAAAAAAGAGGTGAAGAAAGAATAGAGGAGTTCTTCTCCACTCTTTTTTCTTCTTCTTCCTCTTTTTTTTATCAGGAACGAGGGTCGTCAAGGGACATTGATGTAGTGTCGTCGTTGTCGATATATACCCCCTCCCGATAGCTTACTATGATTAGGTAGCTAGTTCTACGTTTGGCACTAATATATCCATCTGTCATGTTTGAATAATAATTGTCATGTTGTAAATATTTGTAGAAACTATGGACACCGCCCTAGACGAAGCAAAAGAAGCGTTGTTGAGGGACATAATCGCAGAAGGAAGTGATGCCGTCTCGTTTTTTCTCAAAGAAACCGATGGTCTGGAAGGAGAGGGTGAACAAGCTGGCTACGGTGACCTAATGCCGGTGCAAGAAGAAGAACATGAGGACGGCTCCGGTGACCCAATGCCAGTGCAAGAAGGAGACCGTGATGACGGCTCCGGTGACCGAACCGAGTCCGGCCAGGTATATATATTAGTTAAGCCTGTGCTGACTAGCTGATTGATGCATTCATTGTTTTGGTATGTACACATATTAATTAAGTCTTTGTTCTTTTTCTAGCCCTCCGGATCGAGCACAACTTCGGTAAAGAGACGAGGCCCGAAGAAAAAGTTGAGCTCGGATGAAAAGTTTGAGATCATAGCAATCGCGCTCGACGGCCAACCGATTGAACCCCTCCGGACAAAGAGCGCATTTGTTGCTCAGTGCGGGGTTCTGGTTAGGGACAAGATCCCGATAAGCATCCAGCAATGGTTTAAGCCGGCTACAGAAGACCCTGAGGTGTCTTATGTCAATGATATGCAGAAAAATGATCTTTGGATTGAGCTGAAGTCAAATTTCACCCTACCGCCAGAGGATAATCCAGAGAACCCAGTTAAAGAGAAATTAATCAAGTCTTTTGCTCTTAAGAGGATGGCAGAACTATTCAGGAGGTGGAAGAAAGAGCTGAATAAGTTTGTCGAAAATAATGAGACACCAGAATTCAAGGGTAGATATGAGAAGATTAGAGATCACTGGCCCGCATTTGTGGCCCACAAGACATCGGAAAAGAGTAAGAAGATGTCAGCGACAAACAAGCAAAATGCTGCGAAGAAGAAGCTTCACCATCGCACGGGGTCAGGTGGCTACCTCGTAGCCCGGCCTAAGTGGTCCAAGACTAAGAATGATCTGGTTGATAAAGGGATCAAACCAGAGACAATTAACTGGCCAGACCGTTGCCGGACTTGGTTCTTCGGGGCTGGCGGAACCTTGGACCCTGTAACAGGGAAGTGCATTTGGACGAACGATCAAATGGACATACCAGTCAGGAAGCTTAAGCAGTATATCGAAGCAGCGCAGGAAGGGACGTTCTTTCCAGACAGAGAGAACGACGAGCTCACAATGGCCCTCGGGAATCCTGAGCACCCTGGACAGACACGAGGCACGCCAGGCTCCATTCCGTGGAAGGTTGGGTTTCCGGACGCAGGCGATTACAAATCCCATGAGAGGAGGAAAAAAGTGCAGCAGACCCAAATGCAGGCGCTGCAAGCAAGGGTAGACGCGATAGAGGAACGAGAAGCAAATCGGAGCAAACGTACTGCCGAAGCCTCCCCTGAAGCTACCCCGCTATCTCAGCGTAGAAGCAGCGTGGCTTCCACCGAGCTGCTTTAGCCGGAGCATGCCTTGACGGCTCCTGCCAGCTATCCCGTGGATGCTACCATGGAGTCTCAAAATTGCCACCTTATGACGCAATGGATGAATTTGAAGGTCAAGGCGGCTGTTGGCTCTGTTTATCCTACTGAACCCGGTGCAACTTTTCAATGCCGGTCGATTCCAGAAGGATATTCTAGGGTGATAGTGGATGAAATAACGAAGGGATTTGAGGACCTCCAGCTTGACCATCCTACCGGTGAAGGGGAGACTCGGCTGGGGTCTGCTCTGAAGACTCCATGCCTATGGCGGAAGGAGCTCATCAACCTTCCAAACTAGACGCCTCCGCCTCCTCCTCCTCCTCCGGCGAGTCAGGGCACTCCGCCTCCTCCACCGCCTCCTCCTCTGGCGAGTGACGATCAGGGCCCTCGGTCGGCTCCTTCTCCGGTGCGTGGCGGCACTCCGCCTCCTTCTCCGCCTGCGCCGACGCGCCCAAGCAGCCAGCCTCCTCCTTCTCCACCTCGTCAGCAATGGTGGAAGAGACCTGCCGCCGCTCCAACTGCTCCGGCACGTCGTAGTCCTTCTCCTCCGCCTCGTAAGCAAGTAAAGAAGACAACCGCTCCGTCTACTCGGTCGGCGTCTAGCAGTACAACCAGAGGCGGGAGGACATACAGATTCGGTCCTTCTCTGAAGACTCCAGAGAAGTTACCATATGAGAGGACCCTGGAGGAGAACGCCGAGATCGCGCGAACCGAAGTGGATGACTGGTTTCAAGGGTTGAGAGCAAAGAGGCATCCACCTCCGGAGGAGAAGGTAGATCTGGTGAAAGTGAAGCGCACTCTGGCTGCCCTA
The DNA here is from genome assembly GCA_034509565.1 of Triticum monococcum. Classification (NCBI taxonomy): domain Eukaryota; kingdom Viridiplantae; phylum Streptophyta; class Magnoliopsida; order Poales; family Poaceae; genus Triticum; species Triticum monococcum. The sequence continues at coordinate 577,958,266 of CM067845.1, forward strand.
ACAAAACCACCGAAGTCTCCGCCGAAAGGAAACTATGAGCGCACTATTGGAAAGGAATTTGCCGAAGCGGGGTGGTCGGGAAGTACTGTCAGTGATCAAAGGCTGAAAGAACGACGAGCTGGGAAACAAATTGAAGGAAATATGCCCTATAGGCAATAATAAAGTTATTATTTATTTCCTTATATCATGATAAATGTTTATTGTTCATGCTAGAATTGTATTAACCGGAAACATAATACATGTGTGAATACATAGACAAACTAGCTCGTTAATCAATGATGGTTATGTTTCCTAACCATGAACAAGGTGTTGTTATTTGATTAACGAGGTCACATCATTAGTTGAATGATCTAATTGACATGACCCATTTCATTAACTTAGCACCCGATCGTTTAGTATGTTGCTATTGCTTTCTTCATGACTTATACATGTTCCTATGACTATGAGATTATGCAACTCCCGTTTACCGGAGGAACACTTTGTGTGCTACCAAACGTCACAACGTAACTGGGTGATTATAAAGGTGCTCTACAGGTGTCTCCAAAGGTAGATGTTGGGTTGGCGTATTTCGAGATTAGGATTTATCACTCCGATTGTCGGAGAGGTATCTCTGGGCCCTCTCGGTAATGCACATCGCATAAGCCTTGCAAGCATTACAACTAATGAGTTAGTTGCGAGATGATGTATTACAGAACGAGTAAAGAGACTTGCCGGTAACGAGATTGAACTAGGTATTGGATACGGACGATCGAATCTCGGGCAAGTAACATACCGATGACAAAGGGAACAATGTATGTTGTTATGCGGTCTGAACGATAAAGATCTTCGTAGAATATGTAGGAGCCAATATGGGCATCCAGGTCCCGCTATTGGTTATTGACCGGAGATGTGTCTCAATCATGTCTACATTGTTCTCGAACCGTAGGGTCCGCACGCTTAATGTTACAATGACAGTTATTATGAGTTTATGCATTTTGATGTACCGAAGTTAGTTCGGAGTCCCGGATGTGATCATGGACATGACGAGGAGTCTCGAAATGGTCGAGACATAAAGATTGATATATTGGAAGCCTATATTTGGATATCGGAAGTGTTCTGGGTGAAATCGGGATTTTACCGGAGTACCGGGAGGTTACCGGAACCCCCCGGGAGCCATATGGGCCTTAATGGGCTTTAGTGGAAAGGAGAAAGGGGCAGCCCAAGGTGGCCGCGCGCCTCCCCCCTCCCCTAGTCCTATTAGGACTAGGAGAGGTGGCCGGCCCCCCTCTCTCTCTTTCCCCCTCGGGGAATCCTAGTCCAACTAGGATTGGGGGGGAGTCCTACTTCCGGTAGGAGTAGGACTCCTCCTGCGCCCTCCTCCTGGCCGGCGGCCCCCTCCCCCTTGGCTCCTTTATATATGGAGGCAGGGAGAACCTCTAGACACACAAGTTGATCATTGATATCGTTCCTTAGCCGTGTGTGGTGCCCCCTGCCACCATATTCCACCTCGATCATATCGTTGTAGTGCTTAGGCGAAGCCCTGCGTCGGTAGAACATCAAGATCGTCACCACGCCGTCGTGCTGACGGAAATCCTCCCCGACGCTTTGCTGGATCGGAGCCCGGGGATCGTCATCGAGCTGTACGTGTGCTAAGAACTCGGAGGTGCCGGAGTAACAGTGCTTGGATCGGTCGGATCGGGAAGACGTACGACTACTTCCTCTATGTTGTGTCAATGCTTCCGCAGTCGGTCTGCGTGGGTACATAGACAACACTCTCCCCTCTCGTTGATGTGCATCACCATGATCTTACGTGTGCGTAGGAAATTTTTTGAAATTACTACGTTCCCCAACAGTGGCATCCGAGCCTAGGTTTTACGGTTTGATGTTATTTGCACGAGTAGAACACAAGTGAGTTGTGGGCGATATAAGTCATACTGCCTACCAGCATGTCATACTTTGGTTCGGCGGTATTGTTGGACGAGATGACCCGGACCAACATTACGCGTACACTTACCGGAGACCGGTTCCCCCGACGTGCTTTGCACACAGGTGGCTTGCGGGCGACTGTCTCTCCAACTTTAGTTGAACCGAGTGTGGCTACGCCCGGTCCTTGCGAAGGTTAAAATGGAGTCTATTTGACAAACTATCGTTGTGGTTTTGATGCGTAGGTGAGATTGGTTCTTTTCATGATGATGAAATTGATGAAGGTAGAAATCAAGAAAAACATCAAGTGTTGATGGTAGACAAGACCACTAGTTTCAAGAAAAGGGCAGAGGGAAGAAGGGGAACTTCAAAAAGAACAGCAAGCAAGTTGCTGCTCAAGTGAAGAAGCCCAAGTCTGGACCTAAGCCTAAGACTGAGTGCTTCTACTGCAAAGGGACTGGTCACTGGAAGCGGAACTACCCCAAGTGATTGGCAGATAAGAAGGATGGCAAAGTGAACATAAGTATATATGATATACATGTTATTGATGTGTACTTTACTAGTGTTTATAGCAACCCCTCAGTATTTGATACTAGTTCAGTTGCTAAGATTAGTAACTCGAAACGGGAGTTGCAGAATAAACAGAGACTAGTTAAAGGAGAAGTGACGATGTGTGTTGGAAGTAGTTCCAAGATTGATATGATCATCATCGCACACTCCCTATACTTTCGGGATTAGTGTTGAACCTGAATAAGTGTTATTTGGTGTTTGCGTTGAGCATGAATATTATTTGATCATGTTTATTGTAATACGGTTATTCATTTAAGTAAGAGAATAAATTGTTGTTCTGTTTACATGAATAAAACCTTATATGGTTACACACCCAATGAAAATAGTTCGTTGGATCTTGATCGTAGTGATACACATAATCATAATATTGAAACCAAAAGATGCAAAGTTAATAATGATAGTGCAACTTATTTATGGCACTACCGTTTAGGTCATATTGGTGTAAAGCGCATGAAGAAACTCCATGCTGATGGGATTTTGGAATCACTTGATTATGAATCACTTGATGCTTGCGAACCATGCCTCATGGGCAAGATGACTAAGACTCCGTTCTTCGGAGCAAGCAACTGACTTATTGGAAATAATACATATTGATGTATGCGGTCCGATGAGTGTTAAGGCTCACGGCAAGTATCGTTATTTTCTGAACTTCACAGATGATTTGAACAGATATGGGTATATCTACTTGATGAAACATAAGTCTGAAACATTTGAAAAGTTCAAAGAATTTCATAGTGAAGTGGAAAACCATCATGACAAGAAAATAAAGTTTCTACGATCTGATCGCAGGGACAAATATTTGAGTTACGAGTTTGGTCTTCAATTAAAACAATGTGGAATAGTTTCACAAACTCATGCCACATGGAACACCACAGCATAATGGTGTGTCCGAACGTCATAACCGTACTTTATTGGATATAGTGCAATCTATGATGTCTCTTACCGATCTACCACTATCGTTTTGGGGTTATGCATTAGAGACAGCTGCATTCACGTTAAATAGGGCACCGTCTAAATCCGTTGAGACGACACCGTGTGAACTATGGTTTGGCAAGAAACCTAAGTTGTCGTTTCTTAAAGTTTGGAGTTGCGATGCTTATGTGAAAAAGTTTCATCTCGATAAGCTCAAACTCAACCCGAAGAAATATGTCTTCATAGGATACCCAAAGGAGACAGTTGGGTACACCTTCTATCACAGTTCCTAAGGCAAGACATTCGTTGCTTATAATGGATCCTTTCTAGAGAAGGAGTTTCTCTCGAAAGAAGTGAGTGGGAGGAAAGTAGAACTTGATAAGGTAATTGTACCTTCTCCCTTATTGGAAAGTAGTTCATCACAGAAATCTGTTCCTATGACTACTACACCAATAAGTGAGGAAGTTAATGATAATGATCATGAAACTTCAGAACAAGATACTACTGAACCTCGTAGATCAACCAGAGTAAGATCCGCGCCAGAGTGGTACGGTAATCCAGTTCTGGAAGTCATGCTACTAGATTATGATGAACCTACGAACTATGAAGAAGCGATGGTGAGCCCAGATTCCGCAAAGTGGCTTGAAGCCATGAAATCTGAGATGGGATCCATGTATGAGAACAAAGTATGGACTTTGGTTGACTTGCCCAATGATCGGCAAGCCATAGAAAATAAATGGATCTTCAAGAGGAAGACAGACGTTGATAGTAGTGTTACTATCTACAAAGCTAGAATTGTCGCAAAAGGTTTTCGACAAGTTCAAAGTATTGACTACGATGAGAGTTTCTCACTCGTATCTATGCTTAAGTTTGTCCGAATCATGTTAGCAATTGCCGCATTTTATGAAATCTGGCAAATGGATAAACAAAATTGCATTCCTTAATGGATTTCTTGAAGAAGAGTTGTATATGATGCAACCAGTAGGTTTTGTCAATCCTAAAGGTGCTAACAAAATATGCAAGCTCCAGCGATTCATCTATGGACTGGTGCAAGCATCTCGGAGTTGGAATACATGCTTTGATAAGTTGATCAAAGCATATAGTTTTATATAGACTTGCGGTAAAGCCTATATTTACAAGAAAGTGAGTGGGAGCACTACAACATTTCTGATAAGTATATGTGAATGACATATTGTTGATCGGAAATAATGTAGAATTATTCTGTAAAGCATAAAGGAGTGTTTGAAAGGAGTTTTTCAAAGAAAGACCTCGGTGAAGCCGCTTACATATTGAGTATCAAGATCTATAGAGATAGATCAAGACACTTGATAAGTTTTTTCAATAAGTACATACCTTGACAAGATTTTGAAGTAGTTCAAAATGGAACAGTTAAAGAAAAAGTTTCTTGCCTATGTTACAAGGTGTGAAGTTGAGTAATACTCAAAGCCCGACCACGGCAGAAGATAGAAAGAGAATGAAAGTCATTCCCTATGCCTCAGTCATAGGTTCTATAAAGTATGCCATGCTGTGTACCAGATCTATTGTATACCCTACACTGATTTTGGCAAGGGAGTACAATAGTGATCTAGGAGTAGATCACTTGACAGCGGTCAAAATTATCCTTAATGGAATAAGGATATGTTTCTCGATTATGGAGGTAACAAAAAGGTTCGCCGTAAAAGGTTACATCGATGCAAGTTTTAACACTAATCTAGATGACTCTAAGTCTCGATCTAGATACATATTGAAAGTGGGAGCAATTAGCTAGAGTAGCTCCATACAGAGCATTGTTGATATAGATATTTGCAAAATACTTACGGATCTGAATATGACAGACCCGGTGACTAAAATTATCTCACAAGCAAAACATGATCACACCTTAGTACTCTTTGGGTGTTAATCACATAGCGATGTGAACTAGATTACTAAATCCAGTAAACCCTTTGGGTGTTGGTCACATGGCGATGTGAACTATGGGTGTTAATCACATGGTGATGTGAACTATTGCTGTTAAATCACATGACGATGTAATCTAGATTATTGACTCTAGTGCAAGTGGGAGACTGAAGGAAATATACCCTAGAGGCAATAATAAAGTTGTTATTTATTTCCTTATATCATGATAAATGTTTATTATTCATGCTAGAATTGTATTAACCGGAAACATAATACATGTGTGAATACATAGACAAACTTAGTGTCACTAGTATGCCTCTACTTGACTAGCTCGTTAATCAATGATGGTTATGTTTCCTAACCATGAACAAGGTGTTGTTATTTGATTAACGAGGTCACATCATTAGTTGAATGATCTGATTGGCATGACCCATTTCATTAGCTTAGCACCCGATCATTTAGTACGTTGCTATTGCTTTCTTCATGACTTATACATGTTCCTATGACTATGAGATTATGCAACTCCCGTTAACCAGAGGAACACTTTGTGTGCTACCAAACGTCACAACGTAACTGGATGATTATAAAGGTGCTCTACAGGTGTCTCCTGTTGGAAATATGCCCTAGAGGCAATAATAAATTGATTATTATTATATTTCCTTGTTCATGATAATCGTTTATTATCCATGCTAGAATTGTATTGAAAGGAAACTCAGATACATGTGTGGATACATAGACAACACCATGTCCCTAGTAAGCCTCTAGTTGACTAGCTCGTTGATCAATAGATGGTTACGGTTTCCTAACCATGGACATTGGATGTCGTTGATAACGGGATCACATCATTAGGAGAATGATGTGATGGACAAGACCCAATCCTAAGCATAGCACTAGATCGTGTAGTTCGTATGCTAAAGCTTTGCTAATGTCAAGTATCATTTCCTTAGACCATGAGATTGTGCAACTCCCGAATACCGTAGGAGTGCTTTGGGTGTGCCAAACGTCACAACGTAACTGGGTGGCTATAAAGGTACACTACGGGTATCTCTGAAAGTGTCTGTTGGGTTGGCACGAATCGAGACTGGGATTTGTCACTCCGTGTAAACAGAGAGGTATCTCTGGGCCCACTCGGTAGGACATCATCATAATGTGCACAATGTGATCAAGGAGTTGATCACGGGATGATGTATTACGGAACGAGTAAAGAGACTTGCCGGTAACGAGATTGAACAAGGTATCGGGATACCGACGATCGAATCTCGGGCAAGTATCGTACCGATAGACAAAGGGAATTGTGTACGGGATTGATTAAGTCCTTGACATCGTGGTTCATCCGATGAGATCATCGTGGAACATGTGGGAGCCAACATGGGTATCCAGATCCCGCTGTTGGTTATTGACCGGAGAACGTCTCGGTCATGTCTGCATGTCTCCCGAACCCGTAGGGTCTACACACTTAAGGTTCGATGACGCTAGGGTTATAAAGGAAGTTAGTATGTGGTTACCGAATGTTGTTCGGAGTCCCGGATGAGATCCCGGACGTCACGAGGAGTTCCGGAATGGTCCGGATGTAAAGATTTATATATGGGAAGTCCTGTTTTGGACACCGGAAGAGTTTCGGGGTTTATCGGTAACGTACCGGGACCACCGGGAGGGTCCCGGGGTCCACCAAGTGGGGCCACCAACCCCAGAAGGCTGCGTGGGCCAAGTGTGGGAGGGGACCAGCCCCTAGGAGGGCTGGTGCGCCCCCCACAAGGGGCCCAAGGCGCAAGGATAAGTGGGAGGGGGCAAACCCTAGTCCAGTTGGGCCTTAAGGCCCACCTAGTGGTTTCCTTCCCCTCTTTTCCCCCTTGGCCGCCCCTTTGGATCCCATCTAGGGCTGCCGCCCCCCCTAGGGGTGGGAAACCCTAGAGGGGGCGCAGCCCTCCCCTTCCCCTATATATATGAGGCTTAGGGGCTGCCCACAACACGGATTAGATCTCTCGTTTGGTGCAGCCCTGCATCTCTCTCTCCCTCCTCTTCTGTGGTGCTTGGCGAAGCCCTGCAGGATAGCCACGCTCCTCCACCACCACCACGCTGTTGTGCTGCTGCTAGAAGGAGTCTTCCTCAACCTCTCCCTCTCTCCTTGCTGGATCAAGGCGTGGGAGACGTCACCGGGCTGTACGTGTGTTGAACGCGGAGGTGCCGTCCGTTCGGCACTTGGTCATCGGTGATTTGAATCACGACGAGTACGACTCCATCATCCCCGTTCACTTGAACGCTTCCGCTTAGCGATCTACAAGGGTATGTAGATGAACTCTCTTTCTACTCGTTGCTGGTCTCTCCATAGATAGATCTTGGTGATACGTAGGAAAATTTTTGAATTTCTACTACGTTATCCAACAGTGGCATCATGAGCTAGGTCTATTGCGTAGATTCTATGCACGAGTAGAACACAAAGTAGTTGTGGGCGTTGATTTTGTTCAATATGCTTGCCGTTACTAGTCTTATCTTGATTCGGCGGCATCGTGGGATGAAGCGGCCCGGACCGACCTTACACGTACTCTTACGTGAGACTGGTTCCACCGACTGACATGCACTAGTTGCATAAGGTGGCTAGCGGGTGTCTGTCTCTCCCACTTTAGTCGGATCGGATTCGATGAAAAGGGTCCTTATAAAGGGTAAATAGCAATTGGCATATCACGTTGTGGTCTTTGCGTAGGTAAGAACCGTTCTTGCTAGAAACCCATAGCAGCCACGTAAAACATGCAAACAACAATTAGAGGACGTCTAACTTGTTTTTGCAGGGTATGCCATGTGATGTGATATGGCCAAAGGATGTGATGAATGATATATGTGATGTATGAGATTGATCATGTTCTTGTAATAGGAATCACGACTTGCATGTCGATGAATATGACAACCGGCAGGAGCCATAGGAGTTGTCTTTATTTATTTATGACCTGCGTGTCAACATAAACGTCATGTAATTACTTTACTTTATTGCTAACCGTTAGCCATAGTAGTAGAAGTAATAGTTGGCGAGGCAACTTCATGAAGACACGATGATGGAGATCATGATGATGGAGATCATGGTGTAATGCCGGTGACGATGATGATCATGGAGCCCCGAAGATGGAGATCAAAAGGAGCAAAGTGATGATGGCCATATCATGTCACTATTTGATTGCATGTGATGTTTATCATGTTTATACATCTTATTTGCTTAGAACGACGGTAGTAAATAAGATGATCCCTTACAACAATTTCAAGAAGTGTTCTCCCCTAACTGTGCACCGTTGCGACAGTTCGTGTTTCGAAGCACCACGTGATGATCGGGTGTTAGATTCTAACGTTCACATACAACGGGTGTAAGACAGATTTACACACGCAAAACACTTAGGGTTAACTTGACGAGCCTAGCATGTGCATAGACATGGCCTCGGAACACAGAAGACCGAAAGGTCGAGCATGAGTCGTATAGAAGATACGATCAACATGAAGATGTTGACCGACGTTGACTAGTCCGTCTCACGTGATGATCGGACACGGCCTAGTTGACTCGGATCATGTAATCACTTAGATGACTAGAGGGATGTCTATCTGAGTGGGAGTTCATAAGATGAACTTAATTATCCTGAACACAGTCAAAAGGATTTTACAAATTATGTCGTAGCTCGCGCTTTAGTTCTACTGTTTAGATATGTTCCTAGAGAAAAAAAAATTAGTTGAAAGTTGATAGTAGCAATTATGCGGACTAGGTCCGTAAACTGAGGATTGTCCTCATTGCTTCATAGAAGGCTTATGTCCTTAATGCACCGCTCAGTGTGCTGAACCTCGAACGTTGTCTGTGGATGTTGCGAACATCTGACATACACATTTTGATAACTACGTGATAGTTCAGTTAAACGGTCTAGAATTGAGGCACCAAAGACGTTTTGAAACGTCGCGAAACATATGAGATGTTTTGAGGGCTAAAATTGGGATTTCAAGCTCGTGCCCACGTCAAGAGGTATAAGACCTCCGACGATTTTCTTAGCCTACAAACTAAGGAGAAAAGCTCAATTGTTGAGCTTGTGCTCAGATTGTCTGAGTACAACAATCATTTGAATCAGGTAGGAGTTGATCTTCCAGATGAGATAATGATGTTTCTCCGAAGTCATTACCACCAAGCTGCTAGAGCTTCGTGATGAACTATAATATATCAGGGACATATATGATGATCCTTGAGTTATTCGCGATGTTTGACACCGCGAAAGTAGAAATCAAAAGGGGAGCATCAATTGTTGATGGTTGGTGAAACCACTAGTTTCAAGAAGGGCAAGGGCACAAAGGGATACTTCATTAAACAGCAATTCAGCTGCTGCTCTAATGAAGAAACCCAAGGTTGAACCCAAACCCGAGACTAAGTGCTTCTGTAATAAGGGGAACAGCAACTGGAGCAGAATTACCCTAGATACTTGGTAGATAAGAAGGCTGGCAAGGTCGATAGAAGTATATAGGATATACATTGTGTTGATGTGTACTTTACTAGTACTCCTAGTAGCACCAGGGTATTAGATACCGGTTCGGTTGCTAAGTGTTAGTAACTCGAAATAAAAGCTACGGAATAAACGGAGACTAGCTAAAGGTGAGCTGATGATATGTGTTGGAAGTGTTTCCAATGTTGATGTGATCAAGCATCGCACGCTCCCTCTACCATCGAGATTGGTGTTTGCGTTGAGCATAGACATGATTGGATTATGTCCATCGCAATACGGTTATTCATTTAAGGAGGATAATGGTTACTCTGTTTATTTGAATAATACCTTCAATGGTCTTACACCTAAAATGAATGGTTTATTGAATCTCGATCGTAGTGATACACATGTTCATGCCAAAAGATAGTAATGATAGTACCACCTACTTGTGGCACTGCCACGTAAGTCATATCGGTATAAAACGCATGAAGAAGCTCCATGTTGATGGATCTTTGGGCTCACTCATTTTTGAAAAGTTTGAGACATGCGAACCATGTCTATTGGTGTATATGCATGAGGAAACTCCATGCAAATGGACCGTTTGTACTCAATTGATTTTGAATCACTTGAGACATGCAAATCATACCACATGGGCAAGATGACTGAAAGCCTCGTTCTCAGTAAAATGGAACTAGAAAGCAACTTGTTGGAAGTAATACATTTTGATGTGTGCAGTCCAATGAGTACTGAGGCGTGTAGTGGATATCGTTATGTTCTTACTTCACAGATGATTTGAGTGGATGTTGAGTGCATTTACTTGATGAATCACGAGTCTGAATTATTGAAAGGTTCAAATAATTTCAGGGTGAAGTTGAAAGATCGTCGTGACAAGAGGATAAAATATCTATGATATGATCATAGAGATGAATATCTGAATTACGAGTTTGGCACAGAATTAAGACATTGTGGAAATTGTTTCACAACCGATACAGCCTGGAACACCATAGTGTGATGGTGTGTCCGAACATCATAAATGACACCCTATTGGATATGATGCATACCATGATGTTTTTTATCGAATTACCACAATAATTTATGGGTTAGGCATTAGAGACAACCACATTCACTTTAAATAGGGCACCACGTAATTCCGATGAGGTGACACCGTATGAACTATGGTTTAGAGAAACCTAAGCTGTCATTTCTTAAAAGGTTTGGGGCTGCGACGCTTATGTGAAAAGTTTCAGGCCGATAAGCTCGAACCCAAAGCGGATAAATGCATCTTCATAGGACACCCAAAACAGTTGGGTATACCTCCTGTCTCAGATCCGAAAGCACTAAGGGATTGTTTCTAGAATCGGGTCCTTTCTCGAGGAAAAGTTTCTCTCGAAAGAATTGAGTGGGAGGATGGTGGAGACTTGATGAGGTTATTGAACCGTCTCTTCAACTAGTGTGTGGCAGGGCACAGGAAATTGTTCCTGTGGCACCTACACCAATTGAAGTGGAAGCTTATGATATTGATCACGAGACTTCGGATCAAGTCACTCCCAAACCTCGTAGGATGACAAGGATACGTAATCCTGTCTTGGAAGTCATGTTGCGAGACAACAATGAACCTACGAGCTATGGAGAAGCGATGGTGGGCCCGAATTCCGATAAATGGCTCGAGGCCATATAATCCGAGAGAGGATCCATATATGAAAACAAAGTGTAGACTTTGGAAGAACTACTTGATGGTCGTAAGGCTGTTAGGTACATATGGATTTTAAAAGGAAGACAGACAATGATGGTAAGTGTCACCATTAAGAAAGCTCGACTTGTCGTTAAGATGTTTTCCGACAAGTTCAAGGAGTTGACTACGATGAGATTTTCTCACTCGTAGCGATGCTAAGAGTCTGTTGGAATTATATTAGCAATTACTGCATTATTTATGAAATCTTGCAGATAGGGTGTCAAAACATTGTTTCCTCGACGATTTATGAGGAAAGGTTGTATGTGATACAATCGGAAGGTTTTGTCAACCCTGAAATATGCTAATAAATATGCAAAGCTCCAGCAATCCTTCTAAGGACTGGAGTAAGCATCTCGGAGTTGGAATGTATGCTTTGATGAGATGATCAAAGATTTTGGTGTATACAAAGTTTATGAGAAACTTGTGTTTCCAAAGAAGTGAGTGGGAGCACTATAGAATTTCTGATAAGTATATGTTATCGACATATTGTTGATCAGAAGTGACGTAGAATTTCTGGAAAGCATATAGGGTTATTTGGAAAGTGCTTTTCAATGGAAAGCCTGGATTAAGCTACTTGAACATTAAGCATCAAGATCTATAAAGGATAGATCAAAACGCTTAATGGTACTTTCAAATGAGCACATACCTTGACATGATCTTGAAGGTGTTCAAGATGGATCAGTCAAAGAAGAAGTTCTTGCCTGAGTTGTAAGGTATGAAGTTAAGACTTAATGCTCGACCACGGCAGAATAGAGAGAAAGGACGAAGGTCGTCCCCTATGCTTAAGACATAGGCTCTACAGTATGCTATGCTGTGTACCGCACCTGAAGTGTGCCTTGCCATGAGTCAGTCAAGGGGTACAAGAGTGATCCAAGAATGGATCACAGGACAGCGGTCAAAGTTATCCTTAGTAACTAGTGGACTAAGGGATTTTCTCGATTATGGAGGTGGTAAAAGAGTTCGTCGTAAAGGGTTACGCCGATGCAAACTTTGACACTAATCCAAATTATTCTGAGTAGTAAACTGGATTCGTATAGTAGAACAGTTATTTGGAATAGCTCCAAATAGAACGTGGTAGCTACATCTAGGAGATGACATAGAGATTTGTAAAGCACACACGGATCTGAAAGGTTCAGACCCGTTGACTAAAACCTCTCTCACAAGCAACATGATCAAACCTAAAACTCTTGGGTGTTAGTCACATGACGATGTGACCTGTGAATGTTAATCACATGGCGATGTGAACTAGATTATTGACTCTAGTGCAAGTGGGAGACTGTTGGAAATATGCCCTAGAGGCAATAATAAATTGATTATTATTATATTTCCTTGTTCATGATAATCGTTTATTATCCATGCTAGAATTGTATTGATAGGAAACTCAGATACATGTGTGGATACATAGACAACACCATGTCCCTAGTAAGCCTCTAGTTGACTAGCTCGTTGATCAATAGATGGTTACGGTTTCCTAACCATGGACATTGGATGTCGTTGATAACGGGATCACATCATTAGGAGAATGATGTGATGGACAAGACCCAATCCTAAGCATAGCACTAGATCGTGTAGTTCGTATGCTAAAGCTTTGCTAATGTCAAGTATCATTTCCTTAGACCATGAGATTGTGCAACTCCCGGATACCGTAGGAGTGCTTTGGGTGTGCCAAACGTCACAACGTAACTGGGTGGCTATAAAGGTACACTACGGGTATCTCTGAAAGTGTCTGTTGGGTTGGCACGAATCGAGACTGGGATTTGTCACTCCGTGTAAACGGAGAGGTATCTCTGGGCCCACTCGGTAGGACATCATCATAATGTGCACAATGTGATCAAGGAGTTGATCACGGGATGATGTATTACGGAACGAGTAAAGAGACTTGCCGGTAACGAGATTGAACAAGGTATCGGGATACCGACGATCGAATCTCGGGCAAGTATCGTACCGATAGACAAAGGGAATTGTGTACGGGATTGATTAAGTCCTTGACATCGTGGTTCATCCGATGAGATCATCGTGGAACATGTGGGAGCCAACATGGGTATCCAGATCCCGCTGTTGGTTATTGACCGGAGAACGTCTCGCTCATGTCTGCATGTCTCCCGAACCCGTAGGGTCTACACACTTAAGGTTCGATGACGCTAGGGTTATAAAGGAAGTTAGTATGTGGTTACCGAATGTTGTTCGGAGTCCCGGATGAGATCCCGGACGTCACGAGGAGTTCCGGAATGGTCCGGAGGTAAAGATTTATATATGGGAAGTCCTGTTTTGGACACCGGAAGAGTTTCGGGGTTTATCGGTAACGTACCGGGACCACCGGGAGGGTCCCGGGGTCCACCAAGTGGGGCCACCAACCCCAGAAGGCTGCGTGGGCCAAGTGTGGGAGGGGACCAGCCCCTAGGAGGGCTGGTGCGCCCCCCACAAGGGGCCCAAGGCGCAAGGATAAGTGGGAGGGGGCAAACCCTAGTCCAGTTGGGCCTTAAGGCCCACCTAGTGGTTTCCTTCCCCTCTTTTCCCCCTTGGCCGCCCCTTTGGATCCCATCTAGGGCTGCCGCCCCCCCTAGGGGTGGGAAACCCTAGAGGGGGCGCAGCCCTCCCCTTCCCCTATATATATGAGGCTTAGGGGCTGCCCACAACACGGATTAGATCTCTCGTTTGGTGCAGCCCTGCATCTCTCTCTCCCTCCTCTTCTGTGGTGCTTGGCGAAGCCCTGCAGGATAGCCACGCTCCTCCACCACCACCACGCCGTTGTGCTGCTGCTAGAAGGAGTCTTCCTCAACCTCTCCCTCTCTCCTTGCTGGATCAAGGCGTGGGAGACGTCACCGGGCTGTACGTGTGTTGAACGCGGAGGTGCCGTCCGTTCGGCACTTGGTCATCGGTGATTTGAATCACGACGAGTACGACTCCATCATCCCCGTTCACTTGAACGCTTCCGCTTAGCGATCTACAAGGGTATGTAGATGAACTCTCTTTCTACTCGTTGCTGGTCTCTCCATAGATAGATCTTGGTGATACGTAGGAAAATTTTTGAATTTCTGCTACGTTCTCCAACATCTCCAAAGGTAGATGTTGGGTTGGAGTATTTCAAGATTAGGATTTGTCACTCCAATTGTCGGAGAGGTATCTCTGGGCCCTCTCGGTAATGCACATCACATAAGCCTTGCAAGCATTACAACTAATGAGTTAGTTGCGAGATGATGTATTACAGAACGAGTAAAGAGACTTGCCGTAATGAGATTGAACTAGGTATTGGATACCGACGATCGAATCTCGGGCGAGTAACATACCGATGACAAAGGGAACAACGTATGTTGTTATGCGGTCTGACCGATAAAGATCTTCGTAGAATATGTAGGAGCCAATATGGGCATCCAGGTCCCGCTATTGGTTATTGATCGGAGATGTGTCTCAGTCATGTCTACATTTTTCTTGAACCGTAGGGTCCGCACGCTTAACGTTACGATGATAGTTATTATGAGTTTATGCATTTTGATGTGCCGAAGTTAGTTCGGAGTCCCGGATGTGATCACGGACATGACGAGGAGTCTCAAAATGGTCGAGACATAAAGATTGATATATTGGAAGCCTATATTTGGATATCGGAAGTGTTCCGGGTGAAATCGGGATTTTACCGGAGTACCGGGAGGTTACCGGAACCCCCAGGGAGCCATATGGGCCTTAATGGGCTTTAGTGGAAAGGAGAAAGGGGCAGCCCAAGGTGGCCGCACGCCTCCCCCCTCCCCTAGTCCTATTAGGACTAGGGGAGGTGGCCGGCCCCCCTCTCTCTCTTTCCCCCTCGGGGAATCCTAGTCCAACTAGGATTGGGGGGGAGTCCTACTCCCGGTAGGAGTAGGACTCATCCTGCGCCCTCCTCCTGGCCGGCAGCCCCCTCCCCCTTGGCTCCTTTATATACGGAGGCAGGGAGCACCTCTAGACACACAAGTTGATCATTGAGATCGTTCCTTAGCCGTGTGCGGTGCCCCCTGCCATCATATTCCACCTCGATCATATCGTTGTAGTGCTTAGGCAAAGCCCTACGTCGGTAGAACATCAAGATCGTCACCACACCGTCGTGCTGACGGAAATCCTCCCCGACGCTTTGCTGGATCGGAGCCCGTGGATCGTCATCGAGCTGTACATGTGCTAAGAACTCGGAGGTGCCGGAGTAACGGTAATTGGATCGGTCGGATCGGGAAGACGTACGACTACTTCCTCTACGTTGTGTCAACGCTTCCGCAGTCGGTCTGCGTGGGTACGTAGACAACACTCTCCCCTCTCGTTGCTATGCATCACCATGATCTTATGTGTGCGTAGGAAATTTTTTGAAATTACTACGTTCCCCAACACAAATTGCCCAGCTCGGCGAACAAGCGAAGCAATCGTGCCCCCCGCTCAAGGTGCCTAGCCACAACGCCGCTAATGATCCGAGGATGGTGCCCGGTTATAGCAATCTTGCAGATTACCTGCCCGACGAAGTACATTATGAACCCATGGACGTGCAGATACAAAGATACGAGTACGGGAAGCCTCTCGTTAAAGATGAAAGATCTCTATCAACGATGATGCGAAGATTGCATGATTGGTACTTGAAAATCTTCAGAGACTCTGGGGGAGGAGTACTTTGTATGTGAAAGTTAAAAAGGAGCATGACCTCGTTGGAATTGAACTATTGCCTGTTTCATTTGAGGAGTTCTATCAGTTTTTCAATCAATTGGCCCTCGATAAAACAATGGTCGCCTGCTACTGTTTGTAAGTAGTACTACTTCTGTCATTAAGTTTCTCTATATAGCTTAGCTCTTTCATTGCATGTATTTATAATCATCCTCACTATATTATGCAGATTGAAGATCGTCGAATTGAAGAAAAGACAAGTCGGTGATATTGGGTTTATTAACACATATCTCATAGATGCAACTCAGGTTAAATTTCATGCCGCAGCTACCGAGGCCAACTTGCTACGATCGTACGTAATAAATGAAAACAAAGATATAATACTCTTACCTTACAACTTCAAGTGAGTGTTACTGTCTTGTGCGTATTCGGTTTCCCTTATATATTAGTCAAGGTTATAGTAATGTAATTGATGAGTTATGCATGCGTGTGCAGTTTCCACTATATTCTCCTAGAGATTAAGCTTGAGCAGGGACTAGTAACCGTCTTAGACTCAAGACGAAAAGATCCCCGGGACTATGCAGACATGACTCAAATACTCGAGAAGTAAGTTAAATCGATCATTATCCACCATATGAGCAACTTTGTTCATTTCTGATATATCAAGTAATTGTTTTCTTTGTCCGGCAGGGTTTAGAGAAAATTCACCAGAAAAGCTCCGGGACTGCCGAAGGAGCTGCAATTTAGACACCCGAAAGTAAGTACTATAGTAGCATTTTAAGCGCATCTACTAGTCATTCAAGCGCTAGTTTCATCAATACCATTTGGCATTCTTGCTTATCAGTTTGATTAACCTCTATTTCTTGTAAAGTGGTTGTGGCAGGAACAAGGGAATGATTTTTGTGGATACTACGTTTGCGAGTCCATCCGCCACACGACCTGTGAGCGGGGCTACACCAACGAACAATATGAAGTACGTAAATAACAACATTCACAATTTTATTTTATTACCATCATTTGTGTTGAGTTTCATTCATTCATATATATATATATGTATTGACCCCTTTCTTTAAATTAGATGTTTCGGAAGCGGGATGAACTCCTAGCACCAGCTCGCATGCGAGCAATTCAAGAGGAATTGGCGGCATTCTTTCTTGACCACGTGATCCCTGAAGATGGAGAATTTTATGTGGACCCTGAGTCCGTATGATTATATTTGTAAGAAATAATTATTGTATATATGTAGCCGGTAGTGTCAGATAGATATACGAGAACTTGTTGTTCGACCAATCTCTCGGAGAAGGAGAGGTGGTCGATATCACTTCTCTCTGTATGCATATATGTTCATGACGATCTTCTGTTTCCTTCGTTTGCTTACTAGCTAGCTAGCGTGTCTAGTCCTCTCTATACGTATGTATAGTACGTAGCGTCGACCAAGCATGGACATAAGAGAGGACACTTCTCTCTATTAATTATAGCTAGCTAACACAATATATGAAACACCTAAATTAACCCCCCAAAACCCCCAAACCCGCCCCCCCCCCCCCCCTTCAAAAAAAACAAAAACCCCAGCCACAGAAATGCTGACGCGTGGATGCCTATTGGTCCCGGTTGGTGCCACCAACCTGGGCTCTGCGCACTGCCCACGTGGAGGCCCATCAGTCCCGGTTCTGGATTGAACCGGGACTAAAGGGTCGGGGCATTAGTACCGACACTTTAGTCCCGGTTCAGGAACCGGGACTAAAGGCCCTTACGAACCGGGACTATAGGCCCTTTTTCTATCAGTGCACACGACCTGTGAACGAGGGTACTCTGACGAACAATATGAAGTGCGTAAGCAATAATACTCACAATTTTATTTTATTACCATCATTTGTGTTGAGTTTCATTTATTCATATATATATATGTGTGTGTGTGTGTGTGTGTGTGTGTGTGTGTGTGTGTATGTATTGGCCCCCTTCTTCAAATTAGATCTTTCGGATGCGGGATGAACTCCTAGCACCAGCTCGTATGCGAGCAATTCAAGAGGAATTGGCGGCATTCTTCCTTGATCACGTGATCACTGAAGACGGAGAATACTATGTGGATCCTGTGTTCGTATATAATTAGGAGATTATATTGTAAGAGATAATTATTGTGTATATGTAGCCGGTAGTGTCGGATAGGTATACGAGAACTTGTTGTTCGACCAATCTCTCGGAGAAGGAGAGGTGGTCGATATCACTTCTCTCTGTATGCATATATGTTCATGACGATCTTCTGTTTCCTTCGTTTGTTTACTAGCTAACTAGCGTGTCTAGTCCTTTTTATACGTATATAGTACGTAGCGTCGACCAAGCACGGACATAAGAGAGGACACTTCTCTCTATTAATTAGCTAGCTAACATAATATATGAAACACCTAAATTAACCTCCCAAAACCCCCAACCCCCCCCCCCCCCCCTTCCAAAAAAACAAAAACCTCAGCCCCTTAAATGCTGACACGTGGATGCCTATTGGTCCCGGTTGGTGGCACCAACCGGGACCAAAGGCAAAAAAAAAACCTCAGCCCCTGAAATGCTAACGCGTGGAGGCCCATCCTGCCTGGGCTCGGCGCACCGACCACGTGGAGGCCCATCCGTCCCGGTTCCTGTTTGAACCGGGATTAAAGTGCCAAGGCATTAGTAATGACCCTTTAGTCTCGGTTCAAAAATCGGGACAAAAGGGCCTTACCAACCGGGACAAAAGACCCTTTTTCTACTAGTGGCCGAACGACATGACGATGAATGGAAAAGAGTGGCGTGGAGGCTAGGGTTCAGTAAAGCAGACGAGCGGGTGAGCTGGAAAGAGACGAGCAGGCGAGGCGGCTAGCGACGAGCGATGGGACCGGGAACGAGGCTGGAGCAGTACGTGCAAGCTAGCTAGATGGGTGCAAATGGACAAAAATGGCCTTTATCTGAAATTTTAACACAAAATGGCCTTGATCAAAAAATATTTCTCAAAATGACCCCTTTTGCATGACGTCCAGGGCTAGGGCGCCATGTTAGATAGCGTGACGCCCCGGACTAGGGTGTCATGCTATTTGGCATGGAGCCCTAGGGCAGGGCATCATGCTACATGTCGCTACCATGGCGTCCTAGCTCGGAGCGTCATGCTTTGTGAAATATTTTCATATTTGAGTCATTTTGTGTTGAAGTTTCAGATAAGACCGGGTTTTTTCATTTTCACTCGGGAGGCTGCAGAGTACGTGCAAGCTAGCTAGATGGAGGCAGCAGCAGTACGTACGGGGCGACGCGGCTAGGTTTAGGCAACGGGCGCGCGGGCGGTGGCGGCGGCGGAGGTGACATGCGGCGGCGGCGGCAAGGCAGAAGCGATGTTGTAATCTAAAAAACTGATATCATGTATGATATGAGAATTGCATAATGTATTAATCAGGTACAAACGCATATATATATATGATATATAAAAGTGAGCCATAACTTTAACTATACAAGAAACTGGAAGCTAAATCCAATACACAAATATGCACAACACAATTACTTAACAAGTAAGAATGACTCAGTCAGACCGGACAGTCTTTTTTGAGAAAGTCCTCAAACAGTCTTCTTCTTCTTTTTTGAGCAAAAGTCCTCAAACAGTCTTCTTCTTTTTTTTTTGAGCAAAAGTCCTCAAACAGTCAAACCACAAGATTGTATCAACGTTACCATGTGATTACACGTACTTGGGCCTCCTACTCAAATTTAAAATCTGAAGAAGAGAAAAAGAAAAGCCCAGGAGAAACCCCGTTTGTCCCCCGTTCGCGGACGTGACGACTGACGTGGTTATCCCGTGATTAGCGCCGTACTGCGATTAGGGCTGCCGATCGGCGACGTGCTCCTCCTTCCTGCCCGCTCGCCATTAGATTGAGAACACAAGTTGGGAGGATGGATCCCGCGCCTGATCCACTACCCATGGAGATGAAGTATGTCTCCAGCGTCCATGAGCTGGAGGCGCACTGCGCCAATCGCGAACCCAATCAGATCTCCTTCCGCTTTCGCACGTCCTTGCCTCTCAAATCCAGCGACCGACTCATGATCCTAGTCCAACCGGGCAACTCTGGTTTCCGCGTCCACGATCGACAGCTTCTCTACTGCAAACGCAAGGCCAGGGGTGCAGTCGAGGATGGTTTTGAGAAACTCATCGAAGGCTCTGTCCGGGGCCTAGTGTACGATCATTCCCTAGACGACAGAGCTCACTTCTTAACATTGAGATGTTGTATCAAAACTATCAATCTCCAAAATGAAAGGAAAAACATATCCACCCTTATAAATATAGAGCAATTAGAATATTTGAGTATTTACATTTTTTCATGGATATGCCCTTCCTATCATTTATGACTTTTTTTTTGCACAAAGGCCAAAGGCCATATATAAAAGTTGACCAGATGGCCATCCACTGATATTAAAAATTACACACTGGTTTGGGAAATTGAATTGCACTCACTGGCGGCCCACCATTAGTGGCAGACGGAAGACGAGGGGACTCATGGTCTCGCCGGCGGGGAGCGGTGGCACATAGGTTTTTGGAGAGGTAGCGCTTGGAAAGGCTTGAATAAAATATACTCTTCTTTTTCTCTCTACTCCCTCCGTCTAGGTGAACAAGCCATCTTAGGTTGTGCGCCGCAATCAAGATGGAGAGGAAAACGAGAACACTTAATGTTTATTTGCTAATTAATATCATTGCATGCAATGAAGTAACCACTGCATGTCATGTTTGGTAGTCTCAAATCATTAAAAGCATACACGCCCCACATCTTTTATTGGTTGATTCCTTTATTTATGTCAAAAAACAAGAAACAATGTGAGAGTTAATGCATCACGCCTATGTGTTTTGAGACTATTTGATTTTTCTAAGAGCAAGTATAATAGGTCCTAATCAGCAGGCTATAAGCCATTCCACATCATCAAAATCCTAGCTGGAAGAGAGAGGAGGGAAGAAAGAGAAGGAAGCGGGCGCTTCACTCGTCGCCGGCTCTAGCTCTAGAAACAAGAAAAAGTAACCCACATGCAGCCGTGTGCAAGGTAAAAAGCTGGGCGTTCCTTCCTCTCTCCCAATCAGGTGAGCTTCCTTGTCTCCATCCACATGCAAACATTGATTATTATAGTCATTCTAATAGCCAGTGTATAGTCAATCTATTGTACAAGTGGGCTGTAATGAAGACTGAATGTGACATGGCCTTGGCATATAGCCAACAGCCGGCTCTTTTATTAACCATGCTCTAAGGTGACTTACACATCTAGACAAAGGAGTATTATTTACATGTCTTGCACACACCAGGGAAACTCATCCGATGCATGCATCGCTGTATATTTAAGTCATGCATCAGTTTTCATGAAAATCTGTCTCGCCCCCCAACTCAACCACACACCGATAACGAAGGCAACCTTTCAGCCAGTACAAAATGTACGTTAGTTATCCTTTAGCTAAGTATAGAGGCCTCGGAAAGTTTTCTGCGGTTGGACGGCCGGCGAATCACCCACTTCTTCTATATTACCCAACAACACGGAAATATTCCATCATGCCTCCTAATCCTAAAGTGTGCACGGCCTCCAGTTCCGGCCAACGAACTAACTGGTTCCCAATGAGGTCTTCTGACCATCATTCCCAACCGTACGATTGATCTTGTGTTTTGTGCGAGGTGAGTGATGTGGGCAAACTAAAAGAGACCAAGGATCGTTGTGTCATTTTAAAGGCGGGGGCTGAAGAGCACATGCGCGAGGCAGGTATCAATGGATCTATCAGTCCTGGTGCCGTCAAGGCTGATGTACCAATGCAATTATCAGCGGGCAGATTCTAAACCCATGTGCCATGGTAAGTAGTGCGGGTGCATTAAGATAGGGGCGCGCGGAGGTGGGCGGCTATGGCGTATTCTGAACCCATGTGCCATGGTAATCTAAACACATAACCTTCTTGTGTTATGTGTTTAGGTTATTGATAAGCGTTGGCGTGTGACAATGAAAAATGAACAGTTTGTGGCCCGCCATGCTAAATGGTACTATTAGCTTTTATAACTAATATATGGCGTGTCTTACATTTCTGTACTCGTCCCTTGAGTTTTTCTACCAACTTAATCAAAGATATTGATGGAACTTAAACTTTGTGTTCACTTTCTCCTTCATCATCACTATTGTTGGTGGTGGCAATGTAATTTTGTGTACAGTGCATCGCCATGTTTCTAGATGCTTTCGCACATGGTTCGTTGTCCGTAAAAAGTTACTATAACATTTATCTCATGCTCGGTCTCATCATGTCATCAAAGTTCCCTCTGATCATCCACATTTTGTTCTTTCATTGTCTTAACATCTTTTAGCACATCGACAAGACTCTTTGCTTAATTAGAACCTTATTCTTTGGATGACAGCATTATTTTTGGTCTTCTCTTCGTATGATATGCATGCTCACTCGAACACAATAGCATATTGGCGTAGATAAAAAAAATTGTTACCTGGCTTCATTCATTTCTTGTGTGAGACATTGAGATTCATGCACATGCATACGCTATCCGATTCTGGTTTAGCACTTCTCCACTGCTTCTAGCTGCCTTGAATTCCCCGAGTGATCTCTAATTCTTGTGTGACTGCCCTCATGTATGTTTTGATTTATCAACCCCTTTTCGTACTACTGAATATGTGTGTATTAGACTATTAGTACTTCTAAAGCAAATTGCATATTGTATTCATTTTGTTTTCCACAACTCCATATATGCTAATTTCTAAACTTAGCTAATTACTGGACAACTTTTCACTATTACACAACACTGGTTTGGTCTATTAAGTTAGTTCTGAAATGAGCTTTCTTACAACTATGCCTAAAAATCTTAATATGTAGTATTTAGGATGCAAGCTGGAGTGGGGTAACAGAAGAGGAGCATGGCAGGGGTATGTCCATCGTCGACTACACGGCGTACATTGGCAGCACTAAAGCCACGGGAAAACACTCTCCTATCTTAGGAGAGATGCTCCCCTACACCCAACCCTCCTGGCTCGGCTGCCATGGCAGCGGATGCTGCCACGCTGCAGACTCCAAGCAGGGGGTGGACTTTGCGGCACCGCCGCCCTGTGACTCCGAGGAGTTCGACAATGTCGGTGACCCTAATGACGCGCACTGCTACTACCGCATCTCCGATCTGTCGGGGCTGAACACCACCACATATGGTGTGACCGAGCGTCTCCTATAGCTGCATGAGTACAAGCAAGCGAACTTCGCTGAAGCTGAGCCGCACAAACTATGGACTTGCAGCAAGCGAGTGATCAAATCCAGCAAATCAGCTCCTATGTAGGCTCTGTGGGTGGATAGAAACGGGATTGTATTTCAACAGGGCAGCTCACTCTCACTCAGCTGTGATGCCAGTATTCTTTGGCAAGTTCTCCTCCCAATTGACCAACGCCTAGACGTTGATCAGTGGCTAGCTAGAACTGGACAACAGTCTACACCAGAACTCGTTTTCCTATAGCACTGTGCAATGCTGGTCTTGCTCAACTCTCCACATTGTTGTCCTCTTGTCGTGACTTTTATAGTTTTTCCCATGTGAAGTGTAGATAGCAAGCTGGACGCGGTCCACATCCCTACGCTGGAGAATTTCCCAATACCTCCCACTCCGATCAAATGCATTTAGTTGACATCTTCATCACATTCATTACACTGCTTGTTGCATTTCATTAGTGGACAGAGAGCCTTCACCACTACTACCAATGAAAAAATGAGATCTTCAAATGAGTTTGCCCCTTCTTTAATTGTTTTTGTGTAAGATTGTGGATGAACCTACCCGTGAGCTAGGAGTGCTTTCACATGGTAATGTTGTGTGTGATGTAAGTAGGAGGGATGTGGTGTGAATGGGAGCACATTATGTAGGCCTCATTCATGTACCTGGATATCCGGTGTTGAATAATGTTAGGTCATATATCTTGGAAATAACATGGCTAAGTTTGGATAAGAAGAGATTGTCTATCTTTAAATTGTATGAGATTTGTTGAATCTTGATCACTTTTCTCAGCCAGCGAAGTGATATGCATCCATCCTCGCAATGAAAAAATTACATATATGTATACATAACAAATATATATGATGTGTAGCAGTGGAATATTATATGAGGATAATTAATTGGTAAAGAAGCTGATTAACATGGGTTAAGAGCAACTCCAATAGCTCCTATAAAAATCTTCCGTAAAAGTGGTTTTTACGGGATGACCTCATAGTTTACGGGTAGTTCTCAGACATCAACTTTTCTCGGTTCCTGTAAACCTCTTTCCATAAAATCTTTTATTTTATTTTTAGTTAAACAAACCTAACTAATGGTGTAGGGACCGCATGTCATTGACATGTGTGACGGTGAACGGCGAGGTGCGGTGCAAGGCGGCAGCACAGTGGTGCATCGGCGCCCCAATGTGGCGGTAGCGAGGCAGTGTACGGGCATGGAGGCGGCAACAGCACGGAGAGGTGGTGGCCCGCGCGTGCAGGCGGCAGCACGACGACGACATGGGGCGGCCGTATGAGGGCGGCACCATAGGGTGGCGGTGGTTGTATGGCAGCCAGCACGGGGTGGCGTAGGGTGCTCATGATGAACTTTTAGACGGTTTTTTACTCGTCAAATTATAGAGGAATGGCTATCTTCCCGTAAACTTGTAGGATGAAGGAGGTGATTATACGAGATCACGTAAACGGGTTTACATGAACTGTTGAGGCCTTTTTTGCCCCAACTTTCATTAAATGGTAGTCTTTTTAGGGATACGGGATCTAATGGAGTTTCTCTAAGTGCATGTTTCCTTTTCCATTTTTTTATAACTTTTAGTGTATACTATCTACGTGTACAAAGTAGCACTTGGCAGCTTTTGTTCCGGATACATTATACAACAGCTTATTATAACTCTAGATTATTGTGTAACTATCTACTTGTCTTATTGAGTAGGTTGAACTTTTAAGAAGATCTTCAAAGAAGGTAGATGTGAGACTAGCGGCTCCATGAATCACACAACGTCCAAGAATTTCCCAACGTGACCTCATCATGTTTGGACAGGGGCATGTATGATGTAGGTTAAGAAATTAAATGTCACACTCGTGCTATTACAAAATTAAGCCGAAAGCGATCAATACGGAGATTGAAACAGAGATTGGGCAAGGTATTAATTTATTGGGCCGCAACTACTCTTCCATGATCTCCGTTTTCTTCTGGTCCAGTGTTCCGTCTCCTAATTATTTCGCCCTAGCTCTAGTTTCATTCAGTTCAATCCACTTCAGGCCATTACAGCGCGTTTACTTCGCCATGGGGCTCTTCCGCTGGATGTAATGGCATTCATCTGGACTTCTGAAAGTTCCTGCGTGATAGGACATAAATATTACCGGATACCTCTTACTCCTAAAGTATTTCCTTGCTTGATTTTTCTAGCTAATGGACCACCCAAACAAATCTCATGTAAGTAGGTACGACTGCGGTGGTGATTTTTGCTTCTTCTTTTTGTGGGAATGACATGAGCTAGGAGAGGCTTGGGATCAAGGCCACTTTAAGGTGGGAGTGGTGAGCATCGTGAGTGAGGCCTTGTTGCATGCTGCCTTGCCATGGACCTTTCGATATCCCAGTGACTACAAGGCTTCTTATCTGCCGATTTGATGAGTGATGTGAGTATTTCCTAACCCATGTGCCATGGACTCATGGTGAACGGGTGGGGTTAGGATTTCTGGGTGGACCCACCTGTCAGTGGCAGCAAGAGTGTTCTATATTTTTGTTCATATGGATGTGTTGGGTTCACTTATGTACGATAACCTCCTGTAAAGTCTGCTTCTCTACTACTGCATATGGATGTGCTAGGCTCAGTTGTACAGTGATGCATGGGCAATGATGTGCTAGCCAATGGAGAATTAAATTCGGAAGTTTGAATTTTTAGCACTCGAATGACTACAGCTAGCTTTTTTGTTAGTTGCTCGATGGTTGAATGCAACTTTCATAGCAACCTAAGAACCTGCAAACTGCTTAATTATAATCCAAGTTCACGAATAAGTGATGTTTCTATTATTGATATGGTATTTAAGATGTATGACCATTGACCGCTAGCTTATATTGTCGTTAGTATATACAGTACATAATAGCCCAAAAATAAACATTCCAGAAATTTCTCGACACAAATATACATATGATTTTTGTGAATGGGAGGGAGTGCATATCATCACACCACGAAATTGCGGCAAAACCACATTGGGGCATTATTTGAGCTGATTCTGACAACAGAGGGTAGAATATGAAATAGTTTTATGTTTGAGATGGTAAAGTAGGCTATGTACCGAACATGAGTGTTAAATTTACATTTGGTTCTTCCAGTTCACACATGTATATTTTACTATACTACTCCCTCTGATCCATATTAATTATTGCAGCTTTAGTACAGCTTTAGTACTATTAATTTCGATTGGAGGGAGTACTACAATTAATTTCGATTGGAGGGAGTACCATTTTTCGTTTTGCCCAGAACCCAGATGGTGTGACACTGACATTCTACGCTGGACATGTTTCTCTAATACAACATGTCATAGATATCAGCAACCGATCCGTTGTCATGGAGCTATCCAGGTGATTTCTATGGATTATATTGTTTTGATTGTGCTTGGACGGAAGGACGATCGAAATATGTAAGTGTATGATGCAATGATCAATTAGTTGTGTAGTATCAAACTGTGGAATCTGCATATCTGTCAGCCTTATATGTGTAACAGTGCTAGTGCCACCTAATTTGTTGGTAGAACCCAATTAACACCTCATGTGTCATGTTTTACTTTGGAATCCTTATGTGTAGCAGCTCCAAGGATCATACAAAAAACAAAAGCATGGAAAAGTCCAATCAATACACGTGGTTTATATGATCTTTGGAATAACATGGAGCGGGGGCCTGCAGAAACTCAGCATTAAGCATTCTAATATTTAATCAAAATTAAGTATCCACCCCCATTGGATCAAGGGAGGATAGTAATCCTTATAAACATAGAGACACAAGCCCCAAGAAAAAATATGGTAAGCATGACTGGTCAAACACTATCTAACAATCTGCACTCGGCACGTTGCTATCCTACAGTATGCTGTAGATGTCCGCAGTCAATTATCTTTGAACAATCTAGATCAAGTGTACCAAGATGTGGATTCAAGTGTTATCATCATGCATCAATCACACTGGTAACCAGATTCCATTTGAAACGGAACGCGTAAGGATATCCCAATGCCTCCAACTCCAAACATTTGTATATGTGGTTGATATCTTTACCACCCCTCGTCTGTCATTATAAGCAGTAATTGTTGTTTTTGTGGGCGCCAAACTTCTAGTGCGTGTGCATGTGATAAGAATGGAAAGGCAGTGGGGTCTTTTAAAGGCAAGATTTGTGCTACGATTCAAATATGTACAAACATAAGTACAATGATCAATGTAGTATCAAGTTGGAGATCTGTATGTCTATCAACCTTATGTGAGTAACAGTGCTACAACAACCAATTTAGTGGAACTGCGGCAGTACAATCAAAACCTCATGTCCTTTTTATTGCAGCAAAACACAATCAAACCTCGTAACATTTTAAGTTAAGGACTAAGGCATGCAAGAGCTAGCTTAAAAAAATTCATCAATAATAGGCACTAAAAAAAGTGTATATGATGCTTGTCAATTGTGATCTCTCCAGAATAGCATGGAGCAGGGGCCTACAGAGCTCAGCTTTGGTTGAATTAAAACTATCAACAACCCACTGACTACAGAGAGGATAGCAATCCTTATAAATACAGACACTGGAAATTTTGTGTATTTACGTCATTGTTGTTTTGAGTACACATAAAATCAAAAGTCTGCATCGATACAGTGGAAATGTTCCAAGTTCAGTCGCCCTTCCTAAGATTTACAATTACAATACGCACGGCACAGCAAAAGTTAGCTAATGCTCATATGGCTCTGTATTTACAACATGCATCGACCTCAATGAAAAATTTCATCTCCCTCCAACTCATCTAGCCCACAGCTGAGTTAGCATCTTCTTCCAGGATGATGTGTGCCAGTAGTGCTGACTGCTAAGGCACAAATTCTTCCTAGTTCGCCAATGAACAAGCCCGAATCCATCCTATGAGTCCTCCAGGTTATGCACCAGTTGTGGTTTTGTGGATCTGTTCGTGCTAGGTAACCTAAGCTGCTCATAGAGTACCCCAAAAAAAAAAGTTGATCACTATGTCTAGAACTGGGATTGTTTAGCTACCAGTAAACTATCAGCAATCTTCTGGGAGTGCCATGTGGTTAGCTATCTTAGAGGTTGGCCATTCATTTGAAAAGTCTAATACAAAGAAGCAAGACCAAAATTATGCTGAACATGGCAGCATTTGGAATAACAGGAAATTGAGAATAAGCAAAGTGTAATTAATAGGTAAGACACCGCAACTGGTGACTAACCTTGGACCTCCGTGTGCTTAGTGACACAGGTTCCTTCTTCACTGGTTTATAAGCAAAACTCTCAAGATCGATCACCGGTGGGGGTGACATGGGTTTACTAGCATCTGTCCCCATGGGGTTACTAGCAACTGTATGATCTCTTGCAACCTTGATATGGAAAAATAGAACAGTATTTTCTTTTGTTAGCTTATTACTATGTCAGCGATATGACTGAAGGGATACAGGTCTGGGAAGGAAAACCACGTACCTGTTCATTTGATGGTTCATGCTTGAGATCCAAACAATCAGCAAACAGGAGCACCTTCATTTGAAGAGAGGGCCAATTAGAATCATGTGGAAATGGTACTAAATCAAAAGATGCATCAAAATGTGGAAAGTACCTTGTTTAATGATTCCAGATTTGAAGCATCAGCTGCAAGAACTTGCGCTCCAAGCACCGTGGCAAAAGAATTTTCACGAGGACAGAAAGGACATGTTACTGGCTTGTATACACATCCATCCTTCTCAGACCAAACACCGGACTGATGAGCAGAACCTTCACTGCAGAATTTGCTAAGGATCCCTTGATTGAGTGAAGAAGCTTCACATACAAGAACATTTACCACAGCTGGTGGCGATGACATAAGATCTTCTGTGAAGCCAACAGTTGATAGCCCATGTCTCAAAAGACATGTCAAGTACAATTTTGAGGGCGATGCCAATGAACATGAAACAAGAAAGCCATCCTTCTGTAATCCAAGTGGCGTTTTGCATGTGGTGCAACGAATATCAAGCTTTGTTCCTGCAGATTTATTTGATGCAAACTCTGCCGCCTTGTGACTTCTTTCAAGCTTGAAATTTTCACACCTGGACATTTTCAGACTTTCACAACACAGACCATCAGTTCTCTTCAGATCTCGGGGCGCCATGCTAACAGCACAATCAGTATTGCAGAAAGATGTGCTTGAAGGATTAGAATGCTCTGTGCCAGTACAACAGCTCACTGGTATATTAAACCTTCTCCTTTTCTGGTACTGAGAATTTACGCTTCTGTCTATTGAAGATTCATGATCCAAATGATAACCTCTATTGGCTGTTCTTTCAGGAGTACCCGCTGATGTTGACACGCAAGATTGGTTTCTGTTAGCTGTTGAGAGCGAAGCAGACACGCCTACGACCTGATCTTCACCATTGTCCATCGCTGCGGATGTATTTATCTCAGAATGAATGCTGGGGCTAGCAACTGGATCCTTAGCAGAAGTTCTTTCCACAAGAGTAGGCTCTTGCGACCTGTCTTCTGGTGGAGTGAAGATTGTTAACTTTGCATGCCTGCAAACAATAGCAAGGTTAATTAAATGAGAATTGAATTACATCACAATTCTCAGGAACAAACATGCCTGAATGATGATAGATTACCCAGACATAGAATCGCAAATTTCCAAGTCGATAACATTTATATCGACTGCATGATTTCCCCCAATGTCTGATTCGTCTTCCAAATTATTCTGAATTTTATGCGATGGAGGGAGTTGGCATGCTGTTGAAAGACTTCCTGGTACAGGGGAGCTTTTTTTCTTTGTGAAGTCAGAAGATTTTGAAGAGACCTGGCATGCTTCGGATGATGTACAAGGCCTGCCATAATTTTCATGGTCTACTCCCACAACATCAATGTTTGAAACCTTCAGACTGCCATGTTTGTTCTTTACCTTCTGATTACTTTGCTGTACTGAGTGCTTTGAGAAATCTGGTTTTGGCCAAGGCAGAATTCTTTTATCACCATGTGATGTAAGTAGATTGTCATCCAACTTACCCTTCTGATTACTTTGCAGTACTGAGTGTTTTGAGAAATTTGGTTCTGGCCAATGCAACTTTCTTTTATCACCGTGTGATGTAAGTAGATCGTCATCCAACTTATCCTTAGTGGACATTTCTTGACGTTTAATCTTAATATGTTCCTGAAAAGATCACCATTTATTTTAGATAGTGCATCCACATTTAGAATATCAAATGCATAATAATATCAGTACCTCAGCCTTCTGAAAAAACTTCTCCATCTTATCCATTGTCTCCTGGAAGCTACCATAATGCTTAATTGAGTTTTTAAGCCATTTTGAAATGTGTAGAAGGTTTCTCTCTTCCTGATATCGCTCATCTGTAATAACAACAGTGATCATAAGTAATTTTGAATCAAGAACAGCTTATTGCATCCAATGGAATACAAATCAATCAAATAGAAAAACTATAAGAAGTTAAGAACCAACTTTCTGTCAAGCCATGAAACATTTGGGAGTGAGAATTGAGTAACATACCAATCAAAATTATGCCTCCGTAGTCAAATTTATGCCGAATACATCGACCTAGAAAAATAATTATAGTAATTAGCCATTTTAAACATCTTAATTACAACAAATGATCTTCAACAGATAAAGTAGTATCATACCAGCAGCTTGATTCAGAGCACGAAATGCTTGGTGACAGTACCATTCACTCCCACTCAAAAGATTCTTTGATGATTTGTAGGAATCATTATATTTCTTTTTCAGCTTTACTTGGACATCATTTCTGATCCATGAATTAACGTCAGAAATAAACACAGCAAAGGAACTGCACTTATGTCTAGAAGAAGAAAAAAGATACTTACATATTTGGGAACGGAATGCCAACAATGACCTAATGTCTTAGTCAAGAAAAATTGCTGGGCATCAAAAGGATACAGGTGTGGCAGCTAAAAACGTTAGACAGTTCGCTATTACCAATCATGCTACTGGATAGTAGTGCAGAATTCGATACTGAACTCTTTAAGGCATATAACAATGAAAATAAAGGATACAACAACCCTAGCATTGTCATCAGAGAAGTCAATTCCTTCAGATACCTGAAACAAAAATCAGCAGCGACAAAACATAAGCTAATGGCTGCTGATACACACGCAGCACCAAGACTTTCAAATTGGGGGTTATGCATGTGTACATATGCATTTATGGTTGTGTGCATATAAATGGATAGAATTAGCACCTTGCCACGGCAAACTGCAAGAAAAGCAGCTCCTCCTTTAGCAGATTCCTGTGATGAATTCTTTCTCACTCGATTCTTCACAATTTGTTTTGCACCACCTCTGCCTTTCTTAAGAGGAACCTTACCAAGGATTGCATTATAGTATCCATTTAGGACAGGCTCGAGTTCCTCAGTACTACCTCTAGGCTCTGAAACAAACAAATCTCAGATAAGCAACAAGCAGGAAACATAAATGTAAAGAGTGTCTTTTAGAGTTTCTGAAGCAGCATAAATCTTACCAACAAACACCGGTTTTCGAGCATTCAATCGTGCCCACTGACCAGTCTGAGACCAGCGCACTTTCAGTTTGTCCAACAACTTATAGCTAGGAAAAAACACTAGAGCACCACCAGGCACTATTCTGCATATTTCTTCTATTGAAGCTCCAAGTTCATCCTATATAAAAATGAGAGCATTAAATTTTTGGAGAAAAGGATTTATGTTAGCACATAAAAAAACAATGACTACCCACAAAAAAATAAAAAAACAATGACTAGTTACCTGGAAAGAATATGCATCTGCAGTTTTATAGCTGGCATTCAATCGATGTGTTGTTGGGCCAGATGACAGTACACTAGCAAAAACCTGCATCACCATACAACATAGGCTGAGAAATCGCATAAAGTGATTGCTTGGCATAAACAATCTATGATGATATCTCTACTATGCATGCAAGCTCCATATCTTATCCAGGTCACGAGTGAATTAAAGGGTAAGAAGCTTAGAGTTCATCAGGCCAAAGCATTTCTATTGTGCCTGGTCCAGGACAGCACTGTATTTCAATTGGTGAGAAATGATGATCAGTTAGGACTAGCAAAAAAAATCCTGAAACCTGACAAAACTAGCTTAACCATTATTCTAATTGGTTAGATATAAGAGGATTGGGCATGTACAGTAAAATCAAGCCATGTCAGTTAGCTCAAAATGTTTAGCTTTCAAATAGTTTAAATTAGACAACTTTTTAATTACATTGCCTTGCAATTTATCATATTGCACACTTTTTCAGTCAAAGTATCAGATAAAGCTTGGGAATATATGATAACATTTAACTGAATATTCATTTCCATTACAATGGGGCAAAATGACCGAATTTGCAGAAAGAAGGAATCATGTTTCACATTTTACCAGCTAACGTTGTGTGGAACGGAAAAAAATCTGGAGTGGGGATAGGGGAAACTAGTACGGTTCCACTTTCCTTAACTTCATACCCAATAGTAAAAACCATCACCATTTGGCTATGCAGGTATTTTGTAGCACAACCTACTTGCAGGAGACACACCTGAGAATCAGCATCGATTACGTGAGGAGCTTCCATGCAAGCATCAAACTGTACACCGAGTTCAGATGCAAAGGAGCCCATTGGAGAGAGTGTGCTGCAGAGATATATGTTAAGAGCCAGCTATATATTATCTGTTGATCTGATATTGCACAGAAACTGTGGGCTATTATGGAAAACTCCAGAAGTGGATAACCAGTTATTTAGTTTGGAACAATTATATGTCAGCTGGTCATGTGCCTACATGGCGGTGAAAAGCCTGTTTGCACATCCATAAGGCTGAAAGCCCTGTGCTCGGCCAAATTCCAGCTAGCAAGTATGTGCCATACATAAATTTACTATATTTACTAGTTATACATTACATGTACATACACTTGCTTTCTTTTCTGTTTTTTTTTTCAATTCATCGAAGCCATATGCTGCTACCGTAAACTAAAACACTTTCCTAACATTTTGAGAAGAGAAACGTCAACGTGGAAACTTACCCAGATGTCAATATTACTGAATGGGTTAGATCTGCAATGTCTTGAAAAACAACAGCAGGATTGAGGCACCACAAACTCATCACATTTCTCACTCCAAAGGCAGAAGTGCCTGCAAATGATGTGATTCAAATATGTAATGAGACTGTCAATGACTTGAAAGTTGATCAAGCAACCAGATTTGTAATTTAAAGAGCATCTGAATCTCATGTACAGTGTCCAAGAGCCAATTTTCTCTTGATAAAATGTTCTCCCCTTCCACATCATTAGGAAAACATATTATCAGGAAGTAAGCATGGCTACCTTCTCTGTGAGCAAAACGTTGGATAGCAAGTTGGTAATCATACAAATGGCGCCCATTCCTACCAAAAAAGTGACTCAGTGAGGAGAATAGACCTGCAAAAAATTCATGGTATTATTAGGTTATTAAATTTACTGAAGATTAATGGGGAACAAGGTGTTGCTTACTCTCCAGTGTCATAGCACCACGACCAGTTAAGTGGTCTCCCTCTGACTCAGTATCCGAAGCAGCCTTAACTGCCTAAAACAAGAGGCAATATCAAGAATCAAGGTGCATGTTGACAGTCTTGACAGCCACGTGCCACAGAAAGAAATATTACAGAGAAAATGTTCCAGAGCTACATTAAACTAGTGAATATAATCTACTACTCTAGAGTAACTGCATTTTGAAACTTGAACTGGGAAGCACCTTCGTCGCACATTCCTGCAATATTGGGAAGTATGCAGGAGTAATGCCGGCCTTCTGGAGTTCCTTCACAGCATTTTCACCAGTCCAGCTGAGGATTACAAAAGGTTATATCAACTGGATGCAAGGAAAATGCTTACTTTCGTCCTTTGTTGCAAGCATGTAGTTATTCTAGTGAATTGTACAAGTGGGAATTAATTAAAAAGATGGAATCCAATGTTTTTTAAATATTAATGGATGATTTTTGGATTTAGTATGCTTGAAATTTGTACTGGAAATAAGTAGACAAGTATCTAATAACAGGAAAAAATAGATCTGAGATGCTTTAGTGCCTAATGTGATTCCATGTGCAATACCAAGTTATTTGCACTAATGGCACAGCACCATAGAAGCAACTGGCCATGTTTCAGTGGTCCATAAAATCCTAACATCTCAGCACGAAGCAATCATGAATAACTTCTGAAAGTCTGAGGAGCTCTTCCAACTTTACATATCACAGCAAATCCATGCCAAACGCTAACACAATCTTTGGCTTAAGATTCCATCGGCTGCGCGGCACTGATACAGATATGTGTCGGTATCAGGGCAATACAGATAGGGACACTTAAAATATTCAAAACGCCAATACAGGGATATACTTTTCACTATTTTTCAAGTGAACACGAAATTGTTTGTCTTAGCAGGAACAGCAAATTACATGGCAAAGACACTTTTTTGGCTTTGATTTTTCTAGTGCATATTTAGCGCTTGCAACCTTCTTACATGAATGTATTCCAGCCCCAACTGTCTACTAGCACATATTTATTCCCAAACCTTAGGTTTTATTTGGTCGTGGAGATGGAGAAGTGAAGAACAGTAACAATGACAGTGTGATAATTTGCACTTTTTCTATCTAGGGATGGCAAAGCTGGGTGAATTCAGAGATATTCTTTTACAATGTCAATCTTGCCCCTAGTAAATCAACCAATGGAAAAGGTCGGTACCTCTCTAAAGATCCTGATACTGGTACCTCATGGCAAACATTAGATAGATAAATCAGGTAAGAAACAACACAAGATTCCATAGTAGAGTACGTACAATGAAGGAGGATGGTCAAATTCGTTATCTCGTGGATCACCCTCCTGAGCAGAAATCCAAGTGCCAAGCCCCTGCATAAGTACTAGAACTTAATCCATGACACCAACATTGCTACTAAGGGTGTATTCTTCCTTTATTAATGGGGAACAATAGGATTATGAATTATTCTCTTGTCATAATTGTACCTCAATGATGTCATGCAAGGGTTGGTATATCTTTCCAACAGCCTGATCAGTGGCTAACTTTGCTAGTTCATCCCTGAGACCTTGATCACAGAAATAAATAAGTTTAGCTTAGCATGAGTTCTAACAGGAGGATATGTTTTCTGAAACATGAGCTGTAACAGAACAGTGGTGATCATCTTACTGTTAAGTGATTCTTCATCAACATCAACACTTCCAGAATCACGTGCTATGTCTTCTATGTTGCTGCAAGACAAGGACTTGAAATAAGGATACAGCTCGAATTCACCATTTTGTTATTGCAACTGCTCTGAAGCGAAAACTTCAGAGTTAGGCACCACAAGAAATATATTAGTACTAACTTAACTAAGGAAACCATTGATTGACACTGAAAAAGAATCATGAGACTGGACTTACTGCGCTTCATCAAGAATAACGATTGAGCCAGCGATATTAATGTCCATTGCTCTCCTGACAATTGGACTAATTAGGTAGTTATATGGGCAGAAAACCAGTTGAGCTGCTTCTGCCATGGTTTGTGCAGCAAAATATGGACATCCTGCAGATAACCAAAAAGAAAGGTGGCAATAGAATAAGATTTCAGCATTCAGTGGTGGCATAATGTGTCCCTCAGGATTCAGGAAAATCTATGTAACCAAAGAGATAGACAAACCTTTGACTTGTCTTCCAACCTTAAGAAGATCCTCAATATCATGAACTTCATAGGAGCCACCAGTCTGAAGGGATGGATGACGACTCAGTTTCTGTGCATTCCTGCCAATACATGTTTCTCCTCGCATCAGTAGGGGAAAGGGGGAAATGTGCTCAAGGTTAAATATGTTTTGCCACGAAAGAAGCTAGGAAAACTCACTTGAATTCTGGGCATCCTTGAACTTTGTCGTCTAGGAGCCTCTTGCTGATGAGGGAGAAAAGGATTCACAAAATGGTTTGCAATGAAGAACGCAAAGGATTGGAAAAATAAATGTGTTGTGTCTCATATGTTACCATTCCTCGTCAATTGAGTCAGCCATGCATGCGGTCTTGTTGACGCAATAGTGCTTCCGTGAGGCCTGCATTGCATGATCACTGGCTGGTCAAACTACATGCAGTTTAACTTCAGAACATTGGAGCCCCACATAAATGTGGCTCCTGGGGATTATGGCTTGAACAACACCCACTACTACATGATGATTGAACACATGTCTTGGCGTCATTTGTGCCACTGCTACTTAACATTGGTTGGATAATGGATTTACTTTTCTAACTGACAACAGAAAAAAGAGGCAGGAAGTGCACTGAGATGGGAACATCAGGTAGTACCAAGATGGCCATGCGCACTCGGTATGAGGTCTTGCGCAGCTCCCGGACCACCTGGGTGATCTGCGAGTGCGTCCTCCTGCAGCAGACAGACAGACAGACAACGGAACCAAGAAACTGATCAGGATTTTTCGATGGGGAATGAAATCAATCAGGATTCATCTCGTCGATTCAGACAAGCAGCCAAGAAACCTGGCCGGCAAGATTGTCCCATCGGTTCAGTTCAGGGGAGGGCAGATCTTACGTGGCGTAGTAGATGGTCGGCGCGTTCTTCTTCTTGGCCGCCGCCGCCGCCTTCTCCGGGACGCCTGAACATCAAGAACCGCAACACACACGGGAATGAGAAGCAAGCCAAGAACGAGCAGCAGCGGGTCCTCGATCCAAGAACCGGCGCAACAGAGAGGGGGGGAGGGAGAAGGGGGGTAGTAGTACCGGGGGTGGGCTGCTGCTGCTGGGTGTCGTCGGGGACGAAGCCGCCGCCGTGGAGGAGGGGGTCGGGGGCGGGGGGCGCGCGGAACGGGTAGTGGCGCTGCCAGGCGAGCGCGGCGCAGAGGAGGGAGAGCGACTTGCCGGTGCCGGTGGGCGACTCGAGGAGCGCGTGGGAGCGGCCCTGGCGGCGGCCGCGGTCGAGCGTGGCGATGACGCGGCCCATGAAGGCCAGCTGCGTGCCGTACGGCTTGTAGGGGAACTCCACCGCCACGCCGCTCACCTGGTACACCCCGCGCGCGGGCACGGGCGCGGGCGTGGGCGCCGGGGTGGCGGCGAAGTCGCCGTCGTCGTCGTGGGCGGCGCCCATCGTCCCGCCGGCGGGGAGATTGGGCGGGAGGATTTGGGGGGAAACGGAAATGGAATGGCAGCCTCCGAAATGCCGCCGCGCGGCTGCCAATACTAGGATGCGACGCCAGCCCGGAAGAGATATGGGCCGACTCACCACAACAACGTTGTGATCCATTTTGTACACAAGCCTCGTGGGCCCAAGATTACCTCGTTTGGGCACAGCTTTTTTTTCTTTTTTTTCTCATTACAGGTGTTACTTTGTATTTTCTTGGATCTTAGATCCAAATCAGTGTATCTGTAATTGTTATGAGTATCAATAAATTACAGGTGTTTCTCAAAAAACTATGAGGTTATGATTTTCTTCGGAAAAAGGTCCAATTATAAATGGGGATTGCTAAATCTCAGGAGCAACTAATGGAGGAGTACTCCTTCAGAAGCCCGCGAGGATCATCTGGGGTGGGCTGAGAGTGCACCACTTGGTGCTTTCAGCAGCCGTCACGTGTCGTGCTCTGAACGCTGCCTCTGAATATTTTTTTTAATTTTTTCGCACGCGTTTTCAGCCTTTTATATGATTTTTTTTCTAGTTTTTTGGTTTTCCCGGTTTTCCATCGGTCTCTTTTAGCTTTTGGATAAAAAATATTATGCAAAAAACGCATTTTCATTTTGCTTCCGCGAGAGGCACTAGGAAACAGGAAAACGTGTTTTCTTTTTTCTTCCTTCCGCGAGGGGCACGGTCATTCCTCTCAAAACAAAAAGAATGTATTTTTTTTCTTCCGCGAGAGGCACAGTTGTTCGGTTTTTTCGGAAAGGAAAAAAACGTGCTCTCGGTTTGGTTTTTTCGTCCAGCTTTTTTCATGAAAAAAAAATCGTCAAAACCTATCAACATGAGATCTAATTTTGAAGATCTCGGCGCGGGAATCCAACTATGAAGACGCACGATTTAAGAGGTAAAATGTTTTTAAATAAACGGATCTACGAAAAAAGGAAAGCTCCCAGATTGCGACAAGCATTGCACATGCAGTGCGCCACTTGTTGCAACCTGGGAAGGTGGGAGTGATAGCGCTCCTTAACTAGTGATTTTGCTAAATCTCAGTCGACTCGATGCTATATTCATGAAATCTTACATGAAGATCCGTGCAAAAAAAATCTTTTATTTTTATTATTTCTTCTTTTTATACGTTCTGTCACTTGACTAAGACTTGATTATTTTTTTGCTATGTTTTGATTATTATTTGATCGATGGTTGGCCTGCTTGCTAAACCAAGAGTATATCATCAAGCGTACCAGTAAGGTTGTCACATAGCTGCTACTACA
Organism: Triticum monococcum; assembly: GCA_034509565.1. Taxonomy (NCBI): domain Eukaryota; kingdom Viridiplantae; phylum Streptophyta; class Magnoliopsida; order Poales; family Poaceae; genus Triticum; species Triticum monococcum. The sequence goes on from CM067845.1 coordinate 577,996,913, forward strand.
ACAAACACACTGCCCTCAAGGGCAAAATAACACAACATGCTCAAACATAATGAAATAAGAAAAAAAAAAGGGAGGGGGCGGGGGGGGGGGGGGGGGGGGGGGCTATAATGTGAAATCAGGTCGATATATAATGGGATTATCGCAATCAACCGTGATGCGGAACAAAGAACCGCAGCACCAACCATATATTTCCTTAAGTATAAAAGAAACCCCAAGAGCATCTTATGACCGAACTACCCGCCATCTTTGTTTGACTACGTCGTCCGTTGAGCCTACTCAATTAGCAGTGAAGGAAAGAGACACCTGCCAACGCCATCGCCATACCAGGCGTTGAAGACCGCAATAACCACCCATCACTAGAAACGAGATCGAATGACCGCTGAAGTAATATTTGGTTGGGGACATCACCCCACACAATGTATGCTTGTAATCATTCACTAGTCACTACCAAGGATATCCTCCAGAATGAAACAAAACGGCTTCACAAAGAAAATGACTACTGTACAGTTTTTTATTGCTCGGCTAATATTGTAGTGTACAGTATTTACATGAAAATGAGCAAGTGACTGACTGCTCTTGACAAGCACACTGGTTGATGCTTGCTTTATCATCTCCACGGCAGAAACGAATGCGTGCCTACTGTATAGTGTCGCCCCCTGCCCCTACAGTACAAATCACACTATTTCTGGAGGGCTATGTACCTCGTCTCCCTACCTACATCCTACAGGGTGCCACGCCGCAGCCTCCTCAGCTGTCTGAGGCGGGTCCGGGCGCGCTCGAGGCTGGCTTCGTGCTGTGACAGGCCGTGCCAGGGCTCCTCTGCCTCGCTCGGCGCTCCCAGCCTTGCGAGCTGGCGGCGGAGGGACGCCACGTCCACGATGGGTACGGTGGTCGGACGCCCGTGAGCGCACTGCAAGAGAAATGTATTTCTATTTCATCTATGGAAGAACAAAAGGAAGCTCCCATCTTCACTCGCATCTTCGCTAACTAAATAATGGGGTGGCGACAGAACAAAAAAAGGAACCAGAGATTCTTGTGTCCTGCGTACCTGGAAGCACAGGGACGTCGCTTTCAGCTCTTCTATGATCAGAGAGCACTCAGACGGTAGCAAGGGATCGCCAAACATGATTGCCCCTGCAGTCGTAAACCAAAGGATGAGTATCGACATGACACTTACAGCGAAGGTACAGATTACAGAAGATGCTTGAGGAAAAGGTTCTGCGTACTAACACGAGGGATTAAATGTTTACCTCTGCAAGCTTTGTAATTAAGAATACGGAGAACTGCTGCGGGGATAGACGATGACCCGTCGCTCTCATCAAGCTACAGAGAATATCAACGGGTAAGTGAAGTTGCTGTGACAAAATCACACATGCAGGTGGGTGAAATCGGTGCAGTTCTTTTCATTGCAAATGGCACGTTGATTCAAATTTTCGCCTAATTCACTCATGAGCTCAATTTACATGATACTTCAGAAGCCATGCCCGCAGGTTACTACTTCCTGACTGGCATTTTTCAAACGTGAGAGCACCAGCCATCTACTGGTGTACAAATAGGGTGTCAAGAAAAGGCTGAAAAGCAACCTACGTTCGAAAAGTTTAACTTGCATAGTCCTAAATGTATTAAATGAATGAGAAGAACTTAAAAGGAAGTGTATGGATCACCTGCTGAATAAAGTCCGTAAGATCTTTTCCTGTCAAATCAACACCCAAAATACATGGAACCTGTGGTGTAGATGACCATTAGCACGCGAAAATACTATAATGCAGTTTTTGCTGAGAAAATTTCACCAGATATTTGTCAAATTGATGACAAACGAACAATTCCACTTCTAATAGGTAACAAGACAAGTGCAGATAACGATAACCTAAGACATCAGGGGCTATCAATACCACAACACACAATAGATATTGCAAATTATTCAACTCAAGAAGAACAATTATCCCTTACATGATTGATTCTTTCCAAGAGACATGGTGATATGAATCTCATAAAGATATGGCCTGAATATTATTACAAGGAAACATTGTGTAGAACACTTTCTGAAGCTTGTCTGTTATTTTCAAACTTTTGAGAAACCTGAGGTTAACTTCTCTTTCCCTTCCTACAGTAATTATCAATCTATGCACAATTTCAAGGTGAAGATCAAACGAACTTTTGGGGTTTTATAACATAACCATTTACCTATGAAATAAACGGATCTCAGCAATAGTACAAACCAATAGGACTCCTCACCCGGTAGAAGATTGAAGTGACATATGTAGGAACAGCAATATTACAAACGCGTTGAATGGATATAGATGATAGAAAAGGTTGCTTACAGCAGCAAGGGTAACTACACGGCCTTGTTTCCTCAGAATGTTCATGTTCCTGAGTATAAAGTAAATGGTATATCTTAGTATCAACAGAAGGATTCTGTAAATGCTAACAAAATTGCAAAATCTAAAGAAAACTACAGTCAAATCTCAAGTTGTTAAAAAAGAAAAGGAGATGCGTTAAGTACTGAAAGGGGACTGGAAAACTAAAATGAACAAACAGAAACGTGTGAAACAATTTCATGAAAAATATAGCTTATAAGGCAAAACCGATAAAAAAATAAGACCAGATGGTAATCAAACACATACTTTTTGAATGAATGAGAGGAAGTGCTAGAATTGTTGATAATCCAGCCCCATTTCTGAATCTGCTCAGCATACTTCTGGAACAATTGAAATCCAGCCTCAGGGAGAGCCTGGCACCACATGGAAGTCTTAGCATTAGCTATCAAAAACTCAGTTTATAACACTACAACATTCGCGCATGTCCACACGTGTTATATTAACACAACGCAGCAGATGACAAATATAAGAACATGAGGTACCATTTCCTTCTCTGAGTCCAAGTAAGTGATACCTCGGTCTTCATCTGATAAAACCTGAAAATCCAATCAACATGTAAGATGAAAAGCCCTATTTAAAAGTTGTTCCCTGGTAAGTTTACCATTAACAACCTTGCTACGGAGCTCCTCCAAACGTATCCTTTCATCAGCTGCATGCTGCACAGGAGTAAGATAGGACATGACTTTCTAAATATCTCAGAAAATATTTTCTGCCATCATACATGCATTGTCTACTTTCGAAATTACACAAACATAGGGAATGCATGCTTCAGAATTCACTATCGCGATATAATCGGAATACTTTCTGATATTGGACATATATCCAAAAACCTCAACAACAAAAAAAACTGCGATCAAGCATGATGAAGTCAAGGATCCACTTCATGAACATTCGCTAATTATTATTACTGCAAAGAAACAATAAATAGATATACTACTAAAAATATTTCATTTGCCAGGAATGCTGTTTATCAACTAATAAGCTACAAACCTGATCAACAAGGAGTAGCATTTCCCCAGATATGACGGGAATAAATTTCTTATCCAGCTGCAACAAAACTCTTGCCTCCTCAAAGCAATTTTTATCAATACACTCAGGAACTAGCGAGCTAGAAGAGAGATGTAAAGGCCCAGAAGAAATGTTAAGTATATCGTCGTAGCATGCGGAAGGAATATGTGGCGACTCCAAAGCCTACACAAGGAGATAAAATAGTAAGCATAGAATTAGTGCACAGTAACTGGGCCTTATTCAAGTCCATATATGTGAGTATCTCAAACTTTAATGCATGCTCAACTGTATGCTGGTCAGAGTCATCCCGCCATTTAGTTATTTGAGCAGTAAAATTTTCAAGCCCATCAGAACATGTCTCTTCATGCATTTTCACGTTTCCCTTCAAGCTGACCCAAATGAGAGAAGCGTTCAGTAACAGGCTCAAGGACTTTTTCAGCATTACGTAAATGCGGGCAATAGCAGAATACCTGAAATTTAGGCCAGAAAATTCACTGCTACAAGTCTCAGGAATAGGCTGGGTTGCACTCATATTTGAGATATTCTCTGGTGCAGGTGCAGTTTCTACATTTAATTTGAACAGTAGAAAGTTAGCACTGACAACACAATACACAAGGATGGCAAAGGTTGCAAGAAGAATAACCTTCTGAGTCCTTAATGGGGACATCTTTATCACCGTCTGCTGTCAATTTAGTCTGAGGATGATTTAATCCAGGGAATTTTCGTTTGCCTTTGTAAAATGGTGGGGCAGAACAGCTCCTAGATCTACCCTTGGAAAACCTGGATCTCCTGTCGCATCCAAAATTGTCTTGATTAGGTAGATCTTTAATAAGCACACTGTTGTTTGCCAGGTGGGAAGAAGAGCCATTCAACTGGTAACCGTTGGTACTCTTCTCGGGAGAAATAATGTGTGACAATGGTGCACTGATTTTTGATTTCCACGGTATCTCATCATCTTCAGAAACAAACTGATCGACATGATTGAGGTAATTCGGTGACTGAGGTTCATCATCTAAGTTATTGAAATGTTTAGATACTTCACATATTCTTGACGAATTACTGTTGAATCTGTCCCAAGTAGATCTAAAATCACTGTCCATATTTTCACAGTTCCAAGAAGCAAAGCTTTTACTTGATCTCCCCTGCAATTCCAAGCCAGTCCTTGCATGACTTTGACTGCTAGGTGTATCAGGTAACAAGAATGGATGAGATAAATGAAGATGATTATCTTTGATGGAGGACATATCCATGACGTCACTTTCCCACGCTGCACGGATATCAGGGAAGTTCATCTGAGCAATTGCATTAGTTTCAAGGCCGTCAACATATCCTGCTGCAGTCCCCAACTGCTTTCTTGTACTGCACCTTTTCAAGATAATGGGGGTACTACAACCTTCATGGTAGAATTCATCACTGAAGTGGGGCATCTCAGGGCAAGAAATATCACCCATTGTCTCTGTGACTTCATTGAGTAGGCAATCATCATCGAATCTATCAAATTCAGTATATAACCCATCACAGCCAGACATGTTTCCATTTATATTAGTTTCATTATGCATAAAATCACAGGTAATTCTGTTGGGTCTATTGACAACCCCAAAGCAAGGTTCTTGGAGATCAATTTCTGGACCCATTATCTCAGACTCTTGGTTATCAGCTGAAAGGCCTTCAGTTTGCACATCTTCAAAATTTCCAACTTCACAGGAATATGCATGCCCATGGAATATACCTTCCATCCGTCGCTTTTTCCAAACAGTTGGGTTAGCACCTGAAAGACTACAGTCTTCTAGCTCGGAGGAACCATCCTCCAACCACTGATAACTGACCCTTTTAGGAAAATGTGTAAGATCGTTCCTAGCAACATTGTGAGAGTGTTCAGATGCATGGCTGATTCGATCTGGATAACAGACATGCCATGGGGATGGCTTCATATCAAAAGAAAAGTAGTCCAGGTCTTTAGGAGCTGTTGCTGCACCTGTACCAAAATTGCTTTCTCTGACTGAACTCTTACGTGGAGTGTGATCCTGTAAATCAGCGTCATCTTCCTTGTTCTGTACATTCTGATGCTTTAGGAAGGCCCTATTCAACTTCACTGCAGCCACAACACCACAACACATGAAGAAAGGTCACAACAAAGAAAAACAAATGAGAATCAAAGAAGTAAAATATGTTCACCAGAAGTCACTAACCATCACTTTTCAGAGGAACACAGGTATCATCAATAGCTTTGCCTGCCAGTAGGAAAGGGTAACAGTTACAAATCCATTCATACCAAGAACTTCTCCAAAATTATTCAGTTTTAAGACATTACAAGGCAAATGAAGATCTTAGCCTCTAACCTTTTGATGATTGTGGTACATGCTTCTTCCAGTAGTTTGTGATAGTTTGTTCAAAGAAAAACAAGATACTTTGCCAATCCTGAACAGTAAGAAAAGAAGGAAATATTAAAATTAAGCTATGAGAGAGTAAATTCAGCTGAAAATGGAAAACATAAAAGACATCAACGTCTTATTTCTTACACTAGATAACCCCCCCCCCCCCCCCCCCCAAGTTGCTGCGGAAATTAATAGCAATGAAATTATCAAAATAAAATTAGAATATACATATGAGAATAATATTGCACCACATTCTCACCATATGACAGGTGGCAAACCTAGAGGCAAATAGAGGGTGGATGCATGTTATATTGCCTTGTGACATTCAAGTTCAATTATTTGTTGCTGAAAAAATAAAAAATGATGATGTGGAGGGCTTGCATGTAGTGGAAAGTGGAAGTGTTACATGCGCTTGATGATGTGGATGGCTTGCATGTGAATTTAAATAGGATCACTTACTTAGATATATAGGATGCCAGAGACACAAAGTGTGCTTGTCCAATTTTGAATAAAAACAAAGTGTGTAATATCCATACAAGTAGTAAAAATCAAGCTTTCCTAGAAAAAATGGGAAAATCAGAACTCAAAAGTACACATATACGTTGAATCACCTTGAATTCCACAATAGTCTTTGAAGGCTCAAAATGTAGATCATAGCTAGATCTAGGGCAGAAGAAGTTCAGCAAAAATGCAGGGTAGACATCAGTCTTCTGCCTCTTTCGGCTCTGAATATCGGTTTCTTCAATCGTCCTTGTAATAGAAGACTGGAAACTAGCTGCCAGACTATTCAGAATATTATGGATTGGGCTTCTACTGACGAATCTTGAGTTGATATCTTTGAGAAGTAAAGGATGATGTCTCCAACTCAAGTATTTGAAAAATGGTAAAGGAAAGTAGATAACGAATAATTGCCGAATAGGACCGTAGGATACACAAGTACTGGAAATCCTGAAATGGAAAAAAGTGCACTTTGCTAAAGAAAATTTGTCAAAACTTCAGTTTGAACAACTCGGAATACACAGAAATGACATTACCTTATTACAGAACACATTTGTTGGTCCAGAGATGTGCCCTGAAAGAGCCCAGCTTTGATGTGAGGTAGATATTTCATGAAGACAACTGGAGACATCATTTCCAAAACTGTCTGATATAAGAGGCAAAGGGGATGATGAAGGAACTGTGTATAGCAACTGATCTTCGCTGCATTTGTAGAAAAGACATGTAAATTGTAAATATGTAGGTAAGATTAAAATGCCTAGTATAGCATGGTAGAATACCTCTACCTGTCAGTGTCAAGAAGTCTGACTGAAAGCTGTGGATGAATAAGTGCAATTCGCAGGACACACTTCTTCACATTGTGCAGTTCTCTTTTATGACTACAAAATATTACATTTAGAAATCATTACTCAAATTATTTATCATACAAAGCTGTGAAATCAGAGAAACATGTACATGTGAACAATAAATAAAGGTCAAATATACCCAGATTGCATTTGTTTTCTCCGCACAGGCTGGTTATAAAAAAGCTCCCGAGCAACAACTACAAAGATGAAACTTCTCTGATAAGTTCGCCAAGAACATGACAAAAATATAGCACACATGACTAGAGAAAAATGACAGCATCTCATTCTTCACATGCATTGTGTATTATAGTGTGCCTAACTTGGTGAACATGTGTAGCATGCATAACAGCCACTCTGCTTTTATTCAAGAAAAATATCAAACAAGTACCTGTTGTACCAACAGCTTCCCTCTGGTCATCTATTCCTAAATGTGAGCATTTGGATCCCTGTGCAGTTGCCACAGGACAAGACATTCAGATACATTATACATGAATAGGTCAAGAGTATGCACAACAGTAAATGGGTATAGTGTGTAAGCGGTGCCTTTATTATCTTGCAGTACGAATTTGGCCTCCCACGAGCCTTCGTCCTGACTTCAACCACAGAGATATCAGAAAGTGATGCGAGCGCTTCACCATTTAATCCAAAACTTCTAGAACTAGATTCCGCATCACCCATGACATCAGGAAACTTGGATGTTGCTGTGATGGCAGAAGGAGGTTATACATCATTAGCACACTGAAATCCACTGAATAGCATTGAGTAGTTCTTTCTTTAGATACTTGCACAAGGTGGTGAGCCTCTACTTAACAAATGACAAACAAGATAAATAATTGAATCTGAAAAAAGGGGTTCCTTAGTTCCGTCAAAGAAAGGGGGGTTCCTAGTTCCGTCAAAGAATAAGGGGTTCCTAGTTCCACCAAAGAAGAAGGGGTTCCTAGTTCCACCAAAGAAGAAGGGGTTCCGAGTTCCGTCAAAGAATAAGGGGTTCCTAGTTCCACCAAAGAAGAAGGGGTTCCAAGTTCCATCAAAGAAGGAAGGGTTCCTAGTTCCATCAAAGAAGAAGGGGTTCCTAGTTCCACCAAAGAAGAAGGGATTCCTAGTTTCAATCAAAGGAGGGGTTCCTAGTTCCATCAAAGGAGTTCCTACTTATTAACAACCAAAAGAATCCAATCCAACGATGATGACAGGATATAAACTAAATTGAGTTGAACAGTGAGAGAAGAAAACAAGATAAAAAATCAGCCAGCTGGAGGTACTAATGCAACAAACATGTCACGACCAACGAGTGATGAAATAAATGTATGTAAGTATGTTATCTTGGAATCTGTATGTACCTACTGATGATTAAATATATTTGCATGCCCTTCTAGTGAAAATAAAGCACCCTTGGTCATTTATCAGTCGCCAATTTATAGCCTTATGCAAGTAACAATAAGAATTCAGGGTAGAATAAGCATATCCCCTTTGAATATCAATCATCGAGGTCAACTATCACAGAATGACTTTTCGAAGCAAATCAAGCAGTCATTTCTGTATGAGAAAAATCTCATTCTGATGTCCATGAATTCAAATGAGCCCCCAAAAGATATGATTCACTGTGTAAGAATCAGTTGCAACGATGCAATTTTTAAGATAAAGCAAATAGTACTGCTGAGTTAGGAAAAGGCAAGCTTATAAATACAAACAAACAAAAAAATCTAACTTACCATATTTTTCTCCTAATAGAACCAATTCATCTCGAGCAATACCACAACCTGCAATAAGTACAACAAAAAACAAGTTTTTCAGAAGCAAATCCCAGTGATAAGAAAGTTCAAAACGTAATGCAAGCACATACCATCATCTTCCACTTTAACATAACATGCTCTGACATTTACTGAAACGTCGATCTGAAATAGGTACAGGCGTATAAAAATGTCAATACATGATGCTGAGAATACCAATGTAGATCATTTACCCTTTTTGAATGTGAAAGTAAAAGAAGCAATACCCAATATAGAAAATACAAGCCGAACTGTGGACTGTTTTGCATTTATGTTCAAATCAAAGGAAACCTATTCAGGACAGCATATAGAGATTCTTTTCTATTCTCCTACATTTGAAAGGCATACCTTTCTGGCATTTGCATCGATGCTATTATATACCAACTCCTCGACAACCCTTGGGAGGTCAGACAAGATAATGCTTGAGCGCAAGGAGCTGTGGACGCTTTTGGGCAAGCGTTTTATGCTCTGCATCGACGTGTTCTGGTAAAAAAAATGAACTTAGATCAGCCAACGGTAAAGACTGAAATGTATCGAAGCAGGCAGTGTCCGAAAACTATTCCAGAAACTTCAGATAACTAACTAACTTGTCGATATGCTACTTTTCATCAGGTGAGGACTGATCACGATGTGAGATTACATAGGCAGTTCTATCATTGAGGCAAAATGCGCATGTAGCCAGCCAACCAACATGGTAAGGAACAGATTGTTTTTCTTTTTCTCTTTTTTTTGGAACATAAGGGAACAGATTATCTAGGCTGCAACTCAGAACGCCACTACGCCAGCCCCAACTCGCGAGCACATTGGACGAGCAAACCATCACGTCCTACTCTTACAAAAGGCGGATCTAGATGGGGTGCGCCCGAGTTTTTTGGAGGTTCGTTAGGGTTTAACCAGTCGTGGACGGAGAAGTGGCCGTACCTGAGAACCCAATGGCCGAAATCGTGGGCAGCGTTGGGATGGCGGGGGAGCGCCGAGGCTGGAGCGGGAACGGCGATTCCGGTGACGCGTCCGACGGGGGCCGGGGTGGCGGCGGGCGGCGGCCGAAGAGGAGACGAAGGCCACGGCGCGGCGGGAGCCCTTCGGCCGCGGAGAGGGCGGGCCGGCGGATAAAGCGCTCGCGGCTGCTTCGCGGGGGCCGGGGGGGATAGGACGGGGGCTCGCCGCCGGTGGAGCTGAAGAGGGAGAGGAATGGCGCGGGCAGTCGGTGGTGGGAGAGAGGAGGGGGGAAATTGTTAATTTTCTGTTTGGGAGGGGGGTTGGGGTGAAATTTGCAAGCCGTGTTGGGCCTTGCAGGGCCTCTTTTATCGGGCCCAGAGGCCCTGCACGGTCTAACAAGTCCAATTTAGTGCAGGATAGGCCTATAATATACAGTATCTATATCTATATCTATACCAATATAAAAAGACTTAAAAGGACAGATCTAATTAATCTCAGTCATTAAATCATGTCAATCCAACGACCTATACTGCTTCAATGTCGAGCGTTCAACACGTTTAACGTGCAGTTAATTTCATGCCAAATATAGTGCTAATCACATAATAACACGCAAATAATATCCGCATGCACTTAATATACTAAATTAACGTGCATTGCACGTACACATTAACTAGTATGAGCTAAACAAAAGAATGATAGAACCCTAAAAAAATGATAGGCCAATAGTTTGTTCCGACAAAAAATGGATGAAATCATTTTTGATGTACTTTGCCACGCTTTGGAATTTCAGATGATCCATGACCCATATATTCCAAAAAAATGGTAACCTGTTGCCACGATTTTGAATTTCATATGGTCCATGACTCATATATTCCAACAGAAAATGACAATATGTTTTGTTACACACAATTTACCTAAGGCTAGTTTTTGCAAAGCTAGATATGAACCAAACATACCTTGAACCCATGTTGTCGTGCCCATGCTATTCTTTTGTGTAACACTGCTTAGCTCTTCTGTTTCTAAAAAGCTAGACTAGTAGGGGAGGAGCCCCTATTGGCTTTTACATCAAGAATTTCTCTCCCTCCCTCCCCCCCCCCCCCCCCCCCTCTAATTTCTAATCGCGCATCTTTGAAAGCAATGACCGCAACAAGGGCTAGGTTTAGTTTCATTAAGTTTTTGCATGAGGTTTTCCCGTTCCTTCAGCTCATCTCGAAGATATATTAGAGGTGGCGTCCATGGCAGCAAGAGTGAGGTGGTGGCACCGGCAATGGGGATATGGAAGTGTGGTGGCCTGGTAGGGAATGGGTCAACACCAATGGTCGACAATCACTTGTGTAGACAAGTCGATGACGAGGAAAGTGCATACATGGCATGCCAACAAATGGGCGGACAAACAAGAAAGATTCGCTCCAACTGCAAATTGGTGGACAAGAGGATGGGAGCAATGATGGAGAAAAATAGAGGTAGCCAAGGTAGGAAGGGAGAGGAGGTCGCCCCATACGGAGAAGAAGAAGGTAGGCGTATAAGAAGGATATAACAAAACATAATCTTATCATATATCATGAATACAATGTATCAAGAGCACACAAGCAACACTACTACAAATAGTAAAAGAGAAACAAGATGCGAATATGACCACTAGTCATTACCATAGACAATGTACAACAAAATTATTTTTTTGCAACTTGTTTTCAGGTAATAATTTGTGCGCACGAACATTCTTTTTCATGCGAAAAATCATTCAGGGAAGCAAGTCCTTGGAAAAGCAATAATCCAATAGCATCCCCTTTCCTGTGAAAATTTATGGTTTAGTGGGAGTTGGCCCAAAAAAGTGCTCTGACGGTTCCCGTAAACAAAAAAGGGAACCTCGTATAATCTGCCCAATTTCCCCTCCATGTAGGGAGAGTTTATCCTTCCTATAAACATTCCCCTAGATTTGGTGCCAAAGAACTCCTATCTCATGCGTGGACTTCCATGTGCTTCTTTGTTTTTCGCTGCCGCGATGCCGACGCAGATGACCACTGCCAATGTTGCCTCTAATCCAACATTGTTGCCGTCATTTGGTGGTGCATTGCTAAGCACCCTGCTTCCCGTGGTTGGCGTTGTGCCACTACTGGCCTGGCCTAGGAGATACATTGGCCAAGTGGCTCCGCCCCCGCCGCCACCCCCCCCCCCCCCCCGACCGACCTACCTCACTAGCTACGAAGCCACGGACACCGAAGAAGACGACAACGGTTGCGGCCATGGTTAGTCATTCATCCGTGTCGCCGCCCATGCTACCGATCTTCACCCCTATCTACCACACAATGACGCAAAAGTCCTTCATGCACATGTCGTTGGCCATGTCCGCCTACTCCAAGGTCGATGAGGACTTTGACATGTACAACGCCATGAGGTGTATGACGAAGCGGATGACAAGTAATTTTTTTGTATTACTTGTTTGTTAAAAAAACTGTGTTGCTTGTTTATTGTACATTTCACAATCATAATTTGCATTGCTCAATATTCTATACAATGTGATAATGCAGTCAACAATCATACATGGATGCGATGACCGAGGCAATAGGCATACACGATATGTCTTTGTCCGCTTCATTTCAGGGTGGCGATGATCAAGTTGATGTTGCTTCGAAGACAACGAAGAGGTTGCGGGGGGGGGGGGGGGGGGGGCAGCTTCTACACAGATGAGGATAACGCATTGGCTATGACATGACAGAGTGTAACATTGATCCAATTGCAGTGACCAATCAAAGCATGAAGACCTATTGGAAGCGCATTTTAGAACACTATCATCGCAACGTATCCGTCTCGATCGGAGCACTTCATTTAGGGCTTTGCAATAGTTGGGCTGGTTAATTGTGTGACTCAAGTAGATCATGTCAAATTTAGTGGAATGACAGATGACATGTTGTTGAGAATCTGTTGTTCATTTTTTTTTAATATTTTGTGTACATCCAAATTTGTAGGACCCCAATAGACAGCAAATGTTCGATTTTGTTATGAAAATATATGAACCATGTGGCAATTGCGAACATTTTTATGGCAATTTCTTCAAAATCACATGACAAATACCGGCAAATAAAGGATTTTGCTGCGAAAATTGCCTTGTCCGTCCAAAAAAATGCCATGCCAACACATAAATATATGTCACAGAAAAACGTTCATTTTGCCATGCACCCCAGCGAATGTCCACCAAATAACATTACCCAATTTGTAATGTGCAATTTACACACGCAAAAAAAAAGGTAATGTGCAATTTTAACCTTGACAGCTAAACTACACAGGAGAGTTGTACAAGCAAACCACCCTTAAATTATACGAACACCCCATAAAACCACTTTCAGAGAAACTTTTCAGGACCCTGATGAAGCTATGTACCTAGGGTAGGGGCACGGACCTGTCCAAAAGAGCCCTACCCAAGGACATCCCTAGAAGAAGTCATCTTTTAATCGACTTGAAGGTATCACACTCGACCAAGAAGCTATCACTCGACCATGAAGCCAACCACTCGACTGACCAGGAGATCTAAAGTCATTCCGCGGACAAACGGTCGGCTATTAAGTAGTCTTTATGGTCATTATAGCACTTCATTACCAGCGTTACCAGTAACGCCCCGCATTAATGTACATTGAACCCTTGGTAACGTGGGTTGGCCGGGGTCCTGGCGAACTCTATATAAGCCACCTCCCACCTCAGTATCAAGGGTTCGCACCCCTGTTATTCACACGTCTATAATCCAATCGACCGCCTCCGGGCACCGAGACGTAGGGCTGTTACTTCCTCCGCGAAGGGCCTGAACTCGTACATCTTGGTGTGTTTACAACTTCCCAGTAGCTGAGATCTAGCCTCTCCTTACACACCCCCCTACATCACTGTCAGAGTTAGAACCATGACAGTTGGCGCCCACCATGGGGCAGGAATCTTAGCGCTTAATTGGAGAAGTTGCGATTCTTCCGATCCCCTTTGATCATGGTTTCGTGCAGAGTTTTGGTGGAGGGCCGCGAGATCCGTCTCGGCGCGCTCACATTCATCGCCGACGACTCCGCTTGGCTTCAGGAGGCTCCACTCGACATCGACGCGCTCCCCGTCTGCGGTGCGACGCACTTCCGCGCATGCGTTCGTGGCGTCCTCCTGCGGCAGCCGTCGACCCAGTATCGGTCGGTCCCCGTGTCGTCTCCCCGCTCTGTCTCCCTCCGGCACAAGCGCTCCGGTAGGTCGAGACTTCAGAGGTGGGTGAGGCATGCCGTGGCTCGCCAGTCGGCCGCCCCACAAGTCGCGGAAATCGAGCCCGACGAAACCCTCTGCGGCCTGTTCGACCTGTCGACTGGCTCCGCGGAGACTGCATCCGAGTGTGACAGCAGCGACCCAGCGGCTGAGGTTCTGGCGGTCGATGGGACACACAGTCCTCCCGGTTTCCCTCGCGCTGATGGAGGCGCGGGTGGGGGCGACCCGTCGCATCCCCACGATGAGTATTTCCCCGAACCTCTCACGGCATCGCAGCGAGAGGAGCTTCGCCGCCAGAACATAGATGCACTCCACACTCCTATCGTCGGAGAAACCCCCGAGGCCCGGGCCTTGGAGGACGCGCGCTTGGCTAACTTGGCCGAGCGCACTCGACTGGAGAATCTCCAGCGAATACTCGACGAGCAAGCGCGTCAGCGAGCTCCTGAGTCCAGTCGACGTCATCTCTTCCCGCCGACGCAGGTATATCAAACCCCAGTTCAGAATTTGGCCGCCACGGCCCGTATAGCAGAATCGATTCAGCCTTCCCAGTCAGAGGCTGGCAGGGGCTTGTTGCAGATCAGAGCGTTGCTCCGGGCGGCGGGGAACCAGAATTCTGCTGTTTCTCAGTTGCGGAATAGGATCCGCAGTCGATCCGTTGCAACAGATATAGTCCAGTCGGCTCACAGCCCGAGATCGCCCCCGAGGCGTGAGGGACGTGGAGACCGGCACGATCAGTACAGAAGAAATGAGCAGTATGATCACCGATTCGATCGTGAGGATCGACGTCGAGTGCCAACCCCTCCTCCGAGGAATGGGTCATATGCGCCTCGACAGCGAGATGATAGGCGCCCTCATAGTGTTGGGCAGAGGATTCCAGTCGACCCCAGGGACCCAGGCTTTGACGCGAGATCCATCCTCGTTCAAGGTCTAGTCGACAGGAACAGAGCTCACCGAGAAGGCCACGACAGAGATGCGCCTGCCAGCAGCAGAGTACGTGTTTCAGGGCCAGAGTGTTTCAGTCGAGCCATTAGGGCCGCAGTGATTCCTCCCAACTTCAGGTTGGCGACTGGAGTCAGCAAGTTAACCGGTGAGTCTAAGCCTGACACTTGGCTCGAAAATTACCGAGTGGCTATACAGATTGGCGGTGGCAATGATGAGGTGGTCATGAAGCATTTGCCTCTCATGTTAGAGGGCTCAGCCAGAGCGTGGCTAAATCAGTTAGTGCCCAGCCGCATCTACACTTGGGAGGACCTCTCCCGAGTGTTTGTCACAACCTTTGAGGGAACATGCAAGCGACCTGCAGGCCTTACAGAGTTGCGGTCTTGCATGCAGAAACCGAATGAAACACCGAGGGATTACATCCAGAGGTGGATCACATTGCACCACACAGTTGAGAATGTTCCAGATCATCAAGCAGTTTGTGCCTTCAAAGAAGGCGTTAAGTACAGAGAATTGAATCTGAAGTTCGGTCGAACTGGAGAGATGTCTCTGAATCGGATGATGGAGATTGCCACCAAATACGCCAATGGCGAAGACGAAGATCGCCTCCGGAGTGGCAAGCACAAGGCAGTCGCCCAAGAAACCGGAGGAAACTCCAGTCGGAAACAGAAGCGGAAGGCCGAGCCAGCCGCCCCTGGGGAGGCCCTGGCCGTAACCCAGGGAAATTTCAAGGGAAAAGCCAAGGGCCCCTGGAAGCCCAAGAAAGTCAAGGATCAAGATGGAAATGATGTTTTGGATCTGCCATGTCACATCCACACCAAGAAAGATGAAGAGGGTAATTTTATTTACCCAAAGCATACCACTCGACAGTGCCGGCTCCTGATCCAGCAGTTTCAGGGCAAGCAGCCCAAAGATAAGGAAAAAGAGCCGGACAGAGTTGAAGACAAGGATGATAGTGACGATGGATACCCCCAAGTCAATTCCACCCTGATGATTTTTGCTGATGTCGAAAGCAAAAGTCGACTGAAAGTCATTAATCGTGAAGTGAATATGGTTGCTCCGGCAACACCCAGCTATCTGAAGTGGTCTCAGACTGCCATAACATTCGACCAGTCTGATCACCCCACGCACATTGCCACCCCTGGGAGGCAAGCTTTGGTGGTCGACCCAGTTGTCGAAGGCACTCGACTAACCAAAGTCCTGATGGATGGAGGCAGTGGCCTAAACATACTGTATGCTGAAACATTGAAAGGGATGGGCATTCCGATGTCCAGGCTCAGTACCAGCAACATGAGCTTCCACGGAGTCATTCCCGGGAAGAAAGCCGAATCACTCGGCCAGATTGCTCTTGATGTGGTTTTCGGTGATTCAAAGAATTACCGCAAGGAAAAGTTGACATTCGAGGTTGTGGACTTCCAGAGTGCTTATCATGCCATTTTGGGCAGGCCAGCTTATGCACGCTTCATGGCCCGACCATGTTATGTGTATCTCAAATTGAAGATGCATGGTCCCAAAGGTGTGATCATTGTTACAGGCAATCGGAAGAAAGCAGAAGAGTGCTTTCAGAAAGGCTCAAAGATTGTTGACGCTCAGATGGCAGTGGTTGAGCTGCAAGAGTATCAGAAGACTGCAGATCTGAGTGAGTTGCTACGAGCTAAGAAGCCCGCTTCAGAGTCAGCTTTTCAGTCGTCCGGTGAAACGAAGGCAGTTCTCATTCACCCGACCGACCCCGAGGCTGCCCCGACTCACATCTCAACAACGCTCGACTCCAAATAGGAAGAAGTGCTCATCCAGTTCCTCCGTGAGAACTGGGACATCTTCGCATGGAAGCCTTTTGACATGCCTGGAATTCCCAGGGGGCTGGCTGAGCACTGTCTACGAGTCGACCCAAAGTTCAAGCCCGTGAAAGAACATCTTCGACGGCCCGCCGTCCAAAAGAGGAAAGCTATTGGCGAGGAGGTGGCTCGGCTCTTAGCAGCGGAGTTCATTCGAGAGATTTACCACTCCGAGTGGCTCGCCAATGTTGTCATGGTCCCCAAGAAGGACAAGTCGCTTCGCATGTGCATCGACTTTAAACATATCAATCGAGCCTGCCCGAAAGATCATTTTCCTGTCCCTCGCATCGACCAAATAGTCGACTCGACCGCGGGGTGTGAGCGATTGTCTTTTCTAGATGCCTATTCCGGGTACCATCAGATCTGTCTGTATGGACCCGATGAGATCAAAACAGCTTTCATCACTCCATTCGGGTGCTTCTATTATGTCACCATGCCCTTCGGCCTCAAGAACGCTGGAGCCACGTTCATGAGGATGATTCAGAAGTGTTTGCTCACTCAGATCAGTCGGAACATGGAAGCATACATGGATGATATTGTGGTCAAGTCACGGAAAGGTTCCGACCTGCTGACTGACCTTGCTGAAACCTTTGCCAACCTCAGGGGGTATGATATCAAGCTTAATCCATCAAACTGCACATTCGGAGTTCCGGGTGGAAAGTTACTCGGTTTTCTCGTTTCCGAACGAGGAATCGACACCAATCCCGAGAAAGTTGGCACCATACTCCGGATGAAGCGCCCTGTGCGTGTGCACGATGTCCAGAAGCTTACAGGTTGCTTGGCCGCTCTAAGTCGATTCATTTCTCGTCTCGGTGAAAAGGCGTTGCCTCTTTACCGACTGATGAAGAAGTCTGACAAGTTCGAGTGGACTCCAGAAGCTGATGCAGCGTTTGCAGACCTCAAAGCTCTGCTCTCCACCCAGTCGGTGCTTGCTGCCCCAATCAGTAAAGAGCCTTTGCTGCTTTACATTGCAGCCACAGGACAAGTTGTCAGTACAGTACTTACGGTCGAGCGGGAAGAAGAAGGAAAGACCTTCAGAGTTTAGCGCCCATTATATTATGTGTCTGAAGTTTTGACACCTTCAAAACAAAGATATCCTCATTATGAGAAGCTTGTATATGGGATTTATATGACCACGAAGAAGGTTGCACGTTACTTCTCTGACCACTCCATTACAGTCATCAGCGACGCCCCACTGTCAGAGATTCTGCATAACAGAGATGCAACTGGTCGAGTGGCGAAGTGGGTGATTGAACTCCTTCCCCTAGATATCAAGTTTGAAGCAAAGAAGGCTATCAAGTCCCAAGCAATTGCAGATTTCGTCGTCGAGTGGATCGAACAGCAGCTTCCGACTCAAGTTCACTCGGAGCACTGGACCATGTTCTTCGATGGATCTAAGATGCTGAATGGTTCTGGTGTTGGGGTAGTATTGGTCTCCCCCCGAGGAGATAAGCTCAAATATGTTCTCCAGATTCACTTCGATTCCTCCAATAATGAAGCAGAATATGAAGCACTTTTGTATGGGTTGCGCATGGCCATTTCACTCGGCGTCCGTCGCCTCATGGTCTATGGCAACTCAGATTTGGTGGTTAATCAGGTGATGAAGGAGTGGGACGTCAGAAGTCCGGCAATGACTGGTTACTGCAATGCAGTGAGAAAGCTAGAAAAGAAATTCGAGGGGTTAGAGCTTCATCACATCCCCCGACTGAAAAATCAAGCAGCTGATGATCTGGCAAAGATAGGCTCCAAGAGAGAAGCCATTCCCAGCAATGTGTTTTTGGAGCACATCCGCTCGCCATCAGTCCAAGAGGATCCTTTTACAGAAGAAGCCCCGCAACCGAAAAGTGCCACAGATCCGACTGAAGTTGAAGTCCCTGCTGTGGTCGACCTAATCATGGAAGTCTTGGCAATCACTCCCGACTGGACGATACCATACATCGCATATATCCTAAGGAAAGAACTCCCGGAGGACGAAGAAGAGGCTCGACAGATCGTCCGCCGATCCAAAGCCTTCACAGTCATAAGGGGACAGTTATATAGAGAAAGCACGACTGGAATCGGTCAGAAGTGCATAACACCAGAAGAGGGTCGGATAATCCTTGATGACATCCACTCGGGGACCTGTGGTCACCATGCGTCTTCTCGGACCATTGTGGCCAAAGCATACCGAGCGGGATTTTACTGGCCAAGAGCAAATGAGATGGCAAAAGAGATAGTCGACAAGTGTGGAGGGTGCCAGTTCTATTCCAACATGTCACACAAGCCTGCATCAGCCCTGAAGACCATTCCACTCGTCTGGCCCTTTGCTGTCTGGGGACTGGACATGGTTGGTCCACTGAGAACAGGCAGGAGCGGTTTCACTCATGTGCTTGTGGCAGTCGACAAGTTTACCAAATGGATCGAAGCTAAGCCCATCAAGAATCTTGATGCTTGCACTGCTATCAGTTTCGTCAGAGGGCTAACATTCAGATATGGAGTCCCGCATAGCATCATCACCGACAATGGGTCAAACTTTGATTCGGACAAGTTTAGAGCTTTTTGCGCTTCTCAAGGCAAACGAGTCGACTACGCATCGGCCGCACATCCCCAGTCGAATGGACAGGCAGAGAGGGCAAATGGTTTGATTCTCAAAGGACTAAAGCCTCGACTGATGCGTGATCTCAAGCACGCGGCAGGTGCTTGGGTCGACGAGCTTCCATCAGTTTTGTTGGGATTGAGGACCACCCCGAACCGGTCGACTGGAAGAACTCCATTCTTTCTGGTTTATGGAGCCGAGGCAGTTCTGCCGAGTGATCTTCTTCACAACGCACCCCGAGTCGAACTTTATACCGAAGATGAAGCAGAACAAGCCCGGCAAGACGCAGTTGACCTCCTAGAAGAAGAAAGGGAGATGGCATGATCAGATCAACCATTTATCAGCAAGACTTGCGTCGATTCCACACTAGGAATGTAAGGAGTCGAGCCTTCCAAGAAGGAGATTTGGTCCTCCGAGTGGATCAGCAGAAACCACACAAGCTTGCTCCTACTTGGGAAGGCCCCTTCATCGTCACCAGAGTCCTCCACAATGGAGCGTATCACCTCTACAATGTTGATCGCCAGATTGACGAGCCGCGAGCTTGGAATGCGGAACTGCTCCGCCCCTTTTACACTTGAGTTCTCCCTTAGACGAGATGTAATAAGAAAAAAAACCTGCAGTTCATTTTTATCAAAGGCAAGAGTGTTCCAATAATTGCTGTCACTTTTGTTTGCATACGAAATCCCCCAGTGGGTGACTTAGCCGCAAATCCGTTTCGCCTAAGTTTGAAAAATCCTACCGAGTGGAGAGCCAGACTCCCACTCGGGGGCTTAGCTGCAGCCCAGTGCTTGCCTAAGTGTTCAAAAGTCCTACCGAGTGAGAGCAATCCTCCCACTCGGGGGCTTAGCTGCAGTCCAGTACTCGCCTAAGTTCTCCCACTTAGAGACTTAGCTGCGGTCAGGCACTCGCCTAAGTGTTTAAAAATCCTACCAAGTGGAGAGCAAACCTCCCACTCGGGGGCTTAGCTGCAGCCCAGTGCTCGCCTAAGTGTTTAAAAATCCTACCGAGTGGAGAGCAAACCTCCCACTCGGGGGCTTAGCTGCAGTCCAGTACTCGCCTAAGTTCTCCCACTTAGAGACTTAGCTGCAGTCAGGCACTCGCCTAAGTTTGAAAAAATCCTACCGAGTGGAGAGCAATCCTCCCACTCGGGGGCTTAGCTGCAGCCAAGTGCTCGCCTAAGTGTTTGAAAATCCTACCGAGTGGAGAGCAAACCTCCCACTCGGGGGCTTAGCTGCAGCCTAGTGCTCGCCTAAGTGTTTAAAAATCCTACCGAGTGGAGAGCGAACCTCCCACTCGGGGGCTTAGCTGCAACCCAGTGCTCGCCTAAGTGTTTAAAAATCCTATCGAGTGGAAGGCCAGATTCCCACTCGGGGGGCTTAGCTGCAGCCCAGTGCTCACCTAAGTACAGGACACAACCCAATCCGCAAGAAGTTACGCCACAAATACAGGGTTATTTCGAATGAAGATCAAGTTCCACTCGACAGATCAAACCATGAAGATATCCAACGAAGAAATCAAGTTCGGATAAAGCCTAAAGGTCCCAGACCTCAGATCAAAGTACTCGAGCCCTCGGCTCGGCAGAGTTTAACGGTTACAAATCCACTCGGCATTCCGAGGCAAATTTAAAGTGAAGCATAAAAGTTTTTCATTCCTCAGGTGGAGGACTGGAAGGGGCGACGAACTCGTCCAAGTCGATCCCGTCTGCGATACGAGTGGCAGCAGCGATGAAAGTCTCCATGAAGTCTTGAAAGCTGTGCTTCCTGGTATTGGCAACTTGGATGGCGGCTAGCTTTTCCTCTCGCGCCTCCTTGCAATGGACGCGGACCAGAGACAGAGCGACATCAGCACCACATCTAGCAGAAGATTTCTTCCATTCCGCCACTCGACCCGGGACTTCATTCAGTCGAGTCATCAGAGACTCGAGGTCGTTCTGAAGCGTCGTCCCAGGCCAGAGTGATGTGTCGATCCGCGACATCGCAACCTTCAGTCGAGCAAGATAGTCAACAACGCTGGTAACACGAGACTTCAGTCGGAGCACGCTCATGGCAGCCTCATCTTTCACGAGAGAATTGGCGGGGTCCAAGCCTGGCTCCACTCGACTGGTTTCCTCTTCGAAGTTCTGGCAGAATTCTGCAAACACGATTCAAGAGTCAGACAATGGCTCTACACAGGCCTGGTGACTGCGAGACAGTCAGGGCAGAGTAATTACCTTCGAGCATGACGAACAGCTTCTTGGCGAGTCCACCGAGATAAGCCTCCAGATCGTTCCTCTTCCCCACCAGATCACTTGCCTTGTCGTGCAGAGCCACGTTGTCGTTCTTCAATCGGGTGACCTCTTGATTGGCTACCCCGAGAGCAGCTTTCAGTCTGGAGTTCTCCTGCTCAAGAGTTACGACCGAAGCCAGTTTCTCTTCAGCAAGCCTCGTTTTGTTCAAGGCCTCTTTATGTGCTTCTGCAAGATCTTGATCCTTCTTCTTCAAAGCTTCTTCCAGTTTATCTGCGGCACATCGAGTGAAATCAACGTCAAGAATGGACAAGCAAGAAAAATCACTCGTCAAGAATGGAGAACCCCACCAGCCATACCTTTTGCTTCTTCTTGCGCCTTCTTCAAATTCTCTTGAGCAAGCTTCAAGTTAAAGTTGAGCTGGATCTGCTGGTTCTCCAACTCAGTATAGCAAGCTACAAGTTCACAGGATTTCTGCAAAAAGAAAAATCAGTGGACAGACGTCCAAGATAAGTTGCTTCCGAGTAACTAAGAGACAATGATGGCGTTTGTAAGACTACAGCCGAATCAAAAACATTCGACAGTAGTCTCGGGGACTACACCCAGCGGGTGCACTCAGCGTGCCCCCACTGTTTAAAAAAAAAGAGCCGACTGTCCGCAGTCGACCGGATACAGTTCCATTCGACATGGCCTGACCAGACCGAGTGAAGAAATACAGCTATAGCAACACAATATAAAGACTACAGTCGACTGCCAGCAGTCCACTGTAGTCTCGGGGACTACACCCAGTGGGTGCACAGTGCACTTAGCGTGCCCCCACTCGTCCAAGAATTGGCAGACACACCCAGTGGGTGTACAGATATAAAGATCTTCGGAAAAAAGATTCTTCAAATAGCATATCGTAACAGATCAAGTGTTGAGTCGACTGACCTGGACGTTACTCTAAAGAGCCGAACTTGCGTCATAAGCTGCTTGGCTGGCCTCCCGACCCACCTTCACTTGCTCCATCATGATCCCCGCCTGGCGTATAGCCTCTTTTGCAGCAGCCGCTTGGTCCTCAGGGACGGGGTACGCGGCAAAAAGCGAAGGCGGATCCGCAGTCGACGTCGAGGGCCGCACACTCGTCAGAGGAATGGCGAAAGTCACAGAAGCCCGAGTGGTGTCACGTCACCACCATCCTGAGCTACGGCCTCAGACGCCAGAGCAGATTGGGGGCCTTGTCAGCCGACGCCCTCCTGTTCCTCCTCACTCTCAGCGGTTCGTTGTCGTCGTCATCCGGGAGGTCGATAACATGAGGAGGAGCTACAAGGAAAACATTTAATCGACCAGAGTTGCAATAAATGTTCAGTCGACTCAAAGCGGAACGCCAGTAATCGTACCAGGGTTAGAGGTAACAACATCCTCCATCTCTTGGTCGTCATCCTTGGCGGAGATCTCAGAAGTAGCAGCGCTGCAAATCTCGAAAGTCAGTCAGTTGGCTCAATGAATCGACGAAGGATCTGTCCACGGTCGACAAAGGAAAGCAAGTTTTGTTATTACCCAGAAATGGTAGGGACAGCCATCTTCATCTTGGGCAGAGCCTTGGGTGGCTTGGACGGCGTCGCGCGTGGGTGCTTGGGAGCCTTCCCAGTCGGCGTAGGAGAAGAGGTCCGAGGGCGTTTTGACGACTGCCCAACAGGAGCAGTCGCCTTGCCACGTTCCCGCGCTGGATCGTGTGTGAGTTTGGATCGCCTCTTCGGGCGGGGGGGTTCAACCTCCTCCTCTTCGCTGGAGTCGACGTCGTCGCCTCCCTCTCCTTCACCGTCGGACTCCCACTCGCCTTGATCGTCTCCACTCTCACCTCCGCTCGCCTCCCCTTTCTCAGTTGGCTCCTGTGCCCCGTTGGGCGTCGAGTACATCTCGGTAGTCGCCTAGAAAACAACATACAAGACAAAAGTCAATCGGCCAACTCAAAGAAGACCAATGAAGAAAACAAGATCTCAGTCGGGAGCATAAAGACATACCTGGTCCACATCATACGAGTTGTCGAGTGGAATTACCCTCCTGGCTCCTCGGAGTTTGTCTTTGTTCCCCGTGATGCTCGACAGCCACCCCTCCAGCATCTCGTCAGTGACCTCCTCCGGGTGGATCCGTGTGGTGTCGTCGAGACCCGAGTACAGCCACATCGGGTGGTCACGAGCCTGGAGCGGTTGGATGCGCCTCCGGAGGAAGACCTCCAGCAAGTCCATACCAGTCACGCCCTCACGGACCAGCTCAACCACCCGACCAACCAGCACTTTGACTTGGACCTTTTCTTCCGGCGTCACTTTCAGAGAAGCAGGTTTTTTAGCTCGGTCGAGAGAGAAAGGAGGAAGACCAGTCGACTGTCCTGGGGTCGCCTGGTCTTGACAGTAAAACCAGGTCGCCTGCCAACCACGGACCGACTCCGGGAAAGTGATAGATGGAAAACAACTATTTCCCCTCGTCTGGATCGCTAGGCCCCCGCACAGCTGGATCACCTGCGTCCTTTCGTCACTCGACTTGGCCTTCTTGACCGATTGAGAACGGCAGGTAAAGATGTGCTTGAAGAGTCCCCAATGAGGGCGGCAACCCAAGAAACCCTCACACATGGAAATGAAAGCAGCAAGGTATACAATGGAGTTGGGAGTGAAGTGGTGGAGCTGCGCTCCGAAGAAGTTCAGGAAGCTCCGGAAAAAAGGATGGGGCGGCAGAGAAAACCCGCGGTCGATGTGGGTGGCTAGGAGCACGCACTCACCGTCGCGGGGTTGAGGTTCGATCTCTCTCCCCGGGAGACGCGCAGCTTCATGGGGAATGACTCCCCCCTCGACCATGTCACCGAGATCTTCTTGCCGGATCACCGACAGCATCCAATCACCCTGGATCCAGCCTCGGGGAAGAGCAGACCTTGAGGAGGATCCGCCCCGAGCAGACCTCTTCCCTTTCCCCTGCGCCGCCGCCTTCTTCGCGCGCTCCAGAGCGGATGTTTTGTCCTTCGCCATCATCGCCGGCAAATCTTGCACGGGCCTGCGGCGCTAGGGTGAGAGCGGAGGTGGCGGAGGAACTTGCGAAGGGAGATAGGAAGAAGAAAGCACACTGTTTGGAAACCCCGAGCCGGCGTCTTATAAGAGGCCGCTCCCGAGTGGCTGACTGGTAGGCCCAGGCTATCCAGTCAAATCCCGCAGCAGACGCGCGCGCAGTACATGGCGAAAAAGGTGGCACGGAAATCGAGGAGCTTCCGCTTTATCGCTTCCGATTACTGTGGCCGCCCCCGTCCCGCGCGCTTCCCGAAATCCGAATCCCGCGACATCCGCGGGCTGCAGAACAACTTGTCAAAACAGAAGACCCCGCTCGCGCCAACACTCGGTATGTCACAAGTAAAGAAATTCACTTGACGAAAGGCCTGGAATGGATCAAGGCGACTGAAAGAGGTTGATGACGTCATCCGTGACGATTGACCCAAAACGAGGCACTCATGTAGCCCAAAGAACCAGTCGGAAAGATCTCCAACTCTTTCCCCACTCTAACCTCGATCCATTCGGGGGCTAATGATGAAGCTATGTACCTAGGGTAGGGGCACGGACCTATCCAAAAGAGCCCTACCCAAGAACATCCCTAGAAGAAGTCACCTTTCAATCGACTTGAAGGTATCACACTCGACCAAGAAGCTATCACTCGACCATGAAGCCAACCACTCGACTGACCAGGAGATCTAAAGTCATTCCGCGGACAAACGGTCGGCTATTAAGTAGTCTTTATGGTCATTATAGCACTTCATTACCAGCGTTACCAGTAACGCCCCGCATTAATGTACATTGAACCCTTGGTAACGTGGACTGGCCGGGGTCCTGGCGAACTCTATATAAGCCACCCCCCACCTCAGTATCAAGGGTTCGCACCCCTGTTATTCACACGCCTATAATCCAATCGACCGCCTCCGGGCACCGAGACGTAGGGCTGTTACTTCCTCCGCGAAGGGCCTGAACTCATACATCTTGGTGTGTTTACAACTTCCCAATAGCTGAGATCTAGCCTCTCTTTACACATCCCCCTACATCACTGTCAGAGTTAGAACCACGACAAACCCTGCTATAAATCTGATGCCAGATTTTTAAACATGGCAAATCTAACTTTTTTTCTAGGATTTGCCATGCTTGTCAAAGAGATTTGTCATGCTACGCGATTTGCCATGAAAACCGTTCGATTTACCATGCTTAAAAATCTGATGTCAGATTAACATTTTCCTTTTTTATGGGACTCGTTGTTGATGCTAAAACCACTTTTAGGTGAACTTATTTATGGGACTCGTTGGAGATTCTCTAACTACTGTACTTATGGAATCACTGCTGAGCAGCAGCGTGAAGCAATCTGCTACAAGAGGCACAGGCACAGGCAGGCAGCACAGCAAGCAACATGTAAAACCCAGCTTTCCAGCGCACAGCAAGCAAGAATTGAACCACACTGCACCGCAGCATGTCAGCGCATCGCACTTGCTCCTTCCTACTCAACCAGCAAACGGAAAGCAAAAAATAAAGCTGATAGCCAGATCACACTGCCACCAAACATCTTCTTACACCACCTCACACGCAGAATAAATAAACACCACAACTACTACATCAGCTTCTGCACCCACAACACACCCACTAGCCCACTCCCTACACCAAAAACACACGATCATGACGACGATGATGCCACGAAGATTAAAAAAAAGAACCCGGATCATCGGTTACCGCTGCAGATGGTTCATCGAGCCATGTCGAAATCAGTGCTCGCCGGAGCTGATGTCTAACACTCGGCCTCCTCTGTAAAGCTATTGTCTGTTAGGCTGCTTCTGATGTTATTACTTGGTGGTTTGGTTGAATCAGTTGTTGAGCCATGCGTGCTTCAGGCACTCGGCGGCGGTCGGCCTGTTCTCCGGATCAAAATCGAGAATCGGGCGGAGGAAGTCAGCGAGCCCTTTGGCGTCCGGCTCGGTGAAATTATACCTCTCGACTAGCACGCGCTCGAGGGGCCAGAACCGCATTCTTTTGACCCTCTTCAGGTCTCCGTACCGGTTGAAGTAATCCTTGGAACGGGTGCCTGAGGTGGCAATCTGAAAGACAACGGCAGGATTAGATTCGGCATTTGGGATTAGACAACATGACAAAGGGAGTTACAAGATATTGTAGGGACCTTCTTAGGCATCTTTCCCAGAGTTTCCATCATCAGAGCCAGGTGATCCTGCAAAGAGTCATAGAGAGATGAGTTGGTTGGTTGGTGAGATAACAACACTTGCATGCCACCACTGTAGACTTTGCAGCTAAGAGTCAACATCTGAAGTTGATTGCTTAATGAGTACTATATCTGTCCATTTGACAGTTAATAAGTACTATATCTGTCGATTTGACAATCTTACATAGGTAAGGTGTGTGATCCGCTTTAGAGGACAGTCCAGCAGGTAAGAGTATAACAAATCTTTTAGCTAATAATCACTGGCTACAGAACAATCTGTCATTGTCGGTGCTGGGTACTTTGTTTTGTGCCAGTGTATTACATCTGGCAAGAATAACAGAAAAGCGGACAACCAGAACAGCACAGTTAGATTGTCCCGGTATACCACATTAAGATGCACTTCTATTGTACACCAGTCCTATGATGGTTGGTAACTGAACATCAAATCGTTTCTATGGCTTCAGTTTGTACAATGGGGGTTGCTTTGCAGGGTCATAAAAAAAAACCAAAAAAGCATGCTAGTACTAGCAGAAAAGTGCTCAAATCGCAATTCCTGGGAACGCAGCCCTTGCAATATCAGTTCACATCTCATTTAAATATTTTCAGTTGCTAGGTTGGTGCTGTCAGATTAGTTGCATCTTCTTTTGAATTTTAAAGTGGCACATGATCTAAAGCGTCTACTTTTTATAGTGTAGTTTATCAATTGCCATGACTCAATCAACCAACATAACAACAGCAGGAATACACAAAAATAGGGTGATGTCCGCAGCCTCGGCATAAGGAAAATGGACTAGTTTTGACACTTTGACTAATGTTAGAAAACCCATATACTAGTAAGCAAGAATATATGATAAAACCATCATTGCTAATGCTACTAGTATAAGCAAAAAAGTGCTGAAAGAAGCGACACGAAAATTATGTTTTTTTACCTCATCTTCACTGCAACCTTGGCAAGTGTTGGGAGCAAACAGCATGTCACCGGTGGCAAGCTCAAACGCCATACAAGCGAACGACCACATATCAGCAGAATAAGAATACCCAGAACCGATGATAACCTCGGGTGCCCTATACTGCCTTGTCTGTATCACACCATCACCCTGCTGATCAGCCCAGCAGGCATTCCCGAAATCGACAATCTTGCACTTCATACTAATGCCATCCAGGCTTCTCTCCTTAACCATGTCTGCCGTGAACCCACCGAGCGACACCCGCCTCTGCAGAATCTTCGCCACGGCGCGCCTCGCCCGCGTCTTAAGCATCTTCTCGCTGAAACTGATCGATGGCGTGCGGTACTGGTTCCCCTCTGGCCTCTTGAGAATCGGGGTGAGCCTCGAGCGCACGGGGTCCTTGGACGGGTTTATCGTCGACACTAGGAGGACATTCTCCGGCTTCAAATCGGTGTGGATAATGCCGAGCTCTCGGTGCATGTAATCAAGGCCAGTCAGCACCGATCGGCAAATCTCCCGCACCCTGCTCAGCCCGATGCCCTTGTTCCGGTTGTACCGTATGAGCCGCAGCAGGCTGTCGCCGAGGAACTCGGTGACCAGGCAAATGTGCTTGCCGTTGGGGCCGGCGTGCTTGAAATGGTCCAGCAGCTGGATGACGCACTTGGAATTGGTGGGGTCACCCTTGGCCGCCGCGGACAGCAGCTCGATCTCGTGGAGCGCGGCGTGCGCGTAGTCCCTCGCGCTCTTCTGGATCTTGAGCGCCACGAATCTCTGCAGGTTTTGCAATGGCCGTATCCAGTTAATAACATGTCTTGCACAAACCGTAAAATACAGAGTTCCATTGCCGATGGAGGAGAGTAAATACTAGTTTTGGTCCCAGTTTGCACATATCACGGGAGAAACCTGTAATCTTTGTAACCGAGATTACGAATTTGACAAAAAAAGGAAGACAAAGATCGGTGCAGAGTTCTGCCGGCCCGAATTTGAACAGAGCCAAAGCAATGGAACAGGGGTAAAAGGGGCAAAGCGCATCGTTTTGGGTAGCGGCGAACGGCCTCCGCCGGAGTTGGCGGAATCCAATAGCGGCCGATGGGAATCCCCCGACGGCGACGGCCGCCGCGCCATGAGCGAGCACGCCGAGAAGGGCGGGCGAAGAAAACAGAGCAGGAAGAAAAGACAGAACCAAGATGAGTCAGGGAGCGAGACGGAGGGGAGGAGACGAGTCGGAGGGCGTACGTTGAGGAGGGTGTCGTAGGCGAGCCAGACGGTGGAGAAGTTGCCCCAGCCGAGCTTCCGCTGCGCGACGAACCTGCCGCCGGCGAAGCGGTCCCCGGGGCGCGCGGCGTGGTAGCCGCCCTTCCGGTACCCCTCGGCCCCCTCCTCCTCCTCCTCCTCGTCCTCCGACCCCGACGAGTAGCAGTACCCGTTGCCGCCGAACGCCGCCATCGGCCGATCCGCCGGCCGGCGAGCTCCGGATTCGAAAGGGGGGCGCCGGCGGGCGGGGGGCGCTAGGGAGGAGGCCGGGTTCGGTTTGATTTGGTTTGGCTGGGGATTTTCCTGGTGGAGCGGAATTAGTTTTGTTGGGTGGGGGGCGGAGGGAGAAAAGTGACCGTTCCGCCACCGCCACACCACCAGCTGCCTCCGGTGGAGTCTGGAGTGGACGGAGGGGCTCCCCGTGGCACTGCTTTATACTATTGCGTTACTCCATTGTCCATACATATCCATGCATTTCTCCATACATATCCATGCACGGATTAATTGATTGTTTTCATTGCTAATTCATCACAGGTCATCAAAATAGTAAAGTGCTCATTTTGGACCAATCAATCGGCACATAAAACCCACGGTCAAAGCAAAGCACCCCCATAAATCACATTTTGGGAGCTCAATTTCCCTTTCTGTAATCATGATTTAATCACGGTTATTTTTCTCGCAAAAAAACACTGCTTTTTTCTACAACTTTTTAATTATTCACAACGTAATTTTGTGTGGGCTTACGCACAAGAGAACGGATGAAAATGGTATGGAAGCGGGAACACAAAACTTTCGTGTGAACAATGCAACACCGATTCATAGCGGAAAAGGATTCAAAGCCACTGAACTATGTGATCATCGTGTGAGATTATTTTCAATCATACTGGCGCACGAAAAAGGAAACCTGGTTTGTTGGTTTTGGCGTGTTTTTCTTTTCATCACGTTTTAGTTTTCTCTTCTCCTTTTCGAAAAAAAAAGTTTTTTCCTTCTCCTACAAATACTTGCTTCTATATCTGTACTACTTTGAATTCGATCCAAATTTACTTTCGGCATTACTTGTGTCCGTTTTTGTTTCATATATTTTCGTACTAATTTATGTTTCCACTAATAATACCCGTCGTTATCGATTTCTTTTTATTCTAATATCACGTACTCATTTACGTTCCTCTAAAAGTATTTGACGTTATCGATTTCCCTATTTGTTTCTAACATTTCATACTCATTTACGTTCCTCTAAAAATATTTTACATTATCGATTTCCGTATTTGTTTCTAATATTTCATACTCATTTATCTTCCTCTAAAAATATTTGGCGTTATCGTTTTATGTTTTCTTTCTAATATTTCGTACTCAGTTATGTCCCACTAAAAATTTCCGTACTCATTTACGTTCCTTTAAAAATATTTGATGTTATCGATTTCCATTTTTATTTCTAACATTTCATACTCATTCATGTTCCTCTAAAAATATTTGATGTTATAGTTTTACGTTTTCATTTACTGATATTTTCGTAGTCATTTATCTTTTTATCTGAAAATATTTGGTGTTATATGTTTTCCATTTAATTTTGATATTTTCAAACTCACTTATGTTTCCTCTATAAATATTCGGCGATGTTTTTGTTTTTGTTTCCGATATTTTGTACTTACTTATGTTTCCTCCACAAATGTGTGGTGTTATATATTCTGTTTTCGTTTACGGTATTTCGTAATCGTTTATGTTGCCTTTGAAAATATTTGATGTTATCTATTTTGTTTTCAATATTTCATATCATTTATATTTCCTCTAAATGTATTTGAGATTGCCTATTTTCATTGCCATTTCAAAGATTTCATACTCATTTATATTTTCTCTAAAAAGATGAATTTGAATGTCTCTGCATTTTACTTGCGACAAAACAAAGAACCATAAATATAGAATGGCAAGTCGCATGTAGAACAAGTTTGGGGCTATGGGTCGTTGGATCTGCATGTATGGAGGCATACCTTTTTTTGTCGGGAAAACTTTCGATCTATTCATTTTCAATCATGGTAGTACAATGAACATCAAAAATAATAAAAATTATAATCAGATTCATAGACCATCTAGCAACGACTACAAGCACTGAAGCAAGGCGAAGGCGTGTTGCCGTTACCGCCCCTCCCTTGCCGGAGCCGGGCAACACTTGGTGTAATAGACAGTCAAAAAGTCATTGTGCCAAGGCGTTATATGCCCAACGCACCAGAACGGCAACCGCCGCTGACAAAAAGACACATAGATCGGAAGGAATCCATCCCGAAGACATATGAGTGTAGATGAATGAATACCTAATCCAAGTAGATCCACCAAAGACAACCACCGACATAATCTTGCGAGATCCGCCAAAGACACACCTCCATACGCCATCCAACAATGTTAGACGCACCACATTAACGGGGTTAGGCGGGATGAAGCTTATTCCATCTTCATAGAGCTGTTGACGCCTCGCTTTTCTGAGTAGGATACAAACCCTAACAAAACTAAAAGAAACATCTAAAAACCGAACTCTCCTACTGGCAAGGGTCCACCGTGCCCCCCATGGTCCTAGGGCCACTAGGGAGGAAGAGGAATCCTAGCTTTTTGTTAGAAGAGGAGCCGACGAAATGTGCATTAGCATCTAAGGACCTAGAGTTGTAGCATGACCTAGAAAATGAAAACACAGAGGCAATTCTCACTTTAAAAAGAAGTAGTACAACTTTGCCTCCCAAACTTCACGGTATAATGCGAACTGATGCGCAGCACAGATGGTTAGGTTTATAGAGGTGAGCACATATACTCCCTATATTAGCTTTGGTTGAAATGAAACTTTGCAAACTTTGACAAAGTATATAGACAAAAATATTAACATATACAATTAAAAATCAATACCATTAAATTCATTATTGAATGCACTTTCACATCATATATATTTTTTAGATAAATGTTTATATTTTTTATTATAAACTTGGTCAAACTTATGAAGTTTGACTTGACTCAACTTTAATATGTAGAGTAAATTAAAATAGAGGAAGTATGGGCGTGTTTGGTTGCCTGCATGAGGTCCAATCAAGCCAGCGCAGGAAGGAAACATGATGTTTGGTTGGCTACATACACTGTTGGACCTGCATAACGCTTAGATCGGTTGTTTCTTGCGAGTCAGACCGAGGCGAGCGCAAGCGAGCGGGCCCTTCCACAAATGAAGATGGGAGGGATGCGAGGTGATTACATGAGATCTTCTTCAACCACAAGTAAGCTTCTCTCTAATCTCCTCTCTTCCTTGTCCATTTAATCAACACAACGGTGTTTTGATTCGAGATAAGCTCTACATGAAAAAGATGCACCTCGATACTACGGTTCCATTCAGGCAATCGGTTCGTAGTTCCGTCGGCCGGAAGTTTTTTATTTCGTGTTCCCGTTTGAAGTTATTCTGAACGAATTTTGTCAGATTCGTCGTGCAAGACCGATCGTTTGAAATTTCTTTTGACCAGCAGCCTAATCTCGCAATTCCGCACAAACATTCGTGTTGTAAGTTTTTGGTTTTGACGGTCATAGCTTCATCTCTCCTTGAACAGCAGTTTAGTGTACTCACGTCATCATGTCGAGCTCCTCTGTCCTCTGCTCAGAGCTCTCCTATTCGTCTCTCTCGACGCCGACGCCCTTCCCCTTGGTCTTCTTGCCCGCGTCCTACTACACTAGAGTCGTTTCCGGCGTCGCTCATCTCGGCCTACTCTCTGTCATCCTTCTATTGCACTGACGCTGCAATGGTGCGCACACTGCTTACTTGTGTTGTGTGCCTCCATGCACACTGCAGTTCGCGGCGTCGCTGACGGGGTCGATCATTTTGGCCTCCTCTCTCTCGTCCCACTACACCGGAGTCGTTTCCGGCGTCGATCATCTCGGCCTCCTCTCCCATCCTATTGCACGGGCGATATCATGGCGCGAGCACTGCATTCTCCTCCTCCGTCCACTGTCTTTGCGCGAGCACCGTAACTAGTTCACCAACGGTGTCGCTCGCCCACGACTCCATGCTCGTCATGTCGGACACGGCGCCACGGCCACTATCCACCGCAGTCGCCATGGTCCGGCGCACACTGCATGTCTTCTCCCCCTTCCTCTGCTAGCTCTTAACCCTGTGTGCTAAGTGCAAGTGCTAGCTCTTAATCATACCCCATACGGGCAACCAAACAGCGTCTAGTTGTATGCGTCAAGACAATGCAGGCAACCAAACAACGTGCCAAAATTGATCCCCTAATACAAAAAGTCCATATGCAGGCAACCAAACAACTTACAGATATCACATATGCGGCTGTTTTTCCAGAGTCAGGCTGAGTGGAGAAGGGTATGCAACGCAGGTACCGTAGCCGACGGCAACCAAACACGCCGTATGTGTATGTGTATGTGTGATTGCATACCGTGTAAAAACTAAAAAAGACCATAGAGCCTATCAACTCTCATCGGCGGGCCGGTTTAATCGTTAGGTGTGAACCCACGGGGCAAAACCCACGATCAGATCCCTCACCGGAGAAGAACGCTTCTTGGAACGGAAGACGCACGCGTTCTCTGCCGTAGGTACCGTTGCGTACAACGTGTGTATACTCGAGTTTTAAACGTATACTATACCTACCTTCCTCCGTGGTAGCTAAGCTCCCGCTGGAAATCTCTCTCACGGCGAATCAATCGGTGGTTGAGTTAGTTAGGTGGACATTGGTATCC
The DNA here is from genome assembly GCA_034509565.1 of Triticum monococcum. Classification (NCBI taxonomy): domain Eukaryota; kingdom Viridiplantae; phylum Streptophyta; class Magnoliopsida; order Poales; family Poaceae; genus Triticum; species Triticum monococcum. The sequence continues at coordinate 578,030,638 of CM067845.1, forward strand.
TCAATCCATCAGGCTTCAAATCCTGGTGCTCGCATTATTCCTAAATTTATTTCAAGATTTCCGGCGATGCGCTTTCAGTGGGAGGAGACGTTCCCGTTGACGATGAGGCGCCTACGATGGCTTCGTAAATCTCAAGATGATATGCCGGCTCAGTCTCTCGGAGATGCTCATAGGGGTAGGGTATGCGTGTATGCGTTCATAGGGGTGAGTGTATGCGCGTGTATATGAGCGCTTGTGTCTGTACTGATGCTAAAAAAAAATCTCTCTCACGTGCGCGCACACGTACGTATGCAAGTAGGTACGAAATATGCCCCCCATCTGTTTATCTGTTCCCTCCTTCGCTCTGCACTTGTTTTTCTTTTTCTCTCCCACGCCAGAATGTGTCTTGTGTCAGTATTCCTTACATTTTGTTCGATTAGAGTGGGATTTGTCTCTTTTTCCCTACAGTGCCGAGTTTTTTTTTTTGAGAAATCCCCTACAGTGCTGAGTGGAATGTGTCTTTTTTTTTTGCGGGTGTGAGTGGAATGTGTCAGTTGCTAGTGGGTTGCAGTTTTTTTTTTGTTTGAGACAAGTGGGTTGCAATTGGTGCAGTGTAGTAGTAGTGCGCCTGGCAGGGCCGGCGCAGCCTCGGGCTGCCAGGTGGTGGTCTTCTTTTTTTTTTTTGCGGGGGGCTGCCAGGTGGTGGTCGTGGGCACGTGTGCGCGCACTGGCCTGACAGGCCATGGGCTCTACAAGTCCGGGAGCGTGACGCGTCATCTATGTGAAGGGGATCGCCATTTGGCCCGGCCCAGTAGTCTCTTTCTTTTCTTTTTGTTATGTTTTTAAATTTCTTTCTTTCTACTACTATCTTTCTACATGTTCACTTTACTTTTTATTTTCATTTTGTTATGCTTCTAAATTTCTTTATTTCTACTATCTTTCTACATGTTCACTTTACTTTTTATTTTTATTTTGTTATGTTTTTAAACTTCTTTCTACTATCTTTCTACATGTTCACTTTACTTTTTTATTTTCATTTTGATTTTTATCCTACTAGTAACCGAGAAGGTGCGTCTGACTAACACACTTGGTGTCTCCATGGCGAAACTACATATACATACTATTGCTATATTACTATAGTGTTCATCACTTACCAAGTATCTGTGTGTCGATGGTGCTGAAACAGTGAGCTTGCTTTGGCTTGGCTTGAGGTGTAAATTGGTCAACGTGAAATGTGCGAGAAAAGCACGGGACTCATCGTATTTATACATGGGAATGGATTTCATTTTAATCATCTATATGCTCAATCAACATGCTACCGTCAATTTTTGGAGGGGGGGGGGGGGGGGGGGATCCAAAATGATTTAAGCAATAGGTTTTAGCTGCAATCATTTTGCGTAATTTGTCGGGTAAGACTTTCAGCATGAGAGTTATTAGTGGGATGTGCAGATAGGAAGAGAGCACATCGCATTCTGCTCTATCATGTAGAAGAAGGCAATACGATTGATCCTAGGTGAGGTACAACGCGGTTGCATCTTATTTGTACTTCCGCCGTTCCTTGTATAAGAACAAGGAGGGTGAGACGTTGGTTGCCAACGAGGAGAGCCAACAAGAAAGATAGATAAAAGGCAAGGTAAAGATGTTTTGTTGTAGCATGCATAACTGAAGAAATTGTAGTTGTTTGGCCAACAATGAGGGTGGTGTTACCTCCTTTAAGGTTTTCCTCCTCGAACATTAGGGAAAACCGTAGGGTCGAGGACCAGGTGACAACGAAGCAATGACGTCGTTCCATCCTTGAGAACTTTTTAGGTTGCCTGTGGGGTTCCCGACCGGATGTGGCAGTTAAAGACGTAAATCGGCGAGGCATGATGGCGACTTGTTGCTCTGACGCGTGGCACTACATACAACGTGGGGTCCAGTGTGCAATTACGACGGAACCGACTCTGTTCTCTTGGACGATATCTTCACGGGTTCCGGCTAGGTCCTGGCATCCACTCGCCGACTTTGTAAACTGTTATTTACATACTGCTCCCCCGTTTCTAAATATAAGCAATTTTAAAGATTTTGATACGGGCTACATTCAAATATAAATTCATTCATTTTGCTCTGTTTGTAGTCCGTGTTAGAATCTACTCCCTCTGTTCTCAAATACTTGTCTTTCTAGACATTTCAAATGGTTACAACATACAGATGTATGTAGTCATATTTTAGAGTGTAAATTCACTCATTTTACTTTGTATGTAGTCATTTGTTGAAATCTCTAAAAAGACAAATATTTGAGAAGGAAGGGAGTATGAAAATATAATCTTCCTTCCATTCGTCAAAAGGAAAAGATACCGAGCGCCAGCAGCACGTCATCCGGCAAGCGTTCCCCGAGAACCCCGCAAAAGAGCATCGTCATCATGCGTGTGTCCATCTCAGCGCCGAAAGCCATCCAAATGACGAGCAGGCAAGCCCGAGACTGCCCTCCGCCGTCTTGCCCAGGCCCCCACGTTCCCCAGGGCAAAACCGTCCACCCACAGCGTTTGCACCCAGAGTTACTAGCCGTTGTTACTCTGAACCCGTCTTCATCCCCTTCAAATTCGAACCCCCGAAACCGCTCGCGAAAATCCCCAAATCAACGCCTCCTCACGGCAATCAATCAAGCAACCATCCATTCGCTCCTCGTCCACTCCGATGGCGTCGGAGGCCACGTCGGGCGGCGCGCGGCGGGTCCCGCTGCAGCCGCGGGACGGCAACGCGGCGGCCTCCCCGTCCTTGGGCGGTGGCGGTGCCGCCAAATCGAAGGCGAAGGCGAAGGCGAAGGCGCGGGCGGCTGCTGCGTCGCCGCCGTCAGTGAGGTCGTATGCGAGCCGGGACGAGGCCGAGCGGAGGGCTGCGGCGGCGGTGGTGAGGGAGAAGGAGGTGTCGCTGGCGGAGGAGCTGGAGAAGGCGCGGGAGCGGCGGGGCCGCCTGCGGGCCGCGCGGCAGGTCACGGAGAGGGCGCTGGCGGAGGCCGACGAGGCGCTGCGGCGGGAGATGCGGGAGTGGGAGCGCCGCGCGGACGAGCAGCGCCGGGTCGTCGCGGAGCTGATGCGCCTCATCGGGATGCCCGAGGTACGGTCCCGTCTCTTTCGATTCCGCTTGGTAGATGTTCTGAAGGCGCTCGTTTCTCAAGCTCTGTGGGGGTGCTGCTGATCATGGCGGGGCGGTGGCAGGTGTACGTCCCGGTGGAATCGCTGAGATCCAGGGAGGAGAGGAAGAGGAAACAGGGGACCGCGTCTTCAGATCCTCCGGTAAATGCTCTGCTCCTCGTTTCTATTTTCACATCACCGATTGGCAAAAATGTGTCTGCATCTAATACGGAGTACATGCTTAAATTCGTCGAGAAACAAAATGTGCCCGAACTGAATCTCACATGCTCAAGTTCGTTGAGAAATCAGGATCCTGTACTTTATTATTATTTGCCTGGACGAAATGCTTTTTTTTTTCTTTTGATTCGAAACTCCATTCACATTGTTCAGGGTCCGGTCACAGTGGCTTCAACATTACTAGAGGAAGAATCTGGACCATGCCTCTCCGACCAGGAACTGCTGGCGACGCCGGCAAGGGAAACGACCGCCGCCGCGGCAGCGACGGAAAGCAGCAGCGCTTGATCCCTTTCTTTGCCTGCCACATTGGCTTGTTCCAAACTGTTTCTGCACAAGGCCTCCCAATGAAATCAAATGGCTTGTTTGGTAGTGTCTGCTTGCGTGCGTCCACACATGATATGTGATGCCTGTGAATGTTCAGCATAGACAACTTGGATGAATCACTCGTCTACGCATGATTTCCTCTTCTGCTGGGAAGAATGATTGTGTGTCTGGAGTATACGAATTTCCTGAGAAGCAGGAAGGCGGGCGGGCTCACTCGCCGGCGAGCTTGCCGTGATTTGCCCGGGCAAATTAATAATTCTTGGGCCTTGCTTGTTGCTTCTAGGCCCAACTAGCTAACTTGCACAGCTGATGATAGGCCTAGTGCCCAAATCGCCTGGGATTTCCCCCTATATGACGCAATAAGGGAAATCATTAACTAAGAGGTACTTCTTGTGGTTAAATCGCAACCGAGAATGGAGACTTTCTCCTATGTGGCGCATTAAGCAAAGTTATTAATTAAGAGACACTCTTTGTAAAGGTCACTCCCACCTTCTGGTGTTGACGTGTCCACTTGTCGTAATCTGAAAGTTTTTCTTCTTCTTAAATTCATGTTCTCAAAACGTTTTATCTCTTGAACCATTGAATTTCTCGCATTGAAATCTTTAAAACTGGATCACATGTTAATACATTTTGATAAATTTATGATTAAAGGGATGAAAAAAACAAAAACAAAAAAAAGCAAGAGAAAAACTACAAGCAAAAATAAAAATACCAAAACCAGAAAAGCACAACTATGTTTTCTCCTTTTCAAAAGCACATGTTGTGCTTCTCGGGGAAAGCACCGCTTCCCTAAAAACCAAGCAAAATCAGAAAGCCAAAAAAAAAATCCTAAGTAAACCCCGGTGTGCCATGCGTGCGAGGTGTGGCGGATGCTAGACACATCAGTTGCACGCTAGTAAACAAAGAAAATGACATCTATGGAGCCCTCCAAGGGGTACCTCTTAATTAACACCCCCCCCCCCCCCCCCTCCACACACACACACACATTAAGCGTCAAAGTGTGGGCAGTGTTTGTGTCCTTATAGCGAGCACTAAAATAGACGGCACTCAGATGCCCTCTTACATGGGTCTGCTCCATCGACTAGGCGCCAACAAGCAAGTGCACATTCACCAGCTAGCACTGTGGGCTTTTCTTTTCTTTCCTTTATTTTGTTTCCTTTTCCTTTTCTTTATTATATGATGAATATGTTCGGAATGCACACTAAAGATTTTTCTAATATACATTACATAATTTTTTTAATATACAGTGAACCTTTTTTATATAAGATAAACTTTTTTTACATATACCCACAGAATATTTATTAATACATGATAAACATATTTTTGAATACAAACTGATTTTTTAATATACACTAAACTTTTTTAATACACATATTGAACAATTATTCACGCATTAAAAAAATGTTCATGATATTAATATTTGTTTGTGGAATCCAAAATTACTCACGGATTTGAAGACTGTTGTCAGATGCAAATAAATTTTCATGGACTCAAAAAAAGTTTGCGACATTTAAAAAAATGTTCGTAACATTAAAAAATGTTCATGGACTTGAAAAATATTTTGTTAATTCAAAAAAATCCTGAAACTTAAAATGGTCATGAATTCAATAAATATTCATGAAATAAAAACTGTTTGCTGATTCAAAAATTGTTGCAACACTCAAAATAAGTTCGCAGATTCAGAAATTGTTCACAAATTCAAAATATGATCATTCACTCAAAAAATGTTCATGGATTCAAAAGATCTCTGGATTCGTAAATTTTCATAGATTCGGAAAGTGTTCACTAATTTGAGAAGGTGTTTGCATATTTAGAAAAAGTTCATGAAATTCAGAAATGTTCACAAATTAAAAAAAATGTTTGTGAATTGAAAACTATTCATGAAACTGAAAAAGAAAATGTTCATGAACTTTAATTTTGACATTGTTTTTACACTGTGATAAGATTTGCTAAATTTTACTAGGTACAAGAATGAACTATACTGATGTTACAATCTTTCATGTATGTTTTGAACATTGATCAAGTTTGCAGAAATATTTCCGAATGCATCTTCTGTCAACTTGTTTAATGATCATTGAGAAGAAGAATACACATGTTGAAGTTTTAAAAGTAAAAAGGAATAGCTAGAATTAATACACATGTTCATTGTTCATCATATAGATGCGCACTAGTTGAGAGAAGAGAGGAAATAGAACACAAATTCTCAAGTTAAGAGAGTTCAGTGAGGTAAGCACACAACACATGTGGTTCATGTGACAATTGAATATGACCAAGGGTGCATCCTACTACCAGCTAAATTGGCCACTAGACGGGAAAACCCTATAAACAAACAGGGAAAATACCATGGTCCTCATAACAGTAAAAATACACTTGTTGCATCCTGTAAGGAATGCAAATTAGTACGCTGGGTGTGGAGTGTAGGACACATATGCAGTTGCCATGGACGATAAAAAAAATCTAAAAATGGAAAATGCCCTGTTGAAGAGTCAAACTATGTTGGCAGGTGAACTGCATGCACAACGAACAATGCCGCTGCAAAATACAAGGACTAGGACAATAGATCTGACCGTAGAAAAATTTACACAACAATATCCAAAATAATTTCAAGACCATGAAGGATCAGAACCAAAAATGTACTAAAAGGCAACAATTGCTAAAACACAAAGCAACCCTGATGAAGGTAAAATATTAACACACAGAACACTCCCAATTGTTGTTCTTCCTTTCTTTAAAACCAGAACTGCTTGAAACAAAATGAAACACTAACTGAAACCTCACCAAATCAAAGTAAAGAACTCCAACTCATCCACCTCTCAGCATCTTCTCACCAGCAGTAGCATCAGGCCAACCTAGGAACAGACGGTGTCCAACCTTTCATCCCGTTAAAGAAATCATGCGCCACCTGCACTAGCATGTTTGCCGCGCTGCAACATGGCGTCCCCTTGGTTTCTGCAGTACAGACCAAGTAGGTAAGCCAATGAGATATTATAATAAGAGTATAATTTTAGTCACGTGATTTACATAATCAACAACTTGGGCATTTGTTATTGGAGATTGGGGGACGAAGGGTCCACCCCCATGAAATTCGGGGAGGGGCGGGCGGGGAGTAAAACGTTCGTAGCCTCACGTAGGTGTAGGATCTAAAGGAAAAATGACATTAAAACATACATTATTCTTGGTTTCCCCCTTGATTTCCTTTTTTTGTTGGGAAGAATAATTGTGTGTCTACAGTACATGAGTTTCCTGAGAAGCAGCAGGAAGGTGGAGCCAATACCCGGTGAGGGTGACCCGGGGCAGCTACCGGGGCTCACTTGACGGCAAACTTGATGTAGATTCGTATGTGACATGATCCAGTTGTCAGCTAATTTTGGCGTGATTTGCCCGGATAAATAAAAATGCTTGGGCCTTGCTTGTTGCTTCCAGGCCCAACTAACTAACCATAAACGGTTGTGTTGTTTCTTGGGCTCATGGCTGCACGCTCGCGCATAGAGCAGCCTGCTCACGATAGGCCACATAGTGTGTATGAAATCGCCAACGAAATGGGACTTCCTATGTGATGCACTCAGCGTCAAAGCGGGCAGATCCCATTCCCCGTGGGGTCGGGGGATAGCGACCAAACACATATCCCCGCTCGCAGGAATAGACCTGCCCGTTAGTTTGTCTTTGCATTTTTTTCTGTCCGTGTTATTTTTTTCCCTTTTTTCCTTTTCCTTTTTGTTTTCTTCTTTTGTGTTTTTAATTTTCCATTTTTTATTTTCTCAAATTCACAAATAAAAGTGCATACACTTTTTAAAAATCATGAAATGTTTTCGAATACATGAGATTTTTTTTTCAAAATCTAGAATACTTTTCAAATTGACAATCATTTCTGGAAACTTGTTGACTTTTTATTTCAAATTTGAGAATAATTTATGATTTTTTTGATTTTTCTCCAAACTCGTGATAATTTTTTGCATTCTTTTGAAATTCGTGCACATTTTTCAAAGTCACCAATTTTATTAAGATTAGTAAATGTGTTTTGTATGCATGAATATGTTTTTAAAATTCCTGAACATTTTTAAAACCAAAGAACATTTTATGAACTTCATGAACCTTTTTTGAAATTCATGAATATTTTTCAAACTCCGGACAACTTTGACATTTGTTGACATTTATCGGAATTCACATACATTTTTTTAGAATTCGTGAACAGTTCTTTAATTTCATGAACATTTTTAAATTCATGATTTTCTTCTGAAATTGGAGAATATTTTTCGAAATCATGAATATTTTTTAAATAGAGAATTTGAACACACAAACATTGTTTGAACAGCATGAACATTTTTTAAATTCGTAAATTTCTTTTGAAATCTGTGAATATTTTTGAACTCATGAACAGTTTCTAAATTCAATAACATATTTTGAACTTGCGATGTTTTTTAAATTCATAATAATTTTTTAAATTCATGAACACATATTCAAATTTGCAAGTTTTTTCCGAAATTTTCTGCAGTTTTTTGAATTTACTACCATTTTTATTTTTAATTTTTTTAAAAAGGCCCAATTTGTGAAAATTCAAACATGAACTTTTTTCACAATTCAAAAGGGCAAAACGTTTTTTCTTAAATCAAACAAAAATAGGAAAGAAAAAAAACAGGGGTTCTGGCTGGCAATGGGCCTGCTGAAACGGCGAATTCACCAGTAAAGTTTTATCCCTTGCATAAATCATTTCCCACTTTCTCAGGCACTGACAAATGATGCACTGTAGGCACGTGACTTGTTGCAACCTTTTTTCCCCTCTTTTTTTTTGCATAGATTCATTTATTCAAAATGGTTTGTCTGTTGAATCGTGCGTCCAAATTCCGACTCGTTTCACCATTGGATTTGTCACGTCGAAATATTCGAACAAGATCCCATTTTAAGAAGGTTCGCGATTTTTAAAAAGGAAAAACGGAAAAGCCAAAAAAAAGAAAATTCAGAAAAAAGCAAAAAATACAGAGTCCAGAAGCACAGTTGCGTTTTTCCCCCTTTTTCCCTTTTTGAGAAGCACATAGTTTTTCCCAGAAGCATAGGAACCAAATCTATTCTTATCATGGAATCACATATTTTGTCTCTTTTGGAGAAGTGTAACTCTGCTTCTCAGGGATGCAAGCAAAGTTGTGCTTCGAGAAACAACGTTCTCTGAAACCTAAGGAGACCAGATAAAACCGAAAATCCAAAAAATAAAATAAAAATCATCTAAAATCCGAAAATGCATATAGAAAAAATCCATATGAAGGGCCCAACATCTGGCACATGGCGGCGGCTGAACGCACTACTTGGCACGCTCTTACCTGGACTGATCCATCTTACCTTCGTTCGCTCGTATCCCGTGTTGAACAACCACTACTTCATGAAGTGAGCGTCCAATAGGGTTTACCAATGAAACAATGTCTGTTGTTCTTCTCCCGCCCAAATAGCCAACGAAACACCGATAGGCCTGGTACTCCTTTTCTGGTTTTTTTTAGCTTGACTTAAATGATCATAACTTAATTCAAATTCACAAAGTGCTCACCACACATACTGTGTGGTAATAGGACTAGTACTCGACTCCACAGTTCGAGTTGTTCAAAAATCCCGTCTTTAGATGTTCTCAATATTTCTAGAAACAATTCTACATGTGAGCGGGTGTATTCCATGTAATGTGTAATGTTTTAGCAACAAATAGTACTTCATCGAGCAATACAAGAAGCACACATTTGTGTATTTGAGATATCAAACAGTACGCTATTTTGAGATCAACATATTTATCCTTTTTGTGTATGCACCACACATTACCCGCAAGAAACAAAAATGTATTAGATGCCAAAAAAAAAGAAACAAAGGTGTATGTACCACATATTGAAATGCGTGTATTCAATACAATTATATAGGAACATATATCACACTCATATGCATCTATATGCAAATATGTTTGACTGACTGGGAGAAAAGTCGAGCGACATCTAGGACCATCTTGGTAACGTGCAAACAAAATACAAAATATGTAAAACCCGGCAAACTTGTAGTTAAATTGGATAAGATGAAAGAATTTCCCTTAAACGGGGCAATCTTTGGCAAAAATAACAAAATATTGGGTAAAACACAGAATTAACTCTTTGTAGAAGTTTAAAAACTTTTCCGGGAACAATTCTACACGTGTCCGTTGTATTATATGAAGGAAATATGCCCTAGAGGCAATAATAAAGTTATTATTTATTTCCTTATATCTTGATAAATGTTTATTATTCATGCTAGAATTGTATTAACCGGAAACATAATACATGTGTGAATACATAGACCAACAGAGTGTCACTAGTATGCCTCTACTTGACTAGCTCGTTAATCAAAGATGGTTATGTTTCCTAACCATGAACAAAGAGTTGTTATTTGATTAACGAGGTCACATCATTAGTTGAATGATCTGATTGACATGACCCATTCCATTAGCTTAGCACCCGATCGTTTAGTATGTTGCTATTGCTTTCTTCATGACTTATACATGTTCCTATAACTATGAGATTATGCAACTCCCGTTTACCGGAGGAACACTTTGTGTGCTACCAAACGTCACAACGTAACTGGGTGATTATAAAGGAGCTCTACAGGTGTCTCCAATGGTAGATGTTGGATTGGCGTATTTCGAGATTAGGGTTTGTCACTCCGATTGTCGGAGAGGTATCTCTGGGCCCTCTCGGTAATGCACATCACATAAGCCTTGCAAGCACTGCAACTAATATGTTAGTTGTGAGATGATGTATTACGGAACGAGTAAAGAGACTTGCCGGTAACGAGATTGAACTAGGTATTGGATACCGACGATCGAATCTCGGGCAAGTAACATACCGATGACAAAGGGAACAACGTATGTTGTTGTGCGGTCTGACCGATAAAGATCTTCGTAGAATATGTAGGAGCCAATATGGGCATCCAGGTCCCGCTATTGGTTATTGACCGGAGACGTGTCTCGGTCATGTCTACATTGTTCTCGAACCGTAGGGTCCGCACGCTTAACGTTACGATGACAGTTATTATGAGTTTATGCATTTTGATGTACCAAAGGTTGTTCGGAGTCCCGGATGTGATCACGGACATGACGAGGAGTCTCGAAATGGTCGAGACATAAAGATTGATATATTGGAAGCCTATGTTTGGACACCGGAAGTGTTCCGGGTGAAATCGGGATTTTACCGGAATACCGGGAGGGTTACCGGAACCCCCCGGGAGGCAAATGGGCCTATTGGGCCTTAGTGGAAAAGTGAAAAGGGGCTGCCCACAAGGGCTGCGCGCCTCCCCCCTTCCTTAGTCCTATTAGGACTAGGAGAAGGGGCCGACCCCCCTCTCTTCTCTCTTCTCTTTGAAGAGTCCTATTAGGAATAGGATTGGGGGGGGGGGGGGGGAGTCCTACTCCCGGTAGGAGTGGGACTCCCCCTGCGCCTCTCTCCCAAGCCGGCCGAACCCCTCCCCCTGCTCCTTTATATACGGGGGCAGGGGGCACCCCATAGACACACAAGTTGATCATTGTTGATCGTTCCTTAGCCGTGTGCGGTGCCCCCTGCCACCAAATTCCACCTCGGTCATATCGTTGTAGAGCTTAGGCGAAGCCCTGCGTTGGTAGTACATCAAGATCGTCACCATGCCGTTGTGCTGACGAAACTCCTTCTCGACGCTTTGCTGGATCGGAGCCCGAGGATCGTCATCGAGCTGAACGTGTGCTAAGAACTCGGAGGTGCCGGAGTAACGGTGCTTGGATCGGTCGGATCGGGAAGAAGACGTACGACTACTTCCTCTACGTTGTGAGATCGCTTCCGCAGTCGGTCTGCGTTGGTACGTAGACAATACTCTCCCCCTCGTTGCTATGCATCACCATGATCTTGCGTGTGCGTAGGAAAATTTTCGAAATTACTACGTTCCCCAACAGTGGCATCCGAGCCTAGGTTTTATGGTTTGATGTTATTTGCACGAGTAGAACACAAGTGAGTTGTGGGCGATACAAGTCATACTGCCTACCAGCATGTCATACTTTGGTTCGGCGGTATTGTTGGACGAGACGATCCGGACCAACCTTACGCGTACTCTTACGCGAGACCGGTTCCCTCGACGTGCTTTGCACATAGATGGCTTGCGGAAGATTGTCTCTCCAACTTTAGTTGAACCAAGTGTGGCTACGCCCGGTCCTTGAGAAGGTTAAAACGGAGTCTATTTGACGAACTATCATTGTGGTTTTGATGCGTAGGTGAGATGAGTTCTTACTTAAGCCCGTAGCAGCCACGTAAAACTTGCAACAACAAAGTAGAGGACGTCTAACTTGTTTTTGTAGGGCATGTTGTGATGTGATATGGTCAAGGCATGATGCTGATTTTATTGTATGAGATGATCATGTTTTGTAACCGAGTTATCGGCAACTGGCAGGAGCCATATGGTTGTCGCTTTATTGTATGCAATGCAATCGTGATGTAATGCTTTACTTTATTACTAAGCGGTAGTGATAGTCGTGGAAGCATAACATTGGCGAGACGACAACGATGCTACGATGGAGATCAAGGTGTCGCGCCGGTGACGATGGTGATCATGACGGTGCTTCGGAGATGGAGATCACAAGCATAAGACGATGATGGCCATATCATATCACTTATATTGATTGCATGTGATGTTTATCCTTTTATGCATCTTATCTTGCTTTGATTGGCGGTAGCATTATAAGATGATCTCTCACTAAATTATCAAGAAGTGTTCTCCCTGAGTATGCACCGTTGCCAAAGTTCGTCGTGCCCAGACACCACGTGATGATCGGGTGTGATAAGCTCTACGTCCATCTACAACGGGTGCAAGCCAGTTTTGCACACGCAGAATACTCAGGTTAAACTTGACGAGCCTAGCATATGCAGATATGGCCTCGGAACACAGAGACCGAAAGGTCGAGCGTGAATCATATAGTAGATATGATCAACATGACGATGTTCGCCATTGAAAACTACTCCATCTCACGTGATGATCGGTTATGGTTTAATTGATTTGGATCACGTGATCACTTAGAGGATTAGAGGGATGTCTATCTAAGCGGGAGTTCCTAAGTAATTTGATTAACTGAACTTAAACTTATCATGAACTTAGTACCTGAAAGTATCTTGCTTGTTTATGTTGATTGTAGATAGATGGCTCGTGCTGTTGTTCCGTTGAATTTTAATGCGTTCCTTGAGAAAGAAAAGTTGAAAGATGATGGTAGCAATTACACGGACTGGGTCCGTAACCTGAGGATTATCCTCATTGCTGCACAGAAGAATTACGCCCTGGAAGCACCGCTGGGTGCCAGGCCTGCTGCTGGAGCAACGCCAGATGTTATGAACGTCTGGCAGAGCAAAGCTGATGACTACTCAATAGTTCAGTGTGCCATGCTTTACGGCTTAGAATCGGGACTTCAACGACGTTTTGAATGTCATGGAGCATATGAGATGTTCCAGGAGTTGAAGTTAATATTTCAAGCAAATGCCCGAATTGAGAGATATGAAGTCTCCAATAAGTTCTATAGCTGCAAGATGGAGGAGAACAGTTCTGTCAGTGAGCATATACTCAAAATGTCTGGGTATAATAATCACTTGATTCAGATGGGAGTTAATCTTCCAGATGATTGCGTCATTGACAGAATTCTCCAATCACTGCCACCAAGCTACAAGAGCTTCGTGATGAACTATAATATGCAAGGGATGAACAAGACTATTCCCGAGCTCTTCGCAATGCTGAAAGCTGCGGAGGTAGAAATCAAGAAGGAGCATCAAGTGTTGATGGTTAACAAAACCACTGGTTTCAAGAAAAAGGACAAAGGGAAGAAGAAGGGGAACTTCAAGAAGAACAGCAAGCAAGTTGCTGCTCAGGAGAAGAAACCCAAGTCTAGACCTAAGCCTGAAACTGAGTGCTTCTACTGCAAGCAGACTGGTCACTGGAAGCGGAACTGCCCCAAGTATTTGGCGGATAAGAAGGATGGCAAGGTGAACAAAGGTATATGTGATATACATGTTATTGATGTGTACCTTACTAGAGCTCGCAGTAGCACCTGGGTATTTGATACTGGTTCTATTGCTAATATTTGCAACTCGAAACAGGGACTACGGAATAAGCGGACGCTAGCAAAGGACGAGGTGACGATGCGCGTGGGAAACGGTTCCAAAGTCGATGTGATCGCGGTCGGCACGCTACCTCTACATCCACCTTCGGGATTAATATTAGACCTAAATAATTGTTATTTGGTGCCAGTGTTGAGCATGAACATTATATCTGGATCTTGTTTGATGCGAGACGGTTATTCATTTAAATCAAAGAATAATGGTTGTTCTATTTATATGAGTAATATCTTTTATGGTCATGCACCCTTAAAGAATGGTCTATTCTTATCTCGGTAGTAGTGATACACATATTCATAATGTAGAAGTCAAAAGATGCAGAGTTGATAATGATAGTGCAACTTATTTGTGGCACTGCCGTTTAGGTCATATCGGTGTAAAGCGCATGAAAAAAAACTCCATACTGATGGGCTTTTGGAATCACTTGATTATGAATCACTTGGTACTTGCGAACCGTGCCTCATAGGCAAGATGACTAAAACACCGTTCTCCGGTACTATGGAGAGAGCAATAGATTTATTGGAAATCACACATACCGATGTATGTGGTCCGATGAATATTGAGGCTCGTGGCGGATATCGTTATTTTCTCACCTTCACAGATGATTTAAGCAGATATGAGTACATCTACTTAATGAAACATAAGTCTGAAACATTTGAAAAGTTCAAGGAATTTCAGAGTGAAGTTGAAAATCATCGTAACAAGAAAATAAAGTTTCTACGATCTGATCATGGAGGAGAATATTTGAGTTACGAGTTTGGTATACATTTGAAAAATTGTGGAATAGTTTCGCAACTCACGCCACCCGGAACACCACAGCGTAATGGTGTGTCCGAACGTCGTAATCGTACTTTACTAGATATGGTGCGATCTATGATGTCTTTTACTGATTTACCGCTATCGTTTTGGGGTTATGCTTTAGAGACGGCCGCATTCACGTTAAATAGGGCACAATCAAAATCCGTTGAGACGACGCCTTATGAACTATGGTTTGGCAAGAAACCAAAGTTGTCGTTTCTTAAAGTTTGGGGCTGCGATGCTTATGTGAAAAAGCTTCAACCTGATAAGCTCGAACCCAAAGCGGAGAAATGTGTCTTCATAGGATACCCAAAGGAAACTGTTGGGTATACCTTCTATCACAGATCCGAAGGCAAGACATTCGTTGCTAAGAATGGATCATTTCTAGAGAAGGAGTTTCTCTCGAAAGAAGTGAGTGGGAGGAAAGTAGAACTTGACGAGGTAACTGTACCTGCTCCCTTATTGGAAAATAGTACATCACAGAAAACTGTTTCTGCGACACCTATACCAATTGGTGAGGAAGCTAATGATGATGATCATGAAGCTTCAGGACAAGATACTACTGAACCACGTAGATCAACCAGAGTGAGATCCGCACCAGAGTGGTACGGTAATCCAGTTCTGGAAGTCATGCTACTAGATCATGATGAACCTACGAACTATGAAGAAGCGATGGTGAGCCCAGATTCCGCAAAGTGGCTTGAGGCCATGAAATCTGAGATGGGATCCATGTATGAGAACAAAGTATGGACTTTGGTTGACTTGCCCGATGATCGGCAAGCAATTGAGAATAAATGGATCTTCAAGAAAAAGACTGACGCTGACGGTAATATTACTGTCTATAAAGCTCGACTTGTCGCAAAAGGTTTTCGACAAGTTCAAGGGGTTGACTACGATGAGACCTTCTCACCCGTAGCGATGCTTAAGTCCGTCAGAATTATGTTAGCAATTGCTGCGTTTTATGATTATGAAATATGGAAAATGGATGTCAAAACTGCATTCCTGAATGGATTTCTGGAAGAAGAGTTGTATATGATGCAACCAGAAGGTTTTGTCGATCCGAAGGGAGCTAACAAAGTGTGCAAACTCCAGCGATCCATTTATGGACTGGTGCAAGCATCTCGGAGTTGGAATAAACGCTTTGATAGTGTGATCAAAGCATTTGGCTTTATACAGACTTTTGGAGAAGCCTGTATTTACAAGAAAGTGAGTGGGAGCTCTGTAGCATTTCTGATATTATATGTGGATGACATATTGCTGATTGGAAATGATATAGAATTTCTGGATAGCATAAAGGGATACTTGAATAAAAGTTTTTCGATGAAAGACCTCGGGGAAGCTGCTTACATATTAGGCATAAAGATCTATAGAGATAGATCAAAACGCTTAATTGGACTTTCACAAAGCACATACCTTGACAAGATTTTGAAGCAGTTCAAAATGGATCAAGCAAAGAAAGGGTTCTTGCCTGTGTTACAAGGTGTGAAGTTGAGTCAGACTCAATGCCCGACCACTGCAGAAGATAGAGAGAAAATGAAAGATGTTCCCTATGCTTCAGCCATAGGCTCTATCATGTATGCAATGCTGTGTACCAGACCTGATGTGTGCCTTGCTATAAGTTTAGCAGGGAGGTACCAAAGTAATCCAGGAGTGGATCACTGGACAGCGGTCAAGAACATCCTGAAATACCTGAAAAGGACTAGGGATATGTTTCTCGTATATGGAGGTGACAAAGAGCTCACCGTAAGAGGTTACGTTGATGCAAGCTTTGACACTGATCCGGATGATTCTAAATCGCAAACCGGATACGTGTTTACTTTAAACGGTGGAGCTGTCAGTTGGTGCAGTTCTAAACAAAGCGTCGTAGCGGGATCTACATGTGAAGCGGAGTACATAGCTGCTTCAGAAGCAGCGAACGAAGGAGTCTGGATGAAGGAGTTCATATCCGATCTAGGTGTCATACCTAGTGCATCGGGTCCAATGAAAATCTTCTGTGACAATACTGGTGCAATTGCCTTGGCAAAGGAATCCAGATTTCACAAAAGAACCAAACACATCAAGAGACGCTTCAACTCCATCCGGGATTTAGTCCAGGTGGGAGACATAGAGATTTGCAAGATACATACGGATCTGAATGTTGCAGACCCGTTGACTAAGCCTCTTCCACGAGCAAAACATGATCAACACCAAGGCTCCATGGGTGTTAGAATCATTACTGTGTAATCTAGATTATTGACTCTAGTGCAAGTGGGAGACTGAAGGAAATATGCCCTAGAGGCAATAATAAAGTTATTATTTATTTCCTTATATCATGATAAATGTTTATTATTCATGCTATAATTGTATTAACCGGAAACATAATACATGTGTGAATACATAGAACAACAGAGTGTCACTAGTATGCCTCTACTTGACTAGCTCGTTAATCAAAGATGGTTATGTTTCCTAACCATGAACAAAGAGTTGTTATTTGATTAACGAGGCCACATCATTAGTTGAATGATCTGATTGACATGACCCATTCCATTAGCTTAGCACCCGATCGTTTAGTATGTTGCTATTGCTTTCTTCATGACTTATACATGTTCCTATAACTATGAGATTATGCAACTCCCGTTTATCGAAGGAACACTTTGGGTACTACCAAACGTCACAACGTAACTGGGTGATTATAAAGGAGTACTACAGGTGTCTCCAATGGTGGATGTTGGGTTGGCGTATTTCGAGATTAGGGTTTGTCACTCCGATTGTCGGAGAGGTATCTCTGGGCCCTCTCGGTAATGCACATCACATAAGCCTTGCAAGCACTGCAACTAATATGTTAGTTGTGAGATGATGTATTACGGAACGAGTAAAGAGACTTGCCGGTAACGAGATTGAACTAGGTATTGGATACCGACGATCGAATCTCGGGCAAGTAACATACCGATGACAAAGGGAACAACGTATGTTGTTGTGCGGTCTGACCGATAAAGATCTTCGTAGAATATGTAGGAGCCAATATGGGCATCCAGGTCCCGCTATTGGTTATTGACCGGAGACGTGTCTCGGTCATGTCTACATTGTTCTCGAACCGTAGGGTCCGCACGCTTAACGTTACGATGACAGTTATTATGAGTTTATGCATTTTGATGTACCGAAGGATGTTCGGAGTCCCGGATGTGATCACGGACATGACGAGGAGTCTCGAAATGGTCGAGACATAAAGATTGATATATTGGAAGCCTATGTTTGGACACCGGAAGTGTTCCGGGTGAAATCGGGATTTTACCGGAATACCGGGAGGGTTACCGGAACCCCCCGGGAGGCAAATGGGCCTATTGGGCCTTAGTGGAAAAGTGAAAAGGGGCTGCCCACAAGGGCTGCGCGCCTCCCCCCTTCCCTAGTCCTATTAGGACTAGGAGAAGGGGCCGGCCCCCCTCTCTTCTCTCTTCTCTCTTCTCTTTGAAGAGTCCTATTAGGAATAGGATTGGGGGGGAGTCCTACTCCCGGTAGGAGTGGGACTCCCCCTGCGCCTCTCTCCCAAGCCGGCCGAACCCCTCCCCCTGCTCCTTTATATACGGGGGCAGGGGGCACCCCATAGACACACAAGTTGATCATTGTTGATCGTTTCTTAGCCGTGTGCGGTGCCCCCTGCCACCAAATTCCACCTCGGTCATATCGTTGTAGAGCTTAGGCGAAGCCCTGCGTCGGTAGTACATCAAGATCGTCACCACGCCGTTGTGCTGACGGAACTCCTTCTCGACGCTTTGCTGGATCGAAGCCCGAGGATCGTCATCGAGCTGAACGTGTGCTAAGAACTCGGAGGTGCCGGAGTAACGGTGCTTGGATCGGTCGGATCGGGAAGAAGACGTACGACTACTTCCTCTACGTTGTGAGATCGCTTCCGCAGTCGGTCTGCGTTGGTACGTAGACAATACTCCCCCCCTCGTTGCTATGCATCACCATGATCTTGCGTGTGCGTAGGAATTTTTTTGAAATTACTACGTTCCCCAACATTATACTTATGTGCAATGCTTATTTAGAAATAGTACTTTAGCATCTGAGCTATAAAAAAGACAATTTATGTATTCGTAGTATCAAATACCACACTATTTTTGGATCCACATATTTACCCTTTTTGTGCATGTACGACATATTACACACAAGAAAAAAAAGTGTATGTACCACATATTAAAATATATGTATTAATAATTTTATATGCACATATGCCATGTTCATATGCATCTACACGTAAATAAGGATATAGTATAAAAAATTGATATTTTTTTACAATCGAATCGGATTCCATGAACCCGTCCTCTATTAGCCATAAACTTCGAAGTATCGTGACAGATTGTGTCCGCACTAACACTTCTTTTCTAAGCAAAACTTATGCATAAACATATGTATGTACGCACCTTTAAATGGAACTCCCCAACAACATCGCTGAAAATCTTGACAATACGTGGAAGCTTGTAAAATAAAATATGCAATTTGAATAACTAGTACATGACCAGAATTTTCACACAAAATTTGTTGTTGACAGCTCGAAGAGAAATAACAGTTGACAAAAAGTAAAATTAAGATATAGGATATGAAACCATTCAAATTTACATTTAAAATAAATAAATCATGAAAGCTATAGTTTCATGCCCAATATGTTATAGTAAGATACACAAGTAAGAGTGTACATGAAAAAAAGGTAGAACTTTATATTAGGAAAACAACAGTGGATGTCATTGCGATTTTGATGGGAACACTACAATCTTCCCAGAAAATAATCTTAGGTCATGTCGTAGAAAAATTAGGTTCTTAACAAGGGCACATGGAACTTAATTATATTGTAAACTCGGTAGGATCTATAGCTTGCACTTCCAAAGTAATTAATTATGCACGCAGAGTGAATCCAAATATTTGAAACCTTGTGAGCTGAGGCGCAATGCTGCCACTTTCTCAATCGCCCGCTTAAAAGTGCTCAGTTTTATGCTTCAGTCTTTTCTGTTGTCATTTTCTTATCTATATTGTAGGTACGCTACATCCTCAAGGGTATGGTGCAAGGTCCTACCATCCTTGTTAGAAATAAAATAATGGCTTTCCCACAGACATCACATACATAACTTTTCAGATGTCACTTGTAACGATGAACCTAAAATAATTAAGATACCTAGCGGGCCAGGCAAACCCTAGATATAGCTAGAACCAGAGAAATAAAAAGATGTAAGTAAGTATCGTTGAAAAGCATATAATGGTCTATGCAATAGATGACACAAATCTAACCTATTGTCGTTACCCATATATGATCGCAAACTTGATATTTGTGATTCCTTTGCCATTTAAAATCAAGATGACACAAACACAACATGAATGGAGTAAGTGTTCACATATGATTCACAATCTAAATTTCAAGACGAAATAATGATGGGTTTTCCAAATGTGTTTCCCATCTTGCCATACATGATTGTCGTTCTTGCCAACCAAGAGGGTTGAAATTTCTAGTAGAGCATGAAAACCCTAGCTAGACCTAGGAAACCATGGATTTGGTAACTAGACAAATACCTATAGTTCTAAAATTCAGTGGGCTAACTACCACTACCATTGAAAATCGGAAATGACATAACCACTGAGTATGAAATTTCTACCCTTTTTGTCGCTACCCGTCATCATGAAAATGATATATGTTGGTTTTCTTTCATTATTTATAAACCTTATCTAGAGGTTGCAGGGTCTTAATTTTGTCCTCACTTTTACCATTGATCGACTAATGGTCGATCCACAAAATATGACATATAATATTTGTGACGAACACATACATCAATATTTTGCAGAATATGTAAAGCCTAGTTACAACGAAAACTGGCATGGAATAGTGAGATAGACAATCTAATTTCTAGAATCTAATAGCGCCACAGATCAAGATCATACAACAAAAAACAACATCAAATAATAACAAGACAGATATGTACGTACCTTGTCATCATAGATTTGGTTTCGGCTGAATCCAGGAAAGTGCCCGAAGAACCCTGGACCTTTTTCTTATAAGAGAACAACTCCGACATGCCATTGGCTATGTCGAATATCTCCAAGTTATGGTCTGGATCCTCCTGACGGCCATCATATCCTCCGAGTATGACATATTTTCCCTTTTGTCGCTACCCGTTATCATGAACATCACATGCTTGGGGTTTTCATAATCTATAAACCCTATCTAGAGGTTGCAAAATCATAACGACCATATATATGACATCTAATATATTTCCGTCCCCCCTTTACAATAATGAACCGAGCGCATGCATCATGATTAGCGTAATACCCTAGCTAGTTTCAACGAAAACTGGCATGGAATAGTGAGACAGACGGTCTGATTTCTAGAATATAATAGCCCCACCGATGGAAATATGAGAAAAAAAACAACATCAAATAATTAACAAGATAGAGATGTACGTGCCATGCGTCCATAGATTTGATTTTAGCTGAATCCAGCAAAGACCTCCAAAAACCCTGGACCTTTTTCTTATAAGATAACAACTCCGGCCTGCCTATGTCAAATATCTCCAACTTATGATCTGGATCCTCTTGACGGGCATCCAGATGCTCGGAGAAGTATACATAATTCATCATGAGTCCTGCAATGCTTCCTCCACCATGGCCTGACATAAAGATATTTGAACAATGTCCGATGGCCAACATCCATCACTCTAGACCACATTCGTTTCTTGGCGAAGACATCACACATGTAGACCCGGGTGTGGCGGGTGTTATTCTCAAGCACAGTGCCAACGAGGTGAAGCTTGCCATCCACTTGCAGGTAGCTGCAGGGGTAGATCCGTTCCGACGGACTGAAGCATCTCCACAACGCCCTCACACTCAGAGTAGCACCGACGAGGGTGCAGACGGAGATCCCGACGGCTTCACCGATCGCCAAGAACGTGCTGCCATAATAGTGCACGACCGACATCTAATATCATTTGACCACGCTACACCCAAGCAAGAAAACATAGCAAAACAATTCGAAAAATACAAAACTTTGTGGGAATGATTATGAACAAATGTTATAGACACTTGCAAAGTTTGGTCGTCAAATGACATCCGAGGAGCTCTATACCAAAAAAATAGAAATTCTGCTCAAACAGTGCACATACATTTTGAGTAATTCTGTATTTTTGTACATAGCTCCTCGAATAACATTTGACCACCAAACTTTGCAAGCACCTATAAGTGTTTTTCATAGTCATTCCCACAAAGTTTCAGATTTCTTTGAAATGTTTTGCTATGTTTTCATGTGTGGGTGTAGCGGGCCGGGGTGCACCAAGCTGGGATGTAGATAAACCACTCTCAATGCACATTGAATACGACGGGAGAGGAGTGTGTATGCAGGATGCATGTGCTCGCGTTTCCTTACTACTCCCTTCATTTCTAAATACGGAGTGTAAGTCTTTTTTAAAGATTTCAATATGGACTACACACAGATGTATATTGACGTATTTCAATATGGACTACATACAAATATTTAGTAATGGAGGGAGTATAAAATATTTGGTTTTTAATTGCTGCGGCCAAAGCATATCCAGGGGAATACCGGTACTCCCGTTGAAACACAACTAGATTTGGCAATTCTACTTATGGCTACACGACAACACAGACACCACGAACGTCATGCCCATGAGAACAGAATCACACCATATGGAGTAACACAGAAACAATCACATACACAGTTAAAAATGGGGAGGGAAAGAAAGGGTTTATCATCATTATACCTGTAGCTGCACCCCTTGAGCTGACACACAAGGACATCCACCATGTCGAAGTTCACTATGAGCTGGTTCTTGTGGGCCGGAAAGCAGAGCAGACAAGATCAATGAGTACCCGATCGAGACAAGATAACAAAAGCAGAGGAAGAGAGTAGGGCAGACAGCAGGGCGGTGATGTCATTGAGGATCCTGTTGGTGTTGTTGATGAAGAGGTTGATGATGTCGGCGATGTAGCCCAGGGCTGCGCTGCCATCCTCCTCCATCGGCTGCAGTTGCTGGAAATTCTCGTCCAGCATGCCCTAGATGGATCACATCACGAGAAGGCAAAGATAAACTAGTTACCGAGCCCGCCGGAACAACCACACTACCGGGGTCTAGATGGGAGGGACGCCGAGGGGATGGACTCACCGAGGCGAACATGGATGCGACATGGGTGTTTATTTGGGCCCTGAGCATGGAGGCGACCATTGTGAGGAGGTGCTGGAGCGGATCTGGTGGCGGAGAACCTGCTGAAGGGATCCGAAGCTGTGGTGGTGGTGGAGGAAAATATTTGGTTTTTAATTGCTACAGCCAAAGCATATTTAGTTTCGTGTTGGATATATATAGTTGGAATGCATTGAATGTGTTCGTATTTACTGGCAATTTCTGACCTTCTCCGTGTTCCCTCTCTCACGTTTAATGAGCATTTGCAAGACGGACGTCATGTAGTCTAGCCGTGTGGCCTCGCTGCATCGCTCTTCCACATTGCATCCCTCAAATTATCTACAACCACATATAGCAAATCGAGCCCCCTAAACATCCGCAGACGTGCTCGAACATGGGCCTGCCCATCAGCCGGAAGCTGGCGATGTCTCAGCTTGACGGGAGCCTTTGGGCGATGCACCATAGGTCGCACGACAGATCCGTGATGCGTCCCAGCCACTTGGGCCTCCAATCTCGGACTTCTCTGAAGAGTGGAAGGGCCCCGCCATGGTCTCGAGGAAAAGAGAGTGAAATGGATTGCTATGAATTAGGTGGTTGGTGGCTGGCCAAAGGGGAGGTGATCCAGTGATGGATCATGACCCAGGACAGGGAGAGGGGGAGTGCTAGTTTTGCTTAATGAAAAAAAAATTATATTGCACTTTCTTTTACAAAATTACAACTTAATGAAAAAGTACAAGTTGCACTGAGGTTTGAAATTTTGCTGACACAAAAAATCTAGATCTCACTAAAATATCCAATTTCATAAGATTAAAAAATCCTTTTCGATTTTGATCTATCATAATTCATGGTATTTTAATAATTTATCTAACTTAAATTTGGTTTGAATCTGGTCCAAAAATTTGAGGTTACATATACTTATGAAAGTAGTGATTCTATTTTTTATGTTGAATCCCAGGTTTAGTGACATGTGTCGTTGCTGAAGCATCGTGCTGCTAACTTTTAGCAGGTGATAGACGATGGGGAGATCTTATAGAGTAAACTCATGGCATTGGGCCGCAAGGCGATGCACAGCTTGTCACTGGGGTTGGCTGACATAGGTGGACGAGGTTGCGGGCTTCCTCCATGATGTTGCTCAACCTGTTCACCGGCGCTACCGCCCATCTCCCAGCAGCGCATGCGGAGGCTCCAGTGTATCACTCGCACTACTTATCATAGTGAGCATCGAATATGGCATAGTACTATTTTTTAGACTTCTTTTAATCTCGACTTAAATCATCATAACTTAGTTTCAATTCAAAAGGTGTTTACCACACACCCCGTGTGGTAATAGGCATAGTGCTCGACTCCATAATTTGAGTCATTCCAAAACTTTGCATTTAGAAGTTCTCAAAATTTCCTGAAACTATTCTACATGTGCGCTTGTGTATTCTATGTAATGTGTAATGTGTTATTAACAAACAGTCCTCGGATCCCTGCAAAAAAAGTATATCACTACAACATTTGAGCAATACAAGAAGTACACATTTGTGTACTTGAAATATCAAATAGTAGGCTATTTTTAGATCCACATATTTATCCCTTTTGTGTATGTACCACATATTACCCGCAAGAAAAAAAATGCGTACATACCACATAGTGAAATATGTGTATTGAACACAATTATAGCCACATATGTCACATTCATATGCATCTAAACGTAAGCATGTCTGGCTGGATGGGAAAAAAGTCAAGTGGCATATGGGACCATCTTGGTAGGAAGTGCAATAAGGAATAAAACCCACCACATTTGTGGTTAAATTTGATTAAGATGAAAGAGTTTCCCTTAAATAGGGTAATCTTTGTCAAAATAAGCCACGGATGGCCTTCTTCAGAACACTGGCCTCCTCGTCAGCACGCGTGGCGTCCTTCGCCTCATCGCGCATGCGGTTGGTATCCTTCAAGCTTGCTGGAGCTGGGCCACCTCCTCGGGGGCTGCAGGGCAATCCGAATTCAGAGCTCAAGACAGAACAATACTAAGATTAGTCATAATGAGAGTAACTTTACTAGTAACATCACATATTTCAATACAAGATTGCTTATGTGGCAGCTAATTAATGAGGAGAGAGGGGTTTGTGGTAACTCAGGTAGTTACTGTAACATCACACATTTCAAGGCATAATGTGTCTATAGCCTAATAAATGAACCATTTCATAATATCACTCATATGTTACTACCCATTATGAAATTAGTAACATAGACTAGTAACGTCGGCAAGTCATTACTCTATGTTACTCCCCACTGTGAGCAGTCTAGGAAGATGAGAACTTACGGGCACATGCGCGCTCCAAGTTCTCATTAGCGCACCGCCGGGCCTCAAGCTATTTGCGTATCTCTGAATTCTTGAATTCTTGGAGGCCAGCTCGCGGTTCCGGTCTTCCTGTTCCCGCAAGATGAATACATATATATTCAATAAACCGCGAGACTACGAAAAGTAGGCATAGTTCAACAAAAACAAAGCCTGATACCAGGCCGATACCACACTCACACCTGGGGCTACGACTACCATAAACTACTAGCAAAAATAAAAAATACTTACTGTGAACCAGGGTCACTAACAAGCCCAGTGTCCGGATGGTGGATTAGAAGAGCTTCATCTCCTCGATGGCTCCATCCATGGCGGCCCTGGTCTCCTCCGGCACGTCCGGTCCCTACTCGCTCCCCTTTGGGAGAGAGAGGCCAATGACACCACAACCGATTGCAAGTCCGTCACCTCCCGTCTCTCCTTCGTATGCTTCATGTCCAGGTCAGTGTCCTCAGACTTCGAGGCATGGGCGGCAGGCCTCGGCAGAGGCACAAGTGGGAGCGTGACCTTGGGTGCAGGCTCCACTGGTGTACACTGCGTCAGGCGACACCACAATACGAAGAGCGGTAGACGCGACTGCCTTGACAGTGACGGCGGCTGCCTCCTTAGAAACATCAGCATGGGACTTCGCCGCCCCACCTCGGTGGCAGCAAGAAAGTCAGTTAGCTACGGCTCGGGCCCGATTACAACCATGAGCTCCTAAATAACAAGAGAAGAAGAAGCAATTGCAGATCACCAGCAGGCAGAACTAAGATTACGTCTCATTGCGCCTAAAAATGAAAAAAAGACAATGACAATGCCCTTACCTCCTCTGGTCATGGCGGTCTCCAACGACTGCTCCTAATCATTCCCTGCGGCATCACGATCGCCAGACGCGGGGGCTTCAGGCACCACCGGTAGAACCCCAAGCCACGCCAACCTCCTTGATTGAACGGGCGGGCATGAAGGGGTGAGACTTACGTAGGTGGGAACATAGAGAGTATCATCAAGAAGCAATGTCAAAGACATAGGCAAAGGACTTACCAGCCTTTCACATGGACGTCACTACCCCATTCTGATATTTTCGTGACGGTTCAGCACATTCGTGAAGGGCGCCAGGCCTCCTTCAGGAACAGGTCGCACCCGGCCTTCAGGAACGTGGACGAAGAGTCAAAATCCCTAAACAGTCGTCCCCATCTCGTTGACGTTTAGGGATGGGATGCATCCCGCCGCCTCCTCCGCGTCTGGCGCTGCCGCACCCCATCTGGTGCTTGATCCCAATCCCGCCGCTGCCACCCCACGCCTCCAGCGCCGTCTCCATCCCATGGAGGGCCGCTCCCTTGCCGTCCAGCCACTCCTACGCCGCCTCCCTCTCGTCGAGGGGCGACTCCCACGCCGTCCAGCGCCGCCCCCTCGCCGTCCAGCGACTCCAGTGCCGCCTCCATCCTGATCGACGGGCACCTCCCTCGCCGTCCAGCCACCCCAGCGCTGCCTCTCTCCCCGTTGATTGGGTCCTCCCTCGCCGTCCAGGTCTGCTTCCCTCGCCGTCTAGATCTGATTCCCACGCCGGCCAGCCGCCTCACCCTTCTGTCTCCCTCCCAGTCCAGCTCCTCCCACTGCCGAGTCAAGTCTTGGCGAACTACAACGAAGACCCAAAAAAAGGTAGCAGCATACACTTTTTTTCATTATTGGTGTCTGAATCCTAGCAGAGAGTTCAGCAGTAGCCGCAATGGTCTTTGGTTTAGTTAGATCTGTCATAATAACACACCTAGGTACTGTATTTAACCAACTTGAAGTTGACATATTGTGTTTATTTTCAGAAATCTGAGAGAAACATAAATTGGAAACTAGAGGAGTTCTGGGCAACTTTATTAGTCTGAATCCCTAGCTGAGAGTTCAGCAGTTTCCGCAATGGTTACTACATTACCTTCTCTGGGCAACTTTATTACATTTGTGATTTCTGAAGTAGACTACATAACTGAGTTGCTCTGTTCCTCCCATACCAGGGTCCGAGGCTAGCATGTCAGCTACCACGGCAAGGAAGGAGGCAACTTTCCCACTACATTCATCCTCTGCAGGTATATTGTTCTTTATAGTCTATAAGATTAATAGAATATACGCACGATTTGGAATGGCTGACATTGTAGGATAAATTAGTTCTGTATTAATTTTGAGGCTCCCTTCTTATCTTCTGTTTACATTACAGTCTGAAACTCTGAATGTAATACACATGCACCAAGCCTTATTACCAAGAAACACGTGGAATGTGAGGCGGCGGCGAAGCATTAGCTAGCGCGGGTGCGTCACCTCTGTGGTATTGTGGGCAATCACGGTTTTGGCAAGCTCACTGGAATCAAGTGAGGTGAGAATATCGATCTTCCAGACACCTATTTCTTCTTGCAAATTTAGAAAAGGGAGGTTGAGACATCATTTCCATTTCCCTATTTCTCTAAGCTGTAGGGCAGTGAGATAACGACGAATGTGGCAACGAGAAATGATGGTTTTCCTGATCTTCCTTTCTATGGTATCTTCTAAAGCATCCCTGATATGTCTCTTTTTTGTTCTTAAACTTTTATTGCTATGAATAGTTCATCTCCTAAATATATCTTAATTGTGTTTGTCTCTAGGAGTGTGACATCGTAACCCAGACAAGTTCTTTCCAGATTTAGATATTTAGCTCAACATTAAAATCGCAACTTCGTGAGATTCTAAACCTGAAGGGAGAGCACTACGTAGCGTTCCTATTTGATAGTTCTCTTTGTCATATCTCATTTGATAGCTACATCCATGCCGGTGCTAAATGCTTTTTACTCGGTTGCACTGCTGAAATTGAGCTGAATTACACTTCTACAACTTTGTAGCTATATGTGAGCCTTCCACTAATTTTTTGACAGTTGCTTCGTTAGGTACACTCATCATTCATGGTTTTTTATTACAGTTTCTTAGCATACATGATATGCTTACCAACAGGTTCGTGGTACTACTGTCTTCAAACATTTCAAAGCTGAAGACATGGCAAACTGATGAGTTGGAAAACTTTATGATGCTATCACCATAATAGGTCCATGTACTAAAACCCAGTGTATATATAATAGGTATTTCCCGCTGACAAGTTATTTTCTTTGTGAATATTAGGTTCCAAACCTGCTGTTTGATGTTGCTGGTATCATGTTTGGTCAATGGTATACCTTCTGGAAGTTCTTCTGTGCAACTCTTTGATTGGGAAGACCAGCATCAAGACTCGTATTCAGGTCTGTTCTATACATTTTTTATCAACTAATCCTTATTTTAGTTGTTTTCTAAGGTACTCTGGTCATAGACTATTGTAGTACAAGGTTCAGAGGTCCAACTTGTTTAATTTCATATGCACACTTGATACTGTTATAGTTGCTTTTAGCCACGAAGATTGTGATAACTATAGTCTTCAGATCTAAATTGTAGTTCTATGACAAAGTTATTGTGTAGCTGTTAATTCCTTGTGGTTTGGAGCCGTTTTAGAGAAAGTTAGAAGCCATTCATGCCAACAATACATATCGTCTTTATCTAGTTCTATTTGCTGGAAAGGACCTTATTTCACCAGACTTATTCATCTGTGTACTGTACAATGTGCATGTTCATCTCTTTTTTGTTTTCTGTATATCACAGTTATTCCTTTGGCTGTTTTTAGTTGAAATCTGTTTCAACATTTGAAGTACTTAATACTTACAATTTTTTTCCTTTTAGGTGGATGGATCTTCCCAACCCTAAGAGCATGCTGGTACTCTGTTCGGCAGCTTCTTCCCATGCTGAGAAGACCATGGTGCTACTCCGACCAAGGAGAATCATTTAGGAATGTATTTTCTGACTGTTCAGCTTCGTTTGTCTTTTGGAGGGGCTAAATGGAGCAGCTCTTGTTCTCTTTAAGTTTTTGGGAACCATGAGTTGGAATATCATTTTGTGAACAATTCAAGATATTACAAATGAATGTGATCTTATTTACTTGGTTGTGCATATTGCTGTGCAGAAATATGAATGGAATCAATTTGTATTTTAGCTGAATTTTGAATGATTTAATGTAATACCTACCAAATTTGCTGTTCTGAACTTCTGTACAGTAGAATGGACATCAGGAGAAGTTCAATCCTGATGGTGTATTCCTGACGGGGATACCTTCAGGAAAGACAAACTCAGGGCAAAATGTCGTCCGTCAGGAAACGCCGTCAGGAATGTATTTCCTGACGGTTACCTTCAGGAATGAAGGTCGTTCCTGACAGGCTATTGCTGACGGGGGATTCCTGACGGTATAGGCATGTTCCTGACGGGAA
The DNA here is from genome assembly GCA_034509565.1 of Triticum monococcum. Classification (NCBI taxonomy): domain Eukaryota; kingdom Viridiplantae; phylum Streptophyta; class Magnoliopsida; order Poales; family Poaceae; genus Triticum; species Triticum monococcum. The sequence goes on from CM067845.1 coordinate 578,059,981, forward strand.
TGTCTTATTCCTGACGGTTTTCGGCCGTCAGGAAAAACTCAGTTTGGGGTAGTGCGTTATGCTTTTGTGGCGGCTTTAACACTGTGACAGGGACCGCCTGCACTAGAGGCGCCCAGAGCCCCAATGGGCTCATCGATTCTCGGCGAGCCTTGTTGTTGCTCTTGAGATCCCACCGCGATGGAGGAAGCCTCTCCGTTGTGGCCCCTATTCAGACCCTGCGAAGGTGAAAGCACGGTGGCGTCCTCCTCGCCTATGGCCTCTTCCTCCTTGAAGGACACATTGTCCTCCTCCTTGGCATCATTGCCTATCTCCTCCTCGCAGTCGTCATCGGCTCCTCCTCTTTGGTAGTCGCAACAGCCATGCTCACCTCCTCTTCAGGGGCTACAATGACCTCCTTCTTCTTCTTGGAGGGAGCATGGCCGGACACGGAGCCCTCGTCGGGAATGGACTCGAGCAGCCTTGCCATGGCTAGGTCAAAGATCTGGCAAGGCAATGGGGGCTCCAACATAACCGACAAAGGGCACGTACTCTTGCATGACTAATTGGTTCCTTTAGTGACCCGATAAAGGAGCAGAAAGGATTCTCGCCTTTTCCTGGGGTGACCTCGAGTTATCGAACCCACAAGAGGAAGGCACCCTTAAAGTCAAGGGTTTCTACCAAAGCTTTTGCAAGCCTATTAGTTCTAACTTTTGACCTGATCAAAATCAAGTTGAAACTGAAAACACTTGTAATAAAAATAGGCATGGGCATGAGGACTTTTCTTATAACCATATATTTGTGAACGAGATCATCATCTTATATCATATATCCTAAATATTTACTAATTGGAGGCACCTTTCGTGCCTCCACGTTAATTCACATCCACAAGATTAATTTAGCCATTATATTTAATATTTAATGGCCACGATATATTAGAAGGCTCTGCATTATCTATACCTACTATTAAAAGGAGGAAATATTCTTCCCCCCAAATTTTCATCCATTTTCGAACATCAATACCAGATTTTCATCCTTTTTCTCGAGTCAACATTTTTTCGTACGTTGGTCAACTTTTTTATTCGGACATGCTCCCGCTCCGCCCATGGGCCGGGTGGCCACACTAGGCCTCAGCCCGCCAGCGCTAGGCTGCTTGCACGTTCTTGACAAAACGAAAAAAACTAGGCTATCAAAAAGGAAGGAAATAGACTTGCTCACATGGGGTTGGGGGATCGGGCTTGCAACTTGAAATATCATAATTTGAGAAAATTCAAAATTATTTCAGATTTAAATCTATCAAAATTCTTTGTATTTTATTTTTCTAGCTAATTTAAATTTGATTTGATAGTTTGAAACTTATCCGAAACTTTTAGGCTGCAAAAGTTTCAATACCAACCAAAATTTTGTAGTAATTTTGAAATCTGAGTTTCACTTTCTCTTAAATGAAAAACCACTTTCAAAACCGACTTGCGCGTTAGAAAATCTCAGAGAGCTTGGATGTAATCTAAAGTGAACTCCAAAATTTTCCTCATAATGATCTTCTTCAGATACAAATGCCGACACACGAGATCCCTCCCCACTACCACCCACCGCATGGACATGTTTATTCAGATTGTCAGAACCACTCCTCGTAATGAGCAAGTATCAGAACAACTCCTCCATTTGCATGGGGACCTAGCCTTGGTACACTAGGGTTGTGTAATGAGGAAAAAGTCAATAGACAACTTTGAAATGGCAAAGTGGCGGTAACGATAGAAAGAGTGAGAAGTAGAGGGATTATAATGGGTGGCTGAAAATTGGCGGGAAAGAGATGGGGAAGAAAGAATATACAATAAAAGAACACTAAAACTGAAAAAATAGACTTTGTGTATTATCTAATGGAAAAATGCATGGAAACAAAATTCACAAGTGTAAGTCGAGTGTTTTTATCAAGCACTTGGCTTACATTAAGGCATATTTAAAAAGAAAAGGAAATATGTAAACACAGTGTGCCGTTAGATGGTACTCGGCTTATTGCAATTGTCGTCATGGAGCCGACAAGTGCGATGAGGATGGCCACGTGGCAAGTACTTTGCTGAGCCTCTGGTGTAAGCCGAGTGTTTTTTCCGTTCTATGCCGAATTTTCTGTATAAACCGAGATATTTTTTGGTGGGTTCTCAACTTACTCTTGGCTGCCCGAGGACCTTGCCAACAAATATTATTTTGAGGGTGAGCATCTTACTCTGGGTTATGCCAAGTTTCCTGTATAAACCGAGATATTTTTTGGCGGTGCCGACTTTCTCTGGGGTATGCCGAAGTAAGATAAGGGAGGGAGGGGGTTACAACACATCACATACTCGCCTATCCCAAACTCCAGTCATGGAAGGTAAGAATACGAGACCCAAAGTAGATAGAGCTTGTCCCGACCAATGCTAGGCACCTCCGTCATGCGGCCACGATCCGGGACAGATTAAGAGTCTATCTAGAGGATTGGGCAAGTGGATTGCAGGACTAAATAGTGCCGGAGGAAGAAGCCACGAAGGAAGCGATGGCGAGTTCTACATTACACCCTGAATTCCCCCGTCTTGAGAAGCCGCCCAAAACCGAGCATGACGTCCGACATTGTCAATTCCAACACTGGAGACACCACGAGAAACCAAGACAACACTTCATGAAGGGGACGACGTTGGTATGCTGCCGTCATCCGATCCGGGCAACTGGACCTAGTGTTTCCCCCAGTGCTCGAAGAGGCACACAGGAGAAAGGCCATGTCAATGCCCCCAAAAAGGGGATGACATCCTCATGTGTTGCTGATACCAGTATCGGTAAGCAGAGCGGAGATTTCACCCTGGCCTTTGACACCTCTTCAATCCTACAATCATATGTTTGGTTGGTCATAGATCACTTGCCGTGTACCATTCATTGTGATTTAGATAGCAGAGCTGGTTGCAAAAACATAAATTAAAATAGTCATAAAACATTTTTCGCTTCCTGATAGTTTTGAGGCCTCAAGCTAGTAATGGAAACCTAAAATTGACCAAGGTCTGTCTAACAGAACCGTCTTTAAAGCCAGTTGTGTACCAGTGTCAATTGTATACACGCAAGAGAGGGTGTAATAGGTGGCTAACGTGGCTGACGAGGTGATTGCAAAATTCAAGCTACAAATGAAGGAGTTTTTCAAGATGGATGATCTAGGGCCAATGAGTTACTACCTCGGCATCAGGGTACATCAAAAGCCAGAGAGGATCACACTATGCCAGGAGGCATATGCAAGAAAGGTACTTGAAATCCATGGCATGAATGATTGCAATCACATTGTCCCTTCAATGGAACCTCGTCTTGAGCTGAGCAAGAAGGAGATGGTGAAACTACTCGGCTATAGTGGTAGTGACAAGGAAGGAATTGTCGACGACTGTAAGAGTACCTCGGACGTGGCATATTTCCTTGATGGAAGCATAGTAAGCTGGCTATCACGAAAGCAGAAAGTGGTGACATCAACTACAAGTGAAGCGGTGTATCAAGGTGTGTGGCTAGGAAGGCTACACGGCGATCTCATGAATCGATACTCGAAATAGGTGGTGCTCAATGTTGACAGAGAGTCTACGGCTTTTCTACGTGAGGATCCAGTGCGGCGTGAAAGGAGCAAGCAGATTGATACGATGTATCATTACATAAAGGACTGCGTGGAAGAAGGGAAGATGGAGATCAACTACAATCGCACCGATAATCAGCTGACGGACATCCTAACCAAGGCTTTGGATCGAGACAAGGTCTTAGAGATGCGAAGAAGAATTGGCGTTGGAGCAGTGACATGATGACGTCGTGTTTAGGTCCACATTGTGTTTAGTGGGATGATTATTAGACTTAAACACGTAGTAGTAGTGCACGGCATGTGTACGTGGTCTCGTAGGATTCCTAGTCCAACTAGGATCGTTGCTGAGTATATATATTGTACCTTAGAGCATCTCCAGCCGCGCCCCCAACAAGGCCCCTCAGGCGATTTTTCGGCCGCTGGCACCGAAAAATCGGCCCAGTTGCGTGTCCAAAGGCCCTTTTTTCGCTGGCTCGGACCGAAATTGGCGCCGGCGGACCCAGGCCGAACCCGGCGCGCTGGGGGGGGGGGGGGGGCGCTTGGGGGCACTGGCCGAATCGTTTTTCGCACGAAAATCGGCGGGCCCTCCTTGGCAGCAACTCGGCTCTTCTCGTCGCTTCGTCGTCCTCATCGCCTCGGTTCTCGTGGCGAAATCAATGCCAAAGCTGCCGCGTGCTGCCGCACCGGTCAACCTCCTCCATTGATGCCTCACGGACGGCGCAGTGAAGACGGGACGACGCGCATACCTCGCCCGCGACGCGTACACATGGCGGCCACGCGAGCGCCACCTATATAAGCCGACCCCTCCGGCACTAGTGATGCACAGACTCTCCACCACCGACGCCCCCGTTCCTTGACGCCCCTGTTCCTCCCTCTCTTCTCGCCGTTTCCAGTTCAGCCAATGGCCGAGCGCTTTCCAGGCGACGGCGTGGTGGCAAACGGCTTCGGCCGCCACCACCTTCACGAGGACGAAGCTCGGCTTCTCTATGAGGCCGAGTACCCGGTCCTGCCGGACATGCGGGTGCCCGGGGCGTGGAGGATCAGTACCGGCGGGGTCCCGGTGCCACCGCCACCCACCGGGGCGGCGCGTCGTGCGGAGATCGCCCATATGCGTGCCTCTCTGCCTGTAGCGACCAGACCTCAAACAGTCCGATCTCTGTGCATCAGTGTCATCCCTGGATCGGTAATGCTAACACGCACAGTACTTGAGGATTTATAACAGAGTAGCAATCACACACTTATTACATCGAATGTCTCAAAACAGAACTTAAAACAATAAATATGGCTTAAGGCCATCTAATACGATAACAACGGAAGGCTTCGAAGATAAAATGAGTCCATCAACTCCAACGGCATCACAGAGTGAAAGACAACGACCTATAGCTCCTTACTCGTCGTCTGAAAAGTCTGCAACATGAACGTTGCAGCCCGAAACGGGTCAGCACATGGAATATGCTGGCAAAGTAACACAAGAGAATAACGAACAGAATAATTGCTATCACTACATGCATAAATGGCTGGTGGAGGCTGTATGGTTAATAAGTTTTTGTGAAAAGCGAATTTTTCCCTACAATAAAGAAATAAATTTGTTTAACTATCATGGTAGTTGTTAAACATTGAGAAGGTTCCTCCAACTCAATCCTAATTAAACATCATCATTAAACCCAATCAAATTATATTAAGAGTGATGAGATCAATCATGATAATCCAAGAACCAGATGCTCAAGATGTCCATAACCGGGGACACGGCTAACCATGATTAATTTATACACTCTGCAGAGGTTTGCGCACTTTTCCCCACAAGACTCGAATACATCCATGGTCGGAGATTCGAGACACAGTCTTTCTGAAGCATTAACTCTCTACTCTAGGCAGACTATACCACCGACAACCCACTACATCTGCTAGTCTACCTCTTCAAGAGCTTCACGCAACTTACTCAACTATGCTAGAGCCCATAATAGCATGTGGCTGCACACAGAAGTTTCTGGCATGAATAATCTTATGGTCCCTTTGAGCCTCGGTGGCGGGCCGTAGGATGATCACACGGGTCCTCCGGGATATCCTAGGACAACACTGGGTTCTCCAGGTGCCCACATGCAATCCACCCATATGTGTATTCAAGTTGCCACCTTAAGTTGAACCATTAATATATAACTCACATCTGTTGTGAATACTCTCAAACTCAATCCACGTCTACGAGCATAGCATAGCAATATAGGCAACGTAGAAGTTACTCCCGAGGTTTGAAAATAAACAGGTGAATAGGTACTACCTCAACTACTTCCCAAAACCCACAATTTAAACAGATCCTAATCATGCAAGTGTTTGAGGATTGATCTAATGCAATAAAACTGGGTAGTAAAAAGGTATGATCAAAGTATTACTTGCCTTGCTGATGATCCGAGAAACGTAGAGACTCGTAGTAGCACGCTTCACACTCCGGGCACTCTATCGCAAACAACAAGCATACAATAAGCACTCAACTAGAAGCACGGGTAAAACTCAAATAAGAAATCTAATCAGAAAGTTCAACTTAAGAACTCTGGTTTGTAAAGGAATCAAATCAAATGAAGCAACAAAACTCAAACTACGAAAGAAACAAGATCCATTTACTAATCTGAACTTAAGTCAAATTTTACAATAGCAAAATCTTGTTCAAGTTGATTAAACAGAAAGAAGGCTTCGAGAGGAAGATCTAGGCGCTTGAATTGCCTGATTCCGACTAACGAGCGAAAAGTTATACTAGAACGAAGATTAGGGCATAAATCACGATCGAAAATAATCGCGGAAAAAACCTGGAAAAAGAAAACCAACGAACAGGCTAACGAACGAACGTTCGTTGCCTGCGATTAACGGGCGAAAACCGTTCATTAAAACGAACGTATGAACGGGCGTCCGCTAATTAAATAAACAGACGGAAAACCGAACTGATCTAAACAAAAAAAAGAAATCTAGGTTTTCGGAATAAAAACGATCGTTTTTAACAAAAATGGCGGGTACCTCGACGAGGTCCGGTGATGGCGGCGGCGGCGGGGGGGGGGGGGGGGGGGGGGCTCTGGCGGCTAGCGGGCTCGGCGGCGGTGGCGGCTGCTGGCTAGGGTTTTCGGGGTGGGGTGGGCTGGCAGGCTGCAGCTCGGCTTATAAGTGGCCGGCCGGGCTAGAGTCCTAGTCGGTTACGGCCCGACTTGGTCGGTTGACTTTTTTTAAAAATAATTCCGCTTGGAAAACAAAGAAAAGCAATACTAAACGGACTCCAAAAATCCTGAAATAAATTTTCCCCGTCCTCTAAAAATCTAACGGACAAGGTGAACATTTATTTGGTCCTCTAATGCAATTTTGAAAAACGCATATTTTCCTAATCCAAATAAAATCGTGGCAAAACTCTGAATAAAATCATATTTTATTTTAATATTAAATCTCCAATATTTCTTTATTTAGGGAAAGTCATTTTATCCCCTCTCTTTTTAGTTTCATAAAAGAAATATTCGAAAAGAAAATAATTAAAATCAAACTTTCCTCATTTTCAAAATTGGGGAAAAACTCAAATACGAAAATAATGAAATCCCCAACTCTCTGTGGGTCCTTGAGTTGCGTAGAATTTCTAGGATCAAACCAAAGTGCAATAAAATATGATATGCAATGATGATCTAATGCATACATTTCAAATTCGAAATTTGGGATGTTACAAACCTACCCTCTTAAGATGAATCTCGCCCTCGAGATTCGGGTTGGCTAGAAAATAGGTGAGGGTGATCCTTCCGTAGGCCTTCCTCTCGTTCCCAGGTGGCTTCATCATCAGTATGGTGGCTCCACTGAACTTGACAGAACTTGATAACCTTGCTGCGTGTGACTCGGCTGGCAAAATCAAGAATCTTGTCTGGTTTCTCCTCGTAGGTCAAGTTGCTATCCAACTGAATCGCTTCCAGTGGCACTGTATCTCTCAGAGGAATATCAGCCTTCTCTTCAGACTCTTTAATCAAATCTGGTCCAAACAACTGACGGCCTCCAACTTCATCCCATAACAGTGGTGTCCTGCACCTCCTTCCGTACAATGCTTCGAAAGGGGCCATCTTCAAACTAGCTTGATAGCTGTTGTTGTAATAGAACTCTGCATAAGGTAAATTGTCGTCCCAACTAGATCCATAGTCTAGCGCACAAGCTCTCAACATATCCTCCAAAATCTGATTGACTCTCTCAGTCTGTCCATCTGTCTGCGGATGAAAAGCTGTACTGAACTCTAGTTTGGTTCCCAAAGTCTCATGCAACTGATTCCAAAACTTTGAGGTAAACTGGGTTCCTCTATGTGATACAATGGTCCTCGGAAATCCATGCAGACAAACAATTCTGGTCATGTAAATCTTTGCAACTTAGCACTGGTGTATGTGGTCTACACTGGGATGAAATGAGCTACTTTCGTCAAACGATCGACTACAACCCTTACCGAGTCATAGCCTGAACGAGTTCTGGGCAATCCCGTGATAAAGTCCATGCCTAGTTTATGCCACTTCCATTCGGGTATCGACAATGGCTGTAACAATCCCGCTGGCTTCTGATGTTCTGCCTTCACTCTTTGACATACATCACAGACTGCTACATACTCCGCAATATCCTTCTTCATTCCGGTCCACCAGAAACTATCCTTCAAATCCAGATACATCTTGGTATTTCCTGGGTGAATCAAATATGGCGAATTGTGGGCCTCTTGCAGAATCAACTTCCTGATCTCCGGATCATTTGGCACATATACGCGGTCTTCAAACCATAGGGTATCGTGCTCATCTTCACTAAATCCTTTAGCTTTTCCTTTGCTCATCCTCTCTTTTATCTCAGCAATCTCCTTGTCCGTCTTCTGAGCTTCTCTGATCTTATCCATCAAAGTAGACTGAATCTCCAATGTTGTTACATAACCCCTCGGAACTATTTCCAAGCATAGCTCACGAAGATCCTCTGCTAACTCCTTGGGTAACTCTCCGGTCATGAGTGTATTGACATGACTCTTGCGGCTCAACGCATCAGCTAGTACGTTAGCCTTTCCGGGATGATAATGTAACTTCATATCATAATCCTTGATGAGCTCCAACCATCTCCTTTGCCTGAGATTCAACTCCTTCTGCATGAAGATATACTTCAAACTCTTGTGATCCGTGTACACCTCACAATGATTTCCGATGAGAAAATGTTTCCATGTCTTCAACGCATGCACTACGGCTGCTAACTCCAAATCATGGGTAGAATAATTTAACTCATGGGGTTTAAGTTGTCGTGAGGCATAAGATACAACTCTTCCTTCCTGCATAAGCACTGCTCCAAGTTCTCGACGAGAAGCGTTGCAATGCACCTGGTAATCCTTGCGTTGATCTCGAAGAATCAACACTGGAGCTGTAACCAAGCATTTCTTCAACTCCTGAAAACTGGTCTCACATTTCTTAGTCCATTTGAACTTAGTGTGCTTCTTCAACAACTCTATCATGGGCTTTGCAATCTTTGAGAAATTCTCAATGAACCTCCGGTAGTATCCTGCGAGTTCAAGAAAACTCCGGATCTCTCCGACTGACGTGGGTGCTTCCCAATTTGTCACAGTGATGACCTTGGTAGGGTCTACGGCTATTCCTTCTCCGCATATAACATGTCCTAGGAATCCAACTTCCTTCAACCAAAACTCACACTTGCTGAACTTGGTGTATAGCTGATGTTCTCTAAGCTTCCCAAGTACCAAACACAAATGCTCCTTATGCTCCTCTTCATTCTTCGAATAAACCAAAATATCATCAATGAACACCTCGACGAACTTATCCAAAAACTTCATAAACACCTTGTTCATCATGTTCATAAAATAGGGAGGTGCGTTAGTCAGACCAAATGACATAACGGTATACTCATATAGCCCGTACCTTGTGGTAAAAGCTGTCTTAGGTATATCCTGCTCTCGAATCTTCAGCTGGTGGTACCTTGATCACATATCGATCTTGGAAAATACCTTAGCTCCTTGCATTTGGTCAAACAAGTCACTGATCATCGGCAGTGGGTACTTGTTCTTGATCATCACCTCATTCAGTCCTCGATAATCAACAACCATCCTCAACGATCCATCCTTCTTCTCCACTAGAAGTACTGGTGATCCCCAAGGTGACGAGCTTGGGCGAATATAACCTTTATCCAGTAACTCCTTAATATGTTTATTAATTTCCTCCAAATACTTAGCGGGCATCCTATACGGTCTCTTAGATATTGGCCCTGTGCCTGGCAAAAGCCCGATCAGAAACTCAATGTCTCTATCTGTTGGCATGCCTGGCAACTCTTCTGGAAATACATCCGAGAAATCCTTCACCACTAGTACTTCCTCCTGTACAACTGCTGATAAGGAATTTACTTGAGTCCTATTCGGCACATGCCGGGATACATACTTGATCCTTCTTCCATCTGGGGTGGTAAGAAAAATCGACTTACTGGCGCAGTCAATGTTCCCTCCATACGTCGATAACCAATCCATGCCTAATATCACATCCAGTGCTTGTGACTCCAATACTATTAGGTCTGAGGGAAACAGGTAGTTACCAATCCTTAATGGTAACCGATCACACCAAAGGTCACCCATATACTCTGCTCCTTGCGAGGTTACTAACATGGGTGTCCTGTCACGACCGGTTTTCCAATAAAAATATTTATTGAGAAACCAATCTTTTGAGTCCAGTATGAGAGAAATCCTCCACACTGGTAGACAATTTCTTGATACAATAAGCCAGTAGCATAGAATATATTACAGGGTTGAGCTAGGGCTGCTCAACAAATTATTACAAGCGCGCCAATAATTATACATAATGGCGGATATAACATAATGGTGTGGTGGCATACTACTGACTCGAGGATAAAGTGATGGTGGAATAACACAATGGGAAGTGTGGTAACACGACTCTCAAACTGGCATCTCATCGAGCGTCGAGGTGAGGCTCGATAAATTTATTCGGGTTGCGGAAGCGGGTATAAAATAGTGACCAAGACCAGGGTCGCACGAGACTGACTGAGATTCCTCTAGGCGTCGGACTCGCTATCGAACTCTTCATCCATGAGATCACCTTCGTCAGCATCTGGCCAAATCAACAAGCCAGTGAGTACTTTGAAAGTACTCGCAAGACAGTTCGGACGTAAGATATAACAAATGCATGCATGAATGCGTCATGAATAATCTTTCCAATGCACAATTAAAGATTTGCATAACGAAGTAAGTACGAGGGAAACGGCGGTAGTCCGCCTGAAATCCCAACAAAATATATATGAGAACCGATCGGGTGTCTGAAGCGTCGCCTCGAAAGGTGAACAAATAATAACAGAATATCAGGCCACAGTCGGGCGTCTTAGCGATACCACATAAAGGGCTTTAAAAGAAATGCCACAGTCGGACGTCTAAGCGACATCACAGAAAGGGCTTTAATCCACAAGTAAATAATACTCATAATAAAGATTCAGTTCATGATAATAAATGGGTTAGTCCATCCACAGGAATAAACTTTTAACCGGGCTTAGTGCTCACGAGATTCACCGGAGTATCTGTCACCAAAAACTGGCACTTGTCAGGATAAGTCAGCGCAAAATTTGGATATGGATAAGATGATTTGGGGATTTATGACTCTGCAGAGTTTGTACAAAAATTTCCCACAGCTAACGGATTTCCGTAGTCTCGAAGGACTAGTTCCATTTACGGTATTTCGGAAGTAAACACAGCTAACCAGTACACACCCATCCTATCTCTCGATGCCAGGACTCACCCTAGACATCGTCCAAGAAAAACTTTGAGACGGGGAGATCACAATCTCGAATAGCATGGGATCAAATTTATATACGCGCGCTTTAAGGGGTGCCCCCCTCTCGGTCCCAACCGGAAACACCCATGCCCCCTGACCGGATGACTGGCTTTAATCCAGGGCCATGGAACCATCATCCCGGCCTCTCCTTTTGGTGTGTACCGGGAAAGCGGTTTGCAACTTACTAAGCCATATTCCTTGCGGAAAACATGTGGTAGTACAAGGAAGGAAAAGGGAGGAACTGGACCGATACGATTTGACACGGTAGTCAAATAGTCTGGCATAAGACTGGCATGCTACAACACTGCCATCTTACCTATCCTCATGCCAACCCATGGCCATTCATACTCACATCCATCCACTTATGGATCGTCGAGCTCACTTACCTTAACCATGCATGAAAATAACGTTCATCGGTATGCTCATCAACATGCCATGAAACTAACTAAATGCAAAACATTCCAAGACACTCATCATATCAAAAGTTCAAACATGCTTTCCTGGTTCAGAGTAGTCGGAGCCTAGCTCGGTGAAGTTCGCGGCTCCGTCACCTCCTTCGGTATCTACGGTATACAGAAAATATAGGCGCTATCGTAAATACCAAGAAGTGCACAAAAAGTATTCCAATTTTTTTTCAAATAAATCTGATAAAAAACTAGACAAAATTTCAAATAGAACAGAAAAAGAATCAATCAAAAATACTTTTCTGTTTAAAAGTTATAAAGGTTTTAGTCCAGGGACTCATCTGTAATGAAACAGAATATTTCCAGGGGCTAGCTCATAAAAAACTGAAAACGCTCGGTAGAGAATACGCCAGCCCAGGAGGAAAACGCATTTGGCAGAATACGCTTTCAGAAACGGTTCGTTTAGAAAGGGACAGAGAGGCTGACGGGCAGGTCCCACCCGTCAGGTTTGAAAATTCAAAACGGGCGGCTGAGCTCGACGGAGCCCGAGAGCCGCGGTGGTCGCCGGCGGTGATCCACGGCGAGATAAGGGGATCGGAGGGTACCTCCTTGCTCAGGGCGCCCTTCCGCGTCGGTTGGTGGTGGTGGTGGTTGCCGGCGAGTACCACGTCGACGGCGAGCCTTGCTCCGGCGGACGGCGGCTCGGGTGGAGATGGACCTCGCCGGGGAGAGCTGCGAAGGTCAAATTGATGCTTGGGTTAGCTCACTGGTTGCTCGAGGAAACTACTGACGAAGTTTGGGCACCGGGGACGGCCTCACCGGAGCGAATCGAGGTGGAGGCTGAGGCGGAACGAGGTGGCCGGAGTCGAGGAAGAAGGGCCCCTCGAGGCTCTTCTAGTTGCTGGTCGGGGTCCAGAGAGCTAGTGGAGGTGTGCGGGGGCGAGAGGGAACCTGGGGGTGCTATATATAGCCGGCCCGAGGTGGTTGCCGCGTACGGGATAAGTCCGGCGAGTGATTACGGCGGCGCCGGGGTTGGGCAGTGGGATTAGGGGCTTGGGCATCGTCTAGGTGGAGTAGTGGATCCATTTCAGGGTCCAGCTCAGCACGGGGAGGGGGGGGGGAGGTTTACGGCCTGTCCAACGGAACGGCCGTGCGGCACGTCGGCGGCAGGGAGCGCGTTCTGTGCTTGCCGGGCCACGGCGACTGTGCAGCGGGGCTGCGCTGGCATGTATGTGCCACGTGGAGAGCTAGTGAGCGTTGGGCGGCGCCGAACGGCGTTGCGCCGCCGTTCTGCTTCCGGTCGGCTGTTACGGTGGATCGGCCGCCGCGAGACACGCCGGCGCAGGCGGGCCAGGGCGCCACCGACGCCCGGAAGGCGCCAAGCGCGCGTGCGGCACTCCAGACAAGAGGGAGAGGCGGCGAGGATCGTGCCAAGGGCACTGTCCACGCGTGACTGAATCTGGCGAAGGGAAAACGACACTGAACTCTGAACTTTACTGAATTACTGAAAGTGCAAAATACAGTGCATGCAAGGTGTTCGACAGAATGATACTGGTCTCTAGGGATTTTTCCTAGAGCTGATTTTTGGTGGAGTGGCTACTCATTGCTCCAGTAGGCTGCCTGAATTTTTGTAGAATTTTTGGGGAAGTGTAGATATGAATTTCACCAAATTTGGCAAATCTGGTCCAAACTTGCAGAGGCTGAAATTTGAAAAATTTGAAAAGAAGGAGAGTGGATCAAGATGGTTCTGAGTTGTGGATACTAAGGACAATCCAGAGGAGTTGGTTTGAGATCAAAACTCAAAGGAAATAAGGCACTTGCTTTGTAAATGACTCAGGCTCCAAATAATTGACAAAAATGATTTGAGATGAAAAATGTTTGAAGTAAAATACAAAACTTGTTTGGATTAGTTGGGATAGAGAACTTAGGTTGTTCCAAGAGGGAGGGGAGGTTTTGGAGTGGTTTTACCACCTGTGACAAGTAAAATCATGGGTGGTTTCAGAAGAAAGAAGTCCCAAAACTCCTAGGGTTTCTTTTTAAATGAAAAATAAATAAGTTTGAGAGGGAAACAACCAGAAGAAAAGCTTCCAAAATTTTAACACCAAAATTGAAATGGAAAGGAAATCCTTGCCAAAGGTGAAAGGAAGTTTTTAAAGAGGAAGGATTTCTGGAAAAGAAAAATTTTAAATGCCCTCTTTTAGAATCCAATAAAGTTTTTGATGAAAACCAAATCAAAATTTTTGGAGTGTCACAACACCTACCCCTTAGGAAAAATCTCGTCCCCGAGATTTCAGCTGATCCTTAAATAAGTGTGGATGCTCTGTCCGAAGAAAATCCTCTCTTTCCCAAGTAGCTTCACTGTCGGTGTGATTGCTCCACTGGACTCTGAAGAATTTGATGGTCTTATGTCGGGTCCTCCTTTCAGACTCCTCTAATATTCTTACTGGGCGTTCCCGATAAGTGAGGTCTGGCTGCACGTCAATGCTCTCATGGGATACTTGTTTCTCTGGGTTGCTCACGCACCTCCTCAATTGCGAGACGTGGAACACGTCGTGGACATCGGATAATTCCTTGGGTAAGTCTAGCTGGTAGGCTACCGTGCCTCTTCGCGCCTTTATACAGAATGGTCCAATGAATCTTGGTGCTAGTTTCACTCTAATCTTGAATCATTGCAATCCTCTGATAGGAGATACTTTCAGGTATACGAACTCACCGGGCTTGAAGCTGACCCTACGATGTTTCTGATCATAGTAACTCTTCTGTCGACTTTGAGCGGTCTTAAGTCGGTCTTTGATTAGCTTGACTTTTTCCTCGGCTTCTCTGAGCATGTCTGGTCTGAAGATGCGGCTGTCTCCGGTCTCTGACCAATTCAAAGGGGTACGACATCTCCGTCCGTATAAAGCCTCAAATGGTGCCATTTGCAGGCTGGCCTGGTAGCTATTGTTGTACGCGAACTCGGCGTATGGCAGGCTTTCTTCCCAACTAGTTCCATATGTGAGGACACATGCTCTCAGCATGTCTTCTAAAATCTGGTTTACGCGTTCCGTTTGTCCATCGGTCTGTGGGTGGTATGCGGTACTGAAGGCTAGTTGAGTTCCCAGAGCCTGTTGTAAATGCTCCCAAAATCTTGAGATGAACTGAGTGCCTCTGTCGGATATTATAGTCTTCGGGACTCCATGCAGACAAACTATGCGGGTGAGATAAATCCTGGCAAGCCGCTGAGTGTTGTAGGTTGTCTTTACTGGAATGAAATGTGCCACCTTGGTTAACTTGTCAGTGATGACCCATATGGCATCATTCCCATGCTGTGACCGAGGTATTCCGACTATGAAATCCATCCCTATTTCATCCCATTTCCACTCAGGTATTTTGTTTGGTTGCAGTAGTCCGGCCGGTCTCTGATGCTCAGCTTTTATGCGTTGACACGAGTCGCAACGTGAAATGAAGGTGGCTATGTCCCTCTTCATACCGTGCCACCAAAATCTTTCCTGAATATCTTTATACATCTTGGTTCCGCCAGGGTGGATCGAGTACGAGACGGTGTGGGCTTCAGCTAGGATTTGCTGTTTAAGGTCTTCTATGTTTGGCACGCAGAGTCTTTCTCCGTACCACAATATTCCTCCATCGTCTATGACGAACTCCGAGGCCTTGCCCATACTCACCTTTCTTTTGATGCCTTCAATGCTGGGGTGACCGGGCTGTGCTCCTTTAATTTCCTCCACAAGGTTGGGTTGTATTTCCAAGTTTGATATGGTGCCTTCTGCGACCATTAACAAATTGAGCTTGGCAAATTCTTGTTGGAATTTGGGCCTCAAGTTTTGCAGATTGTTTTCGTCGGAGTTGGGGTTCCGACTAAGAGCATCGGCCACTACATTTGCTTTTCCTGGATGGTAATGGATACCAACATCATAATCCTTTACCAATTCCAACCAGCGTCTCTGTCGTAAATTTAGTTCTGGCTGCGTGAAAATATATTTGAGACTTTTGTGATCCGTATATATTTCACATCGGTTCCCAAGTAAGAAATGCCTCCATTCCTTGAGTGCATGAATGACTGCTGCCATTTCTAAGTCATGAGTGGGATAATTTTCCTCATGCTTGCGAAGTTGCCTTGAAGCATAGGCGACAACCTTGCCTTCCTGCATCAACACGCATCCGAGACCCTTTCTGGACGCGTCACAAAACACTTCAAAATTCTTGTGTATGTCTGGCACAATTAATACTGGTATTGTTGTTAATTTTCGCTTTAGCTCTTGGAAACTCTTTTCGCAGGCTTCTGTCCATTCAAACTTCTTGTCTTTCTTGAGTAACTGCATCATAGGCTTGGCTATGGTGGAAAATCCTTCAATAAATCTGCGGTAATATCCTGCCATTCCCAAGAAACTACGTATATCTGTTACGCTCGCTGGCGACTTCCAGCCAAGTATGGCCTTGACTTTCTCTGGGTCCACTGCGATACCGTCTTGGGTTAGCACGTGGCCTAGAAAGCCTACTTGTTTTAGCCAAAATTCGCACTTGCTGAACTTGGCATACAATTGGTGTTTCCTGAGTTCTCCTAGCACAATCCTGAGATGTTCTGCGTGCTCTTCTGGTGTCTTGGAGTACACCAGAATATCGTCGATGAATACCACAACGAACTTGTCCATAAACTTCATAAATACTTTGTTCATGAGGTGAACAAAATATGCAGGGGCATTTGTTAATCCAAATGGCATTACTGTGAACTCATACAGTCCATATCTGGAGGTGAAGGCTGTTTTGGGGATATCTTCCGTTCGCACTTTTAATTGATGTTATCCAGACCTTAAGTCAATTTTTGAAAATACCTTGGCCTGAGCAAGTTGATCAAACAAATTGTTTATCCTTGGCATCGGGTATTTGTTCTTAATTGTGACCATGTTAAGTGCTCGATAGTCAATACACAATCTCAGTGTTCCATCCTTCTTTTTGGCAAATAAAATTGGTGATCCCCAAGGGGAGGAGCTGGCTCGAATGTATCCTTTGTCCAGCAATTCTTTTATTTGTTTCTTCAATTCAACCAACTCGGATGGTGCCATTCGGTATGGTTTCTTGTATATGGGGGTGGTTCCTGGTGCGAGCTCAATGCAGAACTCTATCTCTCGATCTGGTGGCATGCCTGGTAGTTCTTCAGGGAACACATCTGGAAATTCACATACCACTGGAACCTTGTTTAGCTCAGAAACGTCTACCTTATTCAATCTTGGTTGCCGGGGTATTTTTCCTTCCCTGGCTGACACTCTTATTGTCTTCCCGTGGTGGTGTGTGAGGATTACGGTCCGGTTGAAACAGTCAATAAAACCGTTATTGGTGGTTAGCCAGTCCATCCCTAGGATGACATCCAGTCCTTTGTTTTCCAACACAATAAGATTTGCGTGAAACTCCAATCCTTCGAACTCAATGACCACATTCTGACAGTAATTCTGAGTAACTTGCTGAATCCCAGGGGACTTGATGATCATGGATTTCTCCAAAGGAAGCATCGAAAAATTATTTTGCAAAGCAAAACTTTTCGAAATGAAAGAGTGAGAAGCTCCAGAATCAAACAAAACCGTTGCAGGTATTGTGTTGACAGGAAACATACCGAGTACGATATCCGGAGCGTTTTGTGCCTCCTCTTTGGTTACGTGGTTTAGATGACCTTTCCTGTGGTTGTTGCTGGGATTGAAATTGTTTCGCTTGGGTGCTGAATTATTACCGCTGTTGTTTGGCTTTGGGGTTGAGTTTCTAGGCTTGGGACACTGCTTGGCATATTGCCCTTCCTCTCCACAGGCATAACAAGTAACGCCGGGGCAATATATGAACTCCTTGTCCCTTGCATGAAAATTCTTGATTTGGCGTGAGACATTGGATGGGAATTTGTGCGTCCCACCCTTTTGAAAATCTGTCTTGCTTCGGGGATTGCGAGCATGGTTAGTCTGGTCCCTTTTTTGCTTGCGGATGTCTTCCAGACTGCGTCTCTCATTTTCCAGAGTAATGGCTTTGTCCACCAGTGTCTTAAAATCAGGAAAAGTGTGCACGACTAGCTGGCATTTAAGCGCGGGCGCTAGACCGTCAAGGAATTTCTCCATCTTCTTGCTTTCAGTCATACGCTCTTCATTGGCGTAGCGAGACAATAGTGTAAATTGACTGTTGTAATCTGCCACTGTCAAGTTCCTTTGTTTGAGGTCATCGAACTCTCTCTTTTTGATTTTCATAATACTCTTAGGAATGTGTGCACCGCGGAAACCTTCCTTGAAATCATCCCAGGTTATGTCACCTTCGTTTGGATGCACGTGCAGAAAATTCTCCCACCACGATGCGGCTGCTCCTGTGAGATAGTGCGGAGCATACAATACCTTCTCGGGGTCTGAACATTTTGCAATAATTAATTTCCTCTCCATATCCCGAAGCCAGTCCTCGGCTTCAAGAGGCTTGTCAGTATGAGAAAATGTTTGGGGACGCGTCCTCTGTAGCTCGGATAACTTGGAATGCTGCGGATACTGTCCATGGTAATTGAAGGAAATATGCCCTAGAGGCAATAATAAAGTTATTATTTATTTCCTTATATCATGATAAATGTTTATTATTCATGCTAGAATTGTATTAACCGGAAACATAATACATGTGTGAATACATAGACCAACAGAGTGTCACTAGTATGCCTCTACTTGACTAGCTCGTTAATCAAAGATGGTTATGTTTCCTAACCATGAACAAAGAGTTGTTATTTGATTAACGAGGTCACATCATTAGTTGAATGATCTGATTGACATGACCCATTCCATTAGCTTAGCACCCGATCGTTTAGTATGTTGCTATTGCTTTCTTCATGACTTATACATGTTCCTATAGCTATGAGATTATGCAACTCCCGTTTACCGGAGGAACACTTTGGGTACTACCAAACGTCACAACGTAACTGGGTGATTATAAAGGAGTACTACAGGTGTCTCCAAAGGTAAATGTTGGGTTGGCGTATTTCGAGATTAGGATTTGTCACTCCGATTGTCGGAGAGGTATCTCTGGGCCCTCTCGGTAATGCACATCACTTAAGCCTTGCAAGCATTGCAACTAATGAGTTAGTTGTGGGATGATGTATTACAGAACGAGTAAAGAGACTTGCCAGTAACGAGATTGAACTAGGTATTGGATACCGACGATCGAATCTCGGGCAAGTAACATACCGATGACAAAGGGAACAACATATGTTGTTATGCGGTCTGACCGATAAAGATCTTCGTAGAATATGTAGGAGCCAATATGGGCATCCAGGTCCCGCTATTGGTTATTGACCGGAGACGTGTCTCGGTCATGTCTACATTGTTCTCGAACCGTAGGGTCCGCACGCTTAACGTTACGATGACAGTTATTATGAGTTTATGCATTTTGATGTACCGAAGGATGTTCGGAGTCCCGGATGAGATCAGGACATGACGAGGAGTCTCAAAATGGTCGAGACGTAAAGATTGATATATTGGAAGCCTATGTTTGGACATCGGAAGTGTTCCAGGTGAAATCGGGATTTTACCGGATTACCGGGAGGGTTACCGGAACCCCCCGGGAGCCAAATGGGCCAACATGGGCCTTAGTGGAAAGGTGAGAGGGCAGCCCACATAGGGCTGCGCCTCCCCCCTCTCCCTAGTCCTATTAGGACTAGGAGAGGGGCCGGCCACCTCTCTCTCTCTCTCCCCTTTAAAGGATTCCTAGTTGGACTAGGATTGGAGGGGGGAGTCCTACTCCCGGTAGGAGTAGGACTCCTCCTGCGCCTCCCTCTCTCTGGCCGGCCAGCCCCCTCCCTCCATCCTTTATATACGGGGGCAGGGGACACCCCAAGACACACAAGTTGATCCTTGAGATCGTTCCTTAGCCGTGTGCGGTGCCCCCTCCCACCAAATTCCACCTCGATCATACCGTTGCAGTACTTAGGCGAAGCCCTGCGTCGGTAGTACATCAAGATCGTCACCACGCCGTCGTGCTGACGGAACTCTTCCTCGACGCTTTGCTGGATCGGAGCCCGAGGAACGTCATCGAGCTGAACGTGTGCTAAGAACTCGGAGGTGCCGGAGTAACGGTACTTAGATCGGTCGGATCGGGAAGAAGACGTACGACTACTTCCTCTTCGTTGTGTGATTGCTTCCGCAGTCGGTCTGCGTTGGTACGTAGACAACACTCTCCCCCTCGTTGCTATGCATCACCATGATCTTGCGTGTGCGTAGGAAAATTTTCGAAATTACTACGTTCCCCAACAGTGGCATCCGAGCCTAGGTTTTATGGTTTGATGTTATTTGCACGAGTAGAACACAAGTGAGTTGTGGGCGATACAAGTCATACTGCCTACCAGCATGTCATACTTTGGTTCGGCGGTATTGTTGGACGAGACGATCCGGACCAACCTTACGCGTACTCTTACGCGAGACCGGTTCCCTCGACGTGCTTTGCACATAGATGGCTTGCGGAAGACTGTCTCTCCAACTTTAGTTGAACCAAGTGTGACTACGCCCGGTCCTTGAGAAGGTTAAAACGGAGTCTATTTGACGAACTATCGTTGTGGTTTTGATGCGTAGGTGAGATGAGTTCTTACTTAAGCCCGTAGCAGCCACGTAAAACTTGCAACAACAAAGTAGAGGACGTCTAACTTGTTTTTGCAGGGCATGTTGTGATGTGATATGGTCAAGGCATGATGCTGATTTTATTGTATGAGATGATCATGTTTTGTAACCGAGTTATCGGCAACTGGCAGGAGCCATATGGTTGTCGCTTTATTGTATGCAATGCAATCGCGATGTAATGCTTTACTTTATTGCTAAGCGGTAGTGATAGTCGTGGAAGCATAAGATTGGCGAGACGACAACGATGCTACGATGGAGATCAAGGTGTCGCGCCGGTGACGATGGTGATCATGACGGTGCTTCGGAGATGGAGATCACAAAGCACAAGATGATGATGGCCATATCATATCACTTATATTGATTGCATGTGATGTTTATCCTTTTATGCATCTTATCTTGCTTTGATTGACGGTAGCATTATAAGATGATCTCTCACTAAATTATCAAGAAGTGTTCTCCCTGAGTATGCACCGTTGCAAAAGTTCTTCGTGCTGAGACACCACGTGATGATCGGGTGTGATAGGCTCTACGTTCAAATACAACGGGTGCAAAACAGTTGCACACGCAGAATACTCAGGTTAAACTTGACGAGCCTAGCATATGCAGATATGGCCTCGGAACACAGAGACCGAAAGGTCGAGCGTGAATCATATAGTAGATATGATCAACATATTGATGTTCACCACTGAAAACTACTCCATCTCACGTGATGATCGGTTATGGTTTAGTTGATTTGGATCACGTGATCACTTAGAGGATTAGAGGGATGTCTATCTAAGTGGGAGTTCTTAAGTAATATGATTAAATTGAACTTAAATTTATCATGAACTTAGTCCTGGTAGTATTTTGCAAATTATGTTGTAGATCAATAGCTCGCGTTGTTGCTTCCCTGTGTTTATTTTGATATGTTCCTAGAGAAAATTGTGTTGAAAGATGTTAGTAGCAATGATGCGGATTGGATCCGTGATCTGAGGTTTATCCTCATTGCTGCACAGAAGAATTATGTCCTTGATGCACCGCTAGGTGACAGACCTATTGCAGGAGCAGATGCAGACGTTATGAACGTTTGGCTAGCTCAATATGATGACTACTTGATAGTTTAGTGCACCATGCTTAATGGCTTAGAATCGGGACTTCAAAAACGTTTTGAACGTCATGGACCATATGAGATGTTCCAGGAGTTGAAGTTGATATTTCAAGCAAATACCCGAGTTGAGAGATATGAAGTCTCCAACAAGTTCTATAGCTAAAATATGGAGGAGAATCGCTCAACTAGTGAGCATGTGCTCAGATTGTCTGGGTACTACAATCTCTTGAATCAAGTGGGGTTAATCTTCCAGATAAGATAGTGATTGACGGAATTCTCTAGTCACCATCACTAAGTTAGTAGAACTTCGTGATGAACTATAATATGCAAGGGATAACGGAAACAACTCCCAAGCTCTTCATGATGCTGAAATCAACGAAGGTAGAAATCAAAGAAAAACATCAAGTGTTGATGGTTGACAAGACCACTAGTTTCAAGGAAAGGGCAAAGGGATGAAGGGGAACTTCAAGAAGAACGGCAAGCAAGTTGCTGCTCAAGTGAAGAAGCCCAATTCTGATCCTAAGCCTGAGACTAAGTGCTTCTACTGCAAAGGGACTGGTCACTGGAAGCGGAACTACCCCAAGTGATTGGCGGATAAGAAGGATGGCAAAGTGAACATAAGTATATTTGATATACATGTTATTGATGTGTACTTTACTAGTGTTTATAGCAAAGCCTCAGTATTTGATACTAGTTCAGTTGCTAAGATTAGTAACTCGAAACGGGAGTTGCAGAATAAACATAGACTAGTTAAGGGTGAAGTGACGATGTGTGTTGGAAGTAGTTCCAAGATTGATATGATCATCATCGCACACTCCCCTATACTTTCGGGATTAGTGTTGAACCTAAATAAGTGTTATTTGGTGTTTGTGTTGAGCATGAATATGATTTGATCATATTTATTGTAATACGGTTATTCATTTAAGTAAAAGAATAAATTGTTGTTCTGTTTACATGAATAAAACCTTATATGGTTACACACCCAATGAAAATAGTTCATTGGATCTCGATCTTAATAATACACATATTCATAATATTGAAACCAAAAGATGCAAAGTTAATAATGATAGTGCAACTTATTTGTGGCACTGCTGTTTAGGTCATATTGGTATAAAGCGCATGAAGAAACTCCATGCTGATGGGCTTTCGGAATCACTTGATTATGAATCACTTGATGCTTGCGAACCATGCCTTTTTGGGCAAGATGGCTAAAAAACGCCGTTCTCCAGAATAATGGAGCGAGAAAAGATTTATTGGAAATCATACATACTGATGTATGTGGTCCGATGAATATTGAGGCTCGCGACAGGTATCATTATTTTCTGATCTTCACAAATGATTTGAGCAGATATGGGGATATCTACTTGATGAAACATAAGTCTGAAACATTTGAAAAGTTCAAAGAATTTCAGAGTAAAGTGAAAAATCATCGTGACAAGAAAGTAAAAATTTCTACGATATGATCGCGGAGACAAATATTTGAGTTACGAGTTTGGTCTTCAGTTAAAACAAGGTGAAATAGTTTCACTACGCACGCCACCTGGAACACCACAGCATAATGGTGTGTCCGAACGTCATAACCATACTTTATTGGATATAGTACAATCTATGATGTATCTTACCGATTTACCACTATCGTTTTTGGGGTCATGCATTAGAGACAGCTGCATTCACGTTAAAAAGGGGCACCATATATATCCGTCGAGACGACGCCTTATGAACTATGGTTTGGCAAGAAACCAAAGTTGTCGTTTCTTAAAGTTTGGGGTTGCGATGCTTATATGAAAAAGTTTCATCCTGATAAGCTAAAAACTCAAATTGGAGAAATGCATGTTCATAGGATATCCAAAGGAAACTATTGGATACACCTTCTATCACAGATCCGAAGGCAAGACTTTTATTGCTAAATTCGGAAACTTTCTGGAGAAGGAGTTTCTCTCGAAAGAAGTGAGTGGGAGGAAAGTAGAACTTGATGAGGTAACTGTACCTGCTCCCTTATTGGAAAGTAGTACATCACAGAAAAATATTTCTGTGACACCTACACCAGTTAGTGAGGAAGCTAATGATGATGATCATGAAACTTCAGAACAAGACACTACTGAACCTCGTAGATCAACCAGAGTAAGATCCGCGCTAGAGTGGTACGGTAATCCTGTTCTGGAAGTCATGCTACTAGATCATGATGATCCTACGAACTATGAAGAAGCGATGGTGAGCCCAGATTCCGCAAAGTGGCTTGAAACCATGAAATCTGAGATATGATCCATGTATGAGAACAAAGTATGGACTTTAGTTGACTTGCCCGATGATCGGCAAGCCATAGAAAATAAATGGATCTTCAAGAGGAAGACGGACACTGATAGTAGTGTTACTATCTACAAAGCTAGAATTGTCGCAAAAGGTTTTCGACAAGTTCAAGGTGTTGACTACGATGAGATTTTCTCACTCGTATCTATGCTTGAGTCTGTCCGAATCATGTTAGTAATTGCCGCATTTTATGAAATCTGGCAAACGGATAAACAAAACTGCATTCCCGAATGGATTTCAGGAAGAAGAGTTGTATATGATGCAACCAGAAGGTTTTGTCGATCCAAAGGGAGCTAACAAAATATGCAAGCTCCAGCGATTCATCTATGGATTGGTGCAAGCATCTCAGAGTTGGAATACACGCTTTGATAAGTTGATCAAAGCATATAGTTTTATACAGACTTGCGGTGAAGCCTGTATTTACGAGAAAGTGAGTGGGAGCACTACAGCATCTCTGATAAGTATATGTGAATGACATATTGTTGATCGGAAATAATGTAGAATTATTCTGTAAAGCATAAAAGAAGTGTTTGAAAGGAGTTTTTCAAAGAAAGACTTCGGTAAAGCTGCTTACATATTGAGCTTCAAGATCTATAGAGATAGATCAAGACGCTTGATAAGTTTTTCAATAAGTACATACCTTGACAAGATTTTGAAGTAGTTCAAAATGGAACAGTCAAAGAAAAAGTTTCTTGCCTGTGTTACAAGGTGTGAAGTTGAGTAAAGACTCAAAGCCCGACCACGGCAGAAGATATAAAGAGAATGAAAGTCATTCCCTATGCCTCATTCATAGGTTCTATAAAGTATGCCATGCTGTGTACCAGATCTATTGTATACCCTGCACTGATTTGGCAAGGGAGTACAATAGTGATCTAGGAGTAGATCACTGGACAGCGGTCAGAATTATCCTTAGTGAAATAAGGATATGTTTCTCGATTATGGACGTGACAAAAAGGTTCGTCGTAAAGGGTTACGTCGATGCAAGTTTTTGACACTGATCCAGATGAATCTAAAGTCTCAATCTGGATACATATTGAAAGTGGGAGCAATTAGCTAGAGTAGCTCCGTGTAGAGCATTGTAGTCATAGAACTTGCAAAATACTTACGGATCTGAATGTGACAGACCCGTTGACTAAAATTATCTCACAAGCAAAACATGATCACACCTTGGTACTCTTTGGGTGTTAATCACATAGAGATGTGAACTAGATTACTGACTCTAGTAAACCCTTTGAGTGTTGGTCACATGACGATGTGAACTATGGGTGTTAATCACATGGTGATGTGAACTATTGCTGTTAAATCACATGGCGATGTGAACTAGATTATTGACTCTAGTGCAAGTGGGAGACTGAAGGAAATATGCCCTAGAGGCAATAATAAAGTTATTATTTATTTCCTTATATCATGATAAATGTTTATAATTCATGGTAGAATTGTATTAACCGGAAACATAATACATGTGTGAATACATAGACCAACAGAGTGTCACTAGTATGCCTCTACTTGACTAGCTCGTTAATCAAAGATGGTTATGTTTCCTAACCATGAACAAAGAGTTGTTATTTGATTAACGAGGTCACATCATTAGTTGAATGATCTGATTGACATGACCCATTCCATTAGCTTAGCACCCGATCGTTTAGTATGTTGCTATTGCTTTCTTCATGACTTATACATGTTCCTATAACTATGAGATTATGCAACTCCCGTTTACCGGAGGAACACTTTGGGTACTACCAAACGTCACAACGTAACTGGGTGATTATAAAGGAGTACTACAGGTGTCTCCAAAGGTAAATGTTGGGTTGGCATATTTCGAGATTAGGATTTGTCACTCTGATTGTCGGAGAGGTATCTCTGGGCCCTCTCGGTAATGCACATCACTTAAGCCTTGCAAGCATTGCAACTAATGAGTTAGTTGTGGGATGATGTATTACAGAACGAGTAAAGAGACTTGCCAGTAACGAGATTGAACTAGGTATTGGATACCGACGATCGAATCTCGGGCAAGTAACATACCGATGACAAAGGGAACAATGTATGTTGTTATGCGGTCTGACCGATAAAGATCTTCGTAGAATATGTAGGAGCCAATATGGGCATCCAGGTCCCGCTATTGGTTATTGACCGGAGACGTGTCTCGGTCATGTCTACATTGTTCTCGAACCGTAGGGTCCGCACGCTTAACGTTACGATGACAGTTATTATGAGTTTATGCATTTTGATGTACCGAAGGATGTTCGGAGTCCCGGATGAGATCACGGACATGACGAGGAGTCTCGAAATGGTCGAGACGTAAAGATTGATATATTGGAAGCCTATGTTTGGACATCGGAAGTGTTCCGGGTGAAATCGGGATTTTACCGGATTACCGGGAGGGTTACCGGAACCCCCCGGGAGCCAAATGGGCCAACATGGGCCTTAGTGGAAAGGTGAGAGGGCAGCCCACATAGGGCTGCGCCGCCCCCCCTCTCCCTAGTCCTATTAGGACTAGGAGAGGGGCCGGCCACCTCTCTCTCTCTCCCCTTTAAAGGATTCCTAGTTGGACTAGGATTGGAGGGGGGAGTCCTACTCCCGGTAGGAGTAGGACTCCTCCTGCGCCTCCCTCTCTCTGGCCGGCCAGCCCCCCTCCCTCCATCCTTTATATACGGGGGCAGGGGACACCCCAAGACACACAAGTTGATCCTTGAGATCGTTCCTTAGCCGTGTGCGGTGCCCCCTGCCACCAAATTCCACCTCGATCATACCGTTGCAGTACTTAGGCGAAGCCCTGCGTCGGTAGTACATCAAGATCGTCACCACGCCGTCGTGCTGACGGAACTCTTCCTCGACGCTTTGCTGGATCGGAGCCCGAGGAACGTCATCGAGCTGAACGTGTGCTAAGAACTCGGAGGTGCCGGAGTAACGGTACTTAGATCGGTCGGATCGGGAAGAAGACGTACGACTACTTCCTCTTCGTTGTGTGATTGCTTCCGCAGTCGGTCTGCGTTGGTACGTAGACAACACTCCCCCCCTCGTTGCTATGCATCACCATGATCTTGCGTGTGCGTAGGA
Organism: Triticum monococcum; assembly: GCA_034509565.1. Lineage (NCBI taxonomy): Eukaryota > Viridiplantae > Streptophyta > Magnoliopsida > Poales > Poaceae > Triticum > Triticum monococcum. The sequence goes on from CM067845.1 coordinate 578,086,794, forward strand.
AATTTTTCGAAATTACTACGTTCCCCAACAGTAATTTCCCATGTTGATGACTTGGTTCATCATTTCACGATGTTGTTGCTGACTCTGTTCATAAAGGCGGCACATTTGGGAAAGTGCCGTTTCATTGCCCTGTTGACTCGACTGCCCTTGCGTGAAATTGTTGCCTGGTTGAGTGCCCAAATTTTCCTCTGGCGGAGTAGGCATGGAGCTAGTCCAAGGACGAGACATTTTTCACTCTGGGGATATATTTTGTAAAATCCATAAGAAAAGGTGAAGATGGTCGCCAAAAACAACTCCAAAAATAAAAATGCACAAGGATGGCAAATAATTTAAAAGTCCAAGATCACTTAAGAAAACAAATTGATTTGCGCACGGAGAAGGACTGCTCATTACATATCTTACACGCGGGCGATAATTATACAGTACATCACTCAGGATATGCGTACATAATCCTGACATGTTATTTAGGCTAGTTCACTCGTCCAGTTCTACATGATGCGCAAACAAGCTACTTCTCACAACATATCTTACAAAGCGGTACATCGCATGACGGGCAAACGTACTCAGCCGGAAATGTCGATGATCTCCTTGGCCCTGCCAAGGGTGAGGCGCAGTGAGGCTGGGGCGACCTCCTCCTCACTAATTGGCTCCAGACCTGAAGAGCCGCGTCGGGTAGATGGAATGGGTGCCAGGGGCGGAGCAACACGAATAGGAGTGGGCACAGCGGGTGGTGCAGTGCACGCTGGAGTGGGCGCAAAGGCCTGGTTGAACCCTCCGGTGGTAGGCAGGTGATGAGTAGGTGCATGACATGCTGAGGACGAGACAAAAGTTAGTGGTGGTGCGGTGAGCAGGAGCTCCCTCCTGTTGGCGGCACAGCCATGAACTGAGTCTATGCGGGCAGCCACGAAGTCGTCCACCAGGTTGTCGAAGGCTGCCTCTAGAGCCCGGAGATACTCAATAAGCATCTCAAAAGCCTCGTCTCGTTCTCCTCTGGGGCAGGAGAATGCGTAGTGGCAGGTGTAGGGCACATGGCATGGAAGATAACGGTAGCGATGAGTCTTCATTGCGGGAAGGACATCCCTGAGGCGGGCTATCGCCTCACGGGCTGCCATCTGCATAGCATGCCTCTCCATAGGCATGGCTCTTCCCATGAACAGGTAGCGGCGTAGCTCACCACGCCCTCCCTTGAACTACATCGTGGCCTGGTGCATGGTCAGACCGTCGTTGACTCTGTGCTGGCGGAGTGTGAAGACTGGGCGCACGGATGGCCCCATCGCCACCTGAACGATGAAGGAGAGAAGCTTGACGAACCCATCGGGTACGTTGGCGAAGGTCTGAGACTCGCAGTTGTTGTCGGCCATCTACAAAAGTAGGCAAAAATCCTGAATGGTCAGATCATAAATTTATGCTGACTGTCAGAAAATGACTACAATTGCATAAAAAAATAAATCGGCTTTAACATGCTAATAACCGATTAGCGATCGCACCTAGTGGCTTCCTACAGTCAGCCTGGCTCTGGTATCAAGCTTGTCACGACCGGTTTTCCAATAAAAATATTTATTGAGAAACCAATCTTTTGAGTCCAGTATGAGAGAAATCCTCCACACTGGTAGACAATTTCTTGATACAATAAGCCAGTAGCATAGAATATATTACAGGGTTGAGCTAGGGCTGCTCAACAAATTATTACAAGCGCGCCAATAATTATACATAATGGCGGATATAACATAATGGTGTGGTGGCATACTACTGACTCGAGGATAAAGTGATGGTGGAATAACACAATGGGAAGTGTGGTAACACGACTCTCAAACTGGCATCTCATCGAGCGTCGAGGTGAGGCTCGATAAATTTATTCGGGTTGCGGAAGCGGGTATAAAACAGTGACCAAGACCAGGGTCGCACGAGACTGACTGAGATTCCTCTAGGCGTCGGACTCGCTATCGAACTCTTCATCCATGAGATCACCTTCGTCAGCATCTGGCCAAATCAACAAGCCAGTGAGTACTTTGAAAGTACTCGCAAGACAGTTCGGACGTAAGATATAACAAATGCATGCATGAATGCGTCATGAATAATCTTTCCAATGCACAATTAAAGATTTGCATAACGAAGTAAGTACGAGGGAAACGGCGGTAGTCCGCCTGAAATCCCAACAAAATATATATGAGAACCGATCGGGTGTCTGAAGCGTTGCCTCGAAAGGTGAACAAATAATAACAGAATATCAGGCCACAGTCGGGCGTCTTAGCGACACCACATAAAGGGCTTTAAAAGAAATGCCACAGTCGGACGTCTAAGCGACATCACAGAAAGGGCTTTAATCCACAAGTAAATAATACTCATAATAAAGATTCAGTTCATGATAATAAATGGGTTAGTCCATCCACAGGAATAAACTTTTAACCGGGCTTAGTGCTCACGAGATTCACCGGAGTATCTGTCACCAAAAACTGGCACTTGTCAGGATAAGTCAGCGCAAAATTTGGATATGGATAACATGATTTGGGGATTTATGACTCTGCAGAGTTTGTACAAAAAATTCCCACAGCTAACGGATTTCCGTAGTCTCGAAGGACTAGTTCCGTTTACGGTATTTCGGAAGTAAACACAGCTAACCAGTACACACCCATCCTATCTCTCGATGCCAGGACTCACCCTAGACATCGTCCAAGAAAAACTTTGAGACGGGGAGATCACAATCTCGAATAGCATGGGATCAAATTTATATACGCACGCTCTAAGGGGTGCCCCCCTCTCGGTCCCAACCGGAAACACCCATGCCCCCTGACCGGATGACTGGCTTTAATCCAGGGCCATGGAACTATCATCCCGGCCTCTCCTTTTGGTGTGTACCGGGAAAGCGGTTTGCAACTTACTAAGCCATATTCCTTGCGGAAAACATGTGGTAGTACAAGGAAGGAAAATGGAGGAACTGGACCGATACGATTTGACACGGTAGTCAAATAGTCTGGCATAAGACTGGCATGCTACAACACTGCCATCTTACCCATCCTCATGCCAACCCATGGCCATTCATACTCACATCCATCCACTTATGGATCGTCGAGCTCACTTACCTTAACCATGCATGAAAATAACGTTCATCGGTATGCTCATCAACATGCCATGAAACTAACTAAATGCAAAACATGCCAAGACACTCATCATATCAAAAGTTCAAACATGCTTGCCTGGTTCAGAGTAGTCGGAGCCTAGCTCGGTGAAGTTCGCGGCTCCGTCACCTCCTTCAGTATCTACGGTATACAGAAAATATAGGCGCTATCGTAAATACCAAGAAGTGCACAAAAAGTATTCCAATTTTTTTTCAAATAAATATGATAAAAAACTAGACTAAATTTCAAAGAGAACAGACAAAGAATCAATCAAAAATACTTTTCTGTTTAAAAGTTATAAAGGTTTTAGTCCAGGGACTCATCTGTAATGAAACAGAATATTTCCAGGGGCTAGCTCATAAAAAACTGAAAACGCTCGATAGAGAATACGCCAGCCCAGGAGGAAAACGCATTTGGCAGAATACGCTTTCAGAAACGGTTCGTTTAGAAAGGGACAGAGAGGCTGACGGGCAGGTCCCACCTGTCAGGTTTGAAAATTCAAAACGGGCGGCTGGGCTCGACGGAGCCCGAGAGCCGCGGTGGTCGCCGGCGGCGATCCACGGCGAGATAAGGGGATTGGAGGGTACCTCCTTGCCCAGGGCGCCCTTCCGCGTCGGTTGGTGGTGGTGGTGGTTGCCGGCGAGTACCACGTCGACGGCGAGCCTTGCTCCGGCGGACGGCGGCTCGGGTGGAGATGGACCTCGCCGGGGAGAGCTGCGAAGGTCAAATTGATTCTTGGGTTAGCTCACTGGTTGCTCGAGGAAACTACTGATGAAGTTTGGGCGCCGGGGACGGCCTCACCGGAGCGAATCGAGGTGGAGGCCGAGGCGGAACGAGGCGGCCGGAGTCGAGGAAGAAGGGCCCCTCGAGGCTCTTCTAGTTGCTGGTCGGGGTCCAGAGAGGTAGTGGAGGTGTGCGGGGGCGAGAGGGAACCTGGGGGTGCTATATATAGCCGGCCCGAGGCGGTTGCCGCGTACGGGATAAGTCTGGCGAGTGATTACGGCGGTGCCGTGGTTGGGCAGTGGGATTAGGGGCTTGGGCATCGTCTAGGTGGAGTAGTGGATCAATTTCAGGGTCCAGCTCAGCACGGGGGGGGGGAGGTTTACGGCCTGTCCAACAGAACGGCCGTGCGACACGTCGGCGGCAGGGAGCGCGTTCTGTGCTTGCCGGGCCACGGCGACTGTGCAGCGGGGCTGCGCTGGCATGCATGTGCCACGCGGAGAGCCAGGGAGCGTTGGGCGGCGCCGAACGGCGTTGCGCCGCCGTTCTGCTTCCGGTCCGCTGTTACGGTGGATCGGCCGCCGCGAGACACGCCGGCGCAGGCGGGCCAAGGCGCCACCGACGCCCGGAAGGCGCCAAGCGCGCGTGCGGCACTCCAGACAAGAGGGAGAGGCGGCGAGGATCGTGCCAAGGGCACTGTCCACGCGTGACTGAATCTGGCGAAGGGAAAACGACACTGAACTCTGAACTTTACTGAATTACTGAAAGTGCAAAATACAGTGCATGCAAGGTGTTCGACAGAATGATACTGGTCTCTAGGGATTTTTCCTAGAGCTGATTTTTGGTGGAGTGGCTACTCATTGCTCCAGTAGGCTGCCTGAATTTTTGTAGAATTTTTGGGGAAGTGTAGATATGAATTTCACCAAATTTGGCAAATCTGGTCCAAACTTGCAGAGGCTGAAATTTGAAAATTTTGAAAAGAAGGAGAGTGGATCAAGATGGTTCTGAGTTGTGGATGCTAAGGACAATCTAGAGGAGTTGGTTTGAGATCAAAACTCAAAGGAAATAAGGCACTTGCTTTGTAAATGACTCAGGCTCCAAATAATTGACAAAAATGATTTGAGATGAAAAATGTTTGAAGTAAAATACAAAACTTGTTTGGATTAGTTGGGACAGAGAACTTAGGTTGTTCCAAGAGGGAGGGGAGGTTTTGGAGTGGTTTTACCACCTGTGACAAGTAAAATCATGGGTGGTTTCAAAAGAAAGAAGTCCCAAAACTCCTAGGGTTTCTTTTTAAATGAAAAATAAATAAGTTTGAGAGGGAAACAACCAGAAGAAAAGCTTCCAAAATTTTAACACCAAAATTGAAATGGAAAGGAAATCCTTGCCAAAGGTGAAAGGAAGTTTTTAAAGAGGAAGGATTTCTGGAAAAGAAAAATTTTAAATGCCCTCTTTTAGAATCCAATAAAGTTTTTGATGAAAACCAAATCAAAATTTTTGGAGTGTCACATGTCCTAAGGGTTTGGGTTGGCAGTTTAAACTTATTCACAAATCCCCTTGATATGTATGAATGCGATGCACCATTATCAAAAAGAACGATTGTAGTAAATGACTTAATCATAAACTTACCTATTACTGCATCGGGTTGCGCTTCAATATCCTCCATGCTAACGTGGTTCACTTGTCCCCTGTTGAAAGGGTTGGGCTTCTTCCTAGAGCTTCCATTTCCATTTCCATTGTTTGCTTCAGAACATTCTGTGGCATAATGTCCGTTCTTCCCGCACTTGAAACAAGTAATGTGACTTAGATCCTTCTTGGCGGGCGTTGCAGGGTGGGTACGGTTTTGGCTATTGCTTCCTCCATTACCATTTCCATTCCTGGGGCCACTATGGTTGTGCGTAATCCCTCCATTGTGGTTGTGACCTCCATGGTTATGCTGAAGGGTTCCTCCCGAGTTTGGGGTAAAACGGGGTCTCTACTGAGCTCCAGAATTATACTTCCCGTGTCCATACTTCCTCTTACGGTTTTCAATCTGCTGCTGCTTCCCTTCAATCATGAGAGCTCTATCTACCAACTGTTGGTAGTTATTAAAGGTTGCTACCATCAACTGCATGCTCAGCTCATCATTCAGTCCCTCGAGAAACTTCTCCTGTTTAGCTGCATTCGTAGCAACGTCATCTGGGGCATAATGTGCTAGCTTACTAAAGTCATCCACATACTGGCCAATGGTGCGTCCTCCTTGGCATAAGTTACAAAACTCACGCTTCTTCATGGCCATAGCTCCTGCTGATACATGGGCAGTGCGAAAAGCCTGCTAAAACTGGTCCTAATCATGCAAGTGTTTGAGGATTGATCTAATGCAATAAAACTGGGTAGTAAAAATGTATGATCAAAGTGTTACTTGCCTTGCTGATGATCCGAGAAACCTAGAGACTCGTAGTAGCATGCTTCGCACTCCGGGTACTCTATCGCAAACAACAAGCATACAATAAGCACTCAACTAGAAGCACGGGTAAAACTCAAATAAGAAATCTAACCAGAAAGTTCAACTTAAGAATTCTGGTTTGCAAAAAGAATCAAATCAAACGAAGCAACAAAACTCAAATTATGAAAGAATAAAGATTCGTTTACTAATCTGAACTTAAGTCAAATTTTACAGTAGCAAAATGTTGTTCAAATTGATTAAACATAAAGAGGGTTTCGAGACGAAGATTTAGGCGCTTGAATCGCCTGATTCCGACTAACGAGCGAAAAGTTATACTAGAACGAAGATTAGGGCAGAAATCGCGATCGAAAATAATCGCGAAAAACCCTGGAAAAAGAAAACTGACAAACAGGCTAATGGACGAACGTTCGTTGTGTGCGGTTAACGGGCGAAACCGTTCGTTAAAACGAATGTACGAACGGGCGTTCGCTAATTAAATAAACCGACGAAAACCGAACCGATCTAAACAAAAAAAAACGAATCTAGGTTTTCGGAATAAAACCGATCGGTTTAAAAAGAAACCGCGGCTACCTCGACGAGGTCCGGCGATGGCGGCGGGATGGCTCTGGTCAACGGTGGGCGGGGCGGCTCCGGCAGCGAGCGTGCGAGACGACGGCGGCGGCACATGGCGGCGGCGGCTGCTGGCTAGGGTTTTCGGGGTGGGGTGGGCTGGCGGGCTGCGGCTCGGCTTATAAGAGGCCGGCCGGGTTAGAGTCCTAGTCGGTTACGGCCTGACTAGGTCGGTTGACTTTTTTTAAATAATTCCACTCGGAAAAAGAAAGGAAAGAAATACTTGTGACGCCCCCGATTTGACCGTACACTAATCATACACGCAAACATGTACGATCAAGATCAGGGACTCACGGGAAGATATCACAACACAACTCTACAAATAAAATAAGTCATACAAGCATCATATTACAAGCCAGGGGCCTCGAGGGCTCGAATACAAGAGCTCGATCATAGACGAGTCAGCGGAAGCAACAATATCTGAGTACAGACATAAGTTAAACAAGTTTGCCTTAAGAAGGCTAGCACAAACTGATATACAGATCGAAAGAGGCGCAGGCCTCCTGCCTGGGATCCTCCTAACTACTCTTGGTCGTCGTCAGCGGGCAGCACGTAGTAGTAGGCACCTCCGGTGTAGTAGGAGTCGTCGTCGAAGGTGGCGTCTGGCTCCTGGGCTCCAACATCTGGTTGCGACAACCAGGTAGAAGGGATACGGGGAAAAGAGGGAGAAAGCAACCGTGAGTACTCATCCAAAGTACTCGCAAGCAAGGAGCTACACTACATATGTATGCATTGGTATCAACTGGAATAAGGCTATTATATGTGGACTGGACTGCAGAAAGCCGGAATAAGAGGGGGATAGCTAGTCCTTTCGAAGACTATGCTTCTGGCAGCCTTCGTCTTGCAGCATGTAGAAGAGAGTAGACTGAAGTCCTCCAAGTAGCATCGCATAGCATAATCCTAACCGATGATCCTCCCCTCGTCGCCCTGTGAGAGAGCGATCACCGGTTGTCTCTGGCACTTGGAAGGGTGTGTTTTATTAAGTATCTGGTTCTAGTTGTCACAAGGTCAAGGTACAACTCCAAGTCGTCCTGTTACCGAAGATCACGGCTATTCGAATAGATTAACTTCCCTGCAGGGGTGCACCACATACCCCAACACGCTCGATCCCATTTGGCCGGACACACTTTTCTGGGTCATGCCCGGCCTCGGAAGATCAACACGTCGCAGCCCTACCTAGGCACAACAGAGAGGTCAGCACGCCAGTCTAAACCCTATGGCGCAGGGGTCTGGGCCCATCGCCCTTTGCACACCTGCACGTTGCGAACGCGGCCGAAAGCAGAACTAGCCCCCTTAATACAAGAGTAGGCTTACGGTCCAATCCGGTGCGCGCCACTCAATCGCTGACGTCACGAAGGCTTTGGCTGATACCACGACGCCGGGATACCCATAACTACTCCCGCGTAGATGGTTAGTGCATATAAGCCAGATGGCCAGGCTCAGATCAAATACGCAGAACTCGTTAAGTGTGTTAAGTATCCGCAAACGTCGACCAGGGCCAGGCCCACCTCTCTCCTAGGTGGTCTCAACCTGCCCTGTCGCTCCGCCACAAAGTAACAGTCGAGGGCCGTCGGGGACCCAGGCCCACCTCTACCGGGATGGAGCCACCTGCCCCTTCAGCCCCCAACTCCGAACAGTACCACAGGTAATGTAACAGTGTAAAGTATATAGTAAATGCCTGTGATCACCTCCCGAAGTGATCACGGCCCAGTAGTATAGCATGGCAGACGGACAAGAGTGTAGGGCCACTGTTGGAACACTAGCATCCTATACTAAGCAGTAGGATAGCAGGTAATGGTAACAACAGTAGTAGCAAGGACAGGCTATGCATCAGGATAGGAATAACGGAAAGCAGTAACATGCTACACTACTCTAATGCAAGCAGTATAGAGAAGAGTAGGCGATATCTGGTGATCAAAGGGGGGGGGGGCTTGCCTGGTTGCTCTGGCAAGAGAGAGAGGTCGTCAACACCGTAGTCGTACTGGGGGTCGCCGGCAGTCTCGGGGTCTACCGGAAAGAAGTACGGAGGGGGAACACAATAAATAACAGAGCAATCAAAGTATAACATGGAAATGCGTGATGCTAGAGGTGACCTAACGCGGTAGTAAGTGATACTGGTGAAGGGGGCAAACATTCGGGAAAGTATTCCCGGTGTTTCGCGTTTTCTGATAGACAGGCTGGAGGGGAAAAGTTGCAGGTTTGATATGCTAGGGACGTGTGGCTGACAAGCAGACTGCGTATTCGGATTCGTTTCGTTGTTCTGAGCAACTTTCATGTACAAAGTATTTTCATCCGAGTTACGGTTTATTTCATATCATTTTCTAAAGTTTTAAATCATTTTTAGAATTTATTTAATTATTTTAAATCAACATTATCCAGAATAATGTATGCTGACGTCAGCATGACGTCAGCAGTCAACAGGGCGTTGACTAGGTCAAGCTAACGTGTGGGTCCCGTTCGTCATTGACTAGACTAACTAATCATGATTAATTAGTTAACTAAGTGATTAGATTAATCTAATACATAATTAATTAAGTTAATTAATTCTTTAATTAATTATTTAATTAATATTTTATTTATTATTAATTTTAAACCTCTTTTTTTTAAAGTTCAGGGGTTGGGCCCCACTTGTCATAGGGCCAGAGGCCTATTGGGTTTGGGCGTTCGGGTGCGGGTGTCACCCGAGCTAGCGCTAGGCGCTAGCGGGCGAAACCGACGGTGCGGGTGGGGCGTTGCCCGCCATGGCGCTGGGTGAGGCTGTGGCCATGGCGGGGCTCGCAGGCCGGCCACAACAGCGCGGCGAGGGAGCCCGGGCGGGCAGCGGCTGGAGGGCGAGGGGAGGCGCGGTTGCGCCGAGCAGCACGGCAGCCGCGGGCGGCAGTAGTTGCAGCAGCCGCAGCTTGCAGGCGCAGGAGGGCGGTGGCGAGCGCAGGCGGTCGTGTGGAGGCGCGGGTGCGCAGGTGCGGCGAGCACGAGCACTAGGCCGGGCGCGCGGACGGCAATGGCGAGCAGCTAAGGGGGAAACGGCAACGCGGTTGGCGCGGCTGTGTGCGCGCGGGCGCAGGCAACGCGACAGGTGAGCGGGGCGAGGGAGAGAGGAGGACCGGGGTCCTCACCGGGGTGCGCAGGGACGGGGCAACGGTGCGTGAGGAGGAGGACGGAGACGGCGGCGCGACGTCGGGGAGGCAGCCGGCGAGGTGGTCCATCGATGGCGTCCGGCGTCCAGGCGAGGAAGAGGCCGTAGCACGGGCGCGAGGGAGGGGGTCCTCTCCGGCGGGCGGCTCGTCCACCGCATCAGGGCCGCCGGGCGGCTTGGGGCTCGAGCACGGCACCCTGCGGAGGCAGGGTGGCGGCGGGGCGGAGGGGCGAGGCGCGGGCACCGGGCGATGGCGGCGTGGTGCCAAGCCTCGATCCAGATCGGGATTGGGGGGGGGGGGAGAGCGACGTGGGGTCATGGGGGAAGGAGTGGGTGCGGTAAGGGTTTGGTAGTGGGCAGGGGAGGCCATATAGGCCAGGGGGTGGCTGGGCCGGCCGGTGTGGCTGAATGGGCCAGCCTGTTGGGTCAGCTGGCCCGGGGGGTCCTTTTCCCTTTTTTTTGGTATTTTCTTTATTTCTTTTCTCCTTTGTTTGGATTTTAGTTCCACTTTATTTTTACTTAGAAAAACATGACAATATCTCCTAAATTAACTTTTCAAAACAACCCTCATCCACAAAAGGCTTTGACCCAAAATAAAATAGTTTAGTGTTTTTTTATAAAATACCAAAGGCATTTAAATAATGTTCTTGCTACCGTTTAAATCATTTCAGTGCATTTATACATTATATAAAAGGGTGGATTCTTCATCATAAGTATCTATGCATTAACTAGCACAACCCGAACATTTTGTTTTGTATCTTTGAACTTTTTTTTTGATGTTTGCCTTTAATTAAATTTTGAATTTGAATCGGTTTTGAACTAGCCCGAGATCAACTACAGTGACTGAGGTGACGTGGCATCATTAACGGGGGATTACTGTAGCCTAATTATCCGGGCGTCACAATACTAAACGAACTTCAAAAATTCTGAAATAAATTTTCACTCTCCTCTAAAAATCTAACGGACAAGGTGCACATTTATTTGAGCCTCTAATGCAATTTTGAAAAACGCATATTTTTCCTAATCCAAATAAAATAAAGGCAAAACTCCGAATAAAATCTTATTTGATTTTAACATTAAATCTCCAATATTTTTTTATTTTGGGGAAGTCATTTTATCCCTCTCTTTTTATTTTCATAAAAGAAATATTTGAAGAGAAAATAATTAAAATCAAACGATCTTTATTTTCAAAATTTGAGAAAAGCTCAAATATGAAAATAACGAAATGCCCAACTCTCGCCGTGTGTCCTTAAGTTGCGTAGAATTTCTAGGATCAAACCAAAATGCAATAAAATATGATATGCAATGATGATCTAATGCATACATTCTAAATTGGAAATTTGGGATGTTACACTAAGGAAATATGCCCTAGAGGCAATAATAAAGTTATTATTTATTTCCTTATATCATGATAAATGTTTATTATTCATGCTAGAATTGTATTAACCGGAAACATAATACATGTGTGAATACATAGACAAACAGAGTGTTACTAGTATGCCTCTACTTGACTAGCTCGTTAATCAAAGATGGTTATGTTTCCTAACCATGGACAAAAGAGTTGTTATTTGATTAACAAGGTCACATCATTAGTTGAATGATCTGATTGACATGACCCATTCCATTAGCTTAGCACACGATCGTTTAGTATGTTGCTATTGCTTTCTTCATGACTTATACATGTTCCTATGACTATGAGATTATGCAACTCCCGTTTGCCGGAGGAACACTTTGGGTGCTACCAAACGTCACAACATAACTGGGTGATTATAAAGGAGTACTACAGGTGTCTCCAAAGGTAGATGTTGGGTTGGCATATTTCGAGATTAGGATTTGTCACTCCGATTGTCGGAGAGGTATCTCTGGGCCCTCTCGGTAATGCACATCACATAAGCCTTGCAAGCATTGCAACTAAGAAGTTAGTTGCGGGATGATGTATTACGGAACGAGTAAAGAGACTTGCCGGTAACGAGATTGAACTAGGTATTGGATACCGACGATCGAATCTCGGGCAAGTAACATACCGATGACAAAGGGAACAACGTATGTTGTTATGCGGTCTGACCGATAAAGATCTTCGTAGAATATGTAGGAGCCAATATGGGCATCCAGGTCCCGCTATTGTTTATTGACCGGAGACGTGTCTCGGTCATGTCTACATTGTTCTCGAACCGTAGGGTCCGCACGCTTAAGGTTTCGATGACAGTTGTATTATGAGTTTATGAGTTTTGATGTACCGAAGGAGTTCGGAGTCTCGGATGAGATCGGGGGCATGACGAGGAGTCTCAAAATGGTCGAGACGTAAAGATCGATATATTGGACGACTATATTCGGACATCGGAAAGGTTCCGAGTGATTTGGGTATTTTTCGGAGTACCGGGTAGTTACAGGAGAGGTAATGGGCCTTGATGGGCTTTAGTGGGAAGAGGAAAAGGCTGCTTCGCCCCCCCTCCCCTTTGGTCTGAATTGGACTAGGGAAAAGGGGGCCGGCCACCTTTCCTACTCCTCCTATTCCTTCTCCCTTCCTTCCCTCTTGTTGGACTCCTACTAGGACTTGGAGTCCTAGTAGGACTCCCTATCCTGGCCGCACCTTTGCCTTGGCCGGCCTCCTCCTCCTCCATCCTTTATATACAGGGGCAGGGGGCACCCCATAGACACACAAGTTGATCCTTGAGATCGTTCCTTAGCCGTGTGCGGTGCCCCCTGCCACCAAATTCCACCTCGATCATACCGTTGTAGTGCTTAGGCGAAGCCCTGCGTCGGTAGTACATCAAGATCGTCACCACGCCGTCGTGCTGACGGAACTCCTCCCTGAAGCTTTGCTGGATCGGAGCCCGGGGATCGTCATCAAGCTGAACGTGTGCTAAGAACTCGGAGGTGCCGGAGTAACGGTGCTTGGATCGGTCGGATCGGGAAGAAGACGTACGACTACTTCCTCTATGTTGTGTGATCGCTTCCGCAGTCGGTCTGCGTTGGTACGTAGACAACACTCTCCCCTCTCGTTGCTATGCATCACCATGATCTTGCGTGTGCGTAGGAATTTTTTTGAAATTACTACGTTCCCCAACAGTGGCATCCGAGCCTAGGTTTTATGGTTTGATGTTATATGCACGAGTAGAACACAAGTGAGTTGTGGGCGATATAAGTCATACTGCCTACCAGCATGTCATACTTTGGTTCGGCGGTATTGTTGGATGAAGCGGCCCGGACCGACATTACGCGTACGCTTACGCGAGACCGGTTTCCCCGACGTGCTTTGCACATAGGTGACTTGCGGGTGACTGTTTCTCCAACTTTAGTTGAACCGAGTGTGGCTACGCTCGGTCCTTGCAAAGGTTAAAACGGAGTCTATTTGACAAACTATTGTTGTGGTTTTGATGCGTAGGTGAGATTGGTTCTTTCTTAAGCCCGTAGCAGCCACGTAAAACTTGCAACAACAAAGTAGAGGACGTCTAACTTGTTTTTGCAGGGCATGTTGTGATATGATATGGTCAAGACGTGATGAGATATAAGTTGTTGTATGAGATGATCATGTTTTGTTGAAGTTATCGGCAACTGGCAAAAGCCTTATGGTTGTCTCTTTATTGCATAAGATGCAAGCGCCAAATAATTGCTTTACTTTATCGCTATGCGATAGCAATAGTTGCAAGAGCAATAGTTGGCGAGACGACCGTGTGACGACACATTGATATAGATCAAGATGATGGAGATCATGGTGTCATGCCGGTGATGACAGAGATCATGACAGTACTTTGGAGATGGAGATCAAAGAAGCAAGATGATGATGGCCATATCATGTCACATATTTTGATTGCATATGATGTTTACCTTTTATACATCTTATTTTTGCTTTGATTGACGGTAGCATTATAAGATGATCTCTCACTAAATTATCAAGAAGTGTTCTCCCTGAGTATGCACCGTTGTGAAAGTTCTTCGTGCTGAGACACCACGTGATGATCGGGTGTGATAGGTTCTACGTTCAAATACAACGGGTGCAAAACAGTTGCACATGCGGAATACTCAGGTTATACTTGACGAGCCAAGCATATACAGATATGGCCTCGGAACACAGAGACCGAAAGGTCGAGCGTGAATCATATAGTAGATATGATCAACATAACGATGTTCACCATTGAAAACTACTCCATCTCACGTGATGATCGGTTATGGTTTAGTTGATTTGGATCACGTGATCACTCAGAGGATTAGAGGGATATCTATCTAAGTGGGAGTTCTTAAGTAATATGATTAATTAAACTTAAATTTATCATGAACTTAGTCCTGGTAGTATTTTGCAAATTATGTTGTAGATCAATAGCTCGCGTTGTTGCTTCCCTGTGTTTATTTTGATATGTTCCTAGAGAAAATTGTGTTGAAAGATGTTAGTAGCAATGATGCGGATTGGATCCGTGATCTGAGGTTTATCCTCATTGCTGCACAGAAGAATTATGTCCTTGATGCACCGCTAGGTGACAGACCTATTGCAGGAGCAGATGCAGACGCTATGAACGTTTGGCTAGCTCAATATGATGACTACTTGATAGTTTAGTGCACCATGCTTAATGGCTTAGAATCGGGACTTCAAAGACGTTTTGAACGTCATGGACCATATGAGATGTTCCAGGAGTTGAAGTTAATATTTCAAGCAAATACCCGAGTTGAGAGATATGAAGTCTCCAACAAGTTCTATAGCTAAAAGATGGAGGAGAATCGCTCAACTAGTGAGCATGTGCTCAGATTGTCTGGGTACTACAATCGCTTGAATCAAGTGGGAGTTAATCTTCCAGATAAGATAGTGATTGACAGAATTCTCTAGTCACCATCACCAAGTTAGTAGAACTTCGTGATGAACTATAATATGCAAGGGATAACGGAAACAACTCCCAAGCTCTTCGTGATGCTGAAATCAACGAAGGTAGAAATCAAGAAAAACATCAAGTGTTGATGGTTGACAAGACCACTAGTTTCAAGAAAAGGGCAGAGGGAAGAAGGGGAACTTCAAGAAGAACGGCAAGCAAGTTGCTGCTCAAGTGAAGAAGCCCAAGTCTGATCCTAAGCCTGAGACTAAGTGCTTCTACTGCAAAGGGACTGGTCACTGGAAGCGGAACTACCCCAAGTGATTGGCGGATAAGAAGGATGGCAAAGTGAACATAAGTATATTTGATATACATGTTATTGATGTGTACTTTACTAGTGTTTATAGCAACCCCTTAGTATTTGATGCTAGTTCAGTTGCTAAGAGTAGTAACTCGAAACGGGAGTTGCAGAATAAACAGAGACTAGTTAAGGGTGAAGTGACGATGTGTGTTGGAAGTAGTTCCAAGATTGATATGATCATCGTCGCATACTCCCCTATACTTTCGGGATTAGTGTTGAACTTAAATAAGTGTTATTTGGTTTTTGCGTTGAGCATGAATATGATTTGATCATGTTTATTGCAATAGGGTTATTCATTAAAGTAAGAGAATAAATTGTTGTTCTGTTTACATGAATAAAACCTTATATGGTTACACACCCAATGAAAATAGTTCGTTGGATCTCGATCATGGTGATACACATAATCATAATATTAAAACCAAAAGATGCAAAGTTAATAATGATAGTGCAACTTATTTGTAGCACTGCCGTTTAGGTCATATTGGTGTAAAGTGCATGAAGAAACTCCATGCTGATGGGATTTTGGAATCACTTGATTATGAATCACTTGATGCTTGCGAACCGTGCCTTTTGGGCAAGATGACTAAAACGCCGTTCTCCGGAACAATGAAGCAAGCAACAGATTTGTTGAAGATCATACATACTGATGTATGTGGTCCGATGAATATTAAGGCTTGCAGCAGGTATCATTATTTTCTGACCTTCACAGATGATTTGAGCAGATATGGGGATATCTACTTGATGAAACATAAGTATGAAACATTTGAACAGTTCAAAGAATTTCAGAGTGAAGTGGAAAATCATCGTAACAAGAAAATAAAGTTTCTACGATCTGATCGTAGAAAAGAGTATTTGAGTTACGAGTTTGGTCTTCAGTTAAAACAATGTGAAATAGTTTCACTACTCACACCACCTGAAACACCACAGCATAATGGTGTGTCCGAACGTCATAACCGTACTTTATTGGATATAGTGCAATCTATGATGTATCTTACCGATCTACCACTATCGTTTTGGGATTATGCATTAGAGACAGCTGCATTCACGTTAAAAAGGGGCACCATCTAAGTCCGTTGAGATGACACAATCTGAACTGTGGTTTAGCAAGAAACCAAAGTAGTCATTTCTTAAAGTTTGGGGTTGTGATGCTTATGTGAAAAAGTTTCATCCTGATAAGCTCAAAACCAAATCGGAGAAATATGTCTTCATAGGATACCCAAAAGGAGACTATTGGGTACACCTTCTATCACAGATCCGAAGGCAAGATATTCGTTGCCGAGAATGGATCCTTTCCAGAGAAGGAGTTTCTCTCGAAAGAAGTGAGTGGGAGGAAAGTAGAAAACTTGATAAGGTAATTGTACCTTCTCCCTTATTGGAAAGTAGTACATCACAGAAACTAGTTTCTGTGACACCTACACCAATTAGTGAGGAAGCTAATGATGATGATCATGTAACTTCAGATCAAGTTACTACCGAATCTCGTAGGTAAACCAGAGTGAGATCCGCACCAGAGTGGTACGGTAATCCTGTTCTGGAAGTCATGTTACTAGACCATGACGAACTTGCGAACTATGAGGAAGCGATGATGAGCCCAGATTCCGCGAAATGGTTTGAGGCCATGAAATCTGAGATATGATCCATGTATGAGAACAAAGTATGGACTTTGATGGATTTGCCCAATGATCGGCAAACCATAGAAAATAAATGGATCTTCAAGAGGAAGACGGACGCTGATAGTAGTGTTACTATCTACAAAGCTAGAATTGTCGCAAAAGGTTTTCGACAAGTTCAAGGTGTTGACTATGATGAGAGCTTCTCACTCGTATCTATGCTTGAGTCTGTCCGAATCATGTTAGTAATTGCCGCATTTTATGAAATCTCGCAAATGGATAAACAAAACCGCATTCCTTAATGGATTTATTAAAGAAGAGTTGTATATGATGCAACCGAAGGTTTTGTCAATCCGAAAGGTGCTAACAAAATGTGCAAGCTCCAGCGATCCATCTGTGGACTGGTGCAAGCATCTCGGAGTTGGAATATACGCTTTGATGAGTTGATCAAAGCATATAGTTTTATACAGACTTGCGGTGAAGCCTGTATTTACAAGAAAGTGAGTGGGAGCACTACAGCATTTCTGATAAGTATATGTGAATGACATATTGTTGATCGGAAATAATGTAGAATTATTCTGTAAAGCATAAAGGAGTGTTTGAAAGGAGTTTTTCAAAAAAAGACTTCGATAAAGCTGCTTACATATTGAGCTTCAAGATCTATAGAGATAGATCAAGACGCTTGATAAGTTTTTCAATAAATACATACCTTGACAAGATTTTGAAGTGGTTCAAAACGGAACAGTCAAAGAAAAGGTTTCTTGCCTGTGTTACAAGGTGTGAAGTTGAGTAAAGACTCAAAGCCCGACCACGGCAGAAGATAGAAAGAGAATGAAAGTCATTCCCTATGCCTCATTCATAGGTTCTATAAAGTATGCCATGCTGTGTACCAGATCTATTGTATACCCTGCACTGATTTGGCAAGGGAGTACAATAGTGATCTAGGAGTAGATCACTGGACAACGGTCAGAATTATCCGTAGTGAAATAAGGATGTGTTTCTCGATTATGGACGTGACAAAAATGTTCGTCGTGTCGATGCAAGTTTTTGACACTGATCCAGATGAATCTAAAGTCACAATCTGGATACATATTGAAAGTGGGAGCAATTAGCTAGAGTAGCTCCGTGGAGAGCATTATAGACAAAGAATTTTGCAAAATACTTACGGATCTGAATGTGACAGACCCGTTGACTAAAATTATCTCACAAGCAAAAACATGATCACACCTTAGTACTCTTTGGGTGTTAATCACATAGAGATGTGAACTAGATTACTGACTCTAGTAAACCCTTTGAGTGTTGGTCACATGACGATGTGAACTATGGGTGTTAATCACATGGTGATGTGAACTATTGCTATTAAATCACATGGCGATGTGAACTAGATTATTGACTCTAGTGCAAGTGGGAGACTGAAGGAAATATGCCCTAGAGGCAATAATAAAGTTATTATTTATTTCCTTATATCATGATAAATGTTTATTATTCATGCTAGAATTGTATTAACCGGAAACATAATACATGTGTGAATACATAGACAAACAGAGTGTCACTAGTATGCCTCTACTTGACTAGCTCGTTAATCAAAGATGGTTATGTTTCCTAACCATGGACAAAAGAGTTGTTATTTGATTAACAAGGTCACATCATTAGTTGAATGATCTGATTGACATGACCCATTCCATTAGCTTAGCACATGATCGTTTAGTATGTTGCTATTGCTTTCTTCATGACTTATACATGTTCCTATGACTATGAGATTATGCAACTCCCGTTTGCCGGAGGAATACTTTGGATGCTACCAAACGTCACAACGTAACTGGGTGATTATAAAGGAGTACTACAGGTGTCTCCAAAGGTAGATGTTGGGTTGGCGTATTTCGAGATTAGGATTTGTCACTCCGATTGTCGGAGAGGTATCTCTGGGCCCTCTCGGTAATGCACATCACATAAGCCTTGCAAGCATTGCAACTAAGAAGTTAGTTGCGGGATGATGTATTACGGAACGAGTAAAGAGACTTGCCGGTAACGAGATTGAACTAGGTATTGGATACCGACGATCGAATCTCGGGCAAGTAACATACCGATGACAAAGGGAACAACGTATGTTGTTATGCGGTCTGACCGATAAAGATCTTCGTAGAATATGTAGGAGCCAATATGGGCATCCAGGTCCCGCTATTGGTTATTGACCGGAGACGTGTCTCGGTCATGTCTACATTGTTCTCGAACCGTAGGGTCCGCACGCTTAAGGTTTCGATGACAGTTGTATTATGAGTTTATGAGTTTTGATGTACCGAAGGAGTTCGGAGTCTCGGATGAGATCGGGGACATGACGAGGAGTCTCGAAATGGTCGAGACGTAAAGATCGATATATTGGACGACTATATTCGGACATCGGAAAGGTTCCGAGTGATTCGGGTATTTTTCGGAGTACCGGGTAGTTACGGGAGAGGTAATGGGCCTTGATGGGCTTTAGTAGGAAGAGGAAAAGGCTGCTGCGCCCCCCCTCCCCTTTGGTCCGAATTGGACTAGGGAAAAGGGGGCCGGCCACCTTTCCTACTCCTCCTATTCCTTCTCCCTTCCTCCCCTCTTGGTGGACTCCTACTAGGACTTGGAGTCCTAGTAGGACTCCCTATCCTGGCCGCACCTTTGCCTTGGCCGGCCTCCTCCTCCTCCATCCTTTATATACAGGGGCAGGGGGCACCCCATAGACACACAAGTTGATCCTTGAGATCGTTCCTTAGCCGTGTGCGGTGCCCCCTGCCACCAAATTCCACCTCGATCATACCGTTGTAGTGCTTAGGCGAAGCCCTACGTCGGTAGTACATCAAGATCGTCACCACGCCGTCGTGCTGACGGAACTCCTCCCCGAAGCTTTGCTGGATCGGAGCCCGGGGATCGTCATCGAGCTGAACGTGTGCTAAGAACTCGGAGGTGCCGGAGTAACGGTGCTTGGATCGGTCGGATCGGGAAGAAGACGTACGACTACTTCCTCTACGTTGTGTGATCGCTTCCGCAGTCGGTCTGCGTTGGTACGTAGACAACACTCTCCCCTCTCGTTGCTATGCATCACCATGATCTTGCGTGTGCGTAGGAATTTTTTTAAAATTACTACGTTCCCCAACATACACTGCCGCAGCCGGCGAGGGAAGGGCCGAGGTACATCCCCGACAACCCGCTGTGGGAGCAATACTTCCGTCGCCGCCACGCCGAGCAGGTCGAGGCTACCAACGGCGTCGTGCCCTCCGGAAGGCTCAACTCCGATGGCCGCTGCCGATGGTGGGGTGAGCCCGGCCGCACGCTGGAGGCCGTCCTCAAGTACATCGAGGGCGGCAACACACCCAGGCTGGAGTACCCCACTCCCCCCTCCTTCTCCTGTCGGCGTGGGAGCTCGTGGACGCCAAGACGCATGGACCCGGCGTCCTCCTCCTCATCCGGCCGCTCGTCCGGCTCTCTCTCCCTCCTCCCCGTCAAGCCGGAGCCCCAGGACGCGCCGATCAGCCAGCGCATCCGCAGCTCCGACGTCCGCATCGCCGACACCTCCCCCACCTCTGCCCGGCTCGTCAGGTCGAAGGTGGAGCCTGACCTCCCCGCGGAGTACGAGGCCATAGTTCGGCGCGGCTTCTCCGACGAGGCCGGCCTAAAGTGGGCGCGGGTCGACTACCTCCGCGACGAGATGGCCATGGAGGAGACAACGGCGACGACGACGGCGGCGGCGTCTACACGAAGTTCTACAGGCTCCTCGGCATGTAGAGCTTCAAGGGCGGCGGGCGGCGAGAAACGGCGAGGGCGACAGCGGGTCTAGTAGTGTTTTTTTCTTCTTTTGTAAAATATTTTAAATATGTTATGAACTCGCCGAAGTTTGGTTGAATTTACGCTTTGTTTGTGTCGGATTTTGTTTTTTGTTTTAAAAATATGGACACGGCGACTGGGAAGCATCACGCCCTAGCACGCGGTTTAGCATCGGCACACCCTCAGATGACGATTTTTAGTGCCTCCTGAAGAGCCAACGGCTGGAAATGCTCTTACTCCTGTAATCTAACAACCGTGAGTTGAAATTGAAAGCAATAAAGAAATCAACAGGTACGGGACGTACCTGCGGCCATCAATCTCGTCTAGCGATTCGTGTGTGCGCGTGTGTTGTTGTATTCTGGCCGATGGCAAGAATCGATCAACAATATCGAGCTAGCTAGCTTGAGCGTGGCTTGAGTAAATAAGGCTAGCTACATACAGCGCATCTCGGCTAAAGTATCTTGCCGGGCCAGGCCGACTTGGGGCAGGAACCAAGTTCGTCAGCGAGCTTTGTCTGTCATCGTTGTTCGTCGTCGGTCGTATTACTATCACCGGAAGTATTCGGTGTTGGGACGCGCAAACAATCGCTACATGGCAAGGGCTGGAGGAAAAAACATGACAGGATCGATCTTGGGACTATCGAGTTCATATGGGTCAGTCATGGATTGCTACATGGCAAGTGCTTGAGCAAAAAGCGTGACGGGATTGATAGATCATTACATGAGGGAAAAAAGTAGGAGAGAAATCTCAACCATCAATATTTATGTTAACATAAAAATTAACGGATATAAAGCGACAACTTATGAAAAACTATGAAAGTCTCCTCCCTTTAATATTAGGTAAATAAATAAATATAAATATAAATATAAAGATAAAGATATATTTTTTTAATGAGAAAGAAAAACACTTTTCAAGAATGAGAAAGAGTAATTTTAATGGATGCAAACTGAATTTATGACATCACTGAGAGGAAATACATATAGTTAGGAGGTATCAGTGAGTAATTATGTGGAGAATTATGAAAATGACTTCACTCCTACAAATAACGCTACCATGCATGTTTATCCAAAAAAAGGTTTACTTCCATTCTTAGCTAGCAGTCACATGACCCATCCCTCACCCCGCTCCATTGCTATAAAATCCCGACCATAGACTACAAGCAATCACACAAAACAAACAGTACTTAGTTACACATCTCCAACGAATCCAGAAAGATGGTGTCCTCCTCTGGTCCCACTGTGTTCACCCTGCCAGCCGACTCGTCATCGTCTTCCACCAAGGAGGTGCAGCTGGGCACGTTTAAGTGCAGGTTTTGCCCATGCACTTTCAAGACCGTGCGGGGGCGGGCCAGCCACGAGAAGGTGCACAAGCCGCATATGGAGCGTCGTCCCGCTTGGTCCCTGCCGCGCATGACCTGGGTGCCATCGTACGCTACCTACTTGCACAACGCTTGCCTGCATGCCAACCTGTTTGCCGCCCACTACTACCCCAGGCCCCGCTTCATGTCGCCTTCGTTGCCATAGCAAACCGGCACAAGCCTTGCTCCGGCTCAACCATCGTCTGCAGTGTTGGCGCCGGCGGCCGGCGGCTACCCCGGAACCAGAGACAGAGGTCACCTGGCATGTTAGCAAGGGGTGCGTGATGTGAATCCGGAAGAGACTACTGCTGACGGGATTGATCTCACTTTAAAGCTCTAGGATTATGGCTTGGGTTGTTTTGGGGTTACCTAATAATGGTTTAAGTTGTTCCGTTAAGTTATCTGAATTCTGTATTTGCTCCGCTTTACTTTAGCTATGCTCAATCGTATTTGCCTGCGATTCAAAGATGTGATCGGCTGATGTACCCAGCGATCAAAGTGTAATTCAACCAAATGGTTATATTGGGATGGTTTTCTTATAATGTGTGTATTGTTATTTGGAAGGATGGTCCATCTGTTTAAATTGAACACTGATATGAGTTGGAAAAACTCATGGTATGGAACTGGGTCAAATTATTTAGTTTTCATCCAAGGGAGTTGTACAACACGAAGTAGGTACTTGTGGTCTAATCTTTTTATACAGAGCATGTTTCCTAGAATTTTGTTGAGTTTTGCTTCTTCACATCACCATCCCCAAAAGTGCGTTATTCCCAATGTACATGAATTGTGGATATACATATATATATATATATATATATATATAATAATAATAATAATAAGTGATTTATAACAGTAATATGGTCTATCATATGTGATAGGAAGATATTCGATTGTTTTCATCTCTTAGATTCAGGTATGTCATGCACCTCATCCAGGGGCAGCAAATGTCCACTCTTCATGAAAAAGTGCATGGTCCACTTCTCTAAAATCGTGTTAGACATAAGAAAATGTGAACGACAGAAAATAAAAGTGATATTTTCTTATATCTAATTAAGTTGCTTTCAGAAGAGACCCCGCAAAAAAAAGTTGCTTTCAGAAGAGCATTAGATTAGTTTAGTGAAAAATGTGATGTGCACTTTTAAGAAAAATGCAACTGTGTGAAAAATTGTAAGCTGCACCCAGGATAAAAAAAAATTTGCGCCATAAAAATTCCATAGCTCACTAAAATATGCAAAATTATAAAAATAAATAAATCAGATTCCAATGTATCACAATTTTTTGAATTTTAACTAATTTTACCCAACTTCAATTTGGTTTTAAATTAGCAAGGCTACACAAATTTCAGTATCCACAAAAATTTAGTTGAGATTTTTATACAGGAGTTGCACTTTCACTAAATTGAAGTACTGCTTTCAAAACCGACTTTGAGATGAGAAAATGTCAGTGTGTTTAATTTTAAATCTACATTGAACACCAATGGCTTCCACAAAGTGAGCTTAATTAGTCACATACACCGACAAACGGGATCCCTCGTGCACCTACCATCTGGACATGTTCATTCAGATTGAACATTTCGTGATGTCCACCTCCAATCCATTCATGGAGTTACCGAAGCCGCCAAGATGGAATGATTTATGGAAGGATTGCTTGAAGAAATGCAATACCAACTATTTTTTATGACTTCACAAACTTCCTAGAAATGGTGAACAAGGCTGTCATGCTTGAAGACAAGCATCGGACAATAAATGATATTCGAAAGTGCAAAAAGCCGGCCCTAGGAAGCTTAGGAAACAACAAGCCCCTTGTTCAGCAACCACCACCGCAAGAGTATGCTGCCCCACAACTTCCTAGAACCCCAACACCTGCACCCCAACCCAACTCCCAGCAAAACCAGAATGACCGCTTTGCCCACATCACTTGTTTCAGTTGTAGTCAGAGTTCGGAATGAGCCCCGCAATGCTTGCTCCATAATGGCCTGACATGAACATATTTCATATTTGACATGAACAATGTTTGATGGCCAACATCCTTCACTCTAGACCACATCAGTTTCCCAGTGAAAACATTGCACATGTAGACTTGGGTGTGGCAAGTCTAAATCTGTAGCACAACACAAACGAGGTGAAGCTTGCCGTCCACTTGCAGGTAGATGCGGGGAGGTAGATCTATCCTGGTGAACGGAGGCATTTCCGCAGCAGCCTCAGACTCTAAGTAGCACCGACAAGGTCAAAGATGGAGACCCCGACAACTTCACTGATCGCCGGGAATGACCGACCTGATACCGCTCTTCAGGTCTTCATGGAGCAACATCTACACTCTGTCCACCCCGATGTCGCAGAAGGCAACACCGTAAGATACAACGTGTTGCGTCATGGCCATGCATTTCTGAGAGTCGGGCTGCAAGGACATCACGATGTAGCCAAACATCAGCTCCCGCATCTTGCCTAGCGTAATAGCAAGGTCCCTGGCAAAGGAATAGACGACCCACTGTCGGGCGACGACCATGTACGGTGATCTAATGTAGGCCTCCCCGAGTTTGTTGTTCGCCGGTGGGAGCGCGATGGTGTCGCATGTGAATGGGTTGAGCAGCGTCAAAGGTTGGGTGCCTCCTATGGTAAAGAAGGAAGGGCCTGGCTGCCATTGCGGAGTAACAAGTGAGCTCCTCTTCTTGAACAAACCTAAACTTTCCCATTTTTCTCTATTTGTTTCTCTATGAGATATTATCCACCGGCAACAAACCGACGCAACCCTCGACCAAGAAGCAAGATTTGGAACCCTAGATCCGAGAGATTTCATCTGCTTCCCAGATGTACAACTCGCGGAGAAAAAACAGAGAAAAATGGGGAAATTTTAGAAGCACCATGGGAAATTTTAGAAACAAACAAACAGAGAAAAAAGCGCCAATATATCATGAACCAAATATGCAATGAGAAGCACCATGGAAAAATGAATGATGTTAAGTGAAAACATGACAAGAACTTGACAATACCAAAGGGTCCAAGATTGAGTACAGTTATTTTGCGGAATGAATGATGCAAACTGACAACATGCCATGAACTTACAATACCAAGGTGTCGAGGATGGAGTACCCTTATCCTGTAGAATTAGTGACCTTGATCTCCATACAGATACAGTACCTAAGCCAACAGATTAGCTTATCTGTTTGATCATCTCATACGACATTAGTCCAATTGAGTCTACTTCAAAGGAATTATAGGCAGATGGGGTTCGTACATGCAGACCAAAGACAACCTAATGACCCTTCTAATTGGCAAGCATCAATATTCTTTATCAGTTTCGTTCATATCTTGTAAGATTCTAAGCTCCCTTGGAGTATTGGCTCATGTTGCATCGGTCGGGGCTTTAGGGGTTGCCAGTGGGCCCACCTGCAAGGGGGTTAATCATTGATGTGTGTTGTGTTTGAGTCCATTCCTAGGTGTGTTACGTACAAGAACAACTCAGCCCAACTCAGGTGGAGCACACAACAAAGCAATCAACTGTAACCACCGGTGTAAAAAAACGTTAAAAAGAAGGAGGCTTAATCACACAAAAAAAGGAGGCTTAATCACACAGACAAAAAAAGGAGGCTTCACTCCGAAGGATAGCGCGGCGCGTCATCCTCTAGTATGTACTACTACCAGTGGAACCATAGTTTAAGAAATCCTCTCTTTAAGAACCTGAACAGTATATACACGATGGAGACATTATTCTCGTGGAAATGCCCGTGTTTAAAACAATTGTTGTGCTAGTCCTAAAAATCATGTCCATGCCGTAAATTTGTAAAAATGCAACACCCATTAAGTGAAAAGTGGACTTTGTAGGAAATCATGGAAATTGTATTTTCAAGAATCAATTTAGTTTACCCCTAAAAAACAATCAATTTAATTCAGATATATCTAGGTTGACTGAGAAAAAAAGATGAGGAGGCGTGGCGCCTGCGATATGTGGAAGAGGAGCAGGAGGTCGGCCCGGATGTCGGCGAGCTCCCAGCGGCAATCGCAAAATTCCCCCAGCGGGAGGAAGTCGAGCACTAGATTTTGACTGGCGACGGTGTCCGCCCACGGCGAAGGAGAGGAGGAGGGGATGAAGACGGTGTTAATACTAGGCAGCCGCAGGGAGCCATAGCCGTGCTCGACGCAATAGTGGCCAAAGAAGTGGTCGGGTACACCGTGGAGAGATCCGAACCGGCGGAGGAAGCCGCCACCATCACCCGCGATTACGCGGCGCCAACGCTTGCAGGTGCTCGCGGCACGGACGAGGTGGGCGGGTGAGGGGAGGCACAGGAACACCAGCTCGAGAAGCTCGTCCAGGAGGACGTCAATCTCGGCCGCCTGCGGGGATCCCCTCCAGGAATTCTTGCGGCGGCCGGCCATGGCCTGGGCACCTGGATCTCGATCGGAAAAGGTTGGGCTAGGAAATATGTGCGTATTGCTGGGTTTTTCTCATGTAGTGAGTCAGTAGCATGCTGGAACTCACTCGCCGCAAAGCCTCAAAATAAGGGATTGTCCGAGAAGTCAATGGTTGATGCTTATCTTATGAAGACACGCCCAAGCAAGCAACACTGAAATGGGATTGGAACCGGATGCCTTTTATGGAAAAATAACATCGCCGTGACCCTGGGAGGATGTTTGTTGCAACCCCAAAGAATTTGACGGTCGTCTAACTTTTTTTAACTAAGTTGATTTGCTCTCCTTCATCTTCTTTATCTAGCCCTAATCCCCATCCGAATTGGAGAAACTTCTTCCTGTTCCAACCGCTCCCTCTGACATGCTTCCCTAGCTCTCCTCCAGTTGCAACACTGCTCCTCGTTGTCGCTTGCCGCGGCGTCCCTGCCTCCGGCGAGGAAGCTAACTAATTCGAGTGGCGGTCAGAGCTAAAGCCCCCCACTCACCTTCACGGTTTACCTGCTTTCTCGCCTCCACCGATGATGCCCCGTCTCTGGCAAGGTCCTGGCTTGGCCTCGCTGTGGTTGAGACACCTCATTGGTGCTCGTTGCCGTCTCTCGCATGGTGTTGTGCCTGGAATCCTCTTCATTCTCAAATGGAATAAGACTTAACACATGTTGCAATTTCAGGCAACTTACTAATATAGAGCCTGCCAAAGTTTAGTCAAAAACATCTTACAAGCACGATGGAGACATTATTCTCGTGGAAACGTCCGTGTTTAAAACAATTGTTGTGCTAGTCCTAAAAATCATGTCCAAGCAGTAAATTTGTAAAAATGCAACACCCATTAAGTGAAAAGTGGACTTTGGAGGAAATGATGGAAATTGTATTTTCAAGAGTCAATTTAATTTACCCCTAAAAAACACTCAATTTAATTTAAATATATCTAGGTCGACTGAGAAAAAAAAACAGACAAAAAAACGCAACAAAATAGGTAAGGAACACACAACTCAAATTTATAGGAAGAAGAAAATGCGAGCGCGTTCACTCACGCTCGCCAGAGCAGAACAGCTAGGAACGTTTTAATGCATTCCTCTTCCTCTCTTGCCCGTGAAAACTTTCCAGTTTGCTGCAAACTTCTTGCCAATATATTTTACCATCAGCTCCTCCAAGATCGATCCATCTGCATCTTCTCATCTCATGTACATACGTTGAAATCTATCTACTCTTGCAGCCGATCCAATCCATCTCCATCCATATGGCGTGCCGACTCCTCTCGATGACAACACCGACGACGACCATGGCGTCGCCGGCTCGTCCACCAAGCCCCAGACCTGTTCTTCTGGACGAGTATCGGGACTGGAGCAGTCTGCCGGAGGAGCTCCTGGAGCACATCGGCAAGATGCTCCACTCGCGGCGCGACGCCTTCAAGTTCCGGTCCATGTGCCCGGGATGGCGCGCCGCGCTGCCGTTCACCAAGTACTTGGCGCCGATGCTGATGATGCTGCCCTTCTGCCCCAACTCACCGGACATCGCCGTCACCTTCTTCACAGCGGCAGACGGCGGGGAGACGACCTTGACGAGGAACCTTCCGCGAGGCAAGACACTGTGCGGCTCATCGCGTGGGTGGCTGGCGCTGGTTGACGAGGCCGGGTGCGTGACACTGCTCAACCCGCTGACCGGCGCCACGGTCGAGCTCCCGCCTGCCGACGAGCGCGTCCTGGCGGCCTCCTGTAGGCATTACACGTTTCCGGACGGCAACTGGGTCATCCTTCTTGCCTGCCGCGGCCAACACGAGTGGGTCAGGCTAGAAGAGATGAAGAAGAGTGAGATCTTCCGCGAGATTGTGCTCTCGTCGTCCTCGCCCGGCTCCGGAGACTGCGTGGCGATGGCGGCGCTAGCGGAGTCGAGCACCGTCGCGTTCTGCCGCGTGGGCGTCGATGTTGCATGGACGTTGCTCGACACCAACGGGCCAAAAAGCTGCGTCACGTCCGTGGTTCACTTTGGCGGCAGCAGGTTTGTCTCCCCGGAAGTGGCGGTAGTGGGAGCGATCTCTATCTGCGACGTTGCCGGCGCAGCTCCCACGGCGACGTGGATTCGATCTTTGCATGCAGCTCCCAAAAAGAAATCGGATTGGGCCTGCAAGTATATGCAAGTGAATGGCGAGCTGTACCTCGTCGCCTCCAAAGTGCCGGGCTGCACCAACCTCTGCCGGGTCTACAAGAGCAATATCTTCGCTAAGAGGCCGAAGTGGATCAGGGTGAAGAACTTCCCCGGAGTGACACTGTTCGTGTCGACTAATTTCACCAAGGGCGACAGTGAAGGAGCAGCAAGCGTCTCCGGGTTCAAGGAGAACTCGATCTACTGCATGGACTATAACGTGTACCGTAATCAGTTAGAGTTAAAGATCATTGACATCACCAATGGGACGTGCGAGTTCCAGCCTTTCCACGGAAAGATTCAGGATTCAGCTGGGACTCTTTGCTGGATTCAACCCAATCACTGGAAATAAGGTACGTGCTCATTCTGTGAACTATATATTCAGGGTTTGTATTCTTCGCTATTTATCAAGGGCTATGCAGAGCCTAGGCCATTATCTTTTTTTTCCTTGCGGCTTTTCGCTTCTTGCTAGGCTTTATGCAACGTTAGATACAAATACACTATCGAATCAATCTAAGTTGCCTAATCACCTACCTGACTCTATCTCCAAAATTGTCATCTTCTTGTAGCCGTGGACGGTGCACACCAAACGGAAGGATATATCAGGTGGTGCTTATGTCATAGATGGGGCTGCTTGGAGACGCCCATGCAGCTAAAAACCCACCCCGAAGCTAGCCCATGCTTTGTCTTATGCTCTTCTAGCTAGCCTTATATATGTGTTCTGGATATCCGCTTGATATTAATATATTACCTTTATCGAAAAAAATATATGTGTTCTGGATGTTTCTTATTGTAAGCTGATCGATGTCCTCAGCACAAACCTTGATGTACCTTGTTGGCTCGCCTCGGGCTAGCCAAGCACCTATATCTTAGGTCTAAAAAACATACTTTATCCATGTTATTTTCCTGACAACTAGTAGATTTTACTGGTTTTAGAAATGTTCACAACTAGGAAGTGGTCACCAGATCTCCTCCTATAATGAATATCATGTGTTGCTTTTGCTTCCGCTTTGTGATGAATAAATACTTGTCCCCGTAAGCTACTAGGTTGCGGTACTCTCGAATGAATAAAGTTCAACACTGGAAGTGAAGTTCCTTACGCACTAAAAATTGCGAAGTAAACTTAGGCCTCCTTTGGTTTGGAGGATTTTTGTAGGAATTTCATAGGATTGGATTTTTGTAGGAAAAAATTCCTTTAGAGCCCTTTGGTTTGGAGGAATGGAACCCTATTCCTATGAAGGAATTCTTCCTATCCTTCACATTTCATAGGAAAATAAACATTAGCCTAGACTCAATGGAAAAAGTCCTATGAAGTGAATCAAATGACATCTCCTTTCTTATTCCTATTCATAGGATTTGAGATGCATGTATCTCATTTCCTATGACTTCTTTATTCCTATGATTTTCCTATCCTATGAACCAAAGGAGGCCTAATTCTTTCATACGGGCAAAACAAAGAAACTAAGACCTAGAATCCACACGACTTCCTTTCAAGCGGGGGCAAAATTTGTGAACTGGGGAACGGCATATTTATGTACTAATATCATACTAGTGATTCAAAAGAGGTCCTAAAATGATAAGAAAATATGATCAAGAAAGTCAGTTCATTCAAAACAACGGAAACCACATGATCCAATGGAAGTTCCCAATTTTGACATAACAGAGTCAAGTGAGACTGACCACAGAAAGTCACTGAGAATACAAATTTACAAAATGCAATGATAAGAAAGTGATACTAATAACATAAACTTCATGGTGTTAGGGTGTGATGAGTACCAAGTTAGGCATCTTCTCAAAGTTGAATTAGGAGAAGGCAGGAAACTTTCACTTACCTGAAAATTTATTTACTTACAAATGTCATATAAACCATGGTAAAGTATAAAAAGATATTTTATCTTTTAACAAAGCATGTTCCCGAATGGAAGTACTGCAAGAGATTGTGGAACACACACTTCTATGCATACAAATCTGCATGTATCAAGCTTTAAACGAAATACAACAACAGCGTGTGCAAAACATGACTAGTGATCTGTACAGAACTATAGCTAACCAAATGGGATAAAATAGTACACGTTGGGTATCCATTGATTATAAACATCATGGAAATGGGCTAACTCCTATACTCGAGAGTATTGCAGAAGGATAGACAATCAATAAGAGTATGCGATCGTGGCACCAACCCAACGTCGGCTGGCACATCCAATGCATCCAGATGTGAGACTATATGCTCTAACGTTTGAATACTCAGTCACCCTAAAGTCAAAGCTCAAGTAGACGGTGTGCCGGTACCAATAGAGCCGGTGGGGAAACTCTCTAGAGGCATAAACAGAGAGCAATGCATGTCTGTTGACAACATATGCCCTGAGCCACTGAAGCCCTCGAACGTGAAATAGTGTCCCGGTGTCCGAATCCACTCGATACGTGTTGCACTTCATATTGAAATTATTCCTAGTAACAAATGTTCCTTGTGAATTTTTTGATGGTGCACCAGCATTAGCTCCCCACAATTGTCCATGAGGTGCATGCATTCCACACACATGGAGATATCCATATTCAGCTTGGCAGACACCTCCAGTGGAAGTGGCTGATCTGCACCCATTTCCAGCACTGTGACACCATGTGTGGTAACAGGGTAGAAGCGGCCTGCCAACATTAAGCATACTTTTCCCAACTAGTTGTCCCTGAGCTTAAGTGATCATTAAGCATACTAATATCGTATAAGTGACTAAAAAGATGTCCTAAAATGATAAGTGGAAGTTCCCAGTTTTGACATAACATAGTCAAGTGACACTGACCACTGACCTTACCATAAATTACAAAATGCAATAATAACAAATCTCCACTACCAACATAAACTTCATGTTATTTGTGTGTGATGAGGACCAAGCAAGGCATCTTCTCAAGGTCCAATTAGGAGAAGGCGGGAAGAAGTCACTTACTAGAAAATTTATTTCCTTACAAATGTCATATAAACCATGGTAAAGTACATAAAGATAATTTATCTTATAACTAAGCATGTTCCCAAAATCTCACAATGTCAGAAGGACGCAGCTTCGGTGCCTTAAAGGCACCTGACTTTGGGTCACTGACATGTGGACCAGCCACCCGTTGGGTTCACATGTTATAGATACAAAGGCAGGTGCCTTAAGGCACCGCAGCATTGTCCATGTCAGCACTACCAGAAAAACTTTCCACCATGAAAGTAGACATGATTGGTTTAAACAGAGATTTCCATCGAAAGGAATAAGTAGCTTAATTTACATATAGAAAAAGCCACATATATATATTAGCCAAAAAAAAGTATTGCGAAAGATTGTGGCACACACACTTCTTTTCTAGACAAGACCTATGCATACAAATCTGCATGTACGGACCTTCAAAAGAAACTCAATAAAGCCATGTGCAAAACATGACTAGTCGCCAGAAATGTTAATAATAAGTGGAAGGCTGTAAGGTAAACTTTGGTAAAATTTATGGGCCAAGAATAAACTTCCCCTCACTCAATAAATCGATATATCTATATGTATGGCTCTTAAGACTCTATGGATTTGCTTGAAAATGATGTTAGTTGGACTCATGAAACTTGCACTTAAGAAGGAGACCAACTAACGGGGCATCCTATGTGACGCATTAAGCGTCAAAGTGTCGGCCTACCACTCACAGGAGCGCCTCTACTCGGTCGTCCCATTGGCGCATTGTAGCAACACAATTGCTGTAGTGGACATTCGTTTTTGTCTTCATTCATTTTTTGAAAAAACAGGAAAACATAATTTTAAAAAGTTTTAATTTGTTTCTAAAATTATAGGAAATTTATTTAAAATGAGTATATACTTTAATTTTCTTGAAAATGCTATAATATTTTTTATGTCAAGAATATTTATGCAAACACTTGAGATCATCTCTTGAGAAGCAAGAACAAATTTTCAAAATATTGAAAAAGTTTCGGAAATGCCAAATTTACAAATTTTTTAAATGTTTATTGTTAAAACAATGTGATGATTTTTTCAAATTTACTAAAGAAATATCAAAATTATGTTTGATATTTACGAATATGGACTAGGAAGACCAAAACTTACGAATAGCACTGGCACATGTGCGCTCCAATTTCTTGTTGGCAGGCCGTCGGGCCTGAAGCTGTATTCTCGGAGGCCTGCTCGTGATTCCGGTCTTCAAGTTCCTCCAAAATGAAGACATATATATATTCAATAAACCCCAGGGCTAAAAACAAGAAGGCGTAGTTCAACAAAAACTAAGCCCGGTACCAGGCCCATACCACACTCAGTCCCGGAGGCTACCAATAATGTTATTAGAGCCTCGCTAGCAGGGTGGGGGGTCGAGGATCTCTAGGGACCATACCGCCGCGGATCTCAAACTTCTCGGGCAAGGGACAATGGCAGATACGGCGTCTGGATCGGGGCATGCTGTCTCCGATCTGGAAGCGATGATGGAAGAACTAGGGCTGACTGAGGATAACCTGCAAGATGTTGTGATTGAGGATGAGGAATTTCCGGCGGAGGCAACTCGTTGGATGGCGATCGCTAGGGTTCATACTGAAAAACCCTACAGTCAATACTGGTTTTTGAGAAACATGAAGATAGCATGGGACTTGGCGAAATAGGTTAAGATATGACCCCTGGAAGAGAACCTATACACAATGCAATTTGGTTGTCTGGGCGATTGGGAGCGCGTGATGGAGGAGGGTCCATGGCAGTTCAAAGGGAAGGCAGTGGTTCTTGCGCCCTACGATGGCTTCACAAAGCCATCGACAATAGAGTTGAAAACGATTGACATATGGATGTAGATACATGACTTGGCGGACGGTTTCTTTCCCAAGATCAAAGCCCTATCCTCTACGGTAGGGGAGTTTATTTATGCTGAACCAAAATCACATGATTTTGAAGGAAACTTTGCTCGGGTCTGTCTGAAGATTGATGTCACAAAGCCTCTCAAGACCGCTGTGTCGCTGGTGATCAGGAAAAAGGATGCACTTGAAAGGGTGATTTTCAGGGTGAAATATGAGCGTCTCCCTGACTGGTGTGCAGTTTGTGGATACCTCGGGCATTTGTTTAAAGAATGTGGTGATGGAGTTCATGCACCAAAGGATTTAGTCTTCAAAGATCTCAGGGCAACTTGGTTCAGAGGACCAGGCAGAGGGCCCAGAAAAACTCAAATATGAAAATAATGAAATCCCCAACTCTCCGTGGGTCCTTGAGTTGCGTAGAATTTCTAGGATCAAACCAAAATGCAATAAAATATGATATGCAATGATGATCTAATGCATACATTTCAAATTGGAAATTTGGGATGTTACAAACCTACCCCCTTAAGACGAATCTCGCCCTCGAGATTCGGGTTGGCTAGAAAATAGGTGAGGGTGATCCTTCCGTAGGTCTTCCTCTCGTTCCCAGGTGGCTTCATCCTCAGTATGGTGGCTCCACTGAACTTTACAGAACTTGATAACCTTGCTGCGTGTGACTCGGCTGGCAAAATCAAGAATCTTGTTTGGTTTCTCCTCGTAGGTCAAGTCGCTATCCAATTGAATCGCTTCCAGTGGCACTGTGTCTCTTAGAGGAATATCAACCTTCTCTTCAGACTCTTTAATCAAATCTTGTCCAAACAACTGACGGTCTCCAACTTCATCCCACAACAGTGGTGTCCTGCACCTCCTTCCGTACAATGCTTCGAAAGGGGCCATCTTCAAACTAGCTTGATAGCTGTTGTTGTAAGAGAACTCTGCATAAGGTAAATTGTCGTCCCAACTAGATCCATAGTCTAGCGCACAAGCTCTCAACATATCCTCCAAAATCTGATTGACTCTCTCAGTCTGTCCATCTGTCTGCGGAAGAAAAGCTGTACTGAACTCTAGTCTGGTTCCCAAAGTCTCATGCAACTGATTCCAAAACTTCGAGGTAAACTGGGTTCCTCTATTTGATACAATGGTCCTCGGAAATCCATGCAGACAAACAATTCTGGTCATGTAAATCTTTGCAACTTAGCACTGGTGTATGTGGTCTACACTGGGATGAAATGAGCTACTTTCGTCAAACGATCGACTACAACCCTTACCGAGTCATAGCCTGAACAAGTTCCGGGCAATCCCGTGATAAAGTCCATGCCTAGTTTATGCCACTTCCATTCGGGTATCGACAATGGCTGTAACAATCCCGCTCGCTTCTGATGTTCTACCTTCACTCTTTGACATACATCACAGACTGCTACATACTCCGCAATATCCTTCTTCATTCCGGTCCACCAGAAACTATCCTTCAAATCCAGATACATCTTGGTATTTCCTGGGTGAATCAAATATGGCGAATTGTGGGCCTCTTGCAGAATCAACTTCCTGATCTCCGGATCATTTGGCACATATACGCGGTCTTCAAACCATAGGGTATCGTGCTCATCTTCACTAAATCCTTTAGCTTTTCCTTTGCTCATCCTCTCTTTTATCTCAGCAATCTCCTTGTCCGTCTTTTGAGCTTCTCTGATCTTATCCATCAAAGTAGACTGAATCTCCAATGTTGTTACATAACCCCTCGGAACTATTTCCAAGCATAGCTCACGAAGATCCTCTGCTAACTCCTTGGGTAACTCTCCGGTCATGAGTGTATTGACATGACTCTTGCGGCTCAACGGATCGGCTAGTACGTTAGCCTTTCCGGGATGATAATGTAACTTCATATCATAATCCTTGATGAGCTCCAACCATCTCCTTTGCCTGAGATTCAACTCCTTCTGTGTGAAGATATACTTCAAACTCTTGTGATCCGTGTACACCTCACAATGATTTCCGATGAGAAAATGTCTCCATGTCTTCAACGCATGCACTACGGCTGCTAACTCCAAATCATGGGTAGAATAATTTAACTCATGGGGTTTAAGCTATCGTGAGGCATAAGATACAACTCTTCCTTCCTGCATAAGCACTGCTCCAAGTCCTCGACGAGAAGCATTGCAATACACATGGTAATCCTTGCGTTGATCTCGAAGAATCAACACTGGAGCTGTAACCAAGCGTTTCTTCAACTCCTGAAAACTGGCCTCACATTCCTCAGTCCATTTGAACTTAGTGTCCTTCTTCAACAACTCTATCATGGGCTTTGCAATATTTGAGAAATTCTCAATGAACCTCCGGTAGTATCCTGCGAGTCCAAGAAAACTCCGGAACTCTCTAACTGACGTGGGTGCTTCCCAATTTGTCAGAGTGATGACCTTGGTAGGGTCTACGGCTATTCCTTCTCCGGATATAACATGTCCTAGGAATCCAACTTTCTTCAACCAAAACTCACACTTGCTGAACTTGGTGTATAGCTGATGTTCTCTAAGCTTCCCAAGTACCAAACGCAAATGCTCCTTATGCTCCTCTTCATTCTTCGAATAAACCAAAATATCATCAATGAACACCACGACGAACTTATCCAAAAACTCCAGAAACACCATGTTCATCATGTTCTTAAAATAGATAGGTGCGATAGTTAGACCAAATGACATAACGGTATACTCATATAGCCCGTACCTTGTGGTAAAAGCTGTCTTAGGTATATCATGCTCTCGAATCTTCAGCTGGTGGTACCCTGATCGCACATCGATCTTGGAAAATACCTTAGCTCCTTGCAGTTGGTCAAACAAGTCATTGATCATCGGTAGTGGGTACTTGTTCTTGATCGTCACCTCATTCAGTCCTCGATAATCAACAACCATCCTCAACGATCCATCCTTCTTCTCCACTAGAAGTACTGGTGATCCCCAATGTGACGAGCTTGGGCGAATATAACCTTTATACAGTAACTCCTTAATCTGTTTATTAATTTCCTCCAAATCCTTAGCGGGCATCCTATACGGTCTCTTAGATATTGGCCCTGTGCCTGGCAAAAGCTCAATCAGAAACTCAATGTCTCTATCTGGTGGCATGCCTGGCAACTCTTCTGGAAATACATCCGAGAAATCCTTCACCACTAGCACTTCCTCCTGTACAACTCCTGATAAGGAATTTACTTGAGTCCCATTCAGCACATGCCGGGATACATACTTGATCCTTCTTCCTTCTGGGGTGGTAAGCAAAATTGACTTACTGGCGCAGTCAATGTTCCCTCCATACTTCGATAACCAATCCATGCCTAATATCACATCCAGTCCTTGTGACTCCAATACTATTAGGTCTGAGGGAAACAGGTAGTTACCAATCCTTAATGGTAACCGATCACACCAAAGGTCAGCCATATACTCTGCTCCTGGTGAGGTTACTAACATGGGTGTCCTAAGGGTTTGGGTTGGCAGTTTAAACTTATTCACAAATCCCCTTGATATGTATGAATGCGATGCACCAGTATCAAAAAGAACGATTGCAGTAAATGACTTAATCATAAACTTACCTATTACTGCATCGGGTTGCGCTTCAATATCCTCCATGCTAACGTGGTTCACTTGTCCCCTGTTGAAAGGGTTGGGCTTCTTCCCAGAGCTTCCATTTTTCCATTGTTTGCTTCAGAACATTCTGTGGCATAATGTCCTGTAACGCCCCGGACCGATGTGCCAGGTGTCGTCCAGTTATTCGCTCTTGTTTCCTTGTCATTGCTTGCGTGTCATGCATTGCATATCATGTCATCATGTGCATTTCATTTGCATACGTTGTCCGTTTTGCAATTCGGCGCTCCGTTCTCGTCCGGTGGTCATTTCTACCTTCTTCTCGTGTGTGGGGATTAAACATTTCTGGATTGGACCGAGACTTGCCAAGCGGCCTTGGTTTACTACCGGTAGACCGCCTGTCAAGTTTCGTACCATTTGGACTTCGTTTGATGCTCCAACGGTTAACCAAGGGACCGAAAAGGCCTCGTGTGTGTTGCAGCCCAACACCCCTCCATTTTGGCCAAAAACCCACCTAAACCTCGTCCATCATCTCGGTCGTTCGATCACGATCGTGTGGCCGAAAACGGCACCTCATTTGGATACTCCAAACTCCTTCTGCGTATAAATAATCATTCCCCCGTCCAAATCTAAGAGAGAGAATACCCTAACCCTAATCCGACTTGTTTCCCGTGCCCCAACAGTGCCACACGCAGCGTTCCACTGCACGGGCCACCAGATCCATCTCCGGCCCGCCCAAGCCCATCTGGGCCCGAGCGCACCGCCACCCGCGCCCGTCTCGCCGGAGTTTCCCCGCCGCTCGTCCCTGTCATCGCCGGCGAGCTCCACCACCGGAGTTTTCCTCGGCATCCGCTCCACATCGCCGGATCTCGTAGCGCGCCACCGCCCGGCTGCCTCGCGTCGCTGCTCCTCTCGCCGGCGCTGCCGCACCGCGCCTCCCGCGCCGGCTCCCCGCTGAAGGAAATATGCCCTAGAGGCAATAATAAAGTTATTATTTATTTCCTTATATCATGATAAATGTTTATTATTCATGCTAGAATTGTATTAACCGGAAACATAATACATGTGTGAATACATAAACCAACAGAGTGTCACTAGTATGCCTCTACTTTGACTAGCTCGTTAATCAAAGATGGTTGTGTTTCCTAACCATGAACAAAGAGTTGCTATTTGATTAACGAGGTCACATCATTAGTTGAATGATCTGATTGACATGACCCATTCCATTAGCTTAGCACCCGATCGTTTAGTATGTTGCTATTGCTTTTCTTCATGACTTATACATGTTCCTATAACTATGAGATTATGCAACTCCCGTTTGCCGGAGGAACACTTTGGGTACTACCAAACGTCACAACGTAACTGGGTGATTATAAAGGAGTACTACAGGTGGCTCCAAAGGTAGACGTTGGGTTGGCGTATTTCGAGATTAGGATTTGTCACTCCGATTGTCGGAGAGGTATCTCTGGGCCCTCTCGGTAATACACATCACTTAAGCCTTGCAAGCAGTGCAACTAATGAGTTAGTTGCGGGATGATGTATTACGGAACGAGTAAAGAGACTTGCCCGTAACGAGATTGAACTAGGTATCGGATACTGACGATCGAATCTCGGGCAAGTAACATACCGATGACAAAGGGAACAACGTATGTTGTTATGCGGTCTGACCGATAAAGATCTTCGTAGAATATGTAGGAGCCAGTATGGGCATCCAGGTCCTGCTATTGGTTATTGATCGGAGATGTGTCTCGGTCATGTCTACAATGTTCTCGAACCGTAGGGTCCGCACGCTTAACGTTACGATGACAGTTATTATGAGTTTGTGCATTTTGATGTACCGAAGGTTGTTCGGAGTCCCGGATGAGATCACGGACATGACGAGGAGTCTCGAAATGGTCGAGACGTAAATATTGATATATTTGAAGCCTATGTTTGGACATCGGAAGTGTTCCGGGTGAAATCGGGATTTTACCGGATTACTGGGAGGGTTACCGGAACCCCCCGGGAGCCAAATGGGCCAACATGGGCCTTAGTGGAAAGGTGAGAGGGCAGCCCACATAGGGCTGCGCCTTCCCCGTCTCCCTAGTCCTATTAGGACTAGGAGAGGGGCCGGCCACCTCTCTCTCTATCTCCCCTTTAAGGATTCCTAGTTGGACTAGGATTGGAGGGGGGAGTCCTACTCCCGGTAGGAGTAGGACTCCTCCTGCGCCTCCCTCTCTTTGGCCGGCCAGCCTCCCTCCCTCCATCCTTTATATACGGGGGCAGGGGACACCCCAAGACACACAAGTTGATCCTTGAGATCGTTCCTTAGCCGTGTGCGGTGCCCCCTGCCACCAAATTCCACCTCGATCATACCGTTACAATGCTTAGGCGAAGCCCTGCGTCGGTAGTACATCAAGATCGTCACCACGCCGTCGTGCTGACGAAACTCTTCCTCGACGCTTTGCTGGATCGGAGCCCGAGGAACGTCATCGAGCTGAACGTGTGCTAAGAACTCGGAGGTGCCGGAGTAACGGTACTTGGATCGGTCGGATCGGGAAGAAGACGTACGACTACTTCCTCTACGTTGTGTCAACGCTTCCGTTGCAATCTACAAGGGTACGTAGATCAGACTCTCCCCCTCGTTGCTATGCATCACCATGATCTTGCGTGTGCGTAGGAAATTTTTTGAAATTACTGCGTTCCCCAACAGTGGCATCCGAGCCTAGGTTTTTTATGGTTTGATGTTATATGCACGAGTAGAACACAAGTGAGTTGTGGGCGATACAAGTCATACTGCCTACCAGCATGTCATACTTTGGTTCGGCGGTATTGTTGGACGAGACGATCCGGACCAACCTTACACGTACTCTTACGCGAGACCGGTTCCCTCGACGTGCTTTGCACATAGATGGCTTGCGGAAGACTGTCTCTCCAACTTTAGTTGAACCAAGTGTGGCTACGCCCGGTCCTTGAGAAGGTTAAACGGAGTCTATTTGACGAACTATCGTTGTGGTTTTGATGCGTAGGTGAGATGAGTTCTTACTTAAGCCCGTAGCAGCCACGTAAAACTTGCAACAACAAAGTAGAGGACGTCTAACTTGTTTTTGCAGGGCATGTTGTGATGTGATATGGTCAAGGCATGATGCTGATTTTATTGTATGAGATGATCATGTTTTGTAACCGAGTTATCGGCAACTGGCAGGAGCCATATGGTTGTCGCTTTATTGTATGCAATGCAATCGCGATGTAATGCTTTACTTTATTACTAAGCGGTAGTGATAGTCGTGGAAGCATAAGATTGGCGAGACGACAATGATGCTACGATGGAGATCAAGGTGTCGCGCCGGTGACGATGGTGATCATGACGGTGCTTCAGAGATGGAGATCACAAAGCACAAGATGATGATGGCCATATCATATCACTTATATTGATTGCATGTGATGTTTATCCTTTTATGCATCTTATCTTGCTTTGATTGACGGTAGCATTATAAGATGATGTCTCACTAAATTATCAAGAAGTGTTCTCCCTGAGTATGCACCGTTGCAAAAGTTCTTCGTGCTGAGACACCACGTGATGATCGGGTGTGATAGGCTCTACGTTCAAATACAACGGGTGCAAAACAGTTGCACACGCGGAATACTCAGGTTATACTTGACGAGCCAAGCATATACAGATATGGCCTCGGAACACGGAGACCGAAAGGTCGAGCGTGAATCATATAGTAGATATGATCAACATATTGATGTTCACCATTGAAAACTACTCCATCTCACGTGATGATCGGTTATGGTTTAGTTGATTTGGATCACGTGATCACTTAGAGGATTAGAGGGATGTCTATCTAAGTGGGAGTTCTTAAGTAAATTTGATTAAACTGAACTTAAAATTATCATGAACTTAGTACCTGATAGTATCTTGCTTGTTTATGTTGATTGTAGATAGATGGCTCGTGCTGTTGTACCGTTGAATTTTAATGCGTTCCTTGAGAAAGCAAAGTTGAAAGATGATGGTAGCAATTACACGGACTGGGTCCGTAACTTGAGGATTATCCTCATTGCTGCACAGAAGAATTACGTCCTGGAAGCACCGCTAAGTGCCAGGCCTGCTGCAAGAGCAACACCAGAAGTTATGAACGTCTGGCAGAGCAAAGCTGATGACTACTCAATAGTTTAGTGTGCCATGCTTTACGGCTTAGAACCGGGACTTAAACGACGTTTTGAACGTCATGGAGCATATGAGATGTTTCAGGAGTTGAAGTTAATATTTCAAGCAAATGCCCGGATTGAGAGATATGAAGTCTCCAATAAGTTCTATAGCTGCAAGATGGAGGAGAACAGTTCTGTCAGTGAGCATATACTCAAAATGTCTGGGTATAATAATCACTTGATTCAATTGGGAGTTACACTTCCGGATGATTGCGTCATTGACAGAATTCTCCAATCACTGCCACCACAAGAGCTTTGTGATGAACTATAATATGCAAGGGATGAACAAGACTATTCCCGAGCTCTTCGCAATGCTGAAAGCTGCGGAGGTAGAAATCAAGAAGGAGCATCAAGTGTTGATGGTTAACAAAACCACTAGTTTCAAGAAAAAGGGCAAAGGGAAGAAGAAGGGGAACTTCAAGAAGAACAACAAGCAAGTTGCTGCTCAAGAGAAGAAACCCAAGTCTGGACCTAAGCCTGAAACTGAGTGCTTCTACTGCAAGCAGACTGGTCACTGGAAGCGGAACTGCCCCAAGTATTTGGCGGATAAGAAGGATGGCAAGGTGAACAAAGGTATATGTGATATACATGTTATTGATGTGTACCTTACTAATGCTCGCAGTAGCACCTGGGTATTTGATACTGGTTCTGTTGCTAATATTTGCAACTCGAAACAGGGACTACAGAATAAGCGGACACTAGCAAAGGACGAGGTGACGATGCACGTGGGAAACAGTTCCAAAGTCGATGTGATCGCGGTCGGCACGCTACCTCTACATCTACCTTCGGGATTAATATTAGACCTAAATAATTGTTATTTGGTGCCAGCGTTGAGCATGAACATTATATCTGGATCTTGTTTAATGCGAGACGGTTATTCATTTAAATCAGAGAATAATGGTTGTTCTATTTATATGAGTAATATCTTTTATGGTCATGCACCTTTGAAAAGTGGTCTATTTTTGATGAATCTCGATAGTAGTGATACACATATTCATAATGTTGAAGCCAAAAGATGCAGAGTTGATAATGATAGTGCAACTTATTTGTGGCACTGCCGTTTAGGTCATATCGGTGTAAAGCGCATGAAGAAACTCCATACTGATGGGCTTTTGGAACCACTTGATTATGAATCACTTGGTACTTGCGAACCATGCCTCATGGGCAAGATGACTAAAACACCGTTCTCCGGTACTATGGAGAGAGCAACAGATTTGTTGGAAATCATACATACCGACGTATGTGGTCCGATGAATATTGAGGCTCGTGGCGGATATCGTTATTTTCTCACTTTCACAGATGATTTAAGCAGATATGGGTATATCTATTTAATGAAACACAAATCTGAAACGTTTGAAAAGTTCAAAGAGTTTCAGAGTGAAGTTGAAAATCATCGTAACAAGAAAATAAGGTTTCTACGATCTGATCGTGGAGGAGAATATTTGAGTTACGAGTTTGGTGTACATTTAAAAAATTGTGGAATAGTTTCGCAACTCACGCCACCCGGAACACCACAACGTAATGGTGTGTCCGAACGTCGTAATCGTACTTTACTAGATATGGTGCGATCTATGATGTCTCTTACTGATTTACCGCTATCGTTTTGGGGTTATGCTTTAGAGACGGCCGCATTCACGTTAAATAGGGCACCATCAAAATCCGTTGAGACGACGCCTTATGAACTGTGGTTTGGCAAGAAACCAAAGTTGTCGTTTCTTAAAGTTTGGGGCTGCGATGCTTATGTAAAAAAGCTTCAACCTGATAAGCTCGAACCCAAATCGGAGAAATGTGTCTTCATAGGATATCCAAAGGAAACTATTGGATACACCTTCTATCACAAATCCGAAGGCAAGACTTTTGTTGCTAAATTCGGAAACTTTCTTGAGAAGGAGTTTCTCTCGAAAGAAGTGAGTGGGAGGAAAGTAGAACTTGACGAGGTAACTGTACCCACTCAGTTATTGGGAAATAGTACATCACAAAAAACTATTTCTGTGAGACCTACACTAATAAGAGAGGAAGTTAATGATGATGATCATGAAACTTTAGATCAAGACACTACTGTACCTCGTAGATCAACCAGAGTAAGATCCGCACCAGAGTGGTACGGTAATCCTCTTCTGGAAGTCATGCTACTAGATCATGATGAACCTATGAACTATGAAGAAGCGATGGTGAGCCCAGATTCCGCAAAGTGGCTTGAAGCCATGAAATCTGAGATGGGATCCATGTATGAGAACAAAGTATGGACTTTGGTTGACTTGCCCGATGATCGGCAAGCAATTGAGAATAAATGGATCTTTAAGAAAAAGACTGACGCTGATGGTAATGTTACTGTCTACAAAGCTCGACTTGTCGCAAAAGGTTTTCGACAAGTTCAAGGAGTTGACTACGATGAGACTTTCTCACCCGTAGCGATGCTTAAGTCTGTCAGAATCATGTTAGCAATTGCCGCATTTTATGATTATGAAATTTGGCAAATGGATGTAAAAACTGCATTCCTGAATGGATTTCTAGAAGAAGAGTTGTATATGATGCAACCGGAAGGTTTTGTCGATCCAAAGGGAGCTAACAAAGTGTGCAAACTCCAGTGATCCATTTATGGACTGGGGCAAGCATCTCGGAGTTGGAATAAACGCTTTGATAGTGTGATCAAAGCATTTGGTTTTATACAGACTTTTGGAGAAGCCTGTATTTACAAGAAAGTGAGTGGGAGCTCTGTAGCATTTCTGATATTATATGTGGATGACATATTACTGATTGGAAATGATATAGAATTTCTGGATAGCATAAAGGGATACTTGAAT
Organism: Triticum monococcum; assembly: GCA_034509565.1. Classification (NCBI taxonomy): domain Eukaryota; kingdom Viridiplantae; phylum Streptophyta; class Magnoliopsida; order Poales; family Poaceae; genus Triticum; species Triticum monococcum. The sequence goes on from CM067845.1 coordinate 578,130,647, forward strand.
AAAAGTTTTTCAATGAAAGACCTCGGTGAAGCTGCTTACATATTAGGCATAAAGATCTATAGAGATAGATCAAGACGCTTAATTGGACTTTCACAAAGCACATACCTTGACAAGATTTTGAAGAAGTTCAAAATGGATCAAGCAAAGAAAGGGTTCTTGCCTGTGTTACAAGGTGTGAAGTTGAGTCAGACTCAATGCCCGACCACTGCAGAAGATAGAGAGAAAATGAAAGATGTTCCCTATGCTTCAGCCATAGGTTCTATCATGTATGCAATGCTGTGTACCAGACCTGATGTGTGCCTTGCTATAAGTATAGCAGGGAGGTACCAAAGTAATCCAGGAGTGGATCACTGGACAGCGGTCAAGAACATCCTGAAATACCTGAAAAGGACTAAGGATATGTTTCTCGTATATGGAGGTGACAAAGAGCTCACCGTAAGAGGTTACGTTGATGCAAGCTTTGACACTGATCCGGACGATTCTAAATCGCAAACCGGATACGTGTTTACTTTAAACGGTGGAGCTGTCAGTTGGTGCAGTCCTAAACAAAGCGTCGTAGCGGGATCTACATGTGAAGCGGAATACATAGCTGCTTCGGAAGCAGTGAACGAAGGAGTCTGGATGAAGGAGTTCATATCCGATCTAGGTGTCATACCTAGTGCATCGGGTCCAATGAAAATCTTTTGTGACAATACTGGTGCAATTGCTTTGGCAAAGGAATCCAGATTTCACAAAAGGACCAAACACATCAAGAGACGCTTCAATTCTATCCGGGATCTAGTCCAGGTGGGAGACATAGAGATTTGCAAGATACATACGGATCTGAATGTTGCAGACCCGTTGACTAAGCCTCTTCCACGAGCAAAACATGATCAGCACCAAGGCTCCATGGGTGTTAGAATCATTACTGTGTAATCTAGATTATTGACTCTAGTGCAAGTGGGAGACTGAAGGAAATATGCCCTAGAGGCAATAATAAAGTTATTATTTATTTCCTTATATCATGATAAATGTTTATTATTCATGCTAGAATTGTATTAACCGGAAACATAATACATGTGTGAATACATAAACCAACAGAGTGTCACTAGTATGCCTCTACTTTGACTAGCTCGTTAATCGAAGATGGTTGTGTTTCCTAACCATGAACAAAGAGTTGTTATTTGATTAACGAGGTCACATCATTAGTTGAATGATCTGATTGACATGACCCATTCCATTAGCTTAGCACCCGATCGTTTAGTATGTTGCTATTGCTTTTCTTCATGACTTATACATGTTCCTATAACTATGAGATTATGCAACTCCCGTTTGCCGGAGGAACACTTTGGGTACTACCAAACGTCACAACGTAACTGGGTGATTATAAAGGAGTACTACAGATGGCTCCAAAGGTAGATGTTGGGTTGGCGTATTTCGAGATTAGGATTTGTCACTCCGATTGTCGGAGAGGTATCTCTGGGCCCTCTCGGTAATACACATCACTTAAGCCTTGCAAGCAGTGCAACTAATGAGTTAGTTGCGGGATGATGTATTACGAAACGAGTAAAGAGACTTGCCGGTAACGAGATTGAACTAGGTATCGGATACTGACGATCGAATCTCGAGCAAGTAACATACTGATGACAAAGGGAACAACGTATGTTGTTATGCGGTCTGACCGATAAAGATCTTCGTAGAATATGTAGGAGCCAATATGGGCATCCAGGTCCCGCAATTGGTTATTGACCGGAGATGTGTCTCGGTCATGTATACAATGTTCTCGAACCGTAGGGTCCGCACGCTTAACGTTACGATGACAGTTATTATGAGTTTGTGCATTTTGATGTACCGAAGGTTGTTCAGAGTCCCGGATGAGATCACGGACATGACGAGGAGTCTCGAAATGGTCGAGACGTAAAGATTGATATATTGGAAGCCTATGTTTGGACATCGGAAGTGTTCCGGGTGAAATCGGGATTTTACCGGATTACCGGGAGGGTTACCGGAACCCCCCGGGAGCCAAATGGGCCAACATGGGCCTTAGTGGAAAGGTGAGAGGGCAGCCCACATAGGGCTGCGCCTCCCCCCCTCTCCCTAGTCCTATTAGGACTAGGAGAGGGGCCGGCCACCTCTCTCTCTATCTCCCCTTTAAGGATTCCTAGTTGGACTAGGATTGGAGGGGGGAGTCCTACTCCCGGTAGGAGTAGGACTCCTCCTGCGCCTCCCTCTCTTTGGCCGGCCAGCCTCCCTCCCTCCATCCTTTATATACGGGGGCAGGGGACACCCCAAGACACACAAGTTGATCCTTGAGATCGTTCCTTAGCCGTGTGCGGTGCCCCTGCCACCAAATTCCACCTCGATCATACCGTTACAATGCTTAGGCGAAGCCCTGCGTCGGTAGTACATCAAGATCGTCACCACGCCGTCATGCTGACGGAACTCTTCCTCGACGCTTTGCTGGATCGGAGCCCGAGGAACGTCATCGAGCTGAACGTGTGCTAAGAACTCGGAGGTGCCGGAGTAACGGTACTTGGATCGGTCGGATCGGGAAGAAGACGTACGACTACTTCCTCTACGTTGTGTCAACGCTTCCGTTGCAATCTACAAGGGTATGTAGATCAGACTCTCCCCCTCGTTGCTATGCATCACCATGATCTTGCGTGTGCGTAGGAAATTTTTTGAAATTACTGCGTTCCCCAACACCCGCTGCCCCGACTTGCTCCCCGCCGGACCTCGTCGAGGTGCGCCGCCATGGGAGACCCCGAGCTCTACCGCACCGGATCCCTCCTCCAGGAGCGTTGCCGTCGACCACCGCCGCCAGATCCGGGGTCCCCGTGCCCGGATCCGCTCGTTCCCGGATTTCCCCGGCCTCCTCCGCCCTTCCTTGCCCGCTCAGGCCGCTGCCCGCCGTCGTACGGGCACCGCCGCTGCTCCGGTCTCCCCGATCCAGGCGGGATCGGGAGGAGGACGACCAACCGCGTGGGCCTCCTCCAGCGCGACGCCTCGTGGGCCCGGCCTGCTGCTCCTGGCCCAGATCTTCGCCGGCCCGATCCACCACCGTTTTGGGCCAAGCCCATGGTGAGCTTTGACTCTATCCAGTGCCATGTGCATCGTTTAGTATCTTGCGCTCATGTGTTTTTTTTTCTGGAAACGGCTAAGTCCTGAGATTTCAGATCGATGTGCCCATCTTCATCGCATCATAACTTTGCACCCGTAACTCCGTTTTGTGCGTGTAGCATATCAAAATGTTCATCTCAAAGAGTGCATCATTTCATCTCATTGCATCATTTTCATTTGAGTTCATCTTGATTCCTGAAATGCTATTAGAAGAGTGCTATTTGAGTTAACTGTCAGATCTGCTGCATCAAATAGCTATTTGTCATTTTTGCCATGTTTATTGTGTGCTCGATATGCCCCTGAGCTCTACATGTGTTTTGTTATATGTTTTTCCATCTATCCAGAGGTGCAACCCATGTATTTTTGTGATGTGTGTGGTGACTAGCACAAGCTTGCAAAGTGGAGCATTCGTTAATGCTGATTTCAGGGACTTAGCATTTCCACTAAGTCCTTGATCTGTTTATCTCATATGGCCATATGTTCATGTTGTTTCCTAGTGATCCGTGCCTTTTTTGAGGATGATCAGTAAGGATGTTTTGTTAATCTTGTAGTGCTCTATCCATCCATGTCTTTGTTTGCAATTATGGAGCACCCTAGCTTGAGTCAATCGAGCTCTACTTTTGCTATTTCGTGAATCTGGGCAGATTGTCTACTTGTTAGCGATTTTGCCGAGGATGTTGTAGTTGATCCGTGCATGCTATGTTATTGTTCTTGCCATGTCTAGCTTGCATTTTGTGTATTCTTGATGGGTGTATGCTTAGATCTCCATGACTTGCTCTGTAGTGAGTGCATCGAGCTCGTAAACATGCCTACTTGATATCTGTTTCAGCATGCTCCAGTTTGCACTAAGTCTGTGATCTGATTATGTTTTTGCCATGTTCACATGCTTGCAAATGTATTTTCTGATCCCTTTTGGCTCAAGGTCACTAAGGGACTTTTGTTAAGCTCTTTGAGTATCTCCATGCCATGCTTTACTTTGCCATGTTCAGGTCCTGTAGCATATACACTAGTAGAAAACCGGGCAATAGCACCGGTTCGTAAGGGCCTTTAGTGCCGGTTATGGAACCGGCACTATTATTTCGGCACTAAAGCCCCCCCCCCCTTTAGTACCGGTTCAGCACGAACCGGCGCTAAAGTGCCACCACGTGGCACGAGCCAGCTCCGGGGGCCGGGAGCCCTTTAGTACCGGTTGGTAAAACCAACCGGTACTAAATGGTTTGGGGGTTTTTTGGTTTTATGATTTTTTTTCATTTAATTTTGTGTTTTCCATTTTAATTCTTTTTCGTTTGCTGATATTTTACGGTACTACACATTGTACATGTTATGCATATATATATATATATATTTATATATATATATATATATATATATAGAATTTCTAGTAGAACCAATCATATATATATCATCAATCATGTCTCACAAACCACCATATTAATTCACACATACACACATGTATAGCTATATACACAATTTCTCCTACATATGCATATGTTGCCTTCGGAGCCAGTGGCATTAGCCTGATTGGTGCCTTCGGAGCACGAGACAATTGGAAGTGGTTCATGACTTGGTCGATGGGGGCGGTAGCGGGTAATAGTATTCTCCCTTCGGATTTATGATCTGGTCGAGCAAAAATCCCGCTATTTCCTCTTGAAGTGCTTGTACGCGCTCCGTTGGTAGGAGCTTGTCCCGCACCTCATTGAACTGTTAAGAAGGAGATCAATATGCATTTGTATTAGTTGTGTGACTAGATATCGATAATGGTATAAAAATTGTGAATAGTGTTCTAACAAGCGTACCCATTCCTGTCTTTGAGATCTGCTCCTTTCGGACGCCATCATGCGAATGTTCTCGCAAACACAGTATGCACACATATCAGTCCCCTGCGCCTGCTTCAGGGCCTTTATTACGAGAATGGAATTTAATTTGATTAGATAATAATTAATCAAGCATGATAATTAAAGAGATGGCAGCTAGCTAGCTAGCTATAGTACTACTTAATTACTTACCTTGGATCGAAACCATTTCAGCTGTGGTTTCCATTCGCCTTCCGTGACGCTGATGAACCTTGCCCAAGCCCTGCCCGCCGACAAAGAAAATGAATAAAAGGGTTATTAAATAGTTCATATCATGAAATGACGAACTAAATAGGCCGAGATATGTAGTTATAAATAATGATTGAAATTACCTGTTGACTATCCCATACAAGATGTTGTAGTTAGCTTTTGCTGTGAGTAGCGAGTCCAGTATTTCAACTGTTCCGGCGTCAACTTTAATGATACACAAGATCCAGTGAAATCTGCATGCACACACGTTTGCATGTCTTAATTAAGCGGGCATATGTAAGCAAAAACATGTAGCTACCTAGTAGGCAAAAACAGAGAATTTGTAGTACAAGAAAGTGTGACTCACTCGAAGTTGTAAGGAAGTAGTATATCTTCATTGTATTTGAGGCGCTTCAAGAACTCTAGCATGCTGTCCTCTACCTCTTTTCATAATATGGATCTAATTTCCATGTGTATTCATTAACGGTGTTTGGGTCAATGAACCCAATGCCATAGCGTCCACCTTTTCTCATTTCATACATCTTCATCCTGCATAATACCACAGAAAAGAATATAGTGAGGATAATTACACGTAATGATTGATCAAAAGGATCACTACAGCTAGCTTGAGACTTAAATTACAGAAAGAAATCACTTACAGACAATAGCAACTGACGATAGATTTGTCGAGTGCGTCTTGATTGTATAACTGAAACAGTTCAGAATACTCAACGGCCACAGCTTTCTCATGGTAGTAATCATCCTTCTTGACATATACCATGAGGGACTCTCGATCGGATCTCTTGCTAATGTCCATGTACCATTGATGCAATTCATACATTCTTGTTGGGAGCTTCTTGACATCTTCTGGCTCGACCAAAGGTTGGCCCCGGACAAATTTCCGTTTTATTTCCTCCTCTGTAATCGGAGGCTTGTCCTCGATCTCGAGGAGTTGTCCAACAGTGATCTTGAGTTCTTTAGCCTGCATTATATGCTCCTGGGTTATTACCACATCGCCCACCTCGGGAACGTAAACTGTTTGGCCACAATAATATTGGGCGCACGTACTGTCACGTGTTGTTGGCAGCACAACAAGCGGGGGTATCGATTGCGCCGCCTGTTTTCCCAGCTGGGCAACGGTTTTCCCGCATTTTTTGACAGCTGCTTGTTGTTTGCTCGAGCTCGAGCTCGCCTCCTTCTGTAGACGTTGTCGATGTAACTTCCTGATGTGGCGCTCATAGTCTGAGTCAACAGGCTTAGGAGCTGGTGGTTGAGCCATACGAATGAAGTGGTCAACTACTTCCACAGGCACTTTCTCCCTTGGCGGCGGTGGCGGTTTCGGTCCAAAATGGGCGTCGACTTCTGCCCGCACTATGGCATTGGTTTGCTCCTCGGTCCTATCGTAAGCCCTCACAGGAAGAGGAGTACTGAGGTTTGGACCATATTTATATCGCTTGGCTCCGCCTGTACTTCCTGTACTATGACCTCGACTCGTACCGCTACGCACCATAGCTGCGGGGTGTCTCTTCTGCGATTGCTGAGGCGGCGGAGACGGCTGACGGGGCTGAGTTGGACGAGGAGGAGTGGCCTGAAGCTGTGCCGGACTTGGAGGAGGAGTGGACGTCTGACGCTGTGTCGGACTTGGAGGAGGAGTGGCCTGACACTTTGCCGGACTTGGAGGAGGAGGAGTGGCCTCACGCGTTGGTGGACTTGGAGGAGCGGGAGTCTGCTGACTCGGTGGCGGACTTCGACGAGGAGTCGGGTGACGCGGTGTCGGTGGCCTTCGAAAAATGATGCAATCCTTTCTCCATAGGATGATACGATGTTTGGCATCTCCGAGTGTGTGCTCCTCGTCACCTCCAGGAATGTCAAGCTCTAGCCCCGAATATTGGTCCACCACCTCATCAACCAAGACACGAGCATAGCCCGCTGGAATCGGGTTGCAATGGAAGGTTGCCTCGGGGGAATTTGAAAAAGCAACGGCGTCCGCCACCTTCATGGATATGTTCTTCATTTTGAAGTGTAGCTCGCAGTTAGTGTTCTCCGTGATGTCATCCACGGGGTATCTATCCAGCACTACTGCGTCGCCCGGGGCGGAACCCACGCTGCTTCTCGGCATGGATGGGGCGGTGGTATCCAAGGCTGGATCATCCGCTAGCTGCTGCAGCTGCTGGGACCCCCTTTGCTGGCTAAGTGAGTCGATCTGCTCCTGCTGCCGCTGGAATTTAGCTGCCAATTCCGCTTGACTTGCTTCTAGGCCTTGAAGGCGTTCATAGTCCCGCTTCCTCTGCTCCTCCTCCATCTTCCTCTTCTTGTCCTCCGCAATCTTCTTTCTCGCACGGGTTCTGTAGTCCGCGTTCCAGTCCGAAAACCCCTCATACCACGGAATAGCGTCCTTGCCTCGTGTTCTTCCCGGGTGTTCAGGATTTCCCAGGGCACGCGTAAGCTCGTCGTTCTCTCTGTTGGGCTGGAACACCCCCGATCGAGCCTCTTCTATTGCAACAAGTAGCGCATCCTCGGCTCCCTACAGACATGCCTTCCTCGAAACATTGCCTGTCTTCGGGTCCAACTCCCCCCCATGCGCATAGAACCAAGTCCTGCACCTGGGGGGCCAGTTCTTAGTAACCGGAGTGACACTTGCATCCTCCATCTCTTTCTCAGACTTATCCCACTTAGGGCATTGCCACCGCGTAGCCACCTGGCCCCAGCTTATGGAACTTATCCTTTTTTCCGGCATTGGCCTTGTTTATTCTCGACCGTTCCTTAGCTAATTCTGAATCCTTGAATTTCACGAAATCGTCCCAATGAGCACTTTGATTCTCTAGTATCCCCTCGAATACTGGAGTCTTCCTTCCTCCCTTGACGTACTTCTCCCATGTCATTCTCTTGTGGTTCTTGAATGCAACCACCATCTTCCTAAAAGCAGCGTCCTTGACTTTCCGCACATCTGCTTCTGTGATATTATCTGGTAGGGTGAAATGTTCCATGAGAGTATCCCAAAGCAGTTTTTTTTGATTGTCGTCGACAAAAGTAACATCTGGACGTGGCTTCGCTGGCTTTCTCCATTCTTGAAGGGAGATCGGGAGTAGGTCCTTCACAAGAACTCCGCACTGACGAATGAGCTTGTCCGCAATCTTCTTAGGCGCTAATGGTTCACCATTAGGTTTGAATGCCTCGATATTGTACTTTACGCCCTCCTTCAACTTTTTGTTCGGGCCTCGTTTCGTCCTTTTGCTCGATCCGGATGGCTGAAAGAAGAAAGATCGATTCGTTAATATATCTTCAACTCATTTAAACCATGCGATGATCACCAGATTCCTGCTTATATAAATATATATACCTCGTCGTAGTTCATGACTTCATCTTCTCGGTCGTCGTGATCGAATATCATATCACCCTCCCGAGCTATACCTGATCCAGTGAAGATCTCCCCAAAGAACCTGCCAGGTATTGGAGAACCTGACGTCCATAGCAGCCATGTAGCGACGGACGTGCTCGTCCTCCTCCTTGACACGGCGATGTACCACCTCCGGCGGGGCCGGCTCCCTCCGCACCGAAAGTGGCCCACGCGAATCCACCAAAGGAGATGAGGGTCGACGACGGGACCCGGGGCCGGGTTCCTCACCAAGCGTCGCGCCCCTGAAGGTAGCACCTCCCAGTGCCAGCCCGGCGGAGCCCAGTCCCGGACATGGGTCCTCTGAAGTAGGACGTCGTCGCGAACGGGTCGACGGCGAGGATGCGGGCCGGGCATCGTCGAAACAAAATACTATATGCAAATTAAATGTAACACTAATTATGCTATCATTGCATATGTCAAAATTCTATATGCTATTTCATACTAATTAAGCATCTAACACTAAAAACAGAAAAAACAACTTCTATACATCCATTAAAAATAGAAAAACAACATTATATAAAAAAATTCCATACTAATTAAACACTAATTATATCCGGGCTCACTAAAAACACTAAGCATCTAACACTAAGCATCTAACACTAAGCATTGCATATGTCAAAATTCTATATATATATATATGCTATTCCATACTAATTAAACACTAAGCATCGATCTAATTAACACTAAAAACAGTGTGTGTGTGTTCATCATGCATGCTTGTGTGTGTATATATGGGCTCGGGGGGCGGCGCCCATGGTGGCCACCGGGGGCGAGGGAGAGGGGTTAGAGGGGGAGAGCTCACAGGGGGGCGACAGCGACGGCGAGGTGACGGCCCGGGGCGGCGACGGGCCGGGGCGTGACGGGGGCGCGGCGACGCGGGGACGGCGCGAGGACGGGCCCGGGGCGGCGACGAAGACGAGGGCGGCGACGGCGACGTGGGCGGCGATGGGGATGAGGGCGGCGACGAGGATGGGGGTGGCGACGGCAACGGCACGCGACGGGGGCGGCGTAGGACGGGGGCGGCGACGGCGTCGAACGATCGGGAAGAAAACAGAGGGAGAATGAAATTTTGCGAAGTGCTGTATATATAGAAGCCACCTTTAGTACCGGTTGGAGCCACCAACCGGTACTAAAGGCCTGTTTTGGCCAGGCCAAGCAGCGGGAAGGGCAGGCCTTTAGTACCGGGTGGTGGTTCCAACCGGTACTAAAGACCCCCCCTTTAGTACCAGTTGGTGCCATGAACCGGTACTAATGGGGGTGCGCTGGCGCAGGTGCGGTGCGCAAGTTTAGTACCACATCGCTAGCCGAGGGGCGACCGCACTGGTTTATAAACCCCCGTGCGGTAGCTCTCTCGAGCTCCTCTCCAAAGCAGGCCTACTAGGCCTACATGTTCTATGCTGCCCTGTGGGGCCTATTGGGCTTGCGGGCCTGCATCCTGGCCAAATAACAGGTTGGGTTTCTAGTCGTATGCAGGCCGCTGTGGCCCAGTAGGTGGGCTTTTTTTTCATTTAGTTTTTTCTTTTCTGCTTTATTTATTTTGTTTTATTTATTTTTAGTTGTTTTTTGTTGTATTTAGAGTTTCTTTGTGAATATTTTTGATAGTTTTTAGAAACTTTCAGTTAGTGCCGGTAGTTTTTAAATTTGAATAGTTTATATTTTGAATTATTTGAAATTTGTGTGAATCACTAGTTTGTGAATAACTTAACTTTAAAAGTACATTTTCCAGTGATTCTTTTTGTTATGTTTAATATTAGTGTGTTTTATCATTATATTCAATTTGGTAATGCTTAAGTTATTTAAAAAATGAAATGACTTTGTAACGGATGAGTTTTCGTCCGAAACCCTGATACTTCGAAACAGATTGACCATTTTGTACACGAAGTGCATTAAGTTTTTGCGGTAACCCTCTCTACTTTTTTGCACATGCTATGTGGGTGAAATTATGATGCCATGCCAACTTTCATCCTTTTCTGAGTTCATTTGAAATGCTTTTCAACTTCAGGGTCATTTAGCTGAAAAAACAGTAAATGCATGAAAGAATTTGCTTGCATCCCAGATCACATCCCAGATCTTTGGGTGTGAAACTTTTTCTTCGCGTCTGTCCCTTTGCGTCGTAGCCATGGAAAATCTTCATCATTTAACGGGATGCTCGGGTCAATATTCACTGTGAATGGAGCAATTTCATCAAACTTTTCATAATCTTCTGACTTGTCTGTCTTGTCATCCACTCCCACGATGTTTCTCTTCCCAGAAAGAACTATGTGCCGCTTTGGCTCATCGTACGATGCATTCGCTTCCTTATCTTTTCTTTTTCTTGGCTTGGTAGACATGTCCTTCACATAGAAAACCTGTGCCACATCATTGGCTAGGACGAATGGTTCGTCTACATACGCAAGATTGTTGAGGTCCACTGTTGTCATTCTGTACTGCGGGTCTTCCGTTACCCCACCTCGTGTCATATTGACCCATTTGCACCGAAACAAAGGGACCTTCAAACCACGTCGATAGTCAAGTTCCCATATGTCCTGTATATAACCATAATATGTTTCCTTTCCCGTCTTGGTTTCTGCATCAAAGCGGACACCACTGTTTTGGTTGGTGCTCTTCTTATCTTGGGCGATCGTGTAAAATGTATTACCATTTATCTCGTACCCTTTGAAAGTCATTATATTCGAAGATGGTAACTGGGACAGCAAGTACAGGTCATCTTCAATAGAGGTGTCATGCATGGTACGCGCTTGCAACCAGCTGGCGAAACTCCTGGTTTGTTCACGTGTAATCCAGTCATCAGACCGCTCCGGGTGTTTGGAGCGTAGCAAATTCTTGTGTTCATCCATATACGGAGCCACCAAGGCGGAATTCTGTAGAACTGTGTAGTGTGCTTCAGTGAGAGAATGTCCGTCCATACATATTATTTGTTCCCCTCCTAGCGTGCCTTTTCCATCCAGTCTGCCCTTATGCCGCGATTCAGGAACACCAATCGGCTTAAGGTCAGGAATAAAGTCAATACAAAACTCAATGGCCTCCTCATTTTGACGGCCCTTGGAGATGCTTCCTTCTGGCCTAGCACGGTTATGAACATTTTTCTTTAAGACTCCCATGAACCTCTCAAAGGGGAACATATTGTGTAGAAATACAGGACCCAAAACGTTAATCTCTTCGCATAGGTGAACTAGGACGTGCGTCATGATGTTGAAGAAGGATGGTGGGAACACCAACTCGAAACTGACAAGCCATTGCACCAAATCATTCTGTAACCTTGGTATGATTTCTGGATCGATTACCTTCTGAGAGATTGCATTGAGAAATGCACATAGCTTCACAATGGCTAATCGAACGTTCTCCAGTAGAAGCCCCCTCAATGCAACTGGAAGCAGTTGCGTCATAATCACATGGCAGTCATGAGACTTTAGGTTTTGGAACTTTTTCTCTGCAATGTTTATTATTCCCTTTATATTCGACGAGAAGCCAAACGATACCTTAATACTGAGCAGGCATTCAAAGAAGATTTCCTTCTCTTCTTTGGTAAGAGCGTAGTTTGCATGACCCTGATGTATGCCGTCTTTTTCGTGCATACGTTGCTGGTCCTCCCGTGCCTCAGGTGTATCTTTTGTCTTCCCATACACGCCCAAGAAGCCAAGCAGGGTCACACAAAGATTCTTCGTCACGTGCATCACATCGATTGCGGAGCGGACCTCGAGGTCTTTCCAATAGGGCAGGTCCCAAAATATAGATTTCTTCTTCCACATGGGTGAGCGTCCGTCAGCGTCATTCGGAACAGGTTGTCCACCAGGACCCTTTCCAAAGACCACCTTCAAATCCTTGACCATATCATGTACATCAGCACCAGTACAGTGGCGAGGCTTCGTCCGGTGATCCGCCTCACCTTTGAAATGCTTGCCTTTCTTTCTTACGGGATGCCTGCTCGGAAGAAATCGACGATGTCCCAGGTACACATTCTTCTTACAATTAGCCAAATATATACTGTCGGTATCGTCCAAACAGTGCGTGCATGCGCGGTATCCCTTGTTTGTCTGTCCTGAAAGGTTACTGAGAGCAGGCCAATCATTGATGGTCACGAATAGCAATGCCTTTAGGTCAAATTCTTCCCCCATGTGCTCATCCCACGCACGTACACCTGTTCCATTCCACAGTTGTAAGAATTCTTCAACTAATGGCCTTAGGTACACATCAATGTCATTGCCGGGTTGCTTAGGGCCTTGGATGAGCACTGGCATCATAATGAACTTCCGCTTCATGCACAACCAAGGTGGAAGGTTATATAAACATAGAGTCACAGGCCAGGTGCTATGGTTGCTGCTCTGCTCCCCAAAAGGATTAATGCCATCTGCGCTTAGACCAAACCATACGCTCCTTGCGTCATCTGCAAACTCCTTCCCGTACTTTCTTTCGATTTTTCTCCACTGCGACCCGTCAGCGGGTACTCTCAACTTTCCGTCTTTCTTACGGTCTTCTCTGTGCCATCGCATCGCCTTGGCATGCTCTTTGTTTTGGAACAAACGTTTCAACTGTGGTATTATAGGAGCATACCACATCACCTTGGCAGGAATCTTCTTCCTGGGGCGCCGGCCCTCGACATCACCAGGGTCATCGCGGCAGATCTTATAGCGCAATGCACCACATACCAGGCAAGCGTTCAAATCCTCGTACTCACCGCGGTAGAGGATGCAATCATTAGGGCATGCATGTATCTTCTGCACCTCTAACCCTAGAGGGCAGACGGCCTTCTTTGCTTCATATGTACTCTCGGGCAATTCGTTGTCCTTTGGAAGCATATCCTTTATCATTACCAGCAACTTTCCAAATCCCTTGTCAGATACACCATTCTCTGCCTTCCATTGCAGCAAATCCAGAGTGGTGCCCAGCTTTTTCTTGTCACCTACGCAATTCGGGCACAACAATTTTTTGTGATCCTCTAACATGCGCTGCAACTTCTTCTTCTCCAAATCACTTGCGCAGTTTCTCTTTGCATCGGCAATGGCCCGACCTAGATCATCAACGGGCTCATCTGATGCCTCTTCTTTAGCTTCTTCCCACATTGCCGGCTCAGCTTCTTCCCGCATTACCGGCTCAGCTTCTTCCCCCATTGTTATATCATCGTATTCAGGGAATCCATGGCCAGGATAGCTGTCGTCGTCCTCTTCTTCTTCATTGTCTTCCATCATAACCCCTCTTTCTCCGTGCTTGGTCCAAACATTATAATGGGGCATGAAACCAGACTTAAACAGGTGGACGTGAATGGTTCTTGACGTAGAGTAATTGTGACCATTCTTACAGCGAGCACATGGACAAGGCATAAAACCATCCGCCCGCTTGTTTGCCTCAGCCGCAAGCAGAAAAGTATGCACGCCATTAATGAACTCGGGAGAGCATCGGTCATCGTACATCCATTGCCGGCTCATCTTCATTACACAACACCGAATAGACCAAATTAATACAAGTTCATACAATTAATACAAGTTCATACATAAAGTTCATACAACACTTAAATCCAACAAACAAATAACTCTCTAGCTAAAGCATTTAAATGCAACAACAAATATGATCAAGATCGCAACTAAGGTAACAATGGATCCAACAGCATAATGATACCAAGCCTCACTATCGATGGCATATTTTCTAATCTTTCTAATCTTCAAGCGCATTTTCTCCATCTTGATCTTGTGATCATCGACGACATCGGCAACATGCAACTCCAATTCCATCTTCTCCCCCTCAATTCTTTTCAATTTTTGTTTCAAGTACTCGTTTTCTCTTTCAACTAAATTTAACCTCTCGGCAATAGGGTCGGTTGGAATTTCCGGTTCACATACCTCCTAGAAAAAATTTCTATGTCAACTTGATGGGCATAATTTGTCATAAACACGAAATGCAACTAGTTTTAAAAGAGAATATACATACCACATCCGAATCATAACAAGGACTAGGGCCACGGGGACGGATATCAAAACCATGGCACTATATGTATAACAAACAACGTACGGGTAAGATAATTATACGAGTAACTATATATCCAAATCACACAAACATCAATTTTTATATAAAATTTCATGAACAAGAGGCTCACCACAAGGTGGTGCCGGCAACGGGACGGTGCGGGCGATCGACGGTGGCTACGATGGAGATTTAGAAGGCACTAAGTAAACCACACCTACATATGCAAACTAAGTGTTATTTTTGACCTCAAATTGCATATAAATCAAATACTAGCACATATATATATCCTCCCAAATTAATCACTATATAAACCAATGCAAGAGCTAATCTAGCAATGAGAGATGAAAGGACAAAGTTGCTAACCTTTGTGATCATTTGAATGGATGAGGGCCTTCAAATCTTGACAAAATTTGGGCAAATTTTGTGATGAACTCGAGAGGAAGAAGGGAAGAACATAGGAGAGGGAGAGGGGAAAGGGGGAAGAACAGAGTGCTGGTGGACGAAGGGTTTATATAGGACGACCTTTAGTACCGGTTCGTGCCAAGAACCGGTACTAAAGGGGCTGGAGGGGCCCCATTCTGTCAACATCCTGCCACCACTCTCATTAGTACCGGTTCGTGGCACGAACCGGTGCTAAAGGTTCGCCACGAATCGGTACTAATGATGGAGGCCCGGCTAGCCGTTGGAACCGGCACTAATGTGCTTCACGTTTGACCCTTTTTCTACTAGTGATAGTTTTGTTGCTCCAAAGTGTGCTATCTGATCTGAAATTCCAGACAAGTGTTAATTTCACTAAGTCTGAGATCTGCTTGCCAAATGCATTTTTGCCATGCTTGTTTGAACCTGTTAATGGATGAATTGGCCGTAGCTCAGTGTTCATCTTTTGTTAAGCATCATGAATGGATCCCTGCCATGTATTTTGTTGCCATGCTTGAGTGCTGTAGCATGTTCATTTTGTTGCATTTAGATGGCTACTTGCTGTATATCGTAGACCGGTGCCATATTTGAATTGCTTGCCATTTCCAAACCATAACTCTGATTCCGGTGATCTTTATATCGTTTTCAAGTGATTTCATCTCACCTTTCCAATGGCACACTTGGATTTCCAAGTTGAGGCCAGGTTCCATCTTTCCTTTGCAAATCATGCATACGCATCGCATACCGCATTCCGCATATCATACCATGTTCATGTGTTGGTTGTTTACTATGTTGTGTGCTCATTTCCGGTGTTTGCTTCTTCGGGTTGGATCCGGTAACGTCGTGTTTGTGAGGACCCGTTCGTCTACGTCCGTTTGTCTTCTTCATGGACTCATTCTTCTTCCTTGCAGGATTTCAGGCAAGATGATCATACCCTCGAAATCACTTCTATCTTTGCTTGCTAGTTGCTCGCTCTTTTGCTATGCCTAGGCTGCGATACCTACCACTTGCTTATCATGCCACCCATATCGTTGAACCAAGACTCTAACCCACCTTGTCCTAGCAAACCGTTGTTTGGCTATGTTACCGCTTTGCTTAGCCCCTCTTATAGCGTTGTTAGTTGCAGGTGAAGATTGAAGTTTGTTCCTTGTTGGAACATGGGGATGTTGTTCCTTGTTGGAACATGTTTACTTGTTGGGATATCACAATATATCTTATTTTATTAATGCATCTATATACTTGGTAAAGGGTGGAAGGCTCGGCCTTATGCCTGGTGTTTTGTTCCACTCTTGCCGCCCTAGTTTCCGTCATATTGGTGTTATGTTCCCAGATTTTGCGTTCCTTACGCGGTTAGGTAATAATGGGAACCCCTTGACAGTTCGCCTTGAGTAAAACTCTTCCAGCAATGCCCAACATTGGTTTTGCCATTCGCCACCTAGCCTTTTCTTTTCCCTTGGGGGTCATGCACCCAAGGGTTATCATTATTTTACCCCCCTGGGCCAGTGCTCCTCTGGGTGTTGGTCCACCTGTCAGCTGCCGGTGGCCACCAGGGGCAACTCTGGGCTGGCCTGCCCGTACCTAAGACAATATGAGTGTGCCCTGAGAAAGAGATATGTGTAGCTCCTATCGGGATTTGTCGGCACATTCGGGCGGTGTTGCTGGTTTAGTTTTACCCTGTCGAAATGTCTTGTACAACCGGGATACCGAGTCTGATCGGAATGTCTCGGGAGGAGGTCTATTCCTTTGTTGACCATGAGAGCTTGTCATGGGCTAAGTTGGGACACCCCTGCAGGGATTTGAACTTTCGAAAGCCGTGCCCGCGGTGGCAGATGGGAATTTGTTAATGTCCGGTTGTAGATAACTTGAACCTTAACCTAATTAAAATGAATCAACTGTGTGAGTTACCGTGATGGTCTCTTCTCGGCGGAGTCCGGGAAGTGAACACGGTGTTGGAGTTATGTTTGACGTAGGTTGTTATAGGATCACTTCTTGATCATACTTTTATCGATCGTGCTTTGCCTTCTCTTGTCACTCTCATTTGCGTATGTTAGCCACCATATATGCTAGTCGTTTGCTGCAGCTCCACCTCATACCTTTTACCTTACCCATAAGCTTAAATAGTCTTGATCGCGAGGGTGTGAGATTGCTGAGTCCCCGTGACTCATAGATACTTCCAAAACCAGTTTGCAGGTGCCGATGAGACCGAGCAGATGACGCAACCAAGCTCAGGAGGATCTCGATGAAGATCTTGTCCTTTGTGTTGTTTCGTTCTAGTTGATCAGCAGTGGAGCCCAGTTGGGGTCGATCGGGGACCGTGTCGCTTTTGGGGTTCCTCTTTTATTTTGGTTCCATAGCCGGACCTTGATTGTATCTGGTTGATGTAATGCTTTATTCATGTAATTGTGTGAAGTGGCGATTGCAAGCCAACTATGTATCTCTTTCCCTTATGTATTACATGTGTTGTGTGAAGATTACCTCACTTGCGACATTGCTTTCAATGCGGTTATGCCTCTAAGCCGTGCTTCAACACATAGGAGATATAGCCGCATCGAGGGCGTTACATGTCCGTTCTTCCCGCACTTGAAACAAGTAATGTGACTTAAATCCTTCTTGGCGGGCGTTGCAGGGTGGGTACGGTTTTGGCTGTTGCTTCCTCCATTACCATTTCCATTCCTGGGGCCACAATGGTTGTGCGTAATCCCTCCATTGTGGTTGTGACCTCCATGGTTATGTTGAAGGGGTCCTCCCAAGTTTGGGGTAAAACGGGGTCTCTGCTGAGCTCCAGAATTATACTTCCCGTGTCCATACTTCCTCTTATGGTTGTCAATCTGCTGCTGCTTCCCTTCAATCATGAGAGCTCTATCTACCAACTGTTGGTAGTTATTAAAGGTTGCTACCATCAACTGCATGCTTAGCTCATCATTCAGTCCCTCGAGAAACTTCTCCTGTTTAGCTGCATTCGTAGCAACGTCATCTGAGGCATAACGTGCTAGCTTACTAAAGTCATCCACATACTGGCCAATGGTGCGTCCTCCTTGGCATAAGTTGCAAAACTCATGCTTCTTCATGGCCATAGCTCCTGCTGATACATGGGTAGTGCGAAAAGCCCGCTGAAACTGGTCCCATGTAACAGCGTCGATGGGATAGGTGACAGTGTAATTCTCCCACCATGCTGCTACGGGTCCATCAAGATGATGTGAGGCAAAACGCACTCTTTCCGCATCTGTGCATCCTGCAGTGGTCAACTCCCTTCCAATCTTGCGAGCCAATCATCTGCAACTATTGGCTCGGTGCAACTAGAGAACACCGGCGGATTCAGCCTTAGAAAATGAGCTAAGTGATCAACAGGTGGTGGTGGTGGGTTGTTGTTATTGTTGTTGTTCCCCTGATTCTGATTCTGGACTAGTATCTGCATCAATGCATTCTGCTGCTGGATCAACTGGGTGAGCTTCGGTGGGAAAGCAAATCCATTGTCGCGTCTCGGAGGCATCTGATGGGTTTAGAAAAGATGAGAAAACAGAGTAGAATGGGGTCTAGGGGGAAAACACTACCCATATGCACATGAGACGAACACAAACATATCACTTCAATCAATTGAAACAAGGGCATACAATCGATCTAACTATCATTACAAAAGTGCTCGGACTATACTATATACATGGGGGAATTCTACTACTGATATGGTGGTCGACTAGAAATATTGATCGATGGAAGACTCCATAATATCCGCTCCAGCTTCAGCAACAAAAGTGCTCGGACTATACTATATACATGGGGGAATTCTACTACTGATATGGTGGTCGACTAGAAATATTGATCGATGGAAGACTCCATAATATCTACTTCAGCTTCAGCAACAGTCATCATCGCTATCATCAGGGTCCGAGTCGGTGTCGCCGATGATGATGTAGTTCTCCGGGCAAGTGGAATCGTCATCTTCTCCTCCTGGTGCGGGGTCTCCCATGAATACTCCTAGCTTCTTTGTCAGATCATCATTCATCTCCACTAGTATCGTCATTTCCTCCTCGTATCCATCGCGTGTAGACTTGAGTTCTTCCTCCAGCTCCGTGATCCTGGTCATTGCCTTCTTCAGATCTATCATGCCTGCACACATCTGGTTCTCCTGGCGACGAATGTGCTGGTTTAACTCTTGGATGAAAGCGACAATAGATCTATCCTTCCTGGTGCTGATCATCTCCAATTGCTCATCTCGGTGCCCACAAATATGGTAGATAGTATCCTTGATATCCTTGTGGTAAACTCCTCCAATGCGTCCCATGGTGATGTGGGCTACCATGCTCTTGCCTAAACTCCAGGTGGGTGCATCAAAGGAAAACTCTATGAGCTCAGTGACTGGCATGAACGTCCTTCATGGAACTTGAACTTGGATCATCCAGCGCTCCACTTCTGGTAAAGTGGCGTTGTAGGTCCCGGTGAAGCTTGGTATTCCGATGTTCAGGTATTTAGTGACTTCATTCAAGTGTCGTCCAAAGGATGTGTCTTCATCTGGTTGTGCAAACTTGTTCCTCGTGTCCGCCATCCTAACGAGTGGAAAAGGGAGAGGAGTCAGAAATGAGAAGAGAGTAGTGATCTAGGGTTTTAGCTTAGTGGTCGTGTCCTATAGTCAGCGTGTGCTCTGATACCATCTTGTAGCGATCAGATCTCAAACTGTCCGATCTCTGTGCATCAGTGTCATCCCTGGATCGGTAATGCTGACACGCACAGTACTTGAGGATTTATAACAGAGTAGCAATCACACACTTATTACATCGAATGTCTCAAAAGAGAACTTAAAACAATAAATATGGCTTAAAGCCATCTAATACGATAACAGCGGAAGGCTTGGAAGATAAAATGAGTCCATCAACTCCAACGGCATCACTGAGTGAAAGACAACGATCTATAGCTCCTTACTCGTTGTCTGAAAAGTCTGCAACATGAACGTTGCAGCCCGAAACGGGTCAGCACATGGAATACGCTGGCAAAGTAACACAAGAGAATAACGAACAAAATAATTACTATCACCACATGCATAAATGGCTGGTGGAGGCTGTATGGTTAATAAGTTTTTGCGAAAAGCCAACTTTTCCCTACAACAAAGGAATAAATTTATTTAACTATCATGGTAGTTGTTAAACATTGAGAAGGTTCCTCCAACTTAATCCCAATTAAACATCATCATTAAACCCAATCAAATTATATTAAGAGTGATGAGATCAATCATGATAATCCAAGAATCAGATACTCAAGATGTCCATAACCGGGGACACGGCTAACCATGATTAGTTTATACACTCTATAGAGGTTTGCGCACTTTTCCCCACAAGACTCGAATACATCCATGGTCGGAGATTCGAGACACCGTCTTTCTGAAGCATTAACTCTCTACTCTAGGTAGACTATACCACCTACAACCCACTACATCTTCTAGTCTACCTCTTCAAGAGCTTCACGCAACTTACTCAACTATGCTAGAGCCCATAATAGCTTGTGGTTGCATGAAGGAAATATGCCCTAGAGGCAATAATAAAGTTATTATTTATTTCCTTATATCATGATAAATGTTTATTATTCATGCTAGAATTGTATTAACCGGAAACATAATACATGTGTGAATACATAGACAAACAGAGTGTCACTAGTATGCCTCTACTTGACTAGCTCGTTAATCAAAGATGATTATGTTTCCTAACCATGGACAAAGAGTTGTTATTTGATTAACGGGATCACATCATTAGGTGAACGATCTGATTGACATGACCCATTCCATTAGCTTAGCACCCGATCGTTTAGTATGTTGCTATTGCTTTCTTCATGACTTATACATGTTCCTATGACTATGAGATTATGCAACTCCCGTTTGCCGGAGGAACACTTTGTGTTCTACCAAATGTCACAACGTAACTGGGTGATTATAAAGGTGCTCTACAGGTGTCTCCAAAGGTACATGTTGGGTTGGCGTATTTCGAGATTAGGATTTGTCACTCCGATTGTTGGAGAGGTATCTCTGGGCCCTCTCGGTAATGCACATCACATAAGCCTTGCAAGAATTGCAACTAATGAGTTAGTTGAGAGATGTTGTATTACGGAACGAGTAAAGAGACTTGCCGGTAACGAGATTGAACTAGGTATTGAGATACCGACGATCGAATCTCGGGCAAGTAACATACTGATGACAAAGGGAACAACGTATATTGTTATGCGGTCTGACCGATAAAGATCTTCATAGAATATGTAGGAACCAATATGAGCATCTAGGTTCCGCTATTGGTTATTGACCGGAGACGTGTCTCGGTCATGTCTACATTGTTCGCGAACCATAGGGTCCGCACGCTTAACGTTACGATGACAGTTTCATTACGAGTTATGTATTTTGATGTACCGAAGGTTATTCGGAGTCCCGGATGTGATCATGGACATGACGAGGAGTCTCGAAATGGTCGAGACATAAAGATCGATATATTGGAAGCCTATATTTGGATATCGGAATCGTTCCGGGTGAAATCAGGATTTTACCGGAGTACCGGTGGGTTACCGGACCCCCCCCCCCCGAGGGGGGGGGGGGGGTTATTGGGCCTACATGGGCCCTAAGGGAGAAGAGGAAAGGAGGCAAGAGGTGGCCGCGCGCCCCTCCCTTCCCTAGTCCGAATAGGACAAGGAGAGGGGGGCGGCGCCCCCCTTTCCTTTCCCTCTTCCTCCTCTTTCCCACTTCTCCTTCTCCAACTAGGAAAGAAGGGAGTCCTACTCCCGGTGGGAGTAGGACTCCCCCTTGGCGCGCCCTCCTTGGCCGGCCGCCCCCTCCCCTTGGCTCCTTTATATACGGGGCCAGAGGGGCACCCTAGGACACACAAGTTGATCTTCGTGATCGTTCCTTAGCCGTGTGCGGTGCCCGCCTCCACCATATTCCACCTCGGTCATATTGTAGCGGTGCTTAGGCGAAGCCCTGCGACGGTTGAACATCAAGATCGTCACCACGCGATCGTGCTGACGGAACTCCTCCCCGAAGCTTTGCTGGATCGGAGCCCGGGGAGCGTCATCGAGCTGAACGTGTGCCAAGAACTCGGAGGTGCCGGAGTAACGGTGCTTGGATCGGTTGGACCGGGAAGACGTACGACTACTTCCTCTACGTTGCATCAACGCTTCCGCTTCGGTCTACAAGGGTACGTAGACAACACTCTCCCCTCTCGTTGCTATGTATCACCATGATCTTGCATGTGCGTAGGAATTTTTTTGAAATTACTACGTTCCCCAACATTGCACACAAAAGTTTCTAGCATGAATAATCTTATGATCCCTTTGAGCCTCGGTGGCGGGCCGTAGGATGATCACACGGGTCCTCCGGGATATCCTAGGACAACACTGGGTTCTCCAGGTGCCCACATGCAATCCACCCAGATGTGTATTCAAGTTGCCACCTTAAGTTGAACCATTAATATATAACTCACATCTGTCGTGAATCCTCTCAAATCCAATCCACGTCTATGAGCATAGCATAGCAATATAGGCAACGTAGAAGTAACTCCCGAGGTTTGAAAATAAACAGGTGAATAGGTACTACCTCAACTACTTCCCAAAACCCACAATTTAAACAGATCCTAATCATGCAAGTGTTTGAGGATTGATCTAATGCAATAAAACTGGGTAGTAAAAATGTATGATCAAAGTGTTACTTGCCTTGCTGATGATCCGAGAAACCTAGAGACTCGTAGTAGCACGCTTCGCACTTCGGGTACTCTATCGCAAACAACAAGCATACAATAAGCACTCAACTAGAAGCATGGGTAAAACTCAAATAAGAAATCTAACCAGAAAGTTCAACTTAAGAACTCCGGTTTGCAAAAAGAATCAAATCAAACGAAGCAACAAAACTCAAACTACGAAAGAAACAAGATCCGTTTACTAATCTGAACTTAAGTCAAATTTTACAATAGCAAAATCTTATTCAAGTTGATTAAACAGAAAGAGGGCTTCGAGACGAAGATCTAGGCGCTTGAATCGCCTGATTCCGACTAACGAAGGAAAAGTTATACTAGAACGAAGATTAGGGTAGAAATCGCGATCGAAAATAATCGCGGAAAAACCCTGGAAAAAGAAAACTGACAAACAGGCTAACGAACGAACGTTCGTTGTCTGCGGTTAACGGGCGAAAACCGTTCGTTAAAACGAACGTACGAACGGGCGTTCGCTAATTAAATAAATCGACGAAAACCGAACCGATCTAAACAAAAAAACGAATCTATGTTTCCGGAATAAAACCGATTGATTTTAAAAAAACCGGCGGCTTCCTCGATGAGGTCCGGCGATGACGGCGGGACGGCTCCGATCGGCGGCGGGCATGGCGGCTTCGGCGACGAGCGGGCGAGGCGGCGGCGGCGACGGCTCCTGGCTAGGGTTTTCGGGGTGGGGTGGGCTGATGGGCTGCGGCTCGGCTTATAAGAGGCCGGCCGGGCTAGAGTCCTAGTCGGTTACAGCCCGACTAGGTCGGTTGACTTTTTTTTAAATATTTCCGCTCGGAAAAAGAAAGAAGAGAAATGCTAAACGGACACCAAAAATCCTGAAATAAATTTTCTCCGTTCTTTAAAAATATAACGGACACGGTGTACATTTATTTGGGCCTCTAATGCAATTTTAAAAAACGCATATTTTTCCTAATCCAAATAAAATAGCTACAAAACTCCGAATAAAATCTTATTTGATTTTAATATTAAATCTCCAATATTTCTTTATTTTGGGAAAGTCATTTTATCCCCTCTCTTTTTATTTTCATAAAAGAAATATTTGAAGAGAAAATAATTAAAATCAAATGATCTTCATTTTCAAAATTTGAGAAAAACTCAAATATGAAAATAACGAAATCCCCAACTCTCGCCGTGGGTCCTTGAGTTGCGTAGAATTTCTAGGATCAAACCAAAATGCAATAAAATATGATATGCAATGATGATCTAATGCATACATTCCAAATTGGAAATTTGGGATGTTACACTGCCGCAGCCGGCGAGGAAAGGGCCAAGGTACGTCCCCGACAGCCCGCTGTGGGAGCAGTACTTCCGTCGCCGCCACGCCGAGCAGGTCGAGGCCACCAACGGCGTCGTGCCCTCCGGAAGGCTCAACTCCGACGGCCGCCGCCGATGGCGGGGTGAGCTCAGCCGCACGCTGAAGGCCGTCCTCGAGTACATCGAGGGCGGCAACACACCCAGGCTGGAGTACCCCACTCCCCCCTCCTTCTCCCGTCGGCGTGGGAGCTCGTGGACGCCGAGACACATGGACCCGGCGTCCTCATCCTCGCCCGGCCGCTCGTCCGGCTCTCTCTACCTCCTCCCCGTCAAGCCGGAGCCCTAGGACGCGCCGATCAGCCAGCGCACCCGTCGCTCCGGCGTCCGCATCGCCGAATCCTCCCCCATCTCTGCCCGGCTCGTCAGGCCGAAGGTGGAGCCTGGCCTCCCCGCAGAGTACGAGGCCATAGTCCGGCGCGGCTTCTCTGACGAGGCCGCCCTAAAGTGGGCGCGGGACGACTACCTCCGTGACGAGATGGCCACGGAGGAGACGACGACGACGGCGACTACACGAAGTTCTACAGGCTCCTCAGCATGTAGAGCTTCAAGGGCGGCGGGCGGCGAGGAACGGCGAGGGCGACAGCAGGTCTAGTAGTGTTTTTTTTTCTTTTTTTGTAAAATATTTTAAATATGTTATGAACTCGCCGAAGTTTGGTTGAATTTGCGCTTTGTTTGTGCCGGATTTTGTTTTTTAAAAAAAAAACATGGACGCGGCAACTGGGAAGCATCACGCCCCCAACATGTGGTTTAGCACCAATACACCCCCAAATGGCGATTTTTAGCGCCTTCTGAAAGGCAAACGGCTGGAGATGTTCTTACTCCTGTAATCTAACAACCGTGAGTTGAGATTGAAAGCAGTAAAGAAACCAACAGGTACGGGACGTACCTGCGGCCATCAATCTCGTCTAGCGATTCGTGTGTGCGCGTGTGTTGTTGTATTCTGGCCGACGGCAAGAATCGATCAACAATATCAAGCTAGCTAGCTTGAGCGTGGCTTGAGTAAATAAGGCTAGCTACATACAGCGCATCTCGGCGTAAAGTATCTTGCCGGGCCAGGCCGATTTGGGGCAGGAACCAAGTTCGTCAGCGAGCTTTGTCTGTTATCGTTGTTCGTCGTCGGTCGTATCACTATTGCCGGAAGTACTTGGTGTTGGAACTGGGCAAACAATCGCTACATGGCAAGGGCTGGAGGAAAAAGCGTGACAGGATCGATCTTGGGCCAATCGAGTTCATATGGATCAGTCATGGATTGCTACATGGCAAGTGCTTGAGCAAAAAGCGTTACGGGATTGATAGATCATTACATGAGGGAAAAAAGTGGAGAGAAATCTCAATCATCAATCTTTATGTTAACACAAAAATTAACGGATATAAAGCGGCGACTTATGGAGAACTATAAAAGTCTCCTGCATTTAATATTAGGTAAATAAATAAATATAAATATAAATATAAAGATAAAGATAAAGATAAAGATATAGTTTTTTTAATGAGAAAGAAAAACCCTTTTCAAGAATGAGAAAGAGTAATTTTAATGGATGCAAACTGAATTTATGACATCACTGAGAGGAAATACATAAAGTTAGGTGGTATTAGTGAGCAATTATATGGAGAATTATGAAAATGATTTCCCTCCTACAAATAACGCTACCATGCATGTTTATCCAAAAAAGGGTTTACTTCCATTCTTAGCTAGCAGTCACATGACCCATCCCTCACCCCGCTCCATTGCTATAAAATCCCGACCATAGACTACAAGCAATCACACAAAACGAACAGTACTTAGTTACACATCTCCAACGAATCCAGAAAGATGGTGTCCTCCTCTGGTCCCACTGTGTTCACCCTGCCAGCCGACTCGTCATCGTCTT
This sequence comes from Triticum monococcum, assembly GCA_034509565.1. Taxonomy (NCBI): domain Eukaryota; kingdom Viridiplantae; phylum Streptophyta; class Magnoliopsida; order Poales; family Poaceae; genus Triticum; species Triticum monococcum. The sequence continues at coordinate 578,156,481 of CM067845.1, forward strand.
CCACCAAGGAGGTGCAGCTGGGCACGTTTAAGTGTAGGTTTTGCCCATGCACTTTCAAGACCGTGCGGGGGCGGGCCAGCCACCAGAAGGTGCACAAGCTGCATATGGAGCGTCGTCCCGCTTGGTCCCTGCCGCGCATGACCTGGGTGCCATCGTACGCTACCTACTTGCACAATGCTTGCTTGCATGCCAACCTGTTTGCCGCCCACTACTACCCCAGGCCCCGCTTCATGTCGCCTTCGTTGCCATGGCAAACCGGCACAAGCCTTGCTCCGGCTCAACCATCGTCTGCAGTGTTGGCGCCGGCTGCCGGCGGCTACCCCGGAACCAGAGACAGAGGTCACCTGGCATGTCAGAAAGGGGTGCGTGAAGTGAATCAGGAAGAGACTACTGCTGACGGGATTGATCTCACTTTGAAGCTGTAGGATTATGGCTTGGGTTGTTTTGGGGTTACTTAATAATGGTTTAAGTTGTTCCGTTAAGTTATCTGAATTCTGTATTTGCTTCGCTTTACTTTAGCTATGCTCAATCGTATTTGCCTGCGATTCAAAGATGTGATCGGCTGATGTACCCAGCGATCAAAGTGTAATTCAACCAAATGATTATATCGGGATGGTTTTCTTATAATGTGTGTATTGTTATTTGGAAGGATGGTCCATCTGTTTAAATTGAACACTGATATGAGTTGGAAAAACTCATGGTATGGAACTGGGTCAAATTATTTAGTTTTCATCCAAGGGTGTTGTACAACACGAAGTAGGTACTTGTGGTCTAATCTTTTTATACAGAGCATGTTTCCTAGAATTTTGTTGAGTTTTGCTTCTTCACATCACCATCCCCAAAAGTGCGTTATTCCCAATGTACATGAATTGTGGATATATATATATATATATATATATATATATATATATTATAATAATAATAATAATAATAAGTGATTTATAACAGTAATATGGTCTATCATATGTGATAGGAAGATATTCGATTGTTTTCATCTCTTAGATTCAGGTATGTCATGCACCTCATCCAGGGGCAGCAAATGTCCACTCTTCGTGAAAAAGTGCATGTTCCACTTCTCTAAAATCGTGTTAGACATAAGAAAATGTGAACGACAGAAAATAAAAGTTATATTTTCTTATATCTAATTAAGTTGCTTTCAGAAGAGACCCCGCAAAAAAAAGTTGCTTTCAGAAGAGCATTAGATTAGTTTAGTGAAAAATGTGATGTGCACTTTTAAGAAAAATGCAACTGTGTGAAAAATTGTAAGCTGCACCCAGGATAAAAAAAAATTTGCGCCATAAAAATTCCATAGCTCACTAAAATATGCAAAATTATAAAAATAAATAAATCAGATTCCAATGTATCACAATTTTTTGAATTTTAACTAATTTTACCCAACTTCAATTTGGTTTTAACTTAGCAAGGCTACAAAAATTTCAGTATCCGCAAAAATTTAGTTGAGATTTTTATACAGGAGTTGCACTTTCACTAAATTGAAGTACTGCTTTCAAAACCGACTTTGAGATGAGAAAATGTCAGTGTGTTTAATTTTAAATCTACATTGAACACCAATGGCTTCCACAAAGTGAGCTTAATTAGTCACATACACCGACAAACGGGATCCCTCGTGCACCTACCATCTGGACATGTTCATTCAGATTGAACATTTCGTGATGTCCACCTCCAATCCATTCATGGAGTTACCGAAGCCGCCAAGATGGAATGATTTATGGAAGGATTGCTTGAAGAAATGCAATACCAACTATTTTTTATGACTTCACAAACTTCCTAGAAATGGTGAACAAGGCTGTCATGCTTGAAGACAAACATCGGACAATAAATGATATTCGAAAGTGCAAAAAGCCGGCCCTAGGAAGCTTAGGAAACAACAAGCCCCTTGTTCAGCAACCACCACCGCAAGAGTATGCTGCCCCACAACTTCCTAGAACCCCAACACCTGCACCCCAACCCAACTCCCAGCAAAACCAGAATGACCGCTTTGCCCACATCACTTGTTTCAGTTGTAGTCAGAGTTCGGAATGAGCCCCGCAATGCTTGCTCCATAATGGCCTGACATGAACATATTTCATATTTGACATGAACAATGTTTGATGGCCAACATCCTTCACTCTAGACCACATCAGTTTCCCAGTGAAAACATTGCACATGTAGACTTGGGTGTGGCAGGTCTAAATCTGTAGCACAACACAAACGAGGTGAAGCTTGCCGTCCACTTGCAGGTAGATGCGGGGAGGTAGATCTATCCTGGTGAACGGAGGCATTTTCGCAGCAGCCTCAGACTCTAAGTAGCACCGACAAGGTCAAAGATGGAGACCCCGACAACTTCACTGATCGCCGGGAATGACCGACCTGATACCGCTCTTCAGGTCTTCATGGAGCAACATCTACACTCTGTCCACCCCGATGTCGCAGAAGGCAACACCGTAAGATACAACGTGTTGCGTCATGGCCATGCATTTCTGAGAGTCGGGCTGCAAGGACATCACGAGGTAGCCAAACATCAGCTCCCGCATCTCGCCTAGCGTAATAGCAAGGTCCCTGGCAAAGGAATAGACGACCCACTGTCGGGCGACGACCATGTACGGTGATCTAATGTAGGCCTCCCCGAGTTTGTTGTTCGCCGGTGAGAGCGCGATGGTGTCGCATGTGAATGGGTTGAGCAGCGTCAAAGGTTGGGTGCCTCCTATGGTAAAGAAGGAAGGGTCTGGCTGCCATTGCGGAGTAACAAGTGAGCTCCTCTTCTTGAACAAACCTAAACTTTCCCATTTTTCTCTATTTGTTTCTCTATGAGATATTATCCACCGGCAACAAACCGACGCAACCCTCGACCAAGAAGCAAGATTTGGAACCCTAGATCCGAGAGATTTCATCTGCTTCCCAGATGTACAACTCGCGGAGAAAAAACAGAGAAAAATGAGGAAATTTTAGAAGCACCATGGGAAATTTTAGAAACAAACAAACAGAGAAAAAAGCGCCAATATATCATGAACCAAATATGCAATGAGAAGCACCATGGAAAAATGAATGATGTGAAGTGAAAACTTGACAATACCAAAGGGTCCAAGATTGAGTACAGTTATTTTGCGGAATGAATGATGCAAACTGACAACATGCCATGAACTTACAATACCAAGGTGTCGAGGATGGAGTACCCTTATCCTGTAGAATTAGTGACCTTGATCTCCATACAGATACAGTACCTAAGCCAACAGATTAGCTTATCTGTTTGATCATCTCATACGACATTAGTCCAATCGAGTCTACTTCAAAGGAATTATAGGCAGATGGGGTTCGTACATGCAGACCAAAGACAACCTAATGACCCTTCTAATTGGCAAGCATCAATATTCTTTATCAGTTTCGTTCATATCTTGTAAGATTCTAAGCTCCCTTGGAGTATTGGCTCATGTTGCATCGGTCGGGGCTTTAGGGGTTGCCAGTGGGCCCACCTGCAAGGGGGTTAATCATTGATGTGTGTTGTGTTTGGGTCCATTCCTAGGTGTGTTACGTACAAGAACAACTCAGCCCAACTCAGGTGGAGCACACAACAAAGCAATCAACTGTAACCACCGGTGTAAAAAACGTTAAAAAGAAGGAGGCTTAATCACACAAAAAAAGGAGGCTTAATCACACAGACAAAAAAAGGAGGCTTCACTCCGAAGGATAGCGCGGCGCATCATCCTCTAGTATGTACTACTACCAGTGGAACCATAGTTCAAGAAATCCTCTCTTTAAGAACCTGAACAGTATATACACGATGGAGACATTATTCTCGTGGAAATGCCCGTGTTTAAAACAATTGTTGTGCTAGTCCTAAAAATTATGTCCATGCCGTAAATTTGTAAGAATGCAACACCCATTAAGTGAAAAGTGGACTTTGTAGGAAATCATGGAAATTGTATTTTCAAGAATCAATTTAGTTTACCCCTAAAAAAACAATCAATTTAATTCAGATATATCTAGGTTGACTGAGAAAAAAAGATGAGGAGGCGTGGCGCCTGCGATATGTGGAAGAGGAGCAGGAGGTCGGCCCGGATGTCGGCGAGCTCCCAGCGGCAATCGCAAAATTCCCCCAGCGGGAGGAAGTCGAGCACTAGATTTTGACTGGCGACGGTGTCCGCCCACGGCGAAGGAGAGGAGGAGGGGATGAAGACGGTGTTAATACTAGGCAGCCGCAGGGAGCCATAGCCGTGCTCGACGCAATAGTGGCCAAAGAAGTGGTCGGGTACACCGTGGAGAGATCCGAACCGGCGGAGGAAGCCGCCACCATCACCCGCGATTACGCGGCGCCAACGCTTGCAGGTGCTCGCGGCACGGACGAGGTGGGCGGGCGAGGGGAGGCACAGGAACACCAGCTCGAGAAGCTCGTCCAGGAGGACGTCAATCTCGGCCGCCTGCGGGGATCCCCTCCAGGAATTCTTGCGGCGGCCGGCCATGGCCTGGGCACCTGGATCTCGATCGGAAAAGGTTGGGCTAGGAAATATGTGCGTATTGCTGGGTTTTTCTCATGTAGTGAGTCAGTAGCATGCTGGAACTCACTCGCCGCAAAGCCTCAAAATAAGGGATTGTCCGAGAAGTCAACGGTTGATGCTTATCTTATGAAGACCCGCCCAAGCAAGCAACACTGAAATGGGATTGGAACCGGATGCCTTTTATGGAAAAATAACATCGCCGTGACCCTGGGAGGATGTTTGTTGCAACCCCAAAGAATTTGACGGTCGTCTAACTTTTTTTAACTAAGTTGATTTGCTCTCCTTCATCTTCTTTATCTAGCCCTAATCCCCATCCGAATTGGAGAAACTTCTTCCTGTTTCAACCGCTCCCTCTGACATGCTTCCCTAGCTCTCCTCCAGTTGCAACACTGCTCCTCGTTGTCGCTTGCCGCGGCGTCCCTGCCTCCGGCGAGGAAGCTAACTAATTCGAGTGGCGGTCAGAGCTAAAGCCCCCCACTCACCTTCACGGTTTACCTGCTTTCTCGCCTCCACCGATGATGCCCCGTCTCTGGCAAGGTCCTGGCTTGGCCTCGCTGTGGTTGAGACACCTCATTGGTGCTCATTGCCGTCTCTCGCATGGTGTTGCGCCTGGAATCCTCTTCATTCTCAAATGGAATAAGACTTAACACATGTTGCAATTTCAGGCAACTTACTAATATAGAGCCCGCCAAAGTTTAGTCAAAAACATCTTACAAGCACGATGGAGACATTATTCTCGTGGAAACGTCCGTGTTTAAAACAATTGTTGTGCTAGTCCTAAAAATCATGTCCAAGCAGTAAATTTGTAAAAATGCAACACCCATTAAGTGAAAAGTGGACTTTGGAGGAAATGATGGAAATTGTATTTTCAAGAGTCAATTTAATTTACCCCTAAAAAACACTCAATTTAATTTAAATATATCTAGGTCGACTGAGAAAAAAAAACAGACAAAAAAACGCAACAAAATAGGTAAGGAACACACAACTCAAATTTATAGGAAGAAGAAAATGCGAGCGCGTTCACTCACGCTCGCCAGAGCAGAACAGCTAGGAACGTTTTAATGCATTCCTCTTCCTCTCTTGCCCGTGAAAACTTTCCAGTTTGCTGCAAACTTCTTGCCAATATATTTTACCATCAGCTCCTCCAAGATCGATCCATCTGCATCTTCTCATCTCATGTACATACGTTGAAATCTATCTACTCTTGCAGCCGATCCAATCCATCTCCATCCATATGGCGTGCCGACTCCTCTCGATGACAACACCGACGACGACCATGGCGTCGCCGGCTCGTCCACCAAGCCCCAGACCTGTTCTTCTGGACGAGTATCGGGACTGGAGCAGTCTGCCGGAGGAGCTCCTGGAGCACATCGGCAAGATGCTCCACTCGCGGCGCGACGCCTTCAAGTTCCGGTCCATGTGCCCGGGATGGCGCGCCGCGCTGCCGTTCACCAAGTACTTGGCGCCGATGCTGATGATGCTGCCCTTCTGCCCCAACTCACCGGACATCGCCGTCACCTTCTTCACAGCGGCAGACGGCGGGGAGACGACCTTGACGAGGAACCTTCCGCGAGGCAAGACACTGTGCGGCTCATCGCGTGGGTGGCTGGCGCTGGTTGACGAGGCCGGGTGCGTGACACTGCTCAACCCGCTGACCGGCGCCACGGTCGAGCTCCCGCCTGCCGACGAGCGCGTCCTGGCGGCCTCCTGTAGGCATTACACGTTTCCGGACGGCAACTGGGTCATCCTTCTTGCCTGCCGCGGCCAACACGAGTGGGTCAGGCTAGAAGAGATGAAGAAGAGTGAGATCTTCCGCGAGATTGTGCTCTCCTCGTCCTCGCCCGGCTCCGGAGACTGCGTGGCGATGGCGGCGCTAGCGGAGTCGAGCACCGTCGCGTTCTGCCGCGTGGGCGTCGATGTTGCATGGACGTTGCTCGACACCAACGGGCCAAAAAGCTGCGTCACGTCCGTGGTTCACTTTGGCGGCAGCAGGTTTGTCTCCCCGGAAGTGGCGGTAGTGGGAGCGATCTCTATCTGCGACGTTGCCGGCGCAGCTCCCACGGCGACGTGGATTCGATCTTTGCATGCAGCTCCCAAAAAGAAATCGGATTGGGCCTGCAAGTATATGCAAGTGAATGGCGAGCTGTACCTCGTCGCCTCCAAAGTGCCGGGCTGCACCAACCTCTGCCGGGTCTACAAGAGCAATATCTTCGCTAAGAGGCCGAAGTGGATCAGGGTGAAGAACTTCCCCGGAGTGACACTGTTCGTGTCGACTAATTTCACCAAGGGCGACAGTGAAGGAGCAGCAAGCGTCTCCGGGTTCAAGGAGAACTCGATCTACTGCATGGACTATAACGTGTACCGTAATCAGTTAGAGTTAAAGATCATTGACATCACCAATGGGACGTGCGAGTTCCAGCCTTTCCACGGAAAGATTCAGGATTCAGCTGGGACTCTTTGCTGGATTCAACCCAATCACTGGAAATAAGGTACGTGCTCATTCTGTGAACTATATATTCAGGGTTTGTATTCTTCGCTATTTATCAAGGGCTATGCAGAGCCTAGGCCATTATCTTTTTTTTTCCTTGCGGCTTTTCGCTTCTTGCTAGGCTTTATGCAACGTTAGATACAAATACACTATCGAATCAATCTAAGTTGCCTAATCACCTACCTGACTCTATCTCCAAAATTGTCATCTTCTTGTAGCCGTGGACGGTGCACACCAAACGGAAGGATATATCAGGTGGTGCTTATGTCATAGATGGGGCTGCTTGGAGACGCCCATGCAGCTAAAAACCCACCCCGAAGCTAGCCCATGCTTTGTCTTATGCTCTTCTAGCTAGCCTTATATATGTGTTCTGGATATCCGCTTGATATTAATATATTACCTTTATCGAAAAAATATATGTGTTCTGGATGTTTCTTATTGTAAGCTGATCGATGTCCTCAGCACAAACCTTGATGTACCTTGTTGGCTCGCCTCGGGCTAGCCAAGCACCTATATCTTAGGTCTAAAAAACATACTTTATCCATGTTATTTTCCTGACAACTAGTAGATTTTACTGGTTTTAGAAATGTTCACAACTAGGAAGTGGTCACCAGATCTCCTCCTATAATGAATATCATGTGTTGCTTTTGCTTCCGCTTTGTGATGAATAAATACTTGTCCCCGTAAGCTACTAGGTTGCGGTACTCTCGAATGAATAAAGTTCAACACTGGAAGTGAAGTTCCTTACGCACTAAAAATTGCGAAGTAAACTTAGGCCTCCTTTGGTTTGGAGGATTTTTGTAGGAATTTCATAGGATTGGATTTTTGTAGGAAAAAATTCCTTTAGAGCCCTTTGGTTTGGAGGAATGGAATCCTATTCCTATGAAGGAATTCTTCCTATCCTTCACATTTCATAGGAAAATAAACATTAGCCTAGACTCAATGGAAAAAGTCCTATGAAGTGAATCAAATGACATCTCCTTTCTTATTCCTATTCATAGGATTTGAGATGCATGTATCTCATTTCCTATGACTTCTTTATTCCTATGATTTTCCTATCCTATGAACCAAAGGAGGCCTAATTCTTTCATACGGGCAAAACAAAGAAACTAAGACCTAGAATCCACACGGCTTCCTTTCAAGCGGGGGCAAAATCTGTGAACTGGGGAACGGCATATTTATGTACTAATATCATACTAGTGATTCAAAAGAGGTCCTAAAATGATAAGAAAATATGATCAAGAAAGTCAGTTCATTCAAAACAACGGAAACCACATGATCCAATGGAAGTTCCCAATTTTGACATAACAGAGTCAAGTGAGACTGACCACAGAAAGTCACTGAGAATACAAATTTACAAAATGCAATGATAAGAAAGTGATACTAATAACATAAACTTCATGGTGTTAGGGTGTGATGAGTACCAAGTTAGGCATCTTCTCAAAGTTGAATTAGGAGAAGGCAGGAAACTTTCACTTACCTGAAAATTTATTTACTTACAAATGTCATATAAACCATGGTAAAGTATAAAAAGATATTTTATCTTTTAACAAAGCATGTTCCCGAATGGAAGTACTGCAAGAGATTGTGGAACACACACTTCTATGCATACAAATCTGCATGTATCAAGCTTTAAACGAAATACAACAACAGTGTGTGCAAAACATGACTAGTGATCTGTACAGAACTATAGCTAACCAAATGGGATAAAATAGTACACGTTGGGTATCCATTGATTATAAACATCATGGAAATGGGCTAACTCCCATACTCGAGAGTATTGCAGAAGGATAGACAATCAATAAGAGTATGCGATCGTGGCACCAACCCAACGTCGGCTGGCACATCCAATGCATCCAGATGTGAGACTATATGCTCTAACGTTTGAATACTCAGTCACCCTAAAGTCAAAGCTCAAGTAGACGGTGTGCCGGTACTAATAGAGCCGGTGGGGAAACTCTCTAGAGGCATAAACAGAGAGCAATGCATGTCTGTTGACAACATATGCCCTGAGCCACTGAAGCCCTCGAACGTGAAATAGTGTCCCGGTGTCCGAATCCACTCGATACGTGTTGCACTTCATATTGAAATTATTCCTAGTAACAAATGTTCCTTGTGAATTTTTTGATGGTGCACCAGCATTAGCTCCCCACAATTGTCCATGAGGTGCATGCATTCCACACACATGGAGATATCCATATTCAGCTTGGCAAACACCTCCAGTGGAAGTGGCTGATCTGCACCCATTTCCAGCACTGTGACACCATGTGTGGTAACAGGGTAGAAGCGGCCTGCCAACATTAAGCATACTTTTCCCAACTAGTTGTCCCTGAGCTTAAGTGATCATTAAGCATACTAATATCATATAAGTGACTAAAAAGATGTCCTAAAATGATAAGTGGAAGTTCCCAGTTTTGACATAACATAGTCAAGTGACACTGACCACTGACCTTACCATAAATTACAAAATGCAATAATAACAAATCTCCACTACCAACATAAACTTCATGTTATTTGTGTGTGATGAGGACCAAGCAAGGCATCTTCTCAAGGTCCAATTAGGAGAAGGCGGGAAGAAGTCACTTACTAGAAAATTTATTTCCTTACAAATGTCATATAAACCATGGTAAAGTACATAAAGATAATTTATCTTATAACTAAGCATGTTCCCAAAATCTCACAATGTCAGAAGGACGCAGCTTCGGTGCCTTAAAGGCACCTGACTTTGGGTCACTGACATGTGGACCAGCCACCCGTTGGGTCCACATGTTATAGATACAAAGGCAGGTGCCTTAAGGCACCGCAGCATTGTCCATGTCAGCACTACCAGAAAAACTTTCCACCATGAAAGTAGACATGATTGGTTTAAACAGAGATTTCCATCGAAAGGAATAAGTAGCTTAATTTACATATAGAAAAAGCCACATATATATATTAGCCAAAAAAAAGTATTGCGAAAGATTGTGGCACACACACTTCTTTTCTAGACAAGACCTATGCATACAAATCTGCATGTACGGACCTTCAAAAGAAACTCAATAAAGCCACGTGCAAAACATGACTAGTCGCCAGAAATGTTAATAATAAGTGGAAGGCTGTAAGGTAAACTTTGGTAAAATTTATGGGCCAAGAATAAACTTCCCCTCACTCAATAAATCGATATATCTATATGTATGGCTCTTAAGACTCTATGGATTTGCTTGAAAATGATGTTAGTTGGTCTCATGAAACTTGCACTTAAGAAGGAGACCAACTAACGGGGCATCCTATGTGACGCATTAAGCGTCAAAGTGTCGGCCTACCACTCACAGGAGCGCCTCTACTCGGTCGTCCCATTGGCGCATTGTAGCAACACAATTGCTGTAGTGGACATTCGTTTTTGTCTTCATTCATTTTTTGAAAAAACAGGAAAACATAATTTTAAAAAGTTTTAATTTGTTTCTAAAATTATAGGAAATTTATTTAAAATGAGTATATACTTTAATTTTCTTGAAAATGCTATAATATTTTTTATGTCAAGAATATTTATGCAAACACTTGAGATCATCTCTTGAGAAGCAAGAACAAATTTTCAAAATATTGAAAAAGTTTCGGAAATGCCAAATTTACAAATTTTTTAAATGTTTATTGTTAAAACAATGTGATGATTTTTTCAAATTTACTAAAGAAATATCAAAATTATGTTTGATATTTACGAATATGGACTAGGAAGACCAAAACTTACGAATAGCACTGGCACATGTGCGCTCCAATTTCTTGTTGGCAGGCCGTCGGGCCTGAAGCTGTATTCTCGCAGGCCTGCTCGTGATTCCGGTCTTCAAGTTCCTCAAAAATGAAGACATATATATATATTCAATAAACCCCAGGGCTAAAAACAAGAAGGCGTAGTTCAACAAAAACTAAGCCCGGTACCAGGCCCATACCACACTCAGTCCCGGAGGCTACCAATAATGTTATTAGAGCCTCGCTAGCAGGGTGGGGGGTCGAGGATCTCTAGGGACCATACCGCCGCGGATCTCAAACTTCTCGGGCAAGGGACAATGGCAGATACGGCGTCTGGATCGGGGCATGCTGTCTCCGATCTGGAAGCGATGATGGAAGAACTAGGGCTGACTGAGGATAACCTGCAAGATGTTGTGATTGAGGATGAGGAACTTCCGGCGGAGGCAACTCGTTGGATGGCGATCGCTAGGGTTCATACTGAAAAACCCTACAGTCAATACTGGTTTTTGAGAAACATGAAGATAGCATGGGACTTGGCGAAAGAGGTTAAGATATGACCCCTGGAAGAGAACCTATACACAATGCAATTTGGTTGTCTGGGCGATTGGGAGCGCGTGATGGAGGAGGGTCCATGGCAGTTCAAAGGGAAGGCAGTGGTTCTTGCGCCCTACGATGGCTTCACAAAGCCATCGACAATAGAGTTGAAAACGATTGACATATGGATGTAGATACATGACTTGGCGGACGGTTTCTTTCCCAAGATCAAAGCCCTATCCTCTACGGTAGGGGAGTTTATTTATGCTGAACCAAAATCACATGGTTTTGAAGGAAACTTTGCTCGGGTCTGTCTGAAGATTGATGTCACAAAGCCTCTCAAGACCGCTGTGTCGCTGGTGATCAGGAAAAAGGATGCACTTGAAAGGGTGATTTTCAGGGTGAAATATGAGCGTCTCCCTGACTGGTGTGCAGTTTGTGGATACCTCGGGCATTTGTTTAAACAATGTGGTGATGGAGTTCATGCACCAAAGGATTTAGTCTTCAAAGATCTCAGGGCAACTTGGTTCAGAGGACCAGGCAGAGGGCCCAGAAAAACTCAAATATGAAAATAATGAAATCCCCAACTCTCCGTGGGTCCTTGAGTTGCGTAGAATTTCTAGGATCAAACCAAAATGCAATAAAATATGATATGCAATGATGATCTAATGCATACATTTCAAATTGGAAATTTGGGATGTTACAAACCTACCCCCTTAAGACGAATCTCGCCCTCGAGATTCGGGTTGGCTAGAAAATAGGTGAGGGTGATCCTTCCGTAGGTCTTCCTCTCGTTCCCAGGTGGCTTCATCCTCAGTATGGTGGCTCCGCTGAACTTTACAGAACTTGATAACCTTGCTGCGTGTGACTCGGCTGGCAAAATCAAGAATCTTGTCTGGTTTCTCCTCGTAGGTCAAGTCGCTATCCAATTGAATCGCTTCCAGTGGCACTGTGTCTCTTAGAGGAATATCAACCTTCTCTTCAGACTCTTTAATCAAATCTTGTCCAAACAACTGACGGTCTCCAACTTCATCCCACAACAGTGGTGTCCTGCACCTCCTTCCGTACAATGCTTCGAAAGGGGCCATCTTCAAACTAGCTTGATAGCTGTTGTTGTAAGAGAACTCTGCATAAGGTAAATTTTCGTCCCAACTAGATCCATAGTCTAGCGCACAAGCTATCAACATATCCTCCAAAATCTGATTGACTCTCTCAGTCTGTCCATCTGTCTGCGGATGAAAAGCTGTACTGAACTCTAGTCTGGTTCCCAAAGTCTCATGCAACTGATTCCAAAACTTTGAGGTAAACTGGGTTCCTCTATTTGATACAATGGTCCTCGGAAATCCATGCAGACAAACAATTCTGGTCATGTAAATCTTTGCAACTTAGCACTGGTGTATGTGGTCTACACTGGGATGAAATGATCTACTTTCGTCAAACGATCGACTACAACCCTTACCGAGTCATAGCCTGAACAAGTTCCGGGCAATCCCGTGATAAAGTCCATGCCTAGTTTATGCCACTTCCATTCGGGTATCGACAATGGCTGTAACAATCCCGCTCGCTTCTGATGTTCTGCCTTCACTCTTTGACATACATCACAGACTGCTACATACTCCGCAATATCCTTCTTCATTCCGGTCCACCAGAAACTATCCTTCAAATCCAGATACATCTTGGTATTTCCTGGGTGAATCAAATATGGCGAATTGTGGGCCTCTTGCAGAATCAACTTCCTGATCTCCGGATCATTTGGCACATATACGCGGTCTTCAAACCATAGGGTATCGTGCTCATCTTCACTAAATCCTTTAGCTTTTCCTTTGCTCATCCTCTCTTTTATCTCAGCAATCTCCTTGTCCGTCTTTTGAGCTTCTCTGATCTTATCCATCAAAGTAGACTGAATCTCCAATGTTGTTACATAACCCCTCGGAACTATTTCCAAGCATAGCTCACGAAGATCCTCTGCTAACTCCTTGGGTAACTCTCCGGTCATGAGTGTATTGACATGACTCTTGCGGCTCAACGGATCGGCTAGTACGTTAGCCTTTCCGGGATGATAATGTAACTTCATATCATAATCCTTGATGAGCTCCAACCATCTCCTTTGCCCGAGATTCAACTCCTTCTGTGTGAAGATATACTTCAAACTCTTGTGATCCGTGTACACCTCACAATGATTTCCGATGAGAAAATGTCTCAATGTCTTCAACGCATGCACTACGGCTGCTAACTCCAAATCATGTGTAGAATAATTTAACTCATGGGGTTTAAGCTATCGTGAGGCATAAGATACAACTCTTCCTTCCTGCATAAGCACTGCTCCAAGTCCTCGACGAGAAGCATTGCAATACACATGGTAATCCTTGCGTTGATCTCGAAGAATCAACACTGGAGCTGTAACCAAGCGTTTCTTCAACTCCTGAAAACTGGCCTCACATTCCTCACTCCATTTGAACTTAGTGTCCTTCTTCAACAACTCTATCATGGGCTTTGCAATATTTGAGAAATTCTCAATGAACCTCCGGTAGTATCCTGCGAGTCCAAGAAAACTCCGGAACTCTCTAACTGACATGGGTGCTTCCCAATTTGTCAGAGTGATGACCTTGGTAGGGTCTACGGCTATTCCTTCTCCGGATATAACATGTCCTAGGAATCCAACTTCCTTCAACCAAAACTCACACTTGCTGAACTTGGTGTATAGCTGATGTTCTCTAAGATTCCCAAGTACCAAACGCAAATGCTCCTTATGCTCCTCTTCATTCTTCGAATAAACCAAAATATCATCAATGAACACCACGACGAACTTATCCAAAAACTCCAGAAACACCATGTTCATCATGTTCTTAAAATAGACAGGTGCGATAGTTAGACCAAATGACATAACGGTATACTCATATAGCCCGTACCTTGTGGTAAAAGCTGTCTTAGGTATATCATGCTCTCGAATCTTCAGCTGGTGGTACCCTGATCGCACATCGATCTTGGAAAATACCTTAGCTCCTTGCAGTTGGTCAAACAAGTCATTGATCATCGGCAGTGGGTACTTGTTCTTGATCGTCACCTCATTCAGTCCTCGATAATCAACAACCATCCTCAACGATCCATCCTTCTTCTCCACTAGAAGTACTGGTGATCCCCAATGTGACGAGCTTGGGCGAATATAACCTTTATACAGTAACTCCTTAATCTGTTTATTAATTTCCTCCAAATCCTTAGCGGGCATCCTATACGGTCTCTTAGATATTGGCCCTGTGCCTGGCAAAAGCTCAATCAGAAACTCAATGTCTCTATCTGGTGGCATGCCTGGCAACTCTTCTGGAAATACATCTGAGAAATCCTTCACCACTAGCACTTCCTCCTGTACAACTCCTGATAAGGAATTTACTTGAGTCCCATTCAGCACATGCCGGGATACATACTTGATCCTTCTTCCTTCTGGGGTGGTAAGCAAAATTGACTTACTGGCGCAGTCAATGTTCCCTCCATACTTCGATAACCAATCCATGCCTAATATCACATCCAGTCCTTGTGACTCCAATACTATTAGGTCTGAGGGAAACAGGTAGTTACCAATCCTTAATGGTAACCGATCACACCAAAGGTCAGCCATATACTCTGCTCCTGGTGAGGTTACTAACATGGGTGTCCTAAGGGTTTGGGTTGGCAGTTTAAACTTATTCACAAATCCCCTTGATATGTATGAATGCGATGCACCATTATCAAAAAGAACGATTGTAGTAAATGACTTAATCATAAACTTACCTATTACTGCATCGGGTTGCGCTTCAATATCCTCCATGCTAACGTGGTTCACTTGTCCCCTGTTGAAAGGGTTGGGCTTCTTCCCAGAGATTCCATTTCTCCATTGTTTGCTTCAGAACATTCTGTGGCATAATGTCCTGTAACGCCCCGGACCGATGTGCCAGGTGTCGTCCAGTTATTCGCTGTTGTTTCCTTGTCATTGCTTGCGTGTCATGCATTGCATAACATGTCATCATGTGCATTTCATTTGCATACGTGTTCGTCTCATGCTTCCGAGCATTTTCCTCGTTGTCCGTTTTGCAATTCGGCGCTCCGTTCTCCTCCGGTGGTCATTTCTACCTTCTTCTCGTGTGTCGGGATTAAACATTTCCGGATTGGACCGAGACTTGCCAAGTGGCCTTGGTTTACTACCGGTAGACCGCCTGTCAAGTTTCGTACCATTTGGACTTCGTTTGATGCTCCAACGGTTAACCGAGGGACCGAAAAGGCCTTGTGTGTGTTGCAGCCCAACACCCCTCCATTTTGGCCAAAAACCCACCTAAACCTCGTCCATCATCTCGGTCGTTCAATCACGATCGTGTGGCCGAAAACGACACCTCATTTGGATATTCCAAACTCCTTCTGCGTATAAATAATCATTCCCCCGTCCAAATCTGAGAGAGAGAATACCGTAACCCTAATCCGACTCGTTTCCCGTGCCCCAACAGTGCCACACGCAGCGTTCCACTGCACGGGCCACCAGATCCATCTCCGGCCCGCCCAAGCTCATCTGGGCCCGAGCGCACCGCCACCCGCGCCCGTCTCGCCGGAGTTTCCCCGCCGCTCGTCCCTGTCGTCGCCGGCAAGCTCCACCACCGGAGTTTTCCTCGGCATCCGCTCCACATCGCCGGATCTCGTAGCGCGCCACCGCCCGGCTGCCTCGCGTCGCTGCTCCTCTCGCCGGCTCTGCCGCACCGCGCCTCCCGCGCCGGCTCCCCGCTGCCCCGACTTGCTCCCCGCCGGATCTCGTCGAGGTGCGCCGCCATGGGAGACCCCGAGCTCCACCGCACCGGATCCCTCCTCCAGGAGCGTTGCCGTCGACCACCGCCGCCAGATCCGGGGTCCCCGTGCCCGGATCCGCTCGTTCCCGGATTTCCCCGGCCTCCTCCGCCCTTCCTTGCCCGCTCAGGCCGCTGCCCGCCGTCGTACGGGCACCGCCGCTGCTCCGGTCTCCCCGATCCAAGCGGGATCGGGAGGAGGACGACCAACCGCGTGGGCCTCCTCCAGCGCGACGCCTCGTGGGCCCGGCCTGCTGCTCCTGGCCCAGATCTTTGCCGGCCCGATCCACCACCGTTTTGGGCCAAGCTCATGGTGAGCTTTGACTCTATCCAGTGCCATGTGCATCGTTTAGTATCTTGCGCTCATGTGTTTTTTTTTTCTGGAAACGGCTAAGTCCTGAGATTTCAGATCGATGTGCCCATCTTCATCGCATCATAACTTTGCACCCGTAACTCCGTTTTGCGCGTGTAGCATATCAAAATGTTCGTCTCAAAGAGTGCATCATTTCATCTCATTGCATCATTTTCATTTGAGTTCATCTTGATTCCCAAAATGCTATTAGAAGAGTGCTATTTGAGTTAACTGTCAGATCTGCTGCATCAAATAGCTATTTGTCATTTTTGCCATGTTTAATGTGTGCTCGATATGCCCCTGAGCTCTACATGTGTTTCGTTATATGTTTTGCCATCTATCCAGTGGTGCAACCCATGTATTTTTGTGATGTGTATGGTGACTAGCACAAGCTTGCAAAGTGGAGCATTCGTTAATGCTGATTTCAGGGACTTAGCATTTCCACTAAGTCCTTGATCTGTTTATCTCTTATGGCCATATGTTCATGTTGTTTCCTAGTGATCCGTGCCTCTTTTGAGGATGATCAGTAAGGATGTTTTGTTAATCTTGTAGTGCTCTATCCATCCATGTCTTTGTTTGCAATTATGGAGCACCCTAGCTTGAGTCAATCGAGCTCTACTTTTGCTATTTCGTGAATCTGGGCAGATTGTCTACTTGTTAGCGATTTTGCCGAGGATGTTGTAGTTGATCCGTGCATGCTATGTTATTGTTCTTTCCATGTCTAGCTTGCATTTTGTGTATTCTTGATGAGTGTATGCTTAGATCTCCATGACTTGCTCTGTAGTGAGTGCATCGAGCTCATAAACATGCCTACTTGATATCTGTTTCAGCATGCTCCAGTTTTCACTAAGTCTGTGATCTGATTATGTTTTTGCCATGTTCACATGCTTGCAAATGTATTTTCTGATCCCTTTTGGCTCAAGATCACTAAGGGAATTTTGTTAAGCTCTTTGAGTATCTCCATGCCATGCTTTACTTTGCCATGTTCAGGTCCTGTAGCATATACACTAGTAGAAAACCGGGTAATAGCACCGGTTCGTAAGGGCCTTTAGTGCCGGTTATGGAACCGGCACTATTATTTCGGCACTAAAGCCCCCCCCCCTTTAGTACCGGTTCAGCACGAACCGGCGCTAAAGTGCCACCACGTGGCACGAGCCAGCTCCGGGGGCCGGGAGCCCTTTAGTACCGGTTGGTAAAACCAACCGGTACTAAATGGTTTGGGGAGTTTTTGGTTTTATGATTTTTTTCATTTAATTTTGTGTTTTCCATTTTAATTCTTTTTCGTTTGCTGATATTTTACGGTACTACACATTGTACATGTTATGCATATATATATATATAGAATTTCTAGTAGAACCAATCATATATATATAATCAATCATGTCTCACAAACCACCATATTAATTCACACATACACACATGTATAGCTATATACACAATTTCTCCTACATATGCATATGTTGCCTTCGGAGCCAGTGGCATTAGCCTGATTCGTGCCTTCGGAGCACGAGACAATTGGAAGTGGTTCATGACTTGGTCGATGGGGGCGGTAGCGGGTAATAGTATTCTCCCTTCGGATTTATGATCTAGTCGAGCAAAAATCCCGCTATTTCCTCTTGAAGTGCTTGTACGCGCTCCGTTGGTAGGAGCTTGTCCCGCACCTCATTGAACTGTTAAGAAGGAGATCAATATGCATGTGTATTAGTTGTGTGACTAGATATCGATAATGGTATAAAAATTGTGAATAGTGTTCTGACAAGCGTACCCATTCCTGTCTTTGAGATCTGCTCCTTTCGGACGCCATCATGCGAATGTTCTCGCAAACACAGTATGCACACATATCAGTCCCCTGCGCCTGCTTCAGGGCCTTTATTACGAGAATGGAATTTAATTTGATTAGATAATAATTAATCAAGCATGATAATTAAAGAGATGGCAGCTAGCTAGCTAGCTATAGTACTACTTAATTACTTACCTTGGATCGAAACAATTTTAGCTGTGGTTTCCATTCGCCTTCCGTGACGCTGATGAACCTTGCCCAAGCCCTGCCCGCCGACAAAGAAAATGAATAAAGGGGTTATTAAATAGTTCATATCATGAAATGACGAACTAAATAGGCCGAGATATGTAGTTATAAATAATGATTGAAATTACCTATTGACTATCCCATACAAGATGTTGTAGTTAGCTTTTGCTGTGAGTAGCGAGTCCAGTATTTCAACTGTTCTGGCGTCAACTTTAATGATACACAAGATCCAGTGAAATCTGCATGCACACACGTTTGCATGTCTTAATTAAGCGGGCATATGTAAGCAAAAACATGTAGCTACCTAGTAGGCAAAAACAGAGAATTTGTAGTACAAGAAAGTGTGACTCACTCGAAGTTGTAAGGAAGTAGTATATCTTCATTGTATTTGAGGCGCTTCAAGAACTCTAGCATGCTGTCCTCTACCTCTTTTTCATAATATGGATCTAATTTCCATGTGTATTCATTAACGGTGTTTGGGTCAATGAACCCAATGCCATAGCGTCCACCTTTTCTCATTTCATACATCTTCATCCTGCATAATACCACAGAAAAGAATATAGTGAGGATAATTACACGTAATGATTGATCAAAAGGATCACTACAGCTAGCTTGAGACTTAAATTACAGAAAGAAATCACTTACAGACAATAGCAACTGACGATAGATTTGTCGAGTGCGTCTTGATTGTATAATTGAAACAGTTCAGAATACTCAACGGCCACAACTTTCTCATGGTAGTAATCATCCTTCTTGACATATACCATGAGGGACTCTCGATCGGATCTCTTGCTAATGTCCATGTACCATTGATGCAATTCATACATTCTCGTTGGGAGCTTCTTGACATCTTCTGGCTCGACCAAAGGTTGGCCCCGGACAAATTTCTGTTTTATTTCCTCCTCTGTAATCGGAGGCATGTCCTCGATCTCGAGGAGTTGTCCAACAGTGATCTTGAGTTCTTCAGCCTGCATTATATGCTCCTGGGTTATTACCACATCGCCCACCTCGGAAACGTAAACTGTTTGGCCACAATAATATTGGGCGCGCGTACTATCATGTGTTGTTGGCGGCACAACAAGCGGGGGGATCGATTGCGCCGCCTGTTTTCCCAGCTGGGCAACGGTTTTCCCGCTTTTTTGACAGCTGCTTGTTGTTTGCTCGAGCTCGAGCTCGCCTCCTTCTGTAGACGTTGTGGATGTAACTTCCTGATGTGGCGCTCATAGTCTGAGTCAACAGGCTTAGGAGCTGGTGGTTGAGCCATACGAATGAAGTGGTCAACTACTTCCACATGCACTTTCTCCCTTGGCGGCGGTGGCGGTTTTGGTCCAAAATGGGCGTCGACTTCTGCCCGCACTATGGCATTGGTTTGCTCCTCGGTCCTATCGTAAGCCCCCACAGGAAGAGGAGTACTGAGGTTTGGACCATATTTATATCGCTTGGCTCCGCCTGTACTTCCTGTACTATGACCTCGACTCGTACCGCTACGCACCATAGCTGCGGGGTGTCTCTTCTGCGATTGCTGAGGCGGCGGAGATGGCTGACGGGGCTGAGTTGGACGAGGAGGAGTGGCCTGATGCTGTGCCGGACTTGGAGGAGGAGTGGACGTCTGACGCTGTGTTGGACTTGGAGGAGGAGTGGCCTGACACTTTGCCGGACTTGGAGGAGGAGGAGTGGCCTCACGCGTTGGTGGACTTGGAGGAGCGGGAGTCTGCTGACTCGGTGGCAGACTTCGACGAGGAGTCGGGTGACGCGGTGTCGGTGGCCTTCGAAAAATGATGCAATCCTTTCTCCATAGGATGATACGATGTTTGGCATCTCCGAGTGTGTGCTCCTCGTCACCTCCAGGAATGTCAAGATCTAGCCCCGAATATTGGTCCGCCACCTCATCAACCAAGACACGAGCATAGCCCGCTGGAATCGGGTTGCAATGGAAGGTTGCCTCGGGGGAATTTGAAAAAGCAACGGCGTCCGCCACCTTCATGGATATGTTCTTCATTTTGAAGTGTAGCTCGCAGTTAGTGTTCTCCGTGATGTCATCCACGGGGTATCTATCCAGCACTACTGCGTCGCCCGGGGCGGAACCCACGCTGCTTCTCGGCATGGATGGGGCGGTGGTATCCAAGGCTGGATCATCCGCTAGCTGCTGCAGCTGCTGAGACCCACTTTGCTGGCTAAGTGAGTCGATCTGCTCCTGCTGCCGCTGGAATTTAGCTGCCAATTCCGCTTGACTTGCTTCTAGGCCTTGAAGGCGTTCATAGTCCCGCTTCCTCTGCTCCTCCTCCATCTTCCTCTTCTTGTCCTCCGCAATCTTCTTTCTCGCACGGGTTCTGTAGTCCGCGTTCCAGTCCGAAAACCCCTCATACCACGGAATAGCGCCCTTGCCTCGTGTTCTTCCCGGGTGTTCAGGATTTCCCAGGGCATGCGTAAGCTCGTCGTTCTCTCTGTTGGGCTGGAACACCCCCGATCGAGCCTCTTCTATTGCAACAAGTAGCGCATCCTCGGCTCCCTACAGACATGCCTTCCTCGAAACATTGCCTGTCTTCGGGTCCAACCCCCCCCCCCATGCGCATAGAACAAAGTCCTGCACCTGGGGGGCCAGTTCTTAGTAACCGGAGTGACACTTGCATCCTCCATCTCTTTCTCAGACTTATCCCACTTAGGGCATTGCCACCGCGTAGCCACCTGGCCCCAGCTTATGGAACTTATCCTTTTTTCCGGCATTGGCCTTGTTTATTCTCGACCATTCCTTAGCTAATTCTGAATCCTTGAATTTCACGAAATCGTCCCAATGAGCACTTTGATTCTCTAGTATCCCCTTGAATACTGGAGTCTTCCTTCCTCCCTTGACGTACTTCTCCCACGTCATTCTCTTGCGGTTCTTGAATGCAACCGCCATCTTCCTAAAAGCAGCGTCCTTGACTTTCCGCACATCTACTTCTGTGATATTATCTGGTAGGGTGAAATGTTCCATGAGAGTATCCCAAAGCAGTTTTTTTGATTGTCGTCGACAAAAGTAACATCTGGACTTGGCTTCACTGGCTTTCTCCATTCTTGAAGGGAGATCGGGAGTAGGTCCTTCACAAGAACTCCGCACTGACGAATGAGCTTGTCCGCAATCTTCTTAGGCGCTAATGGTTCGCCATTAGGTTTGAATGCCTCGATATTGTACTTTACGCCCTCCTTCAACTTTTTGTTCGGGCCTCGTTTCGTCCTTTTGCTCGATCCGGATGGCTGAAAGAAGAAAGATCGATTCGTTAATATATCTTCAACTCATTTAAAACATGCGATGATCACCAGATTCCTGCTTATATAAATATATATACCTCGTCGTAGTTCATGACTTCATCTTCTCGGTCGTCGTGATCGAATATCATATCACCCTCTCCGGTGTTGTTTAGAAATTCGGAGCCGTCAAAATCTTCTTCATTCTGATCATCATCTGGCCCGCGTATGATATCGAACATGGTCTGTTCTCTCTCTCTCTGTCGGTATTGTCCGCCATAGCTTTTATTTAACTATGCCAAAAGAAATATAAAACAATTTAGTATAATCTCGATTAATAGATATAATCTCGAATAAATTGTCTTGTATAATAGATATAATCTCGAATACATCATCTCGAATAATAGATTTAATCTCGAATACGTCGTCTCGAATAATAGATATAATCTCAGTACATCATCTCGAATAATAGATATATATAGTATCGAATACATCGTCTCGAATAATATATCACTAGCTAGCTAGCTAATAAAGATCGAATACTACAGAGTAATCTAGGCCACTCGCGGTTCCTGAGGTGCGGGCGGTGGACACCCAAAGAGAAGGAACCATCACTGGATCATAGCTCGGGTGATCTCCCCAAAGAACCTGCCAGGTATTGGAGAACCTGACGTCCATAGCAGCCATGTAGCGAGGGACGTGCTCGTCCTCCTCCCTGACACGGCGACGTACCACCTCCGGCGGGGCCGGCTCCCTCCGCACCGAAAGTGGCCCACGCGAATGCCACCAAAGGAGATGAGGGTCGACGACGGGACCCGGGGCCGGGTTCCTCACCAAGCGTCGCGCCCCTGAAGGTAGCACCTGCCAGTGCCAGCCCGGCGGAGCCCAGTCCCGGACATGGGTCCTCTGAAGTAGGACGTCGTCGCGAACGGGTTGACGGCGAGGATGCGGGCCGGGCATCGTCGACAACAAATACTATATGCAAATTAAATGTAACACTAATTATGCTATCATTGCATATGTCAAAATTCTATATGCTATTTCATACTAACTAAGCATCTAACACTAAAAACAGAAAAAACAACTTCTATACATCCATTAAAAATAGAAAAACAACATTATATAAAAAAATTCCATACTAATTAAACACTAATTATATCCGGGCTCACTAAAAACACTAAGCATCTAACACTAAGCATCTAACACTAAGCATTGCATATGTCAAAATTCTGTATATATATATATGCTATTCCATACTAATTAAACACTAAGCATCGATCTAATTAACACCAAAAATAGTGTGTGTGTGTTCATCATGCATGCTTGTGTGTGTATATATGGGCTCGGGGGCGGCGCCCATGGTGGCCACCGGGGGCGAGGGAGAGGGGTTAGAGGGGGAGAGCTCACAGCGGGGCGACGGCGACGGCGAGGCGACGGCCCGGGGCGGCGACGGGCCGGGGCGTGACGGGGGCGCGGCGACGCGGGGACGGCGCGAGGACGGGCCCGGGGCGGCGACGAAGACGAGGGCGGCGACGGCGACGGGGGCGGCGATGGGGATGAGGGCGGCGACGAGGATGGGGGTGGCGACGGCAACGGCACGCGACGGGGGCGGCGTAGGACGGGGGCGGCGACGGCGTCGAACGATCGGGAAGAAAACAGAGGGAGAATGAAATTTTGCGAAGTGCTGTATATATAGAAGCCACCTTTAGTACCGGTTGGAGCCACCAACCAGTACTAAAGGCCTATTTTGGCCAGGCCAAGCAGCGGGAAGGGCAGGCCTTTAGTACCGGGTGGTGGTTCCAACCGGTACTAAAGACCCCCCCTTTAGTACCGGTTGGTGCCATGAACCGGTACTAAAGGGGGTGCGCTGGCGCAGGTGCGGTGCGCAAGTTTAGTCCCACATCGCTAGCCGAGGGGCGACCGCACTGGTTTATAAACCCCCGTGCGGTAGCTCTCTCGAGCTCCTCTCCAAAGCAGGCCTACTGGGCCTACATGTTCTATGCTGCCCTGTGGGGCCTATTGGGCTTGCGGGCCTGCATCCTGGCCAAATAACAGGTTGGGTTTCTAGTCGTATGCAGGCCGCTGTGGCCCAGTAGGTGGGCTTTTTTTTCATTTAGTTTTTTCTTTTCTGCTTTATTTATTTTGTTTTATTTATTTTTAGTTGTTTTTTGTTGTATTTAGAGTTTCTTTGTGAATATTTTTGATAGTTTTTAGAAACTTTCGGTTAGTGCCGGTAGTTTTTAAATTTGAATAGTTTATATTTTGAATTATTTGAAATTTGTGTGAATCACTAGTTTGTGAATAACTTAACTTTAAAAATACATTTTCCAGTGATTCTTTTTTGTTGTTTAATATTAGTGTGTTTTATCATTATATTCAATTTGGTAATGCTTAAGTTATTTAAAAAATGAAATGACTTTGTAACGGATGAGTTTTCGTCCGAAACCCTGATACTTCGAAACAGATTGACCATTTTGTACACGAAGTGCATTAAGTTTTTGCGGTAACCCTCTCTACTTTTTTGCACATGCTATGTGGGTGAAATTATGATGCCATGCCAACTTTCATCCTTTTCTGAGTTCATTTGAAATGCTTTTCAACTTCAGGGTCATTTAGCTGAAAAAAACAGTAAATGCATGAAAGAATTTGCTTGCATCCCAGATCACATCCCAGATCTTTGGGTGTGAAACTTTTTCTTCGCGTCTGTCCCTTTGCGTCGTAGCCATGGAAAATCTTCATCATTTAACGGGATGCTCGGGTCAATATTCACTGTGAATGGAGCAATTTCATCAAACTTTTCATAATCTTCTGATTTGTCTGTCTTGTCATCCACTCCCACGATGTTTCTCTTCCCAGAAAGAACTATGTGCCGCTTTGGCTCATCGTACGATGCATTCGCTTCCTTATCTTTTCTTTTTCTTGGCTTGGTAGACATGTCCTTCACATAGAAAACCTGTGCCACATCATTGGCTAGGACGAATGGTTCGTCTACATACGCAAGATTGTTGAGGTCCACTGTTGTCATTCTGTACTGCGGGTCTTCCGTTACCCCGCCTCGTGTCATATTGACCCATTTGCACCGAAACAAAGGGACCTTCAAACCACGTCGATAGTCAAGTTCCCATATGTCCTGTATATAACCATAATATGTTTCCTTTCCCGTCTTGGTTTCTGCATCAAAGCGGACACCACTGTTTTGGTTGGTGCTCTTCTTATCTTGGGCGATCGTGTAAAATGTATTACCATTTATCTCGTACCCTTTGAAAGTCATTATATTCGAAGATGGTAACTGGGACAGCAAGTACAGGTCATCTTCAATAGAGGTGTCATGCATGGTACGTGCTTGCAACCAGCTGGCGAAACTCCTGGTTTGTTCACGTGTAATCCAGTCATCAGACCGCTCCGGGTGTTTGGAGCGTAGCAAATTCTTGTGTTCATCCATATACAGAGCCACCAAGGCGGAATTCTGTAGAACTGTGTAGTGTGCTTCAGTGAGAGAATGTCCGTCCATACATATTATTTGTTCCCCTCCTAGCGTGCCTTTTCCATCCAGTCTGCCCTTATGCCGCGATTCAGGAACACCAATCGGCTTAAGGTCAGGAATAAAGTCAATACAAAACTCAATGACCTCCTCATTTTGACGGCCCTTGGAGATGCTTCCTTCTGGCCTAGCACGGTTATGAACATATTTCTTTAAGACTCCCATGAACCTCTCAAAGGGGAACATATTGTGTAGAAATACAGGACCCAAAACGTTAATCTCTTCGCATAGGTGAACTAGGACGTGCGTCATGATGTTGAAGAAGGATGGTGGGAACACCAACTTGAAACTGACAAGACATTGCACCAAATCATTCTATAACCTTGGTATGATTTCTGGATCGATTACCTTCTGAGAGATTGCATTGAGAAATGCACATAGCTTCACAATGGCTAATCGAACGTTCTCCGATAGAAGCCCCCTCAATGCAACCGGAAGCAGTTGCGTCATAATCACGTGGCAGTCATGAGACTTTAGGTTCTGGAACTTTTTCTCTGCCATGTTTATTATTCCCTTTATATTCGACGAGAAGCCAGACGATACCTTAATACTGAGCAGGCATTCAAAGAAGATTTCCTTCTCTTCTTTGGTAAGAGCGTAGTTTGCATGACCCTGATGTATGCCGTCTTTTCCGTGCATACGTTGCTGGTCCTCCCGTGCCTCAGGTGTATCTTTTGTCTTCCCATACACGCCCAAGAAGCCAAGAAGGGTCACACAAAGATTCTTCGTCACGTGCATCACATCGATTGCGGAGCGGACCTCGAGGTCTTTCCAATAGGGCAGGTCCCAAAATATAGATTTCTTCTTCCACATGGGTGAGCGTCCGTCAGCGTCATTCGGAACAGGTTCTCCACCAGGACCCTTTCCAAAGACCACCTTCAAATCCTTGACCATATCATGTACATCAGCACCAGTACAGTGGCGAGGCTTCGTCCGGTGATCCGCCTCACCTTTTAAATGCTTGCCTTTCTTTCTTACGGGATGCCTGCTCGGAAGAAATCGACGATGTCCCAGGTACACATTCTTCTTACAATTAGCCAAATATATACTGTCGGCATCGTCCAAACAGTGCGTGCATGCGCGGTATCCCTTGTTTGTCTGTCCTGAAAGGTTACTGAGAGCAGGCCAATCATTGATGGTCACGAACAGCAATGCCTTTAGGTCAAATTCTTCCCCCATGTGCTCATCCCACGCACGTACACCTGTTCCATTCCACAGTTGTAAGAGTTCTTCAACTAATGGCCTTAGGTACACATCAATGTCGTTGCCGGGTTGCTTAGGGCCTTGGATGAGCACTGGCATCATAATGAACTTCCGCTTCATGCACAACCAAGGTGGAAGGTTATATAAACATAGAGTCACAGGCCAGGTGCTATGGTTGCTGCTCTGCTCCCCAAAAGGATTAATGCCATCTGCGCTTAGACCAAACCATACGCTCCTTGCGTCATCTGCAAACTCCTTCCCGTACTTTCTTTCGATTTTTCTCCACTGCGACCCGTCAGCGGGTACTCTCAACTTTCCGTCTTTCTTACGGTCTTCTCTGTGCCATCGCATCGCCTTGGCATGCTCTTTGTTTTGGAACAAACGTTTCAACTGTGGTATTATAGGAGCATACCACATCACCTTGGCAGGAATCTTCTTCCTGGGGCGCCGGCCCTCGACATCACCAGGGTCATCGCGGCAGATCTTATAGCGCAATGCACCACATACCAGGCAAGCGTTCAAATCCTCGTACTCACCGCGGTAGAGGATGCAATCATTAGGGCATGCATGTATCTTCTGCACCTCTAACCCTAGAGGGCAGACGGCCTTCTTTGCTTCATATGTACTCTCGGGCAATTCGTTGTCCTTTCGAAGCATATCCTTTATCATTACCAGCAACTTTCCAAATCCCTTGTCAGATACACCATTCTCTGCCTTCCATTGCAGCAAATCCAGAGTGGTGCCCAGCTTTTTCTTGTCACCTACGCAATTCGGGCACAACAATTTTTTGTGATCCTCTAACATGCGCTGCAACTTCTTCTTCTCCAAATCACTTGCGCAGTTTCTCTTTGCATCGGCAATGGCCCGACCTAGATCATCAACGGGCTCATCTGATGCCTCTTCTTTAGCTTCTTCCCACATTGCCGGCTCAGCTTCTTCCCGCATTACCGGCTCAGCTTCTTCCCCCATTGTTATATCATCGTATTCAGGGAATCCATGGCCAGGATAGCTGTCGTCGTCCTCTTCTTCTTCATTGTCTTCCATCATAACCCCTCTTTCTCCGTGCTTGGTCCAAACATTATAATGGGGCATGAAACCAGACTTAAACAGGTGGACGTGAATGGTTCTTGACGTAGAGTAATTGTGACCATTCTTACAGCGAGCACATGGACAAGGCATAAAACCATCCGCCCGCTTGTTTGCCTCAGCCGCAAGCAGAAAAGTATGCACGCCATTAATGAACTCGGGAGAGCATCGGTCATCGTACATCCATTGCCGGCTCATCTTCATTACACAACACCGAATAGACCAAATTAATACAAGTTCATACAATTAATACAAGTTCATACATAAAGTTCATACAACACTTAAATCCAACAAACAAATAACTCTCTAGCTAAAGCATTTAAATGCAACAACAAATATGATCAAGATCGCAACTAAGGTAACAATGGATCCAACAGCATAATGATACCAAGCCTCACTATCGATGGCATATTTTCTAATCTTTCTAATCTTCAAGCGCATTTTCTCCATCTTGATCTTGTGATCATCGACGACATCGGCAACATGCAACTCCAATTCCATCTTCTCCCCCTCAATTCTTTTCAATTTTTCTTTCAAGTACTCGTTTTCTCTTTCAACTAAATTTAACCTCTCGGCAATAGGGTCGGTTGGAATTTCCGGTTCACATACCTCCTAGAAAAAATTTCTATGTCAACTTGATGGGCATAATTTGTCATAAACACGAAATGCAACTAGTTTTAAAAGAGAATATACATACCACATCCGAATCATAACAAGGACTAGGGCCGACGGGGACGGATATCAAAACCATGGCACTATATGTATAACAAACAACGTACGGGTAAGATAATTATACGAGTAACTATATATCCAAATCACACAAACATCAATTTTTATATAAAATTTCATGAACAAGAGGCTCACCACAAGGTGGTGCCGGCAACGGGACGGTGCGGGCGATCGACGGTGGCTACGATGGAGATTTAGAAGGCACTAAGTAAACCACACCTACATATGCAAACTAAGTGTTATTTTTGACCTCAAATTGCATATAAATCAAATACTAGCACATATATATATCCTCCCAAATTAATCACTATATAAACCAATGCAAGAGCTAATCTAGCAATGAGAGATGAAAGGACAAAGTTGCTAACCTTTGTGATCATTTGAATGGATGAGGGCCTTCAAATCTTGACAAATTTTGGGCAAATTTTGTGATGAACTCGAGAGGAAGAAGGGAAGAACAGAGAGGGAGAGGGGAAAGGGGGAAGAACAGAGTGCTGGTGGACGAAGGGTTTATATAGGACGACCTTTAGTACTGGTTCGTGCCAAGAACCGGTACTAAAGGGGCTGGAGGGGCCCCATTCTGTCAACATCCTGCCACCACTCTCATTAGTACCGGTTCGTGGCACGAACCGGTGCTAAAGGTTCGCCACGAACCGGTACTAATGATGGAGGCCCGGCTAGCCGTTGGAACCGGCACTAATGTATACATTAGTGCCGGCTCAAATACAAACCGGCACTAATGTGCTTCACGTTTGACCCTTTTTCTACTAGTGATAGTTTTGTTGCTCCAAAGTGTGCTATCTGATCTGAAATTCCAGACAAGTGTTAATTTCACTAAGTCTGAGATCTGTTTGCCAAATGCATTTTTGCCATGCTTGTTTGAACCTGTTAATGGATGAATTGGCCGTAGCTCAGTGTTCATCTTTTGTTAAGCATCATGAATGGATCCCTGCCATGTATTTTGTTGCCATGCTTGAGTGCTGTAGCATGTTCATTTTGTTGCATTTAGATGGCTACTTGCTGTATATCGTAGACCGGTGCCATATTTGAATTGCTTGCCATTTCCAAACCATAACTCTGATTCCGGTGATCTTTATATCGTTTTCAAGCGATTTCATCTCACCTTTCCAATGGCACACTTGGATTTCCAAGTTGAGGCCAGGTTCCATCTTTCCTTTGCAAATCATGCATACGCATCGCATACCGCATTCCGCATATCATACCATGTTCATGTGTTGGTTGTTTACTATGTTGTGTGCTTCTTTCCGGTGTTTGCTTCTTCAGGTTGGATCCGGTAACGTCGTGTTTGTGAGGACCCGTTCGTCTACGTCCGTTTGTCTTCTTCATGGACTCGTTCTTCTTCCTTGCAGGATTTCAGGCAAGATGATCATACCCTCGAAATCACTTCTATCTTTGCTTGCTAGTTGCTCGCTCTTTTGCTATGCCTATGCTGCGATACCTACCACTTGCTTATCATGCCACCCATATCGTTGAACCAAGCCTCTAACCCACCTTGTCCTAGCAAACCGTTGTTTGGCTATGTTACCGCTTTGCTTAGCCCCTCTTATAGCGTTGTTAGTTGCAGGTGAAGATTGAAGTTTGTTCCTTGTTGGAACATGGGGATGTTGTTCCTTGTTGGAACATGTTTACTTGTTGGGATATCACAATATATCTTATTTTATTAATGCATCTATATACTTGGTAAAGGGTGGAAGGCTCGGCCTTATGCCTGGTGTTTTGTTCCACTCTTGCCGCCCTAGTTTCCGTCATATCGGTGTTATGTTCCCGGATTTTGCGTTCCTTACGCGGTTAGGTAATAATGGGAACCCCTTGACAGTTCGCCTTGAGTAAAACTCTTCCAGCAATGCCCAACATTGGTTTTGCCATTCGCCACCTAGCCTTTTCTTTTCCCTTGGGGGTCATGCACCCAAGGGTTATCATTATTTTACCCCCCCGGGCCAGTGCTCCTCTGAGTGTTGGTCCACCTGTCAGCTGCCGGTGGCCACCAGGGGCAACTCTGGGCTGGCCTGCCCGTACCTAAGACAATATGAGTGTGCCCTGAGAAAGAGATATGTGTAGCTCCAATCGGGATTTTTCGGCACATTCGGGCGGTGTTGCTGGTTTAATTTTACCCTGTCGAAATGTCTTGTACAACCGGGATACCGAGTCTGATCGGAATGTCTCGGGAGGAGGCCTATTCCTTTGTTGACCATGAGAGCTTGTCATGGGCTAAGTTGGGACACCCCTGCAGGGATTTGAACTGTCGAAAGCCGTGCCCGCGGTTATGGGCAGATGGGAATTTGTTAATGTCCGGTTGTAGATAACTTGAACCTTAACCTAATTAAAATGAATCAACTGTGTGAGTTACCGTGATGGTCTCTTCTCGGCGGAGTCCGGGAAGTGAACACGGTGTTGGAGTTATGTTTGACGTAGGTTGTTATAGGATCACTTCTTGATCATACTTTTATCGATCGTGCTTTGCCTTCTCTTGTCACTCTCATTTGCGTATGTTAGCCACCATATATGCTAGTCGTTTGCTGCAGCTCCACCTCATACCTTTTACCTTACCCATAAGCTTAAATAGTCTTGATCGCGAGGGTGTGAGATTGTTGAGTCCCCGTGACTCATAGATACTTCCAAAACCAGTTTGCAGGTGCCGATGAGACTGAGCAGATGACGCAACCAAGCTCAGGAGGATCTCGATGAAGATCTTGTCCTTTGTGTTGTTTCGTTCTAGTTGATCAGCAGTGGAGCCCAGTTGGGGTCGATCGGGGACCGTGTCGCTTTTGGGGTTCCTCTTTTATTTTGGTTCCATAGCCGGACCTTGATTGTATCTGGTTGATGTAATGCTTTATTCATGTAATTGTGTGAAGTGGCGATTGCAAGCCAACTATGTATCTCTTTCCCTTATGTATTACATGGGTTGTGTGAAGATTACCTCACTTGCGACATTGCTTTCAATGCGGTTATGCCTCTAAGCCGTGCTTCAACACGTAGGAGATATAGCCGCATCGAGGACGTTACATGTCCGTTCTTCCCGCACTTGAAACAAGT
This sequence comes from Triticum monococcum, assembly GCA_034509565.1. Classification (NCBI taxonomy): domain Eukaryota; kingdom Viridiplantae; phylum Streptophyta; class Magnoliopsida; order Poales; family Poaceae; genus Triticum; species Triticum monococcum. The sequence continues at coordinate 578,187,737 of CM067845.1, forward strand.
AATGTGACTTAAATCCTTCTTGGCGGGCGTTGTAGGGTGGGTACGGTTTTGGCTGTTGCTTCCTCCATTACCATTTCCATTCCTGGGGCCACAATGGTTGTGCGTAGTCCCTCCATTGTGGTTGTGACCTCCATGGTTATGCTGAAGGGGTCCTCCCAAGTTTGGGGTAAAACGGGGTCTCTGCTGAGCTCCAGAATTATACTTCCCGTGTCCATACTTCCTCTTATGGTTGTCAATCTGCTGCTGCTTCCCTTCAATCATGAGAGCTCTATCTACCAACTGTTGGTAGTTATTAAAGGTTGCTACCATCAACTGCATGCTTAGCTCATCATTCAGTCCCTCGAGAAACTTCTCCTGTTTAGCTGCATTCGTAGCAACGTCATCTGAGGCATAACGTGCTAGCTTACTAAAGTCATCCACATACTGGCCAATGGTGCGTCCTCCTTGGCATAAGTTGCAAAACTCATGCTTCTTCATGGCCATAGCTCCTGCTGATACATGGGTAGTGCGAAAAGCCCGCTGAAACTGGTCCCATGTAACAGCGTCGATGGGATAGGTGACAGTGTAATTCTCCCACCATGCTGCTACGGGTCCATCAAGATGATGTGAGGCAAAACGCACTCTTTCCGCATCTGTGCATCCTGCAGTGGTCAACTCCCTTCCAATCTTGCGAGCCAATCATCTGCAACTATCGGCTCGGTGCAACTAGAGAACACCGGCGGATTCAGCCTTAGAAAATGAGCTAAGTGATCAACAGGTGGTGGTGGTGGGTTGTTGTTATTGTTGTTGTTCCCCTGATTCTGATTCTGGACTAGTATCTGCATCAATGCATTCTGCTGCTGGATCAACTGGGTGAGCTTCGGTGGGAAAGCAAATCCATTGTCGCGTCTCGGAGGCATCTGATGGGTTTAGAAAAGATGAGAAAACAGAGTAGAATGGGGTCTAGGGGGAAAACACTACCCATATGCACATGAGACGAACACAAACATATCACTTCAATCAATTGAAACAAGGGCATACAATCGATCTAACTATCGTTACAAAAGTGCTCGGACTATACTATATACATGGGGGAATTCTACTACTGATATGGTGGTCGACTAGAAATATTGATCGATGGAAGACTCCATAATATCCGCTCCAGCTTCAGCAACAAAAGTGCTCGGACTATACTATATACATGGGGGAATTCTACTATTGATATGGTGGTCGACTAGAAATATTGATCGATGGAAGACTCCATAATATCTACTTCAGCTTCAGCAACAGTCATCATCGCTATCATCAGGGTCCGAGTCGGTGTCGCCGATGATGATGTAGTTCTCCGGGCAAGTGGAATCATCATCTTCTCCTCCTGGTGCGGGGTCTCCCATGAATACTCCTAGCTTCTTTGTCAGATCATCATTCATCTCCACTAGTATCGTCATTTCCTCCTCGTATCCATCGCGTGTAGACTTGAGTTCTTCCTCCAGCTCCGTGATCCTGGTCATTGCCTTCTTCAGATCTATCATGCCTGCACACATCTGGTTCTCCTGGCGACGAATGTGCTGGTTTAACTCTTGGATGAAAGCGACAATAGATCTATCCTTCCTGGTGCTGATCATCTCCAATTGCTCATCTCGGTGCCCACAAATATGGTAGATAGTATCCTTGATATCCTTGTGGTAAACTCCTCCAATGCGTCCCATGGTGATGTGGGCTACCATGCTCTTGCCTAAACTCCAGGTGGGTGCATCAAAGGAAAACTCTATGAGCTCAGTGACTGGCATGAACGTCCTTCATGGAACTTGAACTTGGATCATCCAGTGCTCCACTTCTGGTAAAGTGGCGTTGTAGGTCCCGGTGAAGCTTGGTATTCCGATGTTCAGGTATTTAGTGACTTCATTCAAGTGTCGTCCAAAGGATGTGTCTTCATCTGGTTGTGCAAACTTGTTCCTCGTGTCCGCCATCCTAACGAGTGGAAAAGGGAGAGGAGTCAGAAATGAGAAGAGAGTAGTGATCTAGGGTTTTAGCTTAGTGGTCGTGTCCTATAGTCAGCGTGTGCTCTGATACCATCTTGTAGCGATCAGATCTCAAACTGTCCGATCTCTGTGCATCAGTGTCATCCCTGGATCGGTAATGCTGACACGCACAGTACTTGAGGATTTATAACAGAGTAGCAATCACACACTTATTACATCGAATGTCTCAAAAGAGAACTTAAAACAATAAATATGGCTTAAAGCCATCTAATACGATAACAGCGGAAGGCTTGGAAGATAAAATGAGTCCATCAACTCCAACGGCATCACTGAGTGAAAGACAACGATCTATAGCTCCTTACTCGTTGTCTGAAAAGTCTGCAACATGAACGTTGCAGCCCGAAATGGGTCAGCACATGGAATACGCTGGCAAAGTAACACAAGAGAATAACGAACAAAATAATTACTATCACCACATGCATAAATGGCTGGTGGAGGCTGTATGGTTAATAAGTTTTTTGCGAAAAGCCAACTTTTCCCTACAACAAAGGAATAAATTTATTTAACTATCATGGTAGTTGTTAAACATTGAGAAGGTTCCTCCAACTTAATCCCAATTAAACATCATCATTAAACCCAATCAAATTATATTAAGAGTGATGAGATCAATCATGATAATCCAAGAATCAGATACTCAAGATGTCCATAACCGGGGACACGGCTAACCATGATTAGTTTATGCACTCTATAGAGGTTTGCGCACTTTTCCCCACAAGACTCGAATACATCCATGGTCGGAGATTCGAGACACCGTCTTTCTGAAGCATTAACTCTCTACTCTAGGTAGACTATACCACCTACAACCCACTACATCTTCTAGTCTACCTCTTCAAGAGCTTCACGCAACTTACTCAACTATGCTAGAGCCCATAATAGCTTGTGGTTGCATGAAGGAAATATGCCCTAGAGGCAATAATAAAGTTATTATTTATTTCCTTATATCATGATAAATGTTTATTATTCATGCTAGAATTGTATTAACCGGAAACATAATACATGTGTGAATACATAGACAAACAGAGTGTCACTAGTATGCCTCTACTTGACTAGCTCGTTAATCAAAGATGATTATGTTTCCTAACCATGGACAAAGAGTTGTTATTTGATTAACGGGATCACATCATTAGGTGAACGATCTGATTGACATGACCCATTCCATTAGCTTAGCACCCGATCGTTTAGTATGTTGCTATTGCTTTCTTCATGACTTATACATGTTCCTATGACTATGAGATTATGCAACTCCCGTTTGCCGGAGGAACACTTTGTGTTCTACCAAATGTCACAACGTAACTGGGTGATTATAAAGGTGCTCTACAGGTGTCTCCAAAGGTACATGTTGGGTTGGCGTATTTCGAGATTAGGATTTGTCACTCCGATTGTTGGAGAGGTATCTCTGGGCCCTCTCGGTAATGCACATCACATAAGCCTTGCAAGAATTGCAACTAATGAGTTAGTTGAGAGATGATGTATTACGGAACGAGTAAAGAGACTTGCCGGTAACGAGATTGAACTAGGTATTGAGATACCGACGATCGAATCTCGGGCAAGTAACATACTGATGACAAAGGGAACAACGTATATTGTTATGCGGTCTGACCGATAAAGATCTTCATAGAATATGTAGGAACCAATATGAGCATCTAGGTTCCGCTATTGGTTATTGACCGGAGACGTGTCTCGGTCATGTCTACATTGTTCGCGAACCATAGGGTCCGCACGCTTAACGTTACGATGACAGTTTCATTACGAGTTATGTATTTTGATGTACCGAAGGTTATTCGGAGTCCCGGATGTGATCATGGACATGACGAGGAGTCTCGAAATGGTCGAGACATAAAGATCGATATATTGGAAGCCTATATTTGGATATCAGAATCGTTCCGGGTGAAATCAGGATTTTACCGGAGTACCGGTGGGTTACCGGACCCCCCCCCCCCGAGGGGGGCGTTATTGGGCCTACATGGGCCCTAAGGGAGAAGAGGAAAGGAGGCAAGAGGTGGCCGCGCGCCCCTCCCTTCCCTAGTCCGAATAGGACAAGGAGAGGGGGGCGGCGCCCCCCTTTCCTTTCCCTCTTCCTCCTCTTTCCCACTTCTCCTTCTCCAACTAGGAAAGAAGGGAGTCCTACTCCCGGTAGGAGTAGGACTCCCCCTTGGCGCGCCCTCCTTGGCCGGCCGCCCCCTCCCCTTGGCTCCTTTATATACGGGGCCAGAGGGGCACCCTAGGACACACAAGTTGATCTTCGTGATCGTTCCTTAGCCGTGTGCGGTGCCCGCCTCCACCATATTCCACCTCGGTCATATTGTAGCGGTGCTTAGGCGAAGCCCTGCGACGGTTGAACATCAAGATCGTCACCACGCGATCGTGCTGACGGAACTCCTCCCCGAAGCTTTGCTGGATCGGAGCCCGGGGAGCGTCATCGAGCTAAACGTGTGCCAAGAACTCGGAGGTGCCGGAGTAACGGTGCTTGGATCGGTTGGACCGGGAAGACGTACGACTACTTCCTCTACGTTGCATCAACGCTTCCGCTTCGGTCTACAAGGGTACGTAGACAACACTCTCCCCTCTCGTTGCTATGCATCACCATGATCTTGCATGTGCGTAGGAATTTTTTTGAAATTACTACGTTCCCCAACATTGCACACAAAAGTTTCTAGCATGAATAATCTTATGATCCCTTTGAGCCTCGGTGGCGGGCCGTAGGATGATCACACGGGTCCTCCGGGATATCCTAGGACAACACTGGGTTCTCCAGGTGCCCACATGCAATCCACCCAGATGTGTATTCAAGTTGCCACCTTAAGTTGAACCATTAATATATAACTCACATCTGTCGTGAATCCTCTCAAATCCAATCCACGTCTATGAGCATAGCATAGCAATATAGGCAACATAGAAGTAACTCCCGAGGTTTGAAAATAAACAGGTGAATAGGTACTACCTCAACTACTTCCCAAAACCCACAATTTAAACAGATCCTAATCATGCAAGTGTTTGAGGATTGATCTAATGCAATAAAACTGGGTAGTAAAAATGTATGATCAAAGTGTTACTTGCCTTGCTGATGATCCGAGAAACCTAGAGACTCGTAGTAGCACGCTTCGCACTTCGGGTACTCTATCGCAAACAACAAGCATACAATAAGCACTCAACTAGAAGCATGGGTAAAACTCAAATAAGAAATCTAACCAGAAAGTTTAACTTAAGAACTCCGGTTTGCAAAAAGAATCAAATCAAACGAAGCAACAAAACTCAAACTACGAAAGAAACAAGATCCGTTTACTAATCTGAACTTAAGTCAAATTTTACAATAGCAAAATCTTATTCAAGTTGATTAAACAGAAAGAGGGCTTCGAGACGAAGATCTAGGCGCTTGAATCGCCTGATTCCGACTAACGAAGGAAAAGTTATACTAGAACGAAGATTAGGGTAGAAATCGCGATCGAAAATAATCGCGGAAAAACCCTGGAAAAAGAAAACTGACAAACAGGCTAACGAACGAACGTTCGTTGTCTGCGGTTAACGGGCGAAAACCGTTCGTTAAAACGAACGTACGAACGGGCGTTCGCTAATTAAATAAATCGACGAAAACCGAACCTATCTAAACAAAAAAACGAATCTATGTTTCCGGAATAAAACCGATTGATTTTAAAAAAACCGGCGGCTTCCTCGATGAGGTCCGGCGATGACGGCGGGACGGCTCCGATCGGCGGCGGGCATGGCGGCTTCGGCGACGAGCGGGCGAGGCGGCGGCGGCGACGGCTCCTGGCTAGGGTTTTCGGGGTGGGGTGGGCTGATGGGCTGCGGCTCGGCTTATAAGAGGCCGGCCGGGCTAGAGTCCTAGTCGGTTACAGCCCGACTAGGTCGGTTGACTTTTTTTTAAATATTTCCGCTCGGAAAAAGAAAGAAGAGAAATGCTAAACGGACACCAAAAATCCTGAAATAAATTTTCTCCGTTCTTTAAAAATATAACGGACACGGTGTACATTTATTTGGGCCTCTAATGCAATTTTAAAAAACGCATATTTTTCCTAATCCAAATAAAATAGCTACAAAACTCCGAATAAAATCTTATTTGATTTTAATATTAAATCTCCAATATTTCTTCATTTTGGGAAAGTCATTTTATCCCCTCTCTTTTTATTTTCATAAAAGAAATATTTGAAGAGAAAATAATTAAAATCAAATGATCTTCATTTTCAAAATTTGAGAAAAACTCAAATATGAAAATAACGAAATCCCCAACTCTCGCCGTGGGTCCTTGAGTTGCGTAGAATTTCTAGGATCAAACCAAAATGCAATAAAATATGATATGCAATGATGATCTAATGCATACATTCCAAATTGGAAATTTGGGATGTTACAATGCCGCAGCCGGCGAGGAAAGGGCCAAGGTACGTCCCCGACAGCCCGCTGTGGGAGCAGTACTTCCGTCGCCGCCACGCCGAGCAGGTTGAGGCCACCAACGGCGTCGTGCCCTCCGGAAGGCTCAACTCCGACGGCCGCCGCCGATGGCGGGGTGAGCTCAGCCGCACGCTGAAGGCCGTCCTCGAGTACATCGAGGGCGGCAACACACCCAGGCTGGAGTACCCCACTCCCCCCTCCTTCTCCCGTCGGCGTGGGAGCTCGTGGACGCCGAGACACATGGACCCGGCGTCCTCGTCCTCGCCCGGCCGCTCGTCCGGCTCTCTCTACCTCCTCCCCGTCAAGCCGGAGCCCTAGGACGCGCCGATCAGCCAGCGCACCCGTCGCTCCGGCGTCCGCATCGCCGAATCCTCCCCCATCTCTGCCCGGCTCGTCAGGCCGAAGGTGGAGCCTGGCCTCCCCGCAGAGTACGAGGCCATAGTCCGGCGCGGCTTCTCTGACGAGGCCGCCCTAAAGTGGGCGCGGGACGACTACCTCCGTGACGAGATGGCCACGGAGGAGACGACGACGACGGCGACTACACGAAGTTCTACAGGCTCCTCAGCATGTAGAGCTTCAAGGGCGGCGGGCGGCGAGGAACGGCGAGGGCGACAGCAGGTCTAGTAGTGTTTTTTTTTCTTTTTTTTAAAATATTTTAAATATGTTATGAACTCGCCGAAGTTTGGTTGAATTTGCGCTTTGTTTGTGCCGGATTTTGTTTTTCAAAAAAAAAAACATGGACGCGGCAACTGGGAAGCATCACGCCCCCAACATGTGGTTTAGCACCAATACACCCCCAAATGGCGATTTTTAGCGCCTTCTGAAAGGCAAACGGCTGAAGATGTTCTTACTCCTGTAATCTAACAACCGTGAGTTGAGATTGAAAGCAGTAAAGAAACCAACAGGTACGGGACGTACCTGCGGCCATCAATCTCGTCTAGCGATTCGTGTGTGCGCGTGTGTTGTTGTATTCTGGCCGACGGCAAGAATCGATCAACAATATCAAGCTAGCTAGCTTGAGCGTGGATTGAGTAAATAAGGCTAGCTACATACAGCGCATCTCGGCGTAAAGTATCTTGCCGGGCCAGGCCGATTTGGGGCAGGAACCAAGTTCGTCAGCGAGCTTTGTCTGTTATCGTTGTTCGTCGTCGGTCGTATCACTATTGCCGGAAGTACTTGGTGTTGGAACTGGGCAAACAATCGCTACATGGCAAGGGCTGGAGGAAAAAGCGTGACAGGATCGATCTTGGGCCAATCGAGTTCATATGGATCAGTCATGGATTGCTACATGGCAAGTGCTTGAGCAAAAAGCGTTACGGGATTGATAGATCATTACATGAGGGAAAAAAGTGGAGAGAAATCTCAATCATCAATCTTTATGTTAACACAAAAATTAACGGATATAAAGCGGCGACTTATGGAGAACTATAAAAGTCTCCTGCATTTAATATTAGGTAAATAAATAAATATAAATATAAATATAAAGATAAAGATAAAGATAAAGATATAGTTTTTTTAATGAGAAAGAAAAACCCTTTTCAAGAATGAGAAAGAGTAATTTTAATGGATGCAAACTGAATTTATGACATCACTGAGAGGAAATACATAAAGTTAGGTGGTATTAGTGAGCAATTATATGGAGAATTATGAAAATGATTTCCCTCCTACAAATAACGCTACCATGCATGTTTATCCAAAAAAGGGTTTACTTCCATTCTTAGCTAGCAGTCACATGACCCATCCCTCACCCCGCTCCATTGCTATAAAATCCCGACCATAGACTACAAGCAATCACACAAAACGAACAGTACTTAGTTACACATCTCCAACGAATCCAGAAAGATGGTGTCCTCCTCTGGTCCCACTGTGTTCACCCTGCCAGCCGACTCGTCATCGTCTTCCACCAAGGAGGTGCAGCTGGGCACGTTTAAGTGTAGGTTTTGCCCATGCACTTTCAAGACCGTGCGGGGGCGGGCCAGCCACCAGAAGGTGCACAAGCTGCATATGGAGCGTCGTCCCGCTTGGTCCCTGCCGCGCATGACCTGGGTGCCATCGTACGCTACCTACTTGCACAATGCTTGCTTGCATGCCAACCTGTTTGCCGCCCACTACTACCCCAGGCCCCGCTTCATGTCGCCTTCGTTGCCATGGCAAACCGGCACAAGCCTTGCTCCGGCTCAACCATCGTCTGCAGTGTTGGCGCCGGCTGCCGGCGGCTACCCCGGAACCAGAGACAGAGGTCACCTGGCATGTCAGAAAGGGGTGCGTGAAGTGAATCAGGAAGAGACTACTGCTGACGGGATTGATCTCACTTTGAAGCTGTAGGATTATGGCTTGGGTTGTTTTGGGGTTACTTAATAATGGTTTAAGTTGTTCCGTTAAGTTATCTGAATTCTGTATTTGCTTCGCTTTACTTTAGCTATGCTCAATCGTATTTGCCTGCGATTCAAAGATGTGATCGGCTGATGTACCCAGCGATCAAAGTGTAATTCAACCAAATGATTATATCGGGATGGTTTTCTTATAATGTGTGTATTGTTATTTGGAAGGATGGTCCATCTGTTTAAATTGAACACTGATATGAGTTGGAAAAACTCATGGTATGGAACTGGGTCAAATTATTTAGTTTTCATCCAAGGGTGTTGTACAACACGAAGTAGGTACTTGTGGTCTAATCTTTTTATACAGAGCATGTTTCCTAGAATTTTGTTGAGTTTTGCTTCTTCACATCACCATCCCCAAAAGTGCGTTATTCCCAATGTACATGAATTATGGATATATATATATATATATATATATATATATATATATATATAATAAGTGATTTATAACAGTAATATGGTCTATCATATGTGATAGGAAGATATTCGATTGTTTTCATCTCTTAGATTCAGGTATGTCATGCACCTCATCCAGGGGCAGCAAATGTCCACTCTTCGTGAAAAAGTGCATGTTCCACTTCTCTAAAATCGTGTTAGACATAAGAAAATGTGAACGACAGAAAATAAAAGTGATATTTTCTTATATCTAATTAAGTTGCTTTCAGAAGAGACCCCGCAAAAAAAAGTTGCTTTCAGAAGAGCATTAGATTAGTTTAGTGAAAAATGTGATGTGCACTTTTAAGAAAAATGCAACTGTGTGAAAAATTGTAAGCTGCACCCAGGATAAAAAAAAATTTGCGCCATAAAAATCCCATAGCTCACTAAAATATGCAAAATTATAAAAATAAATAAATCCGATTCCAATGTATCACAATTTTTTGAATTTTAACTAATTTTACCCAACTTCAATTTGGTTTTAAATTAGCAAGGCTACAAAAATTTCAGTATCCACAAAAATTTAGTTGAGATTTTTATACAGGAGTTGCACTTTCACTAAATTGAAGTACTGCTTTCAAAACCGACTTTGAGATGAGAAAATGTCAGTGTGTTTAATTTTAAATCTACATTGAACACCAATGGCTTCCACAAAGTGAGCTTAATTAGTCACATACACCGACAAACGGGATCCCTCGTGCACCTACCATCTGGACATGTTCATTCAGATTGAACATTTCGTGATGTCCACCTCCAATCCATTCATGGAGTTACCGAAGCCGCCAAGATGGAATGATTTATGGAAGGATTGCTTGAAGAAATGCAATACCAACTATTTTTTATGACTTCACAAACTTCCTAGAAATGGTGAACAAGGCTGTCATGCTTGAAGACAAGCATCGGACAATAAATGATATTCGAAAGTGCAAAAAGCCGGCCCTAGGAAGCTTAGGAAACAACAAGCCCCTTGTTCAGCAACCACCACCGCAAGAGTATGCTGCCCCACAACTTCCTAGAACCCCAACACCTGCACCCCAACCCAACTCCCAGCAAAACCAGAATGACCGCTTTGCCCACATCACTTGTTTCAGTTGTAGTTAGAGTTCGGAATGAGCCCCGCAATGCTTGCTCCATAATGGCCTGACATGAACATATTTCATATTTGACATGAACAATGTTTGATGGCCAACATCCTTCACTCTAGACCACATCAGTTTCCCAGTGAAAACATTGCACATGTAGACTTGGGTGTGGCAGGTCTAAATCTGTAGCACGACACAAACGAGGTGAAGCTTGCCGTCCACTTGCAGGTACATGCGGGGAGGTAGATCTATCCTGGTGAACGGAGGCATTTCCGCAGCAGCCTCAGACTCTAAGTAGCACCGACAAGGTCAAAGATGGAGACCCCGACAACTTCAAAGATCGCCGGGAATGACCGACCTGATACCGCTCTTCAGGTCTTCATGGAGCAACATCTACACTCTGTCCACCCCGATGTCGCAGAAGGCAACACCGTAAGATACAACGTGTTGCGTCATGGCCATGCATTTCTGAGAGTCGGGCTGCAAGGACATCACGATGTAGCCAAACATCAGCTCCCGCATCTCGCCTAGCGTAATATCAAGGTCCCTGGCAAAGGAATAGACGACCCACTGTCAGGCGACGACCATGTACGGTGATCTAATGTAGGCCTCCCCGAGTTTGTTGTTCGCCGGTGGGAGCGCGATGGTGTCGCATGTGAATGGGTTGAGCAGCGTCAAAGGTTGGGTGCCTCCTATGGTAAAGAAGGAAGGGCCTGGCTGCCATTGCGGAGTAACAAGTGAGCTCCTCTTCTTGAACAAACCTAAACTTTCCCATTTTTCTCTATTTGTTTCTCTATGAGATATTATCCACCGGCAACAAACCGACGCAACCCTCGACCAAGAAGCAAGATTTGGAACCCTAGATCCGAGAGATTTCATCTGCTTCCCAGATGTACAACTCGCGGAGAAAAAACAGAGAAAAATGGGGAAATTTTAGAAGCACCATGGGAAATTTTAGAAACAAACAAACAGAGAAAAAAGCGCCAATATATCATGAACCAAATATGCAATGAGAAGCACCATGGAAAAATGAATGATGTGAAGTGAAAACATGACAAGAACTTGACAATACCAAAGGGTCCAAGATTGAGTACAGTTATTTTGCGGAATGAATGATGCAAACTGACAACATGCCATGAACTTACAATACCAAGGTGTCGAGGATGGAGTACCCTTATCCTGTAGAATTAGTGACCTTGATCTCCATACAGATACAGTACCTAAGCCAACAGATTAGCTTATCTGTTTGATCATCTCATACGACATTAGTCCAATTGAGTCTACTTCAAAGGAATTATAGGCAGATGGGGTTCGTACATGCAGACCAAAGACAACCTAATGACCCTTCTAATTGGCAAGCATCAATATTCTTTATCAGTTTCGTTCATATCTTGTAAGATTCTAAGCTCCCTTGGAGTATTGGCTCATGTTGCATCGGTCGGGGCTTTAGGGGTTGCCAGTGGGCCCACCTGCAAGGGGGTTAATCATTGATGTGTGTTGTGTTTGGGTCCATTCCTAGGTGTGTTACGTACAAGAACAACTCAGCCCAACTCAGGTGGAGCACACAACAAAGCAATCAACTGTAACCACCGGTGTAAAAAAACGTTAAAAAGAAGGAGGCTTAATCACACAAAAAAAGAGGCTTAATCACACAGATAAAAAAAGGAGGATTCACTCCGAAGGATAGCGCGGCGCGTCATCCTCTAGTATGTACTACTACCAGTGGAACCATAGTTCAAGAAATCCTCTCTTTAAGAACCTGAACGGTATATACACGATGGAGACATTATTCTCTTGGAAATGCCCGTGTTTAAAACAATTGTTGTGCTAGTCCTAAAAATCATGTCCATGCCGTAAATTTGTAAAAATGCAACAACCATTAAGTGAAAAGTGGACTTTGTAGGAAATCATGGAAATTGTATTTTCAAGAATCAATTTAGTTTACCCCTAAAAAAACAATCAATTTAATTCAGATATATCTAGGTTGACTGAGAAAAAAAGATGAGGAGGCGTGGCGCCTGCGATATGTGGAAGAGGAGCAGGAGGTCGGCCCGGATGTCGGCGAGCTCCCAGCGGCAATCGCCAAATTCCCCCAGCGGGAGGAAGTAGAGCACTAGATTTTGACTGGCGACGGTGTCCGCCCACGGCGAAGGAGAGGAGGAGGGGATGAAGACGGTGTTAATACTAGGCAGCCGTAGGGAGCCATAGCCGTGCTCGACGCAATAGTGGCCAAAGAAGTGGTCGGGTACACCGTGGAGAGATCCGAACCGGCGGAGGAAGCCGCCACCATCACCCGCGATTACGCGGTGCCAACGCTTGCAGGTGCTCGCGGCACGGACGAGGTGGGCGGGCGAGGGGAGGCACAGGAACACCAGCTCGAGAAGCTCGTCCAGGAGGACGTCAATCTCGGCCGCCTGCGGGGATCCCCTCCAGGAATTCTTGCGGCGGCCGGCCATGGCCTGGGCACCTGGATCTCGATCGGAAAAGATTGGGCTAGGAAATATGTGCGTATTGCTGGGTTTTTCTCATGTAGTGAGTCAGTAGCATGCTGGAACTCACTCGCCGCAAAGCCTCAAAATAAGGGATTGTCCGAGAAGTCAACGGTTGATGCTTATCTTATGAAGACACGCCCAAGCAAGCAACACTGAAATGGGATTGGAACCGGATGCCTTTTATGGAAAAATAACATCGCCGTGACCCTGGGAGGATGTTTGTTGCAACCCCAAAGAATTTGACGGTCGTCTAACTTTTTTTAACTAAGTTGATTTGCTCTCCTTCATCTTCTTTATCTAGCCCTAATCCCCATCCGAATTGGAGAAACTTCTTCCTGCTCCAACCGCTCCCTCTGACATGCTTCCCTAGCTCTCCTCCAGTTGCAACACTGCTCCTCGTTGTCGCTTGCCGCGGCGTCCCTGCCTCCGGCGAGGAAGCTAACTAATTCGAGTGGCGGTCAGAGCTAAAGCCCCCCACTCACCTTCACGGTTTACCTGCTTTCTCGCCTCCACCGATGATGCCCCGTCTCTGGCAAGGTCCTGGCTTGGCCTCGCTGTGGTTGAGACACCTCATTGGTGCTCGTTGCCGTCTCTCGCATGGTGTTGCGCCTGGAATCCTCTTCATTCTCAAATGGAATAAGACTTAACACATGTTGCAATTTCAGGCAACTTACTAATATAGAGCCCGCCAAAGTTTAGTCAAAAACATCTTACACGCACGATGGAGACATTATTCTCGTGGAAACGTCCGTGTTTAAAACAATTGTTGTGCTAGTCCTAAAAATCATGTCCAAGCAGTAAATTTGTAAAAATGCAACACCCCTAAACACTCAATTTAATTTAAATATATCTAGGTCGACTGAGAAAAAAAAACAGACAAAAAAACGCAACAAAATAGGTAAGGAACACACAACTCAAATTTATAGGAAGAAGAAAATGCGAGCGCGTTCGCTCACGCTCGCCAGAGCAGAACAGCTAGGAACGTTTTAATGCATTCCTCTTCCTCTCTTGCCCGTGAAAACTTTCCAGTTTGCTGCAAACTTCTTGCCAATATATTTTACCATCAGCTCCTCCAAGATCGATCCATCTGCATCTTCTCATCTCATGTACATACGTTGAAATCTATCTACTCTTGCAGCCGATCCAATCCATCTCCATCCATATGGCGTGCCGACTCCTCTCGATGACAACACCGACGACGACCATGGCGTCGCCGGCTCGTCCACCAAGCCCCAGACCTGTTCTTCTGGACGAGTATCGGGACTGGAGCAGTCTGCCGGAGGAGCTCCTGGAGCACATCGGCAAGATGCTCCACTCGCGGCGCGACGCCTTCAAGTTCCAGTCCATGTGCCCGGGATGGCGCGCCGCGCTGCCGTTCACCAAGTACTTGGCGCCGATGCTGATGATGCTGCCCTTCTGCCCCAACTCACCGGACATCGCCGTCACCTTCTTCACAGCGGCAGACGGCGGGGAGACGACCTTGACGAGGAACCTTCCGCGAGGCAAGACACTGTGCGGCTCATCGCGTGGGTGGCTGGCGCTGGTTGACGAGGCCGGGTGCGTGACACTGCTCAACCCGCTGACCGGCGCCACGGTCGAGCTCCCGCCTGCCGACGAGCGCGTCCTGGCGGCCTCCTGTAGGCATTACACGTTTCCGGACGGCAACTGGGTCATCCTTCTTGCCTGCCGCGGCCAACACGAGTGGGTCAGGCTAGAAGAGATGAAGAAGAGTGAGATCTTCCGCGAGATTGTGCTCTCCTCGTCCTCGCCCGGCTCCGGAGACTGCGTGGCGATGGCGGCGCTAGCGGAGTCGAGCACCGTCGCGTTCTGCCGCGTGGGCGTCGATGTTGCATGGACGTTGCTCGACACCAACGGGCCAAAAAGCTGCGTCACGTCCGTGGTTCACTTCGGCGGCAGCAGGTTTGTCTCCCCGGAAGTGGCAGTAGTGGGAGCGATCTCTATCTGCGACGTTGCCGGCGCAGCTCCCACGGCGACGTGGATTCGATCTTTGCATGCAGCTCCCAAAAAGAAATCGGATTGGGCCTGCAAGTATATGCAAGTGAATGGCGAGCTGTACCTCGTCGCCTCCAAAGTGCCGGGCTGCACCAACCTCTGCCGGGTCTACAAGAGCAATATCTTCGCTAAGAGGCCGAAGTGGATCAGGGTGAAGAACTTCCCCGGAGTGACACTGTTCGTGTCGACTAATTTCACCAAGGGCGACAGTGAAGGAGCAGCAAGCGTCTCCGGGTTCAAGGAGAACTCGATCTACTGCATGGACTATAACGTGTACCGTAATCAGTTAGAGTTAAAGATCATTGACATCACCAATGGGACGTGCGAGTTCCAGCCTTTCCACGGAAAGATTCAGGATTCAGCTGGGACTCTTTGCTGGATTCAACCCAATCACTGGAAATAAGGTACGTGCTCATTCTGTGAACTATATATTCAGGGTTTGTATTCTTCGCTATTTATCAAGGGCTATGCAGAGCCTAGGCCATTATCTTTTTTTTCCTTGCGGCTTTTCGCTTCTTGCTAGGCTTTATGCAACGTTAGATACAAATACACTATCGAATCAATCTAAGTTGCCTAATCACCTACCTGACTCTATCTCCAAAATTGTCATCTTCTTGTAGCCGTGGACGGTGCACACCAAACGGAAGGATATATCAGGTGGTGCTTATGTCATAGATGGGGCTGCTTGGAGACGCCCATGCAGCTAAAAACCCACCCCGAAGCTAGCCCATGCTTTGTCTTATGCTCTTCTAGCTAGCCTTATATATGTGTTCTGGATATCCGCTTGATATTAATATATTACCTTTATCGAAAAAAATATATGTGTTCTGGATGTTTCTTATTGTAAGCTGATCGATGTCCTCAGCACAAACCTTGATGTACCTTGTTGGCTCGCCTCGGGCTAGCCAAGCACCTATATCTTAGGTCTAAAAAACATACTTTATCCATGTTATTTTCCTGACAACTAGTAGATTTTACTGGTTTTAGAAATGTTCACAACTAGGAAGTGGTCACCAGATCTCCTCCTATAATGAATATCATGTGTTGCTTTTGCTTCCGCTTTGTGATGAATAAATACTTGTCCCCGTAAGCTACTAGGTTGCGGTACTCTCGAATGAATAAAGTTCAACACTGGAAGTGAAGTTCCTTACGCACTAAAAATTGCGAAGTAAACTTAGGCCTCCTTTGGTTTGGAGGATTTTTGTAGGAATTTCATAGGATTGGATTTTTGTAGGAAAAAATTCCTTTAGAGCCCTTTGGTTTGGAGGAATGGAATCCTATTCCTATGAAGGAATTCTTCCTATCCTTCACATTTCATAGGAAAATAAACATTAGCCTAGACTCAATGGGAAAAGTCCTATGAAGTGAATCAAATGACATCTCCTTTCTTATTCCTATTCATAGGATTTGAGATGCATGTATCTCATTTCCTATGACTTCTTTATTCCTATGATTTTCCTATCCTATGAACCAAAGGAGGCCTAATTCTTTCATACGGGCAAAACAAAGAAACTAAGACCTAGAATCCACACGGCTTCTTTTCAAGCGGGGGCAAAATCTGTGAACTGGGGAACGGCATATTTATGTACTAATATCATACTAGTGATTCAAAAGATGTCCTAAAATGATAAGAAAATATGATCAAGAAAGTCAGTTCATTCAAAACAACGGAAACCACATGATCCAATGGAAGTTTCCAATTTTGACATAACAGAGTCAAGTGAGACTGACCACAGAAAGTCACTGAGAATACAAATTTACAAAATGCAATGATAAGAAAGTGATACTAATAACATAAACTTCATGGTGTTAGGGTGTGATGAGTACCAAGTTAGGCATCTTCTCAAAGTTGAATTAGGAGAAGGCAGGAAACTTTCACTTACCTGAAAATTTATTTACTTACAAATGTCATATAAACCATGGTAAAGTATAAAAAGATATTTTATCTTTTAACAAAGCATGTTCCCGAATGGAAGTACTGCAAGAGATTGTGGAACACACACTTCTATGCATACAAATCTGCATGTATCAAGCTTTAAACGAAATACAACAACAGCATGTGCAAAACATGACTAGTGATCTGTACAGAACTATAGCTAACCAAATGGGATAAAATAGTACACGTTGGGTATCCATTGATTATAAACATCATGGAAATGGGCTCACTCCTATACTCGAGAGTATTGCAGAAGGATAGACAATCAATAAGAGTATGCGATCGTGGCACCAACCCAACGTCGGCTGGCACATCCAATGCATCCAGATGTGAGACTATATGCTCTAACGTTTGAATACTCAGTCACCCTAAAGTCAAAGCTCAAGTAGACGGTGTGCCGGTACCAATAGAGCCGGTGGGGAAACTCTCTAGAGGCATAAACAGAGAGCAATGCATGTCTGTTGACAACATATGCCCTGAGCCACTGAAGCCCTCGAACGTGAAATAGTGTCCCGGTGTCCGAATCCACTCGATACGTGTTGCACTTCATATTGAAATTATTCCTAGTAACAAATGTTCCTTGTGAATTTTTTGATGGTGCACCAGCATTAGCTCCCCACAATTGTCCATGAGGCGCATGCATTCCACACACATGGAGATATCCATATTCAGCTTGGCAGACACCTCCAGTGGAAGTGGCTGACCTGCACCCATTTCCAGCACTGTGACACCATGTGTGGTAACAGGGTAGAAGCGGCCTGCCAACATTAAGCATACTTTTCCCAACTAGTTGTCCCTGAGCTTAAGTGATCATTAAGCATACTAATATCGTATAAGTGACTAAAAAGATGTCCTAAAATGATAAGTGGAAGTTCCCAGTTTTGACATAACATAGTCAAGTGACACTGACCACTGACCTTACCATAAATTACAAAATGCAATAATAACAAATCTCCCCTACCAACATAAACTTCATGTTATTTGTGTGTGATGAGGACCAAGCAAGGCATCTTCTCAAGGTCCAATTAGGAGCAGGCGGGAAGAAGTCACTTACTAGAAAATTTATTTCCTTACAAATGTCATATAAACCATGGTAAAGTACATAAAGATAATTTATCTTATAACTAAGCATGTTCCCAAAATCTCACAATGTCAGAAGGACGCAGCTTCGGTGCCTTAAAGGCACCTGACTTTGGGTCACTGACATGTGGACCAGCCACCCGTTGGGTCCACATGTTATAGATACAAAGGCAGGTGCCTTAAGGCACCGCAGCATTGTCCATGTCAGCACTACCAGAAAAACTTTCCACCATGAAAGTAGACATGATTGGTTTAAACAGAGATTTCCATCGAAAGGAATAAGTAGCTTAATTTACATATAGAAAAAGCCACATATATATATTAGCCAAAAAAAAGTATTGCGAAAGATTGTGGCACACACACTTCTTTTCTAGACAAGACCTATGCATACAAATCTGGATGTACGGACCTTCAAAAGAAACTCAATAAAGCCATGTGCAAAACATGACTAGTCGCCAGAAATGTTAATAATAAGTGGAAGGCTGTAAGTAAACTTTGGTAAAATTTATGGGCCAAGAATAAACTTCCCCTCACTCAATAAATCGATATATCTATATGTATGGCTCTTAAGACTCTATGGATTTGCTTGAAAATGATGTTAGTTGGTCTCATGAAACTTGCACTTAAGAAGGAGACCAACTAACGGGGCATCCTATGTGACGCATTAAGCGTCAAAGTGTCGGCCTACCACTCACAGGAGTGCCTCTACTCGGTCGTCCCATTGGCGCATTGTAGCAACACAATTGCTGTAGTGGACATTCGTTTTTGTCTTCATTCATTTTTTGAAAAAACAGGAAAACATAATTTTAAAAAGTTTTAATTTGTTTCTAAAATTATAGGAAATTTATTTAAAATGAGTATATACTTTAATTTTCTTGAAAATGCTATAATATTTTTTATGTCAAGAATATTTATGCAAACACTTGAGATCATCTCTTGAGAAGCAAGAACAAATTTTCAAAATATTGAAAAAGTTTCGGAAATGCCAAATTTACAAAAAATTTAAATGTTTATTGTTAAAACAATGTGATGATTTTTTCAAATTTACTAAAGAAATATCAAAATTATGTTTGATATTTACGAATATGGACTAGGAAGACCAAAACTTACGAATAGCACTGGCACATGTGCGCTCCAATTTCTTGTTGGCAGGCCGTCGGGCCTGAAGCTGTATTCTCGGAGGCCTGCTCGTGATTCCGGTCTTCAAGTTCCTCCAAAATGAAGACATATATATATTCAATAAACCCCAGGGCTAAAAACAAGAAGGCGTAGTTCAACAAAAACTAAGCCCGGTACCAGGCCCATACCACACTCAGTCCCGGAGGCTACCAATAATGTTATTAGAGCCTCGCTAGTAGGGTGGGGGGTCGAGGATCTCTAGGGACCATACCGCCGCGGATCTCAAACTTCTCGGGCAAGGGACAATGGCAGATACGGCGTCTGGATCGGGGCATGCTGTCTCCGATCTGGAAGCGATGATGGAAGAACTAGGGCTGACTGAGGATAACCTGCAAGATGTTGTGATTGAGGATGAGGAACTTCCGGCGGAGGCAACTCGTTGGATGGCGATCGCTAGGGTTCATACTGAAAAACCCTACAGTCAATACTGGTTTTTGAGAAACATGAAGATAGCATGGGACTTGGCGAAAGAGGTTAAGATATGACCCCTGGAAGAGAACCTATACACGATGCAATTTGGTTGTCTGGGCGATTGGGAGCGCGTGATGGAGGAGGGTCCATGGCAGTTCAAAGGGAAGGCAGTGGTTCTTGCGCCCTACGATGGCTTCACAAAGCCATCGACAATAGAGTTGAAAACGATTGACATATGGATGTAGATACATGACTTGGCGGACGGTTTCTTTCCCAAGATCAAAGCCCTATCCTCTACGGTAGGGGAGTTTATTTATGCTGAACCAAAATCACATGATTTTGAAGGAAACTTTGCTCGGGTCTGTCTGAAGATTGATGTCACAAAGCCTCTCAAGACCGCTGTGTTGCTGGTGATCAGGAAAAAGGATGCACTTGAAAGGGTGATTTTCAGGGTGAAATATGAGCGTCTCCCTGACTGGTGTGCAGTTTGTGGATACCTCGGGCATTTGTTTAAAGAATGTGGTGATGGAGTTCATGCACCAAAGGATTTAGTCTTCAAAGATCTCAGGGCAACTTGGTTCAGAGGACCAGGCAGAGGGCCCGGAAAAACTCAAATATGAAAATAATGAAATCCCCAACTCTCCGTGGGTCCTTGAGTTGCGTAGAATTTCTAGGATCAAACCAAAATGCAATAAAATATGATATGCAATGATGATCTAATTCATACATTTCAAATTGGAAATTTGGGATGTTACAAACCTACCCCCTTAAGACGAATCTCGCCCTCGAGATTCGGGTTGGCTAGAAAATAGGTGAGGGTGATCCTTCCGTAGGTCTTCCTCTCGTTCCCAGGTGGCTTCATCCTCAGTATGGTGGCTCCACTGAACTTTACAGAACTTGATAACCTTGCTGCGTGTGACTCGGCTGGCAAAATCAAGAATCTTGTCTGGTTTCTCCTCGTAGGTCAAGTCGCTATCCAATTGAATCGCTTCCAGTGGCACTGTGTCTCTCAGAGGAATATCAACCTTCTCTTCAGACTCTTTAATCAAATCTTGTCCAAACAACTGACGGTCTCCAACTTCATCCCACAACAGTGGTGTCCTGCACCTCCTTCCGTACAATGCTTCGAAAGGGGCCATCTTCAAACTAGCTTGATAGTTGTTGTTGTAAGAGAACTCTGCATAAGGTAAATTGTCGTCCCAACTAGATCCATAGTCTAGTGCACAAGCTCTCAACATATCCTCCAAAATCTGATTGACTCTCTCAGTCTGTCCATCTGTCTGTGGATGAAAAGCTGTACTGAACTCTAGTCTGGTTCCCAAAGTCTCATGCAACTGATTCCAAAACTTTGAGGTAAACTGGGTTCCTCTATTTGATACAATGGTCCTCGGAAATCCATGCAGACAAACAATTCTGGTCATGTTAATCTTTGCAACTTAGCACTGGTGTATGTGGTCTACACTGGGATGAAATGAGCTACTTTCGTCAAACGATCGACTACAACCCTTACCGAGTCATAGCCTGAACAAGTTCCGGGCAATCCCATGATAAAGTCCATGCCTAGTTTATGCCACTTCCATTCGGGTATCGACAATGGCTGTAACAATCCCGCTCGCTTCTGATGTTCTGCCTTCACTCTTTGACATACATCACAGACTGCTACATACTCCGCAATATCCTTCTTCATTCCGGTCCACCAGAAACTATCCTTCAAATCCAGATACATCTTGGTATTTCCTGGGTGAATCAAATATGGCGAATTGTGGGCCTCTTGCAGAATCAACTTCCTGATCTCCGGATCATTTGGCACATATACGCGGTCTTCAAACCATAGGGTATCGTGCTCATCTTCACTAAATCCT
Source organism: Triticum monococcum (assembly GCA_034509565.1). NCBI lineage: Eukaryota > Viridiplantae > Streptophyta > Magnoliopsida > Poales > Poaceae > Triticum > Triticum monococcum. The sequence continues at coordinate 578,209,033 of CM067845.1, forward strand.
TTAGCTTTTCCTTTGCTCATCCTCTCTTTTATCTCAGCAATCTCCTTGTCCGTCTTCTGAGCTTCTCTGATCTTACCCATCAAAGTAGACTGAATCTCCAATGTTGTTACATAACCCCTCGGAACTATTTCCAAGCATAGCTCACGAAGATCCTCTGCTAACTCCTTGGGTAACTCTCCGGTCATGAGTGTATTGACATGACTCTTGCGGCTCAATGAATCGGCTAGTATGTTAGCCTTTCTAGGATGATAATGTAACTTCATATCATAATCCTTGATGAGCTCCAACCATCTCCTTTGCCTGAGATTCAACTCCTTCTGTGTGAAGATATACTTCAAACTCTTGTGATCCGTGTACACCTCACAATGATTTCCGATGAGAAAATGTCTCCATGTCTTCAACGCATGCACTACGGCTGCTAACTCCAAATCATGGGTAGAATAATTTAACTCATGGGGTTTAAGCTATCGTGAGGCATAAGATACAACTCTTCCTTCCTGCATAAGCACTGCTCCAAGTCCTCGACGAGAAGCATTGCAATACACATGGTAATCCTTGCGTTGATCTCGAAGAATCAACACTGGAGCTGTAACCAAGCGTTTCTTCAACTCCTGAAAACTGGCCTCACATTCCTCAGTCCATTTGAACTTAGTGTCCTTCTTCAACAACTCTATCATGGGCTTTGCAATATTTGAGAAATTCTCAATGAACCTCCGGTAGTATCCTGCGAGTCCAAGAAAACTCCGGAACTCTCTAACTGACGTGGGTGCTTCCCAATTTGTCAGAGTGATGACCTTGGTAGGGTCTACGGCTATTCCTTCTCCGGATATAACATGTCCTAGGAATCCAACTTCCTTCAACCAAAACTCACACTTGCTGAACTTGGTGTATAGCTGATGTTCTCTAAGCTTCCCAAGTACCAAACGCAAATGCTCCTTATGCTCCTCTTCATTCTTCGAATAAACCAAAATATCATCAATGAACACCACGACGAACTTATCCAAAAACTCCAGAAACACCATGTTCATCATGTTCTTAAAATAGACAGGTGCGATAGTTAGACCAAATGACATAACGGTATACTCATATAGCCCGTACCTTGTGGTAAAAGCTGTCTTAGGTATATCATGCTCTCGAATCTTCAGCTGGTGGTACCCTGATCGCACGTCGATCTTGGAAAATACCTTAGCTCCTTGCAGTTGGTCAAACAAGTCATTGATCGTCGGCAGTGGGTACTTGTTCTTGATCGTCACCTCATTCAGTCCTCGATAATCAACAACCATCCTCAACGATCCATCCTTCTTCTCCACTAGAAGTACTGGTGATCCCCAATGTGACGAGCTTGGGCGAATATAACCTTTATACAGTAACTCCTTAATCTGTTTATTAATTTCCTCCAAATCCTTAGTGGGCATCCTATACGGTCTCTTAGATATTGGCCCTGTGCCTGGCAAAAGCTCAATCAGAAACTTAATGTCTCTATCTGGTGGCATGCCTGGCAACTCTTCTGGAAATACATCCGAGAAATCCTTCACCACTAGCACTTCCTCCTGTACAACTCCTGATAAGGAATTTACTTGAGTCCCATTCAGCACATGCCGGGATACATACTTGATCCTTCTTCCTTCTGGGGTGGTAAGCAAAATTGACTTACTTGCACAGTCAATGTTCCCTCCATACTTCGATAACCAATCCATGCCTAATATCACATCCAGTCCTTGTGACTCCAATACTATTAGGTCTGAGGGAAACAGGTAGTTACCAATCCTTAATGGTAACCGATCACACCAAAGGTCAGCCATATACTCTGCTCCTGGTGAGGTTACTAACATGGGTGTCCTAAGGGTTTGGGTTGGCAGTTTAAACTTATTCACAAATCCCCTTGATATGTATGAATGCGATGCACCACCATCAAAAAGAACGATTGCAGTAAATGACTTAATCATAAACTTACCTATTACTGCATCGGGTTGCGCTTCAATATCCTCCATGCTAACGTGGTTCACTTGTCCCCTGTTGAAAGGGTTGGGCTTCTTCCCAGAGCTACCATTTTTCCATTGTTTGCTTCAGAATATTCTGTGGCATAATGTCCTGTAACGCCCCGGACCGATGTGCCAGGTGTCGTCCAGTTATTCGCTGTTGTTTCCTTGTCATTGCTTGCGTGTCATGCATTGCATATCATGTCATCATGTGCATTTCATTTGCATACGTGTTCGTCTCATGCTTCCGAGCATTTTCCTCGTTGTCCGTTTTGCAATTCGGCGCTCCGTTCTCCTCCGGTGGTCATTTCTACCTTCTTCTCGTGTGTGGGGATTAAACATTTCCGGATTGGACCGAGACTTTCCAAGCGGCCTTGGTTTACTACCGGTAGACCGCCTGTCAAGTTTCGTACCATTTGGACTTCGTTTGATGCTCCAACGGTTAACCGAGGGACCGAAAAGGCCTCGTGTGTGTTGCAGCCCAACACCCCTCCATTTTGGCCAAAAACCCACCTAAACCTCGTCCATCATCTCGGTCGTTCGATCACGATCGTGTGGCCGAAAACGGCACCTCATTTGGATACTCCAAACTCCTTCTGCGTATAAATAATCATTCCCCCGTCCAAATCTGAGAGAGAGAATACCCTAACCCTAATCCGACTCGTTTCCTGTGCCCCAACAGTGCCACACGCAGCGTTCCACTACACGGGCCACCAGATCCATCTCCGGCCCGCCCAAGCCCATCTGGGCCCGAGCGCACCGCCACCCGCGCCCGTCTCGCCGGAGTTTCCCCGCTGCTCGTCCCTGTCGTCGCCGGCGAGCTCCACCACCGGAGTTTTCCTCGGCATCCGCTCCACATCGCCGGATCTCGTAGCGCGCCACCGCCCGGCTGCCTCACGTCGCTGCTCCTCTCGCCGGCGCTGCCGCACCGCGCCTCCCGCGCCGGCTCCCCGCTGCCCCGACTTGCTCCCCGCCGGACCTCGTCGAGGTGCGCCGCCATGGGAGACCCCGAGCTCCACCGCACCGGATCCCTCCTCCAGGAGCGTTGCCGTCGACCACCGCCGCCAGATCCGGGGTCCCCGTGCCCGGATCCGCTCGTTCCCGGATTTCCCCGGCCTCCTCCGCCCTTCCTTGCCCGCTCAGGCCGCTGCCCGCCGTCGTACGGGCACCGCCGCTGCTCCGGTCTCCCCGATCCAGGCGGGATCGGGAGGAGGACGACCAACTGCGTGGGCCTCCTCCAGCGCGACGCCTCGTGGGCCCGGCCTGCTGCTCCTGGCCCAGATCTTCGCCGGCCCGATCCACCACCGTTTTGGGCCAAGCCCATGGTGAGCTTTGACTCTATCCAGTGCCATGTGCATCGTTTAGTATCTTGTGCTCATGTGTTTTTTTTTTCTGGAAACGGCTAAGTCCTGAGATTTCAGATCGATGTGCCCATCTTCATCGCATCATAACTTTGCACCCGTAACTCTGTTTTGCGCGTGTAGCATATCAAAATGTTCGTCTCAAAGAGTGCATCATTTCATCTCATTGCATCATTTTCATTTGAGTTCATCTTGATTCCCGAAATGCTATTAGAAGAGTGCTATTTGAGTTAACTGTCAGATCTGCTGCATCAAATAGCTATTTGTCATTTTTGCCATGTTTAATGTGTGCTCGATATGCCCCTGAGCTCTACATGTGTTTTGTTATATGTTTTGCCATCTATCCAGAGGTGCAACCCATGTATTTTTGTGATGTGTGTGGTGACTAGCACAAGCTTGCAAAGTGGAGCATTCGTTAATGCTGATTTCAGGGACTTAGCATTTCCACTAAGTCCTTAATCTGTTTATCTCATATGGCCATATGTTCATGTTGTTTCCTAGTGATCCATGCCTCTTTTGAGGATGATCAGTAAGGATGTTTTGTTAATCTTGTAGTGCTCTATCCATCCATGTCTTTGTTTGGAATTATGGAGCACCCTAGCTTGAGTCAATCGAGCTCTACTTTTGCTATTTCGTGAATCTGGGCAGATTGTCTACTTGTTAGCGATTTTGCCGAGGATGTTTTAGTTGATCCGTGCATGCTATGTTATTGTTCTTGCCATGTCTAGCTTGCATTTTGTGTATTCTTGATGGGTGTATGCTTAGATCTCCATGACTTGCTCTGTAGTGAGTGCATCGAGCTCGTAAACATGCCTACTTGATATCTGTTTCAGCATGCTCCAGTTTTCACTAAGTCTGTGATCTGATTATGTTTTTGCCATGTTCACATGCTTGCAAATGTATTTTCTGATCCCTTTTGGCTCAAGGTCACTAAGGGACTTTTGTTAAGCTCTTTGAGTATCTCTATGCCATGCTTTACTTTGCCATGTTCAGGTCCTGTAGCATATACACTAGTAGAAAACCGGGCAATAGCACCGGTTCGTAAGGGCCTTTAGTGCCGGTTATGGAACCGGCACTATTATTTCGGCACTAAAGCCCCCCCCCCTTTAGTACCGGTTCAGCACGAACCGGCGCTAAAGTGCCACCACGTGGCACGAGCCAGCTCCGGGGGCCGGGAGCCCTTTAGTACCGGTTGGTAAAACCAACCGGTACTAAATGGTTTGGGGGTTTTTGGTTTTATGATTTTTTTTCATTTAATTTTGTGTTTTCCATTTTAATTCTTTTTCGTTTGCTGATATTTTACGGTACTACACATTGTACATGTTATGCATATATATATATATATATATATATATATATTTATATATATATATATATATAGAATTTCTAGTAGAACCAATCATATATATATCATCAATCATGTCTCACAAACCACCATATTAATTCACACATACACACATGTATAGCTATATACACAATTTCTCCTACATATGCATATGTTGCCTTCGGAGCCAGTGGCATTAGCCTGATTGGTGCCTTCGGAGCACGAGACAATTGGAAATGGTTCATGACTTGGTCGATGGGGGGCGGTAGCGGGTAATAGTATTCTCCCTTCGGATTTATGATCTGGTCGAGCAAAAATCCTGCTATTTCCTCTTGAAGTGCTTGTACGCGCTCCGTTGGTAGGAGCTTGTCCCGCACCTCATTGAACTGTTAAGAAGGAGATCAATATGCATGTGTATTAGTTGTGTGACTAGATATCGATAATGGTGTAAAAATTGTGAATAGTGTTCTGACAAGCGTACCCATTCCTGTCTTTGAGATCTGCTCCTTTCGGACGCCATCATGCGAATGTTCTCGCAAACACAGTATGCACACATATCAGTCCCCTGCGCCTGCTTCAGGGCCTTTATTACGAGAATGGAATTTAATTTGATCAGATAATAATTAATCAAGCATGATAATTAAAGAGATGGTAGCTAGCTAGCTAGCTATAGTACTACTTAATTACTTACCTTGGATCGAAACCATTTCAGCTGTGGTTTCCATTCGCCTTCCGTGACGCTGATGAACCTTGCCCAAGCCCTGCCCGCCGACAAAGAAAATGCATAAAGGGGTTATTAAATAGTTCATATCATGAAATGACGAACTAAATAGGCCGAGATATGTAGTTATAAATAATGATTGAAATTACCTGTTGACTATCCCATACAAGATGTTGTAGTTAGCTTTTGCTGTGAGTAGCGAGTCCAGTATTTCAACTGTTCCGGCGTCAACTTTAATGATACACAAGATCCAGTGAAATCTGCATGCACACACGTTTGCATGTCTTAATTAAGCGGGCATATGTAAGCAAAAACATGTAGCTACCTAGTAGGCAAAAAAAGAGAATTTGTAGTACAAGAAAGTGTGACTCACTCGAAGTTGTAAGGAAGTAGTATATCTTCATTGTATTTGAGGCGCTTCAAGAACTCTAGCATGCTGTCCTCTACCTCTTTTTCATAATATGGATCTAATTTCCATGTGTATTCATTAACGGTGTTTGGGTCAATGAACCCAATGCCATAGCGTTCACCTTTTCTCATTTCATACATCTTCATCCTGTATAATACCACAGAAAAGAATATAGTGAGGATAATTACACGTAATGATTGATCAAAAGGATCACTACAGCTATCTTGAGACTTAAATTACAGAAAGAAATCACTTACAGACAATAGCAACTGACGATAGATTTGTCGAGTGCGTCTTGATTGTATAACTGAAACAGTTCAGAATACTCAACGGCCACAGCTTTCTCATGGTAGTAATCATCCTTCTTGACATATACCATGAGGGACTCTCGATCGGATCTCTTGCTAATGTCCATGTACCATTGATGCAATTCATACATTCTCGTTGGGAGCTTCTTGACATCTTCTGGCTCGACCAAAGGTTGGCCCCGGACAAATTTCCGTTTTATTTCCTCCTCTGTAATCGGAGGCATGTCCTCGATCTCGAGGAGTTGTCCAACAGTGATCTTGAGTTCTTCAGCCTGCATTATATGCTCCTGGGTTATTACCACATCGCCCACCTCGGGAACGTAAACTGTTTGGCCACAATAATATTGGGCGCGCGTACTGTCACGTGTTGTTGGCGGCACAACAAGCGGGGGGATCGATTGCGCCGCCTGTTTTCCCAGCTGGGCAACGGTTTTCCCGCATTTTTTGACAGCTGCTTGTTGTTTGCTCGAGCTCGAGCTCGCCTCCTTCTGTAGACGTTGTCGATGTAACTTCCTGATGTGGCGCTCATAGTCTGAGTCAACAGGCTTAGGAGCTGGTGGTTGAGCCATACGAATGAAGTGGTTAACTACTTCCACAGGCACTTTCTCCCTTGGCGGCGGTGGCGGTTTCGGTCCAAAATGGGCGTCGACTTCTGCCCGCACTATGGCATTGGTTTGCTCCTCGGTCCTATCGTAAGCCCTCACAGGAAGAGGAGTACTGAGGTTTGGACCATATTTATATCGCTTGGCTCCGCCTGTACTTCCTGTACTATGACCTCGACTCGTACCGCTACGCACCATAGCTGCGGGGTGTCTCTTCTGCGATTGCTGAGGCGGCGGAGACGGCTGACGGGGCTGAGTTGGACGAGGAGGAATGGCCTGAAGCTGTGCCGGACTTGGAGGAGGAGTGGACGTCTGACGCTGTGTCGGACTTGGAGGAGGAGTGGCCTGACACTTTGCCGGACTTGGAGGAGGAGGAGTGGCCTCACGCATTGGTGGACTTGGAGGAGCGGGAGTCTGCTGACTCGGTGGCGGACTTCGACGAGGAGTCGGGTGACGCGTTGTCGGTGGCCTTCGAAAAATGATGCAATCCTTTGTCCATAGGATGATACGATGTTTGGCATCTCCGAGTGTGTGCTCCTCGTCACCTCCAGTAATGTCAAGCTCTAGCCCCGAATATTGGTCCGCCACCTCATCAACCAAGACACGAGCATAGCCCGCTGGAATCGGGTTGCAATGGAAGGTTGCCTCGGGGGAATTTGAAAAAGCAACGGCGTCCGCCACCTTCATGGATATGTTCTTCATTTTGAAGTGTAGCTCGCAGTTAGTGTTCTCCGTGATGTCATCCACGGGGTATCTATCCAGCACTACCGCGTCGCCCGGGGCGGAACCCACGCTGCTTCTCGGCATGGATGGGGCGGTGGTATCCAAGGCTGGATCATCCCCTAGCTGCTGCAGCTGCTGAGACCCCCTTTGCTGGCTAAGTGAGTCGATCTGCTCCTGCTGCCGCTAGAATTTAGCTGGCAATTCCGCTTGACTTGCTTCTAGGCCTTGAAGGCGTTCATAGTCCCGCTTCCTCTGCTCCTCCTCCATCTTCCTCTTCTTGTCCTCCGCAATCTTCTTTCTCGCACGGGTTCTGTAGTCCGCGTTCCAGTCCGAAAACCCCTCATACCACGGAATAGCGCCCTTGCCTCGTGTTCTTCCCGGGTGTTCAGGATTTCCCAGGGCACGCGTAAGCTCGTCGTTCTCTCCGTTGGGCTGGAACACCCCCGATCGAGCCTCTTCTATTGCAACAAGTAGCGCATCCTCGGCTCCCTACAGACATGCCTTCCTCGAAACATTGCCTGTCTTCGGGTCCAACTCCCCCCCCATGCGCATAGAACCAAGTCCTGCACCTGGGGGGCCAGTTCTTAGTAACCGGAGTGACACTTGCATCCTCCATCTCTTTCTCAGACTTATCCCACTTAGGGCATTGCCACCGCGTAGCCACCTGGCCCCAGCTTATGGAACTTATCCTTTTTTCCGGCATTGGCCTTGTTTATTCTCGACCGTTCCTTAGCTAATTCTGAATCCTTGAATTTCACGAAATCGTCCCAATGAGCACTTTGATTCCCTAGTATCCCCTCGAATACTGGAGTCTTCCTTCCTCCCTTGACGTACTTCTCCCACGTCATTCTCTTGTGGTTCTTGAATGCAACCGCCATCTTCCTAAAAGCAGCGTCCTTGACTTTCCGCACATCTGCTTCTGTGATATTATCTGGTAGGGTGAAATGTTCCATGAGAGTATCCCAAAGCAGTTTTTTTTGATTGTCGTCGACAAAAGTAACATCTGGACGTGGCTTCGCTGGCTTTCTCCATTCTTGAAGGGAGATCGGGAGTAGGTCCTTCACAAGAACTCCGCACTGACGAACGAGCTTGTCCGCAATCTTCTTAGGCGCTAATGGTTCGCCATTAGGTTTGAATGCCTCGATATTGTACTTTACGCCCTCCTTCAACTTTTTGTTCGGGCCTCGTTTCATCCTTTTGCTCGATCCGGATGGCTGAAAGAAGAAAGATCGATTCGTTAATATATCTTCAACTCATTTAAAACATGCGATGATCACCAGATTCCTGCTTATATAAATATATATACCTCGTCGTAGTTCATGACTTCATCTTCTCGGTCGTCGTGATCGAATATCATATCACCCTCTCCAGTGTTGTTTAGAAATTCAGAGCCGTCAAAATCTTCTTCATTCTGATCATCATCTGGCCCGCGTATGATATCGAACATGGTCTGTTCTCTCTCTCTGTCGGTATTGTCCGCCATAGCTTTTATTTAACTATGCCAAAAGAAATATAAAACAATTTAGTATAATCTCGATTAATAGATATAATCTCGAATACATTGTCTCGAATAATAGATATAATATCGAATACATCATCTCGAATAATAGATTTAATCTCGAATACGTTGTCTCGAATAATAGATATAATCTCAATACATCATCTCAAATAATAGATATATATATAGTATCGAATACATCGTCTCGAATAATATATCACTAGCTAGCTAGCTAATAAAGATCGAATACTACAGAGTAATCTAGGCCACTCACGGTTCCTGAGGTGCGGGCGGTGGACACCCAAAGAGAAGGAACCATCACTGGATCATAGCTCGGGTGATCTCCCCAAAGAACCTGCCAGGTATTGGAGAACCTGACGTCCATAGCAGCCATGTAGCGACGGACGTGCTCGTCCTCCTCCCTGACACGGCGACGTACCACCTCCGGCGGGGCCGGCTCCCTCCGCACCGAAAGTGGCCCACGCGAATGCCACCAAACGAGATGAGGGTCGACGACGGGACCCGGGGCCGGGTTCCTCACCAAGCATCGCGTCCCTGAAGGTAGCACCTGCCAGTGCCAGCCCGGCGGAGCCCAGTCCCGGACATGGGTCCTCTGAAGTAGGACGTCGTCGCGAACGGGTCGACGGCGAGGATGCGGGCCGGGCATCGTCGACAACAAATACTATATGCAAATTAAATGTAACACTAATTATGCTATCATTGCATATGTCAAAATTCTATATGCTATTTCATACTAATTAAGCATCTAACACTAAAAACAGAAAAAACAACTTCTATACATCCATTAAAAATAGAAAAACAACATTATATAAAAAAAATTCCATACTAATTAAACACTAATTATATCCGGGCTCACTAAAAACACTAAGCATCTAACACTAAGCATCTAACACTAAGCATTGCATATGTCAAAATTCTATATATATATATATATGCTATTCCATACTAATTAAACACTAAGCATCGATCTAATTAACACTAAAAACAGTGTGTGTGTGTGTGTTCATCATGCATGCTTGTGTGTGTATATATGGGCTCGGGGGGCGGCGCCCATGGTGGCCTTCGGGGGCGAGGGAGAGGGGTTAGAGGGGGAGAGCTCACAGCGGGGCGACGGCGACGGCGAGGCGACGGCCCGGGGCGGCGACGGGCCGGGGCGTGACGGGGGCACGGCGACGCGGGGACGGCGCTAGGACGGGCCCGGGGCGGCGACGAAGACGAGGGCGGCGACGGCGACGGGGGCGGCGATGGGGATGAGGGCGGCGACGAGGATGGGGGTGGCGACGGCAACGACACGCGACGGGGGCGGCGTAGGACGGGGGCGGCGACGGCGTCGAACGATCGGGAAGAAAACAGAGGGAGAATGAAATTTTGCGAAGTGCTGTATATATAGAAGCCACCTTTAGTACCGGTTGGAGCCACCAACCGGTACTAAAGGCCTGTTTTGGCCAGGCCAAGCAGCGGGAAGGGCAGGCCTTTAGTACCAGGTGGTGGTTCCAACCAGTACTAAAGACCCCCCCTTTAGTACCGGTTGGTGCCATGAACCGATACTAAAGGGGGTGCGCTGGCGCAGGTGCGGTGCGCAAGTTTAGTCCCACATCGCTAGCCGAGGGGCGACCGCACTGGTTTATAAACCCCCGTGCGGTAGCTCTCTCGAGCTCCTCTCCAAAGCAGGCCTACTGGGCCTACATGTTCTATGCTGCCCTGTGGGGCCTATTGGGCTTGCGGGCCTGCATCCTGGCCAAATAACAGGTTGGGTTTCTAGTCGTATGCAGGCCGCTGTGGCCCAGTAGGTGGGCTTTTTTTCATTTAGTTTTTTCTTTTCTGCTTTATTTATTTTGTTTTATTTATTTTTAGTTGTTTTTTATTGTATTTAGAGTTTCTTTGTGAATATTTTTGATAGTTTTTAGAAACTTTTAGTTAGTGCCGGTAGTTTTTAAATTTGAATAGTTTATATTTTGAATTATTTGAAATTTGCATGAATCACTAGTTTGTGAATAACTTAACTTTAAAAATACATTTCCAGTGATTCTTTTTTGTTATGTTTAATATTAGTGTGTTTTATCATTATATTCAATTTGGTAATGCTTAAGTTATTTAAAAAATGAAATGACTTTGTAACAGATGAGTTTTCGTCCGAAACCCTGATACTTCGAAACAGATTGACCATTTTGTACACGAAGTGCATTAAGTTTTTGCGGTAACCCTCTCTACTTTTTTGCACATGCTATGTGGGTGAAATTATGATGCCATGCCAACTTTCATCCTTTTCTGAGTTCATTTGAAATGCTTTTGAACTTTAGGGTCATTTAGTTGAAAAAAACAGTAAATGCATGAAAGAATTTGCTTGCATCCCAGATCACATCCCAGATCTATCATTACCAGCAACTTTCCAAATCCCTTGTCAGATACACCATTCTCTGCCTTCCATTGCAGCAAATCCAGTGTGGTGCCCAGCTTTTTCTTGTCACCTACGCAATTCGGGTACAACAATTTTTTGTGATCCTCTAACATGCGCTGCAACTTCTTCTTCTCCAAATCACTTGCGCAGTTTCTCTTTGCATCGGCAATGGCCCGACCTAGATCATCAACGGGCTCATCTGATGCCTCTTCTTCAGCTTCTTCCCACATTGCCGGCTCAACTTCTTCCCGCATTACCGGCTCAGCTTCTTCCCCCATTGTTGTATCATCGTATTCAGGGAATCCATGGCCAGGATAGCTGTCTTCGTCCTCTTCTTCTTCATTGTCTTCCATCATAACCCCTCTTTCTCCGTGCTTGGTCCAAACATTATAATGGGGCATGAAACCAGACTTAAACAGGTGGACGTGAATGGTTCTTGACGTAGAGTAATTGTGACCATTCTTACAGCGAGCACATGGACAAGGCATAAAACCATCCGCCCGCTTGTTTGCCTCAGCCGCAAGCAGAAAAGTATGCACGCCATTAATGAACTCGGGAGAGCATCGGTCATCGTACATCCATTGCCGGCTCATCTTCATTACACAACACCGAATAGACCAAATTAATACAAGTTCATACAATTAATACAAGTTCATACATAAAGTTCATACAACACTTAAATCCAACAAACAAATAACTCTCTAGCTAAAGCATTTAAATGCAACAACAAATATGATCAAGATCGCAACTAAGGTAACAATGGATCCAACAGCATAATGATACCAAGCCTCACTATCGATGGCATATTTTCTAATCTTTCTAATCTTCAAGCGCATTTTCTCCATCTTGATCTTGTGATCATCGACGACATCGGCAACATGCAACTCCAATTCCATCTTCTCCCCCTCAATTCTTTTCAATTTTTCTTTCAAGTACTCGTTTTCTCTTTCAACTAAATTTAACCTCTCGGCAATAGGGTCGGTTGGAATTTCCGGTTCACATACCTCCTAGAAAAAATTTCTATGTCAACTTGATGGGCATAATTTGTCATAAACACGAAATGCAACTAGTTTTAAAAGAGAATATACATACCACATCCGAATCATAACAAGGACTAGGGCCGACGGGGACGGATATCAAAACCATGGCACTATATGTATAACAAACAACGTACGGGTAAGATAATTATACGAGTAACTATATATCCAAATCACACAAACATCAATTTTTATATAAAATTTCATGAACAAGAGGCTCACCACAAGGTGGTGCCGGCAACGGGACGGTGCGGGCGATCGACGGTGGCTACGATGGAGATTTAGAAGGCACTAAGTAAACCACACCTACATATGCAAACTAAGTGTTATTTTTGACCTCAAATTGCATATAAATAAAATACTAGCACATATATATATCCTCCCAAATTAATCACTATATAAACCAATGCAAGAGCTAATCTAGCAATGAGAGATGAAAGGACAAAGTTGCTAACCTTTGTGATCATTTGAATGGATGAGGGCCTTCAAATCTTGACAAATTTTGGGCAAATTTTGTGATGAACTCGAGAGGAAGAAGGGAAGAACAGAGAGGGAGAGGGGAAAGGGGGAAGAACAGAGTGCTGGTGGACGAAGGGTTTATATAGGACGTCCTTTAGTACTGGTTCGTGCCAAGAACCGGTACTAAAGGGGCTGGAGGGGCCCCATTCTGTCAACATCCTGCCACCACTCTCATTAGTACCGGTTCGTGGCACGAACCGGTGCTAAAGGTTCGCCACGAACCGGTACTAATGATGGAGGCCCGGCTAGCCGTTGGAACCGGCACTAATGTATACATTAGTGCCGGCTCAAATACAATCCGGCACTAATGTGCTTCACGTTTGACCCTTTTTCTACTAGTGATAGTTTTGTTGCTCCAAAGTGTGCTATCTGATCTGAAATTCCAGACAAGTGTTAATTTCACTAAGTCTGAGATCTGTTTGCCAAATGCATTTTTGCCATGCTTGTTTGAACCTGTTAATGGATGAATTGGCCGTAGCTCAGTGTTCATCTTTTGTTAAGCATCATGAATGGATCCCTGCCATGTATTTTGTTGCCATGCTTGAGTGCTGTAGCATGTTCATTTTGTTGCATTTAGATGGCTACTTGCTGTATATCGTAGACCGGTGCCATATTTGAATTGCTTGCCATTTCCAAACCATAACTCTGATTCCGGTGATCTTTATATCGTTTTCAAGCGATTTCATCTCACCTTTCCAATGGCACACTTGGATTTCCAAGTTGAGGCCAGGTTCCATCTTTCCTTTGCAAATCATGCATACGCATCGCATACCGCATTCCGCATATCATACCATGTTCATGTGTTGGTTGTTTACTATGTTGTGTGCTTCTTTCCGGTGTTTGCTTCTTCGGGTTGGATCCGGTAACGTCGTGTTTGTGAGGACCCGTTCGTCTACGTCCGTTTGTCTTCTTCATGGACTCGTTCTTCTTCCTTGCAGGATTTCAGGCAAGATGATCATACCCTCGAAATCACTTCTATCTTTGCTTGCTAGTTGCTCGCTCTTTTGCTATGCCTATGCTGCGATACCTACCACTTGCTTATCATGCCACCCATATCGTTGAACCAAGCCTCTAACCCACCTTGTCCTAGCAAACCGTTGTTTGGCTATGTTACCGCTTTGCTTAGCCCCTCTTATAGCGTTGTTAGTTGCAGGTGAAGATTGAAGTTTGTTCCTTGTTGGAACATGGGGATGTTGTTCCTTGTTGGAACATGTTTACTTGTTGGGATATCACAATATATCTTATTTTATTAATGCATCTATATACTTGGTAAAGGGTGGAAGGCTCGGCCTTATGCCTGGTGTTTTGTTCCACTCTTGCCGCCCTAGTTTCCATCATATCGGTGTTATGTTCCCGGATTTTGCGTTCCTTATGCGGTTAGGTAATAATGGGAACCCCTTGACAGTTCGCCTTGAGTAAAACTCTTCCAGCAATGCCCAACATTGGTTTTGCCATTCGCCACCTAGCCTTTTCTTTTCCCTTGGGGGTCATGCCCCCAAGGGTTATCATTATTTTACCCCCCCGGGCCAGTGCTCCTCTGAGTGTTGGTCCACCTGTCAGCTGCCGGTGGCCACCAGGGGCAACTCTGGGCTGGCCTGCCCGTACCTAAGACAATATGAGTGTGCCCTGAGAAAGAGATATGTGTAGCTCCTATCGGGATTTGCCGGCACATTCGGGCGGTGTTGCTGGTTTAGTTTTACCCTGTCGAAATGTCTTGTACAACCGGGATACCGAGTCTGATCGGAATGTCTCGGGAGGAGGTCTATTCCTTTGTTGACCATGAGAGCTTGTCATGGGCTAAGTTGGGACACCCCTGCAGGGATTTGAACTTTCGAAAGCCGTGCCCGCGGTTATGGGCAGATGGTAATTTGTTAATGTCCGGTTGTAGATAACTTGAACCTTAACCTAATTAAAATGAATCAACTGTGTGAGTTACCGTGATGGTCTCTTCTCGGCGGAGTCCGGGAAGTGAACACGGTGTTGGAGTTATGTTTGACGTAGGTTGTTATAGGATCACTTCTTGATCATACTTTTATCGATCGTGCTTTGCCTTCTCTTGTCACTCTCATTTGCGTATGTTAGCCACCATATATGCTAGTCGTTTGCTGCAGCTCCACCTCATACCTTTTACCTTACCCATAAGCTTAAATAGTCTTGATCACGAGGGTGTGAGATTGCTGAGTCCCCGTGACTCACAGATACTTCCAAAACCAGTTTGCAGGTGCCGATGAGACCGAGCAGATGACGCAACCAAGCTCAGGAGGATCTCGATGAAGATCTTGTCCTTTGTGTTGTTTCGTTCTAGTTGATCAGTAGTGGAGCCCAGTTGGGGTCGATCGGGGACCGTGTCCTTTTGGGGTTCTTCTTTTATTTTGGTTCCGTAGCCGGACCTTGATTGTATCTGGTTGATGTAATGCTTTATTCATGTAATTGTGTGAAGTGGCGATTGCAAGCCAACTATGTATCTCTTTCCCTTATGTATTACATGGGTTGTGTGAAGATTACCTCACTTGCGACATTGCTTTCAATGCGGTTATGCCTCTAAGCCGTGCTTCAACACGTAGGAGATATAGCCGCATCGAGGGCGTTACATGTCCGTTCTTCCCACACTTGAAACAAGTAATGTGACTTAAATCCTTCTTGGCGGGCGTTGCAGGGTGGGTACGGTTTTGGCTGTTGCTTCCTCCATTACCATTTCCATTCCTAGGGCCACAATGGTTGTGCGTAATCCCTCCATTGTGGTTGTGACCTCCATGGTTATGCTGAAGGGGTCCTCCCAAGTTTGGGGTAAAACGGGGTCTCTACTGAGCTCCAGAATTATACTTCCCGTGTCCATACTTCCTCTTATGGTTGTCAACCTGCTGCTGCTTCCCTTCAATCATGAGAGCTCTATCTACCAACTGTTGGTAGTTATTAAAGGTTGCTACCATCAACTGCATGCTTAGCTCATCATTCAGTCCCTCAAGAAACTTCTCCTGTTTAGCTGCATTCGTAGGAACGTCATCTGAGGCATAACGTGCTAGCTTACTAAAGTCATCCACATACTGGCCAATGGTGCGTCCTCCTTGGCATAAGTTGCAAAACTCATGCTTCTTCATGGCCATAGCTCCTGCTGATACATGGGTAGTGCGAAAAGCCCGCTGAAACTGGTCCCATGTAACAGCGTCGATGGGATAGGTGACAGTGTAATTCTCCCACCATGCTGCTACGGGTCCATCAAGATGATGTGAGGCAAAACGCACTCTTTCCGCATCTGTGCATCCTGCAGTGGTCAACTCCCTTCCAATCTTGCGAGCCAATCATCTGCAACTATCGGCTCGGTGCAACTAGAGAACACCGGCGGATTCAGCCTTAGAAAATGAGCTAAGTGATCAACAGGTGGTGGTGGTGGGTTGTTGTTATTGTTGTTGTTCCCCTGATTCTGATTCTGGACTAGTATCTGCATCAATGCATTCTGCTGCTGGATCAACTGGGTGAGCTTCGGTGGGAAAGCAAATCCATTGTCGCGTCTCGGAGGCATCTGATGGGTTTAGAAAAGATGAGAAAACAGAGTAGAATGGGGTCTAGGGGGAAAACACTACCCATATGCACATGAGACGAACACAAACATATCACTTCAATCAATTGAAACAAGGGCATACAATCGATCTAACTATCGTTACAAAAGTGCTCGGACTATACTATATACATGGGGGAATTCTACTACTGATACGGTGGTCGACTAGAAATATTGATCGATGGAAGACTCCATAATATCCGCTCCAGCTTCAGCAACAAAAGTGCTCGGACTATACTATATACATGGGGGAATTCTACTACTGATATGGTGGTCGACTAGAAATATTGATCGATGGAAGACTCCATAATATCTACTTCAGCTTCAGCAACAAAGTCATCATCGCTATCATCAGGGTCCGAGTCGGTGTCGCCGATGATGATGTAGTTCTCCGGGCAAGTGGAATCGTCATCTTCTCCTCCTGGTGCGGGGTCTCCCATGAATACTCCTAGCTTCTTTGTCAGATCATCATTCATCTCCACTAGTATCGTCATTTCCTCCTCGTATCCATCGCGTGTAGACTTGAGTTCTTCCTCCAGCTCCGTGATCCTGGTCATTGCCTTCTTCAGATCTATCATGCCTGCACACATCTGGTTCTCCTGGCGACGAATGTGCTGGTTTAACTCTTGGATGAAAGCGACAATAGATCTATCCTTCCTGGTGCTGATCATCTCCAATTGCTCATCTCGGTGCCCACAAATATGGTAGATAGTATCCTTGATATCCTTGTGGTAAACTCCTCCAATGCGTCCCATGGTGATGTGGGCTACCATGCTCTTGCCTAAACTCCAGGTGGGTGCATCAAAGGAAAACTCTATGAGCTCAGTGACTGGCATGAACGTCCTTCATGGAACTTGAACTTGGATCATCCAGCGCTCCACTTCTGGTAAAGTGGCGTTGTAGGTCCCGGTGAAGCTTGGTATTCCGATGTTCAGGTATTTAGTGACTTCATTCAAGTGTCGTCCAAAGGATGTGTCTTCATCTGGTTGTGCAAACTTGTTCCTCGTGTCCGCCATCCTAACGAGTGGAAAAGGGAGAGGAGTCAGAAATGAGAAGAGAGTAGTGATCTAGGGTTTTAGCTTAGTGGTCGTGTCCTATAGTCAGCGTGTGCTCTGATACCATCTTGTAGCGACCAGATCTCAAACTGTCCGATCTCTGTGCATCAGTGTCATCCCTGGATCGGTAATGCTGACACGCACAGTACTTGAGGATTTATAACAGAGTAGCAATCACACACTTATTACATCGAATGTCTCAAAAGAGAACTTAAAACAATAAATATGGCTTAAGGCCATCTAATACGATAACAGCGGAAGGCTTGGAAGATAAAATGAGTCCATCAACTCCAACGGCATCACTGAGTGAAAGACAACGACCTATAGCTCCTTACTCGTTGTCTGAAAAGTCTGCAACATGAACGTTGCAGCCCGAAACGGGTCAGCACATGGAATACGCTGGCAAAGTAACACAAGAGAATAACGAACAAAATAATTGCTATCACCACATGCATAAATGGCTGGTGGAGGTTGTATGGTTAATAAGTTTTTGCGAAAAGCCAATTTTTCCCTACAACAAAGGAATAAATTTATTTAACTATCATGGTAGTTGTTAAACATTGAGAAGGTTCCTCCAACTTAATCCCAATTAAACATCATCATTAAACCCAATCAAATTATATTAAGAGTGATGAGATCAATCATGATAATCCAAGAATCAGATACTCAAGATGTCCATAACCGGGGACACGGCTAACCATGATTAGTTTATACACTCTATAGAGGTTTGCGCACTTTTCCCCACAAGACTCGAATACATCCATGGTCGGAGATTCGAGACACCGTCTTTCTGAAGCATTAACTCTCTACTCTAGGTAGACTATACCACCTACAACCCACTACATCTTCCAGTCTACCTCTTCAAGAGCTTCACGCAACTTACTCAACTATGCTAGAGCCCATAATAGCTTGTGGTTGCATGAAGGAAATATGCCCTAGAGGCAATAATAAAGTTATTATTTATTTCCTTATATCATGATAAATGTTTATTATTCATGCTAGAATTGTATTAACCGGAAACATAATACATGTGTGAATACATAGACAAACAGAGTGTCACTAGTATGCCTCTACTTGACTAGCTCGTTAATCAAAGATGATTATGTTTCCTAACCATGGACAAAGAGTAGTTATTTGATTAACGGGATCACATCATTAGGTGAACGATCTGATTGACATGACCCATTCCATTAGCTTAGCACCCGATCGTTTAGTATGTTGCTATTGCTTTCTTCATGACTTATACATGTTCCTATGACTATGAGATTATGCAACTCCCGTTTGCCGGAGGAACACTTTGTGTGCTACCAAATGTCACAACGTAACTGGGTGATTATAAAGGTGCTCTACAGGTGTCTCCAAAGGTACATGTTGGGTTGGCGTATTTCGAAATTAGGATTTGTCACTCCGATTGTTGGAGAGGTATCTCTGGGCCCTCTCGGTAATGCACATCACATAAGCCTTGCAAGAATTGCAACTAATGAGTTAGTTGAGAGATGATGTATTACGGAACGAGTAAAGAGACTTGCCGGTAACGAGATTGAACTAGGTATTGAGATACCGACGATCGAATCTCGGGCAAGTAACATAGTGATGACAAAGGGAACAACGTATATTGTTATGCGGTCTGACCGATAAAGATCTTCATAGAATATGTAGGAACCAATATGAGCATCCAGGTCCCGCTATTGGTTATTGACCGGAGACGTGTCTCGGTCATGTCTACATTGTTCGCGAACCATAGGGTCCGCACGCTTAACGTTACGATGACAGTTTCATTACGAGTTATGTATTTTGATGTACCGAAGGTTATTCGGAGTCCCGGATGTGATCATGGACATGACGAGGAGTCTCGAAATGGTCGAGACATAAAGATCGATATATTGGAAGCCTATATTTGGATATCGGAATCGTTCCGGGTGAAATCAGGATTTTACCGGAGTACCGGGGGGTTACCGGACCCCCCCCCCCCCCCCGAGGGGGGGGGGTTATTGGGACTACATGGGCCCTAAGGGAGAAGAGGAAAGGAGGCAAGAGGTGGCCGCGCGCCCCTCCCTTCCCTAGTCCGAATAGGACAAGGAGAGGGGGGCGGCGCCCCCCTTTCCTTTCCCTCTTCCTCCTCTTTCCCACTTCTCCTTCTCCAACTTGGAAAGAAGGGAGTCCTACTCCCGGTGGGAGTAGGACTCCCCCTTGGCGCGCCCTCCTTGGCCGGCCGCCCCCTCCCCTTGGCTCCTTTATATACGGGGCCAGAGGGGCACCCTAGGACACACAAGTTGATCTTCGTGATCGTTCCTTAGCCATGTGCGGTGCCCGCCTCCACCATATTCCACCTCGGTCATATTGTAGCGGTGCTTAGGCGAAGCCTTGCGACGTTTGAACATCAAGATCGTCACCACGCGATCGTGCTGACGGAACTCCTCCCCGAAGCTTTGCTGGATCGGAGCCCGGGGAGCGTCATCGAGCTGAACGTGTGCCAAGAACTCGGAGGTGCCGGAGTAACGGTGCTTGGATCGGTTGGACCGGGAAGACGTACGACTACTTCCTCTACGTTGCATCAACGCTTTCGCTTCGGTCTACAAGAGTACGTAGACAACACTCTCCCCTCTCGTTGCTATGCATCACCATGATCTTGCGTGTGCGTAGGAATTTTTTTGAAATTACTACGTTCCCCAACATTGCACACAAAAGTTTCTAGCATGAATAATCTTATGATCCCTTTGAGTCTCGGTGGCGGGCCGTAGGATGATCACACGGGTCCTCCGGGATATCCTAGGACAACACTGGGTTCTCCAGGTGCCCACATGCAATCCACCCAGATGTGTATTCAAGTTGCCACCTTAAGTTGAACCATTAATATATAACTCACATCTGTCGTGAATCCTCTCAAATCCAATCCACGTCTATGAGCATAGCATAGCAATATAGGCAACGTAGAAGTAACTCCCGAGGTTTGAAAATAAACAGGTGAATAGGTACTACCTCAACTACTTCCCAAAACCCACAATTTAAACAGATCCTAATCATGCAAGTGTTTGAGGATTGATCTAATGCAATAAAACTGGGTAGTAAAAATGTATGATCAAAGTGTTACTTGCCTTGCTGATGATCCGAGAAACCTAGAGACTCGTAGTAGCACGCTTCGCACTTCGGGTACTCTATCGCAAACAACAAGCATACAATAAGCACTCAACTAGAAGCATGGGTAAAACTCAAATAAGAAATCTAACCAGAAAGTTCAACTTAAGAACTCCGGTTTGCAAAAAGAATCAAATCAAACGAAGCAACAAAACTCAAACTACGAAAGAAACAAGATCCGTTTACTAATCTGAACTTAAGTCAAATTTTACAATAGCAAAATCTTATTCAAGTTGATTAAACAGAAAGAGGGCTTCGAGACGAAGATCTAGGCGCTTGAATCGCCTGATTCCGACTAACGAACGAAAAGTTATACTAGAACGAAGATTAGGGTAGAAATCGCGATCGAAAATATTCGCGGAAAAACCCTGCAAAAAGAAAACTGACAAACAGGCTAACGAACGAACGTTCGTTGTCTGCGGTTAACGGGCGAAAACCGTTCGTTAAAACGAACGTACGAACGGGCGTTCGCTAATTAAATAAATCGACGAAAACCGAACCGATCTAAACAAAAAAAGAATCTAGGTTTTCGGAATAAAACCGATTGATTTTAAAAAAACCGGCGGCTTCCTCGATGAGGTCCGGCGATGACGGCGGGACGGCTCCGATCGGCGGCGGGCATGGCGGCTTCGGCGACGAGCGGGCGAGGCGGCGGCGGCGACGTCTCCTGGCTAGGGTTTTCGGGGTGGGGTGGGCTGATGGGCTGCGGCTCGGCTTATAAGAGGCCGGCCGGGCTAGAGTCCTAGTCGGTTACAGCCCGACTAGGTCGGTTGACTTTTTTTAAATATTTCCGCTCGGAAAAAGAAAGAAGAGAAATACTAAACGGACACCAAAAATCCTGAAATAAATTTTCTCCGTTCTCTAAAAATCTAACGGACAAGGTGTACATTTATTTGGGCCTCTAATGCAATTTTAAAAAACGCATATTTTTCCTAATCCAAATAAAATAGCTACAAAACTCCGAATAAAATCTTATTTGATTTTAATATTAAATCTCCAATATTTCTTCATTTGGGAAAGTCATTTTATCCCCTCTCTTTTTATTTTCATAAAAGAAATATTTGAAGAGAAAATAATTAAAATCAAATGATCTTCATTTTCAAAATTTGAGAAAAACTCAAATATGAAAATAACGAAATCCCCAACTCTCGCCGTGGGTCCTTGAGTTGCGTAGAATTTCTAGGATCAAACCAAAATGCAATAAAATATGATATGCAATGATGATCTAATGCATACATTCCAAATTGGAAATTTGGGATGTTACACTGCCGCAGCCGGCGAGGAAAGGGCCGAGGTACGTCCCCGACAGCCCGCTGTGGGAGCAGTATTTCCGTCGCCGCCACGCCGAGCAGGTCGAGGCCACCAACGGCGTCGTGCCCTCCGGAAGGCTCAACTCCGACGGCCGCCGCCGATGGCGGGGTGAGCTCAGCCGCACGCTGAAGGCCGTCCTCGAGTACATCGAGGGCGGCAACACACCCAGGCTGGAGTACCCCACTCCCCCCTCCTTCTCCCGTCGGCGTGGGAGCTCGTGGACGCCGAGACACATGGACCCGGCGTCCTCGTCCTCGCCCGGCCGCTCGTCCGGCTCTCTCTACCTCCTCCCCGTCAAGCCGGAGCCCCAGGACGCGCCGATCAGCCAGCGCACCCGTCGCTCCGGCGTCCGCATCGCCGAATCCTCCCCCATCTCTGCCCGGCGTGGCTTCTCTGACGAGGCCGCCCTAAAATGGGCGCGGGACGACTACCTCCGTGACGAGATGGCCACGGAGGAGACGACGACGACGGCGACTACACGAAGTTCTACAGGCTCCTCAGCATGTAGAGCTTCAAGGGCGGCGGGCGGCGAGGAACGGCGAGGGCGACAGCAGGTCTAGTAGTGTTTTTTTTTCTTTTTTTGTAAAATATTTTAAATATGTTATGAACTCGCCGAAGTTTGGTTGAATTTGCGCTTTGTTTGTGCCGGATTTTGTTTTTCAAAAAAAAAACATGGACGCGGCAACTGGGAAGCATCACGCCCCCAACATGTGGTTTAGCACCAATACACCCCCAAATGGCGATTTTTAGCGCCTTCTGAAAGGCAAACGGCTGAAGATGTTCTTACTCCTGTAATCTAACAACCGTGAGTTGAGATTGAAAGCAGTAAAGAAACCAACAGGTACGGGACGTACCTGCGGCCATCAATCTCGTCTAGCGATTCGTGTGTGCGCGTGTGTTGTTGTATTCTGGCCGACGGCAAGAATCGATCAACAATATCAAGCTAGCTAGCTTGAGCGTGGCTTGAGTAAATAAGGCTAGCTACATACAGCGCATCTCGGCGTAAAGTATCTTGCCGGGCCAGGCCGATTTGGGGCAGGAACCAAGTTCGTCAGCGAGCTTTGTCTGTTATCATTGTTCGTCGTCGGTCGTATCACTATTGCCGGAAGTACTTGGTGTTGGAACTGGGCAAACAATCGCTACATGGCAAGGGCTGGAGGAAAAAGCGTGACAGGATCGATCTTGGGCCAATCGAGTTCATATGGATCAGTCATGGATTGCTACATGGCAAGTGCTTGAGCAAAAAGCGTTACGGGATTGATAGATCATTACATGAGGGAAAAAAGTGGAGAGAAATCTCAATCATCAATCTTTATGTTAACACAAAAATTAACGGATATAAAGCGGCGACTTATGGAGAACTATAAAAGTCTCCTGCATTTAATATTAGGTAAATAAATAAATATAAATATAAATATAAATATAAAGATAAAGATAAAGATATAGTTTTTTTAATTAGAAAGAAAAACCCTTTTCAAGAATGAGAAAGAGTAATTTTAATGGATGCAAACTGAATTTATGACATCACTGAGAGGAAATACATAAAGTTAGGTGGTATTAGTGAGCAATTATATGGAGAATTATGAAAATGATTTCCCTCCTACAAATAACACTACCATGCATGTTTATCCAAAAAAGGGTTTACTTCCATTCTTAGCTAGCAGTCACATGACCCATCCCTCACCCCGCTCCATTGCTATAAAATCCCGACCATAGACTACAAGCAATCACACAAAACGAACAGTACTTAGTTACACATCTCCAACGAATCCAGAAAGATGGTGTCCTCCTCTGGTCCCACTGTGTTCACCCTGCCAGCCGACTCGTCATCGTCTTCCACCAAGGAGGTGCAGCTGGGCACGTTTAAGTGTAGGTTTTGCCTATGCACTTTCAAGACCGTGCGGGGGCGGGCCAGCCACCAGAAGGTGCACAAGCTGCATATGGAGCGTCGTCCCGCTTGGTCCCTGCCGCGCATGACCTGGGTGCCATCGTACGCTACCTACTTGCACAATGCTTGCTTGCATGCCAACCTGTTTGCCGCCCACTACTACCCCAGGCCCCGCTTCATGTCGCCTTCGTTGCCATGGCAAACCGGCACAAGCCTTGCTCCGGCTCAACCATCGTCTGCAGTGTTGGCGCCGGCTGCCGGCGGCTACCCCGGAACCAGAGACAGAGGTCACCTGGCATGTCAGAAAGGGGTGCATGAAGTGAATCAGGAAGAGACTACTGCTGATGGGATTGATCTCACTTTGAAGCTCTAGGATTATGGCTTGGGTTGTTTTGGGGTTACTTAATAATGGTTTAAGTTGTTCCGTTAAGTTATCTGAATTCTGTATTTGCTTCGCTTTACTTTAGCTATGCTCAATCGTATTTGCCTGCGATTCAAAGATGTGATCGGCTGATGTACCCAGCGATCAAAGTGTAATTCAACCAAATGATTATATCGGGATGGTTTCTTATAATGTGTGTATTGTTATTTGGAAGGATGGTCCATCTGTTTAAATTGAACACTGATATGAGTTGGAAAAACTCATGGTATGGAACTGGGTCAAATTATTTAGTTTTCATCCAAGGGTGTTGTACAACACGAAGTAGGTACTTGTGGTCTAATCTTTTTATACAGAGCATGTTTCCTTGAATTTTGTTGAGTTTTGCTTCTTTACATCACCATTCCCAAAAGTGCGTTATTCCCAATGTACATCAATTGTGGATATATATATATATATATATATATATATATATATATATATATATAATAAGTGATTTATAACAGTAATATGGTCTATCATATGTGATAGGAAGATATTCGATTGTTTTCATCTCTTAGATTCAGGTATGTCATGCACCTCATCCAGGGGCAGCAAATGTCCACTCTTCGTGAAAAAGTGCATGTTCCACTTCTCTAAAATCGTGTTAGACATAAGAAAATGTGAACGACAGAAAATAAAAGTGATATTTTCTTATATCTAATTAAGTTGCTTTCAGAAGAGACCCCGCAAAAAAAAGTTGCTTTCAGAAGAGCATTAGATTAGTTTAGTGAAAAATGTGATGTGCACTTTTAAGAAAAATGCAACTGTGTGAAAAATTGTAAGCTGCACCCAGGATCAAAAAAAAAATTGCGCCATAAAAATTCCATAGCTCACTACTATATGCAAAATTACAATGTATCACTATTTTTTGAATTTTAACTAATTTTACCCAACTTCAATTTGGTTTTAAATTAGCAAGGCTACAAAAATTTCAGTATCCACAAAAATTTAGTTGAGATTTTTATACAGGAGTTGCACTTTCACTAAATTGAAGTACTGCTTTCAAAACCGACTTTGAGATGAGAAAATGTCAGTGTGTTTAATTTCAAATCTACAGTGAACACCAATGGCTTCCACAAAGTGAGCTTAATTAGTCACATACACCGACAAACAGGATCCCTCGTGCACCTACCATCTGGACATGTTCATTCAGATTGAACATTTCGTGATGTCCACCTCCAATCCATTCATGGAGTTACCGAAGCCGCCAAGATGGAATGATTTATGGAAGGATTGCTTGAAGAAATGCAATACCAACTATTTTTTATGACTTCACAAACTTCCTAGAAATGGTGAACAAGGCCGTCCTGCTTGAAGACAAGCATCGGACAATAAATGATATTCGAAAGTGCAAAAAGCCGGCCCTAGGAAGCTTAGGAAACAACAAGCCCCTTGTTCAGCAACCACCACCGCAAGAGTATGCTGCCCCACAACTTCCTAGAACCCCAACACCTGCACCCCAACCCAACTCCCAGCAAAACCAGAATGACCGCTTTGCCCACATCACTTGTTTCAGTTGTAGTCAGAGTTCGGAATGAGCCCCGCAATGCTTGCTCCATAATGGCCTGACATGAACATATTTCATATTTGACATGAACAATGTTTGATGGCCAACATCCTTCACTCTAGACCACATCAGTTTCCCAGTGAAAACATTGCACATGTAGACTTGGGTGTGGCAGGTCTAAATCTGTAGCACAACACAAACGAGGTGAAGCTTGCCGTCCACTTGCAGGTAGATGCGGGGAGGTAGATCTATCCTGGTGAACGTAGGCATTTCCGCAGCGGCCTCAGACTCTGAGTAGCACCAGCTGCCATTGCGGAGTAACAAGTGAGCACCTCTTCTTGAACAAACCTAAACTTTCTCATTTTTCTCTATTTGTTTCTCTATGAGATATTATCCACCGGCAACAAACCGACGCAACCCTCGACCAAGAAGCAAGATTTGGAACCCTAGATTCGAGAGATTTCATCTGCTTCCCAGATGTACAACTCGCGGAGAAAAAAAAGAGAAAAATGGGGAAATTTTAGAAGCACCATGGAAAATTTTAGAAACAAACAAACAGAGAAAAAAGGGCCAATATATCATGAACCAAATATGCAATGAGAAGCACCATGGTAAAATGAATGATGTGAAGTGAAAACATGACAAGAACTTGACAATACCAAAGGGTCCAAGATTGAGTACAGTTATTTTGCGGAATGAATGATGCAAACTGACAACATGCCAGGAACTTACAATACCAAGGTGTCGAGGATGGAGTACCCTTATCCTGTAGAATTAGTGACCTTGATCTCCATACAGATACAGTACCTAAGCCAACAGATTAGCTTATCTGTTTGATCATCTCATACGACATTAGTCCAATTAAGTCTACCTCAAAGGAATTATAGGCAGATGGGGTTCGTACATGCAGACCAAAGACAACCTAATGACCCTTCTAATTGGCAAGCATCAACATTCTTTATCAGTTTCGTTCATATCTTGTAAGATTCTAAGCTCCCTTGGAGTTGTTGGCTCATGTTGCATCGGTCGGGGCTTTAGGGGTTGCCAGTGGGCCCACCTGCAAGGGGGTTAATCATTGATGTGTGTTGCGTTTGGGTCCATTCCTAGGTGTGTTAGGTACAAGAACAACTCAGCCCAACTCAGGTGGAGCACACAACAAAGCAATCAACTGTAACCACGGGTGTAAAAAAACGTTAAAAAGAAGGAGGCTTAATCACACAAAAAAAGGAGGCTTAATCACACAGACAAAAAAAGGAGGCTTCACTCCGAAGGATAGCGCGGCGCGTCATCCTCTAGTATGTACTACTACCAGTGGAACCATAGTTCAAGAAATCCTCTCTTTAAGAACCTGAACAGTATATACACGATGGAGACATTATTCTCGTGGAAATGCCCGTGTTTAAAACAATTGTTGTGCTAGTCCTAAAAATCATGTCCATGCCGTAAATTTGTAAAAATGCAACACCCATTAAGTGAAAAGTGGACTTTGTAGGAAATCATGGAAATTGTATTTTCAAGAATCAATTTAGTTTACCCCTAAAAAAACAATCAATTTAATTTAGACATATCTAGGTTGACTGAGAAAAAAAGATGAGGAGGCGTGGCGCCTGCGATATGTGGAAGAGGAGCAGGAGGTCGGCCCGGATGTCGGCGAGCTCCCAGCGGCAATCGCCAAATTCCCCCAGCGGGAGGAAGTCGAGCACTAGATTTTGACTGGCGACGGTGTCCGCCCACGGCGAAGGAGAGGAGGAGGGGATGAAGACGGTGTTAATACTAGGCAGCTGCTGGGAGCCATAGCCATGCTCGACGCAATAGTGGCCAAAGAAGTTGCCGGGTACACCGTGGAGAGATCCGAACCGGTGGAGGAAGCTGCCACCATCACCCGCGATTACGCGGCGCCAATGCTTGCAGGTGCTCGCGGCACGGACGAGGTGGGCGGGCGAGGGGAGGCACAGGAACACCAGCTCGAGAAGCTCGTCCAGGAGGACGTCAATCTCGGCCGCCTGCGGGGATCCCCTCCAGGAATTCTTGCGGCGGCCGGCCATGGCCTGGGCACCTGGATCTCGATCGGAAAAGGTTGGGCTACGAAATATGTGCGTATTGCTGGGTTTTTCTTATGTAGTGAGTCAGTAGCATGCTGGAACTCACTCGCTGCAAAGCCTCAAAATAAGGGATTGTCCGAGAAGTCAGCGGTTGATGCTTATCTTATGAAGACACGCCCAAGCAAGCAACACTGAAATGGGATTGGAACCGGATGCCTTTTATGGAAAAATAACATCGCCGTGACCCTAGGAGGATGTTTGTTGCAACCCCAAAGAATTTGACGGTCGTCTAACTTTTTTTAACTAAGTTGATTTGCTCTCCTTCATCTTCTTTATCTAGCCCTAATCCCCATCCGAATTGGAGAAACTTCTTCCTGTTCCAACAACTCCCTCTGACATGCTTCCCTAGCTCTCCTCCAGTTGCAACACTGCTCCTCGTTGTCGCTTGCCGCGGCGTCCCTGCCTCCGGCGAGGAAGCTAACTAATTCGAGTGGCGGTCAGAGCTAAAGCCCCCACTCACCTTCACGGTTTACCTGCTTCCTCGCCTCCACCGATGATGCCCCATCTCTGGCAAGGTCCTGGCTTGGCCTCGCTGTGGTTGAGACACCTCATTGGTGCTCGTTGCCGTCTCTCGCATGGTGTTGCGCCTGGAATCCTCTTCATTCTCAAATGGAATAAGACTTAACACATGTTGCAATTTCAGGCAACTTACTAATATAGAGCCCGCCAAAGTTTAGTCAAAAACATCTTACACGCACGATGGAGACATTATTCTCGTGGAAACGCCCGTGTTTAAAACAATCGTTGTGCTAGTCCTAAAAATCATGTCCAAGCAGTAAATTTGTAAAAATGCAACACCCATTAAGTGAAAAGTGGACTTTGGAGGAAATGATGGAAACTGTATTTTCAAGAGTCAATTTAATTTACCCCTAAAAAACACTCAATTTAATTTAAACATATCTAGGTCGACTGAGAAAAAAAACAGACAAAAAAACGCAACAAAATAGGTAAGGAACACACAACTCAAATTTATAGGAAGAAGAAAATGCGAGCGCGTTCACTCACGCTCGCCAGAGCAGAACAGCTAGGAACGTTTTAATGCATTCCTCTTCCTCTCTTGCCCGTGAAAACTTTCCAGTTTGCTGCAAACTTCTTGCCAATATATTTTACCATCAGCTCCTCCAAGATCGATCCATCTGCATCTTCTCATCTCATGTACATACGTTGAAATCTATCTACTCTTGCAGCCGATCCAATCCATCTCCATCCATATGGCGTGCCGACTCCTCTCGATGACAACACCGACGACGACCATGGCGTCGCCGGCTCGTCCACCAAGCCCCAGACCTGTTCTTCTGGACGAGTATCGGGACTGGAGCAGTCTGCCGGAGGAGCTCCTGGAGCACATCGGCAAGATGCTCCACTCGCGGCGCGACGCCTTCAAGTTCCGGTCCATGTGCCCGGGATGGCGCGCCGCGCTGCCGTTCACCAAGTACTTGGCGCCGATGCTGATGATGCTGCCCTTCTGCCCCAACTCACCGGACATCGCCGTCACCTTCTTCACAGCGGCAGACGGCGGGGAGACGACCTTGACGAGGAACCTTCCGCGAGGCAAGACACTGTGCGGCTCATCGCGTGGGTGGCTGGCGCTGGTTGACGAGGCCGGGTGCGTGACACTGCTCAACCCGCTGACCGGCGCCACGGTCGAGCTCCCGCCTGCCGACGAGCGCGTCCTGGCGGCCTCCTGTAGGCATTACACGTTTCCGGACGGCAACTGGGTCATCCTTCCTGCCTGCCGCGGCCAACACGAGTGGGTCAGGCTAGAAGAGATGAAGAAGAGTGAGATCTTCCGCGAGATTGTGCTCTCCTCGTCCTCGCCCGGCTCCGGAGACTGCGTGGCGATGGCGACGCTAGCGGAGTCGAGCACCGTCGCGTTCTGCCGCGTGGGCGTCGATGTTGCATGGACGTTGCTCGACACCAACGGGCCAAAAAGCTGCGTCACGTCCGTGGTTCACTTCGGCGGCAGCAGGTTTGTCTCCCCGGAAGTGGCGGTAGTGGGAGCGATCTCTATCTGCGACGTTAGATACAAATACACTATTGAATCAATCTAAGTTGCCTAATCACCTACCTGACTCTATCTTCAAAATTGTCATCTTCTTGTAGCCGTGGACGGTGTACACCAAACGGAAGGATATATCAGGTGGTGCTTGTGTCACAGATGGGGCTGCTTGGAGACGCCCATGCAGCTAAAAACCCACCCCGAAGCTAGCCCATGCTTTGTCTTATGCTCTTCTAGCTAGCCTTATATATGTGTTCTGGATATCCGCTTGATATTAATATATTACCTTTATCGAAAAAAATATATGTGTTCTGGATGTTTCTTATTGTAAGCTGATCGATGTCCTCAGCACAAACCTTGATGTACCTTGTTGGCTCGCCTCGGGCTAGCCAAGCACCTATATCTTAGGTCTAAAAAACATACTTTATCCATGTTATTTTCCTGACAACTAGTAGATTTTACTGGTTTTAGAAATGTTCACAACTAGGAAGTGGTCACCAGATCTCCTCCTATAATGAATATCATGTGTTGCTTTTGCTTCCGCTTTGTGATGAATAAATAATTGTCCCTGTAAGCTACTAGGTTGCGGTACTCTCGAATGAATAAAGTTCAACACTGGAAGTGAAGTTCCTTACACACTAAAAATTGCGAAGAAACTAACACCTAGAATCCACACGGCTTCCTTTCAAGCGGGGGCAAAATCTGTGAACTGGGGAACGGCATATTTATGTACTAATATCATACTAGTGATTCAAAACAGGTCCTAAAATGATAAGAAAATATGATCAAGAAAGTCAGTTCATTCAAAACAACGGAAACCACATGATCCAATGGAAGTTCCCAATTTTGACATAACAGAGTCAAGTGAGACTGACCATGGGCAGGCCTGACCACAGAAAGTCACTGAGAATACAAATTTACAAAATGCAATAATAAGAAAGTGATACTAATAACATAAACTTCATGGTGTTAGGGTGTGATGAGTACCAAGTTAGGCATCTTCTCAAAGTTGAATTAGGAGAAGGCAGGAAACTTTCACTTACCTGAAAATTTATTTACTTACAAATGTCATATAAACCATGGCAAAGTATAAAAAGATATTTTATCTTTTAACAAAGCATGTTCCCAAATGGAAGTACTGCAAGAGATTGTGGAACACACACTTCTATGCATACAAATGTGCATGTATCAAGCTTTAAACGAAATACAACAACAGCGTGTGCAAATCATGACTAGTGATCTGTACAGAACTGTAGCTAACCAAATGGGATAAAATAGTACACGTTGGGTATCCATTGATTATAAACATCATGGAAATGGGCTCACTCCTATACTCGAGAGTATTGCAGAAGGATAGACAATCAATAAGAGTATGCGATCGTGGCACCAACCCAACGTCGGCTGGCACATCCAATGCATCCAGATGTGAGACTATATGCTCTAACGTTTGAATACTCAGTCACCCTAAAGTCAAAGCTCAAGTAGACGGTGTGCCGGTACCAATAGAGCCGGTGGGGAAACTCTCTAGAGGCATAAACAGAGAGCAATGCATGTCTGTTGACAACATATGCCCTGAGCCACTGAAGCCCTCGAACATGAAATAGTGTCCCGGTGTCCGAATCCACTCGATACGTGTTGCACTTCATATTGAAATTATTCCTAGTAACAAATGTTCCTTGTGAATTTTTTGATGGTGCACCAGCATTAGCTCCCCACAATTGTCCATGAGGCGCATGCATTCCACACACATGGAGATATCCATATTCAGCTTGGCAGACACCTCCAGTGGAAGTGGCTGATCTGCACCCATTTCCAGCACTGTGACACCATGTGTGGTAACAGGGTAGAAGCGGCCTGCCAACATTAAGCATACTTTTCCCAACTAGTTGTCCCTGAGCTTAAGTGATCATTAAGCATACTAATATCGTATAAGTGACTAAAAAGATGTCCTAAAATGATAAGTGGAAGTTCCCAGTTTTGACATAACATAGTCAAGTGACACTGACCACTGACCTTACCATAAATTACAAAATGCAATAATAACAAATCTCCCCTACCAACATAAACTTCATGTTATTTGTGTGTGATGAGGACCAAGCAAGGCATCTTCTCAAGGTCCAATTAGGAGCAGGCGGGAAGAAGTCACTTACTAGAAAATTTATTTCCTTACAAATGTCATATAAACCATGGTAAAGTACATAAAGATAATTTATCTTATAACTAAGCATGTTCCCAAAATCTCACAATGTCAGAAGGACGCAGCTTCGGTGCCTTAAAGGCACCTGACTTTGGGTCACTGACATGTGGACCAGCCACCCGTTGGGTCCACATGTTATAGATACAAAGGCAGGTGCCTTAAGGCACCGCAGCATTGTCCATGTCAGCACTACCAGAAAAACTTTCCACCATGAAAGTAGACATGATTGGTTTAAACAGAGATTTCCATCGAAAGGAATAAGTAGCTTAATTTACATATAGAAAAAGCCACATATATATATTAGCCAAAAAAAAGTATTGCGAAAGATTGTGGCACACACACTTCTTTTCTAGACAAGACCTATGCATACAAATCTGGATGTACGGACCTTCAAAAGAAACTCAATAAAGCCATGTGCAAAACATGACTAGTCGCCAGAAATGTTAATAATAAGTGGAAGGCTGTAAGTAAACTTTGGTAAAATTTATGGGCCAAGAATAAACTTCCCCTCACTCAATAAATCGATATATCTATATGTATGGCTCTTAAGACTCTATGGATTTGCTTGAAAATGATGTTAGTTGGTCTCATGAAACTTGCACTTAAGAAGGAGACCAACTAACGGGGCATCCTATGTGACGCATTAAGCGTCAAAGTGTCGGCCTACCACTCACAGGAGTGCCTCTACTCGGTCGTCCCATTGGCGCATTGTAGCAACACAATTGCTGTAGTGGACATTCGTTTTTGTCTTCATTCATTTTTTGAAAAAACAGGAAAACATAATTTTAAAAAGTTTTAATTTGTTTCTAAAATTATAGGAAATTTATTTAAAATGAGTATATACTTTAATTTTCTTGAAAATGCTATAATATTTTTTATGTCAAGAATATTTATGCAAACACTTGAGATCATCTCTTGAGAAGCAAGAACAAATTTTCAAAATATTGAAAAAGTTTCGGAAATGCCAAATTTACAAAAAATTTAAATGTTTATTGTTAAAACAATGTGATGATTTTTTCAAATTTACTAAAGAAATATCAAAATTATGTTTGATATTTACGAATATGGACTAGGAAGACCAAAACTTACGAATAGCACTGGCACATGTGCGCTCCAATTTCTTGTTGGCAGGCCGTCGGGCCTGAAGCTGTATTCTCGGAGGCCTGCTCGTGATTCCGGTCTTCAAGTTCCTCCAAAATGAAGACATATATATATTCAATAAACCCCAGGGCTAAAAACAAGAAGGCGTAGTTCAACAAAAACTAAGCCCGGTACCAGGCCCATACCACACTCAGTCCCGGAGGCTACCAATAATGTTATTAGAGCCTCGCTAGTAGGGTGGGGGGTCGAGGATCTCTAGGGACCATACCGCCGCGGATCTCAAACTTCTCGGGCAAGGGACAATGGCAGATACGGCGTCTGGATCGGGGCATGCTGTCTCCGATCTGGAAGCGATGATGGAAGAACTAGGGCTGACTGAGGATAACCTGCAAGATGTTGTGATTGAGGATGAGGAACTTCCTGCGGAGGCAACTCGTTGGATGGCGATCGCTAGGGTTCATACTGAAAAACCCTACAGTCAATACTGGTTTTTGAGAAACATGAAGATAGCATGGGACTTGGCGAAAGAGGTTAAGATATGACCCCTGGAAGAGAACCTATACACGATGCAATTTGGTTGTCTGGGCGATTGGGAGCGCGTGATGGAGGAGGGTCCATGGCAGTTCAAAGGGAAGGCAGTGGTTCTTGCGCCCTACGATGGCTTCACAAAGCCATCGACAATAGAGTTGAAAACGATTGACATATGGATGTAGATACATGACTTGGCGGACGGTTTCTTTCCCAAGATCAAAGCCCTATCCTCTACGGTAGGGGAGTTTATTTATGCTGAACCAAAATCACATGATTTTGAAGGAAACTTTGCTCGGGTCTGTCTGAAGATTGATGTCACAAAGCCTCTCAAGACCGCTGTGTCGCTGGTGATCAGGAAAAAGGATGCACTTGAAAGGGTGATTTTCAGGGTGAAATATGAGCGTCTCCCTGACTGGTGTGCAGTTTGTGGATACCTCGGGCATTTGTTTAAAGAATGTGGTGATGGAGTTCATGCACCAAAGGATTTAGTGTTCAAAGATCTCAGGGCAACTTGGTTCAGAGGACCAGGCAGAGGGCCCGGAAAAACTCAAATATGAAAATAATGAAATCCCCAACTCTCCGTGGGTCCTTGAGTTGCGTAGAATTTCTAGGATCAAACCAAAATGCAATAAAATATGATATGCAATGATGATCTAATGCATACATTTCAAATTGGAAATTTGGGATGTTACAAACCTACCCCCTTAAGACGAATCTCGCCCTCGAGATTCGGGTTGGCTAGAAAATAGGTGAGGGTGATCCTTCCGTAGGTCTTCCTCTCGTTCCCAGGTGGCTTCATCCTCAGTATGGTGGCTCCACTGAACTTTACAGAACTTGATAACCTTGCTGCGTGTGACTCGGCTGGCAAAATCAAGAATCTTGTCTGGTTTCTCCTCATAGGTCAAGTCGCTATCCAATTGAATCGCTTCCAGTGGCACTGTGTCTCTCAGAGGAATATCAACCTTCTCTTCAGACTCTTTAATCAAATCTTGTCCAAACAACTGACGGTCTCCAACTTCATCCCACAACAGTGGTGTCCTGCACCTCCTTCCGTACAATGCTTCGAAAGGGGCCATGTTCAAACTAGCTTGATAGTTGTTGTTGTAAGAGAACTCTGCATAAGGTAAATTGTCGTCCCAACTAGATCCATAGTCTAGTGCACAAGCTCTCAACATATCCTCCAAAATCTGATTGACTCTCTCAGTCTGTCCATCTGTCTGTGGATGAAAAGCTGTACTGAACTCTAGTCTGGTTCCCAAAGTCTCATGCAACTGATTCCAAAACTTTGAGGTAAACTGGGTTCCTCTATTTGATACAATGGTCCTCGGAAATCCATGCAGACAAATAATTCTGGTCATGTTAATCTTTGCAACTTAGCACTGGTGTATGTGGTCTACACTGGGATGAAATGAGCTACTTTCGTCAAATGATCGACTACAACCCTTACCGAGTCATAGCCTGAACAAGTTCCGGGCAATCCCATGATAAAGTCCATGCCTAGTTTATGCCACTTCCATTCGGGTATCGACAATGGCTGTAACAATCCCGCTCGCTTCTGATGTTCTGCCTTCACTCTTTGACATACATCACAGACTGCTACATACTCCGCAATATCCTTCTTCATTCCGGTCCACCAGAAACTATCCTTCAAATCCAGATACATCTTGGTATTTCCTGGGTGAATCAAATATGGCGAATTGTGGGCCTCTTGCAGAATCAACTTCCTGATCTCCGGATCATTTGGCACATATACGCGGTCTTCAAACCATAGGGTATCGTGCTCATCTTCACTAAATCCTTTAGCTTTTCCTTTGCTCATCCTCTCTTTTATCTCAGCAATCTCCTTGTCCGTCTTCTGAGCTTCTCTGATCTTACCCATCAAAGTAGACTGAATCTCCAATGTTGTTACATAACCCCTCGGAACTATTTCCAAGCATAGCTCACGAAGATCCTCTGCTAACTCCTTGGGTAACTCTCCGGTCATGAGTGTATTGACATGACTCTTGCGGCTCAACGGATCGGCTAGTATGTTAGCCTTTCCAGGATGATAATGTAACTTCATATCATAATCCTTGATGAGCTCCAACCATCTCCTTTGCCTGAGATTCAACTCCTTCTGTGTGAAGATATACTTCAAACTCTTGTGATCCGTGTACACCTCACAATGATTTCCGATGAGAAAATGTCTCCATGTCTTCAACGCATGCACTACGGCTGCTAACTCCAAATCATGGGTAGAATAATTTAACTCATGGGGTTTAAGCTATCGTGAGGCATAAGATACAACTCTTCCTTCCTGCATAAGCACTGCTCCAAGTCCTCGACGAGAAGCATCGCAATACACATGGTAATCCTTGCGTTGATCTCGAAGAATCAACACTGGAGCTGTAACCAAGCGTTTCTTCAACTCCTGAAAACTGGCCTCACATTCCTCAGTCCATTTGAACTTAGTGTCCTTCTTCAACAACTCTATCATGGGCTTTGCAATATTTGAGAAATTCTCAATGAACCTCCGGTAGTATCCTGCGAGTCCAAGAAAACTCCGGAACTCTCTAACTGACGTGGGTGCTTCCCAATTTGTCAGAGTGATGACCTTGGTAGGGTCTACGGCTATTCCTTCTCCGGATATAACATGTCCTAGGAATCCAACTTCCTTCAACCAAAACTCACACTTGCTGAACTTGGTGTATAGCTGATGTTCTCTAAGCTTCCCAAGTACCAAACGCAAATGCTCCTTATGCTCCTCTTCATTCTTCGAATAAACCAAAATATCATCAATGAACACCACGACGAACTTATCCAAAAACTCCAGAAACACCATGTTCATCATGTTCTTAAAATAGACAGGTGCGATAGTTAGACCAAATGACATAACGGTATACTCATATAGCCCGTACCTTGTGGTAAAAGCTGTCTTAGGTATATCATGCTCTCGAATCTTCAGCTGGTGGTACCCTGATCGCACATCGATCTTGGAAAATACCTTAGCTCCTTGCAGTTGGTCAAACAAGTCATTGATCGTCGGCAGTGGGTACTTGTTCTTGATCGTCACCTCATTCAGTCCTCGATAATCAACAACCATCCTCAACGATCCATCCTTCTTCTCCACTAGAAGTACTGGTGATCCCCAATGTGACGAGCTTGGGCGAATATAACCTTTATACAGTAACTCCTTAATCTGTTTATTAATTTCCTCCAAATCCTTAGCGGGCATCCTATACGGTCTCTTAGATATTGGCCCTGTGCCTGGCAAAAGCTCAATCAGAAACTCAATGTCTCTATCTGGTGGCATGCCTGGCAACTCTTCTGGAAATACATCCGAGAAATCCTTCACCACTAGCACTTCCTCCTGTACAACTCCTGATAAGGAATTTACTTGAGTCCCATTCAGCACATGCCGGGATACATACTTGATCCTTCTTCCTTCTGGGGTGGTAAGCAAAATTGACTTACTTGCACAGTCAATGTTCCCTCCATACTTCGATAACCAATCCATGCCTAATATCACATCCAGTCCTTGTGACTCCAATACTATTAGGTCTGAGGGAAACAGGTAGTTACCAATCCTTAATGGTAACCGATCACACCAAAGGTCAGCCATATACTCTGCTCCTGGTGAGGTTACTAACATGGGTGTCCTAAGGGTTTGGGTTGGCAGTTTAAACTTATTCACAAATCCCCTTGATATGTATGAATGCGATGCACCACCATCAAAAAGAATGATTGCAGTAAATGACTTAATCATAAACTTACCTATTACTGCATCGGGTTGCGCTTCAATATCCTCCATGCTAACGTGGTTCACTTGTCCCCTGTTGAAAGGGTTGGGCTTCTTCCCAGAGCTACCATTTTTCCATTGTTTGCTTCAGAATATTCTGTGGCATAATGTCCTGTAACGCCCCGGACCGATGTGCCAGGTGTCGTCCAGTTATTCGCTGTTGTTTCCTTGTCATTGCTTGCGTGTCATGCATTGCATATCATGTCATCATGTGCATTTCATTTGCATACGTGTTCGTCTCATGCTTCCGAGCATTTTCCTCGTTGTCCGTTTTGCAATTCGGCGCTCCGTTCTCCTCCGGTGGTCATTTCTACCTTCTTCTCGTGTGTGGGGATTAAACATTTCCGGATTGGACCGAGACTTTCCAAGCGGCCTTGGTTTACTACCGGTAGACCGCCTGTCAAGTTTCGTACCATTTGGACTTCGTTTGATGCTCCAACGGTTAACCGAGGGACCGAAAAGGCCTCGTGTGTGTTGCAGCCCAACACCCCTCCATTTTGGCCAAAAACCCACCTAAACCTCGTCCATCATCTCGGTCGTTCGATCACGATCGTGTGGCCGAAAACGGCACCTCATTTGGATACTCCAAACTCCTTCTGCGTATAAATAATCATTCCCCCGTCCAAATCTGAGAGAGAGAATACCCTAACCCTAATCCGACTCGTTTCCTGTGCCCCAACAGTGCCACACGCAGCGTTCCACTACACGGGCCACCAGATCCATCTCCGGCCCGCCCAAGCCCATCTGGGCCCGAGCGCACCGCCACCCGCGCCCGTCTCGCCGGAGTTTCCCCGCCGCTCGTCCCTGTCGTCGCCGGCGAGCTCCACCACCGGAGTTTTCCTCGGCATCCGCTCCACATCGCCGGATCTCGTAGCGCGCCACCGCCCGGCTGCCTCGCGTCGCTGCTCCTCTCGCCGGCGCTGCCGCACCGCGCCTCCCGCGCCGGCTCCCCGCTGCCCCGACTTGCTCCCCGCCGGACCTCGTCGAGGTGCGCCGCCATGGGAGACCCCGAGCTCCACCGCACCGGATCCCTCCTCCAGGAGCGTTGCCGTCGACCACCGCCGCCAGATCCGGGGTCCCCGTGCCCGGATCCGCTCGTTCCCGGATTTCCCCGGCCTCCTCCGCCCTTCCTTGCCCGCTCAGGCCGCTGCCCGCCGTCGTACGGGCACCGCCGCTACTCCGGTCTCCCCGATCCAGGCGGGATCGGGAGGAGGACGACCAACTGCGTGGGCCTCCTCCAGCGCGACGCCTCGTGGGCCCGGCCTGCTGCTCCTGGCCCAGATCTTCGCCGGCCCGATCCACCACCGTTTTGGGCCAAGCCCATGGTGAGCTTTGACTCTATCCAGTGCCATGTGCATCGTTTAGTATCTTGTGCTCATGTGTTTTTTTTTCTGGAAACGGCTAAGTCCTGAGATTTCAGATCGATGTGCCCATCTTCATCGCATCATAACTTTGCACCCGTAACTCTGTTTTGCGCGTGTAGCATATCAAAATGTTCGTCTCAAAGAGTGCATCATTTCATCTCATTGCATCATTTTCATTTGAGTTCATCTTGATTCCCGAAATGCTATTAGAAGAGTGCTATTTGAGTTAACTGTCAGATCTGCTGCATCAAATAGCTATTTGTCATTTTTGCCATGTTTAATGTGTGCTCGATATGCCCCTGAGCTCTACATGTGTTTTGTTATATGTTTTGCCATCTATCCAGAGGTGCAACCCATGTATTTTTGTGATGTGTGTGGTGACTAGCACAAGCTTGCAAAGTGGAGCATTCGTTAATGCTGATTTCAGGGACTTAGCATTTCCACTAAGTCCTTGATCTGTTTATCTCATATGGCCATATGTTCATGTTGTTTCCTAGTGATCCATGCCTCTTTTGAGGATGATCAGTAAGGATGTTTTGTTAATCTTGTAGTGCTCTATCCATCCATGTCTTTGTTTGGAATTATGGAGCACCCTAGCTTGAGTCAATCGAGCTCTACTTTTGCTATTTCGTGAATCTGGGCAGATTGTCTACTTGTTAGCGATTTTGCCGAGGATGTTTTAGTTGATCCGTGCATGCTATGTTATTGTTCTTGCCATGTCTAGCTTGCATTTTGTGTATTCTTGATGGGTGTATGCTTAGATCTCCATGACTTGCTCTGTAGTGAGTGCATCGAGCTCGTAAACATGCCTACTTGATATCTGTTTCAGCATGCTCCAGTTTTCACTAAGTCTGTGATCTGATTATGTTTTTGCCATGTTCACATGCTTGCAAATGTATTTTCTGATCCCTTTTGGCTCAAGGTCACTAAGGGACTTTTGTTAAGCTCTTTGAGTATCTCCATGCCATGCTTTACTTTGCCATGTTCAGGTCCTGTAGCATATACACTAGTAGAAAACCGGGCAATAGCACCGGTTCGTAAGGGCCTTTAGTGCCGGTTATGGAACCGGCACTATTATTTCGGCACTAAAGCCCCCCCCCCTTTAGTACCGGTTCAGCTCGAACCGGCGCTAAAGTGCCACCACGTGGCACGAGCCAGCTCCGGGGGCCGGGAGCCCTTTAGTACCGGTTGGTAAAACCAACCGGTACTAAATGGTTTGGGGGTTTTTGGTTTTATGATTTTTTTCATTTAATTTTGTGTTTTCCATTTTAATTCTTTTTCGTTTGCTGATATTTTACGGTACTACACATTGTACATGTTATGCATATATATATATATATATATTTATATATATATATATAGAATTTCTAGTAGAACCAATCATATATATATCATCAATCATGTCTCACAAACCACCATATTAATTCACACATACACACATGTATAGCTATATACATAATTTCTCCTACATATGCATATGTTGCCTTCGGAGCCAGTGGCATTAGCCTGATTGGTGCCTTCGGAGCACGAGACAATTGGAAGTGGTTCATGACTTGGTCGATGGGGGCGGTAGCGGGTAATAGTATTCTCCCTTCGGATTTATGATCTGGTCGAGCAAAAATCCCGCTATTTCCTCTTGAAGTGCTTGTACGCGCTCCGTTGGTAGGAGCTTGTCCCGCACCTCATTGAACTGTTAAGAAGGAGATCAATATGCATGTGTATTAGTTGTGTGACTAGATATCGATAATGGTGTAAAAATTGTGAATAGTGTTCTGACAAGCGTACCCATTCCTGTCTTTGAGATCTGCTCCTTTCGGACGCCATCATGCGAATGTTCTCGCAAACACAGTATGCACACATATCAGTCCCCTGCGCCTGCTTCAGGGCCTTTATTACGAGAATGGAATTTAATTTGATCAGATAATAATTAATCAAGCATGATAATTAAAGAGATGGTAGCTAGCTAGCTAGCTATAGTACTACTTAATTACTTACCTTGGATCGAAACCATTTCAGCTGTGGTTTCCATTCGCCTTCCGTGACGCTGATGAACCTTGCCCAAGCCCTGCCCGCCGACAAAGAAAATGCATAAAGGGGTTATTAAATAGTTCATATCATGAAATGACGAACTAAATAGGCCGAGATATGTAGTTATAAATAATGATTGAAATTACCTGTTGACTATCCCATACAAGATGTTGTAGTTAGCTTTTGCTGTGAGTAGCGAGTCCAGTATTTCAACTGTTCCGGCGTCAACTTTAATGATACACAAGATCCAGTGAAATCTGCATGCACACACGTTTGCATGTCTTAATTAAGCGGGCATATGTAAGCAAAAACATGTAGCTACCTAGTAGGCAAAAAAAGAGAATTTGTAGTACAAGAAAGTGTGACTCACTCGAAGTTGTAAGGAAGTAGTATATCTTCATTGTATTTGAGGCGCTTCAAGAACTCTAGCATGCTGTCCTCTACCTCTTTTTCATAATATGGATCTAATTTCCATGTGTATTCATTAACGGTGTTTGGGTCAATGAACCCAATGCCATAGCGTTCACCTTTTCTCATTTCATACATCTTCATCCTGTATAATACCACAGAAAAGAATATAGTGAGGATAATTACACGTAATGATTGATCAAAAGGATCACTACAGCTATCTTGAGACTTAAATTACAGAAAGAAATCACTTACAGACAATAGCAACTGACGATAGATTTGTCGAGTGCGTCTTGATTGTATAACTGAAACAGTTCAGAATACTCAACGGCCACAGCTTTCTCATGGTAGTAATCATCCTTCTTGACATATACCATGAGGGACTCTCGATCGGATCTCTTGCTAATGTCCATGTACCATTGATGCAATTCATACATTCTCGTTGGGAGCTTCTTGACATCTTCTGGCTCGACCAAAGGTTGGCCCCGGACAAATTTCCGTTTTATTTCCTCCTCTGTAATCGGAGGCATGTCCTCGATCTCGAGGAGTTGTCCAACAGTGATCTTGAGTTCTTTAGCCTGCATTATATGCTCCTGGGTTATTACCACATCGCCCACCTCGGGAACGTAAACTGTTTGGCCACAATAATATTGGGCGCGCGTACTGTCACGTGTTGTTGGCGGCACAACAAGCGGGGGGATCGATTGCGCCGCCTGTTTTCCCAGCTGGGCAACGGTTTTCCCGCATTTTTTGACAGCTGCTTGTTGTTTGCTCGAGCTCGAGCTCGCCTCCTTCTGTAGACGTTGTCGATGTAACTTCCTGATGTGGCGCTCATAGTCTGAGTCAACAGGCTTAGGAGCTGGTGGTTGAGCCATACGAATGAAGTGGTTAACTACTTCCACAGGCACTTTCTCCCTTGGCGGCGGTGGCGGTTTCGGTCCAAAATGGGCGTCGACTTCTGCCCGCACTATGGCATTGGTTTGCTCCTCGGTCCTATCGTAAGCCCTCACAGGAAGAGGAGTACTGAGGTTTGGACCATATTTATATCGCTTGGCTCCGCCTGTACTTCCTGTACTATGACCTCGACTCGTACCGCTACGCACCATAGCTGCGGGGTATCTCTTCTGCGATTGCTGAGGCAGCGGAGACGGCTGACGGGGCTGAGTTGGACGAGGAGGAGTGGCCTGAAGCTGTGCCGGACTTGGAGGAGGAGTGGACGTCTGACGCTGTGTCGGACTTGGAGGAGGAGTGGCCTGACACTTTGCCGGACTTGGAGGAGGAGGAGTGGCCTCACGCGTTGGTGGACTTGGAGGAGCGGGAGTCTGCTGACTCGGTGGCGGACTTCGACGAGGAGTCGGGTGACGCGTTGTCGGTGGCCTTCGAAAAATGATGCAATCCTTTGTCCATAGGATGATACGATGTTTGGCATCTCCGAGTGTGTGCTCCTCGTCACCTCCAGTAATGTCAAGCTCTAGCCCCGAATATTGGTCCGCCACCTCATCAACCAAGACACGAGCATAGCCCGCTGGAATCGGGTTGCAATGGAAGGTTGCCTCGGGGGAATTTGAAAAAGCAACGGCGTCCGCCACCTTCATGGATATGTTCTTCATTTTGAAGTGTAGCTCGCAGTTAGTGTTCTCCGTGATGTCATCCACGGGGTATCTATCCAGCACTACCGCGTCGCCCGGGGCGGAACCCACGCTGCTTCTCGGCATGGATGGGGCGGTGGTATCCAAGGCTGGATCATCCCCTAGCTGCTGCAGCTGCTGAGACCCCCTTTGCTGGCTAAGTGAGTCGATCTGCTCCTGCTGCCGCTAGAATTTAGCTGCCAATTCCGCTTGACTTGCTTCTAGGCCTTGAAGGCGTTCATAGTCCCGCTTCCTCTGCTCCTCCTCCATCTTCCTCTTCTTGTCCTCCGCAATCTTCTTTCTCGCACGGGTTCTGTAGTCCGCGTTCCAGTCCGAAAACCCCTCATACCACGGAATAGCGCCCTTGCCTCGTGTTCTTCCCGGGTGTTCAGGATTTCCCAGGGCACGCGTAAGCTCGTCGTTCTCTCTGTTGGGCTGGAACACCCCCGATCGAGCCTCTTCTATTGCAACAAGTAGCGCATCCTCGGCTCCCTACAGAGATGCCTTCCTCGAAACATTGCCTGTCTTCGGGTCCAACTCCCCCCCCCCATGCGCATAGAACCAAGTCCTGCACCTGGGGGGCCAGTTCTTAGTAACCGGAGTGACACTTGCATCCTCCATCTCTTTCTCAGACTTATCCCACTTAGGGCATTGCCACCGCGTAGCCACCTGGCCCCAGCTTATGGAACTTATCCTTTTTTCCGGCATTGGCCTTGTTTATTCTCGACCGTTCCTTAGCTAATTCTGAATCCTTGAATTTCACGAAATCGTCCCAATGAGCACTTTGATTCCCTAGTATCCCCTCGAATACTGGAGTCTTCCTTCCTCCCTTGACGTACTTCTCCCACGTCATTCTCTTGTGGTTCTTGAATGCAACCGCCATCTTCGTAAAAGCAGCGTCCTTGACTTTCCGCACATCTGCTTCTGTGATATTATCTGGTAGGGTGAAATGTTCCATGAGAGTATCCCAAAGCAGTTTTTTTTGATTGTCGTCGACAAAAGTAACATCTGGACGTGGCTTCGCTGGCTTTCTCCATTCTTGAAGGGAGATCGGGAGTAGGTCCTTCACAAGAACTCCGCACTGACGAACGAGCTTGTCCGCAATCTTCTTAGGCGCTAATGGTTCGCCATTAGGTTTGAATGCCTCGATA
The DNA here is from genome assembly GCA_034509565.1 of Triticum monococcum. Lineage (NCBI taxonomy): Eukaryota > Viridiplantae > Streptophyta > Magnoliopsida > Poales > Poaceae > Triticum > Triticum monococcum. The sequence goes on from CM067845.1 coordinate 578,253,093, forward strand.
TTGTACTTTACGCCCTCCTTCAACTTTTTGTTCGGGCCTCGTTTCATCCTTTTGCTCGATCCGGATGGCTGAAAGAAGAAAGATCGATTCGTTAATATATCTTCAACTCATTTAAAACATGCGATGATCACCAGATTCCTGCTTATATAAATATATATACCTCGTCGTAGTTCATGACTTCATCTTCTCGGTCGTCGTGATCGAATATCATATCACCCTCTCCAGTGTTGTTTAGAAATTCAGAGCCGTCAAAATCTTCTTCATTCTGATCATCATCTGGCCCGCGTATGATATCGAACATGGTCTGTTCTCTCTCTCTGTCGGTATTGTCCGCCATAGCTTTTATTTAACTATGCCAAAAGAAATATAAAACAATTTAGTATAATCTCGATTAATAGATATAATCTCGAATACATTGTCTCGAATAATAGATATAATCTCGAATACATCATCTCGAATAATAGATTTAATCTCGAATACGTTGTCTCGAATAATAGATATAATCTCAATACATCATCTCAAATAATAGATATATATAGTATCGAATACATCGTCTCGAATAATATATCACTAGCTAGCTAGCTAATAAAGATCGAATACTACAGAGTAATCTAGGCCACTCACGGTTCCTGAGGTGCGGGCGGTGGACACCCAAAGAGAAGGAACCATCACTGGATCATAGCTCGGGTGATCTCCCCAAAGAACCTGCCAGGTATTGGAGAACCTGACGTCCATAGCAGCCATGTAGCGACGGACGTGCTCGTCCTCCTCCCTGACACGGCGACGTACCACCTCCGGCGGGGCCGGCTCCCTCCGCACCGAAAGTGGCCCACACGAATGCCACCAAACGAGATGAGGGTCGACGACGGGACCCGGGGCCGGGTTCCTCACCAAGCATCGCGTCCCTGAAGGTAGCACCTGCCAGTGCCAGCCCGGCGGAGCCCAGTCCCGGACATGGGTCCTCTGAAGTAGGACGTCGTCGCAAACGGGTCGACGGCGAGGATGCGGGCCGGGCATCGTCGACAACAAATACTATATGCAAATTAAATGTAACACTAATTATGCTATCATTGCATATGTCAAAATTCTATATGCTATTTCATACTAATTAAGCATCTAACACTAAAAACAGAAAAAACAACTTCTATACATCCATTAAAAATAGAAAAACAACATTATATAAAAAAAATTCCATACTAATTAAACACTAATTATATCCGGGCTCACTAAAAACACTAAGCATCTAACACTAAGCATCTAACACTAAGCATTGCATATGTCAAAATTCTATATATATATATATGCTATTCCATACTAATTAAACACTAAGCATCGATCTAATTAACACTAAAAATAGTGTGTGTGTGTGTGTGTTCATCATGCATGCTTGTGTGTGTATATATGGGCTCGGGGGGCGGCGCCCATGGTGGACTTCGGGGGCGAGGGAGAGGGGTTAGAGGGGGAGAGCTCACAGCGGGGCGACGGCGACGGCGAGGCGACGGCCCGGGGCGGCGACGGGCCGGGGCGTGACGGGGGCACGGCGACGCGGGGACGGCGCTAGGACGGGCCCGGGGCGGCGACGAAGACGAGGGCGGCGACGGCGACGGGGGCGGCGATGGGGATGAGGGCGGCGACGAGGATGGCGGTGGCGACGGCAACGGCACGCGACGGGGGCGGCGTAGGACGGGGGCGGCGACGGCGTCGAACGATCGGGAAGAAAACAGAGGGAGAATGAAATTTTGCGAAGTGCTGTATATATAGAAGCCACCTTTAGTACCGGTTGGAGCCACCAACCGGTACTAAAGGCCTGTTTTGGCCAGGCCAAGCAGCGGGAAGGGCAGGCCTTTAGTACCAGGTGGTGGTTCCAACCAGTACTAAAGACCCCCCCTTTAGTACCGGTTGGTGCCATGAACCGATACCAAAGGGGGTGCGCTGGCGCAGGTGCGGTGCGCAAGTTTAGTCCCACATCGCTAGCCGAGGGGCGACCGCACTGGTTTATAAACCCCCGTGCGGTAGCTCTCTCGAGCTCCTCTCCAAAGCAGGCCTACTGGGCCTACATGTTCTATGCTGCCCTGTGGGGCCTATTGGGCTTGCGGGCCTGCATCCTGGCCAAATAACAGGTTGGGTTTCTAGTCGTATGCAGGCCGCTGTGGCCCAGTAGGTGGGCTTTTTTTCATTTAGTTTTTTCTTTTCTGCTTTATTTATTTTGTTTTATTTATTTTTAGTTGTTTTTTATTGTATTTAGAGTTTCTTTGTGAATATTTTTGATAGTTTTTAGAAACTTTTAGTTAGTGCCGGTAGTTTTTAAATTTGAATAGTTTATATTTTGAATTATTTGAAATTTGTGTGAATCACTAGTTTGTGAATAACTTAACTTTAAAAATACATTTCCAGTGATTCTTTTTTGTTATGTTTAATATTAGTGTGTTTTATCATTATATTCAATTTGGTAATGCTTAAGTTATTTAAAAAATGAAATGACTTTGTAACAGATGAGTTTTCGTCCGAAACCCTGATACTTCGAAACAGATTGACCATTTTGTACACGAAGTGCATTAAGTTTTTGCGGTAACCCTCTCTACTTTTTTGCACATGCTATGTGGGTGAAATTATGATGCCATGCCAACTTTCATCCTTTTCTGAGTTCATTTGAAATGCTTTTGAACTTTAGGGTCATTTAGTTGAAAAAAACAGTAAATGCATGAAAGAATTTGCTTGCATCCCAGATCACATCCCAGATCTATCATTACCAGCAACTTTCCAAATCCCTTGTCAGATACACCATTCTCTGCCTTCCATTGCAGCAAATCCAGTGTGGTGCCCAGCTTTTTCTTGTCACCTACGCAATTCGGGTACAACAATTTTTTGTGATCCTCTAACATGCGCTGCAACTTCTTCTTCTCCAAATCACTTGCGCAGTTTCTCTTTGCATCGGCAATGGCCCGACCTAGATCATCAACGGGCTCATCTGATGCCTCTTCTTCAGCTTCTTCCCACATTGCCGGCTCAACTTCTTCCCGCATTACCGGCTCAGCTTCTTCCCCCATTGTTGTATCATCGTATTCAGGGAATCCATGGCCAGGATAGCTGTCGTCGTCCTCTTCTTCTTCATTGTCTTCCATCATAACCCCTCTTTCTCCGTGCTTGGTCCAAACATTATAATGGGGCATGAAACCAGACTTAAACAGGTGGACGTGAATGGTTCTTGACGTAGAGTAATTGTGACCATTCTTACAGCGAGCACATGGACAAGGCATAAAACCATCCGCCCGCTTGTTTGCCTCAGCCGCAAGCAGAAAAGTATGCACGCCATTAATGAACTCGGGAGAGCATCGGTCATCGTACATCCATTGCCGGCTCATCTTCATTACACAACACCGAATAGACCAAATTAATACAAGTTCATACAATTAATACAAGTTCATACATAAAGTTCATACAACACTTAAATCCAACAAACAAATAACTCTCTAGCTAAAGCATTTAAATGCAACAACAAATATGATCAAGATCGCAACTAAGGTAACAATGGATCCAACAGCATAATGATACCAAGCCTCACTATCGATGGCATATTTTCTAATCTTTCTAATCTTCAAGCGCATTTTCTCCATCTTGATCTTGTGATCATCGACGACATCGGCAACATGCAACTCCAATTCCATCTTCTCCCCCTCAATTCTTTTCAATTTTTCTTTCAAGTACTCGTTTTCTCTTTCAACTAAATTTAACCTCTCGGCAATAGGGTCGGTTGGAATTTCCGGTTCACATACCTCCTAGAAAAAATTTCTATGTCAACTTGATGGGCATAATTTGTCATAAACACGAAATGCAACTAGTTTTAAAAGAGAATATACATACCACATCCGAATCATAACAAGGACTAGGGCCGACGGGGACGGATATCAAAACCATGGCACTATATGTATAACAAACAACGTACGGGTAAGATAATTATACGAGTAACTATATATCCAAATCACACAAACATCAATTTTTATATAAAATTTCATGAACAAGAGGCTCACCACAAGGTGGTGCCGGCAACGGGACGGTGCGGGCGATCGACGGTGGCTACGATGGAGATTTAGAAGGCACTAAGTAAACCACACCTACATATGCAAACTAAGTGTTATTTTTGACCTCAAATTGCATATAAATCAAATACTAGCACATATATATATCCTCCCAAATTAATCACTATATAAACCAATGCAAGAGCTAATCTAGCAATGAGAGATGAAAGGACAAAGTTGCTAACCTTTGTGATCATTTGAATGGATGAGGGCCTTCAAATCTTGACAAATTTTGGGCAAATTTTATGATGAACTCGAGAGGAAGAAGGGAAGAACAGAGAGGGAGAGGGGAAAGGGGGAAGAACAGAGTGCTGGTGGACGAAGGGTTTATATAGGACGACCTTTAGTACTGGTTCGTGCCAAGAACCGGTACTAAAGGGGCTGGAGGGGCCCCATTCTGTCAACATCCTGCCACCACTCTCATTAGTACCGGTTCGTGGCACGAACCGGTGCTAAAGGTTCGCCACGAACCGGTACTAATGATGGAGGCCCGGCTAGCCGTTGGAACCGGCACTAATGTATACATTAGTGCCGGCTCAAATACAAACCGGCACTAATGTGCTTCACGTTTGACCCTTTTTCTACTAGTGATAGTTTTGTTGCTCCAAAGTGTGCTATCTGATCTGAAATTCCAGACAAGTGTTAATTTCACTAAGTCTGAGATCTGTTTGCCAAATGCATTTTTGCCATGCTTGTTTGAACCTGTTAATGGATGAATTGGCCGTAGCTCAGTGTTCATCTTTTGTTAAGCATCATGAATGGATCCCTGCCATGTATTTTGTTGCCATGCTTGAGTGCTGTAGCATGTTCATTTTGTTGCATTTAGATGGCTACTTGCTGTATATCGTAGACCGGTGCCATATTTGAATTGCTTGCCATTTCCAAACCATAACTCTGATTCCGGTGATCTTTATATCGTTTTCAAGCGATTTCATCTCACCTTTCCAATGGCACACTTGGATTTCCAAGTTGAGGCCAGGTTCCATCTTTCCTTTGCAAATCATGCATACGCATCGCATACCGCATTCCGCATATCATACCATGTTCATGTGTTGGTTGTTTACTATGTTGTGTGCTTCTTTCCGGTGTTTGCTTCTTCGGGTTGGATCCGGTAACGTCGTGTTTGTGAGGACCCGTTCGTCTACGTCTGTTTGTCTTCTTCATGGACTCGTTCTTCTTCCTTGCAGGATTTCAGGCAAGATGATCATACCCTCGAAATCACTTCTATCTTTGCTTGCTAGTTGCTCGCTCTTTTGCTATGCCTATGCTGCGATACCTACCACTTGCTTATCATGCCACCCATATCGTTGAACCAAGCCTCTAACCCACCTTGTCCTAGCAAACCGTTGTTTGGCTATGTTACCGCTTTGCTTAGCCCCTCTTATAGCGTTGTTAGTTGCAGGTGAAGATTGAAGTTTGTTCCTTGTTGGAACATGGGGATGTTGTTCCTTGTTGGAACATGTTTACTTGTTGGGATATCACAATATATCTTATTTTATTAATGCATCTATATACTTGGTAAAGGGTGGAAGGCTCGGCCTTATGCCTGGTGTTTTGTTCCACTCTTGCCGCCCTAGTTTCCATCATATCGGTGTTATGTTCCCGGATTTTGCGTTCCTTATGCGGTTAGGTAATAATGGGAACCCCTTGACAGTTCGCCTTGAGTAAAACTCTTCCAGCAATGCCCAACATTGGTTTTGCCATTCGCCACCTAGCCTTTTCTTTTCCCTTGGGGGTCATGCCCCCAAGGGTTATCATTATTTTACCCCCCCGGGCCAGTGCTCCTCTGAGTGTTGGTCCACCTGTCAGCTGCCGGTGGCCACCAGGGGCAACTCTGGGCTGGCCTGCCCGTACCTAAGACAATATGAGTGTGCCCTGAGAAAGAGATATGTGTAGCTCCTATCGGGATTTGTCGGCACATTCGGGCGGTGTTGCTGGTTTAGTTTTACCCTGTCGAAATGTCTTGTACAACCGGGATACCGAGTCTGATCGGAATGTCTCGGGAGGAGGTCTATTCCTTTGTTGACCATGAGAGCTTGTCATGGGCTAAGTTGGGACACCCCTGGAGGGATTTGAACTTTCGAAAGACGTGCCCGCGGTTATGGGCAGATGGTAATTTGTTAATGTCCGGTTGTAGATAACTTGAACCTTAACCTAATTAAAATGAATCAACTGTGTGAGTTACCGTGATGGTCTCTTCTCGGCGGAGTCCGGGAAGTGAACACGGTGTTGGAGTTATGTTTGACGTAGGTTGTTATAGGATCACTTCTTGATCATACTTTTATCGATCGTGCTTTGCCTTCTCTTGTCACTCTCATTTGCGTATGTTAGCCACCATATATGCTAGTCGTTTGCTGCAGCTCCACCTCATACCTTTTACCTTACCCATAAGCTTAAATAGTCTTGATCACGAGGGTGTGAGATTGCTGAGTCCCCGTGACTCACAGATACTTCCAAAACCAGTTTGCAGGTGCCGATGAGACCGAGCAGATGACGCAACCAAGCTCAGGAGGATCTCGATGAAGATCTTGTCCTTTGTGTTGTTTCGTTCTAGTTGATCAGTAGTGGAGCCCAGTTGGGGTCGATCGGGGACCGTGTCCTTTTGGGGTTCTTCTTTTATTTTGGTTCCGTAGCCGGACCTTGATTGTATCTGGTTGATGTAATGCTTTATTCATGTAATTGTGTGAAGTGGCGATTGCAAGCCAACTATGTATCTCTTTCCCTTATGTATTACATGGGTTGTGTGAAGATTACCTCACTTGCGACATTGCTTTCAATGCGGTTATGCCTCTAAGCCGTGCTTCAACACGTAGGAGATATAGCCGCATCGAGGGCGTTACATGTCCGTTCTTCCCACACTTGAAACAAGTAATGTGACTTAAATCCTTCTTGGCGGGCGTTGCAGGGTGGGTACGGTTTTGGCTGTTGCTTCCTCCATTACCATTTCCATTCCTAGGGCCACAATGGTTGTGCGTAATCCCTCCATTGTGGTTGTGACCTCCATGGTTATGCTGAAGGGGTCCTCCCAAGTTTGGGGTAAAACGGGGTCTCTGCTGAGCTCCAGAATTATACTTCCCGTGTCCATACTTCCTCTTATGGTTGTCAACCTGCTGCTGCTTCCCTTCAATCATGAGAGCTCTATCTACCAACTGTTGGTAGTTATTAAAGGTTGCTACCATCAACTGCATGCTTAGCTCATCATTCAGTCCCTCGAGAAACTTCTCCTGTTTAGCTGCATTCGTAGCAACGTCATCTGAGGCATAACGTGCTAGCTTACTAAAGTCATCCACATACTGGCCAATGGTGCGTCCTCCTTGGCATAAGTTGCAAAACTCATGCTTCTTCATGGCCATAACTCCTGCTGATACATGGGTAGTGCGAAAAGCCCGCTGAAACTGGTCCCATGTAACAGCGTCGATGGGATAGGTGACAGTGTAATTCTCCCACCATGCTGCTACGGGTCCATCAAGATGATGTGAGGCAAAACGCACTCTTTCCGCATCTGTGCATCCTGCAGTGGTCAACTCCCTTCCAATCTTGCGAGCCAATCATCTGCAACTATCGGCTCGGTGCAACTAGAGAACACCGGCGGATTCAGCCTTAGAAAATGAGCTAAGTGATCAACAGGTGGTGGTGGTGGGTTGTTGTTGTTGTTGTTGTTCCCCTGATTCTGATTCTGGACTAGTATCTGCATCAATGCATTCTGCTGCTGGATCAACTGGGTGAGCTTCGGTGGGAAAGCAAATCCATTGTCGCGTCTCGGAGGCATCTGATGGGTTTAGAAAAGATGAGAAAACAGAGTAGAATGGGGTCTAGGGGGAAAACACTACCCATATGCACATGAGACGAACACAAACATATCACTTCAATCAATTGAAACAAGGGCATACAATCGATCTAACTATCGTTACAAAAGTGCTCGGACTATACTATATACATGGGGGAATTCTACTACTGATACGGTGGTCGACTAGAAATATTGATCGATGGAAGACTCCATAATATCCGCTCCAGCTTCAGCAACAAAAGTGCTCGGACTATACTATATACATGGGGGAATTCTACTACTGATATGGTGGTCGACTAGAAATATTGATCGATGGAAGACTCCATAATATCTACTTCAGCTTCAGCAACAAAGTCATCATCGCTATCATCAGGGTCCGAGTCGGTGTCGCCGATGATGATGTAGTTCTCCGGGCAAGTGGAATCGTCATCTTCTCCTCCTGGTGCGGGGTCTCCCATGAATACTCCTAGCTTCTTTGTCAGATCATCATTCATCTCCACTAGTATCGTCATTTCCTCCTCGTATCCATCGCGTGTAGACTTGAGTTCTTCCTCCAGCTCCGTGATCCTGGTCATTGCCTTCTTCAGATCTATCATGCCTGCACACATCTGGTTCTCCTGGCGACGAATGTGCTGGTTTAACTCTTGGATGAAAGCGACAATAGATCTATCCTTCCTGGTGCTGATCATCTCCAATTGCTCATCTCGGTGCCCACAAATATGGTAGATAGTATCCTTGATATCCTTGTGGTAAACTCCTCCAATGCGTCCCATGGTGATGTGGGCTACCATGCTCTTGCCTAAACTCCAGGTGGGTGCATCAAAGGAAAACTCTATGAGCTCAGTGACTGGCATGAACGTCCTTCATGGAACTTGAACTTGGATCATCCAGCGCTCCACTTCTGGTAAAGTGGCGTTGTAGGTCCCGGTGAAGCTTGGTATTCCGATGTTCAGGTATTTAGTGACTTCATTCAAGTGTCGTCCAAAGGATGTGTCTTCATCTGGTTGTGCAAACTTGTTCCTCGTGTCCGCCATCCTAACGAGTGGAAAAGGGAGAGGAGTCAGAAATGAGAAGAGAGTAGTGATCTAGGGTTTTAGCTTAGTGGTCGTGTCCTATAGTCAGCGTGTGCTCTGATACCATCTTGTAGCGACCAGATCTCAAACTGTCCGATCTCTGTGCATCAGTGTCATCCCTGGATCGGTAATGCTGACACGCACAGTACTTGAGGATTTATAACAGAGTAGCAATCACACACTTATTACATCGAATGTCTCAAAAGAGAACTTAAAACAATAAATATGGCTTAAGGCCATCTAATACGATAACAGCGGAAGGCTTGGAAGATAAAATGAGTCCATCAACTCCAACGGCATCACTGAGTGAAAGACAACGACCTATAGCTCCTTACTCGTTGTCTGAAAAGTCTGCAACATGAACGTTGCAGCCCGAAACGGGTCAGCACATGGAATACGCTGGCAAAGTAACACAAGAGAATAACGAACAAAATAATTGCTATCACCACATGCATAAATGGCTGGTGGAGGTTGTATGGTTAATAAGTTTTTGCGAAAAGCCAATTTTTCCCTACAACAAAGGAATAAATTTATTTAACTATCATGGTAGTTGTTAAACATTGAGAAGGTTCCTCCAACTTAATCCCAATTAAACATCATCATTAAACCCAATCAAATTATATTAAGAGTGATGAGATCAATCATGATAATCCAAGAATCAGATACTCAAGATGTCCATAACCGGGGACACGGCTAACCATGATTAGTTTATACACTCTATAGAGGTTTGCGCACTTTTCCCCACAAGACTCGAATACATCCATGGTCGGAGATTCGAGACACCGTCTTTCTGAAGCATTAACTCTCTACTCTAGGTAGACTATACCACCTACAACCCACTACATCTTCTAGTCTACCTCTTCAAGAGCTTCACGCAACTTACTCAACTATGCTAGAGCCCATAATAGCTTGTGGTTGCATGAAGGAAATATGCCCTAGAGGCAATAATAAAGTTATTATTTATTTCCTTATATCATGATAAATGTTTATTATTCATGCTAGAATTGTATTAACCGGAAACATAATACATGTGTGAATACATAGACAAACAGAGTGTCACTAGTATGCCTCTACTTGACTAGCTCGTTAATCAAAGATGATTATGTTTCCTAACCATGGACAAAGAGTAGTTATTTGATTAACGGGATCACATCATTAGGTGAACGATCTGATTGACATGACCCATTCCATTAGCTTAGCACCCGATCGTTTAGTATGTTGCTATTGCTTTCTTCATGACTTATACATGTTCCTATGACTATGAGATTATGCAACTCCCGTTTGCCGGAGGAACACTTTGTGTGCTACCAAATGTCACAACGTAACTGGGTGATTATAAAGGTGCTCTACAGGTGTCTCCAAAGGTACATGTTGGGTTGGCGTATTTCGAAATTAGGATTTGTCACTCCGATTGTTGGAGAGGTATCTCTGGGCCCTCTCGGTAATGCACATCACATAAGCCTTGCAAGAATTGCAACTAATGAGTTAGTTGAGAGATGATGTATTACGGAACGAGTAAAGAGACTTGCCGGTAACGAGATTGAACTAGGTATTGAGATACCGACGATCGAATCTCGGGCAAGTAACATAGTGATGACAAAGGGAACAACGTATATTGTTATGCGGTCTGACCGATAAAGATCTTCATAGAATATGTAGGAACCAATATGAGCATCCAGGTTCCGCTATTGGTTATTGACCGGAGACGTGTCTCGGTCATGTCTACATTGTTCGCGAACCATAGGGTCCGCACGCTTAACGTTACGATGACAGTTTCATTACGAGTTATGTATTTTGATGTACCGAAGGTTATTCGGAGTCCCGGATGTGATCATGGACATGACGAGGAGTCTCGAAATGGTCGAGACATAAAGATCGATATATTGGAAGCCTATATTTGGATATCGGAATCGTTCCGGGTGAAATCAGGATTTTACCGGAGTACCGGGGGGTTACCGGACCCCCCCCCCCGAGGGGGGGGGGGGGTTATTGGGACTACATGGGCCCTAAGGGAGAAGAGGAAAGGAGGCAAGAGGTGGCCGCGCGCCCCTCCCTTCCCTAGTCCGAATAGGACAAGGAGAGGGGGGCGGCGCCCCCCTTTCCTTTCCCTCTTCCTCCTCTTTCCCACTTCTCCTTCTCCAACTAGGAAAGAAGGGAGTCCTACTCCCGGTGGGAGTAGGACTCCCCCTTGGCGCGCCCTCCTTGGCCGGCCGCCCCCTCCCCTTGGCTCCTTTATATACGGGGCCAGAGGGGCACCCTAGGACACACAAGTTGATCTTCGTGATCGTTCCTTAGCCATGTGCGGTGCCCGCCTCCACCATATTCCACCTCGGTCATATTGTAGCGGTGCTTAGGCGAAGCCTTGCGACGTTTGAACATCAAGATCGTCACCACGCGATCGTGCTGACAGAACTCCTCCCCGAAGCTTTGCTGGATCGGAGCCCGGGGAGCGTCATCGAGCTGAACGTGTGCCAAGAACTCGGAGGTGCCGGAGTAACGGTGCTTGGATCGGTTGGACCGGGAAGACGTACGACTACTTCCTCTACGTTGCATCAACGCTTCCGCTTCGGTCTACAAGAGTACGTAGACAACACTCTCCCCTCTCGTTGCTATGCATCACCATGATCTTGCGTGTGCGTAGGAATTTTTTTGAAATTACTACGTTCCCCAACATTGCACACAAAAGTTTCTAGCATGAATAATCTTATGATCCCTTTGAGTCTCGGTGGCGGGCCGTAGGATGATCACACGGGTCCTCCGGGATATCCTAGGACAACACTGGGTTCTCCAGGTGCCCACATGCAATCCACCCAGATGTGTATTCAAGTTGCCACCTTAAGTTGAACCATTAATATATAACTCACATCTGTCGTGAATCCTCTCAAATCCAATCCACGTCTATGAGCATAGCATAGCAATATAGGCAACGTAGAAGTAACTCCCGAGGTTTGAAAATAAACAGGTGAATAGGTACTACCTCAACTACTTCCCAAAACCCACAATTTAAACAGATCCTAATCATGCAAGTGTTTGAGGATTGATCTAATGCAATAAAACTGGGTAGTAAAAATGTATGATCAAAGTGTTACTTGCCTTGCTGATGATCCGAGAAACCTAGAACTCGTAGTAGCACGCTTCGCACTTCGGGTACTCTATCGCAAACAACAAGCATACAATAAGCACTCAACTAGAAGCATGGGTAAAACTCAAATAAGAAATCTAACCAGAAAGTTCAACTTAAGAACTCCGGTTTGCAAAAAGAATCAAATCAAACGAAGCAACAAAACTCAAACTACGAAAGAAACAAGATCCGTTTACTAATCTGAACTTAAGTCAAATTTTACAATAGCAAAATCTTATTCAAGTTGATTAAACAGAAAGAGGGCTTCGAGACGAAGATCTAGGCGCTTGAATCGCCTGATTCCGACTAACGAACGAAAAGTTATACTAGAACGAAGATTAGGGTAGAAATCGCGATCGAAAATATTCGCGGAAAAACCCTGCAAAAAGAAAACTGACAAACAGGCTAACGAACGAACGTTCGTTGTCTGCGGTTAACGGGCGAAAACCGTTCGTTAAAACGAACGTACGAACGGGCGTTCGCTAATTAAATAAATCGACGAAAACCGAACCGATCTAAACAAAAAAAGAATCTAGGTTTTCGGAATAAAACCGATTGATTTTAAAAAAACCGGCGGCTTCCTCGATGAGGTCCGGCGATGACGGCGGGACGGCTCCGATCGGCGGCGGGCATGGCGGCTTCGGCGACGAGCGGGCGAGGCGGCGGCGGCGACGTCTCCTGGCTAGGGTTTTCGGGGTGGGGTGGGCTGATGGGCTGCGGCTCGGCTTATAAGAGGCCGGCCGGGCTAGAGTCCTAGTCGGTTACAGCCCGACTAGGTCGGTTGACTTTTTTTAAATATTTCCGCTCGGAAAAAGAAAGAAGAGAAATACTAAACGGACACCAAAAATCCTGAAATAAATTTTCTCCGTTCTCTAAAAATCTAACGGACAAGGTGTACATTTATTTGGGCCTCTAATGCAATTTTAAAAAACGCATATTTTTCCTAATCCAAATAAAATAGCTACAAAACTCCGAATAAAATCTTATTTGATTTTAATATTAAATCTCCAATATTTCTTCATTTGGGAAAGTCATTTTATCCCCTCTCTTTTTATTTTCATAAAAGAAATATTTGAAGAGAAAATAATTAAAATCAAATGATCTTCATTTTCAAAATTTGAGAAAAACTCAAATATGAAAATAACGAAATCCCCAACTCTCGCCGTGGGTCCTTGAGTTGCGTAGAATTTCTAGGATCAAACCAAAATGCAATAAAATATGATATGCAATGATGATCTAATGCATACATTCCAAATTGGAAATTTGGGATGTTACACTGCCGCAGCCGGCGAGGAAAGGGCCGAGGTACGTCCCCGACAGCCCGCTGTGGGAGCAGTATTTCCGTCGCCGCCACGCCGAGCAGGTCGAGGCCACCAACGGCGTCGTGCCCTCCGGAAGGCTCAACTCCGACGGCCGCCGCCGATGGCGGGGTGAGCTCAGCCGCACGCTGAAGGCCGTCCTCGAGTACATCGAGGGCGGCAACACACCCAGGCTGGAGTACCCCACTCCCCCCTCCTTCTCCCGTCGGCGTGGGAGCTCGTGGACGCCGAGACACATGGACCCGGCGTCCTCGTCCTCGCCCGGCCGCTCGTCCGGCTCTCTCTACCTCCTCCCCGTCAAGCCGGAGCCCCAGGACGCGCCGATCAGCCAGCGCACCCGTCGCTCCGGCGTCCGCATCGCCGAATCCTCCCCCATCTCTGCCCGGCGCGGCTTCTCTGACGAGGCCGCCCTAAAATGGGCGCGGGACGACTACCTCCGTGACGAGATGGCCACGGAGGAGACGACGACGGCGACTACACGAAGTTCTACAGGCTCCTCAGCATGTAGAGCTTCAAGGGCGGCGGGCGGCGAGGAACGGCGAGGGCGACAGCAGGTCTAGTAGTGTTTTTTTTCTTTTTTTGTAAAATATTTTAAATATGTTATGAACTCGCCGAAGTTTGGTTGAATTTGCGCTTTGTTTGTGCCGGATTTTGTTTTTCAAAAAAAAAACATGGACGCGGCAACTGGGAAGCATCACGCCCCCAACATGTGGTTTAGCACCAATACACCCCCAAATGGCGATTTTTAGCGCCTTCTGAAAGGCAAACGGCTGAAGATGTTCTTACTCCTGTAATCTAACAACCGTGAGTTGAGATTGAAAGCAGTAAAGAAACCAACAGGTACGGGACGTACCTGCGGCCATCAATCTCGTCTAGCGATTCGTGTGTGCGCGTGTGTTGTTGTATTCTGGCCGACGGCAAGAATCGATCAACAATATCAAGCTAGCTAGCTTGAGCGTGGCTTGAGTAAATAAGGCTAGCTACATACAGCGCATCTCGGCGTAAAGTATCTTGCCGGGCCAGGCCGATTTGGGGCAGGAACCAAGTTCGTCAGCGAGCTTTGTCTGTTATCGTTGTTCGTCGTCGGTCGTATCACTATTGCCGGAAGTACTTGGTGTTGGAACTGGGCAAACAATCGCTACATGGCAAGGGCTGGAGGAAAAAGCGTGACAGGATCGATCTTGGGCCAATCGAGTTCATATGGATCAGTCATGGATTGCTACATGGCAAGTGCTTGAGCAAAAAGCGTTACGGGATTGATAGATCATTACATGAGGGAAAAAAGTGGAGAGAAATCTCAATCATCAATCTTTATGTTAACACAAAAATTAACGGATATAAAGCGGCGACTTATGGAGAACTATAAAAGTCTCCTGCATTTAATATTAGGTAAATAAATAAATATAAATATAAATATAAATATAAAGATAAAGATAAAGATATAGTTTTTTTAATTAGAAAGAAAAACCCTTTTCAAGAATGAGAAAGAGTAATTTTAATGGATGCAAACTGAATTTATGACATCACTGAGAGGAAATACATAAAGTTAGGTGGTATTAGTGAGCAATTATATGGAGAATTATGAAAATGATTTCCCTCCTACAAATAACACTACCATGCATGTTTATCCAAAAAAGGGTTTACTTCCATTCTTAGCTAGCAGTCACATGACCCATCCCTCACCCCGCTCCATTGCTATAAAATCCGGACCATAGACTACAAGCAATCACACAAAACGAACAGTACTTAGTTACACATCTCCAACGAATCCAGAAAGATGGTGTCCTCCTCTGGTCCCACTGTGTTCACCCTGCCAGCCGACTCGTCATCGTCTTCCACCAAGGAGGTGCAGCTGGGCACGTTTAAGTGTAGGTTTTGCCCATGCACTTTCAAGACCGTGCGGGGGCGGGCCAGCCACCAGAAGGTGCACAAGCTGCATATGGAGCGTCGTCCCGCTTGGTCCCTGCCGCGCATGACCTGGGTGCCATCGTACGCTACCTACTTGCACAATGCTTGCTTGCATGCCAACCTGTTTGCCGCCCACTACTACCCCAGGCCCCGCTTCATGTCGCCTTCGTTGCCATGGCAAACCGGCACAAGCCTTGCTCCGGCTCAACCATCGTCTGCAGTGTTGGCGCCGGCTGCCGGCGGCTACCCCGGAACCAGAGACAGAGGTCACCTGGCATGTCAGAAAGGGGTGCATGAAGTGAATCAGGAAGAGACTACTGCTGATGGGATTGATCTCACTTTGAAGCTCTAGGATTATGGCTTGGGTTGTTTTGGGGTTACTTAATAATGGTTTAAGTTGTTCCGTTAAGTTATCTGAATTCTGTATTTGCTTCGCTTTACTTTAGCTATGCTCAATCGTATTTGCCTGCGATTCAAAGATGTGATCGGCTGATGTACCCAGCGATCAAAGTGTAATTCAACCAAATGATTATATCGGGATGGTTTCTTATAATGTGTGTATTGTTATTTGGAAGGATGGTCCATCTGTTTAAATTGAACACTGATATGAGTTGGAAAAACTCATGGTATGGAACTGGGTCAAATTATTTAGTTTTCATCCAAGGGTGTTGTACAACACGAAGTAGGTACTTGTGGTCTAATCTTTTTATACAGAGCATGTTTCCTTGAATTTTGTTGAGTTTTGCTTCTTTACATCACCATTCCCAAAAGTGCGTTATTCCCAATGTACATCAATTGTGGATATATATATATATATATATATATATATATATATATATATATAATAAGTGATTTATAACAGTAATATGGTCTATCATATGTGATAGGAAGATATTCGATTGTTTTCATCTCTTAGATTCAGGTATGTCATGCACCTCATCCAGGGGCAGCAAATGTCCACTCTTCGTGAAAAAGTGCATGTTCCACTTCTCTAAAATCGTGTTAGACATAAGAAAATGTGAACGACAGAAAATAAAAGTGATATTTTCTTATATCTAATTAAGTTGCTTTCAGAAGAGACCCCGCAAAAAAAAGTTGCTTTCAGAAGAGCATTAGATTAGTTTAGTGAAAAATGTGATGTGCACTTTTAAGAAAAATGCAACTGTGTGAAAAATTGTAAGCTGCACCCAGGATCAAAAAAAAAAATTGCGCCATAAAAATTCCATAGCTCACTACTATATGCAAAATTACAATGTATCACTATTTTTTGAATTTTAACTAATTTTACCCAACTTCAATTTGGTTTTAAATTAGCAAGGCTACAAAAATTTCAGTATCCACAAAAATTTAGTTGAGATTTTTATACAGGAGTTGCACTTTCACTAAATTGAAGTACTGCTTTCAAAACCGACTTTGAGATGAGAAAATGTCAGTGTGTTTAATTTCAAATCTACAGTGAACACCAATGGCTTCCACAAAGTGAGCTTAATTAGTCACATACACCGACAAACAGGATCCCTCGTGCACCTACCATCTGGACATGTTCATTCAGATTGAACATTTCGTGATGTCCACCTCCAATCCATTCATGGAGTTACCGAAGCCGCCAAGATGGAATGATTTATGGAAGGATTGCTTGAAGAAATGCAATACCAACTATTTTTTATGACTTCACAAACTTCCTAGAAATGGTGAACAAGGCCGTCCTGCTTGAAGACAAGCATCGGACAATAAATGATATTCGAAAGTGCAAAAAGCCGGCCCTAGGAAGCTTAGGAAACAACAAGCCCCTTGTTCAGCAACCACCACCGCAAGAGTATGCTGCCCCACAACTTCCTAGAACCCCAACACCTGCACCCCAACCCAACTCCCAGCAAAACCAGAATGACCGCTTTGCCCACATCACTTGTTTCAGTTGTAGTCAGAGTTCGGAATGAGCCCCGCAATGCTTGCTCCATAATGGCCTGACATGAACATATTTCATATTTGACATGAACAATGTTTGATGGCCAACATCCTTCACTCTAGACCACATCAGTTTCCCAGTGAAAACATTGCACATGTAGACTTGGGTGTGGCAGGTCTAAATCTGTAGCACAACACAAACGAGGTGAAGCTTGCCGTCCACTTGCAGGTAGATGCGGGGAGGTAGATCTATCCTGGTGAACGTAGGCATTTCCGCAGCGGCCTCAGACTCTGAGTAGCACCAGCTGCCATTGCGGAGTAACAAGTGAGCACCTCTTCTTGAACAAACCTAAACTTTCTCATTTTTCTCTATTTGTTTCTCTATGAGATATTATCCACCGGCAACAAACCGACGCAACCCTCGACCAAGAAGCAAGATTTGGAACCCTAGATTCGAGAGATTTCATCTGCTTCCCAGATGTACAACTCGCGGAGAAAAAAAAGAGAAAAATGGGGAAATTTTAGAAGCACCATGGAAAATTTTAGAAACAAACAAACAGAGAAAAAAGGGCCAATATATCATGAACCAAATATGCAATGAGAAGCACCATGGTAAAATGAATGATGTGAAGTGAAAACATGACAAGAACTTGACAATACCAAAGGGTCCAAGATTGAGTACAGTTATTTTGCGGAATGAATGATGCAAACTGACAACATGCCATGAACTTACAATACCAAGGTGTCGAGGATGGAGTACCCTTATCCTGTAGAATTAGTGACCTTGATCTCCATACAGATACAGTACCTAAGCCAACAGATTAGCTTATCTGTTTGATCATCTCATACGACATTAGTCCAATTAAGTCTACCTCAAAGGAATTATAGGCAGATGGGGTTCGTACATGCAGACCAAAGACAACCTAATGACCCTTCTAATTGGCAAGCATCAACATTCTTTATCAGTTTCGTTCATATCTTGTAAGATTCTAAGCTCCCTTGGAGTGTTGGCTCATGTTGCATCGGTCGGGGCTTTAGGGGTTGCCAGTGGGCCCACCTGCAAGGGGGTTAATCATTGATGTGTGTTGCGTTTGGGTCCATTCCTAGGTGTGTTAGGTACAAGAACAACTCAGCCCAACTCAGGTGGAGCACACAACAAAGCAATCAACTGTAACCACGGGTGTAAAAAAACGTTAAAAAGAAGGAGGCTTAATCACACAAAAAAAGGAGGCTTAATCACACAGACAAAAAAAGGAGGCTTCACTCCGAAGGATAGCGCGGCGCGTCATCCTCTAGTATGTACTACTACCAGTGGAACCATAGTTCAAGAAATCCTCTCTTTAAGAACCTGAACAGTATATACACGATGGAGACATTATTCTCGTGGAAATGCCCGTGTTTAAAACAATTGTTGTGCTAGTCCTAAAAATCATGTCCATGCCGTAAATTTGTAAAAATGCAACACCCATTAAGTGAAAAGTGGACTTTGTAGGAAATCATGGAAATTGTATTTTCAAGAATCAATTTAGTTTACCCCTAAAAAAACAATCAATTTAATTTAGACATATCTAGGTTGACTGAGAAAAAAAGATGAGGAGGCGTGGCGCCTGCGATATGTGGAAGAGGAGCAGGAGGTCGGCCCGGATGTCGGCGAGCTCCCAGCGGCAATCGCCAAATTCCCCCAGCGGGAGGAAGTCGAGCACTAGATTTTGACTGGCGACGGTGTCCGCCCACGGCGAAGGAGAGGAGGAGGGGATGAAGACGGTGTTAATACTAGGCAGCTGCTGGGAGCCATAGCCGTGCTCGACGCAATAGTGGCCAAAGAAGTTGCCGGGTACACCGTGGAGAGATCCGAACCGGTGGAGGAAGCTGCCACCATCACCCGCGATTACGCGGCGCCAATGCTTGCAGGTGCTCGCGGCACGGACGAGGTGGGCGGGCGAGGGGAGGCACAGAAACACCAGCTCGAGAAGCTCGTCCAAGAGGACGTCAATCTCGGCCGCCTGCGGGGATCCCCTCCAGGAATTCTTGCGGCGGCCGGCCATGGCCTGGGCACCTGGATCTCGATCGGAAAAGGTTGGGCTACGAAATATGTGCGTATTGCTGGGTTTTTCTTATGTAGTGAGTCAGTAGCATGCTGGAACTCACTCGCTGCAAAGCCTCAAAATAAGGGATTGTCCCAGAAGTCAGCGGTTGATGCTTATCTTATGAAGACACGCCCAAGCAAGCAACACTGAAATGGGATTGGAACCGGATGCCTTTTATGGAAAAATAACATCGCCGTGACCCTAGGAGGATGTTTGTTGCAACCCCAAAGAATTTGACGGTCGTCTAACTTTTTTTAACTAAGTTGATTTGCTCTCCTTCATCTTCTTTATCTAGCCCTAATCCCCATCCGAATTGGAGAAACTTCTTCCTGTTCCAACAACTCCCTCTGACATGCTTCCCTAGCTCTCCTCCAGTTGCAACACTGCTCCTCGTTGTCGCTTGCCGCGGCGTCCCTGCCTCCGGCGAGGAAGCTAACTAATTCGAGTGGCGGTCAGAGCTAAAGCCCCCACTCACCTTCACGGTTTACCTGCTTCCTCGCCTCCACCGATGATGCCCCATCTCTGGCAAGGTCCTGGCTTGGCCTCGCTGTGGTTGAGACACCTCATTGGTGCTCGTTGCCGTCTCTCGCATGGTGTTGCGCCTGGAATCCTCTTCATTCTCAAATGGAATAAGACTTAACACATGTTGCAATTTCAGGCAACTTACTAATATAGAGCCCGCCAAAGTTTAGTCAAAAACATCTTACACGCACGATGGAGACATTATTCTGGTGGAAACGCCCGTGTTTAAAACAATCGTTGTGCTAGTCCTAAAAATCATGTCCAAGCAGTAAATTTGTAAAAATGCAACACCCATTAAGTGAAAAGTGGACTTTGGAGGAAATGATGGAAACTGTATTTTCAAGAGTCAATTTAATTTACCCCTAAAAAACACTCAATTTAATTTAAACATATCTAGGTCGACTGAGAAAAAAAACAGACAAAAAAACGCAACAAAATAGGTAAGGAACACACAACTCAAATTTATAGGAAGAAGAAAATGCGAGCGCGTTCACTCACGCTCGCCAGAGCAGAACAGCTAGGAACGTTTTAATGCATTCCTCTTCCTCTCTTGCCCGTGAAAACTTTCCAGTTTGCTGCAAACTTCTTGCCAATATATTTTACCATCAGCTCCTCCAAGATCGATCCATCTGCATCTTCTCATCTCATGTACATACGTTGAAATCTATCTACTCTTGCAGCCGATCCAATCCATCTCCATCCATATGGCGTGCCGACTCCTCTCGATGACAACACCGACGATGACCATGGCGTCGCCGGCTCGTCCACCAAGCCCCAGACCTGTTCTTCTGGACGAGTATCGGGACTGGAGCAGTCTGCCGGAGGAGCTCCTGGAGCACATCGGCAAGATGCTCCACTCGCGGCGCGACGCCTTCAAGTTCCGGTCCATGTGCCCGGGATGGCGCGCCGCGCTGCCGTTCACCAAGTACTTGGCGCCGATGCTGATGATGCTGCCCTTCTGCCCCAACTCACCGGACATCGCCGTCACCTTCTTCACAGCGGCAGACGGCGGGGAGACGACCTTGACGAGGAACCTTCCGCGAGGCAAGACACTGTGCGGCTCATCGCGTGGGTGGCTGGCGCTGGTTGACGAGGCCGGGTGCGTGACACTGCTCAACCCGCTGACCGGCGCCACGGTCGAGCTCCCGCCTGCCGACGAGCGCGTCCTGGCGGCCTCCTGTAGGCATTACACGT
The DNA here is from genome assembly GCA_034509565.1 of Triticum monococcum. NCBI lineage: Eukaryota > Viridiplantae > Streptophyta > Magnoliopsida > Poales > Poaceae > Triticum > Triticum monococcum. The sequence goes on from CM067845.1 coordinate 578,274,085, forward strand.
TTCCGGACGGCAACTGGGTCATCCTTCCTGCCTGCCGCGGCCAACACGAGTGGGTCAGGCTAGAAGAGATGAAGAAGAGTGAGATCTTCCGCGAGATTGTGCTCTCCTCGTCCTCGCCCGGCTCCGGAGACTGCGTGGCGATGGCGACGCTAGCGGAGTCGAGCACCGTCGCGTTCTGCCGCGTGGGCGTCGATGTTGCATGGACGTTGCTCGACACCAACGGGCCAAAAAGCTGCGTCACGTCCGTGGTTCACTTCGGCGGCAGCAGGTTTGTCTCCCCGGAAGTGGCGGTAGTGGGAGCGATCTCTATCTGCGACGTTAGATACAAATACACTATTGAATCAATCTAAGTTGCCTAATCACCTACCTGACTCTATCTTCAAAATTGTCATCTTCTTGTAGCCGTGGACGGTGTACACCAAACGGAAGGATATATCAGGTGGTGCTTGTGTCACAGATGGGGCTGCTTGGAGACGCCCATGCAGCTAAAAACCCACCCCGAAGCTAGCCCATGCTTTGTCTTATGCTCTTCTAGCTAGCCTTATATATGTGTTCTGGATATCCGCTTGATATTAATATATTCCTTTATCGAAAAAAATATGTGTTCTGGATGTTTCTTATTGTAAGCTGATCGATGTCCTCAGCACAAACCTTGATGTACCTTGTTGGCTCGCCTCGGGCTAGCCAAGCACCTATATCTTAGGTCTAAAAAACATACTTTATCCATGTTATTTTCCTGACAACTAGTAGATTTTACTGGTTTTAGAAATGTTCACAACTAGGAAGTGGTCACCAGATCTCCTCCTATAATGAATATCATGTGTTGCTTTTGCTTCCGCTTTGTGATGAATAAATAATTGTCCCTGTAAGCTACTAGGTTGCGGTACTCTCGAATGAATAAAGTTCAACACTGGAAGTGAAGTTCCTTACACACTAAAAATTGCGAAGAAACTAACACCTAGAATCCACACGGCTTCCTTTCAAGCGGGGGCAAAATCTGTGAACTGGGGAACGGCATATTTATGTACTAATATCATACTAGTGATTCAAAACAGGTCCTAAAATGATAAGAAAATATGATCAAGAAAGTCAGTTCATTCAAAACAACGGAAACCACATGATCCAATGGAAGTTCCCAATTTTGACATAACAGAGTCAAGTGAGACTGACCATGGGCAGGCCTGACCACAGAAAGTCACTGAGAATACAAATTTACAAAATGCAATAATAAGAAAGTGATACTAATAACATAAACTTCATGGTGTTAGGGTGTGATGAGTACCAAGTTAGGCATCTTCTCAAAGTTGAATTAGGAGAAGGCAGGAAACTTTCACTTACCTGAAAATTTATTTACTTACAAATGTCATATAAACCATGGCAAAGTATAAAAAGATATTTTATCTTTTAACAAAGCATGTTCCCAAATGGAAGTACTGCAAGAGATTGTGGAACACACACTTCTATGCATACAAATGTGCATGTATCAAGCTTTAAACGAAATACAACAACAGCGTGTGCAAATCATGACTAGTGATCTGTACAGAACTGTAGCTAACCAAATGGGATAAAATAGTACACGTTGGGTATCCATTGATTATAAACATCATGGAAATGGGATAACTCCTATACTCGAGAGTATTGCACAAGGATAGACAATCAATAAGAGTATGCGATCGTGGCACCAACCCAATGTCGGCTGGCACATCCAATGCATCCAGATGTGAGACTATATGCTCTAACGTTTGAATACTCAGTCACCCTAAAGTCAAAGCTCAAGTAGACGGTGTGCCGGTACCAATAGAGCCGGTGGGGAAACTCTCTAGAGGCATAAACAGAGAGCAATGCATGTCCGTTGACAACATATGCCCTGAGCCACTGAAGCCCTCGAACGTGAAATAGTGTCCCGGTGTCCGAATCCACTCGATACGTGTTGCACTTCATATTGAAATTATTCCTAGTAACAAATGTTCCTTGTGAATTTTTTGATGGTGCACCAGCATTAGCTCCCCACAATTGTCCACGAGGTGCATGCATTCCACACACATGGAGATATCCATATTCAGCTTGGCAGACACCTCCAGTGGAAGTGGCTGATCTGCACCCATTTCCAGCACTGTGACACCATGTGTGGTAACAGGGTAGAAGCGGCCTGCCAACATTAAGCATACTTTTCCCAACTAGTTGTCCCTGAGCTTAAGTGATCATTAAGCATACTAATATCGTATAAGTGACTAAAAAGATGTCCTAAAATGATAAGTGGAAGTTCCCAGTTTTGACATAACATAGTCAAGTGACACTGACCACTGACCTTACCATAAATTACAAAATGCAATAATAACAAATCTCCAGTACCAACATAAACTTCATGTTATTTGTGTGTGATGAGGACCAAGCAAGGCATCTTCTCAAGGTCCAATTAGGAGAAGGCGGGAAGAAGTCACTTACTAGAAAATTTATTTCCTTACAAATGTCATATAAACCATGGTAAAGTACATAAAGATAATTTATCTTATAACTAAGCATGTTCCCAAAATCTCACAATGTCAGCAGGACGCAGCTTCGGAGCCTTAAAGGCACCTGACTTTGGGTCACTGACATGTGGACCAGCCACCCGTTGGGTCCACATGTTATAGATACAAAGGCAGATGCCTTAAGGCACCGAAGCATTGTCCATGTCAGCACTACCAGAAAAACTTTCCACCATGAAAGTAGACATGATTGGTTTAAACAGAGATTTCCATCGAAAGGAATAAGTAGCTTAATTTACATATAGAAAAAGCCACATATATATATATATATATATTAGCCAATAAAAAGTATTGCGAAAGATTGTGGCACACACACTTCTTTTCTAGACAAGACCTACACATACAAATCTGCATGTACGGACCTTCAAAAGAAAGTCAATAACGCCATGTGCAAAACATGACTAGTCGCCAGAAATGTTAATAATAAGTGGAAGGCTGTAAAATAAACTTCGGTAAAATTTATGGGCCAAGAATAAACTTCCCCTCACTCAATAAATCGATATCTCTATATGTATTGCTCTTAAGACTCTATGGATTTGCTTGAAAATGATGTTAGTTGGTCTCATGAAACTTGCACTTAAGAAGGAGACCAACTAACGGGGCATCCTATGTGACGCATTAAGCGTAAAAGTGTCGGCCTACCACTCACCGGAGCGCCTCTACTCGGTCGTCCCATTGGCGCATTGTAGCAACACAATTACTGTAGTGGCCATTTGTTTTTGTCTTCATTCATTTTTTGAAAAAACAGGAAAGCATAATTTTAAAGATCTCAGGGCAACTTGGTTCAGAGGACCAGGCAGAGGGCCCAGAAAAACTCAAATATGAAAATAATGAAATCCCCAACTCTCCGTGGGTCCTTGAGTTGCGTAGAATTTCTAGGATCAAACCAAAATGCAATAAAATATGATATGCAATGATGATCTAATGCATACATTTCAAATTGGAAATTTGGGATGTTACAAACCTACCCCCTTAAGACGAATCTCGCCCTCGAGATTCGGGTTGGCTAGAAAATAGGTGAGGGTGATCCTTCCGTAGGTCTTCCTCTCGTTCCCAGGTGGCTTCATCCTCAGTATGGTGGCTCCACTGAACTTTATAGAACTTGATAACCTTGCTGCGTGTGACTTGGCTGACAAAATCAAGAATCTTGTCTGGTTTCTCCTCGTAGGTCAAGTCGCTATCCAATTGAATCGCTTCCAGTGGCACTGTATCTCTCAGAGGAATATCAACCTTCTCTTCAGACTCTTTAATCAAATCTTGTCCAAACAACTGACGGTCTCCAACTTCATCCCACAACAGTGATGTCCTGCACCTCCTTCCATACAATGCTTCGAAAGGGGCCATCTTCAAACTGGCTTGATAGCTGTTGTTGTAAGAGAACTCTGCATAAGGTAAATTGTCGTCCCAACTAGATCCATAGTCTAGCGCACAAGCTCTCAACATATCCTCCAAAATCTGATTGATTCTCTCAGTCTGTCCATCTGTCTGTGGATGAAAAGCTATACTGAACTCTAGTCTGGTTCCCAAAGTCTCATGCAACTAATTCCAAAACTTTGAGGTAAACTGGGTTCCTCTATCTGATACAATGGTCCTCGGAACTCCATGCAGACAAACGATTCTGGTCATGTAAATCTTTGCCAACTTAGCACTGGTGTATGTTGTCTTCACTGTAATGAAATGAGCTACTTTCGTCAAATGATCGACTACAACCCATACCGAGTCATAGCCTAAACGAGTTCTGGGCAATCCCGTGATAAAGTCCATGCCTAATTTATCCCACTTCCATTCGGGTATCGACAATGGCTGTAACAATCCCACTCGCTTCTGATGTTCTGCCTTCACTCTCTGACATACATCACAGACTGCTACATGCTCCGCAATATCCTTCTTCATTCTGGTCCACCAGAAACTATCCTTCAAATCCAGATACATCTTGGTATTTCCTGGGTGAATCAAATATGGCGAATCGTGGGCCTCTTGCAGAATCAACTTCATGATCTCCGGATCATTTGGCCCATATACGTGGTCTTCAAACCATAGGGTATCGTGCTCATCTTCACGAAATCCTTTAGCTTTTCCTTTGCTCATCCTCTCTTTTATCTCAGCAATCTCCTTATCCGTCTTCTGAGCTTCTCTGATCTTATCCATCAAAGTAGACTGAATCTCCAATGTTGTTACATAACCCCTCGGAACTATTTCCAAGCATAGCTCACGAAGATCCTCTACTAACTCCTTGGGTAACTCTCCGGTCATGAGTGTATTGACATGACTCTTGCGACTCAACGCATCGGCTAGTACGTTAGCCTTTCCGGGATGATAATGTAACTTCATATCATAATCCTTGATGAGCTCCAACCATCTCCTTTGCCTGAGATTCAACTCCTTCTGCGTGAAGATATACTTCAAACTCTTGTGATCCATGTACACCTCGCAATGATTTCCGATGAGAAAATGTCTCCATGTCTTCAACGCATGCACTACGGCTGCTAACTCCAAATCATGGGTAGAATAATTTAACTCATGGGGTTTAAGCTGTCGTGAGGCATAAGATACAACTCTTCCTTCCTGCATAAGCACTGCTCCAAGTCCTTGACGAGAAGCTTCGCAATACACATGGTAATCCTTGCGTTGATCTCGAAGAATCAACACTGGAGCTGTAACCAAGCGTTTCTTCAACTCCTGAAAACTGGCCTCACATTCCTCAGTCCATTTGAACTTAGTGTCCTTCTTCAACAACTCTATCATGGGCTTTGCAATCTTCGAGAAATTCTCAATGAACCTCCGGTAGTATCCTGCGAGTCCAAGAAAACTCCGGAACTCTCCAACTGACGTGGGTGCTTCCCAATTTGTCAGAGTGATGACCTTGGTAGGGTCTACGGCTATTCCTTCTCCGGATATAACATGTCCTAGGAATACAACTTCCTTCAACCAAAACTCACACTTGCTGAACTTGGCGTATAGCTGATGTTCTCTAAGCTTCCCAAGTACCAAACGCAAATGCTCCTTATGCTCTTCTTCATTCTTCGAATAAACCAAAATATCATCAATGAACACCACGATGAACTTATCCAAAAACTCCATAAACACCTTGTTCATCATGTTCATAAAATAGGCAGGTGCGTTAGTCAGACCAAATGACATAACAGTATACTCATATAGCCCGTACCTTGTGGTAAAAGCTGTCTTAGGTATATCCTGCTCTCGAATCTTCAGCTGGTGGTATCCTGATCTCAGATCGATCTTGGAAAATACCTTAGCTCCTTGCAGTTGGTCAAACAAGTCATTGATCATCGGCAGTGGGTACTTGTTCTTGATCGTCACCTCATTCAGTCCTCGATAATCAACAACCATCCTCAACGATCCATCCTTCTTCTCCACTAGAAGTACTGGTGACCCCCAATGTGACGAGCTTGGGCGAATATAACCTTTACCCAGTAACTCCTTAATATGTTTATTAATTTCCTCCAAATCCTTAGCGGGCATCGTATACGGTCTCTTAGATATTGGCCCTGTGCCTGGCAAAAGCTCAATCAGAAACTCAATGTCTCTATCTGGTGGCTTGCGTGGCGACTCTTCTGGAAATACATCCGATAAATCCTTCACCACTAGTACTTCCTCCTATACAACTCCTGATAAGGAATTTACTTGAGTCCCATTCGGCACATGCCGGGATACATACTTGATCCTTCTTCCTTCTGGGGTGGTAAGCAAAATCGACTTGCTAGCACTGTCAATGTTCCCTCCATACTTCGATAACCAATCCATGCCTAATATCACATCCAGTCCTTGTGACTCCAATACTATTAGGTCTGAGGGAAACAGGTAGTTACCAATCCTTAATGGTAACCGATCACACCAAAGGTCAGCCATTTACTCTGCTCCTGGCGAGGTTACTAACATGGGTGTCCTAAGGGTTTGGATTGGCTGTTTAAACTTATTCACAAATCCCCTTGATATGTATGACTGCGATGCACCAGTATCAAAAAGAACGATTGCAGTAAATGACTTAATCATAAACTTACCTATTACTGCATTAGGTTGCGCTTCAATATCCTCCACGCTAACGTGGTTCACTTGTCCCCAGTTGAAAGGGTTGGGCTTCTTCCTAGAGCTTCCATGTCCATTTCCATTGTTTGCTTCAGAACATTCTATGGCATAATGTCCGTTCTTCCCGCACTTGAAACAAGTAATGTGACTTAGATCCTTCTTGGCGAGCGTTGCAGGGTGGGTACAGTTTTGGCTGTTGCTTCCTCCATTACCATTTCCATTCCTGGGGCCACTATGGTTGTGCGTAATCCCTCCATTGTGGTTGTGACCTCCATGGTTATGCTGAAGGGGTCCTCCCGAGTTTGGGGTAAAACGGGGTCTCTGCTGAGCTCCATAATTATACTTCCGATGTCCATACTTCCTCTTACGGTTGTCAATCTGCTGCTGCTTTCCTTCAATCATGAGAGCTCTATCTACCAACTGTTGGTATTTATTAAAGGTTGCTACCATCAACTGCATGCTCAGCTCATCATTCAGTCCCTCGAGAAACTTCTCCTGTTTAGCTGCATTCGTAGCAACGTCATCTGGGGCATAATGTGCTAGCTTACTACAGTCATCCACATACTGGCCAATGGTGCGTCCTCCTTGGCATAAGTTGCAAAACTCACGCTTCTTCATGGCCATAGCTCTTGCTGATACATGGGCAGTGCGAAAAGCCTGCTGAAACTGGTCCCATGTAACAATGTCAATGGGATAGGTGACAGTGTAATTCTCCCACCATGCTGCTACGGGTCCATCAAGATGATGTGAGGAAAAACGTACTCTTTCCGCATCTGTGCATCCTGCAGTGGTCAACTCCCTTCCAATCTTGCAGAGCCAATCATCTGCAACTATCAGCTCGGTGCTACTGGAGAACACCGGCGGATTCAGCCTTAGAAAACGAGCAAAGTGATCAACAGGTGGTGGTGGTGGTGGGTTATTGTTATTGTTGTTGTTCCCCTGATTCTGATTCTGGACTAGTATCTGCATCAATGCATTCCGCTGCTGGATCAACTGGGTGAGCTTCGGTGGGAAAGAAAATCCATTGTCGCGTCTTGGAGGCATCTGATGGGTTTAGAAAAGATGAGAAAACATAGTAGAATGGGGTCTAGGGGGAAAACACTACCCATATGCACATGAGACAAACACAAACATATCACTTCAATCAATTGAAACAAGGGCATGCAATCGATCTAACTATCATTACAAAAGTGCTCGGACTATACTATATACATGGGGGAATTCTACTACTGATATGGTGGTCGACTAGAAATATTGATCGATGGAAGACTCCATAATATCTGCTCCAGCTTCAGCAACAAAGTCATCATCGCTATCATCAGGGTCCGAGTCGGTGTCGCCGATGATGATGTAGTTCTCCGGGCAAGTGGAATCGTCATCTTCTCCTCCTGGTGCGGGGTCTCCCATGAATACTCCTAGCTTCTTTGTCAGATCATCATTCATCTCCACTAGTATTGTCATTTCCTCCTCGTATCCATTGCGTGTAGACTTGAGTTCTTCCTCCAGCTCCGTGATCCTGGTCATTGCCTTCTTCGGATCTATCATGCCTGCGCACATCTGGTTCTCCCGGCGACGAATGTGCTGGTTTAACTCCTGGATGAAAGCGACAATAGATCTATCCTTCCTGGTGCTGATCACACTAGTAGAAAAAGGGTCAAACGTGAAGCACATTAGTGCCGGTTTGATTTAGGCCCGGTACTAATGGTACCATTAGTGCCGGTTCGAACGGATTTGCATTAATGCCGATTCGTGTTAAACCTTTAGTACCGGTTCGTGGCACGAACCGGTACTAAAGGGGTGGTGGCAGGCTGGCGTCAGGCCAGGGCCCCACGATCACCTTTAGTACCGGTTCGTGGCACGAACCGGTACTAAAGGGGTCTGACCTATAGTACCGGTTTGTGACACAAACCGGCGCTATAGGGCAATTTTCAAACTCTACCCCCCCCCCCCCCCCCCCCCCCCCGTGTGTCGCCATTTCAGTTCTGAAAAAAATCAAAAGAAAATGATAAAAACTTCAAAAAATAAAATCCTTCGAGAGGTAGTTATATTACTACATCTACTAGTTAGGAAAATTTGAAAACTACAATTTGGACATGTTTTGCAAAAAGTGTAGGGAAAATGTAAAATGGCTATAACTTTTGCATACGATGTCAGAAAAAAACGTATAATATATCAAAAAATTCAGCACGAAAATCCGCATCCGATGGAGACCGCCTACGGCCTGTTTGGAATTTTTTAAAATCCTCAAATTCCAAAAGGAAAAAAAGATATGGTCAAATTTCAGTTTTTAAAAAAAAATTGGTTAAATCTGGTCAAACTACTTATTCAAGAAGTATTAGTGTTACTACATAATTATTCAAGAATATTAGTGTTACTGAATAATTATTTCAATTTTTTGAATTTTGGTCAAATCTGGTCAAACTATGGTCAAACTGTGGTCAAACTATGGTCAAACTTATTCAAGAAATATTAGCGTTACTAAATAATTACTGTTTTTTAGAATAATAGTTTCAAACTGAAACGGTGAAATGTGTGACTTCATGCTCAAGCTAAACTCCTGAGGGTTAATAGGATTAACATCTTACTATTGTTAGGAAAACAACAACTGCAGACTTGGAAACGAAGGAGAATAGAATCCGAAAGTTAAGCGTGCTCGGGCTGGAGTAGTGAGAGGGATGGGTGACCGGTCGGGAAGTTAGATGATCCGCACTTGAGCAGTTAAGAGAGGTGATTAGAGACTAAATCATCAAATAATTCAGAAAAATAAAAAATCAAAAAATCAAAATTATTTTTTTCCAAAATTTTCAAAAAAAACCTATAGTACCGCTTGGTAACACCAACCGGTACTAAAGGTCCCCCATACCAGGGCATGAGCTCACGCCACGTGGTGGCACTTTAGCGCCGGTTGGTGCCGAACCGGTACTAAAGGGGGGGGGCCTTTAGTGCCGGTTCCATAACCGGCACTAAAGGCCCTTACAAACCGGTTTTAAAGCTCCGTTTTCTACTAGTGTCATCTCCCATTGCTCATCTCAGCGCCCACAAATCTGGTAGATAGTATCCTTGATATCCTTGTGGTAATCTCCTCCAATGCGTCCCATAGTGATGTGGGCTACCATGCTCTGCCTAAACTCCAGGTGGGTGCATCAAAGGAAAACTCTATGAGCTCAGTGACTGGCATGAACGTCGTTCATGGAACTTGAACTTGGATCATCCAGCGCTCCTCTTCTGGTAAAGTGGCGTTGTAGGTCCCGGTGAAGCTTGGTATTCCAATGTTGAGGTACTTAGTGACTTCATTCAAGTGTCGTCCAAAGGATGTGTCTTCATCCGGTTGTGCAAACTTGTTCCTCGTGTCCGCCATCCTAAAGAGTGAAAAAGGGAGAGGAGTCAGAAATGAGAAGAGAGTATTGATCTAGGGTTTTCCCTTAGTGATCGTGTCCTACAGTCAGCGTGTGCTCTGATACCATCTTGTAGCGACCAGACCTCAAACAGTCTGATCTCTGTGCATCATTGTCATCCCTGGATCGGTAATGCTGACACGCACAGTACTTGAGGATTTATAACAGAGTAGCAATCACATACTTATTACATCGAATGTGTCAAAAGAGAACTTAAAACAATAAATATGGCTTAAGGCCATCTAATACGATAACAGCGGAAGGCTTGGAAGATAAAATGAGTCCATCAACTCCAACGGCATCACTGAGTGAAAGACAACGACCTATAGCTCCTTACTCGTTGTCTGGAAAGTCTGCAACATGAACGTTGCAGCCCGAAACGGGTCAGCACATGAAATATGCTGGCAAAGTAACACAAGAGAATAACGAACAAAATAATTGCTATCACTACATGCATAAATGGCCGGTGGAGGCTGTATGGTTAATAAGTTTTTGCGAAAAGCCAATTTTTCCCTACAACAAAGGAATAAATTTATTTAACTATCATGGTAGTCGTTAAACATTGAGAAGGTTCCTCCAACTTAATCCCAATTAAACATCATCATTAAACCCAATCAAATTATATTAAGAGTGATGAGATCAATCATGATAATCCAAGAATCAGATACTCAAATGTCCATAACCGGGGACACGGCTAACCATGATTAGTTTATACACTCTGTAGAGGTTTGCACACTTTTCCCCACAAGACTCGAATACATCCATGGTCGGAGATTCGAGACACAGTCTTTCTGAAGCATTAACTCTCTACTCTAGGTAGACTATACCACCGACAACCCACTACATCTTCTAGTCTACCTCTTCAAGAGATTCACGCAACTTACTCAACTATGCTAGAGCCCATAATAGCTTATGGCTGCACACAGAAGTTTCTAGCATGAATAATCTTATGATCCCTTTGAGCCTCGATGGCGGGCCGTAGGATGATCACACGGGTCCTCCGGGATATCCTAGGACAACACTGGGTTCTCCAGGTGCCCACATGCAATCCACCCAGATGTGTATTCAAGTTACCACCTTATGTTGAACCATTAATATATAACTCACATCTCTCGTGAATAATCTCAAACCCAATCCACGTCTACGAGCATAGCATAGCAATATAGGCAACATAGAAGTAACTCCCGATGTTTGAACATAAACAGGTGAATAGGTACTACCTCAACTACTTCCCAAAACCCACAATTTAAACAGATCCCAATCATGCAAGTGTTTGAAGATTGATCTAATGCAATAAAACTGGGTAGTAAAAATGTATGATCAAAGTGTTACTTGCCTTGCTGATGATCCGAGAAACCTAGAGACTCGTAGTAGCACGCTTCGCACTTCGGGTACTCTATCGCAAACAACAAGCATACAATAAGCACTCAACTAGAAGCACGGGTAAAACTCAAATAACAAATCTAACCAGAAAGTTCAACTTAAGAACTCCAGTTTGCAAAAAGAATCAAATCAAACGAAGCAACAAAACTCAAACTACGAAAGAAACAAGATCCGTTTACTAATCTAAACTTAAGTCAAATTTTACAATAGCAAAATCTTGATCAAGTTGATTAAATAGAAAGAGGACTTCGAGACGAAGATCTAGGCGCTTGAATCGCCTGATTCCGACTAACGAGCGAAAAGTTATACTAGAACGAAGATTAGGGTAGAAATCGCGATCGAAAATAATCGCGGAAAAACCCTGGAAAAAGAAAACTGACAAACAGGCTAACGAACGAACGTTCGTTGTCTGCGGTTAACAGGTGAAAACCGTTCGTTAAACCGAACGTACGAACGGGCGTTCGCTAATTAAATAAACCGACGAAAACTGAACCGATCTAAAAAAACGAATCTAGGTTTTTGAAATAAAACCGATCGATTTAAAAAAAATGGCGGCTACCTCGATGAGGTCCGGCGATGGCGGCGGGACGGCTTCGGTCGGCGGCGGGCGTGGCGGCTTCGGCGGCGAGCGGGCGAGGCGACGGCGGCGTCGGCTGCTGGCTAGGGTTTTCGGGGTGGGGTGGGCTGGCAGGCTGCGGCTCAGCTTATAAGAGGCCGGCCGGGCTAGAGTCCTTGTCGGTTATGGCCCGATTAGGTCGGTTGACTTTTTTTTAAATAATTCTGCTCGGAAAAAGAAAGAAAAGAAATACTAAACGGACATCAAAAATCCTGAAATAAATTTTCCCCATCCTCTAAAAATCTAACGGACAAGGTGCATATTTATTTGGGCCTCTAATGCAATTTTGAAAAACACATATTTTTTCTAATCCAAATAAAATAGGGGCAAAACTTCGAATAAAATCTTATTTGATTTTAATATTAAATCTCCAATATTTCTTTATTTTGGGAAGTCATTTTATCCCCTCTCTTTTTATTTTCATAAAAGAAATATTTGAAGAGAAAATAATTAAAATCAAACAATCTTCATTTTCAAAATTTGAGAAAAACTCAAATATGAAAATAACGGAATCCCCAACTCTCGCCGTGGATCCTTGAGTTGCGTAGAATTTCTAGGATCAAACCAAAATGCAATAAAATATGATATGCAATGATGATCTAATGCATACATTCCAAATTTGGGATGTTACACTGCCGCAGCCGGCGAGGGAAGGGCCGAGGTACGTCCCCGACAGGCCGCTGTGGGAGCAGTACTTCCCTCGCCGCCACGCCGAGTAGGTCGAGGCCACCAACGGCGTCGTGCCCTCCGGAAGGCTCAACTCCGACGGCCGCCGCCGATGGTGGGGCGAGCCCGACCGCACGTTGGAGACCGTCCTCGAGTACATCGAGGGCGGCAACACACCCAGGCTGGAGTACCCCACTCCCCCCTCCTTCTCCCGTCGGCGTGGGAGCTCGTGGACGCCGAGACGCATGGACCCGGCGTCCTCCTCCTCGTCCGGCCGCTCGTCCGCCTCTCTCTCCCTCCTCCCCGTTAAGCCGGAGCCCCAGGACGCGCCGATCAGCCAGCGCACCCGCAGCTCCGGCGTCCGCATCGCCGAGTCCTCCCCCACCTCTGCCCGGCTCGTCAGGCCGAAGGTGGAGCCTGGCCTCGCCGTGGAGTACGATGCCATAGTCCGGCGCGGCTTCTCCGATGAGGCCGCCCTAAAGTGGGCGCAGGACGACTACCTCCGCGACGAGATGGCCACGGAGGAGACGACGACGACGACGGCGGCGACTACACGAAGTTCTACAGGCTTCTCGGCATGTAGAGCTTCAAGGGCGGCGGGCGGCGAGGGCGACAGCGGGTCTAGTAGTGTTTTTTTTTCTTTTTCTGTAAAATATTTTAAATATGTTATGAACTCGCCGAAGTTTGGTTGAATTTACGCTTTGTTTTTGCCGGATTTTGTTTTTCAAAAAAAACGTGAGCGCGGCGACTTGAAAGCATCACACCCCCAGCACGCAGTTTAGCACCGGTACGCTCCCAGATAACAATTTTTAGCACCTCCTGAAAGGCCAACAGCTGGAGATACTCTTACTCCTATAATCTAACAACCGTGAGTTGAGATTGAAAGCAATAAAGAAATCAACAGGTACGGGACGTACCTGCAGCCATCAATCTCGTCTAGCGATTCGTGTGTGCGCGTGTGTTGTTGTATTCTGGCCGACGGCAAGAATCGATCAACAATATCGAGCTAGCTAGCTTGAGCGTGGCTTGAGTAAATAAGGCTAGCTACATACAACGCATCTCGGAGTAAAGTATCTTGCCGGACCAGGCTGACTTGGGGTAGGAACCAAATTCGTCAGCGAGCTTTGTCTGTTATCATTGTTCATCGTCGGTCGTATCACTATTGCCGGAAGTATTTGGTGTTGGGACTGGCCAAACAATCGCTACATGGCAAGGGCTGGAGAAAAAAACGTGACATGATCGATCTTGGGCCAATCGAGTTCATATGGGTCAGTCATGGATTGCTAGATGGCAAGTGCTTGAGCAAAAAGCGTGACGGGATTGATAGATCATTACATGAGGGAAAAAAGTGGAGAGAAATCTCAACCATCAATCTTTATGTTAACATAAAAATTATCAGATATAAAGCGACGACTTATGGAGAACTATGAAAGTCTCCTGCCTTTAATATTAGGTAAATAAATAAATATAAATATAAAGATAAAGATATAGTTTTTTTAATGAGAAAGGAAAACACTTTTCAAGAATAAGAAAGAGTAATTTTAATGGATGCACACTGAATTTATGTCATCACTGAGAGGAAATACATAAAGTTAGGAGGTATTAGTGAGTAATCTCTCTACTCCTAATGGACGAATTGGTTGAATAGTCCCCCCCCCCCACACTTTCAACCGGTTTATTTTCAACCGATTTTTCTTCGTCCCACCTCCCACCAGCCCCTCCCACCGGTTTTTCTCTTTTCTCATCTGACCGGCAATACCCAACGTATTTATGGTAATCAATCATAATTAATCCACATATGGTAATAAATCAATCCAGGTATGGTAAGGTCATAACTCAGGAAATTTTGAATATAGTAATTATATTGTAATAAATTTAAATTACCCCAAAGACTATCAATCCAGGTATGGTAAGGCCATAACTCGGGAAATATCGAATATGGTAATAAATTTAAATTACCACCAGGTATGCTAAGGCTATCGATCCAGGTATGGCACGCCCTCACCTGATCACCTATCACAATCTCCAGCCCCACGCACACACCAACGTATTTATGGTAATCAATCATAATTAATCCACGTATAGTAATAAATCAATCCAGGTATGGTAAGGTCATAACTCAGGAAATTTTGAATATGGTAATTATATTGTAATAAATTTAAATTACCCCAAAGGCTATCAATCCAGGTATGGTAAGGCCATAACTCGGGAAATATCGAATATGGTAATAAATTTAAATTACCACCAGGTATGGTAAGGCTATCGATCCAGGTATGGCACGCCCTCACCTGATCACCTATCACAATCTCCAGCCCCACGCACGCACCAAAGAACCCACCCGGCACCAAATGCAGCTCCTCTCGATCCCCTCGAGTAAACGCCGCCACCGTCGTGCGATCTTCCTGACACAGACGCCGTCGCCGCCTCCTTCCCACCTACGGCGTCCCCCACGTCCATGGTGACGTCGCTCGCGTCCTACACTGACCCTCCGCCTCATATAGGTTGGTCGTTGATCGAGTGGGATGTGCCGCTGCGGTTTGGGAAAGCGCAATCACGATCTGGTTGGGATCTCAGTGTGGACTCGTTCTCTGCGATGAAGGATGGCGCTGCCTCCCTGGCAAATGGGATCGGAGGAAGGGGCTCTACGTCGTGAATGTTGGCGAGGCAACGGCCGAAGGCGAGCCCGACGGTGAGCACGGGTGTTCGTCCCATGAAATAGGCGGCCACGGAGGGCAGATCTGAGGCCACCCCAATCGCCGGTGGCCCTTCCTCCCATCGCTCATCGCCTCCATTCTCTCTCTCCTCTAAATCTTTGTCGCCCCTGCCTGATTCTGGCCGACGCCATCCGGCTCTCGCATCGACCACCACCAGCACGGCTGCGGCCGCCGCCATCCTCATCCACCTCCTCCACCATCCTTCCCAGCCGTCGCCGGGGGCACCCGCCATCTGCGCTCTAGCCCACCCGCTCCCTCCTATCCCCTCCCCCTGCCTGCCAGCCCCGTGATCCATCGCACAGATGGCAGGTACTACGGCGGCCTCCTCCCAAGCGGATCCGGCCCCTCCGATGGAGATCCATCCTGGGCACCGCCTAATTCTCATGCGTGCACGTCTATACCAACGTCTCATTCCACCTCACCTGAGCCTTTACCTTCCCACCTCTGCTTCAGACCCACATCACTTTGCAAGGTATGTGCTTGATTGTTCTGAACTGGATCGATGGATTGTGCAAGGTACTTTGGGTGTCGTCATTGACGGCAATTGTCACGCCATGCTACCATCGGAGGGGTCCCTCATCGATCATTAGGGTCTTCCGAACTGCACGAGCTCCATTGAGAAGGATGTTTTTAATTCTGGTTTTGCCTACATGCTTTCTTTGCATGTATCTACTTAGCTAATGTCTTCTTATAGATAGTAGCTGCTGAAGTGGTGATCAAAGTTGTTCACTATAAGGAAACAACCATGATAACAAAAGTGTATATTCCCTGACCTTTGACCTGAAGTACTTTTTCATTAGAAACTTGCAATAGCCAGGCATTGAAATTAGCAACAGCTTCGTACGTACTGGACTAATTTGCAGCAACACGTACTGAACTAAGTTAGGTTATGCTCATCGTTCCAACATGCTTAGTGATAACCACCTAGCAAGCTGATCAAACATGAAAAAATTGAAGTGCTACTGCTAATCGTACTATTCTGAATGTGAAAATCTATTTAATTGGCTCTTCTCTAATTGTACACTTGCATAAATCTCAGATCTTGCAAATTACAGTATAACCATAAAAGTCATGCTTTGACTCCTATAGGGCCTTTTGCACTTTAATATGACTAATAATTTGCCTTAATATCACAGATTGTATTACTACCTTTCTAAGTGAATGACATTCAAGAAGGTCATTAAATAAAACCAAGAAATCCTTCTGGTATTGGAGTATAGGAAAGTTGAGACTATAAAACCAAAAGGTTATATTTACGTTTATTAGAGAAGGTTCTTTACTTTTTATAGGAAAACACAAAATGTTGCGATGTAGAGTCTAGGTGGTGGGCCTCCTTGATCCACTTGGTGGATGAGGGCGACTCCGGTCCTGGCACCCATAGTGCCAGTGATCCAAAAATCATAAGGCCTGGATATAGCTTTAGCAGACGTATGCGGCTTGCGCATCGAGCTTGGTCGTCTCGAGCATGGAGATAGGCGAGTTATAGACCAAGAGCTGGTACAGAGATAGGCAAGTTGTAGACAAGAGCTGGTGGGCAGCAAGAAACGCATGCACACCAGAGAACAAATCTGAGTCACATGCCTACTTCTATTGGTTTCTACAAAGAGCGGCTAGCTTAGATTTTAGACCAGTCGGTCACTGTCGAGGTCGCCAAGGTGATCTTACAGCACCGCCGTGGGGATTTCTCATGATTTTATGTAGGCAAGCCGCAAGCGGTGGTGGTGATTGGCAGGGTGGTGTCGCTGCCTTGGGAAGAGACGAAGTGATGGTAAAAGTAAGCAGGATCCGATGATTCTTCCGTGGGGATAGCCAAAGTCAAGATGTCGACTACAGACTCGTCGCAGACTTGCAGTGAACCTGGATGCGGCGAGCCTGATTTGTGGATCGATGGCGGGTCTTGACTTTGTTAGGCTGGGATTGGATGGTTGCGGAGGGTGGTGTGCTTGGTTGGGCTCCCATGAAAGAATGTGGCCTCCTCGTGGATCTAGTCATGCCCATCCTAGAGAACATTGTGTCCCTAGCTCCCTCGAGGAGCAAGGACAGTGCAAGCGGCAGCAGGGGGTAGGGGTAGATGTGGGGAGGGATGTCGGCGGCTGCTCGAGGTCATCATGATGAAACCCTTGACGTCCCATCTTCATCAATGGAAGTGGAAGAGCACGAAGTCGAGATTGGATAGGAGTTTGAGTTCTTTTTGGCACCGATCGGTTCCCCACTTTAGAGATGTATTTTTTTTGCGTGCGAGCAAACAGTGGGTTGATTCTAAAAGGGATAGGCACTTTTCAACAGAAGTGCATGACGGACCAAAAATATGACCTTATTTTATTCGTTTGATAGATATCGTACTATTCGTTGTTGTTCGTTCGGTGAAATTTCCTAATATTTGATTGTTGTATTTCTAATTAGAGCACCCCATAATCACCCAATATGAGGGGATGATAAATGAAAGATACTGATTATAAATTTTGAAGAGCCCGTGGCAACGCACGGGCGTTATACTAGTTATATGGAGAATTATGAAAATGATTTCCCTCCTACAAATAACGCTACCATGCATGTTTATCCAAAAAAGGGTTTACTTCCATTCTTAGCTAGCAGTCACATGACCCATCTCTCACCCCGCTCCATTGCTATAAAATCCCGACCATAGACTACAAGCAATCACACAAACCGAACAGTACTTAGTTACACATCTCCAACGAATCCAGAAAGTACGGGGGCGGGCCAGCCTGTGTTCACCCTGCCAGCCGACTCGTCATCGTCTTCCACAAAGGAGGTGCAGGTGGGCACGTTTAAGTGCAGGTTTTGCCCATATACTTTCAAGACCGTGCGGGGCGGGCTAGCCACTAGAAGGTGCACAATCACAAGCCGCATATGAAGCGTCGTCCCGCTTGGTCCCTGCCGCGCATGACCTGGGTGACATCTTACTCTACCTACTTGCAGAACGCTCTCACCTGCATGCCAACATGTTTGCCGCCCACTACTACCCCAGGCCCCGCTTCATGTCGCCTTCGTTGCCATGGCAAACCGGCACAAGCCTTGCTCCGGCTCAACCATCGTCTGCAGTGTTGGCGCCGGCGGCTACCTGGGAACCAGCGATAGAGGTCACCTGACACGCCAGCAAGGGGTGCGTGAAGTGAATCAGGAAGAGACTACTGCTGACGGGATTGATCTCACTTTGAAGCTCTAGGATTATGGCTTGGATTGTTTTGGGGTTACCTAATAATGGTTTAAGTTGTTCTGTTAAGTTATCTGAATTCTGTATTTGCTTCGCTCTACTTTAGCTATGCTCAATCGTATTTGACTGCGATTCAAAGATGTGATCGGTTGATGTACCCGGCGATTAAAGTGTAATTCAACCAAATGGTTACATCGGGATGGTTTTGCTATAATGTGTGCATTGTTATTTGGAAGGATGGCCCATCTGTTTAAAATGAACACTGATATGAGATGGCAAAACTCATGGTATGGAACTGGGTCAAATTATTTTGTTTTCATCCAAGGGAGTTGTACAACACGAAGTAGGTACTTGTGGTCTAATCTTTTTATAGAGAGCATGTTTCCTAGAATTTTTTTGAGTGTTGCTCCTTAACATCACCCTTCCAAAAAGTGCTTTTATTCCTAATGTACATCAATTGTGAAGATATATCTAGTAAGTACGGTAATCAGGTCTATCATATGTGATATGGAGATATTCGATTGTTTTCATCTCTTAGATTCAGGTATGTCATGCACCTCACCCAGGGGCAGCCAGTGTCCACTCTTTGTGAAAAAGTGCATGTTCCACTTCTCGAACATTGTATTAGACAAAAGAAAATATGAACGACGGAAAATCAAAGTGATATATTCTTATATCTAATTAAGTTGCTTTCAGAAGAGCATTAGATTAGTTTAGTGAAAAATGTGATGGGCACTTTTAAGAAAAATGCAACTGTGTGAAAAAGTGTAAGCTGCACCCAGGATCATTTTTTTGGCGCCATAAAAATTCCAGACCTCACTAAAATATACAAAATTACAAAAATTAATAAATAAGATTTCAATGTATCACAATTTTCTAAAATTTAACTAATTTTACCCAACTTCAATTGGTTTGAAATTAGCGAGGCTACAAAAATTTCAGTACCCACCAAAATATAGTTGAGATTTGTATACATGAGTTGCACTTTCACTAAATTGAAGTACCACTTTCAAAACCGACTTTGAGATTAGAAATTTTCAGTGTGCTTAATTTTTAATCTTCAGTTAACATCAATCGCTTCCTCAATGTGTGCTTAGTCACATACACTGACAAACAAGATCGCTCGTGCACCTACCATCTGGACATGTTCATTCAGATTGAACATTTCGTGATGTCCTCCTCCAATCCATTCAAGGAGTTACCGAAGCCACCAAGATCACTAGTAGAAAACAGGCCTTTAGTCCCAGTTCCAAAGGACCTTTATTCCCGATTCTGCAACCGGGACAAAACGATCGGGACTAATGCTGATAACTTTTAGTCCCGGTTGGCTTACGAACCGGGACTAAAAGAGCTCCACGTGTCTGTTGTCTAGAGCGGGGCTGGAGGACCTTTAGTTACCAAACGGGACTAAAGGATTTTTTTTGGAAAAAATTGAATTTTTTTTATTTTCAAATTTCTGAATTATTTGACAATTTAATCTCTAATCTCCCCTCATCACTGCTCAAGTGTGGAGCACTCATTCCAAATTGTCTAACTTCACTTGAGCACTCATTCCAAATTGTCTAACTTCCCGACCGGTCACCTATCCTCTAACTACTCTAGCCTAAGCACGCTTAACTTCCGAGTTCTATTCCCTCTAGTTTCCAAGTCTGCACTTATTGTTTTCCTGACAATAGTAAGCTGTCAATCCTATTAACCCTTAGGTCTTGATGTCACATGATTTAATTATTTGAATTCCAAACAATTATTAAAATAAAATAAGTAATAATAATATTGAATTTCAATGAAATTAAAATAAAGCAATGATATCATTTTATTCATTTTTTTTCCATTTATCCATTTAATATGGCATAATTAATATAGATCTATAAATCGAAATTTGATAAATAATATATCCAATATTATCAGAAAAATGCGAGGAATCCAAATATGACATCATTAATTTTTAAAATTATTTCTCATATGCTGGAATCAATTGCTTATTGGTGATGTGAACCGGATGAGAACTGATGAGCTTTCTATGTTTGGCTAAGCACAAGTGCCTGATCTGGACTCATTGATAAAATGGTTATAATTTGTTGATCTGGTACTAGCTAAGGTATAAAATGGAGAATCCCTGAATCACTATATACAATGTATGTCTAGTTGCAACAACTGCTGTTATTTGATTTTAGGAGTAGAACTTGAGCATGAAGTCACATATTTCACCGTTTGCGTTTGAAACTATTATTCTAAAAAACAATAATTATTTTGTAACACTAATATTTATTGAATAAGTACTTTGGCCATAGTTTGACCACAGTTTGACAAAAATCCAAAAAAAACATAAATTTGAAACTATTATTCTAAAAAACAATGATTATTTAGTAAGACTAATATTTATTTAATAAGTAGTTTAACCATAGTTTGACCACAATTTTAATTTTTAAAGTTTTTATCATTTTCTTTTATTGCAGAACCCGTTTAGTCCGGGATGGTGTCCATCCAATCTTACCGTCGACTACATCTGCTAGCACTATCCCAGCTAGAGTCACAACTAAAGTTAACCAAGCCAGAGTCACGTTCTATTAAAGTGGCAAAAAGAATTACTTTTTAATATAGCAAAACTAATTCTATCAACTATTATTAAAGGCTAAACAACCATTAATACAAAACAATAGCAAAATTAATATTAAATAATTATAAAAATTTATCTACTATTTTCTAACACATAAGCATACGACAACATGTTAAAATCTACAGAAAGAAGTAACTAAAAATAATTGAAAACAACAATTAAAGGACTAAAACAACTATATAAGCAAAACAATACTGTTTTAACTAAAATCCTAATTTAAATTATTCTAAAAACAACCAAATAAATCTTACTGCGACAATAATCTAACATGTGACTAGGAGCAAAAAGAATTAAATAAAATTCTATTTTTAAACTCAAATTATTCACAATCTAGGGTTTTAAGCAAATTTGAACAAATTCAAATTTAAATCATTCAAATTTGAAAACTAATGGTACAAACAGAAACTAAACAAAATTTTGAATCTAATGCAAAAAAGAACCACTCAAAAACATCAAATATCCTAAAAGATATAAGCAATTTAAAATAGAAACTAAAAACAAAAAACTAATGAAAAAATATAAAAGAAACCCTTTAGTCCCGGTTGGTGGCTCCAACCGGGACTAAAGGTCTAATCGTACCCTTTCGTCCCGGTTGGTGTCTCCAACCAGGACTAAAGGTCCCATTTGAGCGTCGTCCTGCTTGGTACCTGCTGCGCATGCCCTGGGTGCCATCGTACGCTACCTACTTGCACAACGCTCGCCAGCATGCCAACCTGTTTGCCGCCCACTACTACCCCAAGCCCCGCTTCATGTCGCCTTTGTTGCCATGGAAAACCGGCACAAGCCTTGCTTCGGCTCAACCATTGTTTGCAGTGTTGGCGTCGGCGGCGGAGATATAGGTCGCCTGGCATGCCAGCAAGGGGTGTGTGAAGTGAATCAGGAAGAGACTAGTGCTGACGGGATTGATCTCACTTTGAAGCTCTAGGGTTAAGGCTTGGATTGTTTTTGGGTCATCTAAATGTTTAAATTGTTCCGTTAAGTTATCTCAATCCTGTATTTGCTTCGCTTTCCTTTAGCTATGCTCAATCGTATTTGCCTGTGATTCAGAGATGTGATCGGCTGATGTACCCAGCGATCAAAGTGTAATTCAACCAAATGGTTATATCGGGATGGTTTTCTTATAATGTGTGTATTGTTATTTGGAAGGATGGTCCATCTGTTTAAAATGAACACTGGTATGAGTTGGAAAAACTCGTGGTATGGAACTGGGTCAAATTATTTAGTTTTCATCCAAGGGAGTTGTACAACACGAAGTTGGTACTTGTGGTCTAATCTTTTTATGTAGATCATGTTTCCTAGAATTTTGTTGAGTTTTGCTTCTTCACATCACCATTCCCAAAAGTGTGTTATTCCCAATGTACATCGATTGTGGAGATATATATCTAATTAGTGATTTATAACGGTAATATGGTCTATCATATGTGATAGGGAGATATTCGATTGTTTTCATCTCTTAGATTCAGGTATGTCATGCACCTCATCCAGGGGCAGCAAATGTCTACTCTTCGTGAAAAAGTGCATGTTCCACTTCTCTAAAATCATGTTAGACATAAGAAAATGTGAACGACAGATAATAAAAGTGATATTTTCTTATGTCTAATTAAGTTGCTTTCAGATGAGCATTAGACTAGTTTAGTGAAAAATGTGACGTGCACTTTTAAGAAAAATGCAACTGTGCGAAAAAGTGTAAGCTGCACCCAGGATAAAAAAAATTGCACCATACAAATTCCAGAGCTCACTAAAATATCCAAAATTACAATAATAAATAAATTAGATTCCGATGTATCACAATTTTTTGAATTTTAACTAATTTTACCCAACTTCAATTTGGTTTTAAATTAGCGAGGCTACAAAAATTTCAGTACCCACAAAAATTCAATTTAGATTTTTATACAGGAGTTGCACTTTCACTAAATTGAAGTACTGCTTTCAAAACCGACTTTGAGATGAGAAAACGTCAGTGTGTTCAGTTTTAAATCTACATTGAACACCAATGGCTTCCTCAAAGTGAGCTTAGTCACATACACCGACAAATGGGATCCCTCGTGCACCTACCATTTGGACATGTTCATTCAGATTGAAAATTTCGTGATGTCCACCTCCAATCCATTCATGGAGTTACTGAAGCCGCCAAGATGGAATGATTTATGGAAGGATTGCGTCAAGATATACAATACTAACTATTTTTTATGACTTCACAAACTTCCTAGAAACGGTGAACAAGGCCGTCCTGCTTGAAGACAAGAAGCAAACAATAAATGATATTCGAAAGCGCAAAAAGCCGGCCCTAGGAAGCTTAGGAAACAACAAGCCCCTTGTTCAGCAACCACCACTGCAAGAATATGCTGCCCCACAACTTCCTAGAACCCCAACACCTGCACCCTAACCCAACTCCCAGCAAAACCAGAATGACCGCTTTGCCCACATCACTTGTTTTGGTTGTGGTCAGAGTTCGGAATGAGCCCCACAATGCTTGCTCCATAATGGTCTGACATGAACATATTTCATATTTGACATGAACAATGTCTGATGGCCAACATCCTTCACTCTAGACCACATCAGTTTCCTAGTGAAAACATTGCACATGTACACTTGGGTGTGGCGGGTCTAAATCTGTAGCACAGGACAAACGAGGTGAAGCTTGCCATCCACTTGCAGGTAGCTGCGGGAAGGTAGATCTATCCTGGTGAGCGAAGGCATTTTCGGAGTGGCCTCAGACTCTGAGTAGCACCGACAAAGTCAAAGATGGAGACCCCGGCGACTTCACTGATCGCCGGGAATGACCGACCTGATGCCGCTCTTCAGGTCTTCATGGAGCAACGTCTACACTCTGTCCACCCCGATGCCGCAGAAGGCAACACCGTAAGATAAAACGTGTTGCGTCATGGCCATGCAGTTCCCAGAGTCGGGCTGCAAGGACATCACGATGTATCCAAACATCAGCTCCCGCATCTCGCCTAGCATAATAGCAAGGTCCCTGGCAAAGGAATAGACGACCCACTGTCGGGCAACGACCATGTACAGTGATCTAATGTAGGCCTCCCCGAGTTTGTTGTTGGCCGATGGGAGCGTGATGGTGTCGCATGTGACTGTGCTGAGCAGCGTCAAAGGTTGGGTGCCTCCTATGGTAAGGAAGGAAGGGCCTGGCTGCCATTGCGGAGTAACAAGTGAGCTCCTCTTCTTGAACAAATCTAAAATTTCCCTTTTTTTCTCTCTCTATTTGTTTCTCTACAAGATATTATCCATCGGCAACAAACCGACGTAACCCTCGACCAAGAAGCAAGATTTGGAACCCCAGTTCCGAGAGATTTCATCCGCTTCCCAGATGTACAACTCGCGGAGAAACAAACAAAGAAAAATGGGGAAATTTTAGAAGCACCATGGAAAATTTTAGAAACAAACAAACAGAGAAAAAAGGGCCAATATATCATGAACCAAATATGCAATGAGAAGCACCATGGAAAAATGAATGATGTGAAGTGAAAACATGACATGAACTTGACAATGCCAAAGGGTCCAAGATTGAGTACAGTTATTTTGCGGAATGAATGATGCAAACTGACAACATGCCATGAACTTACGATACCAAGGTGTCGAGGATGGAGTACCCTTATCCTGTAGAATTAGTGACCTTGATCTCCATACAGATACAGTACCTAAGCTACCAGATTAGCTTATCTATTTGATTATCTCATACGACATTAGTCCAATTGAGTCTGCTTCAAAGGAATTATAGGCAGATGGGGTTCGTACATGCAGACCATAGACAACTTAATGAACCGTCTAATTGGCAAGCATCAATATTCCTTATCAGCTTTGTTCATATCTTCTAAGATTATAAGCTTCCTAGGAGTATTGGCTCATGTTGCATCGGTCCGGGCTTTAGTGGTTGCTGGTGGGCCAACCTGCAAGGGAGTTAATCATTGATGTGTGTTGCGTTTGGGTCCATTCCTAGGTGTGTTACGTACAAGAACAACTCAGCCCAACTCAGGTGAAGCACACAACAAAGCAATCAACCGTAACCACCGGTGTAAAAAAAAGGTTAAAAAGAAGGAGGCTTAATCACACACACAAAAAAAGGAGGCTTCACTCCAAAGGATAGCGCGGCGCGTCATCCTCTAGTATGTACTACTACTAGTGGAACCATAGTTCAAGAAATCCTCTCTTTACGAACATGAACAGTATATACACGACGGAGACATTATTCTCGTGGAAACGCCCGTGTTTAAAACAATTGTTGTGCTAGTCCTAAAAATCATGTCCAAACAGTAAATCTGTAAAAATGCAACACCCATTAAGTGAAAAGTGGACTTTGTAGGAAATGATGGAAATTGTATTTTCAAGAATCAATTTAATTTACCCCTCGAAAAAACAATCAATTTAATTTAGACATATCTAGGTTGACTGAGAAAAATAGATGAGGAGGCATGGCGCCTGCGACATGTGGAAGAGGAGCAGGGAGGTCGGCCCGGATGTCGGCGAGCTCCCAGCGGCAATCGCCAAATTCCCCCAGCGGGAGGAAGTCGAGCACCAGATTTTGATTGGCAATGGTGTCCGCCCATGGCGAAGGGGAGGAGGACGGGATGAAGACTGTGTTAATACTAGGCAGCCGCAGGAAGCTGTAGCCGTCCTCGACGTAATAGTGGCCAACGACGTGGTCGGGTACGCCATGGAGAGATCCAAACCGGCGGAGGAAGCTGCCACCGTCACCCGCGATTACGCGGCGCCAACGCTTGCAGGTGCTCGTGCCGCGGACGAGGTGGGTGGGCGAGGGGAGGCGCAGGAACACCAGCTCGAGAAGCTTGTCCAGGAGGACGTCAATCTCGGCCGCCTGCGGGGATCCCCTCCGGGAATTCTTCCGGCGGCCGGCCATGGCCTGCGCACCTGGATCTCGATCGGAAAAGGTTGGGCTAGGAAATATGTGCGTAATGCTGGGTTTTCCTCATGTAGTGAGTCAGTGGCATGCTGGAATTCACTCGCCGCAAAGCTTCAAAATAAGGGATTGTTCGAGAAGTCAACGGTTGATGCTTATCTTATGAAGACACGCCCAAGCAAGCAACACCGAAATGGGATTGGAACCAGATGCCTTTTATGGAAAAATAACATCGCCGTCACCCTGGGAGGATGTTTGTTGCAACCCCAAAGAATTTGACGCCCGTCTAACTTTTTTTTAACTAAGTTGATTTTCTAAGCCGTTGGATCAAAATCCAACGGCTCTCCTTCATCTTCTTTATCTAGCCCTAATCCCCATCCGAATTGGAGAAACTTCTTCCTGTTCCAACCGCTCCTTCTGACATGCTTCCCTAGCTCTCCTCCAGTTGCAACACTGCTCCTTGTTATCGCTTGTCGCGGCGTCCCTGCCTCCGGCGAGGAAGCTAACTAATTCCAGTGGCGGTCAGAGCTAAAGCCCCCCCCCCTCCCCACCCAGCTTCACGGTTTACCTACTTCCTCGCCTCCACCGATGATGCCCCGTCTCTGGCAAGGTCCTGGCTTGGCCTCGCTGTGGTTACGACACCTCATTGGTGCTTGTTGTCGTCTCTCGCATGGTGTTGCGCCTGGAATCCTCTTCATTCTTAAATGGAATAAGACTTAACACATGTTGCAATTTCAGGCAACTTACTAATATAGAACCCGCCAAAGTTTAGTCAAAAACTTCTTACACGCACGACGAAGACATTATTCTCATAGAAACGCCCGTGTTTAAAACAATTGTTGTGCTAGTCCTAAAAATCAGGTCCAAGCAGTAAATTTGCAAAAATGCAACGCCCATTAAGTGAAAAGTGGACTTTGCAGGAAATGATGGAAATTGTATTTTCAAGAATCAATTTAATTTACCCCTAAAAAACAATCAATTTAATTTAGACATATCTAGGTCGACTGAGAAAAATAAAAAAGACAAAAAACCGTAACAAAAAAGGTAAGAAACACACGACTCAAATTTATAGGAAGAAGAAAATGCGAGCGTGTTCACTCACGCTCGCCAGAGCAGAACAGTTAGGAACGTTTTAATGCATTGCTCTTCCTTTCTTGCCCGTGAAAAACTTTCCAGTTTGCTGCAAACTTCTTGCCAATATATTTTACCATCGGCTCCTCCAAGATCGATTCATCTGCATCTTCTCATCTCATGTACATACGTTGAAATCTATCTACTCTTGCAGCCGATCCAATCCATCTCCATCCATATGGCGTGCCGACTCCTCTCGATGACAACACTGACAACGACCATGGCGTCGCCGGCTCGTGCACCAAGCCCCAGACCTGTTCTTCTGGATGAGTATCGGGACTGGAGCAGTCTGCCGGAGGAGCTCCTGGAGCACATCGGCAAGATGCTCCACTCGCGGCGCGACGCCTTCAAGTTCCGGTCCATGTGCCCGGGATGGTGCACCGCGCTGCCGTTCACCAAGTACTTGGTGCCGCTGCTGATGATGCTGCCCTTCTGCCCCAACTCACCGGACATCGCCGTCGCCTTCTTCACAGCGGCAGACGGCGGGGAGACGACCTTGACGAGGAACCTTCCGCGAGGCAAGACACTGTGCGGCTCATCGCGTGGGTGGCTGGCGCTGGTCGACGAGGCCGGGTGCGTGACACTGCTCAACCCGCTGACCGGCGCCACGGTCGAGCTCCCGCCTGCCGACGAGCGCGTCCTGGCGGCCTCCTGTAGGCACTACATGTTTCCGGACGGCAACTGGGTCATCCTTCCTGCTCGCCGCGGCCAACACGAGTGGGTCAGGCTAGAAGAGATGAAGGTGAGTGAGATCTTCCGCGAGATTGTGCTCTCCTCGTCCTCGCCCTGCTCCGGGGACTGCGTGGCGATGGCGGCGCTAGCGAAGTCGAGCACCGTCGCGTTCTGCCGCCTGGGCGTCGATGTTGCATGGACGTTGGTCGACACCAAGTCACCAACGGGCCAAAAAGCTGCGTCACGTCCGTGGTTCACTTCGGCGGCAGCAGGTTCCTGGCGATCTTCAACGGGCATAACGGCAGGTTTGTCTCCCCGGAAGTGGCGGTAGTGGGAGCGATCTCTATCTGCGACGTTGCCGGCGCAGCTCCCACGTCGACATGGATTCGATCTTTGCATGCAGCTCCCAAAAAGAAATCCGATTGGGCCTGCAAGTATATGCAAGTGAATGGCGAGCTGTACCTCGTCGCCTCCAAAGTGCCGGGCTGCACCAACCTCTGCCGGGTCTACAAGAGCAATATCTTCGCTAGGAGGCCGAAGTGGATCAGGGTGAAGAACGCCCCCGGAGTGACACTGTTCGTGTCGACTAATTTCACCAAGGGCGACAGTCAAGGTGCAGCAAGCGTCTCCGGGTTCAAGGAGAATTCCATCTACTGCATGGACTATAACGTGTACCGTAATCAGTTAGAGTTAAAGATCATTGACATCGCCAATGGGACGTGCGAGTGCCAGCCTTTCCACGGAAAGATTCAGGATTCAGCTGGGACTCTTTGCTGGATTCAACACAATCATTGGAAATAAGGTACGTGTCTACAGGTTATTCCATGCTGCCTAGGCCATGGAAAACTATTCAGGGTTTCTATATTCTTCGCTATAAGGGCTATGCACCCTAGGCCATCGTTTGATTTTTCCTTGAGACCTCTCACTACCAGAAAAACTGGGGTTGCCGACGGCCCCCGTCGGCATCTATGGACCTATGCCGACGGCCAAGGATAGGCGAGGCCGTCGGCATAGACGAGGCCGTCGGGACCGCCCGAGATACGCCTACGGGCCCGTCGGCATAGCCCGGGCCCCCCTGCCCGGTCAGCGCTGACCATTTGACGGCGTTGACCCTACGCCGACGGGCGGTAATGGCGGCCGTCGGCATATCTGTGGCAAAGGTATGCCTACGGCATAGCCGTCGGCATAGGCCCCTCTGCCACGTCATCGATCCGTGTGCCACCCCATGTCATCGATCCATGGGACAACCTCTGTGTGTGCACAGATATGTCGACGGCCTTGCCATCGGCATACGTTTATTTTACTTAATTTTTTTATTTTTACTTTGGTTATCTATGGCAGAGGTATGCCTACGGCACAGCCGTCGGCATAGGCCCCTTCGCCACGTCATCGATCCGTGTGCCACGCCACGTCATCGATCCGTGAGACAACCTCTGTGTGTGCACAGATATGCCGACGGCCTTGCCGTCGGCATACATGTATTTTACTTTATTTTTTTATTTTTACTTTGTTTTCTTATTTTTACTTTATTTTAGTTTTTGTTTTTGCATAAGATAATTATGCCTTATCTAAAAAACATACCTGATGGTATATCGATTGCCCCCCGTTACGAACATCGCTATCGCCGTGTCACGGAGGGGGGAAATGGTCGACACGGAAGGAATTCTAGTTGGTGGGGGGATTCGGGGTGTATCTATGTCACCGAAACATCGCACGGGTCCCGATGCATATGTGAAAGTGTTCATGCATATGGAGGGGGGAAACGGACGCATCGGGTCTACACGGAGGGGATCTTGCTGTGGGTCTGGCCCGGATGTTGCTCCAAAGTGTTCCTATGGGCTGACCTAACACAACCGGGTGGGGAGGTCCACTGGTCAAAGCCCGTCCGTGCAAAGTCAAAGCGCTAGATCCCGTGGTCAAATGCTACAGGGTTAGGCGGGACGGGGGCACTGGGGGGGGGGGTAGCAATACCACCGGAGCGTCGCACCGGGCCCTCATACATGCGGGGTGGTGTGGTGGCATGTCCGAAGAGGTGGGACGCGTCTCTAAGGCGTGCCCCCCCCTCACGGAGGGCGATGACACGGTAGTAGACGTTCTGCGGTAATGATGCGGCATCAATATTACTAAATACTCGGAGCGCGATAAAATCATGAGTTTTTTGCACGACGTGGGCACATGTGCTATAGGAACAATGATACTTTTTCATAATTTTTGGTGATGGAGAAGTATCCGAAAAATTCCCTCTACACGGATTGCCCTTCACGCGTCTACGCCTGTGGCCGGCGGCCCCCGGGGGCTAGCATGATGCCAAATCTTGCGTAGGCAGCCTCTCACAAGTCTGGAAGTGTTGTGGCGGTTGCAAACGCCCGGCACGCGTGTCCGGGGTGTGCCCCCCCTCACGGACGGCGCCGCCGCCGGCACCTGGAGGGGGAAACGTACGCGTCGGGTCTACATGGAGGGGATCTTGCTGTGGGTCTGGCCCGGATGTTGCTCCAAAGTGTTCCTATGGGCTGACCTAACACAACCGGGTGGGGAGGTCCACTGGTCAAAAGCCCGTCCGTGCAAAGTCAAAGGGCTAGATCCCGTGGTCAAACGCTACAGGGTTAGGCGGGACTGGGGCACTGGGGGTAGCAATGCCACCGGAGCGTCGCACCGGGCCCTCATACATGCGGGGTGGTGTGGTGGCATGTCCGAAGAGGCGGGACGCGTCTCCGGGGCGTGGCCCCCCCTCACGGACGGCGATGACACGGTAATAGACGTTCTGCGGTAATGATGCGGCGTCAATATTACTAAATACTCGGAGTGCGATAAAATCATGAGTTTTTTTGCACGACGTGGGCACATGTGCTATAGGAACGATGGTATTTTTTCATAATTTTTGGTGATGGGGAAGTATCTGAAAAATTCCCTCTACGCGGATTGCCCTTCGCGCGTCTACGGCTGTGGCCGGCGGCCTCCGGGGGCTAGCATGCCGCCAAATCTTGCGTAGGCGGCCTCTCACAAGTCTGGAAGTGTTGTGGCGGTTGCAAACGCCCGGCACGCGTGTCCGGGGCGTGCCCTCCCTCACGGAGGGCGCCACCGCCGGCACCTGGAGGGGGGAAACGGACGCGTCGGGTCTACACGGAGGGGATCTTGCTGTGGGTCTGGCCTGGATGTTGCTCCAAAGAGTTCCTATGGGTTGACCTAACACAACCGGGTGGGGAGGTCCACTGGTCAAAGCCCGTCCGTGCAAAGTCAAAGGGCTAGATCCCGTGGTCAAATGCTACAGGGTTAGGCGGCACGGGGGCACTGGGGGGGGGGGGGGGGGGGTAGCAATGCCACCGGAGCGTCGCACCGGCCCCTCATACATGCGGGGTTGAATAAGCGGGGCCAAATCTTGAGTTGGCGGCCTCTCACAAGTCTGGAAGTGTTGTGGCGGATGTTGCTCCAAAGTGTTCCTATGGGCTGACCTTACACAGCCGGGTAGATATGTGTATAACGGCCCGGTGCGACCCCGCATGTATGAGGTTCCGGTGCGACGCTCCGGTGGCATTGCTACCCCCCTAGGGCACACTCAGGCACCCGACACGCAGCTTCGGGGTGTGCCCCCCCCCCTCACGGGTGTCGCTGCCGCCATGTCTCGGGGGGAGGGGGGAAACGGCCACCACAGCTTACACCCGGGCACCGGGCCGGTAACTGAACGTTTCACCGTAATTGTCCATTTTCTTAGCACAAGTCTAATGAATACCGGAGCTCACAAATATGCCGTAATAAAAAAATAAAAATATGCCGTAATAAAAAAATATGTAAAGTACCTATGCCGACGGAGCCGCACCCACCCCCTCCACTCATTCTTCCTCCCCCGCACCGTCTCCCCCCTCCCCGCCCGACCCCGATCCCCACCCGCGCCGCTGCCCTATCCTGACCCTCGCCGCTGCCCCACCCTCGCTGCCGCCGCCGCCCTATCCCGACCCTCACCGCGCCGCCACCCCCATCCCCTCCCCCAACTGCGGCGCTGCCCCGCCCCCATCCCATCCCCCACCGCCGCCACGCCGCCCCCACTGCCCGCGCCACCCCCATCCCCTCCCCCACCACCGCCGCACCGCCCCCACTGCCCGCGCCGCCCTCATCCCCTCTCCCACCGCCCCCAGTGCCCGCGCCGCCCCAAGACCGCCGTCGACGCCGCTGGGCCGGCCCGTCCCCGGCGGCCCATCCCCGGCTGCGGCCGCGCCGTTCCCGACTGCGCCGGGGGCCGACGCCACTGCCCCGCCCATCGTCGCCCTTCTCCACCCCGACCTCGTCGCCGCCCCGCCTCTGCTTCGCCGGTGAGCCCCCTGCTGCTGCTTTGCTGCTACCGCTGCCGCTTGCTGCCACCGCTGCCGCTGGTTGCTGCTTCCTGTTGCTGCCGCTGCTTGCTACTTGGTGCTGCTATGTTAGGTTAGTTAGTTTAGGGTTTAGATGGATAGATTAGTTAGATATATAAATAGTTAGATAGATGGATTATAAGATATAAAAATTTTGTTGATAGGTTAGTTGAGAAAAAAATTGTTGTTGATATATAGATGGATAGATGAGTGGATACTACATCATGATATATAGATGGATAGATGATGATGATGAATCTGTGACGAATAGATGAAGAGTCCCTATAGTTTTTTTGCCTACATGATGCAAAATAAATGAATGGATGTTTAAATGTTTTAAATATGCTCTATGAGTTGTGATGTTCTAATTATTTGTCGTGATGGAATTTGCAGGCTTTGTGGTGTTGCATTCATCGGAGTGACCGTTGTCTGACGCGTTGGTCCCCCTGATCATCCCTCTGCTGTTCGACTACGTCCTCTACAACCGAGGGTGAGCTACAAGTCCATCTCCTCCATTTTTTCATATCACTAGATTTCATTCTCAAGTCAAGTGGCGTAACCTAGGCGTCTCCCATCCAAAAGGGTTGCATCGATAAATATGCATTCAATTGCATATTTATCACCGCAGCTCTTTTGGATTGTTCAGCGTTTTCCATGGACAGCCCGAGGATGTGTAGATTGGGTATGTTCTCCATGTTCTACCCCATTCTGAGACAGGATTTCGGCGGCGCCTCCCCATTGTTCTCCGGAGCATATTCTCTCAGCTATTTGCCGAGACGTGTATCTGGAGAACAGCGGGGAGGTGCTGCCGAAATTTTGTCTTGGAACGGGGTAGAATGGAGAACGTACTCAATGTACACATCCTCGGGTGGGATTAGGACCCATCTTTACCTATTAGAGATGTAGGTGGATTCAATGCGGTAGAAACTAAAAATTTGATGTGATTAATTTAAGTGAATCCTTAATTATGTTGTGTGGCTTGCAAAAGAGCAGAGGATGGCAGATAATCAGTGGATGTACAATGGTTTTATCCGTCAGAATCGAGTAACATCAGAGTGGATCGTGAAAACTGTTGTGTATTTGAAGGAGATATTCCATCGTCCAATGAGAATTATCCCACCATGCCCCTGTGCGAGATGTGCCAGACGTCACCGTAGAAATCAGACGGACATGAGTGAGCACCTTCGCACGCACGAATATATGCCAAACTTTGACATGCCACCGATAAACATAGCCGAGCAGGACCGTGGTAGAGAGGAGGTGATGCGACAATGCATCGATGGATATAAGGACGACGGGGTCAGGGACATGCTAGATGATGTCATTGTTGCAGAAACGGCAAATGCGACACCTTCAGAGAATGAACCGGCGGAGCCGGAGGCAACCGCAAAGGCCTTCTTGGAGGTCTTGGCCTCGTCGAAGAAACCTCTTTATGCGGGTGCGAAAATATCTCAGCTGGATGCCATCTCGCAACTGATTGCAGTCAAGGCTGAGTACAGCTGTAGCCAGAAATGCTTCGAAGCATTCCTGGGAGTATGGGCTAACAGCCTCCCTGAGGGTCATGAACTGCCGAAAAGCATGTACGATACAAAGAAAATCATGAAGGCACTCTCTATGGATTATGAGAAAATAGATGTTTGCCCGAAGAATTGCCTTTTGTTTAGGCACGAGTATGCGGATGACAAGTACTGTAGGAAGTGCGGTTCGTCTCGGTACATTGAGGTGGTCGGTGAGGATGGTGAGAAAAAGCAGCTAACCATCCCCGTTAAGGTTCTTCAGTATCTTGATTTTATAAAAAGACTGCATCGCCTTTTCATCACGAAGGAGTCTGCCAAAATGATGAAGTGGCACAAGGAAGGTATAAGGTACAATCCAAAAAAAAATCATACATCCATCGGGAGGGGAAGCATGGAAGTCTTTCGATGAAGAATACCCCGAGGAAGCAGCCGAGGCTGGGAATGTCAGGATAGCCATATCAGGTGATGGGTTGAATCCATATGGTATGTCGTCCAATCCATACAGCTGCTGGCCTGTGTTTGTAATTCCGCTCAATCTTCCTCCCGGTGCCTAATGCAACGGAAGACCATATTCTTGTCGCTCATCATTCCGCGACCTGAATACCCGGGGAAGCAATTGGGTGTGTTTATGCAGCCGCTTGTGGATGCTTTGCACCATTCTTGGTACTTTCCGAGGTTGACATATGACCGGGATCTGCAGAGAAATTTCTTGATGAAAGTTTGGTTGCACTATTGCATGCATGACTTTCCCGGCTATGCTCTATTCTGCGGATGGTGTACAAGTGGGAAGATGCCATGCCCAGTGTGCATGCAGGCTCTGCGAATGATTTGGCTGAGTAAGGGTGGCAAGTATGTAGCCTTTGACCTGCATCGACAGTTCCTCCCTCCATACCATCCAGACAGGGAAGACAAGAAGAACTTCACGAAAGGCCGGGTTGTTCATGAAGTAACCGAGATTCCAACATTTTCAGGGGCAGATGTTCTTGCTTAGCTAAAAGCTCTCAAGCCTAAAGTCAAAGGCAAAGCCAAAGCCAAAGCCAAAGGCTTCGAGGGATATGGTGAGACGCACAACTGGACTCACATTACCCCCTTCTCGCAGCTTCCCTATTTCAAGGACCTCAAACTTCCTTACAATATTGATGTGATGCACACCGAAAAGAATGTGGCAGAGTCCCTTTTCCACACGATCCTCAACATTCCTGATAAGACGAAGGATAACGAAAAAGCTAGAGCCGATCAACAGAGAATTTGTGATAGACCACGCCTGAACATGAAGCCTCCCACAGGCGGTCGAAAAAACTGGTTCAAGCCAGATGCTGACTTTGTCCTTAAACTGCCAGAAAAAAAGAAGTACTTATCTGGTTGAAACAAATTTTGAAGTTCACCGATGGTTATGCATCGAATATAAGTAAGGGAGTCAATCTTTCAACGGCCTCATCACCGTCTTGCTGAAGTTATATTGGCCGGGGTTGTACTGTCCGGATCCAGTCAGGCAGCCGGACCATCGGGTTTTGGCCACGAGCTGGGACCATTGGGAAGCGGCCCGCCACGCGGACCATGAGACCCATGCCAAGGCCGTGATCACTACTTTCTGGGTGAGTTCTCTTCAGAAGCACAAGTCCATTCTAGTTTCATGAATGATTTAACTCATGGCTTCTTCCATTCTTGTTTCATGCATGATTGTAGAAATTCTATCGAGTTCTTCCGGAGCACAGGGCTAGAGCAGACCAGATCATGCTCCGCCAATGCAAGAAGAACACCCGCCAGATGCAGTATGAGGTGCGCTATGTGCCCATCTCCACATACTACCACGACGTTCTTGGTGTGAGGATGGGAATTACCTTGGAGAGGCCCGAGTTCTTGGCGGTAAGTATAAAATATTTTTCATTATGCTTTGATTACCTTGTGGTACATTATGATTTATGCTTTATGCTTCCATAACACCAATTTGGACACACCTACATGCCATTATGCTTTTATTATGTAGGTGTGTCCAAATTGGTGTTATGGAAAAGACGAGTCCTGGGCGGCATTTGTGGATCTTTGGTGTGATGAGGATGGAGCCTGGGCGGCTATGAGAACCAAAAATAAGGCTAACCAAGGGACGGAGGGAGTACATGCTCAGGGAAACCGAAACCACTATCTCCACGAGGCAGTTAATGTATGACTAACCCCATTAGACATTCTTCTTCTTCTATTTACCATCACTTTCTTATGTATGACTAACCTCTGTTTGGTGGTGCAGGAGGAGAAACTGAAGCGGCCGCTCTCACACATGCAGGCGTGGGAGATCGCCCATACGCCGAAGGACCCCAAGCCTGGCGAGCCCAAGTACTACGGCAAGAAGACCGCAGGGAGGAAGAAGGCCTACTCTGAAGCGTATCTGAAGTTACATCCAGACACACCTGACCCCATTGCGGCGCCTCTGGACGACATGGCGGTGGTGAGGATGGGGCCCAAGGAGCACGGTCGGGAGGCGGTTCTCGATGCTGTGATCACTCCTAGTATCTCCTACACACAGCTTCGTCGGATCGACCCGAGCCTGAGCCAGCGCACGAGCCAGCCAGTGACCAGTGCACAGTCCCTCTTTCAGGAGCAACAATCTGTAAGTATTTTCCCTCTTATCTTCATTGCTCACTTTATTTTCCGCATTTAGTAGTTTTATGAGATCCATCATGTCATACCGTAGGCCTACCTGGAGTACACACGCCAGGAGACCATGGCGTGGCATCAGAGGCTTTATGAACACCAAGTGCAGAGGGATAGCCAGATGCAGCAGGCTTTTCAGGAAATGGCGGCCGGCAGGTGTCCTCAGTTCCCTTCAGCACAATGCCCTCCAGCACAACCAGTGCTGCTGAGCTTTGAGGAGTTTGTGGCACAGAACGCTGGCCCCTCGCCGGTTAGTTCATCCCCAATCTATTCACCCAAAGCATGTCATGCCTTTCAACACAGTCATATATCCTGTGCATATGTCTTTTCAACATCCAGGGAACATGTGGATCTACCGTTGGAGGTGGTCTTCGCAGCACTCCGGAGACACAGAGCCCGACCACTCCGATCCACGGAGGCGGAGGCGGAGGTGGAGGCGGAGGCGGTCTTGGCGGTAGCGCTGCCGCTAGTAGTGACGACCTGGGCTTCGGCGGTCTTGGTGGTGACGACCTCCGCGGTGCTCGATGATCCTTGTGTGTGGTGATGATGCTTGAGATGACTTGTGTGTGGTGATGATCATTTAGATGACTTGTGTGCTTCTCTATATGCTTTTGCTTATGTTGGTTGTGATGATGATCATTTAGAGACTTGTGTGTGATGATGCTTATGCATATATTGTTGTGATGGTGCCGGATGATATCCCGTTGTGTTTTATATGTCTATTCCATCATATATATCTGCTGATATGTGCTGTTATTTGAATTGAATTGATTTGAAAACAAACGGAAAAAACAAAAAAAAAAGCAAACTATGCCGACGGCTAGGCCGTCGGCATACGGCTGGCGTGAGCTCCCAGTAGCTGATACGTGGCACCTATGCCGACGGTGTAGCCGTCGGCTTAGTTTAAAAACTATGCCGACGGCTAGGCCGTCGGCATAGGCGCCCACGTGTCAGCTACTGGGAGCTTTGTATGAAGGAATATGCCGACGGCTTGGCCGTCGGCATATCCCTGGTCTACGAGCAGCAACTGGTCGCCACGTGGCACACCTACGCCGACGGTCTAGCCGTCGGCATAGTTTTTGACTAAGCCGACGGCTAGGCCGTCGGCATAGGGGTGCCACGTGGCGACCAGTCGTTGGGCAGACTTGACGGCGGCCGCCGTTAGGCGTGATTGTTGCCGACGGCAAGGGCCGTCGGCATAGATGTACGGCCCCCATCCGGAAAGCATCTATGCCGACGGCTTTTCTATGCCGACGGCCTCCCTGGCTATGCCGACGTATATGTTGCCGACGGCCCTATGCCGATGGGGCCGTCGGCATAGGTCTGTCCCGACGGGACTCAGGGCTATGCCGACGGCCTTGGCCGTCGGCATAGGGGGCGATTCTGGTAGTGTCTTGCTAGGCTTTATGGAACGTCTGATACAAATGCACTATAAAATCAATCTAATTATGTTATCTATTCACCCGACTGACTCTATCTTCAAAATTGCCATCTTTTTTGCAGACGTGTGGAAGGTGCACACCAAACGGAAGGATATTAGGCTGTGCTCGTGCAACAGATGGGGCTGCTTAGAGAAATCCATGCAGCTACAAAACCACCAGGAAGCTAGCCTATGCTTTGTATCTTGTACTCTTTTAGCTAGTCCTCTATTTTGTGTGGATGTTCTTTACAAACCCTTGATGATGTTCTCAGCACAAACCCTTGATGTACCTTTTTGGATACCTTCATGCTTTATTAATGTCAAAGCCGAGCACCAAGTTCCTTGGTCTAAAAAACTTACTTGATCCATGTTATTTTCTCGACAACTAAGTTTAATTTGTTTTAGAAATATTGACAATTAGCAAGTGGTGACCAGAACTCCTCTACTGGGCCATCTCATTGGCGCATTGTAGCGGCATGACTACATTAGCAGCCGCTTTTTATTTTCGTTCATTTTCTCAAAAAACAGGAAAACTATTTTTTTAATGTGAACATATTATATATTTGGGAACAATTTTTTAATGTGTCATTTTTCGAAAAGCACTTATTTTTTTCAAAATACAGAACATTTTAAAAGCGAACACATTTTCAGATTACCCAGTATATTTTGAAAATGCGAGTATTTTTTTCACAGAACTAAAAAATCCAAAACTTACCTATAATTAACAAATATTTTTTAAATCATACATTTTTTAAAATTTCGAACATATTTTGGAATGTAGCAAGTTCTGGAAGTGCGAACATTTTTTTGCTAATTATGGACTTTTAAAAAAATGTTAATTTCTTGCAATTTTTTGAACATTTCCTGGAATTTGAACAAAATAAAAAGAAAGGAAAAAGAAAAAAAAATCCCGATTTTGCAGACCAAACGGAAGGATTTATCAGGTGGTGCTCGTGTCACACACGGGGCTGCTTGGAGACGCCCATGCACCTGCAAAACCACACCGATGCTAGCCCACGCTTTGCCTTATGTTTTCTGTATGTTTATTATTGTATAAGCTGATCGATGTCCTCGGCACAAACCTTGATGTACCTTGTTGCTTCGCTTTGGGCTTTATTAATTTCAAAGCCGAGCGCCTATTTCTTAGGTCTCAAAAACATACTTTATCCATGTTATTTTTCTGACAACTAGATTTTACTGGTTTTAAAAATGTTGACAGCTAGGAAGCGGTCACCTGATCTCCTCCTATAATATCATGTGTTGTCTGCTTCCGCTTTGTGATTAATAAATACTTGGCCCCGTAAGCTACTAGCTTGTGGGAATGAATAAAGTTGAACACTGAAAGTGAAGTTCCAAACGAGATTAATGGAAGTATACATTTGCTTGCATCTTCCTTACACACTAAAATTTGCGAAGTACACAGTAATTCTGTCATACGAGCAAAACAAAGAAACTAACACCTAAAAATCACATGGCTTCCTTTCAAGTGCGGGCAAATTCTGTGAACTAGGGAATGGCATATTTCTGTACTAATATCATATAAGTGATTCAAAAGAGGTCTTAAAACGATAAGAACGTATGATCAAGAAAGCCAGTTCATTCAAAACAATGGAAACAGCATGATCTTGTGGAAGTCCCAATTTTGGCATAACAGAGTCAAGTGAGACTGACTACTGACCTAACCACAGAAAGTTACTGAGAATTTTTTTTTTACAAAATGCAATAATAAGAAAGTGGTACTAACAACATCAACTTCATGGTGCTCGTGTGTGATGAGCACCAAGTTAGGCATCTTCTCAAAGTTGGATTAGGAGAAGGCAGGAAAGAGTCACTTACCTGAAAATTTATTTACTTACAAATGTCATTTAAACCATGGTAAAGTACAAAAATATATTTTATATTTTAACTAAACATGTTCCCAAATGGAAGTAATGCGAGAGACTGTGCAACACACACTTCCATGCATGCAAATCTGCATGTATGCACCTTTAAAAGAAATACAACAATGGCGTGTGCAAAACATGAATAGTGATCTGAACAGAACTATAACTAACCAAATGGGATAAAATAGTACACGTTGGCAAGGTTGTTGGTTTATCCGTACTTGTTGTGTGCGAAGTTGATGAAGGCAAAGTATTATCCTCAGGGACATATTCTGGATACGATGTTTCCGCATGCTACTTCAGTGACTTGGCAAGGTATTACACTTGGTCTGGAACTTCTTAAGAAGGGGATTATTTGGCAGGTCTATGATTGATCTAGTATTAATATTTGGAAGGATAATTGGGTATTTGATTTATTCATGAGCGGAGATAAGTGTTGGGATGAAAATTTTGATTAAGTATCTTTTCTATCCACATGATGTGGAGGAAATTCTTAAGATTCATATTCAGGCCTCTAGGGATGGAGATTTTGTTGCGTGGCACCATGAGAAGAATGGTATATTTCCTGTTAAAAGTGCATACAATTTTACGACTAAATTGAAGGATTGTCAGGATACTGTTGGGCAATTTGGCGGCAAACCAGAGGGGGGAAAGGGGTATTTGGGGGTTAATTTGGAAGGCTAATATCCCTCAGAAGATCAAGATTTTTGCATGGCGAGCTGTAATGAATAGCTTGGCGGTCCAGATGAATAGAGTTAAGCACCATCAAACTGATTCAGGTATGGTTCTATTTGTGGTGTAGAAGACGAAGACACTTTTCATGTTCTGGTGAATTGTTCTAAAGCTCGTGCTCTATGACTGGCCTTGAGAGAGTTGTGGAATATTTCAGATGAAGTTTTCTTCAGGTGCTCGGGGCCAGATTAGTTATTGATTTTGCCGGCTCAATTCAACTTGCAGCAGAGGGAGCAAATCTTGTTTCTTTTCTGGCGAGCATGGCATTTGAGAAATGATTTATTTTTTGGGAAGGGGAAACAATCTGTTAATGCCTCTACACATTATTTGGACAATTATTGGGCCACTTTCACATCCAATCACGACACCATTGAATTGGACGTTAACAACAAAGGTAAGGAGAAGGTGATCGGTGTTGTAGCTGATTATGCACCGTTAAAAGATCATGTGGTGTGGA
Organism: Triticum monococcum; assembly: GCA_034509565.1. Taxonomy (NCBI): domain Eukaryota; kingdom Viridiplantae; phylum Streptophyta; class Magnoliopsida; order Poales; family Poaceae; genus Triticum; species Triticum monococcum. Next base: position 578,314,903 of record CM067845.1, read on the forward strand.
TACCTCCCCCTAATTACCATATCAAGATCAATGTTGAGGCTAGTTTTGTGGAGAGTACTAATGCAGCCAGTGTAGGGGTTGTAGCTCGTAATTCTTCGGGAGAACTTATTGTTTCTTCGTGGGATTTTATTAATCAGTGTACTAGTGTGAATGAAGCTGAGCTCTGTGCCTGCCTCGCAGGACTCACATAGGTATCACCCTTCACCAATCAATTATTTTAGAGACTAGTTGTGCTTTCGTACATTTGTTTCTTGCAAATGAGAAGATTTACAGGTCCCCTCTAGTTGATCTGATGACTGAGGCTCTGAGCATCTCCAAGATGATCCAAAATTTTAATATTTCAAAGATAAATCAGATTGCCAATGGGGTGGCAAATGAGATTGGTAAGTTTAGCTTTAGTACTACGTCTGATAGGATTCTTGTCCATTCTGTTCGACCATGCGTGGTGTATGCTATAATGAATGACTGTAAGGACATTTCTTTGGATTAATTAATATATGTTTTTAAGTACACGTTGGGTATCCATGGATTCTAAACATCATGGAAATGGGATAGCTCCTATACTCGACAGTATTGCAAATGGATAGACTATCAATAAGCGTATGTTGTCGTGGCACCAACCCAACGTCAGCATAGACAGAGAGCAATACATGCCCATTAACAACATGTGCCCTACGCTATCGAACATCTTGAACATAAAATAGCATCCCGGTGTCCGAATCCACTCAATACGTGTTGCACTTCCACCTCCAAGTATTGATATTATTCCTAGTAACAAATGTTCCTTATAGAATTTTTGATGGTGCACCAACATTAGCTCCCCACAATTGTGCACGAGGTGCATGCAATCCACACACATGACGATATCCAGATCCAGCTTGGCAGTTACCTCCAGTGGAAGTGGCTGATCTGCACCCATTTTCAGCACCGTGTGACACCATGTGTGGTAACAGGGTAGAAGCGGCCTGCAAACATTAAGCATAGTTTTCCCAATTAGTTGTCTCCAAGCTTGAGTGATCATTAAGCATACTAATATCCTATAAGTGACTCAAAAGAGGTCCTAACATGATAAGCAGTAGTTCCCAATTTTGACATAACAAAGTCAAGTGATACTGACCACTAACCTTACCATAATTTGCAATATGCAATAATAACGAATCTCCACTAACAACATAAACTTCATGTTGTTTGTTTCTGATGAAGACCAAGTACGGCATCTTACTAGAAAATTTATTTCCTAACTAGAAAATTTATTTCCTTACAAATGTCATATAAACCATGGTAAAGTACACAAATAGAGCCGGTGGGGAAACTCTCTAGAGGCATAGACAGAGAGCAATACATGCCCATTGACAACACACGTCCTACGCCACCAAAGCTCTTAAACGTGAAATAGTGTCCCGGTGTGCAAATCCACTCGATACGTGTTGCACTTCCACCCCCATGTATTGCTATTATTCCTAGTAATAATTGTTCCTTGTGGATTTTTTTTATGATGCACCAGCATTAGCTCCCCACAATTGTCCACCAGGTGCATGCAATGCACACACATGGAGATATCCATATTAAGCTTGGCTCCAGTGGTGGTGGCTGATCTGCACCCATTTCCAGCAGCATGACACAATGTGTGCTAACAGGGCAGAAGCCGTACCATTGGTGCATTGTAGCAGCACAGTTACTGTAGTGGCCATTTGTTTTTGTCTTCATTCATTTTTTCAGAAAACAGGAAAACATAATTTTATTTTATTTCAGTTTTTCTAAAATTTGAGGAAATTTATTGAAAATGAGTACATATTTTCATTTTCTTGAAATTCTATCATATTTTTTATGTCAAGAATATTTTCACAAATCCTTGAGATCATTTTTGAAAAGCGAGAACAAATTTTCAAAATATTGAACAATTTTTGGAAAAGTCTAAATTTGCGATTTTTTAAATGTTCATTTTTAAAACAATGGGACAATTTTTTTCAAATTTATTTAAAAAAAATCAAAATTTCCAATTTTTTGAAATGTTTGAAATAAAGTTTTGAAAGTGAGAACATTTTTTCAAATTTTAAACTTTCTGAAAAAGTTGAACATATTTTGCACATTTTGCACATTTTTATTCTTTGTAAAAAAACAAACAGAAAGATAAAAAGGAAAAAAAACCTGAAATAATCCTGCAAAGGAAAAATAAAAAAGAAAAAATTGGTCAGGAACCTTGTAGGAAGTTCTTAGAACTGAGATGTGATGAATGAACAACATGTTATATGGACCGCCCATCTTACCTTCTTTCGCTCCGGACCTGTGCTGAACAACCACTACATCATGCAGTGAGCATTCAATAAGGTTTACCAACGAAACGACGTTTGTTGCTCTTCTTCTCTGCAAGTAACCAAGGAAACAAGGAGTCCAATAGGCTTTACCAATGAAACGACGTCTGCTGATCTTCTCCTTCATGCAGTGGTAATAGTAGTAGTACTCCAGTGCACGGTTCGACATGTGCAAGGGTGTATTCTATGTAATGTACGAATGTTCTATCAACAAATAGTACTCCAACATATGGGCAATACAAGAAGCACACATATGGGTATGTGAAATATTAAATAGTATGCTCTTTTTAGATCCACATATTTATCCTTTTTGTGTATATACCACACATTACCCGGAAGAAAAAAGAGAGTGTATGTACCACATATTGAAATGTGTGTATTGAATACAGTTTTATAGGCACATATATCACATTTGCATGCATCTATACGTAAAAATATATTAATGTCCGGGAAAATGTTTAGCGGCATCTGGGACCGTCTTGGTAGTACGTGCAAACAAAACAAAAAATATAAAAAACCCGACAGATTTGTGGTTAAATTGGATAAGATGAAATCATTTCCCTTATGGGGTAATCAGAGTCACAAATAACGAAACATTGGGTAAAAACATTTCCTGCAACAGTTTTACATGTGTGCGTATGTATTATACTTATGTGTAATGTTTTATTTAGAAATAATACTTTAACATCTGAGCTGTAAATAGACAATTTGTGTAATTGTAGTATCGAATTCCACACTATTTTTACATCCACATATTTACCCTTTTGTGTATGTACCATATATTACACCAAAATAAAAAAGTGTATGTACCATATATTAAAATATATGTATCAAATAAAATTTATAGGCACATACGCCAAGTTCATATGTATCTGGTTCCATGAACTTGTCCTCGATTAGCCAAAAAATTGGAAGTACTATGAAAAATCTGCATGTATGCACCTTTAAACAAAACACAACAACGCCATGTGCAAAACATGACTAATCGGTGGAAATCTTCACAATAAGCAGAAGGTTGTAAAATAAACTTGGTACAATTCCATGGGCCAAAAATAAACTTCTACAAACTCAATAAAATGAGATCTCCATCTGGATTGCTCTTTAGATTCTACGGATTTAATTGAAAATCATGTTTTTTCTACTCGTAATGACCTTTTGGACCGAAAAACTATCGACTACCTCTTGCTTCCTCGCCATCTCAAGGATTCACATGTTTAATTAACCTAATGGAAGTAAAGATCAAATACATGCATAAAGCAAGGTTTCAGGCTGCCCTAACAAATTTTGGTAGCTTGGGTTGGTTGGTGAAAACAGAAAATTGTAGTTCACGCTCAAAAGACTAAGTTACCAAATTCTACAACTCCCTTGCCCATTACCAAAAATGGATTTGGTAACTAGAAAATTAACATTAGTAACAAAAATTAGTGGACTAATAACCAGTACTGTTGAAAATCAGATAACTGCTTATCCACATAGTATGACATATCTACCCTTTTTTTGCTACCCGTCATCATGAAAATGACATGTTGGGGTTTTTCATAAGCTATGAACCCTATCTAGAGGATGCAAAATCATAACGACTGTACCTGCCCGCCAAATATATATGGCGTCTTAATTTTGTTCTCACTTTGACCATTGATCAACTAATGGTCGACCCTAAAAATATGACATCTAATATTTGTCGCAAACACATACATCAAGATTTTGCAGAATATGTAAAGCCTAGATACAACAAAAACTAGCATGGAATAGTGAGATAGACAGTCTAATTTCTAGAATCTAATAAACCCACCGAGACACGACAGGAAAGAACATAAAAGATGTAATAGGATAGAGATGTACCTTGCACGTCCTTAGATTCAGTTTTGGCTCAATCCCGAAGGAGCCTCCAAAAACCATGGACCTTTTTCCTATAAGTGAACAACTCTAACCTGCCATTGGCTTTGGCTAGGTCGGATAAGTCTAACTTATGGTCTCGGTCCTCTTGATGGCCATGCAGATGCTCGGTTAAGTATGCATAATCTGTCATGAGCCCCGCAATGTTTGCTCCACAATGGACTGACCTGAACATATTTCATATTTGACGCAAACAATGTCTGATGGCCACCATCTTTCACTCTAGATATAGGCATAATGTTCACAAATTTCCAATTTGGAGGCACTAAATAAGTATATAAACAAGAGGATCACATACCTAGTCAAATTGCATATTTCTTTCAGGTATTGTTTGTTCTCAAGTGTTAGTACATACTACAAGCAAGTAACTTTCCTACAAAATGAGCTCTAGCAAATGAAGACAATGAGTAAAGTTGAGTAGCTTTCTGCATGGTTGCTGCTGAGTTTCAGTGACACGGGGTGGCAAAGAATCAACTTCAGTGCTACATCTGACATTAAGCATTTTTAGTAACTGCAGCAAGTTTATCTGTTTATTGGCAATTCTATAGTAACTATAACAAATATTTATGTAGGAAACATATGCCCACCATGGTCAACACACAAGTCTGTGTCTGAATGTGTCATCTCTCTTCAAAATTGTATTTCAACCAGAAAGGCCTGAAATAGGTGTGGAGTTGCCTTGAATCGCCAGAGTTGGGAGAATTCGATGAATCTCAGATATTATTCGCCAGAAACAAACCGACATAACCCTCGACCAAGAAGAAAGATTTGGAACCCCAGTTCTAAGGGATTTAATCTGCTCCCGAGATGCATAACTCGCAGAGACACAAACAGAGAAAAAGGGGAAAATTTAGATTTTTTCAAGAAGAGGAGCTTACTTGTGAGTCTGCAATGGCAGCATGGCCCTCCCTACTTTACCATGGCGCTCTCTTCCCCTCACTCCACAACCAAGAACAAAATAGGGGAAAACCAAAGAGCATAGTTGTGGTCCCGGTGATTTGTGGATGGGGGAGGAGAGACCGCCGGGGGTTGTTCAAGAGACCTGCGCCGTTTCATGGAGAGGAAAGCGGAGGGCTGGGGCATCGCTCTAGATGAAGAGGAAGGCAGAGTGGTGGCAGCTCCACTGTCCGGAGAGGAAGCTAGAGTGGTGGGGGTGGCTGGCTGCTATGGGGGTCAATCACGGTGATGGGGTGGTTGGGGTGCCGGTCGTTCTCGTAGCAAATCAGGGGGCAGGTGGTGTCGGCTTCAAGCAACTAGCTTTGATGTTGTGGCAGTCCATCACGGGAGTTGCACGGGATGGGATCAGTGCAAGCTGGGTGCGAAAGCGTGCAACCGGGATGTGTCGATGCATGTAAGGTAGTAAGGCGGAGAGGAGTGGCAAGATCCATGACGGTGGGAGGCACTGGTGGTGGTGGGGTGGCATGCACGACTCGATCAGGTGCTCGTGCAGTGGCAAGGCAGTGTGTCTCACATGGTGCCGTGGCCCATGGCTTGCGGATTTGATGGAGGGGAGGTGCCAGGGTGCGCGGGGGAGGGGGGCGTGGTGGGGCTACGCAACTGGTGGATCGTGGGGAAGGTTAACCTGGGGAGTATGAACATGGGCGGGGATCGTGGTGTTGGTTGGGGTTGAGGTGGGGTGGATCATGGGGAAGAGTAGTGGGCGGTGGTTTAGGGGGGGCTAGGTTTTTCCCTGGTTTCTACGGTTCGACGGGGGTGGGGAGTCGGTGTTCGGTTCAGGATGGAGTACAACTCAGATTTGTTGAATAAAATAAGCGAATGCTTTCCTAAATAAGGTGTTAAGGGGCGCTTCCAAGCCTCCAAGCGAGGTTGCAAGTGCATCACCAATCTGGTGTGCAACCTAGTGCATCACCTCGGCCTGAAGCTCCTGTTGGAAATATGCCCTAGAGGCAATAATAAATTGGTTATTATTATATTTCTTTGTTCATGATAATCGTTTATTATCCATGATAGAATTGTATTGATAGAAAACTCAGATACATGTGTGGATACATAGACAACACCATGTCCCTAGTAAGCCTCTAATTGACTAGCTCGTTGATCAATAGATGGTTACGGTTTTCTGACCATGGACATTGGATGTCGTTGATAATGGGATCACATCATTAGGAGAATGATGTGATGGACAAGACCCAATCCTAAGCCTAGCACAAGATCGTGTAGTTCGTATGCTAAAGCTTTTCTAATGTCAAGTATCATTTCCTTAGACCATGAGATTGTGCAACTCCCGGATACCGTAGGAGTGCTTTGGGTGTGCCAAACTTCACAACGGAACTGGGTGGCTATAAAGGTCCACTACGGGTATCTCCGAAAGTGTATGTTGGGTTGGCACGAATCGAGACTGGGATTTGTCACTCCGTGTAACGGAGAGGTATCTCTGGGCCCACTCGGTAGGACATCATCATAATGTGCACACTGTGACCAAGGAGTTGATCACGGCATGATGTGTTACGGAACGAGTAAAGAGACTTGCCGGTAACGAGATTGAACAAGGTATCGGGATACCGACGATCGAATCTCGGGAAAGTATCGTACCGATAAACAAAGGGAATTGCATACGGGATTGATTGAATCCTTGACATCGTGGTTCATCCGATGAGATCATCGTGGAGCATGTGGCAACCAACATGGGTATCCAGATCCCACTGTTGGTTATTGACCGGCGAGTTGTCTCGGCCATGTCTGCATGACACCTGAGCCTGTAGGCTCTACACACTTAAGGTTCGATGACGCTAGGGTTATAGGGAATAGATGCACGTGGTTACCGAATGTTGTTCGGAGTCCCGTATGAGATCCCGAACGTCACGAGGAGTTCCAGAATGGTCCAGAGGTAAAGATTTATATATGGGAAGTCATCATACGGTCACCGGAATAATTCGGGGGTTACCGGTATTGTACCGGGACCACCGAAGGGGTTCCGGGGGTCCACCGGGAGGGTCCACCTGCCCCGGAGGGCCCTATGGGCTGTATGTGGAGAGGGACCAGCCCCTTAGTGGGCTGGGCGCCTCCCCCCTAAGGCCCATGCGCCTAGGGTTTGGGGAACCCTAAAGGGGGGCGCCCCCTTGCCTTGGGGGGCAAGGTAACCCCCTTGGCCGCCACCCCCTCCTCAGATTGGATCTGAGGGGGCCGGCCCCCTCTCCCTTGCCCCTATATATATGTGTGTGGGGGGGGGGGGGAGGGCAGCCGCGCCCAAGTTCTGGCGCAGCCCTCCCCCTCTCCCAAGTCCTCCTCTTCTCCAGCGGTGCTTGGCGAAGCCCTGCAGGATTGCCACACTCCTCCTTCACCACCACGCCGTCGTGCTGCTGCTGGATGGAGTCTTCCCAACCTCTCCTTCTCCCCTTGCTGGATCAAGGCATGAGAGACGTCACCAGGCTGCACGTGTGTTGAATGCGGAGGCGCCGTTGTTTGGCGCTTAGATCGGAATCAACCGCAATTTGAATCGCTGCGAGTACGACTCCTTCATCCGCGTTCTTGCAACGCTTCCGCTTAGCGATCTACAAGGGTATGTAGATGCACTCCCCTTCCCCTTGTTGCTAGATTACTCCATAGATTGATCTTGGTGATGCGTAGAAAATTTTAAATTTCTGCTACGATCCTCAACAGTGGCATCATGAGCTAGGTCTATCCGTAGTTTCTATGCACGAGCAGAACACAAGTTGTTGTGGGCGTCGATTTTGTCAATTTACTTGCCGTTACTAGTCTTATCTTGATTCGGCGGCATCGTGGGATGAAGCGGCCCGGACTAACCTTACACGTACTCTTACGTGAGACAGGTTCCACCGACTGACATGCACTAGTTGCATAAGGTGGCTAGAGGGTGTCTGTCTCTCCCACTTTAGTCGGATCGGATTCGATGAAAAGGGTCCTTATGAATGGTAAATAGAAATTGGCATATCACGTTGTGGTTTTGGCGTAGGTAAGAAACGTTCTTGCTAAGAAACCTATAGCAGCCACGTAAAATTTGCAACAACAATTAGAGGACATCTAACTTGTTTTTGCAGCATATGCCTTGTGATGTGATATGGCCAAAAGGATGTGATGAATGATATATGTGATGTATGAGATTGATCATGTTCTTGTAATAGGAATCATGACTTGCATGTCGATGAGTATGACAACCGGCAGAAGCCATAGGAGTTGTCTTAATTTATTGTATGACCTGCGTGTCATTGAAATCGCCATGTAATTACTTTACATTATTGCTAACCGTTAGCCGTAGTAGTAGAAGTAATAGTTGGCGAGACAACTTCATGAAGACACGATGATGGAGATCATGATGATGGAGATCATGGTGTCATGCCGGTGACGATGATGATCATGGAGCCCCGAAGATGGAGATCAAAAGGAGCGAAGTGATAATGGCCATATCATGTCACTATTTGATTGCATGTGATGTTTATCATGTTTTTACATCTTATTTGCTTAGAACGACGGTAGCTTAATTAAGATGATCCCTCGCAATAATTTCAAGAATTGTGTTCCCCCTAACTGTGCACCATTGCTAAGGTCCGTTGTTCCGAAGCACCACGTGATGATCGGGTGTGATAGGTTCTAACGTTCGCATACAACGGGTGTAAGCCAGATTTACACACGCAATACACTTAGGTTGACTTGACAAGCCTAGCATGTACAGACATGGCCTCAGAACACAAGAGACCGAAAGGTCGAACATGAGTCGTATAGAGGATACGATCAACATGAGATGTTCACCGTTGATGACTAGTCCGTCTCACGTGATGATCGGACACGGCCTAGTCGATTCGGATCATGGATCACTTAGATGACTAGAGGGATGTCTATCTGAGTGGGAGTTCATTATATAATTTGATTAGATGAACTTATTTATCATGAACAATAGTCTAAGTTGTCTTTGCAAAAAGGGTTGTAGATCAATAGCTCGCGTTGTAGCTCCCTGTTTCAATACGATCCTAGAGAAAGATTAAGTTGAAAGATTCTGTAAGAAATGATGCGGACTAGGTCCGTAGTCCGAGGAGTGTCCTCACTGCTACACATAAGGCTTACGTCTTTGATGCACCGCTCGATGTGCAAACCCCTACAACGTCGTCTGTGGATGTTGTGAACACCTGACAGACACGTCCTGATGACTACTTGATAGTTTAGTGCACCATACTTTACGGCTTAGAATCGGGATTCCAGTGACGTTTTGAACGCCATAAGACATATGAGATGTTCCAAGAGCTGAAATTGGGATTTCAGGCTCATGCCGGTGTTGAGAGGTATGAGACCTCTGACAAGTTCTTTTGCCAACAAGATGGAGGAGAATAGCTCAGCTAGTGAGCATGTGCTCAGAATGTCTGGGTGCTACAATCACTTAAATCAAGTGGGAGTTAAACTTCCAGATAAGATAGTGATTGATTGAGTTCTCTAGTCACTATCACTAAGCTACTAGATCTTCGTGATGAACTATGACATGCAAGGGATGGAGATGATCCCGGAGCTGTTCGCGGTGCTTAAGACCGCAACAAGTAAAAATCAAGAAGGAGCATCAAGTGTTGATGGTTTAACAAGACCACTGGTTTCAAGAAGGACAAGGGCTAGAAGGGAGACTTCATGAATGGTAAACCAGTTGCCGCTCAAGTGAAGAAACCCAAGGTTGAACCCAAACCCGAGACTAAGTGCTTCTATTGTAAGGGGGATGGTCACTGGTAGCGGAATTACCCCAAATGCATGATAGATAAGAAGGTTGGCAACTTCAACAAAGTATATACGTGTTATTAATGTGTACCTCACTAGTACTCCTGGTAGCACCTGGGTATTGGATACCGGTTCAGTTGCTATTATTGGTGACTTGAAGCAAAAGCTACGGACTAAACGGAGACTGGCTAAGGGCGAGGTGACGATGTGTGTTGGAAGTGTTTCCAAAGTTGATAAGATCACCATCGCACGCTCCATCTGCCTTTGGGATTAGTATTGAACCTAGATAAATGTTATCAGGTGTCTACGTTGAGCATGAATATGATTAGATCATGTTCATTGCAATACAGTTATTCATTTAAGTTAGAGAATAATGGTTATTCTGTTTACATGAATAATACCTTTCATGGTCATGCACCCTATGTGAATGGTTCATTGAATCTCGGTCGTGGTAATACGAATGTTCACGCCAAAAGATGTAGAGTTAATAATGATAGTACCACTTTCTTGTGGCACTGCCGCTTAGGTCATATTGGCATAAGATGCATGAAGAAACTCCATGTCGATGGATGTTTGGAGTCACTTGATTTTGAATCGCTTGACACATGCGAGCCATGCCTTGTAAGTGCATCTAGTGCCACCCCTAGTTGGTTTTGGAGTATTGACGACAAACCTAGTTGAGGGACTAATGTGTTTGTGAGAATTGCAGGATAACACAGATAGAAGTCCCTCATTGATTCGGTTTAGCTACCAGAGATGACCCCTAAAAATGTACGAAGACATTCAAGACAATGGTGGTTTATGAAGATATTCATGTTGAAGACAATGACATGTGAAGACTCCCTATGAAGCTTACAGAACTCGAAGACTTAGATCCTTCGTAGTTGTACTTCATTCATGTTGTGTCATAGGAACCACCGTACTATTAAGTGGGGTCCAAGAGAACCAGTCAGGATGACTGAAGTGATGCCTAATTCAAATCCTATGTCTTCGAGCAAAGACTATGAGAGCAAATCTTGTCCAGAGACGGATAAGTCAGCTTTGCTTGTAGCCCAAGTAAAGTTGCCGTGTGAGTTTGAAATCTGACCGTTGGTACACGTGTCAGTTCCTTAGTGACCCAGGGTCATTTCGGACAAATCAGGTCGGGTTGCCAAGTGGCTATAAATAGTCCACCCCTACAACCATAAATGGTTGGTTGCTCAGATTTCAGTGCATGGCTTTTGTCGTTTGAGAGCAACCCACCTCGAAGCCTTTGAGAGAAAATCCCTAGCGAGGAGAAAAGCCCTAACCACCTAGAGCCAGAGTAATTGGGCATCACTTAAGTCTTCTTGTCTGAGTGATCTGAAAACTTATTACACTTGAGGACTGTGCATCCTCCAGCCGGTTAGGCATCGCGTTCTGAGCATCTAAGAGAAATTGTGGATTGCCGGTGAACGAAGTCTGTGAAGGTTTGGGAGTCTACCTTGAAGACTTACCAGAGTGATTGGGCGAGGTCTGTGTGACCTTAGCTCAAGGAGAAAACGGTGAGGACTGGGTGTCCTGAGCTGCGTGTTCAGGACTGGGTGTCCGGGACTCTGTGTCCTTTGGTTTAAATACCTAGCCGCTCCAACCAGACGTACAGTTGTCACAGCAACTGGAACTGGTCCAACAAATCATTGTCTTCAGCGTGTCACTGGTTTCATCTTCACCTCCCTTGACTTACCATTACACATTGTGAAGTCATTGCATGCTTGCTTTATCTTCTGTCTTCACAACTTGACTGTATGATTTGTTTGGCTTCATAACTTCTTCCTACCTGATCCTTATTACACTGAAGCTGTTTGTCACTGTGCTTCCACTATATTGTATACTTGACCACGGCTTGCCTTGTGTAATCTATCTTCCGCTGCATAGTGATAGGCTTGTCCATTCTGTTTGTCTTCATAACTTCCACGTTTTGAAGACTTTCATAAAAATCGCCTATTCACCCCCCTCTAGTCGATATAACGCACTTTCAATTGGTATCAGAGCAAGGTGCTCCCTTATTCTGTGTGATTCGGTTTAACCACCTGGAGTTTTAGCTATGTCGACTGCAGGGATAATTAAAGTCTCCGCTGCGTGCCCCATCTTCGATGGAACTGAATATCCCTACTGGAAGAATAAGATGCGCATGCATCTTGAAGCCATTGACGTCGACCTATGGTATGTCGTCGAAAAAGGAGTTCCCAAGGCTGGAGAAGGTGTCACTGCTGCTGATGTCAAGAAGTTCACTCAACTGGACTCTACTGCCAAGAATATCATCTATGGTCATCTGACCAAGGGACAGTACGGCCGTGTGAGTGCCTTGAAGACATCCAAGCTGGTCTGGGACTGGCTCTCCAAAGTCAATGAAGGCATCTCAACCCAGAGAGATCAGAGAATTAGTGTTCTTCGCAATCTCTTTAACCGCTTCAAGCGAAATGACAATGAGAATGTCCAACACACATTTGACCGGCTGACTGACATCACAAATGAGCTTCAAGCCCTCGGCGCCACTGAGATCACCAAACATGAAATCGTCAAGACGCTGCTGAGATCACTTGACAGTTCGTTTGACATCCTAGCCCTGATGATTCAAGAACGTCCAGATTTTAAGACACTCGATCCGTCTGACATACTTGAGATGCTCAACACACATGAGTTTCAGCTTTCTGAGAAAAGAGATATCTACGGTCCAAACTATGGGCGAACTCGTGCCTTGAAGGCAAAAGCGGTGTCCTCATCTGAAGATGAATCTGACAGCTGTTCTGATGATCCTGAAGACATTGGACGGGAACTTGCAATGCTAGTGAAGAAGTTCCAGAAATTCACCAAGAAGAAAGGCTTCAGAAAGTCTTCACGATCAAGCTCAAGGAATGATGAAGCATCTGCTCATGACTACAAGAAGAAAACATGTCACAAGTGCAAGAAAACTGGACACTTCATCTCTGAGTGTCCACAGTGGGACAATGAGAGCAGAAAGAAGAAGAAGAGCAAGGAATATGACTCCGACGACAAGAAGAAGAAATACTCAAAGTCTTCTTCCAAGTCTTCCTCCAAGTCTTCATCACACAAGAAGAGCTTAACTGGCAAGACTCGTGCGTTTGTTGGCAAGGAAATGGATTCAGAGGAGGAGTCCGCTTCTGAGGAGGCAGAGGTGGAGTCTGAGGAGGAGTCTGATTCTGGCATTGCGAGGCTGGCTACAGCCTACGTCGCCAAGTCCATCTTCAACACTGAAGACAATTACTTCATCACCAACACCGATGCAAATGACAAGGATGACTCTACTCCTACCTACTGCTTCATGGCACGCGGTGCCAAGGTAAACACACGCACTACTCACTATCAAACATCCAGTGACGATGACTCTGATTGTGATTCAAAACCCAGCTACAAAACACTTGCTAAAATTGCAACTGAACAACAAAAGGCCATGGAACATATTCAAAAACTGTTAGACAGAAGCGATGATCCGTTGGGTGCTGAAATGACTCGTTCTGAATCCTTAATTGAAGACATAAAAAATCTTCATGTTAAGTATCAGGAACTCGAAGATCGTCTTGAGACTCTCTCAACTACTCATGAAAAGCTTTCCTATGATTATCTTCAAAAGAAGCAAGATCTTGAGAAGTTGAGAGCGGATCATGAAGATCTTCAAAATCAAAACGAGTCACTTCGAGCCGAACAGATCAGTTCTGCTCAGGAAGGATTTGAACCACCATGCCTTAAATGCATTGAGCGTGATAATGCTACTTCTGTTGCTGAATGTTCCACTACTACTGCTGTTGTAATATCTTCAACTGTTGAAGTGGTAACTGACCCCTCTGCTAAGGATACCACTGCTATTGCTGATGAGAATGCTAGGTTGAAGACATTGCTTGAAACAGGGATGTACAAAAGTCTCAAAGGACATCAGACATTATGTGATGTCCTCAAGAAGCAGATTTTGAACCGAAACCCTAGGAAAGAGGGTGTTGGGTTCGTGAGGAAAATTAATGCAGATGGATCTTACTGGAAACCTGAGCAGTACCGCAAAACCACATGGGTTGCTGCAAAGGAATCCTTAGCAGATCCATCCAATCTATCTGGCTTCACTTGTGCTGATCCGATTATCATTGATGAATCCTTTGATGCAAACTATAAACTATTTAAAAATCAGAATGGTGAAGTATTTGCCAGGTACATTGGTACTAACTGCAGGAATGGACCGCCTATGAAGAAGATCTGGGTTCCAAAAACGTGTCTGGAGAATCTTCCTGTGAATGTCCTCGTGACACCTCACATGAAGAAGACAAACCTCAGACCAAAGGCTTCATATGGTCCAAAGGCTTCATACAGGCAGAGGACTCACCTGAGTCGCACTAATGCAAATGTTTTGCAGGGAAACCATGCTCAGGCATATGAGAGCGGTTCTTCAAACCGTCATGCTCATATGACCAAGAACTATTCTACCTATCCTTATGAGTACTATTGCCCGCCTGCTAGACTGTTTGTCAGGGCTCCTAAGCCAAAATTCTCAGATGTTGCACTTAGACTTATTGCTTCTAAGCCACCCTTGAAGATGTGGGTGGTTAAGAAAGCTTAACTCTCTTTTGCAGGGAAAGGTCTCCAGCAGAAAACCAAAATCTTCTGACGCTATTGCTGGGGACCTTAAAAATCTTGTGGGGCGCAAGATCAAATGCCCGAATGGCATCACTATGTATTTCGTACCTGAATCGCATGCTACTCTCCCTACTTGTCCTAACTTGGATCTAAGTTTTCATAACCCACTGGTTCGTCAAATGTTTTTGCTTCACAATACTCTTCGTGAAGCCTATCCCCCTAACTGCACTGTAGGGTACGACACCAGCGACTTCAGAGTTATCAGAATGGATTATTGATAGTGGGTGTACAAATCACATGACTGGCAAAAGAAGTCTCTTTATGGACTCAACCTTACGTCCATCTGACAAGAGCCACATCACATTTGCTGACACTGGTAAAAGTAAGGTATTGGGTCTAGGTAGAGTTGCAATCTCAACTTAATGTCTGTCTCAATGCTTTGCGATTTGAACATGATTGTAATCTTTGGAAAATATCGTTGCCTGGTACTAATGGAATCTGACAAGTCTCTAGTGTTTGAAGGGTATCGGAAAGATGATTTATACGTGGTTGATTTCTCAGCAGGGCCACAGCTTGCAGTATGTCTTCTCGCAAAGGCTTCAGAATGTTGGCTTTGGCATCGGAGGCTTGGGCATGCTGGCATGAGGAACCTCCACACCCTTGCGAAGAAGAAGCATGTCATAGGCATCGAGGGCGTCAAGTTCAAGAAAGATCACTTATGCGGTGCCTGTGAAGCAGGGAAGATGACAAGGGCAAAACATCCTTCGAAGACAATCATGACCACTACTCAACCCTTCGAACTGCTTCACATGGATCTCTTTGGTCCCAGTCACTACTCAACTTTTTCCACTACTGCTTGCCTCTACGGCTTTGTCATTGTTGATGATTACTCTGGATATACTTGGGTGCACATAATCCTTTACAAGACTGAAGTGCAGGATGTCTTCAGACGCTTCGCAAATCGGGCTATGGACAATTATGGTGCCAAGATAAAGCACATCAGAAGTGACAATGGCACTGAATTCAAGAACACTGGCCTTGACACATATCTTGATACATTGGGCATCACTCATGAATTCTCAGCTCCATACACGCCACAGCAGAATGGCATCGTCGAACGCAAGAACAGAACACTCATTGAGATGGCCAGAACAATGCTAGATGAGTACAAGACTCCAAGAAAATTCTGGACTGAAGCCATTGACACTGCATGCCATACAATCAACCGTGTCTATCTTCACAAGCTTCTGAACAAGACATCTTATGAACTTCTAACTGGCAAGAAGCCAAATGTCAGTTACTTCAGAGTATTTGGCTCAAGATGCTGGATCAAGGACCCTCACCACACCTCAAAATTTACTCCAAAAGCACATCAGGGCTTTATGCTTGGATATGGAAAGGATTCACACTCCTACAGAGTCTTCAATCTCTTTCACTACAAAGTGGTTGAAACAGTGGATGTGCGGTCCGATGAGACCAATGGGTCACAAAGAGAGCAACTGCCAGATGTGCTAGATGAAGTTCCAGCCAGTGAATCAATCAAGCTAATGGGAACTGGAGAAATTATACCTTCTGAAGCTCATCCTGAAGAACTTATCATCTCAGCACCTGATCCACACGAAGACAATGCTCAGCCTGAAGACATTCGTCCCCATGACAACATAGATCAGCAAGAGCAAAGTCTTCGACCCATACATCCTCGTGTTGCCAATGAAGTGCAGATTGACAGAATAATTGATAGCATCAATGCACCTGGTCCACTGACTCGTTCAAGGGCAACTCAACTGGCAAATTTCTGCGGACACTTCGCATTCGTTTCAATCACAGAACCCAAGAAAGTTGAAGAAGCTTTTATGGAACCTGAGTGGATTCAAGCTATGCAAGAAGAGCTTCAACAGTTTGAGCTGAACAATGTATGGGAGTTGGTTAAGCGTCCTGATCCACGGAAGCATAACATAATAGGCACCAAATGGATATACCGCAACAAGCAAGATGAGCATGGTCAAGTCGTCAGAAACAAGGCCCGTCTCGTTGCTCAAGGATATACTCAAGTGGAAGGCATTGACTTCGATGAAACATTTGCTCCTGTGGCCAGACTTGAAGCCATCCGTATACTGCTGGCCTATGCAAATCATCACAACATAATTCTGTATCAAATGGATGTGAAGAGTGCCTTTCTCAATGGCAAAATTGAAGAAGAAGTGTATGTTGCACAACCACCTGGGTTTGAAGATCCAAAACATCCTGACATGGTTTACAAGCTCAATAAGGCACTATATGGCCTCAAACAAGCCCCTCGGGCCTGGTATGATACACTCAAATACTTCCTGAAGAGCAAAGGCTTCATACCTGGTTCCCTAGATCCCACTCTCTTCACGAAGACATATGATGGTGAACTGTTTGTGTGCCAAATATATGTGGATGACATTATCTTCGGCTGCACCATTCAGAAGTACAGTGAGGAGTTCGGATATATGATGCAAGAGCAATATCAGATGTCTATGATGGGGGAGCTGAAATTCTTCCTCGGTCTTCAGATACGGCAACAACGCAATGGCATCTTCATATCTCAAGAGAAATATCTCAAAGATTGCCTGAAGAAGTTCGGTATGCGAGACTGCAAAGGTTTCACAACACCAATGCCAGCCAAGCATCATCTGGGTCCTGACGACAATGGTAAAGAGTTCGATCAAAAGGTATACCGCTCCATGATTGGTTCTTTGCTTTATTTATGTGCATCTAGGCTAGATATTATGCTTAGTGTTTGCATGTGTGCTCGATTCCAAGCGGCACCAAAGGAGTCGCATCACTTAGCTGTGAAGAGAATTCTTCGATATTTGGCTCACACCCCAACTCTAGGGTTATGGTATCCAAAGGGCTCAGAGTTCGATCTGGTTGGATTTTCGGATGCTGATTACGCTGGTGACAAGGTTGATCGGAAGTCCACATCAGGCACATGTCACTTTCTGGGCCGATCACTTGTATGTTGGTCTTCAAAGAAGCAGAACTGTGTATCTCTCTCCACTGCTGAATCTGAATACATTGCTGCTGGATCCTGCTGCGCTCAGCTTCTATGGATGAAGCAAACCCTCAAGGATTATGGCATTCATCTGAAGCAAGTGCCACTTTACTGCGACAACGAAAGCGCCATCAAGATCGCCAACAACCCAGTTCAACACTCGAAGATAAAGCACATTGAAATTCGTCATCATTTTCTCAGAGATCATGTTGCGAAGGAAGATATTGATATCATACACGTCAACACTGAAGAGCAATTGGCAGATATCTTCACCAAGCCCTTGGATGAGAAGAGGTTTTGCAAGTTACGGTGTGAGCTAAATATCTTGGAATCCTCAAATGTGCTGTGATCAGGCACACATCCTAACACGTATGCATGTTGATGACTTAGATGTGCAACACACGAAGTAACGTATATCTTCAATCAATGAAGACGTACATTCTAAGTGTGAATACATTAACATGGAATTTGACTTCGGAGCGCCACAATAATTGTGCGCCGTGTCTGGGTCTAATACTTCCTATACGGTGGGTAACGCCACCACCAAATTTCCTGCTTGAAGTGTTTCACTCATGGCGTTACATTTGCTATGTCTTCACATTTGGTTTGGCTTCAATCTCAATTTGTCTTCATGATTATCTTCACTGCGTTAATTATATAGATATGTCTTCTTGTTTGAATCTTTTGAACTAAGTGAATGTGATCGGACCCTAACCTCTCCATGCTTCCTACCTCAAACTCTATCTCCCCAAGTCGTATGCATTCTATTGAAACTGTCGAATGTCTTCACTGCATCCTTGTCAGCAGAAGACACAGAGACAAACTTTAAAACCGTTTTCAATGTTATTTCATCAACAAGAAATCCGGAGAAGTAGGAACGACACCCGACAATCAAGGCGTGCGTGGGATGTGGAACTGCCCCCAAAATACCGCATGATGGCCACGTACTGTTCAGATGCGAATCGCCAGGGGCACCTGAGTAATAGCGCAGTGCTGCCTCTATCCCTATAAATAAACGATTCACTGCGGTCTTTATCTCTTCTTCCACCCTCGCACGAACCCTAGCGCCACCGCTAGCTCTCGACGACGCTGGCGACGAAGCGCTTCACTGCCGCAACCTCTCCGACGCCGTTTTCACGCCGACCGCGGACATCACTCTCTCCGCCGTCGCCGTAGGTGTCTTCCGTCGCCAAGTTAGGGCACGGAGGATCGAACTGCTCGGCCTCATCTCCCACTCCGTCTAGCAGTTCCAAGTGTGGTAAATAAAACCTCTTTTTACAGCCTCTTTTGATCCTATAGTTCAGTCACCTACTGCCATAAGAAGTTTCTTCTCTCACAAGTTACATCTCTCTCAATCCGCATCTCATAACCTGCCTAGAGTATTCACTTGTGCATCATAAAGTAGTTAGATTCCTCACTTGTACTGATCTGTGGGTTCGTACAAATCTGGAACCAACTTCTTTTCTATAAGTGAATGTCTTCGCATGATGAGGTCAATATCTTCTAAACTAATTTATCTTCAAACTCTTCTGAGAATGCATATGACCTCTTCCCCTCCCCTCGCACCTTAATGCTGTCACAGGTACATGTCCATGGGAGAATCTTTTGGTTCTCATAGTCTGCATTCATTTGCAGAGTTCTTACAGCGTCACATCAATGCTCCTGAAGCCAGTTCCTATTGGTCCAACAAAAGAAAACCTTTGAAGCCTTTGAACGTTTTGAAGCCTTCCAAGTTGAGATTCATGGCTTCAGAAACAGCAGCCAGGAAGGGAGGCAGACAGAGACGTGGTGAAACATCCAAAGATCTGCCTGATGAATTGGCAGAAATGTACAAAACTGATCCTGAAGAGAGCTATGGTCAGCGCAAGACACGAATCCAATGGATTCGAAGATATTGGGCAAAGCAGTGGTTCCAATACAGCTTCGTCACTCAGGAATATGCAGAAAAGTGCGCCATCAAGAGACCGTGGGGAGACGTATTATACAAAAATCTCGTACCCCGGTCTAGAGACGAAGCCATTGCTCAAGGCTTCTATCCATGCATGGTCAGAGGACCACAGCCAGCTGAAGCACATCTGTCATCACTTCTCTGGTGTCATGATGACAATCCGTTCAAGCGCAACTTCCAATTTTCTTAGAACTCTGCGAAGCAAAACAAGAAGAAGCTGGGGTTGGACTTCAACTCTGGTCCCTCTGAACCAAGGGCGGATGGCACACGTGACGCCGATCCCAATATCATCGGGTCGTATGCCAATCTCGCAGGCCTCATCACTCACATTCTAGTCCAAGGGACTGCCGTGAACGACCCTCCAGCAGACACTGAGTCTGATGACGCTCCTGCTGCACCGAAGCCGAAGCAGAAGAAGAAGCCAAAAGCTTCAAAGCCAGCCGCTTCTCCCAAAATCTCCAGAGCGAAGCCATTGGCAACTGCACCTCCTGAAGCCAGTGTGCAGTCTGAAGACTTATCACGAGTCTCCAAGCCCCAAGAAGCCAAGAAGCCTCAGCCACACACTGGCAAAGAGCTCACAGCTGCTGCCATTCTGCGCAGCGAGACCATTGATCTGTCCAGTGACGAGGATCTTGGCGATGACGCTCTTGAGCAGCTCATCAAGAGCAAGGAGGAGGCTGAAATCTTCAACAATCTGCCTCTGTTTGATGCAGCAATCCTCCACAACTTCATCGATGAGTGGTTTGATACACCCAATATCAGCTTCGATGATCTGCAACTGCCCATTGGCCTCAGCGTCGCCTTCCAAGGCGCTATTGCTTCAGAACTTGGAATTGCCCAGCGCATTGTTGAACTGAAGCAGAAGATTGATTTTGAAAAGGCTCAGTTCAAGCAGAATATGGCCAAGCTCAGCGTCCAAGAAGTCAAGGACTTCAAGATCATGTTGCACGAGTTGAAGGAAAACTTTTTGAAGAAACATGCAGAAGCTCAGGGTTCACGGGAGCGAATGAAGACTTTGGCTGATCGCTGTGTGTAGGCCTACAATGAGGCCGAGAAGCGCAAGGCACTTGGGCGTCCTGGCATCGACCCCAGGATGGCCGCGAAGAAAAAGAAGAAGCCCGCTGTGGCTGAACAAGAGGCACCAAGGCAAGAAGCTGTTCCGATTGTCTTCCCCACTGCTAAGACTGGCTCGAAGCCAAAGCACCGATCAACCGCTTCAGAGCTCAAGAAGACACGGACAGCCGAAGCTGAAGCTCGGAAGAGGAAACACCCTAAAGCCTCTCCTTCTGACCCCACCATCAAGAAGCACAAGATCAAGAAATCTCGGGCTGCTCCCACAGAGCCCTTGATAGTCGAACCCCTCTCCGTCCGCTATCCTGACAAAGATCGTCAGTTGACCGTGCATGAGCCTGCTTTCACAAAGGCTCCGCATGCTGAAGACATTCCAGCAGCCGACCCCAACACTGCTGAAGACATTGGTCTCCAAGACAATGTACAAGGTGATGCAGCCCTTCCTCAGCTTGAGACAAGCGAAATGATCAGCATTGGTCGTCCATTGACACCAATCACCCAAGATGCATCGTGGGCAGATCACCCGCAGGAGGAAGAGAATGAGCCCCAGCCCACTGCAACTCCACCCGCGTCGCCTACATTCCGTAGGCTTCGCAAAGGGCCAAGGGCTCAGGCTGCTGACGACATTCTGGCTGCATCAGCCGAAGAGCATGAAGAAGAACCTCAAGCTCCGTCTCCCCCGAACCAACAAGAAGAAGTTCTCAAGGAGAACGCACCTGAATCCGTCCCTCTCACTACACGTGTTGAGGCTGAAAACATTGCGACTGCCACAACCAACACTGAAGCAATTGTGGAGCCCGACCAACCAACAGCTTCAAGAGACACTGAAGCTACTGCATCTGAACCTTCTGTGCCTGAGTCTGCTGCCGGTCCACAGTTCAACTATCATGTTGCGCACAGGCCCCAGGTCCAGAAGCCGACCCCACGACTGCCAAGGTTCCCAGGTCCTACATCAGCTCCTGGCTCCTTTAATGTCAATAGCTTCAGGGCAGATAACACGTTCTTCAACAGCTCCACGAACCCTTATTCAAGGGAACGGATTGTATTAGATAGGTTCTGGAGCTACCCACAGCGCAGCTACTATTCATGCATCCTATACAACCAAGGCCGCATCTTTCCTCACCAGCGCCTTGAGGTTGAAGCTATTGCTGCTCTGCCTGGTCTGGAAGAAGCACTAGATTGCTTCAAGCAAGTGGGTCTGCTGCCGTTTATCACCGATGAAGAGCACTGGAATGAAGAGCTTCTGCTCCAGTTCTATGCCACACTGCATATCAAAGGCTACAACAGAGATCCGAAGACTTGGGTCCTGGAGTGGATGACCGGCAATGTCCATCATGAAGCCAATGCATTCGATATCATTGAGCTTACCGGCCTACCCACTCCTGGCGAACTCTTCGAAGAAGGCTGCCAACTCCATGCTGAATCCATTGAGAGCATATTCGAGCGACCTGAGCCAAATATGAGTCAGATGCTCTCAATGATGAAGCCATTGCCTCTTGATGCACCTTATCCAACTGAGTTCGTCGTTGAAGACTTAGAGTACCTGCCCAGAACTATATATCACATTGTCAGGCGGACTCTCTGGCCCATTAAGGGGCACTCTCCATATGCCAAGGTTGAAGGTGCCATGAAGACTCTCATCTTCTGTATCCTGCATGGCAAATGCTTCAACGCACAGGATCTCTTTATACGCCAACTTGCAGCGTCTGGCTCAGATCTCTTTGGTTTGAAGATTTATGCTCCTTGGGTTATGAGGCTAATCAAGCTACACTCTGCTATCTCCTATCAGCCCTCTGCCCGCAACCATAGAATCTTCTTACCTGATATGGACACCTCTGCTGAAGCTATATATCCTGAGCCTGCCAAGCAACCATTAAGTCTTCAGAATGCAGAACACCAGAGCTTCTCTCAGAATGATGAAGGTGTTGAAGCCATCTCAAGAGTGTATCCAATGGCTGGCACCACACGTGCCCCTGCATCAACTGAAGCCACTGATAGCACAGCTACACAGAGACCCAAGAAACGTGCCCGTTCACTCAATGACCGAGAACTTCTTGTGGCTCTTCACCAAAAGCAAGATAGGCATCACGACTGGCTCAAAAGGAAGATGAGAAGTATCATGCAAGACGTCAATCGCATCAGAAATCTGGCCACCAAGAATGCATTCGTCGCTCATGAAACCTGTCGCCGCACTTGGAAAGGCCTCACCATGATGTGTACTGAAGCTGAACTTCAAGCGGATAGCTTCAGCGAGAGATTCAAGTTTGACTCCACACCCCCCAGAAGAGCTGTGCTACGCGGAACTCCGTCCCTTGAAGATTCAGAGTTCTCTTCCTCTGCTGCCACCGTGACTGGAAGAATCATTGAGGAAGATGACGACGCTACATCACCACCACCTTCTTCAGCGCGTGTCGACCCTGCACCAAGCTCTTCAGCACCACCAAATGCCTCCACCGACCCTGCTGCGCCTGGGAACGCGTAGTAAACTCTATGTCTTCAAACCTTTTTGGTCATCACTGACAAAAGGGGGAGAAGCATATGATGTTTATAGTCTTCAAGCGGGTCAATAATATGGGCGGGTGCTTGATATTTTGCTAAATTTTGCTTCGTGCTTACAACTCTCATTTTGCTACATTTGGTTCTTTGAGTTGTAACACTTAAACTTGATGGTCGTCTGCTACTTGTTTGCCACTATGTTTTTGCGAAGATAAATTCCGCATGTACGACGATAATTTCCGCACTTATATCATTTCGCAGACGTCCATTTTTCATTATGCATGTCATTCTCTTCATATACTTTTACATGCATGGTGGATTGTCATCATAAGTTGAAGTGGATTTCCACAAGTACAACCTGCCATGTGCATTTGCGTCCAGAAGCAAATTACTTATATGCACATCTTCAAGGGGAGCCCTTGCAGCTTATGAAGACAATTCCTTTACAATTTCACAAATTATATTCCCCGTTGAAAACTTCAACTAGTTTGTCATCAATCACCAAAAAGGGGGAGATTGTAAGTGCATCTAGTGCCACCCCTAGTTGGTTTTGGAGTATTGACGACAAACCTAGTTGAGGGACTAATGTGTTTGTGAGAATTGCAGGATAACACAGGTAGAAGTCCCTCATTGATTCGGTTTAGCTACCAGAGATGACCCCTAAAAATGTACGAAGACATTGAAGACAATGGTGGTTTATGAAGATATTCATGTTGAAGACAATGAGATGTGAAGACTCCCTATGAAGCTTACGGAACTCGAAGACTTAGATCCTTCGTAGTTGTACTTCATTCATGTTGTGTCATAGGAACCACCGTACTGTTAAGTGGGGTCCAAGAGAACCAGTCAGGATGACTGAAGTGATGCCTAATTCAAATCCTATGTCTTCGAGCGAAGACTATGAGAGCAAATCTTGTCCAGAGACGGACAAGTCAACTTTGCTTGTAGCCCAAGTAAAGTTGTCGTGTGAGTTTGAAATCTGACCGTTGGTACACGTGTCAGTTCCTTAGTGACCCAGGGTCATTTCGGACAAATCAGGTCGGGTTGCCAAGTGGCTATAAATAGTCCACCCCTACAACCATAAACGGTTGGCTGCTCAGATTTCAGTGCACGGCTTTTGTCGTTTGAGAGCAACCCACCTCGAAGCCTTTGAGAGAAAATCCCTAGTGAGGAGAAAAGCTCTAACCACCCAGAGCCAGAGTAATTGGGCATCACTTAAGTCTTCTTGTCTGAGTGATCTGAAGACTTATTACACTTGAGGACTGTGCATCCTCCAGCCGGTTAGGCGTCGCGTTCTGAGCATCCAAGAGAAATTGTGGATTGCCGGTGAACGAAGTCTGTGAAGGTTTGGGAGTCTACCTTGAAGACTTACCTGAGTGATTGGGCAAGGTCTGTGTGACCTTAGCTCAAGGAGAAAACGGTGAGGACTGGGTGTCCTGGGCTGCGTGTTCAGGACTGGGTGTCTGGGATTGTGTGTCCTTTGGTTTAAATACCTAGCCGCTCCAACCAGACGTACAGTTGTCACAGCAACTGGAACTGGTCCAACAAATCATTGTCTTCAGCGTGTCACTGGTTTCATCTTCACCTCCCTTTACTTACCATTACACCTTGTGAAGTCATTGCATGCTTGCTTTATCTTCTGTCTTCACAACTTGACTGTATGATTTGTTTGGCTTCATAACTTCTTCCTACCTGATCCTTATTACACTGAAGCTGTTTGTCACTGTGCTTCCACTATATTGTATACTTGACCACGGCTTGCCTTGTGTAATCTAACTTCTGCTGCATAGTGATAGGCTTGTCCATTCTGTTTGTCTTCATAACTTCCATGTTTTGAGGACTTTCATAAAAATCGCCTATTCACCCCCCTCTAGTCGATATAACGCACTTTCATGCCTCTTGGGCAGGATGACTAAGACCCCATTTTCAGGTACAATGAAATGGGCAAGTGACTTGTTGGAAATCATACATGCTGATGCGTGTGATCCATTGAGAATTGAAGCATGCGGTGGATATCGCTATTTTCTCATCTTCACTGACGATTTGAGTAGATATAGCTATATTTACTTAATGAAGCACAAGTCTGAAACGTTTGAAAAGTTCAAGCGATTTCAGAGTGAAGTTAAGAATCATCATAACAAGAAGATCATGTTCCTACGATCTGATCAAAAGGGGATTTTCTGAGTTATGAGTTTGGCAATCACTTAAGACATTGTGGAATTGTTTCGCAGTTGAAGCCACCTGGAACACCACAGCGTAATGGTGTGTCCGGACGTCATAATCGAACCTTATGAGATATGGTGCGATCTATGATGTCTCTTACCAATCTACCGCTATTATTTTGAGGTTATGCATTAGAGACAGCTGCATTCACTTTAGATAGGACACCATATAAGTCCGTTGAGACGACGTCGTATGAACATTTGTTTGGCAAGAAACCAAAGTTGTCGTTTCTTAATATTTGGTACCGTGATGCTTAAGGCTTCAGCCGAAAAAGCTCAAACCCAAAGCAGACAAATACATCTTCATAGGATACCCAAAGGTAATAGTTGGGTATACCTTCTATCTCAGATCCGAGGGCAAAGTGTTTGTCGCTAAGAACGGGTCCTTTCTCGAGAAGGAGTTTCTCTCAAAAGAATTGAGTGGGAGGAAGATAGAACTTGATGAGGTTGTCGAACCTTTACTTCAACCAGAGAGTGATGCAACACAGAAAGATGTTTTCTGTGGCGCCTACGTCTATTGAAGAGGAAGTTAATGATAGTGATCATGAAGATTCGGATCAAGTTGCTGTCGAACCTCATAGGTCGACAAGGATATGTACTACTCCTGAGTGGTACGGTAATCCTGTCTTAGATATCATGTTGTTAGAAAACAATGAACCTACGAGCTATGGAGAAGTGATGGTGGGCCCATATTCCGACAAATGGTTAGAAGCCATAAAATCCGAGATAGGATCCATGTATCAGAACAAAGTATGGACTTTGGTGGACTTGCCCGTTGATGAGCAAGCCATTGAGATAAATGGATTTTAAGAAGAAGACAGACATGGACGGTAATGTTACCGTCTATGAAGCTCGACTTGTGGCAAAGAGTCTTTTCACAAGTTCAAGGAGTTGACTACAATGATATTTTCTCACCGTAGCGATGTTTAAGTCCATCGGAATCATGTTAGCATAAGCTGTCTTTTTCGATTATGAAATCTAACAGATGGCTATCAAAACAATTTTTCTTACCAATTTCCATAAGAAAAGTTGTATGTGATAGAATCAAAGGTTTTGACAATCCTAAGGATGCTAAAAGATATGCTAGCTCCAGCGATCCGTCTATGGACTAGAGTGAGCATCTCGGAGTCGGAATATATGCTTTGATAGAGTGATCAAAGCTTTTAGGTTTATACAATGTTTGCTAGAAACTTGTATTTACAAGAAAGTGAGTGGGAGCACTGCAACATTTCTGATAAGTATATGTGGATGACATATTGTTGATCCGAAATGATGTAGAATTTTTGGAAAGCATAAACGGTTGTTTGAAGAGTGTTTTTTAAGGAAGACCTGGATAAAGCTGCTTACATATTGGGCATCAAGATCTATAGAGATAGATCAAGATGCCTGATGATACTTTCAAAGAACGCACACCTCGACATGTTTTTGAAGGAGTACAAAATAGATCAGTGAAAGAAGGGATGCTTACCTGAGTTCTAAGGTGTGAAGTTGAGTAAGACTCCAAGATTGACCACGGCAGAAGAAAGAGGAAGGACGAAGGTCGTCCCCTATGTTTTTGTCATAGGCTCTATACGGTATGCCATGTTGAGTACCGCACTAGATGTGTGCCTCGCCACATGTCTGGCAAGAGGGTACAAAGGTGATCTAGGAGTGGATCACCAGATAGCGTTCAAAATTATCCTTGGAGGAATAAGGAAATGTTTCTCGGCTATTGATACGTCTCCAACGTATCTATAATTTTTGATTGCTCCATGCTATATTATCTACTGTTTTGGACTATATTGGGCATTATTTTCCACTTTTGTATTATTTTTGGGACTAACCTATTAACCGGAGGCCCAGCCCAGAATTGCTGTTTTTTGCCTATTTCAGTGTTTCAAAGAAAAAGAATATCAAACGTAGTCCAAACAGAAAAATGCTTTTTGGAACATGATTTTCTTCTTGGATAAGACCCAGGAGACTTGGACCTACTCCAAGAAGTACCGGAGGCGGTCACAAGGGTAGCCCCCCCCCTACAGGGCGCGCCCCCTGCTTTGCGGGCCCCTCGGTGCTCCACCAACGTACTCCTTCCTTCTATATATACCCACGTACCCCCAAACGATCAGAACAGGAGCCAAAAACCTAATTCCACCGCCGCAACTTTCTGTATCCACGAGATCCCATCTTGGGGCCTGTTCCGGAGCTCCGCCGGAGAGGGCCGTCATCACGGAGGGCTTCTACATCATCATAGACCCTCCGATGAAGTGTGAGTAGTTTACCTCAGACCTTTGGGTCCATAGTTATTAGCTAGATGGCTTCTTCTCTCTTTTTGGATCTCAATACAATGTTCTCCCCCTCTCTTGTGGAGATCTATTCGATATAATCTTCTTATTTTGCGGTGTGTTTGTTGAGACCGATGAATTGTGGGTTTATGATCAAGTCTATCTATGAACAATATTTGAATCTTCTCTGTATTCTTTTATGTATGATTGGTTATCTTTGCAAGTCTCTTCGAATTACCCGTTTGGTTTGGCCAACTTGATTGGTAGTTCTTGCCATGGGAGAAGTGCTTAGCTTTGGGTTCGATCTTGCGGTGTTCTTTCCCAGTGCCAGAAGGGGCAGCAAGACACATATTGTATCGTTGCCATCGAGGATAACAAGATGGGGTTTATTTCATATTGCATGAATTTATCTCTCTACATCATGTCATCTTGCTTAAAGCGTTACTTTGTTTTTAACTTAATACTCTAGATGCATGCTGGATAGCGGTCAATGAGTGGAGTAATAGTAGTATATGCAAAATCGTTTCAATCTACTTGTCACGGACGTGATACCTATATACATGATCATGCCTAGATATTCTCATAACTATGCTCAATTCTGTCAATTGCTCAACAGTAATTTGTTCACCCACCGTAGAAAACTTATGCTCTTGAGAGAAGCCAATAGTGAAACCTATGGCCCCCGGGTCTATTCTCATCATATCAATCTCCATCACTTTAATCTTGCTTTGTTTTTACTTTGCCTTTTACTTTTCACTTTGCATCTTTATATCAAAAATACCAAAAATATTATCTATTGGATCTCACTTCCGTAAGTGACCGTGAAGAGATTGACAACCCCTAATCGCGTTGGTTGCGTTGAGCTCTTTGTGTTTTATAGGTACGAGGGACTTGCGCGTGGCCTCCTACTGGATTGATACCTTGGTTCTCAAAAACTGAGGGAAATACTTACGCTACTCTGCTGCATCATCCTTTCCTCTTCGGGGAAAACCAACGCAAGCTCAAGAGGTAGCAAGAAGAATTTCTGGCGCCGTTGCCGGGGAGTCTACGCAAAAAGTCAACATACCAAGTACCCATCACAATCCCTATCTCCCGCATTACATTAGTTACCATTTGCCTCTCGTTTTCCTCTCCCCCACTTCACCCTTGCCATTTTATTCGCCCTCTCTTTCTCCTTCCCCTTCTCCTTATCCGTTTGCCTTTTTCTCGCTTGCCTTTTGTTTGCTCATGCGTTGGATTGCTTGTTTGTTGCGATGGCTCTACCAATTTTTGGTGATCTTCACTTTAAAAGGTTAGAGGAGATCGAAAACAACGTTAGGAAGTTTATGGTTTTGCAATTTGAGCATAATAATTTCTTTAGAAACGAGCTTAGGGAACAAAAAGGTTTTATGAGTTATATGAACAAAGAGCTCGATGATATGTCTAAAGAATTTGATGGTATCATATCCCAAATTGCTCGTCCTGAAAAGATGACTGCTGAAATTTTGGACATGCAAGCTACCTTAGTCAATAAGATGGCCGCAAAACCGAATACCTATGAAAATCAAGATGAAGATCTAAAAGTTATTGATGTGTCCCCTATCAAATCTTTGGTTTGCAATATGAATCTTGATGAAACTGAATATGATCTTCCTTTACCTAGAAGGTGTTCCAAAAATTCAGAGTATTTAGATCTTTATGAGGAAATTAATGAAAGTGGGATTGAAAGAAATAAAAATTTAGATGTTGCTAAACCCACTATATTGGATTTCAAGGAATTTAATTATGAAAGTTGCTCTTTGATTGATTGTATTTCTTTGTTGCAATCCGTGCTAAATTCTCCGCATGCTTATAGTGAAAAGAAAGCCTTCACCGAACATATTGTTGATGCCTTGATGCAATCTTATGAAGAAAAACTTGAGTTGAAAGTCTATATCCCTAGAAAACTCTATGATGAGTGGGAACCAACTATCAAAATTAAAATTAAAGATCATGAGTTTTATACTTTGTGTATTTGGGTGCTAGTGTCTCCACTATCCCTAAAACTTTGTGTGATTTGCTAGATTTCCGCGATCTTGATGATTGCTCTTTAAACTTACATCTCGCGGATTCTACTATTAAGAAACTTATGGGAAGGATTAACGATGTTCTTATTGTTGCAAATAGGAATTATGTGCCCATAGATTTCATTGTTCTTGATATAGATTGCAATCCTTCTTGCCCTATTATTCTTGGTAGACCTTTCCTTAGAACGGTGCGTGCGATTATTGATATGAAGGAAGGGAATATTAGATTCCAATTTCCATTAAAAAGGGCATGGAACACTTTCCAAGAAAGAAAATAAAATTTCCATATGAAACCATCATGAGATCCACTTATGGATTGCCTTCCAAAGATGGCAACACCTAGATCTATCCTCGCTTTTATGCCTAGCTAGGGGCGTTAAACGATAGCGCTTGTTGGGAGGCAACCCAATTTTTTTGTTTTTTTGTGTTTTTCTTATGTTAGGGAATAAATACCTCATCTACCCTCTGTTTGGATGTGTTTTTGTGTTTTAATTAGTGTTTATGCCAAGCTAGACCAATTGGATCTTCTTGGATGATAGTTATTTGATCTTGCTGTAATTTCCAGAAACTTTGCGTTCAGTGCCCGAATTACTAAAAATCACCAGAACGTGATACAATACTGATTCCAATTGCTTCTGATCAACTAAAAAATTCTATAGGTCGTCTAATTTTGGTAGATATTTTGGACTTCCATAAGTTTGCGTTAGTGACAGATTACTACAGACTGTTCTGTTTTTGACAGATTCTGTTTTTTCTTGTGTTGTTTGCTTATTTTGATGAATCTATGGTTAGTAAAATAGTTTAGAATCCATGGAGAAGTTGGAATACAGTAGGTTTAACACCAAATTAAATAAAAAATGAGTTCATTACAGTACCTTGAAGCGGTTTTATGTTTTCTTTCTCTAACGGAGCTCACGAGATTTCTATTGAGTTTTGTGTTGTGAAGTTTTCAAGTTTGGGTGAGTTCTTTTGATGGATTATGGAACAAGGAGTGGCAAGAGCCTAAGCTTGGGGATGCCCATGGCACCCCCAAGATAATCCAAGGACACCAAAAAGTCAAAGCTTGGGGATGCCCCGGAAGGCATCCCCTCTTTCGTCCACTTCCATCGGTAATTTACTTGGAGCTATATTTTTATTCACCAACATGATATTTGTTTTGCTTGGAGCATCTTGTATTATTTGTGTCTTTGTTTGTTAGTGTGCCACAATAATCCTTGCTGTACACACCTTTTGAGAGAGTCATCTATGAATTAAAATTTCATAGAATACTCTATGTGCTTCACTTATATCTTTTGAGCTATGTAGTTTTGCTCTATGTGCTTCACTTATATCTTTTGACCGTTGAAATTTTGCTCTATGTGCTTCACTTAGATCTTTTAGAGCACGGTGGTGTTTTGTTTTAAAGAAACTATGATCTCTCATGCTTCACTTAAATTATTTTGAGAGTCGTAATAGCATGGTAATTTGCTTAATAATAACTTGCTTGGTATTCAAGATTTGTGAAACTTTCTTTTGAGTGCGTTGAATACTAAGAAAAGTTGGATGATTGATAATTGTTTTGAGATATGGAGGTAGTAATATCAAAGTCATGCTAGTAGAGTAATTGTGAATTTGAGAAGTGCTTGAGTTAAAGTTTGCAAGTCCCGTAGCATGCACGTATGGTTAACATTATGCAACAAATTTGAAACATGAGGTGTTATTTGATTGTCCTCCTTATGAGTGGCGGTCGGGGACGAGCGATGGTCTTTTCCTACCAATCTATCCCCCTAGGATCATACGTGTAATACTTTGGTTTTTGATGGTTTGTAGATTTTTGCAATAAGTATATGAGTTCTTTATGACTAACGTTGAGTCCATGGATTATACGCACTCTCACCCTTCCATCATTGCTAGCCTCTACGGTACAGTGCATAGCCCTTTCTCACATTGAGAGTTGGTGCAAACTTCGCCGGTGCATCCAAACCCCGTGATATGATACGCTCTTTCGCACATAAACCTCCTTATATCTTCCTCAAAACAGCCACCATACCTACCTATTATGGCATTTCCATAGCCATTCTGAGATACATTGCCATGCAACTTTCCACCATCCAGTTTATCGTGACACATTCATCATTGTCATATTGCTTAGCATGATCATGTATTTGACATAGTATTTGTGGCAAAGCCACCATTCATAATTTTTACATGTCACTCTTGATTCATTGCATATCCCGGTACACCGCCGGAGGCATTCATATAGAGTCATACTTTGCTCTAGTATCGAGTTGTAATCATTGAGTTGTAAATAAGTAGAAGTGTGATGATCATCATTCAATAGAGCATTGTCCCAAAAAAGGGGCAATGTTACTATCCTTTTTTACACACTTGTGCTTCAAAGTAGCACCATGATATAGCGAGTCTCATATATTGTGCTTCAAAGTAGCACCATGTTCTTCATATAGAGAGTCCCTTGAGTTATCACTTTCATATACTAGTGGGAATTTTTCATTATAGAACTTGGCTTGTATATTCCAACAATGGGCCTCCTCAAGTGCCCTAGGTCTTCATGAGCAAGCAAGTTGGATGCACACCCACTTAGTTTCTTTTGTTGAGCTTTCATACATTTATAGCTCTAGCGCATCCCTTGCATGGCAATCCCTACTCCTCGCATTAACATCAATCGATGGGCATCTCCCTAGCCCATTGATTAGCGTCGTTGATGTGAGACTATCTCCTTTTTTGTCTTCTCCACACAACCCCCATCATTATATTCTATTCCACCCATAGTGCTATATCCATGGCTCACGCTCATGTATTGCGTGAAAGTTTATGAGTTTGAAATTATTAAGGTATGAAACAATTGCTTGGCTTGTCATCGGGGTTGTTCATGATGAGAGCATTCTTGTGTGACGAAAATGGAGCATGACTAAACTATATGATTTTGTAGGGATGAACTTTCTTTGGCCATGTTACTTTGAGAAAATATAATTGCTTTGTTAGTTTGCTTGAAGTGTGATAATTCTTTATGTCAATATGAACTTTTGTCTTGAATCTTTCTAATCTGAATATTCATACCACAATTAAGAAATTTTGCATTGAAATTATGCCAAGTAGCACTCGCATCAAAAATTCTCTTTTTATCATTTACCTATTCAAGGACGAGCAGGAATTAAGCTTGGGGATGCCTGATACGTCTCCAACGTATCTATAATTTTTTATTGCTCCATGCTATATTACCTACTGTTTTGGACTATATTGGGCTTTATTTTCCACTTTTATATTATTTTTGGGACTAACCTATTAACCGGAGGCCCAGCCCAGAATTGCTGTTTTTTTGCCTATTTTAGTGTTTCGAAGAAACAGAATATCAAACAGAGTCCAAACAGAAAAATCCTTTTTGGAACGTGATTTTCTTCTCGGATAAGACCCAGGAGACTTGGACCCTACTCCAAGAAGTACCGGAGGCGGTCACAAGGGTAGCCCCCCCCCCTACAGGGCGCGCCCCCTGCCTCGTGGGCCCCTCGGTGCTCCACCGACGTACTCCTTCCTCCTATATATACCCACGTACCCCCAAACGATCAGAACAGGAGCCAAAAACCTAATTCCACCGCCGCAACTTTCTGTATCCACGAGATCCCATCTTGGGCCTGTTCCGGAGCTCCGCCGGAGAGGGCCGAAATCACGGAGGGCTTCTACATCATCATAGCCCCTTCGATGAAGTGTGAGTAGTTTACCTCAGACCTTCGGGTCCATGGTTATTAGCTAGATGGCTTCTTCTCTCTTTTTGGATCTCAATACAATGTTCTCCCCCTCTCTTGTGGAGATCTATTCAATGTAATCTTCTTCTTTTGCGGTGTGTTTGTTGAGACCGATGAATTGTGGGTTTATAATCAAGTCTATCTATGAACAATATTTGAATCTTCTCTGAATTCTTTTATTTATGATTGGCTTTTTTTCTAAGATGCAGCCTTTTACAGTCTATTGATATTTTATTTTCGTCCTTTTTTTGCCACTAGTCCCACCAATCAGATTGGTCCCACTTGTCATGCTTATCACAAAATTGATCCCACACATCAAAAATTTCAAAATCTGTCAAACAACTATTATAACTTGGACCCCCTTGTCAGGTTCCATTTGATAGGTATTCAATACACAATCATTATTTCAAACAATCCAAATAGCAAATGAAATTCGTCCAAAACAACACGGCATTAGTCTATTACAAACATTACAGTATACTACAGCCCAGATAAGCCTACTACTGCCTACATTTACAACACATAATATGCTAGTCTTTGTTGATATGCTTCACAGCTTCGAACTTGGATTTGCACTTCACCTGTGCAAAAAACAAGAATGAACATATAAGAATAAGAATCTGTACAGAACATCAAACAGTAGCCAATGAGGGATCCAATAACTTATAAGCAAGAATTGACAGCAAACATGTATTGATACCTAGTGTTGACTGTATCTGCATCTAAACTAAATGTTGATCCAAAGTGTTGACTAAATCTGCATCTAAACTGAATACTCTTAACTGAACATTGACAAGTGATATGCTAATCATGTGTCAGAATGATATCTGATTCAACAAGGTTAATCAAATTTCCCACATAGTTTTGGGGAAATTCTATTTATCTACAGTGATTGGTAGCTATTGATGGCAATGTGACACTATAGACAGACTTGTGGCTGCTCATTTGTATTCAGCTAACTATGGCAGTGACGCAAATAGACTTGTGGTTGCTCATTCACTAGCTATGGCAATGATGCAAACAGACTTGTGGCTACTCATTCACATTGATAGCAACACTTCATCATTCATCTACAAGCAACTATTGACCATCATATCAGACGGGATAGGAAGGGTCACCTGACATATTGAACTCGATGCTGCAGAAGGACGATGATGTGGTGGTACAGAGCAGGCCCTTTGTGGCTGGCTAGATGCGCCCCTCCTCCTCCTGCTCCTCGAGCAGGACAAGGACGGCGGCCGCTAGGCTCGTTGAGATCGGGATGCTGGGGGAGGCGAGCACGCCGTGAGGTACTCCATGGCGTCGGGCGCATCATGTGCGGCAGGATGCCGATCGCCAGGTTGACCGCGATCACGAACAGCAGCGTCACCAGCACCGCTGCCTACATGCATTCCAGCCATGTGGACAGTGTCAGAAACTCGACGGATTTTCAAAACGAAGTACTGCTGGTGCTGCTACCGCTGCAGAATTGGTTCGAGATGCACCCACCTTGTTGGTGTAGATGGTCCAGTTGGTGAAGAGCTCTGACAGCATGGCTCCGAGCCGCCCAAAGAGCACACGGAGGCGCCCATGGAGATGTTGTCTCTGATGAACAGGGTACGTTGAGATTGCAAAGCAGTCCTCCCCTCTTGTCGCAGACACTGCAAGACATCACATCTTTCAAAAAAAATTAACCAGTCTCAAGTTAACTTGTGCAGTAAAAGTCACCCTACACCTACAAAACACGACCATGCATGTACAGGCACTATACGTAGACAGTAAGACATATCAACATAGACCATAAATGTTCAGGGTTATGCATGATGGATGTTGAGCACTTCTGTTGCTTATTCAGAGTAAAAAAGGGTACCCTAGAAAATTTAAACATATTCTGCTACACGGAACCATGAGCTACCCATTTAGCAAGAACGGTACAGGAACAAACCATGAGCTATCTATCCAGCATATTATGCGCACGTGTGAGAATACTCGGGTATACTTAACTTGGGTTTAGTACGCAGGTACAGTTTAAAAGCATATCAGATTAGGTATACAATCATGCACCTGGGTTTAACTTATCAGGTTTCTTCACTTTCAATTTACACACCAGAGCAGCTAAATTGATTACCCAAAGCATGCATGCTAGTGGTCTACTGGAAGCATCACAAAGTTACCACACTGCTATCAAGAACCTCCCTACTTCAAAAAGAAAAAGAACAGACACTTCCAGTTTGTATAATCTGAAATTGAACACTGAAATTTAAGAATGAAAAGATGATTGAACACTGTAAGAGGTTAGCAAGTTAATTGTTGGTTTCATCACAAGTACCAGGACAGGTGTTGCAACAGCCAACAGAATTAAAAAAATCCATAGACATGCACATACCTCAACACATTTACCAACATTGATGGGCGAGCCTAACACATTTACCAAGTCTGGATTTGCATGAACAAGATGACCAGTTTCACATCGGATTTGCATGAACATGTAAAACCTAGCAAGTATTTGCATGAACAAGATAATGATGTCCATCCAACAGAGACAATAAACCAGCTTATCACAAGCATGATGCTGGACTCCATTGCCGGAATCTACAGCTAGGCACTCAAGCTTAAGGGGATCCTCATGTGGATCGAGCCTCCATGTTAATCTTTACACTAGCAGGGCCATTTCTGCAGGGACAACAAAGCAGAAGTGAAAGCAATTAGAAAAAATTAAAGAGAGAAAATAATAAGGTAACATCACCAATAAATTGCAGATTTTGAAAGCAACTATAGTTATTCAGAAAACATGGTTGCTGCAACTTTAAGCCAAGCAATACACATTCATGTCAAATATACATGTGTAAGATACTAGAAGCATTTCATTGCATATCTAAGTGTACTGCTATAATTTTACGCCAAGCAGTGCACTAGTACATCAATTACACTAAGCCACAGCCCACTGTTTAAAATAGTATTTTATCATCATTCTTCAATAGCTTGAATTTCAGAACAGCCACTGTTTGTATTTTAATGAAAAACACCCCAAGCAAATAACAACAGATGGGCATTAAGACAAAAAAATTGGCAATCGCAGCATCATGTTTCAGCAGCAATGCAGCTACGGACAACAATATGCATCGGATGGCAACAATAACATCAACAAGTAGAAATAGCAGCATGTCAATCACTGTATAATCAATCAGTAAGACAAATAGCAGCGGCAAGCATTCTCTCAATCACAAACTACACTAATCAGCACCCCTCTCTCTCAATCTAAATAGCAGCAGCGAGCACGGCAGGAGAGCGAGTTGGTTATCCAACGGGAAGTCAGACCAATATGACATGGAAAGGAATCATCCACAGCACTCATATGGCACTACTGAAATGTATAGTATTTAACTAGAAGACCAAAGTTGTAAGGCATCCATTCATTCATTTAGCAAGTGTATTCAGAAAGCAGCAGCTTGTGGCCATCGATTGCCGCGGGAGGGGGAGGGGGGGGAGGTGCTACCTGCAGGGAAGGGAGCCATCCATTGGCGGAATGCGGGAATCAGGGAGCTTGTGTCTTGGTCATCCTCGCCTGCCTGCTGCTGCTT
Organism: Triticum monococcum; assembly: GCA_034509565.1. Taxonomy (NCBI): domain Eukaryota; kingdom Viridiplantae; phylum Streptophyta; class Magnoliopsida; order Poales; family Poaceae; genus Triticum; species Triticum monococcum. Next base: position 578,351,745 of record CM067845.1, read on the forward strand.
GGAATCGAGCAGATTGACGGGGCTTGGGAAACAGCACCAGTCTGGAGGTGGATGAAGCAGAGGAGCGCCGCCGCACTCGTCCCGGCCGGGTCAGGCGGCCTCCACCTCGTGCCTGCTTGGTCGCCATGGCGCAGAGACGCACGCTGTTCCCTCTCGATTCGATTCGAGTCGAGTCGAGAAGAAGCGCACCTTGTATAGTCGTACTGGCCTGCGTGTGGTTGGTGAGTAGAGGGGAGGAGTGGAGGTTGCTGGCGATGCTGCACCTCCTGCCTTCCTGCTCGGCCGCCATGGCTAGGGCTCCTGGCGCGCGCGAGGATGGAGGTAGGGAAGGTTGGAGGGCAAGGTGGTGGCGGGAGGAGGCTCCTCCTCCTCTGTCGGCGGATCTGGGCGCGGCCTATGTGGGTCGAGTCGATCCGGCGGATTTTGCTGGAGAGAAGGGGAGGGGAGATGCAGATGGTGGGGGTCGCCGGCGTTGGGGTAGAGGGCGAAGGTCGCGGGGGGTCCGGCGATGGGTAGTGGGCAGAGTCGCTGGCGTTGGGGCGGAGGTGCTCGGCGGCGGGGCTGGATTTGGGGGAGAAGAGCAGCAGGCAGAGACGGATCTGGATCGGGGAGAGGGGCGGCGGGGGAGGGGTCTGGATCGGGGAGAGGGAGACAGCAGCGCTTGACCTAGGGTTTCTCGGGAAGGAGGGGGTCCAGGGAGGAAGGGAGAGATGCTGGATCAGTAGGAGGTGGACGGCTCAGATCAAATATAGTGGGGTGATCCGTGTGCTGCGTCCTGATTGGTTTGAAAATGAGCTATTAAAATTTCCTCTTCTTAGTGTTAAAAACAAGGGAGGTTTGTGAGGCAGCTACCAAAAATATTTTGCAAAATGGCATCACTAAAATTTTCACTTAAGTTAGACCACCTTTCATCGATGATCATCAATTTGATTGCATTCCCTATCTTTCTAGGTATTTTGAGAAACAGCCTATTCGGCAAGAAATGAGTCCAATTTGAACTACAGGTATCTTATAGTTTGCTATTTATTTTCTAAAAAATCATTTTTAGATACAAAAGTAGCTATTTCATCATAGACAAACCAATAGTTTTGCATTATTAACCACCTAACTAAGAAGGGTCATGCGGGCAAATTTGATCACATTTTGAAATCGGCATACGAAATTCACAAAAAAAAGAAAAACCTTCGCATTGTGTGATTATACATCTACGAGGATGCATCTTGGAATGGCAAACAATGTTGCCTAAGGAAGTTTTCATTTTCTTTGGAGGAAAAAACCATTTTCCATTTTTCAAGTGCCCAAAAGGAGGTTTTTTTGTGAAGGACCTCCCAAATAATTGTTGCAAAATTGGACCAAATCATTTTTTCTAAAATACTAGGCCATATTTAATGCACAATTGACCAAATGGTTGGGTGTAAAAAGTTTTGATCCACCTCTTGTGAAAAAGACAAATTTCCGCCGATTCAAATGGAAGCGGGTCAAATTTGAACTGCAGCTGTCTCATAGTTTGCTATTAATTTTTTCCAAAAATCATTTCTAAGTACATAAGTACCTATTTAATCATAAAAACACCAAAAAAATTCCAAGATTCAACCACTAGCTAGGAACGGTCATTCCCGCCGTTTTGACCGCATTTTGAAACGGGCATAAAAAATTCAAAAAAATCAAAAAATTGGGAAACATTTGCATTGTGTTATTATATGTGGCCAAGTTCCCAAGAAAAATAACAAACTTGTAATATGGCAATTATTTTAAAAAAGTGTTCTCAGAAACGAGCTATCACGTGTGGAGATCAATGGCTTTCAAGCCAAATGATCAATCTTATGGCCACATACATGGCATAGTTTGTTCAAATGATCTCATATTGTGCACAAGGGTGCATATTGGAATGACAGACAATGTTGCTTAAGGAAGTTTTCATTTTCTTTGGACGAAAAATTCATTTTCCATTTTTCGAGTGCCCGAAAAGAGATTTTTGTGTGAAGGGCCTACCATATATTAGTTGCAAAATTGTACCAAGTCAATTTTGTAAAATACTAGGACATATTTAATGCACAATTGACCAAATGGTTGGGTGTCAGAAGTTTTGATCCACCTCTCGTGAAAAAGACAAATTTCCGCCGATTCAGTTGGAAGCGGGTCAAATTTGAACTGCAGCTGCCTCATAGTTTGCTATTTATTTTTTCCAAAAAACATTTCTAGGTACATAAGTATCTATTTAATCAGAGAAACACCAAAAAAATTCCAAGATTCAACCACTAGCTAGGAACGGTCATTCCCGCCGTTTTGACCGCATTTTGAAACGGGCATAAAAATTTCAAAAAAATCAAAAAATTGGGAAACCTTCGCATTGTTTCATCATATGTGGCCAAGTTCCTAGGAAAAATAACAAACTTGTAATATGGCAATTATTTTAAAAAAGTGTTCTCAGAAACGAGATATCATGTGTGGAGATCGATGGCTTTCAAGCCAAATGATCAATCTTATGGCCACATTCATGGCATAATTTGTTCAAATGATCTCATATTGTGCACAAGGGTGCATATTGGAATGGCAAACAATGTTGCCTAAGGAAGTTTTCATTTTCGTTGGACGAAAAAACCATTTTCCATTTTTCGAGTGCCCGAAATGAGGTTTTTTTGTGAAGGAACTACCAAATAATTGTTGCAAAATTGGACCAAATCATTTTTATAAAATACTAGGCCATATTTAATGCACAATTTCCGTCGATTCAGTTGGAAGCGGGTCAAATTTGAACTACAGCTGCCTCATTGTTTGCTATTTATTTTTTCCAAAATTCATTTCTAGTTACGTAAGGACCTATTTAATCATAAATACATGGTTTGGTGGAGATACGTCGAGGTTTGGGCGGTGGCCGAGGGCCCCAACTCTAGAGCGCATAAACTCGCATGCCCGTCGCGTGGTCACCGCGTGACCGTAATGTTGCCATGTGTTCTGGGCGGCTTAGGCATGTCTAGTGGGTTGGGCACTCCCCAAGTTGGTGCTAGGAAGAAAATTACAACATAATATTCTCACGAGAAGACCGATCGATGCTCAAACATGAATTAGCAGCCAAGTGTTTGATTAGCGGTACGGGAAATGCACATGGCTAATGGGCGTGAGTTTTGGCTGAGGATGATCATCTACTAAGGAGAATGTCTTCACAAATTTTTAGCTCAAAAGGAGGATCCTAGGTGGTACTTGCTTTGCAAAGTACCACGCTGGACAAAAATATGAATGTTGAAGCTGGGCTCAAAATAATGAATGAATTGAGCTGAAATTTTGTGGAGGATGGTTATTTGGGCATAGGAAAGCATTGTAGAAAATTGATACCATTTGGACATGCCAAAGTAGTACTTCCTTTACAATGCTCTTCTATGGACAGAAACTTGGGAAAACTAGTGAGAGAGATTGGATGAATGAAATGAGCTCAAAATTATTGTAGGTAAGTTACTTAGGTATGGTCATGCGCTGGTCAATTTTCAGATCATTTGGGTAAGCCTAGCTAGTACTTACTTCACAAAGCTTCTCTCGAGGTAGAAACTTTGGAAATTTCCCGAGAAAGATTTACTAGGAAAATTGAGCTGAATATTTATCATGTGGGAATGATTTGGATATGAAAGAGTGCCTGAAAAGTTTGAGGGTAATAGGAGGGGTCTATATAACACTTGCTTTGCAACGTGCCAATTTGGCCATAAAATATAAATTGAACCTGGGCTCATATAGATGATTTGACTGAGCTGCAATTTTGAGGAGGGTGATAATTTGGGCATATGAAGAAACTGTATAAATTTCATGTCATTTAGAGATATAAAAAAGGTACTTCCTTCACAATGCTTCTAGGTGGACAAAAACTTTGGAAATTTGCCAAGGAAGATTTGCTAGGCAAATGGAGCTGAATTTTGTCATGCGGTAATGATTTGGATAGGAAAGAGTGCCCAAAAATTCCTAGGGAAATCAAGAATATATAAATAGCACTTCCTTCATAAAGTGTTGTTGTGAACATAATAGGAAAATGAATATTGTTGAATTAGTTTTGAACTAGGCAAGGAAGGATTTTTACATATTTGATGAAGATATGACCCAAAGAATTTATGAGATTTTTTTGGGAATTTTGGAAATGATAGAAATATAGGTTGCTTCACAACCTAGGGCAAAAACTGCCACATGGACATGACACATAGGCAAAACTGATGAGATGGCGCCTAGTCATCACAACCCACCACAATCTACAAGGCTATGACCATCTATATTGGTCATTAACAACTAGAAATAAGGCAGCGGACTAGCACTGTTTGCTTTGTGACCATTTTGTGTAAGGAAATTATGACCTTTCTGACCAAAATGGTCGCAATGGTTTAGGGTTTAAAGCCCCTGTACAGCTTTTGACCAATTGGTCTAAAATGGTCATAAATTTATGACCAATTCTTCGGGGGTCACTGATAGAAGGTCATAAGTTGACATATTTCTTGTAGTGGATCTTGCGGTGTTCTTTCCGAGTAACAGAAGGGGCAGCAAGACACGTATTGTATCGTTGCCATCGAGGATAACAAGATGGGGTTTATTTCATATTGCATGAACTTATCTCTCTACATGATGTCATCTTGCTTAAAGCATTACTCTGTTTTTAACTTAATACTCTAGATGCATGCTAGATAGCGGTCGATGAGTAGAGTAATAGTAGTAGATGCAGAATCGTTTCGATCTACTTGTCATGGACGTGATGCCTATATACATGATCATGCCTAGATATTCTCATAACTATGTTCAATTCTGTCAATTTCTCAACAGTAATTTGTTCACCCACCGTAGAAAACTTATGCTCTTGAGAGAAGCCACTAGTGAAACCTATGGCCCCCGGGTCTATTCTCATCATATCAATCTCCATCACTTTAATCTTGCTTTGTTTTTTACTTTGCCTTTTACTTTTCACTTTGCATCTTTATATCAAAAATACCAAAAATATTATCTATTGGATCTCACTTCCGTAAGTGACCGTGAAGGGATTGACAACCCCTAATCGCGTTGGTTGCGTCGAGCTCTTTGTGTTGTGTAGGTACGAGGGACTTGTGCGTGGCCTCCTACTGGATTGATACCTTGGTTCTCAAAAACTGAGGGAAATACTTACGCTACTCTGCTGCATCATCCTTTCCTCTTCGGGGAAAACCAACGCAAGCTCAAGAGGTAGCAAGAAGAATTTCTGGCGCCGTTGCCGGGGAGTCTACGCAAAAAGTCAACATACCAAGTACCCATCACAATCCCTATCTCCTGCATTACATTAGTTGCCATTTGCCTCTCGTTTTCCTCTCCCCCACTTCACCCTTGCCGTTTTATTCGCCCTCTCTCTCTCTCCTTCCCCTTCTCCTTCTCTGTTTGCCTTTTTCTCGCTTGCTTGTCGTTATGTCTGAATTTGGGGAAATTATTGCTGATATGGACAATAATAATATCATGGAGAATTCTGATGCTCCTACTGAAGAACCCCCTACCTTGCATACAAAAAAATTTCGTGTTGGTAGTGGTAATATTATTGGAAAAGGAGTTATCCAAGATTTCTTTACTTGTGCCGGTACTTTGCCCTCTATGGGAAGTTCTATTCTTCATAGAACTAGTAGTCTTGCGGACGCTATTGCCATGCTTATAGTTGAACTTGAAAGACAATTTATGCACATGCATCCTTGCATCCAACGAATCTTCTTAGAATTCTCTAATATTGAGCCTTCTTCTGTTAAGCGTGCTGCTACTATCTTTTTGGCTCATGACTTTAGATTTATAATAAAAGAGGCCAAAGAAATCATTGCGCATTATAGGGTGGATGCTAGTCATCCTCCCATTGAAGTTATCCTTTTTAATCAAGAAGACATGATGCGTTTGCAATCTTTAGATCATATTGCTTACAATGAAAATCTTAGGAAAAAGGTTCCTGCCGATGTTCTAGTTGATAAAATTTTCGAGCTTAATGATGATTTTGCTATTCAGAATAATGGACTGGGTTTTCCTCTTGAACAAAGGCTTGTAGCTTTTTGCCAAAAGAATGTTCTTAATGATGAATTGTTTGTGCAATACAAAGGGCCTAGGGAGGCACCCATACCTCTCGAGATTGATTTTGGGGACTTTTGTCCCATTCAATTTAGCCCTTTTAATTACTTTTGCTTGCCTCAAAGAAAACTTGCTGCTGAACGCAGAGAATATGAAAGAAGTTTTCATGACTTTCCATACCACTATTATGGCAATACCTAGATCTATGCTCGCTTATATGCCTAGCTAGGGGCGTTAAACGATAGCGCTTCTTGGGAGGCAACCCAATTTTATTTTTTGTTTTTGTGTTTTTCTTCTGTTAGGGAATAAATAACCCATCTAGCCTCTGTTTGGATGTGGTTTTGTGTTTTAGTTAGTGTTTGTGCCAAGCTAGACCTATTGGATCTTCTTGGATGATAGTTATTTGATCTTGCTGTAATTTCCAGAAACTTTGCGTTCAGTGACTGAATTACTAAAAATCATAAGAACGTGATAAAATACTGATTCCAATTGCTGCTGATCAATAAACAAATTATATAGGTGTTCTAATTTTGGTAGATTTTTTGGACTTCCAGAAGTTTGCGTTAGTGACAGATTACTACAGACTGTTCTGTTTTTGACAGATTCTGTTTTTCGTGTGTTGTTTGCTTATTTTGATGAATCTATGGTTAGTAAAATAGTTTATAATCCATAGAGAAGTTGGAATACAGTAGGTTTAACACCAAAATAAATAAAGAATGAGTTCATTACAGTACCTTAAAGTGGTTTTATGTTTTCTTTCTCTAACGGAGCTCACGAGATTTCTATTGAGTTTTGTGTTGTGAAGTTTTCAAGTTTTGGGTGAGTTCTTTTGATGGATTATGGAACAAGGAGTGGCAAGAGCCTAAGCTTGGGGATGCCCATGGCACCTCCAAGATAATCCAAGGACACCAAAAAGTCAAAGCTTGGGGATGCCCCGGAAGGCATCCCCTCTTTTGTCCACTTCCATCGGTAATTTACTTGGAGCTATATTTTTATTCACCAACATGATATGTGTTTTGCTTGGAGCGTCTTGTATTATTTGTGTCTTTGTTTGTTAGTGTGCCACAATCATCCTTGCTGTACACACCTTTTGAGAGAGTCATCTATGAATTAAAATTTGATAGAATACTCTATGTGCTTCACTTATATCTTTTGAGCTATGTAGTTTTGCTCTATGTGCTTCACTTATATCTTTTGAGCGTTGAAATTTTGCTCTATGTGCTTCACTTAGACCTTTTAGAGCACGCTGGTGTTATGTTTTAAAGAAACTATGATCTCTCATGCTTCACTTAAATTATTTTGAGAGTCGTAATAGCATGGTAATTGGCTTAATAATAACTTGCTTGGTATTCAAGATTTGTGAAACTTTCTTTTGAGTGCGTTGAATACTAAGAAAAGTTGGATGATTGATAATTGTTTTGAAATATGGAGGTAGTAATATCAAAGTCATGCTAGTAGAGTAATTGTGAATTTGAGAAGTGCTCAACAGTAATTTTTCACCCACCGTAGAAAACTTATGCTCTTGAGAGAAGCCACTAGTGAAACCTATGGTCCCCGGGTCTATTCTCATCATATCAATCTCCATCACTTTAATCTTGCTTTGTTTTTTTACTTTGTCTTTTACTTTTCACTTTGCATCTTTATATAAAAAATACCAAAAATATTATCTATTGGATCTCACTTCCGTAAGTGACCGTGAAGGGATTGACAACCCCTAATCGCGTTGGTTGCGTTGAGCTCTTTGTGTTGTGTAGGTACAAGGGACTTGCGTGTGGCCTCCTACTGGATTGATACCTTGGTTATCAAAAACTGAGGGAAATACTTACGCTACTCTGCTGCATCATCCTTTCCTCTTCGGGGAAAACCAACGCAAGCTCAAGAGGTAGCACCCCTCTCCCTTGCCCCTATATATATATGGGGGGTGGGAGGGCAGCCGCACCCAAGTTCTGGCGCAGCCCTCCCCCTCTCCCAAGTCCTCCTCTTCTCCCGCGGTGCTTCGCGAAGCCCTACAGGATTGCCACGCTCCTCCTTCATCACCACGCTGTCGTGCTGCTGCTGGATGGACTCTTCCCAACCTCTCCTTCTCCTCTTGCTGGATCAAGGCGTCGGAGACGTCACCGGGCTACACGTGTGTTGAACACGGAGACGCCGTTGTTCGGCGCTTAGATCGGAATCAACTGCGATCTGAATCGCTGCGAGTACGACTCCTTCATCCGCGTTCTTACAACGCTTCCGCTTAGCGATCTACAAGGGTATGTAGATGCACTCCCCTTCCCCTCGTTGTTAGATTACTCCATAGATTGATCTTGGTGATGCGTAGGAAATTTTAAATTTCTGCTACGATCCCCAACATCTCCCGTTGCACGACTCCGCTGATCGTGTGGAGATGGATATGGTCGTGAGACCGCCGTCGGTTACAGTCCGCCGTGTCAGAGTGGATAGAGGTGGAAACTACTATAGCCCGATCATAGGAAGCAACCAACCATGGGGCACGAAATCTTCACTCTTTGCAGAAAAAGTTCAAGTTCCACTTTTTAAAATTGACTTAGAGAAAAGAAAATGTGAACGATTTGAGAAGTAGGAATAGAAAACACAAAAGATATTTAATATTATTTAATTTATGTCCGAAGAGCATCAGATTAGTTAAGTGAAAATATGTAACTTGCACTTTTAAGAAAAGAGAAAGGTATACTTTTCGTCCCTTAACTTCTGTTGAAGTCTAGATTTGGTCCCTCATCTTCGAAACCAGACAACTTGCAACCCCAACTACTGAAACCGGACAAGATTCATCTCTGGTCTCGATTTTGAGCGGTTTTGGTGCTGGCTCACCCCGGTTTTGACCGGTGCTAACTTAAATACGTGTATATCTTTCAAATATGTGAATCTTTTGAATTCATGTACTTTTTCCAAATCTCTGTACTTTTTCATGTTTGCGTAAAAAATTGAAATTTACATACCTTTTTGAAATCCGCACTACTTTCAAATCCATGTACTTTTTCAAGTTCACATAATTTTCCAAATCCGCATACTTTTTTGTAGTTTGTGCATTTTTCTCAAATCCGCGTACTTTTTTCACGTTCGTGTACTATTTTCAAATCCGCACATTCATGAACTTTTACAGAAAGTACGTAGATTTGAAAAAAAACACTTGAAAATGGTATGTAGACTTGAATAAAATAAACGGATTTCAAGAAAGTACGCGAATTTGAGTCAAAACACGGTCAAAACCGGCAAAAATCAGCACCAAAACTGGTCAAAACCGTGTCCCGGGACAAACCTTGTCCGGTTTTAGTAGTTCAGGGTGCAAGCTGTCTGGTTTCGAAGTTGAGGGACCAAATCTAAACTCTGCCAAGAGTTGAGGGACGAAAAGTATACTTTTCTCATAAGAAAAAGGCAATTTCTTGAGTGTGAAAAACTACCAGCTGCACCAAGGACCAACATTCTTATCACATGAATATCACGGGCCTCACTGAAATATCCAAACAAATTAAAAATTCTTTCAAATTTTGTTATACTTCCATTTTTAAGTTCAGGATATACAACTAACTCTGAAATTTAGTTGTTTATAGACTTCACATTAAATTCCTATATAGGACAAATTTATAAATTTGTTCTAATTTGACTCCAAAGTTCGTAAATAAAATAGATTGGTACTACATATGCACCTAAGAATTATGCTCAATTATTATTTTGATTGTGCATATATAATAGATTTGCATTCTTAATAGTAAGACATATGTTATTTTGTAGCATTAATTGCAAAATATTAGTATTTATTGACATCACATGGAGTTCATACATATTAAACCAAAATTCACCACGGACCTGCAATAATAATATCGTCCCCACCACACGAACAAATTTCTTTTTTTTTTTTTGCGAAGATGATGTTTCACAATTGTCACGAGTCCAAAAATGTAATAATCACACGTGTTTTTACATGGGATATCTCTAGCTCTAGCCTTTAGCAACATAAAGGCAAGAAACACGAGCCAGAGAGCTCTGTTGCGTTGACAACAAGGTGCATTGAATGCCTTCCTTGTATTGCTTTGCTCCTGGATCAATCGCGGCCCCCCTCTCCTCCATATCGCCTGCTGGCTCACTTGGATCTGTTCATCCTCCTCTAGCACGGTCTCCCATCTATTCCTTCCCAATCCATTTCATGGCTTCTCTGTTCCTCTCCCGGACGACCACCATCTTGCCTCCTCCACCCCACCGGAGCCCTAGACTTGTTCTTCTGGAGGAGGAGGGTTCGGATTGGAGCAGTCTGCCGGAGGAGTGCCTTGAGCACATCGGCAAGCTGCTCCCGTTGCACCGCCACGCCCTCCAGTTCCGATCCATCTGGCATGCAACCACCTTTGCACATCGTCCTGAAGCTCCCATTGCGTGATTCCGGTGACTGTGCGAAGAAGGCAATGCTGGTGAGACCAACGTCGGATGTAGTATGTCAACTCAGTGTGGACAAAGGTGAAAACTAATATACACCGATCATAGGGGGCACCCAAGCTTGGGGCATGAAATATCCACTCTTTGCGGGAAAAGTGCAAGTTCCACTTTTCCAGAATTGGCTTGGACATATAAAAATACAAACGATTTCGGAATTAGGATTAGAAAACACAAATGATATTTTCTTGCGTCTAAATAATTTCTCAAGAGCATTACACTAGTTTAGTGAGTAATGTAACTTGGACTTTTAAGAAAAGGGCAACTGCGTGAGTGTGAAAAACAGCCAGCAGCACCAAGGACCAAACGTTTTTGTCACATAAATATTCCGGGCATCACTTTAATACAAAAAAATAAAAAATAAAAAAATTATTTGTGATTTTGTTATACTTGCATTTTGAGTAAAATATATAAAACTAACTCTAAAATTTAGTTGTTTATATACTTCACTTGAAATTCCTATACATGACAAATTCATAAATTTTCTGTAATTTTACTCCAAAATTCATTAGATTTATACTATACATTCATCTAATAATTATGCTCAATTATTATTTCGATTATGTATATATAATAGATTTGCATTCTTAAATCTGACCTATGTATTTTCTTTTGTAACTTTAATTCCAATTTTTTAGTATTTATTGACAATCACATAGAGTTCATATAAAACCAAAATTCACCATGGACCAGCAATAATAATATCATCGCCACCACAAGCAAACTGTTTATTTGCGGAGATGATTTTTTAGTGTAAAAAATGTGACCAAGAAAAATGAACGATTCATCCCAGCAAAAGAAGAAGAGACTTTTTACGGTACATCGTACTACTGGAAATAGTGGGTAGTATATAGCTGATCCGATGGTCATTATTGGTCCCTGATTTTTCCTCTCTAGGACAGTTTGGTAATTTCGTACTATTAGGCAAATGCGGGACTCTGGTTCGGTTAGAGCTGTAGATTTGTCCTTTCGCGTCATGAAAATAAACATGAATCAAAGTAGCCCAACCGAGCATTTGCCGTCGCCGCTGCATCGTCGTGTTTGCCCTCTCGCTAGCATCTCCAGGCGCGCTGCCGCAAGTCCTCGTGTTGCACTGCCGCCATCCGGTGAGGCGTTGCTGCGCGGCTAGGTCAGAAAGAGGCGGTGCCTAGTGCGGGCCGCCGTGTCAGCGTTGTCTCTGAACAGGTTTGATCTCATAAGTGATAATACGACGCTTTATCGTGTTACATCATCCTGCAGTTGTCGTGCGAATGCCAAGACGGACTCCAACCAAGAACAAACGAACAAAACCAGCTGTGAAAAGATACAATGAACAATGTGACGTGCAAATAACTAACTGGTTTATCTACCGTAAAGATACATCAGCACTACGTACAATATTATGCTTCGTTCGTGGGATGATAATGAGCGAAAGATGGAGCGAGCGAGGTGAAAGGGAAGGAAATGTTGACTGCCCCATGACGACGCGACGACGGACAGATCGATTGACCTCCCTATGCAACCTCACCTAGCGCTACTGCACTATGTAGATGCATCACCCGCTACGCACCGGCCGGCACTCAGCAACACCGCATGAGATGCGAGCTGTAGCCTGCAAAGGCTCCCACTCCGCACACATGGCCGCGAGAGTTTTAACAGCTGCCCAAAACGCCCCTATCGCCTTCATATACTATCTGAACTGTGTTGTAGTATTGGTTAATCTGGTTCGTTCGTCCACTGAAAATGGATGGCCCATATCGATTAGATGCACTGTAAAAGGTCTTGAACAAGGAAAATTATTTTGCCTATGTAAACGCACGCAAGTTCTTTTACATGGCACACTCTAGGCTTTAGCAAAATAGGCAAGAAACGCGAGCCAGAGAGCTCTGCCACGTTGACAGCGAGGTGAATTGAATGCCTTCCTTGTATTGCTTTGCTCCTGGATTAATCGCGAGCCCCATCTCCTCCTCATCGCCTGCTGAGCCGCTTGGATTTGTTCATCCTCCTCTAGCACGGTCTATCATCAATTCCATCCCCATCCATTCCATGGCTTCTCTGTTCCTCTCCACAACGACCACCATGTCGCCCCCGCCACCCTGCCCGAGCCCCAGACCTGTCCTTCTGGAGGAGGAGGATCCGGACTGGAGCACTCTGCCGGAGGAGCTCCTGGAGCGCATCGACAAGATGCTCCCGTCGTGCCGCCACGCCCTCCAGTTCAGGTCCATCTGCACGGCCTGGCGCGCTGTGCTGCCGTTCGCCAGGTACATAGGGCCGTTGCTGATGCTGCCCTACAACCGCGACTCGCCGGATTGCCCGGTCACCTTTTACACCGTGGCAGACGGCGGGGAGACGACATTCACCAGTAACCTCCCGTCGTTGCGCGGCAACGCCATGCTCGGCTCGTCACGCGGTTGGCTAGCCCTCGTGGACGACGAGGCCGCGTCATTGACGCTTCTCAACCCGCTCACGGACACCACCGTCGAGCTCCCGCCGGCGGACGAGCACGTCGTGGTGGCCTCCTTTAGTCAAGCGACGATGCTCGATGGGATCCAGACCGTCATCCTTCTTGCTGACGGCGACGTCATCAAGCTAGACGAGCTGAAGAAAAGCACAATGTTCTGTCAAAAAAAGATGAGCTCGGTCTTCAGCCAGATCGTGCTCTCCTCCTCCTCGCCTGGCTCCGGCGACTGTGTGGCGATGGCGGCGCTCCATGGCTCGAGCACCGTCGCGTTCTGCCGCGTGGGCGTTGACGCGGCGTGGAGCTTGCTTGACACCGACCTTGACTGCGTTACCTTGCTCGTTCATCTCCATGGCAGCAGGTTCCTGGCGATCGACGACGAATGTTCCGGAATGTTCAACATCTGTGACGTTGCGGGTGCAGCTGCAACGGCTACATCGGTGCCGTTGTCTCCGGCTCCAATATATCGCCGCCATTATATGGAGGTGAATGGCGAGCTGTTCGTCGTCGGCACCATGTTTCAGGATTCCACCTACCTTTGGCAGGTATACAAGAGCAATGTCTTCACCGCGACGCCGAGTTGGACAAGGGTGGAGAACGCCGGTGATCTGACATTGTTCTTGTCAAGTAATTTCACGCCAGCAGGCTACGGTGGAGCAGTAAGTGTCTCCGGGTTCAAGAGGAATGCCGCCTACTGTCTAGCCTTTAGCTCGGACCGTGATCAGTTTGAGTGGGAGATCATTGACATCGCGAATGGGACATCGGAATTCCAGCCTTGTTCAAAGAAGATTTTGGGTTCAGGGGCTCTTTGCTGGATCCAACCGAATTGTTGGACATAAGGTACGTGTGTGCAGGTTATTACATATTGTTTTTTCTGCGATGCTTTTACCCTATAGGGTTTATAGATAGATTCTAGAGATCCTGCATATCTGGTTCATGGTCAAACGTGGATGGGCCGTTATTCAGTTTGCTACCCTTTGTGTACTACGTATTTAAGGATCAACATCATGCTCGTGTTACTCGGTCCATGGTGTTACATATCTTGCCATCGGGTTTATTGGTTTTAGAAATCTCCGTATGTTTGGTTTACCATCACATATGTCATATTTTCTTATTTGATGTTTATTCAGTTTGTGACCATTGTGGTCATAAGTACTTTGAACAAAATTTGTGGACTGAAAATATTTGGTTAGATACTCGATCCATGTGCTTTCAAGTGATCTATATTTACGGTTTGCATGCCCTCCTAGATATTTTGGCTTGTTTGCCACATAACGACAAAAGAACAAAGTTATGCTACAATGCACAGATTATATCATTCATGTTGTATCCCACCTACAATAGAAATAAATGCAACGCAAACTTGATCTCCGCATTGACAATTCCTTTTTTTATTAGTTTAAGCTCAGATTAGTTTATTAAATCGAACCGCCATGGGACGACTTCCGATCCTCACATGTAAGGGTTTTCGAAGAAGAACAAACTTTATTGTAGAATCATTAAGATCGTTAAGAGTAGCAAAAAACATATGGAGGCGATTCGAGGCAGAAAATAACAATATCTATACATTTTTGCTAAATAAGCGAGCTTGTAGGCTACTTTGCTACAGTCTCCACATTTTGCTTCAAATTTTGGATTCATAATTCAGTTCCTTGCCTTTATCCTGAGTATTTTGTACATGGTTTAGACAAAAAGATTTGCAAATATTATTCACAGTGAGTACTTGAGTTTGAGAGTTTTTTCGGCCATGAGTATGCTGGCTGCTACCAATCTGTGTCCCAGATTTCACCATTGTTCCTGATCAACACTACTCCCACATATACTTTATTAGCAATATAATTTTCCATGCAATAGTTAGCGTCCACTGCTGTAAAATTTCAACTGAACTTTTGTGATTATTTGCAGGAACCTGAAGACTAACGGTTGAAACGTGAAAGATAAGCAAATAAGCAACCAACCAACCAACCTGTGGTGCAAGATGGTTAGACTGAGGCCAGATCGTAGTTAATTTTTATGCAAATTAAGCATCAATCTGGAATCAGTTCTGGCTACATATCCCTGAATCAAATTTATTTATAATGCTATTTCTCATATGATGGCTAGCGAAACTAATACACCTTCAAAATAATGCGGAAGTTGTTGTTTTACTTTTGTTATAAAATTGTGCCGTATGTGTGTCGCTCGGAGTTGTAGCATTTGACGTGCTAGCCTATTTTACTGTGGGTGCAATTTTCCCTTTTCTGTGAAATGTCAAATTGCCAAAAATTGCCACATCCTTTCCAACTTTCAATAGCTAGGTCTGCATCAGTGAAAGGATGGCACATCTCTACATTGGTCCAAGAGATGCATGGTCTCTCTTTCTCCTCCACTTCATGTCAAGGACAATGGACCTAAGAGTTTCTCTAGTATGTTTGGAAAGTAGGGTTTTTTCCTGAGCATAGCATGAATTTCATAGAAAACTAAAAGTTTTTTTTTCTAAGAGAGAAATGAGGCACTACCATATTTCAAATGGGACTAGAATGTTCATAGAAGACCCAACGCCACTGTAAGGCTAAGTGGAGTCAGGCTATACAAGACGATGGATGTGTTCTTCCATGACATCGTGATCTCCTCATCGCACTTTTAATCTGAATTTTGGTGGTTGTATAAAGGATGACATACTAATGCTTGAACAGGTTTAGATGACATGAGAAACATGGATCTCCCTTGCCTGATTTGTTATTGAACGAGAAGAACCAAACTAATATAGTTGTTTTTATAAGATGATGCCCTAATGTCTTATTACCTATCTTTTATGTCTCATAAACCAACTATCACTTTCACTATATCAAACATATGGGGTTTTGAAGCATGCGGACATTTTTTATTTCTTGTTTTTTTGAAAAGGAGAAAATATCCCGAGCGTGAAACCATCTACATATATTCTCGTTATGTACATATTATCAATTGTTTACATCCATGGGATGCTAGGTAATTTCCTTCACCTATATTTGATGTAAAGGAGGAGTTTTGCATACGGGTTCACTAGTCTTTGCCGCCATGGTGTTGGCCCGTGAAGTACTCGACGCTGCACATGTAGTGGGGCATGTTTTCCACCATGGCTCCCTTCTCTTGCTGCTAGAGGCCCAACGTTTGTTGCTTCTCGATGCTGAGGAAGTTGTGATTGACGCACGATGCTTATGAGAGGGAGAATTGGTCGATTTGGGGGCATTTATCTTGGTTGTGGGGGAGAAGTTGTTGCCTCCTCCGCTACCTCGTGTAACAAGGAGCTGATTCCTCAGAGATCGACTATGATTCTATGCTGATTTGGATTATGATTTTAATAAGTTTGAAACATCAAGTATTTGTCCACAAGCATATAGATGGCTGATGTTTAATTATGTCATTCAAGCAAATATCATAAAAAGGCTGAGGCATAAATATACTTCCTCGGAGTATCCTCTGAATCCAAACAATAAACTTGAACAAGCCCCAAAAAAGAGCAGCGAAAATAAATAATTTTTAACACGTGCACTCTCCCGAAATAAGAATCATATGTCTTTTCTTGAAATTTCTTCACAGACTCTTTAACTCATGTAGCATGATGCATATTGAGTGTGTCCCCAATCCCCTGGAGCATAAAAAATTATGGAAGTTCAAAATACTTATGTGAGTGAAGATTTTCCTTTGGTTTTTAAATTGGAGAGTACTCTTTACTAGAGACAACCTTGCATACCAAAATTGGTAGCATTGTAAGGTTGTGTATTTTACAACCATGACGAGCCAATCAAACTCCTATTTTTTATTCTAAAAGTCTACCAATGCGATGTGGCATGTTGTTCATCTAGCATCTAACTTATAGCACCCATGTTGTGTGCGTAAACTTTTGGCAACTGGCTGTGGGGATTGATAAAAGAAATCGTCGCATATCCTCATGGAGTGGCAGTCTTATGTGGGGCAATGCCTGCTTTTCAAGAACAACAAAAAGTGAGTTTCATTTTCTGTGCAAGTTATTCATTAGAATCAGTGTAGGCCTCACACCAAAGACTCCCGATAGCCTTGGCAGTTGGTCATGTGTTGTAAAGGTCGCATGACGTCGCCTCTTCTAAACGAAAGCTAGAGGCACACATTGCCCCCGCCCCCCGGAGAGGGGGAACATGAAATCGCTTGAGTAAGTGTTAGAAATTGAACACTTTCATGGGTCCTAACATGGGTATACAAGGGTTTTGTTATGATTAAAAAGTCAATACAAAAATTTGAAGAGGCACCTCCTTCATAAACTAGGCTATCTCATAGGACAATTGAGGCCTTCAGTGTGAATCTCCCCGGTTTCGGGGCCGCCAACCCAACTCCTGCTAGTACCTGAACTCTCTCTTGGTTTGCTATGATCCAATGATCATTACAGAAAAACGAGTAATTGTCACACGGGGTGGTCCCTTTTGAAGAAAAGGTAGGGATAGACGTTGATGGGCCGTAGAGGGGCCGGCATAAGATCGCGCTAGGAAGTGTTACACCCCACCCCTCCCCCCTGAACACCTTTGCATGGGGTCGTAACATGGGTATACAAGGGTTGTGTTATGAGTAAAAGTCAATACACAATTCTGAGGTGGCCCCTCATTATTTAAATACATTATAACCGAGCACTATTCCAGCCCTCTCAGGCCATCAATGATTTCAGCAGTTGGATCTTGACTTGTGATCGTTTTTGGTCATTGGATCAACCTATGGTCGCTGCAGTTTTCGCGAGTGGGCATGGGCTGCTGCTCCCGTAACAAAATTGGCCTTCCCTGGTGAATTTGGCCAACATGGGCCTTTGAATACCTCGCCGGGTGTCGGAGAGAAGGCGAAGCAAGCAGCGCCGCTTCAGCCCCCCACTTCCCCCCTCTCTCATGATCTCTGTGACGGCGTCCGCTCTAGGTCCGCTCGCCGCCGTGACGGTATGCCCCTGCCCCAGGATTAACCCATAGACAACTCCCTCCGGTTCGCCTCCTCCTAACCTGATCCATCGTCTCACTGGATTTGTTGATCGCAGAATCAACGTATCAGATGCGCGGGGAATATTGATATAGGGAGGCTGACTGGCCGAGGGCCTTCATAGAGAATATTCAACTTTGCTGCAGATTTCCCTTCCCACTAGGCCACTACAATCCCTTTGTACTGAATGTTTGTACTATGATCGGGCTCTTCAACTTTGCTGATGCTGACGCCCAGTGCTCGGGACTGGTTCGGGCTTATTGGTTTAACAACTTTTTGTAGGTTGTTTCTGGGTCTCGTTTTTTGTTCCTGAATTCTGAAACTGAGGATCCCAATGGCTGCTCGCAGGTTAGTTAAATGTTCATATGATTGCTTACTTTCTATGCTCATCTGTTGGTAATATTCATGACATGCTACTCCGGCTATCATTATTGCTATATGTGCAAGCATAAGCAGACTGTTAGAGTGTTACCCCACAAAAAAACAAACATAAGAAGACTGTTATTGTACACACTCTTAATTTGTTCCTATCTGATAAAATGACATATCTAATGTTTGTACAGTTCGTGCAAGAAGAAAGGATCATTGAATGTTTGGTGCTTCCAGTGTATTGCTGATTGTTTTTTTAGCAAATTCAATGATCTGTGGCATATACAACTAAATATGATGCTGAGAACTTTACTCACGCATTAGTGTTGACAGATATGGGGTTCAGAAATTTAATTTAGTCAATTAGCAGTGAGCATACCATTTCATCCGTGAGGAAAATACTGGATAATGTCCTATACTGATGTGCAAAACCTATTCCATTGTGGATACATTATCTTGAGCCATCGTGTCATCAACACTACCTCTGCTGCATACCAAGAACTGGTATGGGAGGTCACACAATTAAGCTTTTAATATAACTACTACCTTTCTGATTAGGCTTTGTATATAAATTTATTTGACACTCTAATTTGAATGAGGGCGCAGTACTAGAGATGATAAAGTTGTTTCGTTCCAACATACGATCTATTAAGAAATTCAATTCTTGGACGTTTCTCTTGGGTTTTCTGCTGGTACTGCAGAGCTTTCATCCTAACCAATGCACACGAGGTGATGCGGAGCTGTCTTGCCTCATATTAATTTTATCCTACTTTGGCCCCATCGAGTGCCAGTGAACATCAAGCCATGTGAAGTCAGCGCAAAAGGTAATACAATTAATTAGTTAATTATTACACAAATGACAGGAGGTTATAAGTATACAACTGATAAAAAAATATTTGTCGTTTCTAATTTCATTCCACTATGAGTCTCCTTGGGTCAGAGATAACTTTAGATAATAACATTGCTTGATAATGTGACATTTGAGTCAAAGTTAATCAGTCATTTCATTTATGTGCTAGAAAGAGTTTCATCATTCATTTAGTCTGATAACAGATTTTATCAGTGAATCTACTTCGTACTAAAGGTAGATTTTCAGTTCAAAATTCATTTATGTGTCTTTGAAGCAATTTTAATTGCCATATGATCCTCCACCATGCCCTTTTGTTCAAATGTACTGATCTTCATGCAAGGAAAGCAAATAAAATGAAAAGAGGAGCTCAGACTTTACTCCACAATTGGTACCTAACCATTTTTTGCTCTCTTCTGAGAAAGTTAGGTAGCAATGCGGCTGATCTTCTTAAGTTGCTTACAAGTTTTAGATCAGACCCTCGGCTGCCAACAACCCATTAGTGGTCTCTAATAATATAAGGTCATATCAGTTTGTTTTCGCCATTGTCGTCATTTTTCTTCATCAAACAACTCTTTGTGAAGTAACCCAGTAATATTGCATGAACATCCATGGCATCAAACGTACAACTTCAATGCAGTGCAGACTAGCTCGCTTCTTCATGTCAGAACTGTCTTACAAAGGCGCTATGAATGGACTATGATATATTGAGATTGATGTCACCCTTTGAAATCACTCTATATATGCACCAGCTTGTAGCCAATAGTATTTACATTCAAACTACAAGCCCGGAGCAATATCAAAGCACTATTTTGTTTTCATGTGTTCCTTGTATATCTTGTCTTCCATGTTTTATGCTTCAAATAATTGCACAATTTCAACCATTTATTGAATAATTGGATGGGTGCGGTAACACGCGCCATCACAGGTATTCAATCTCTGCTCCTCTGCCACACCCGCTCCCCTTCTAAGGTTTGATTCCGAGGTCTGATCTGTTAGGATCCGATTTTGTTCCTTGATTGCTTTTTGAAGGTTTGTAATTATGTTCAGTTTAGCAGGACCATCATATGGATTGATTTCCCGGGAGGAGAACTGCAACAAGATATGCTGCTGCAAAATCATTGTTGGAGTTTGAGACATGTCGATGTCCTACAGTAGCCTCGGTTGATCTATCTTCGGCCTCTGAATGGCGTCATGTTCTCTTTTGAGAAAAAAAGGGTGTTGTGTACTTGTGTTTTGAAATTACTGATATTCATATTCTATTATATCTTGTGATAAACGGCTATATATCCCTGGAGGGCTCTGCGGAAGCCCTAAATCTGGTGATGTTTTACTTTCAAGCTACCCATTAGTGCTATGCTGCTGTACCAATGCACATTTTTTGAGGACTGAATTTTGGTAACATCATTGGATCAATTCTTCTAAACCCTAGCTATTTGCTCATTTTTAAAGCTCCCAGAATGAAAACTTTTTTCTTGTGAAGACAAATTATAGGAACATGACTGAAATATTTGCTGTGGTTTTCCCGTTCCCACAAATATTCACCATCTTCATTGCTAAAGAAAATCTTGAAAATTGACTTTCACCTTGCATACCTCCATACATTTTATAGATTTCTACTATTCCATATATTTTATAAAACCTTACCGTTCTATCGCCAAAATTGACGGGCGCAGCGACGCGCGCCATCATGGTCTAGTAAACATCACAATCCCACGTGAGGCAGATTCATGTCTTCAATGTCAACATGCGTCGTTACGGAGCCGCCGACCCAACTTCTACTAGGGCACTACTAGGGAAAAGCCTATACACAGAATCTTACCAGCAGCGCGCTATAAAAATCAGGCGCTGCTGCTAAGTACCAGTAGCGCGGGCTATGGAAACTCGCTGCTGAAACAAGTTTATCAGTAGCGCGCGCACTCCAAGCGGCGCTACTGCTAAAATTCCCACGACGCCGCCGCGAGGCTAGTTATAGCAGTAGTGCATTAAAATAGACAACGCTACTGCTACGTAACATAGCAGCAGCGCATTCAGGCAATAATCGCTACTGCTAAATTAACTACAGATCTCACTAGCCTCATCCACAGATCACACTCACACACACTCACGGGCTCCTCCTCACCCCCCGCGCCGCCGGTCCTCCCCCGTCGCCCCTCCCCCGATCTGCGCCGCTGTCGCCTCATCCTCCTCGCTGGACTCGCTACCGGCCTCCTCCTCCGTTCTCCCTCCACTCGCCGCTGGCCGCCCCCTCCTCGCTCCGCCTTCCTCCTCGATCCGTCCTCCCTCCACTCGCCGCCGGCCGGCCCCTCCTCGCTCGGCCTTCCTCCTCCGTCCTACTATCTTCTCCCTCCTCGAGTCGCCCCTCCTTGTCCCTCCTCCCTGATACATTTTGATTTAGTTGATTTAGTTGATTTAGTATGCTATTGGATTTAGTATGCTAGTTGATTTAGTCGATTTAGTTGATATGATTCAGTTGATTTAGTAGGCTAGTTGATTTAGTTGATTTAGAACATTTTGATTTAGTTTATTTAGTAGGCTAGTTGATTTAGTTGATTTAGTAGGCTAGTTGATTTAGAACATTTTGATTTAGTTGATTTAGTAAAATGGCGCCACCACCAGCACCACTATGTCGACTGTGCAAGTCAAGGTGCGCCAGCAGCCTTGCAACTGGCAAGCTGTTCGGCATCTACTTCCATCCGAGTTTTCGTCATGCGGCGGTAAGAAATTAGATGAAATGTAACAACTATTTTATTTTTAGTGTTGGCATTACTGCATTGTGTCATTTTGCTTTTCTTACACAGATCGTCCCATGCAATGTGAGGTTAAAATTCAACAAGCTGACAGGAAACACTAAGACATTTGAGGCTCCTGGGGGGCGTACACTATGGAGGTCGAGAAAGGACGCAATATGTCGCGGATTGGAGGAGATGGATGGGCCCGTTTCCTCGCTCGCATGCGTCTTACTGGTGGTGATTTGATCAGATTCTCCTTCAGAGCAGAAAGACCCAAGCTGGTTGTCATTTATATCAACCGGTGGAAGATGATGAAGATGACGAAGATGATGAAGATAATGAGGACCCACTCAATGAAGATGATGAGAACCCACTTCATGAAGCCATCATAGCTCAAAGAATGAGGCTGAGCGAAGAGGAGGTGTGCAACCTATGGGACATAATTCCGCCACGTGATGACTTTGTCGGGGTGCCATTCGTGACCCGCCTGACAAGTACCATGGTCGATCGGCATGAAATGGTATGTTATACGTACTGCATGTAGTAATTTTATGATATATATATATATATATATATATATATATATGCTTTATTGTTATACTTACAAATGCAAATTATCCGATTATATGCTTAGTGAATCCGATGATATGCTTAGTGTAGAGTCCAATGATATGCTTTGTGGAATCTAGTCGATGATATACTTTAGTGTAGAGTCTGATCACATGCTTAGGCTATTTATTAATTGATATGTTTTTCTTATTCAGAGATTGCCAAAGAACCTATCTGTGAGTTGTGGTATCGAGCCTGATGAAGAAGGCTCAGTTGGACTACGCCTTACCACAAGGGGCTCCGTCACCACATGTACTTACCGCATGGGCACAGATGGTCGCACACACTTGAACTCGGTTGGGTGGAAGAGATTCCTCGTTGGCAAGAATCTTCGTGCTAGACAGGCCATCCTAATTACTATCAGGAACACCCACCGCCCAGACTTGAGGATGATGATCGTCGTCGATATCATCTAGAACTACATATGTGTATGTGGCTATATCATCTAGAACTACATATGATGATCGTCGTCGATATCATGTAGAACTACATATGATGATCGTCGTCGATATCATCTAGAACTAAATATGATGATTGTCGTCGATGTCACCTTGTACTGCTTGAGGATGCATGTTGAGTATATATGAAATTGTTATCTAGTACTCCCTCGGTTCCAAATTACTCGTCGTGGTTTGAGTTCAAATTTGAACTACAACCACGACGAGTAATTTCGAGCCGAGGGAGTACTACCTAGTACCTATAATGCTTTATGAAATTGACATCTAGTAGTACCTAGTATCTGGAAATTGCAGTTTATCGAAGCCGGAATGGGGAAATGGTGAAAGATATAACAGCAGCGCTGGACCGGGAAATTGCTACAGCTAAGTAATAGCAGCGCATTCCTGAAAAGCGCTGCTGCTATAGTCAATAGTGGTAGCGCGGGTACAGGCAGCGCTACTATTAAGAGTTAGCTGTAGCGCCTTATTGGTAGCGCAGGTACCCACGCTGCTGCTAGCCTTTTCCCTAGTAGTGGGGGTCGGCCTCTCTTTGGATTTGAATGATCCTATGACCTATTACAAGACAAACAAAGAGTAAATGCACATGGAGTGGCACTTTATTTAGAAAATCTAGGAGCTAGACACTCACGGGCCCACCGTAGAGGGGGCGGATCATCAAAGTGTTGAAACCACTCCTCCTTTTGCATGGGCTCTTTAACATGTGCACGGTAGGGTTGTGTACTAACTAAAAATCCAATACACCCAACTTTAAAGTGGCTCCTTCTTTACAAGCCTGATTACCCCACAGGACGATTCATGCCTTCAGTGTGAACATCCCCCTTTTGTGGCCGCCGACCAACTCCTACTATGACATGGCTTCTCTTTGTGTTTTCCATGATTCTCTGACCTATACCAACACAAACAAATACAACAAGTCATATGGAGAGGCCCCTTCCAAAGAAAAGCCGGGGGCTAGACGGTGCGCCTCCGGCAGGTCAAATGAAGGCGCATGCGGAAGTGTCAAAAGCACTCCTCTTTCTGTATGGGGACCTAACATGGGTACACTATGGTTGCGTAATAAGGAAAAAAGTTAATGTACAACTTTGAAGTGGCAAACTGGTGGTAAAGAGAGATAGAGCGAGAAATAGAATGAATAGAACGGGTAGCGGAAAATTGACGGGAGAGAATGGGCGAGAAAGAAAGGGGAGAGAAGAGAAATACAATAATAGAATGGTAAAATGAAAAATAAAAAAAATACTTTGTGTATTATCTAGTTGAAAATACATGGGGAAAAACTCCACAACTGTAGTTCGAGTAATTTTTTATCGAGCACTCGACTTACATTAGGACATTTTAAAAAACAAAAAGAAATATGTAAGCCGGGTGTGACGTTAGATAGTATTCGGCATATCGCACTACTTGTGTAAGTTGAGTGCTTTTTTTCCTTTCTGTGCTGAGTTTTCTATATAAATTAACTTTTTTTGCGGATGCTTGATAACCCATAAGTATAGGGGATGGCAACAGTTTTCGAGGATAGAGTATTCAACCCAAATTTTGATTCGACAAAAGGGGAGGCAAAGAATATTCTCAAGTATTAGCAGCTGAGTTGTCAATTCAACCACATCTGGAAACTTAATATCTGCAGTAAAGTATTTAATAGCAAAGTAATATGATAATAGTGGTAGCGGTAGCAAAGTAATATTTTTGGGTTTTGTGGTGATTGTACTATTAGCAACGGAAAAGTAAATAAGCGAAGAACAATATATGAAAAGCTCGTAGGCATTGGATCGGTGATGGAGAATTATGTCGGATGCGATCGATCATGCAACAGTTATAACATAGGGTGACACAGAACTAGCTCCAGTTCATCAATGTAATGTAGGCATGTATTTCGAATATAGTGATACGTGCTTATGGAAAAGAACTTTCATGACATCTTTTGTCCTACCCTCCCGTGGCAGCGGGGTCCTATTGGAAACTAAGGGATATTAAGGGAGAGCGGCGTTTTGGCTCCTAGGTGCATATGCACCCATTGTCGAAATACACATTTCGAAAAGTAGAAAAATTCGGAACAAAAATCCCACGTGTATATCCGGACATTTTATGTGCGTTCACAAGGTTTCGGCGAAAAACGACGTTTTTTGTGGCTTGTGTAAAAAAGATAAAAAAATGCCTCGTGAATAGTTAGAATGAAGCATCAGAAATTGTCTTTTTTACACAAGGCACAAAAAACCTCGTTTTTCGTTGAAACCTTGTGCACGCACATAAAATGTCCGGATATACACGCGGGATTTTTGTTCCGAATTTTTCAACTTTTCGAAATATATATTTTGATAATGGGTGCATATGCACCTAGGAGCCAAAGGCAATTACCGATATTAAGGCCTCCTTTTAATAGAGTACTGGATCAAAGCATTAACACATAGTGAATACATGAACTCCTCAAACTACGGTCATCATCGGTAATGGTGCCAATTATTGTCACTTCGGCGTTAACGAATCATAAAACATAATAGGTGACTATAGACTTGCAAGATAGGATCAAGAACTCACATATATTCATGAAAACATAATAGGTTCAGATCTGGCCCTAGCTACAAGAATTAAGCATAGCAAAGTCATAGCAACATCAATCTCAGAAGATAGTAGATACTAGGGATCAAACCCTAAAAAACTAACTCGATTACATGATAAATCTCATCCAACCCATCACCGTCCAGCAAGCCTATGATGGAATTACTCACGCACGGTGGTGAGCATCACGAAATTGGTGATGGAGGAAGGTTGATGATGACGATGGCGACGGATTCCCCTCCCCAGAGCCCCGAACGGACTCCAGATCAGCTCTCCTGAGAGAGTTTAGGGCTTGGTGGCGGCTCCATATCGTAAAACACGAGGAATCCTTCTCTCTGATTTTTTTCTCCCCGAACACGAATATATGGAGTTGGAGTTGAGGTCGGTGGAGCGTCAGGGGGCCCATGAGGCAGGGGGCGCGCCCAGGGGGTAGGCGCGCCCCCACCCTCGTGGACAGGGTGTGGGCCCCCTAACGTGGACTCTTTTTCCAGTATTTGTTATATATTTCGGAAATAATCTCCGTTGATTTTCAGGTCATTCTGAGAACTTTTATTTCTACACAAAAATAACACCATGGCAATTCTGCTGAAAACATCGTCAGCCGGGTTAGTTCCATTCAAATCATGCAAGTTAGAGTCCAAAAGAAGGGCAAGTGTTTGGAAAAGTAGATACGACGGATATGTATCAACTCCCCCAAGTTTAAACCTTCGCTTGTCATCAAGCAATTCAGTTGATAAACTGAATGTGATAAAAAAAAACTTTTACAAACTCTGTTTGCTCTTGTTGTTGTAAATATGTAAAGCCAATATTCAAGTTTTTAGCAAAGATTATGAACTAACCATATTCACAATAACATTTAGGTCTCTTGTTTACTCATATCAATGGCATAACCAGCTAGCGAGCAATAATAATAAATCTCGGATGACAACACTTTCTCAAAACAATAATGATATGATATAACAAGATGGTATCTCGCTAGCCCTTTCTGAGACCGCAAAACATAAATGCAGAGCACCTTTAAGGATCAAGGACTCGCTAGACATTGTAATTCAAGGTAAAAGAGATCCAGTCACAGTCATACTCAATGTAAACTAACAGTAATGGATGCAAATGACAATGGTGCTCTCCAACTAGTGCTTTTTAATAAGAGGATGATGATTCAACATAAAAGTAACTAGATAAGCCCTTCGCAGAGGGAAGTAGGGATTTGTAGAGGTGCCAGAGCTCGGTTTTGAAATAGATATGAATAATATTTTGAGTGGTATACTTTCATTGTCAATATAACAACCGAGAGATCTCGATATCTTCCATGCTACACACATTATAGGCGGTTCCCAAGTAGAATGGTAAAGTTTATACTCCCCCACCACCAACAAGCATCAATCCATGGCTCGCTCGAAACAACGGGTGCCTCCAACTAACAATAATCCTGGGGGAGTTTTGTTTGCAATTATTTTGATTTGATTTGAGCATGGGACTAGGCATCCCGGTGACCAGCCATTTTCTCGTGAATGAGGAGCGGAGTCCACTGCTCTTGAGAATAACCCGCCTAGCATGGAGGATACAGAAATCCCTAGTTGATACATGAGCAATTCGAGCATACAAAACAGAATGTTTATTTGAAGGTTTAGAGTTTGGCACATATAAATTTACTTGGAACGACAGGTAGATACCGTGTATAGGTAGGTATGGTGGACTCATATGGAATAACTTTGGGGTTTATGGGATTGGATGCACAAGCAGTATTCCTGCTTACTACAAAAGGCTAGAAAAAGACTAGGAAGCGACCAGCTAGAGAGCGACAACAGTCATGAACATGCAGTAAAATTAATCAACATCGAATGCAAGCACGAGTAGGATATAATGCACCATGAACATAAATATCATAGAGGCTATGTTGATTTTGTTTGAACTACATGCGTGAACATGTGCCAAGTCAAGCCACTCGAATCGTTCAAAGGAGGATACCACCCTATCATACAACATCACAACCATTTTAATAGCATGTTGGCACACAAGGTAAACCATTATAAACTCCTAGCTAGTTAAGCATGGCATAAGCAACTATAATATCTAATTGTCATTGCAAATATGTTTCTTTCATAATAGGCTGAATCAGGAACGATGGACTGATCATATTTAAAAAAACAAGAGAGGTCGAGTTCATACCAGCTTTCCTCATCTCAATAAGTTCATCATATAATCATCATTATTGCCTTTCACTTGCACGACCAAATATTGTGGATAATAATAATAGTGCACGTGCATTGGACTAAGCTGGAATATGCAAGCATTGCATTCAAGAGAGAAGACAAGGTAATATGGGCTCCTTGTTAGATCAACAATAATGCATATAAGAGCCACTCAATATTTTCATTATGGTCTTCTCCTCTCGACCGCCAAAGCAAAGAAAAGAAACAAAACTATTTACATGGGAAAGCTCCCAACAAGCAAAAGAAGAACGACAAATCTTTTTGGGTTTTCTTTTAGTTACTACCACTACTACTACAGGCATGGAAAGTAAACCAACTAAAATCTACAACTAATTTTTTTTGTTTTTTCTTAAGGTTTTTCAAACACACAAGAAGAAAGCTTAAAAAGAAAATAAACTAGCATGGATGATACAATGAAAGAGTATGAGCACCAACAACTGGCATGAGTGTGTGAACATGAATGTAATGCCGGTGAGAGATATGTACTGCCCCAAGCTTAGGCTTTTGGCCTAAGTTGGTCTATGACCGTGGATCAAAGTGGTAGCTGGGGTCGTACTGAGATGCAGCGGCAATTGCCTGATGAAATGCAGCTTGGAGGCAAGCTGCCTCCGCCCTCCTCTCGTACTCGGTCGGCTCCTCCCTGGTTATAACATATCTCCCTTTTGCCTGAAAGTCAAAGAAAGTAGGAGTAGGGAGAGCGACGTGATAGGTGCGTCGTCTGGCAAAGATTAGTCGGTACTGGAGGAACTGATTGTTCCTCTCAATAAACTGATGACGAACCATGGCATTATAATCTAAATAAGCAGGAGGCAACTCAATATCATCTCCACGTGTGGGTATCTCAAGAAAATCAGCTAAACGGGTTGCATAAATTCCACCAAAGAAATCTCCATCAATACTATTATTATGCAACCTACGTGCAACAATGGCCCCCAAGTTATATGTCTATCTCCTAATACAACACTCTTCAGAACACTAAGATCAGAAACACACATGTGACACGCCTCATCCTTACCATTTATGCATCTACCTATAAAGAGAGAAAAATAATGTATAGCAGGAAAATGAATGCTCCCTGTGGTAGCTTGCGTGATTTCCCTAGATTCTCCGGCAATGATACTTGCAAGAAAAATCTCTATATGCATATTTGCGAGGTTCACTAACATTACCCCACTGTGGGAGTTTACAAGGAGTGTTAAAATCTTCTAAGTCCATGGTATAAGATTTATCACAAAGATCAAATAGGAAAGTTTGAGAATTGCGTGATGATGAAAATTTAAACCTTCTCACAAATGAATCAGTGAGGTAGTAGTACTGACGGCACTTATCTGCCATGAAGCTCTCAAGATCGGTGTTACTCACATATGCTTCAAATTCCTCCTTAATTCCTGCCCGAACCATGAAGTCCTCTGACGGCCATTCACAAGGCCGCACTTGAGCATCTCTTGGTAGTTCATTTTCCGGCTCGCGTATTGCGGGTCTGGGTCCTTGCTCCCTTGAGGAACCACCTTGGTACATTTTCCTAAACATATTTCTTCCTATGAAAAATTTCTGAAATTTTTAGTAACTTAAAATAAAAGTGAACCAAACTCAACAAAATTGATAGCAACTACTCCTACAAGTGCCTAGAGGATATATCATGCATTAAAACTACTTTTGACCATATAAATTTGACATGCAAGCTCAAGAACAAGGTCACCTAAGCAGCAAAAATTTGCAATGAATAAAGCACTAGAACAAAAACTAATTGGACCATTGGAGGAGTCGCATACCAAAGAACAATCCCCCAAAGCAGTTTCGTGAATGGTGCTTTGAGCAAGGAGATCGAAAATGGTAGCGAGATGAGCAAGAACTCGGGTTTGAGCTGGCTGGTAATTTTTTTGGGAGTAAGAAGGAGTGTGTGGTGGTTGGAATAAGTGGAGGGGACCCACATGGGGTCCACGAGGCAGGGAGCGCGCCAAGGGGGGTGGGTGCGCCCTCCACCCTCATGGGCACGTGGCTGCTCCCCCTGCTGTGTTTTCAGTGCTAGATATTCTAAAATATTCTAGAAAAAATCATATTTAAATTACAGAGCATTTGGAGAACTTTTATTTTTGGGGTATTTTTTATTGCATGGATAATTCAGAAATAGACAGAAAATACTATTTTTGCATTATTTAATATAAATAACAGAAAGTAAAAAGAGGGTACCAAGATTTTGTTTTCGAAATTCATCCAGCTCATGCTCATCAAAAGGAATCCAATAACAAGGTTGATCAGGTCTTGTTAACAAACTCATTTCGAATAACATGAAACAGGAGAATTTTTGAAGAACATTATGTTACCTCAACGGGGATATGGATATCCCCAACAATAAGAATATCATATTTCTTCTTGACAGTAGGAAGAGGAAATTCAAAACCTCCAATGGTAATTGTTGAATTTTTTCCAATAGAATTGATATTGTGGACTTGAGGTTGTTTCCTCGAAAAGTGTACCGTATGCTCATTACCATTAATGTGAAAAGTGGCATTGCCTTTGGTGAAATCAATAACAGCCCCTGCAGTATTCAAAAAGGGTCTTCCAAGGATAATAGACATGCTATCATCCTCGGGAATATCAAGAATAACAAAGTCTGTTAAAATAGTAACGTTTGCAACCACAACAGGCACATCCTCACAAATACTGACGGGTATAGAAGTTGATTTGTCAGCCATTTGCGAAGATATTTCAGTAGGTGTCAACTTATTCAAATCAAGTCTACGATATAAAGGGAGAGGCATAAGACTAACACCGGCTCCAAGATCACATAAAGCAGTTTTAACAGTTTCTTTTAACGGAGCATGGTATAGTTGGTACTCCTGGATCTCTAAGTTTCTTTGGTATTCCACCCTTAAAAGTATAATTAGTAAGCATGGTGGAAATTTCAGCTTCCCGTATATATCTTTTATTAGTAACAATTTCCTTCATATATTTAGCATAAGGGTTCATTTTAAGCATATCAGTCAAACGCATACGCAAAAAGATAGGTCTAATCATTTCAGCAAAGCGCTCAAAATCCTCATCATCCTTTTTCTTGGATGGTTTAGGAGGAAAAGGCATGGGTTTCTGAACCCATGGTTCTCTTTCTTTACCGTGCTTCCTAGCCACGAAGTCTCTCTTATCATAAAGTTGATTCTTTGATTGTGGGTTATCAAGATCAACAACAGGTTCAAGCTCTACATCATTATCATTGCTAGGTTGAGCATCAACATGAACATCATCATTAACATTATCACTAGGTTCATGTTCATTACCAGATTGTGCTTCAGCATCAGAAATAGAAATATCATTGGGATTCTTAGGTGTGTCAATAACAGGTTCACTAGAAGCATGCAAAGTCCTATCATTTTTCTTTTTCTTCCTTTTAGAAGGACTAGGTACATCTACATTAGCTCTCTGAGAATCTTGCTCAATTCTCTTAGGGTGGCCTTCAGGATACAAAGGTTTCTGAGTCATTTTACCACCTCTGGTAAAACTCTAACAGCATTATCATTCTTCTTATTATTCAATTCATGGAGCAAATCATTCTGAGCTTTAAGTACTTGTTCTACTTGAGTGATAACCATAGAAGCATGTTTACTAATAAGTTTAAGTTCACCTTTAACATTAGCCATATAATCACCTAACTGTTCAAGCATATCAGCATTGTGTTTCAATTGTCTACCAACATAAGCATCGAAGTTCTCTTGTTTAACCATAAAGTCATCAAACTCATCCAAGCATGGGCTAGCAAACTTAGTAAATGGGTTCAGACTTATCGAATCTATAGAGAGAATTGACCTTTACTACCCATGTCGGGTTATCAAGACCATGTATTTCTTCAACAGGTGGTAAATTCTTAACATCTTCAGCTTTAATACCTTTTTCTTTCATAGATTTCTTTGCCTCTTGCATATCTTTAGGACTGAGAAATAGAAGACCCCTCTTCTTCGAAGTTGGCTTAGGAGTTGGTTCAGTAAATGTCCAATTATTTTCATTAGTTAACATATTATTCAATAGCAATTCAGCTTGATCAACAGTTCTCTCCCTGAAAACACAACCAGCATGGTCTCTGGAAGCATCAGTTAGTCCATTATAAAATATATCAAGTATTTCATTTTTCTTGAGAGGATGATCAGGCAAAGCATTAAGTAATCGGAGAAGCCTCCCCCAAGCTTGTGGGAGACTCTCTTCTTCAATTTGCACAAAATTATATATTTCCCTTAAAGCATCTTGTTTCTTATGAGTTGGGAAATATTTAGCAGAGAAGTAATAAATCATATCCTGGGGACTACGCATACAACCAAGATCAAGAGAATTAAACCATGTTTTAGCATCACCCTTTAATGAGAACGGGAACAACTTAAGGATAAAGTAATAGCGAGTTTTCTCATCGTGTGTAAAGAGAGTGGCTATATCATTTAATTTAGTAAGATGTGCCACAACAGTTTCAGATTCATACCCATAAAAAGGATCAGATTCAACCAAAGTAATTAACTCAGGATCGATAGAAAAATCATTTCAGTAATAAAGATAGGTGAAGTAGCAAAAGCAGGGTCATATTTCATTCTAGCATTCAAAGACTTTTCTTTAAACTTAGCTAATAATTTCTTAAGATCAGATCTATCATTGTAAACAAGAAAGTCTCTAGCAGTTTCTTCATTCATAACATAACCCTCTGGAACAACAGGCAATTCATATCTAGGGGGAGAATCTTCATCATCACTTTCATCAATATTATCAGTTTCAACAATTTCATTCTCTCTACCCCTAGCAAGTTGTTCATCAAGAAATTCACCTAGTGGCACAGTAGTATCAAGCATAGAAGTAGTTTCATCATAAGTATCATGCAAAGCAGAAGTGGCATCATCAATAACATGCGACCTATCAGAATCAATAGCATGTGTAGCTGTCGCAAGTTTACTCAAAACAAAAGGTGAATCAAGTGCAGAGCTAGATGGCAGTTCCTTACCTCCCCTCGTAGTTGAGGGAAAATCTTGGATCTTTGATCTTTCAAGTTCTTTATAATGATAAGCAGATATAAATCCCAAGTGACTCAAAGAACAGAGCTATGCGCCCCGGCAACGGCGCAAGAAAATAGTCTTGATAACCCACAAGTATAGGGGATCGCAACAGTTTTCGAGGATAGAGTATACAACCCAAATTTACTGATTCGACACAAGGGGAGCCAACGAATATTATCAAGTATTAGCAGCTGAGTTGTCAATTCAACCACACCTGGAAACTTAATATCTACAACAAGGTATTTAGTAGCAAAGTAATATGATAATAGTGGTAACGGTAGCGAAGTAATATTTTTGGGTTTTGTAGCCATTGTAAAAGTAGCAACGTAAAGTAAATAAGCGAAGAACAATATATGAAAAGCTCGTAGGCATTGGATCGGTGATGAAGAATTATGTCGGATGTGATCGATCATGCAACAGTTATAACATATGGTGACACAGAACTAGCTCCAGTTCATCAATATAATGTAGGCATGTATTCCAAATATATATATTCATACGTGCTTATGGGAAAGAACTTGCATGACATCTTTTGTCCTACCCTCCCGTGGCAGCGGGGTCCTATTGGAAACTAAGGGATATTAAGGCCTCTTTTTAATAGAGTACCGGACCAAAGCATTAACACATAGTGAATACATGAACTCCTCAAACTACGGTCATCACCGGCAATGGTCCCGATTATTGTCACTTCGGGGTTAACGGATCATAACACATAATAGGTGACTATAGACTTGCAAGATAGGATCAAGAACCCACATATATTCATGAAAACATAATAGGTTCAGATCTGAAATCATGGAACTCGGGCCCTAGTGACAAGCATTAAGCATAGCAAAGTCATAGCAACATTAATCTCAGAACATAGTGGATACTAGGGATCAAACCCTAACAAAACTAACTCGATTACTTGATAAATCTCATCCAACCCATCACCGTCCAGCAAGCCTATGATGGAATTACCCACGCATGGCGGTGAGCATCATGAAATTGGTGATGGAGGAAGGTTGATGATGACGATGGCGACGGATTCCCTCTCCAAAGCCCCAAACGGACTCCAGATCGGCCCTCCCATGAGAGTTTAGGGCTTGGCGGCGGCTCCGTATCGTAAAACGTGATGAATCCTTCTCTCTGATTTTTTTCTCTCCCAACACGAATATATGGAGCTGGAGTTGAGGCCGGTGGAGCGTCAAGGGGCCCACGAGGCAGGGGGACGCGCCCAGGGGGGTAGGCGCTCCCCCACCCTCGTGGACAGTGTGTGGGCCCCCTGACGTGGATTCTTCTTCCAGTATTTTTTATATATTCCAAAAATAATCTTCATTGATTTTCAGGTCATTCCGAGAACTTTTTTTCTGCACAAAAAAAAACACCATGGCAATTCTGCTGAAAACAGCGCCAGTCCGGGTTAGTTCCATTCAAATCATGCAAGTTAGAGTCCAAAGCAAGGGCAAAAGTGTTTGGAAAAGTAGATACGACGGAGACGTATCAATGCTCGGCTTACTCTGCCCTATGTTGTGGACCTTGCAGTTATCAAGTGCTTTTTGGGGGGGGGGGGGGGGGGTGGTGGGGGGGACTTGACTTACACTTAGATGTGGTAAGTGCCCAAGAAATAACCTGTCTGAATTTTGTTAGAAATTTTCAATTAGTAGAAATATAGCTTGCTTTGTAAAAATCATGGAATAATTGGCCAAGGCTCGGCTTTGTACTATGTGAAGTGTCATGGGTAGTAGAAGGGATCCATGTAGGTTCTCCACACCAAGTCACCAAACTTTGAGATAGACAAGACATGACAAGATAAAATCAAAAGAAAAAAACAAAATAAAGAAAAATAAAACAAAGAAAAAACAAGAAGTTAAAATTCCTCTATTGCAGTACACAACTAGGAGTAACTAGTTTAAAATTTGGTAACCAAGATGGTTACATTTTAAAAAACACGAATATGCAAAGTTTTGCGTATCTTTTCATTGATAGATAGGAGGTGTGATTGCGGAAAACATCGACATTGAAGGCTAGGGTTGCATGAACCACATTTCTATGATTTTGTGCCAAAAATCACTAATTCTGAGTCTATTTTTTTTTTGCAAAAACACTAGTTATCGGTTTTGGCCCATTTGATGACGATTATGACAGGTGAAGCCCACAAAAGCTGAAGTGGCATAACTATTCATGGGGACGGTGTTAGGCATTGTTAGAATTTTCTAGATTTACAAAGGGGCCCTGTAGTTTTATAGGGACACCCTTCAATCAAAGAGAAAAACGCAATCCACTCCATCCAAAGATTTGGGCTGCCCAAGCAGCCGAGTAGAGCAGCAGCACGCCGGCAATGGGTCTGATCGTCGGTCGCCGTGGCCCAAGGGCATCCTCAAGGCGGCTGTCACGGATGTCGAGCAAGAGCGGCAGAGGTTGTGCCTGAGGGACGACCCCTCACGGCGAGGCACACAACCCGATCTTGGCGCTCGGCATGGAGGTGGTGCCCTCTGCGAGGCCGGCCGCACGTCAAGGCGGTGTTGCAGGTCGCCATGGCCCGCCTTGAGGATGAGTTCTGCCAGCTGCTGATCCCGTTCCCGGGATGCATCGCTCGCCACCGAGTCTTGTACGCGTAACTCCTCCGCCGCCTCTCGCTCGTTGGTGGACCGACAGTGCCCTCCTCGGCGGTTGCTGTGCGCGAAGGGGCTGGGTCGGTGGCGTTGGATCCTGGATCCAGTCTATGACGACCGAGGGGTAGCACGGCGGCGGGACCTCAGGGATGTCCATGGTGGCCGCACCTGCAGAAGAAGAGAGGGGAGGGAAGAGGAGAGATGGGTGAAGAAAGAGTAGAGGTGGAGTCGGGTGGCACAGCGGCGCATGGTTGCCCTATCATCCCACCGCCCGGAACAGCAGCTCACTCGCCGACGTCGAAGTAAGAGCTGCCACGAGAGATGGCCGACGCGTTTTCGCCAGATCCAGTGTTCGGCAGAGGTGGTGGAGGACCTATGTGGCCGGATACAGCCCGGGGAAGGAGGCGTAGCGACGTAAGGCCTTGTACAGAGATGCTTACAAAAATAAATCGGAGTTTTGCGAAGCACCGATGCCTATTTTTATAGAAAAGATGCTTAGTTAAGCGTCTGTTTTGTATAAATGAGCACCGGTGCTTAAGAAACATTTTATTTTTTTAAGCCCTTCCTTAAACATCTCCCAGTGTACAAGGCCTAAATGCGTGGACAGGCCTGTCGATGATGGGGCCATTGTTGGGGCTGGCCTGCATGCATGCGGTGGGTTTGGGGCAAACCTGGCCAAACGGCTCGGCATAGGCGTGCCGGCATGAGAGCCCGCGTGCCCAGCCCATCACGGGCCGGCCCGGCACATGCCCAACTAGGGTCGTGCCTAGCTGGCTAGGTAGGCACGTGTGCCGGCCCGACACGGGACGCGTAACCGTCTGGCAGTCTCGGGACTAGCTGGTGTGGCGATCTAGGGTGTGTTTGGTTCGGGGACGAAGTGTAACGGAATGTCACGGTTCCATTCCATTAGAATGGGTCGGTTCCGTCATTGTGTTTGGTAGTGGCAATTTGAAGGAATGAAATGGTTACATTTTGATGTTTAGTTTGAGAGATAGGATGGGATGAGTTTATTTATCTCATCATGAATTGGAGTGGATTCCGGTCATTAAAAAGGCAGATAAATATTGAATTGTGCAGCAGTGTTAGCATCAAGATTCAAGAACACTCTGTCAAAAACAAATCGCAGCTGATCTGATTGGATTTCAGTCAAACAAAGGCCACCCAAATACCAAAGTCTGCATCTGATCTGTGTGCTACAAGCAAAAAATGCAGCTTGCTCGTCCAGCCTTGCTCCTCCAGTCCACAAGATCGATAGCAGCGACCCAGATGCAAAATTCTGGATCAACAGCAGCCACCCAAACGCAGCCTTGCTCCTTCAGTTCTTTTTCAATCATCTGGCCGACGGGGTGAATTGCACGTTGCTTTTGCACCGAGGCCGTCCAGCCGCTCGAGCTCGAGCTCGGCAGCCATGGTTGCGAGCTAGGCTGGCCTTCCAGTCGCACCACGCCACACACACACACACACATGCGCCTCCTCACGTACACACAGACGCACCTCACCCCGAACTCTTTCCGCCAGGTCCTTGGTCGAGGGGGAGATAGGAGGGGCAGGAGACGCCGGCGAGGCTGCACTTCCGATGAGGGGCAGCGGAGGAAGGGAAGGTGCTCCGGCCGATGGCCGCCGCCATGGCCAGCGAGGGAGAGAGGGCAGAGGTCGTGGGTGGCTGGGCCGCGGGCCGCGAGGTGGGTGAGAGATGAGGAGAAGAGACGCGAGCGAGGCGTTTCGCGTGATCCGGCCGATTTGAAGGAACGCCTAGGTTCAGCATAAACAGAGAATATGCCGTTCACTGGAACCGCTGAGTTCTTGTTCCTTCCACAATCCAAACACCGGAACGGGTCCTGGTGATGGAACCGACCCGTGCCGTTCCACTTGCTGACACAAACCAAACACACCCTAAAAAGCTGTTGTGGGAGGGACCGGGAGGAGTGGCCCATGAAAGATACGTGCGCACAAGAGCGACGTGCCTACTGGCACAAGCCACAAGGGAGACGTGCCTCGATGTGCCTCCTGCACGGGCACATGAGACTTTTTTTCCAACCAAGAGCGCACGATATGTCATCTTCCACTTGCTTCATCTGTTACTCTTTTTTCAGAAATGCCTTGATCTATTACTCGAGACGTCGTGGTGGACGGACCGCCGTGCTGGCTGATACGTCTTCAATGTATATATAATTTTTAATTGTTTCATACTATTATATTATCTGTTTTGAATGTTAATGGGCTTTATTTTACATTTCTATATTATTTTTCAGACTAACCTATTAACCTAAGGCTCAGTGCAAATTGCTGTTTTTTTTGCCTATTTTAGTGTTTTGCAGAAAAGGAATATCAAACGGAGTCCAAACGGAATTAAACCTTCGGGAGCGTGATTTTTGGAACAAACGTGATCCAGAGGACTTGGAGTGGATGTCAAGCAATGGACAAGGAGTCCACGAGGCAGGAGGGCGCGCCTACCCCCCTGTGCGCGCCCTTCCCCCTAGTGGGCCCCTCGTGGCTCAACCGACCTACTTCTTCCTCATATATATGTTCACATACCCAAAAAACATCCAGGAGCACCACGAAACCCTATTTCCACCGCCGCAACCTTCTGTACCCAAGAGATCCCATCTTGGGGCTTTTTCCGGAGCTCTGCCGGAGGGGTCATTGATCACGGAGGGCCTCTACATCAACTCCATGGCCCCTCCAATGATGTGTGAGTAGTTTACTTCAGACCTTCGGGGTCCATAGTTAGTAGCTAGATGGCTTCTTCTCTCTCTTTGAATCTCAATACAAAGTTCTCCTCGATCTTCTTGGAGATCTATTTGATGTAACTCTTTTTGCGGTGTGTTTGACGAGATCCGATGAATTGTGGGTTTATGATCAAGTCTATCTATGAACAATATTTGATTCTTCTCTGAAATCTTTTATGCATGATTGGTTATCTTTGCAAGTCTCTTCGAATTATCAGTTTGGTTTGGCCTACTAGATTGATCTTTCTTGCAATGGGAGAAGTGCTTATCTTTGGGTTCAATCTTGCGGTGCTCGATCCCAGTGACAGGAAGGGAAACGACACGTATTGCATTGTTGCCATCCAGGATAAAAATATGGGGTTTATATCATATTGCTTGAGTTTATCCCTCTACATCATGTCATCTTACCTAAGGCGTTACTCTGTTCTTATGAACTTAATACTCTAGATGCATGATGGATAGTACCTAAAAGGCTTTAAAGAAAAGCGCTTGTTGGGAGACAACCCAATATTTTTCCTTTCTATTATTGAATAAATAATTTATCTAGCCTCCGTTTAGATGTGGCTTTATGCTTTTAAGTAGTGTTTGTGGCAAGTAGAACCTTTGGGAAGACTTGGGGAAAGTCTTTGCGATCTTGCTGTAAGAAACACTAACTTTAGCGCTCACAAGATTTGCTGCAATTTTTTACTGGAGAGTGCTATTTAGTTAATTATTTTTGAAGATGATTAATAGATAAATTCCTCACATCCAGAAATTTATTTTAGAATTTTTGGGGTTCCAAAAGTATTCGAAACCTGCAGATTACTAAAGACTGTTCTGTTTTTGACAGATTCTGTTTTTCGTGTGTTGTTTGCTTATTTTGATGAATCTATGGCTAGTAATAGAGCTTATGAACGATAAAAAAGTTGGAATACAGTAGTTTTAACATCAATATAAATAAATAATGAGTTCATTAAAGTACCTTGATAACCCACAAGTATAGGGGATCGCAACAGTTTTCGAGGGTAGAGTATTCAACCCAAATTTATTGATTCGACACAAGGGTAGCCAAAGAATATTCTCAAGTATTAGCAGCTGAGTTGTCAATTCAACCACACCTGAAAATTTAGTATCTACAGCAAAGAGTTTAGAAGCAAAGTAATATGATAGTAGTGGCAACGGTAGCAAAAGGTAACGATAGCAAAAGTAATGTTTTTGGTATTTTGTAGTGATGATAGCAATAGCAACGGAAAAGTAAATAAGCGAAGAACAATATATGGAAAGCTCGTAGGCAATGGATCGGTGATGGAGAATTATGCCGGATGCGGTTCATCATGTAACAGTCATAACCTAGGGTGACACAGAACTAGCTCCAGTTTATCACTGTAATGTAGGCATGTATTCCGAATATAGTCATACGTGCTTATGGAAAAGAACTTGCATAACATCTTTTGTCCTACCTTCCCATGGCAGCGGGGTCCTAGCGGAAACTAAGGGATATTAAGGCCTCCTTTTAATAGAGTACCGGACCAAATCATTAACACATTGTGAATACATGAACTCCTCAAACTACGGTCGTCATCGGTAAGTATCCCGATTATTGTCACTTCGGGGTTAACGGATCATAACACATAATAGGTGACTATAGACTTGCAAGATAGGATCAAGAACTCTCATATATTGATGAAAAAATAATAGGTTCAGATCTGAAATCATGGCACCCGGGCCCTAGTGACAAGCATTAAGCATAGCAAAGTCATAGCAACATCAATCTCATAACATAGTGGATACTAGGGATCAAACCCTAACAAAACTAACTCGATTACATGATAGATCTCATCCAACCCATCACCGTGCAGCAAGCCTATGATGGAATTACTCACGCACGGCGGTGAGCATCATCAAAATTGGTGATGGAGGATGGTTGATGATGACAATGGCGACGGATTCCCCTCTCCGGAGCCCCGAGAGGTTTTAGGGCTTGGTGGCGGCTCCGTATTGTAAAACGCGATGAATCCTTCTCTCTGACTTTTTTCTCCCTGAAACAAAATATAAATAGTTGGAGTTGAGGTCGGAGGAGCTCCAGGGGGCCCACGAGGTAGGGGGCGCGCCCCCACCCTCGTGGACAGGTGGTGGGCCCCCTGGTCTTCATCTTTTGCAAGGATTTTTTATTATTTCCGAATAGATGTTCCTTGAAGTTTCAGGTCATTCCGAGAACTTTTGTTTCTGCACATAAATAACATCATAGCTATTCTGCTGAAAACAGCGTCCGTCCGGGTTAGTTCCATTCAAATCATGCAAGTTAGAGTTCAAAACAAGGGCAAAAGTGTTTGGAAAAGTAGATACGACGGGGACGTATCAACTCCCCCAAGCTTAAACCTTTGCTTGTCCTCAAGTAATTCTGTTGACAAACTGAAAGTGATAAAGAAAAACTTTTACAAACTCTGTTTGCTCTTGTTGTTGTAAATGTGTAAAGCCAACATTCAAGTTTTCAGCAAAGCTTTTGACTAACCACATTCACAATAATGCTTAGGTCTCAAGTTTACTCATATGAATGGCATAATCAACTAGCAAGCAATAATAATAAATCTCTGATGACAACACTTTCTCAAAACAATCATAATATGGTATAACAAGATGGTATCTCACTAGCCCTTTCTGAGACCGCAAAACATAAATGCAGAGCACCTTTAAAGATCAAGGACTGACTAGACATTGTAATTCATGGTAAAAGAGATCCAGTCAAGTCATACTCAATGTAAACTAACAGTAATGAATGCAAATGACAGCGGTGCTCTCCAACTGGTGCTTTTTAATAAGAAGATGATGACTCAACATGAAAGTAAATAGATAGGCCCTTTGCAGAGGGAAACATGGATTTGTAGAGGTGCCAGAGCTCGGTTTTGAAATAGAGGTGAATAATATTTTGAGCGGTATACATTCATTGTCAACATAACAACCAAGAGATGGAAATATCTTCCATGCTACACACATTGTAGGCGGTTCCCAAACAGAATGATAAAGTTTATACTCCCCCTCCACCAACAAGCATCAATCCATGGCTTGCTCAAAACAACGAGTGGCTCCAACTAACAAGAGTCCCAGGGGGAGTTTTGTTTGCAATTATTTTGATTTGATTTGCATAAAGCATGGGACTAGGCATCCCGGTGACCAGCCACTTTTTCGTGAGTGAGGAGCGGAGTCCACTCCTCTTGAGAATAACCCGCCTAACATGGAAGATACGGACAACCCTAGTTGATACATGAGCTATTCGAGCATACAAAACATGATATTTATTTGAAGGTTTAGAGTTTGGCACATACAAATTTACTTGGAACGACAGGTAGATACCGTATATAGGTAGGTATGGTGGACTCATATGGAATAACTTTGGGGTTTATGTAGTTGGATGCACAAGCAGTATTCCCGCTTAGTACAGGTGAAGGCTAGCAAAAGACTGGTAAGCGACCAGCTAGAGGGCGACAATAGTCATGAACACGCATTAAAATTAATCAACACCGAATGCAAGCATGAGTAGGATATAATCCACCATAAACATAAATATTGTGAAGGCTATGTTGATTTTGTTTTGACTACATGCGTGAACATGCGCCAAGTCAAGTCACTTAAATCATCCAGAGGAGGATACCACCCTATCATACCACATCACAACCATTTTAATAGCATGTTGGCACGCAAGGTAAAGCATTATAAGCTCCTAGCTAATCAAGCATGGCACAAGAAACTATGATCTCTAGTTGTCATTGCAAACATGTTTATTCATAATGGGCTGAATCTGGAACGATG
Source organism: Triticum monococcum (assembly GCA_034509565.1). Classification (NCBI taxonomy): domain Eukaryota; kingdom Viridiplantae; phylum Streptophyta; class Magnoliopsida; order Poales; family Poaceae; genus Triticum; species Triticum monococcum. The sequence continues at coordinate 578,393,528 of CM067845.1, forward strand.
AACTAATCACATTTAGAAAAACAAGAGAGGTCGAGTTCATACCAGCTTTTCTCATCTCAGTCAGTCCATCGTATATCGTCATAATTGCCTTTCACTTGCACGACTGAATAGTGTGAATAATAATAATAGTGCACTTGCATTGGAGTAAGCTGGGATCTGCAAGCATTCAATAAACAGGAGAAGATAAGGCAATATGGGCTCTTTTGTCAGATCAACAATAATGCATATAAGAGCTACTTCAGCAATTTAATTATGGTCCTCTCCTATCGACCCCCAAAGAAAAGAAAAGAAATAAAACTATTTACATGGGAAAGCTCCCAACAAGTAAAAGAAGAACAGGAAATATTTTTGGGTTTTCTTTTTAATTACTACTACAAGCATGAAAAGTAAACTAATTAAAAACTGTAACTATTTTTTTGTTTTTCTTAAGGTTTATTAAACATACAAGAAGAAAGCATAAAAAGGAAATAAACTTACATGGATGATACAATGAAAAAGTATGAGCACCGACATCTAGCAATGAGTGTGTGAACATGAATGTAATGTCGGTGGGAAATACGTACTCCCCCAAGCTTAGGCTTTTGGCCTAATTTGGTCTATGGCCACGGTTGGCCTGGCGGATATCCATAATAATAGTTGGGGTCATACCGAGAAGAAGAAGACTCTGACAACCACGGGTTGGCAATCATTTCCGGATCCCAATGGTAATTAGACTGTCGTGAAGGATCAACTTGTGGTTCCGGCTCTGGCTCTGTGGCTGATGTAGGGTTTCGATAGGCGTGAATAGCCTCTAACGGAACAAGGTACTGGCATGTAGATAAATCAAACAAGGAAGGAGCAGGCAGGGTAATAGTCTCAGGATGATGTTTATCAAAGAACAATTTGCATTTAAGCTCCCCTTCCCTATTCTTAACAATAAAATCATGTGCCACCATATTCTTATAATCTAAATAAACACGAGGCAGCAATTTTTCTTCCATCTCATAATGCCTAATATGTATGTTAAAATGTGCATCTAGGCATGAAACATAGATGCCTCCAAAATGAGCCCCTTTGTATTGTTCAGACTTAACCGTTTAGCAATAATACCGCCCATACTAACAGAGTTATCACTGAATAAACCATGGAACAAAATAATAATATCAGGAACACTAATGTTTCCATAGTTTCCGCGACCAATTAAGCAACGACTAGCAAATATTGCAAAGTAGCGTAAAACAGGAAAATGTATGCTACTGATTCGTGCATCAGAAACCTTCCTCGTTTCCCCTACAGTGATGGTATCATTAAACCCATCCACATCACCGCGATGTGGTTCCTCTGTCGTGCCCTCGAAAGGGACCAAACAAACCCGACAAAAATCATAAAGTGACATCTCCTTATGCTCATCATATAAATAAAACTCCACCGTAGGTGGTGAGCTCCTAGAATGGAAATGAAAGTTTTGCACAAAGATATTTGTGAGTAAGAGATACTGTTCACGTTGATCGTGGAGGAAGGCGGTGAGGCCTGCATTCTCAGCCAATTCATAAAAATCATCATAAATCCTAGCTGCTCTCAAGAAATCATCGGAAGTCCATTCACACGGCGGAACCTCCGCGGTGCGAGGCAGATTATACTTGGGCTTCTGTGTCTTTTCCTTCGAGCTTCGGCTCGATGAGCCCCTCAAAAAACTCTTCATTATTTTCTGAAAAATTCTGAAATTTTTAGTAACTTCAAAATAAAAGTGAACAAAGCTCAATAATATTGATAGCAACTACTCCTACAAGTGCCTAGAGCCTATATCATGCATCAAAACTACTTTTGACCATATAAATTTGACATGCAAGCTCAAGAACAGGGTCACCTAAGCAGCACGAATTTGCAATGGATAAAGCACTAGAACAAAAACTAATTGGACCAATGGAGGAGTCACATACCGAGGAACAATCTCCCCAAGCAGTTTTGTGAGAGGTGCTTTGAGCAAGGAGATCGAAAATGGCAGCAAAATGAGCTTGGACTCAGGTACGAACTGGATATTCGTGTTTGTGGGAGGAAGACGAAGTGTGTGGGTGCAGGAATAAGTGGAGGAGGGCCATCGTGGAAGAGTGGGTCAGAGGGCTTCCTTCACAATGCATACCTCTCTTTCTATTTTTAGTTTTTCTGGCGGACCGGTCGCGCAAGATCTTTGGTCTTCCCCCGGAACCGATGAAAAAGCGGTCACTTCTTATGGACTCGCTCAGAATGATTCTTTTATATCTAAGGAAAGGGGATGACATATCACCATTGATTGAATTCGTACGTCTATCGCTATCCCGGGCCGAGGAGAGGGGGTTTCGGAAGGCGTGCCCTTGTTGGTAAAGGAAGTAGGTTTTGCTTTTGAAGGTAGGTATTTCTGGAAGCAAGGAAAATAAAGAAGGAAGCAGGTACCGGTCTAGGGGTTGCCGAGGATACGGATAGTTGAAAAGATAGGATTGCAAAACTGGAAAAGACCCGGAAGCAAGGATAAGAAAACAAGGAAGTTGGTTCTCGGTTGGTTGGCAAGCAAAGGGGGAAAGCTGGTTAAAAAAAACTAGGGATAGCTAGCAGGTATTTTCTAAAGGTTCAAAAAGAAGGTATTCCAAAAGGGCTTTGGCTAAGGAGGCTCACCTTGCCTTCTTTCCTTGTCCTCCGTTCATATACTGGATACCTTTGCCTTTTCTGAGTGGAGGCAGTAGGCTATTCTCGTTCTTAGCTTTATACACCGAAACATGCCATTGCTTTGCCTTTGCTCGTCCCTTTGATTCAATCCTTCTTCTCCTCGAAAGCTACAACTAGAAAATATATTCTTCTTTGCCGGTGCGAACCCTTCTTTTGAATATCAACCATTGGCAAGACCAGCAAAATCCAAATACTAATCTGAGGAAAGCCCATCCCTACTTCCCTTTGCTGTTGTTCCTCGAATTCCTCTACTAGTCATTGGTTTCAAAGCAAAGGTATCCGGTATAGGGGGTCGTGGGCAGGTTAGTGTTTCATTTCGATAGGTGATAGTGGCATAACCAAACCATATGGTATAGGTCTTGGAAAGGAAAGTAAATCAAGTCCATCTTACAGGATTTCTTCACTTGCTTGGGCTTAAGCGGTACCAGTACCCGGAGAATAGTTCAATTCTCTTTCTCCACATGACACCCTTGTGTTGTCAAACTAATGAATCCCTCTCCGCCCCTCCTCCGACAAAGCAATAAGCACTAGGGTATCCACCCACCCGCCAGTTCGAATAGCCGGTTTCCTCCCCTTTCGCTCAAGCTAAAGGTTCTGGGCTACATCTTCCAGTTCTGTATTCCGACTCGTCTTCGGATAGTATTAGAAAATCCCTTTCATGCCTTGCCAATACAACTATTAATTTTCTTAGCCGAGAAGCCTTTGGAAGTATTGTTGTTGGATCGGATTGAGCCATTATAGGATCAGATAAAGATTCACTCTTTGCCAATGCCTGCTTCCTTGCTTTCCTACTTTCTTCATCGAAAGTGACTTTTTGCTCAGTATTGAGAACCACTTCTTCTCCTTTTCGAGGCATAGATCGCCCATCATCTGATTTGCTTCGTCAAAGCGGATAGCATTATGGAATTGATTATATTCGTAGAAAAAGCACCCCTATTTAATAAGTCCTCGGACATGATCTCATCTAGTACTTCTCTTAGCCTATTTGCCAAGACTTTGGAGCATAGCTTGTAAATGCCATTGCACAAAGATATCGGCCTATACTATGATATTTCTTGGGGGTTCTACTGTCAGCAAGTGCACTATTATTTACTTCATCGTGTTCTTAAAGAATTGTTGGTAGCAAAGAACAGCACCTGATAGAAAGGATGCTAACCAAGCCTCTTCTGTTTAAGCAAGGCTAAGCCAGAATAAGGGGTACAGTAGGCTGGTGACCCTGACGATAGCACTAAGACTGCCTCGGGAATCTCCTCAATCATTAAAGAGTGCCTCGGGAATTGAATAAAAGCACTGATATCCATATAATCCTAAAATTATGCTCTTTTATCTTGAAGAGAAGACACTTGAACTTCGTCATGTGCTATTGATCCTTTTGAACCTAAATTCACATTGGCATTCTAATCTTTGATTATTTCTTAATAAATTCGACCCAGAAGGCTTTTTAGCTGAACATAAGGAGTGGTGTGCGGACCCACAGGCAGTTACCAATATATCATTAGATTAGTTAATTCCCACGCGCCAAATAGGCGTCACCACACTGCCTCCCAAAGGCTTCTTTTAGGCTTCCCTGCCACATCACACGCTTGCTTGCTTTTGCTAATCCGATCCAGAAAAAACGAACATTCTCCCACGTGCTTCGGGCCTTGCAATAGCAGTAGATGCTACAGACGTGGTGTCATTATCAGCAATTCCTCAATCGATCAGAAGAAAGGGATTATAACCTGCCCCTCATTGTCCTTCAGTCATGGTGCAATGAATATCGTAGATAGAGTGATTTCGATCTCATATAGCTAGCTTTCCTTTCAAAGTGAAACGATTTTCCTTTTATGTTGAGATATTTGAATTGGATTTTATTTCACCACTACTATTGTAATGCACAGAAAACACTGATGTTTCCGCTCGCTTTCAACCACTGCCACTTTACCTGAGCACTTTGACGCAGTCGGTCAAGTATTGAGTTTCTTCTAGTATATCAAGGACTTATGAGAACTGAAAAGAAAAAAAATGAAAAAGGAATTCTCAGAGTTCATTGAACTAAGGGAGGGCCATTCATGGGGGGTTCGTGGAAGAGTTGGGTTCGATTCCCTTTATACGCGATGTGGCAAAAAAGGCTGATTCAACAAAATATGCCATGCCAGCATTAAGATTTAAAACGTGTCGTCTACTTCCAGGAAATGTTCAGAACAGAGAACTTTCTCTAATCCAACGCCGTATTCTCCGAAGATTGAGGAACAAGAGGAGATCCATTAAAAGAAATCTTTCTCGGAGAGAAAATCTAAACAGTAACATCAAATCCAAAACTAAACGAAAGTTGTCTCTTTATTATGGGGATTTACCCATAAGGGAGATGCACAGAGGAAGAAAACAAACTTCAAATATCCTTTTTTACTCAATCAAGAAACAAGATCGAACGTAGTTCCGGTTCGTCTCCATTTTAGTGACACTCTTCCTCAAGCAAGGCAGTCGATAAGTCATCGAAGGGTTTGTTTGAATAATGGACTGGTAATCATTACTCATTTGAAAGTTTCCCACGGTGATCTTATATCTTTTAAAGAAAATGATGCGAGAACCCGCGGTTTTGAAATAAGGAGATCTTTCTATATCGACATATCAGTTGGAAAAATCATTGGCAAATTCCTATCGGCCATATCAGTTGGAAAAAGAAGAGGCAAATTCCTACTGGCCAGAATCTGGAGAAGAATAAAAAAAGAATGGCTCCGCTTACTCACAACTCAGAGGGGATGCCGCTTACTACTCAAATCCAAGGAATTGCAAAAGTTGCGTTCTTATATGCAAGAAGAAGACTTTGAAAGAACAAAAAAGTTTGGATCCGCAAAAGTATGCTTAGGCAGTTCCTTTGCTGAGCACAACAGAATGAAGAGGAATTTGTTTAATTTCAAATACTTCTTATTGAAAAGAGGGAATTAGAAAAACCAAAATCTTCCTACTCGAACAATAAGTCCTTTTGTAGAAAAGTCTTCTTTATATAGTAATTCGACCTATTGCTTTGGATCCCCGTTTACTAGGAAGATAAGAATCAAAAGGATCGAACTACCTACTCATTATTCGGAGGTGAATCATAGAACACTAAAAGCTGTGGTATTTTATGGACCTAACATAGGTCACATCCCTCATGACATAAGATTGAAAGATCCAAACCTTCCTCTTCGGAGCGGAAACGGGTGTGGCCAAAACATATAGAAAAGATCGGCCTAGTCGCTCATAGGGACATATCTATCCGGATAGAGGATAGTCTAGATCAATTTTGAGAAAAATCTCTCTCTATATAGATAGGTATCTCTATGGATAGAGATAAAGATAGGGATCCCTATAAATCGAAATATATCGAAGAAGTGCACTTTTGACTACTACTACTACTACTATTTCTTAGACTTTTTCAAGGAAACATCATTTTTTTCGATTTTGACTGAATTGGTCGGAGTGTAGACGAGCAAGCAGAGCCCAGGAAAGAGGTCAGATCGTCATAAAGCAGTCAACTATAAGTATAAGACTACTGGCCTGAGAGAAGGCAGTCTCTCTCGGGAAACATGGCCCAATTTCTCTTCTTTCTTTTCACACGGGCAACAATTGGGAATAAAACAGACCATGAACATGAGTTTAAAATGTAAAAAAGGGAAGAGTGCATTCTCCACTTTCTTATCTAGAAAATGCGTAATATAGTGATGCCATGTGTCTGTTTCTCTGAAAAGGTGGGTCGGCCCTTAGGGCAAACAGTAGTGCCAGGTTCCATTGTGGAACGGCCGTTTGCCGGTGACCTTTGTCCGCTGTAGTACGAGTGACTGGCGCATCGCATCCAATCTCTCATGTCAATGAGTCAGTTAGAAAATAGCTCCAAATGAATCAGTGATTTCCCCTTTATTTCCTTCGGAACCAAAGGGAACAAGACGAGATTCCATGTTCACTTATCGATTCCAAAATGAATCGAATTCGTGAACTTTATAACGATATTACTCCTCTTCCTGACGGCTCCCTTGTGCCTAGTGATTTCTCGTGCTCGATTCATCCCATTCTAGTATATCTACTCGGCTATCCTTAGAAAAGTCAAAAGATAAGCAGCTCAACCTGTGGAAATCCTACTACCATCGGCTGTCACATTCGTTCCCACTTACCGCAGGGATGGATCAAGTAACTGGTGATTCTTTTCAAGGTCAGATGCTTTTTGGGCTTATTTTCTAAAAAATCTTCATTTTGATCGAAAAAACCCGGGGGTAGGTGAATGCGCGGGTACTCTTGATCTGGCTGCTCCATGTAAATTTCCTCATCCAACTCCCCATTAAGAAAAGCCGTCTGCCCATCTGATGAACGAGAAGACCGTGCGAGGCAGCCCGTGATAGTAGTACTAGAATGGTGGTAAATCTAGCCACAGGTGAGTAAGTATCAAAGATATGCCTACTTTTGCTGCTATGCGGATGGAGGACTTTTGGGCCTGGCATTACGAGAAATCGAGACAGTTCTCTGTCCGTTCTGCTTACCGGATGTTGATAAAAACGAAGCAGCGACAGGGTACCTGTGGATCCACTATGCAATAGACCACTCAGGTAGTGTTTCCATAGGCGACGCGCAGAGCCCGCACTGTTAGATGGGAGAGCGCCAACGGCCTTTGGACGATGTCAGGAACAGGGGACCTTGAAGGATCAGGAACAGAAACATTTGTGCCACCGTCAGACTCATCACCGTCGGAGCCAGCGTTGTCAGGCACCTGAATAGCATGGGATCAGTCCATCATCGCCCGCAGCTTCACTTCATTTCAGTTCAACTCAGCATACTAGGGAGACCAGGGGGAATGTGAGAGTACTGACATATGACCCAATCGCGACAAAGCCTTGTGCTGCAACAACTGTGGCTAGGGATAAGAGTTCCTCGGCTGTAACTTCCAATAACTAAGCTCGCGTAAAAGTATTAGTTAGCGGGTCTTGGTTGAATAGTGGATCTTGTTGATAAACTCATAGATAGAGATTGATTTGTTTGCTCTCCTCTTAGTGGTTTATTACTCGGTCTCCTCATCTGAATAGATGGTCGCACGCTTCAACTAGAATCCAAACCATAGTAGAACGGGGGCTCAAAACGAAACTTCAGAGCTGGAATATATAATCTCCAGTAGTACACTTAGCCCTTCGGCCTTATTTCAACTTGAACATGAATTTGCAGCACATTTTGGCGTTATTATATTAACATAAGCATTGAACACTGACGGCTAGCCCATACATGCAAACACAAGAAATCAAACCAAACAAAGACACTTAGCATAGGAGTAGATCGAAATCAAACTAAGACAAAGAACACCTGACATGAAAAAAATGTCTCCAGACACTTATTTAATTTAAACCAACCTTAGAAAACTAAAAACAGTCTACGGACTCTTCTATTCTAGCGAGATGCTAGACGAATAAAGAGCACTTGCTGCTCCACCCGCAGCGCTTCCCGCCTCTCCTCCAAACCTCTATGCGCTCTCTGGTAGCGCGAATGCGTGCTTCTTTCTTTGCAGGATCCATTTGAAGGAAATATGCCCTAGAGGCAATAATAAAGTTATTATTTATTTCCTTATATCATGATAAATGTTTATTATTCATGCTAGAATTGTATTAACCGGAAACATAATACATGTGTGAATACATAGACAAACAGAGTGTCACTAGTATGCCTCTACTAGACTAGCTCGTTAATCAAAGATGGTTAAGTTTCCTAACCATGAACAAAGAGTTGTTATTTGATTAACGAGGTCACATCATTAGTTGAATGATCTGATTGACATGACCCATTCCATTAGCTTAGCACCTGATCGTTTAGTATGTTGCTATTGCTTTCTTCATGACTTATACATGTTCCTATGACTATGAGATTATGCAACTCCCGTTTGTCGGAGGAACACTTTGTGTGCTACCAAACGTCACAACATAACTGGGTGATTATAAAGGAGCTCTACAGGTGTCTCCAATGGTAGATGTTGGGTTGGCGTATTTCGAGAATAGGATTTGTCACTCCGATTGTCGGAGAGGTATCTCTGGGCCATCTCGGTAATGCACATCACTTAAGCCTTGCAAGCATTGCAACTAACAAGTTAGTTGCAGGATGATGTATTACAGAACGAGTAAAGAGACTTGCCGGTACCGAGATTGAACTAGGTATTGGATACCGACGATCGAATCTCGGGCAAGTAACATACCGATGACAAAGGGAACAACGTATGTTGTTATGCGGTCTGACCGATAAAGATCTTCGTAGAATATGTAGGAGCCAATATGGGCATCTAGGTCCCGCTATTGGTTATTGACCGGAGAAGTGTCTCGGTCATGTCTACATTGTTCTCGAACCATAGGGTACGCACGCTTAACGTTACGATGATAGTTATTATGAGTTTATGCATTTTGATGTACCGAAGGTTGTTCGGAGTCCCGGATGTGATCACGGACATGACGAGGAGTCTCGAAATGGTCGAGACATAAAGATTGATATATTGGAAGCCTATATTTGGATATCGGAAGTGTTCCGGGTGAAATCGGGATTTTACCGGATTACCGGGAGGTTACCAGAACCCCCCGGGAGCCATATGGGCCTTCATGGGCCTTAGTGGAAAGGAGAAAAGGGGCAGCCCATAGGTGGGCGCCCCCCCTTCCCTTAGTCCTATTAGGATTAGGAGAAGGGGCCGCCCCCCCTCTCTCTCTTTCCCCCTTTGGGAAACCTAGTCCAACTAGGATTGGGGGGGGGGGAGTCCTACTCCCGGTGGGAGTAGGACTCCTCCTGCGCCCTCTCCCTGGCTGGCGCACCCCTCCCCCTTGGCTCCTTTATATACAGGGGCAGGGGGCACCTCTAGACACACAAGTTGATCATTGAGATCGTTCCTTAGCCGTGTGCGGTGCCCCCTAACATCAAGATCATCACCACGCCGTCGTGCTGACGGAACTCCTCCCCGAAGCTTTGCTGGATTGGAGCCCGGGGATCGTCATCGAGCTGAACGTGTGCCAAGAACTCGGAGGTGGTGGAGTAACGGTGCTTGGATCGGTCGGATCGGAAAGAAGACGTACGACTACTTCCTCTACGTTGTGTCAACGCTTCCGTTGCGATCTACAAGGGTACGTAGATCAGACTCTCCCCCTCGTTGCTATGCATCACCATGATCTTGCGTGTGCGTAGGAATTTTTTTGAAATTACTAGGTTCCCCAACAGTGGCATCCGAGCCTAGGTTTTATGGTTTGATGTTATTTGCACGAGTAGAACACAAGTGAGTTGTGGGCGATACAAGTCATACTGCCTACCAGCATGTCATACTTTGGTTCAGCGGTATTGTTGGACGAGACGACCCGGACCAACATTACGCGTACGCTTACGCGAGACTGGTTCCCTCGACTTGCGGGCGACTGTCTCTTCAAATTTAGTTGAACCGAGTGTGGCTACGCCCGGTCCTTGAAAAGGTTAAAACGGAGTCTATTTGACAAACTATCGTTGTGGTTTTGATGCGTAGGTGAGATTGGTTCTTGCTTAAGCCCGTAGCAGCCACGTAAAACTTGCAACAACAAAGTAGAGGACGTTTAACTTGTTTTTGCAGGGCATGTTGTGATGTGATATGGTCAAGGCATGATGCTAAATTTTATTGTATGAGATGATCATGTTTTGTAACCGAGTTATCGGCAACTGGCAGGAGCCATATGGTTGTCGCTTTATTGTATGCAATGCAATCGCGATGTAATGCTTTACTTCATTACTAAGCGGTAGTGATAGTCGTGGAAGCATAAGATTAGCAAGACGACAACGATGCCACGATGGAGATCAAGGTGTCACGCCGGTGACGATGGTGATCATGACGGTGCTTCGGAGATGGAGATCACAAGCACAAGATGATGATGGCCATATCATATCACTTATATTGATTGCATGTGATGTTTATCCTTTTATGCATCTTATCTTGCTTTGATTGACGGTAGCATTATAAGATGATCTCTCACTAAATTATCAAGAAGTGTTCTCCCTGAGTATGCACCGTTGCCAAAGTTCGTCGTGCCCAGACAACACGTGATGATCAGGTGTGATAAGCTCTACGTCCATCTACAATGGGTGCAAGCCAGTTTTGCACACGCAGAATACTCAGGTTAAACTTGACGAGCCTAGCATATGCAGATATGGCCTCGGAACACAGAGAACGAAAGGTCGAGCGTGAATCATATAGTAGATATGATCAACATAACAATGTTCACCATTGAAAACTACTCCATCTCACGTGATGATCGGTTATGGTTTAGTTCATTTGGATCACGTAATCACTTAGAGGATTAGACGGATGTCTATCTAAGTGGGAGTTCTTAAGTAATTTGATTAACTGAACTTAAACTTATCATGAACTTAGTACCTGATAGTATCTTGCTTGTTTATGTTGATTGTAGATAGATGGCTCGTGCTGTTGTTCCATTGAATTTTAATGTGTTCCTTGAGAAAGCAACGTTGAAAGATGATGGTAGCAATTACACGGACTGGGTCCGTAACTTGAGGATTATCCTCATTGCTGCTCAGAAGAATTATGTCCTGGAAGCACCGCTGGGTGCCAGGCCTGCTGCTGGAGCAACACCAGATGTTATGAACGTCTGGCAGAGCAAAGCCGATGACTACTCGATAGTTCAGTGTGCCATGCTTTACGGCTTAGAATCGGGACATCAACGACGTTTTGAACGTCATGGAGCATATGAGATGTTCCAGGAGTTGAAGTTAATATTTTAAGCAAATGCCCGGATTGAGAGATATGAAGTCTCCAATAAGTTCTATAGCTGCAAGATGGAGGAGAACAGTTCTGTCAGTGAGCATATACTCAAAATGTCTGGGTATAATAATCACTTGATTCAGATGGGAGTTAATCTTCCAGATGATTGCGTCATTGACAGAATTCTCCAATCACTGCCACCAAGCTACAAGAGCTTCGTGATGAACTATAATATGCAAGGGATGAACAAGACTATTCCTGAGCTCTTCGCAATGCTGAAAGCTGCGGAGGTAAAAATCAAAAAGGAGCATCAAGTGTTGATGGTTAACAAGACCACTAGTTTCAAGAAAAAGGGCAAAGGGAAGAAGAAGGGGAACTTCAAGAAGAACGGCAAGCAAGTTGCTGCTCAGGAGAAGAAGCCCAAGTCTGGACCTAAGCCTGAAACTGAGTGCTTCTACTACAAGCAGACTGGTCACTGGAAGCGGAACTGCCCCAAGTATTTGGCGGATAAGAAGGATGGCAAGGTGAACAAAGGTATATGTGATACACATGTTATTGATGTGTACCTTACTAGAGCTCGCAGTAGCACCTGGGTATTTGATACTGGTTCTGTTGCTAATATTTGCAACTCGAAACAGGGACTACTGATTAAGCGAACACTAGCAAAGGACAAGGTGACGATGCGCGTGGGAAACGGTTCCAAAGTTGATGTGATCGCGGTCGGCACGCTACCTCTACATCTACCTTCGGGATTAATATTAGACCTAAATAATTGTTATTTGGTGCCAGCATTAAGCATGAACATTATATCTGGATCTTGTTTGATGCGAGACGGTTATTCATTTAAATCAGAGAATAATGGTTGTTCTATTTATATGAGTAATATCTTTTATGGTCATGCACCTTTTAAGAGTGTTCTATTTTTGATGAATCTCGATAGTAGTAATACACATATTCATAATGTTGAAGCCAAAAGATGCAGAGTTGATAATGATAGTGCAACTTATTTTTGGCACTGCCGTTTAGGTCATATCGGTGTAAAGCGCATGAAGAAACTCCATACTGATGGGCTTTTGGAACCACTTGATTATGAATCACTTGCTACTTGCGAACCGTGCCTCATAGGCAAGATGACTAAAACACCGTTCTCCGGTACTATGGAGAGAGCAACAGATTTGTTGGAAATCATACATACCGATGTATGTGGTCCGATGAATATTGAGGCTCGTGGCGGATATCGTTATTTTCTCACTTTCACAGATGATTTAAGCAGATATGGATATATCTACTTAATGAAACATAAGTCTGAAACATTTGAAAAGTTCAAAGAATTTCAGAGTGAAGTTGAAAATCATCGTAACAAGAAAATAAAGTTTCTACGATCTGATCGTGGAGGAGAATATTTGAGTTACGAGTTTGGTGTACATTTGAAAAATTGTGGAATAGTTTCGCAACTCACGCCACCCGGAACACCACAGCGTAATGGTGTGTCCGAACATCGTAATCGTACTTTACTAGATATGGTGCGATCTATGATGTCTCTTACTGATTTACAACTATCCTTTTGGGGTTATGCTTTAGAGACGGCCGCATTCACGTTAAATAGGACACCATCAAAATCCGTTGAGACGATGCCTTATGAACTATGGTTTGGCAAGAAACCAAAGTTGTCGTTTCTTAAAGTTTGGGGCTGTGATGCTTATGTGAAAAAGCTTCAACCTGATAAGCTCGAACCCAAAGCGGAGAAATGTGTCTTCATAGGATACCCAAAGGAGACTGTTGGGTACACATTCTATCACAGATCCGAAGGCAAGACATTCGTTGCTAAGAATGGGTCATTTCTAGAGAAGGAGTTTCTCTCGAAAGAAGTGAGTGGGAGGAAAGTAGAACTTGACGAGGTAACTGTACCTGCTCCCTTATTGGAAAATAGTACATCACAGAAAACTGTTTCTGCGACACCTATACCAATTAGTGAGGAAGCAAATGATGATGATCATGAAACTTCAGGACAAGATACTACTGAACCTCGTAGATCAACCAGAGTGAGATCCGCACCAGAGTGGTATGGTAATCCAATTCTGGAAGTCATGCTACTAGATCATGATGAACCTACGAACTATGAAGAAGCGATGGTGAGCCCAGATTCCGCAAAGTGGCTTGAAGCCACGAAATCTGAGATGGGATCCATGTATGAGAACAAAGTATGGACTTTGGTTGACTTGCCCGATGATCGGCAAGCAATTGAGAATAAATGGATCTTCAAGAAAAAGACTGACACTGACGGTAATATTACTGTCTATAAAGCTCGACTTGTCGCAAAAGGTTTTTGACAAGTTCAAGGGGTTGACTACGATGAGACCTTCTCACCCGCAGCGATGCTTAAGTCTGTCAGAATCATGTTAGCAATTGCCGCATTTTATGATTATGAAATTTGGTAGATGGATGTCAAAACTGCATTCCTGAATGGTTTTCTGGAGGAAGAGTTGTATATGATGCAACCAGAAGGTTTTGTCGATCCAAAGGGAGCTAACAAAGTGTGCAAGCTCCAGCGATCCATTTATGGACTGGTGCAAGCCTCTCGGAGTTGGAATAAACGCTTTGATAGTGTGATCAAAGAATTTGGTTTTATATAGACTTTTGGAGAAGCCTGTATTTACAAGAAAGTGAGTGGGAGCTCTGTAGCATTTCTAATATTATATGTGGATGACATATTGCTGATTGGAAATGATATAGAATTTCTGGATAGCATAAAGGGATACTTGAATAAAAGTTTTTCGATGAAAGACCTCGGGGAAGCTGCTTACATATTAGGCATAAAGATCTATAGAGATAGATCAAGATGCTTAATTGGACTTTCACAAAGCACATACCTTGACAAGATTTTGAAGAAGTTCAAAATGGATCAAGCAAAGAAAGGGTTCTTGCCTGTGTTACAAGGTGTGAAGTTGAGTCAGACTCAATGCCCGACCACTGCAGAAGATAGAGAGAAAATGAAAGATGTTCCCTATGCTTCAGCCATAGGCTCTATCATGTATGCAATGCTGTGTACCAGACCTGATGTGTGCCTTGCTATAAGTTTAGCAGGGAGGTACCAAAGTAATCCAGGAGTGGATCACTAGACAGCGGTCAAGAACATCCTGAAATAGCTGAAAAGGACTAAGGATATGTTTCTCGTGTATGGAGGTGACAAAGAGCTCACCGTAAGAGGTTACGTTGATGCAAGCTTTGACACTGATCCGGACGATTCTAAATCGCAAACCGGATACGTGTTTACTTTAAACGGCGGAGCTGTCAGTTGGTGGAGTTCTAAACAAAGCGTCGTAGCAGGATCTACATGTGAAGCGGAGTACATAGCTGCTTCGGAAGCAGCAAACGAAGGATTCTGGATGAAGGAGTTCATATCCGATCTAGGTGTCATACCTAGTGCATCGGGTCCAATGAAAATCTTTTGTGACAATACTGGTGCAATTGCTTTGGCAAAGGAATCCAGATTTCACAAGAGGACCAAACACATCAAGAGACGCTTCAATTCCATCCGGGATCTAGTCCAGGTGGGAGACATAGAGATTTGCAACATACATACGGATCTGAATGTTGCAGACCCGTTGACTAAGCCTTTTCCACGAGCAAAACATGATTAGCACCAAGGCTCCATGGGTGTTAGAATCATTACTGTGTAATCTAGATTATTGACTCTAGTGCAAGTGGGAGACTGAAGGAAATATGCCCTAGAGGCAATAATAAAGCTATTATTTATTTCCTTATATCATGATAAATGTTTATTATTCATGCTAGAATTGTATTAACCGGAAACATAATACATGTGTGAATACATAGACAAACAGAGTGTCACTAGTATGCCTCTACTAGACTAGCTCGTTAATCAAAGATAGTTAAGTTTCCTAACCATGAACAAAGAGTTGTTATTTGATTAATGAGGTCACATAATTAGTTGAATGATCTGATTGACATGACCCATTCCATTAGCTTAGCACCTGATCGTTTAGTATGTTGCTATTGCTTTCTTCATGACTTATACATGTTCCTATGACTATGAGATTATGCAACTCCCGTTTATCGGAGGAACACTTTGTGTGCTACCAAACGTCACAACATAACTGGGTGATTATAAAGGAGCTCTACAGGTGTCTCCAATGGTAGATGTTGGGTTGGCGTATTTCGAGAATAGGATTTGTCACTCCGATTGTCGGAGAGGTATCTCTGGGCCCTCTCGGTAATGCACATCACTTAAGCCTTGCAAGCATTGCAACTAACAAGTTAGTTGCGGGATGATGTATTACGGAACGAGTAAAGAGACTTGCCGGTACCGAGATTGAACTAGGTATTGGATACCAACGATCGAATCTCGGGCAAGTAACATACCGATGACAAAGGGAACAACGTATGTTGTTATGCGGTCTGACCGATAAAGATCTTCGTAGAATATGTAGGAGCCAATATGGGCATCCAGGTCCCGCTATTGGTTATTGACCGGAGAAGTGTCTCGGTCATGTCTACATTGTTCTCGAACCGTAGGGTCCGCACGCTTAATGTTACAATGACAGTTATTATGAGTTTATGCATTTTGATGTACCGAAGGTTGTTCGGAGTCTCGGATGTGATCACGGACATGACGAGGAGTCTCGAAATGGTCGAGACATAAAGATTGATATATTGGAAGCCTATATTTGGATATCGGAAGTGTTCCGGGTAAAATCGGGATTTTACTGGATTACCGGGAGGTTACCGGAACCCCCCGGGAGCCATATGGGCCTTCATGGGCCTTAGTGGAAAGGAGAAAAGGGGAAGCCCATAGGTGGCCGCGCGCCCCCTTTCCCTTAGTCCTATTAGGACTAGGAGAATGGGCTGCCCCCCCTCTCTCTCTTTCCCCCTTTGGGAAACCTAGTCCAACTAGGATTGGGGGGGGGGGAGTCCTACTCCCGGTGGGAGTAGGACTCCTCCTGCGCCCTCTCCCTGGCCAGCGCACCCCTCCCCCTTGGCTCCTTTATATACAGGGGCAGGGGGTGTTGGGGAACGCAGGAATTTCAAAAATTTTCCTACGCACACGCAAGATCATGGTGATGCATAGCAACGAGGGGGAGAGTCTTATCTACATACCCTTGTAGATCGCAACGGAAGCGTTGACACAACGTAGAGGAAGTAGTTGTACGTCTTCTTCCCGGTCCGACCGATCCAAGCACCGTTACTCCGGCACCTCCGAGTTCTTAGCACACGTTCAGCTCAATGACGATCCTCGGGCTCCGATCCAGCAAAGCGTCAAGGAAGAGTTCCGTCAGCACGACGGCGTGGTGACGATCTTGATGTACTACCGACGTAGGGCTTCGCCTAAGCACTACAACGATATGATCAAGGTGGAATTTGGTGGCAGGGGGCACCGCACACGGCTAAGGAACGATCTCAATGATCAACTTGTGTGTCTAGAGGTGCCCCCTGCCCCCGTATATAAAGGTTGCCAGGGGGAGGGCTGGCCGGCCAAGGAGAGGAGGGTGCAGGAGGAGTCCTACTCCTACCGGGAGTAGGACTCCCCCCAATCCTATTCCTAATAGGACTCCTCGAGAGAGAGAGGGAGAAGGGGGCCGGCCACCTCTCCTAGTCCTAATAGGACTAGGGGAGGGGGGGAGGCGCGCAGCCCACCTTGGGCTGCCCCTTTCACCTTTCCACTAAGGCCCAATAAGGCCCATTTGGTTCCCGGGGGGTTCCGGTAAGCTCCCGGTACTCCGGTAAAATTCCTGATTTCACCCGGAACACTTCCGATGTCTAAACATAGGCTTCCAATATATCAATCTTTATGTCTTGACCATTTCGAGACTCCTCGTCATGTCCATGATCACATCCGGGACTCCGAACAACCTTCGTACATCAAAATGCATAAACGCATAATAACTGTCATCGTAACGTTAAGCGTGCGGACCCTACGGTTCGAGAACAATGTAGACATGACCGAGACACGTCTCCGGTCAATAACCAATAGCAGGACCTGGATGCCCATATTGGCTCCTACATATTCTACGAAGATCTTTATCGGTCAGACCGCATAACAACATACGTTGTTCCCTTTGTCATCGGTATGTTACTTGCCCGAGATTCGATCGTCGGTATCCAATACCTAGTTCAATCTCGTTACCGGCAAGTCTCTTTACTCGTTCTGTAATACATCATCTGACAACTAACATCTTAGTTATAATGCTTGCAAGGCTTATGTGATGTGTATTACCGAGAGGGCCCAGAGGTACCTCTCCGACAATCGGAGTGACAAATCCTATTCTCGAAATACGCCAACCCAACATCTACCATTGGAAACACCTGTAGTACTCCTTTATAATCACCCAGTTACGTTGTGACGTTTGCTAGCACCCAAAGTGTTCCTCTGGCAAACGGGAGTTGCATAATCTCATAGTCATAGGAACATGTATAAGTCATGAAGAAAGCAATAGCAACATACTAAACGATCGGGTGCTAAGCTAATGGAATGGGTCATGTCAATCAGATCATTCAACTAATGATGTGACCTCGTTAATCAAATAACAATTCTTTGTTCATGGTTAGGAAACATAACCATCTTTGATTAACGAGCTAGTCAAGTAGAGGCATACTAGTTGCACTCTGTTTGTCTATGTATTCACACATGTATTATGTTTCCGGTTAATACAATTCTAGCATGAATAATAAACATTTATCATGATATAAGGAAATAAATAATAACTTTATTATTGCCTCTAGGGCATATTTCCTTCAGTCTCCCACTTGCACTAGAGTCAATAATCTAGATTACACAGTAATGATTCTAACACCCATGGAGCCTTGGTGCTGATCATGTTTTGCTCGTGGAAGAGGCTTAGTCAACGGGTCTGCAACATTCAGATCCGTATGTATCTTGCAAATCTCTATGTCTCCCACCTGGACTAGATCCCGGATGGAGTTGAAGCGTCTGTTGATGTGTTTGGTCCTTTTGTGAAATCTGGATTCCTTTGCCAAGGCAATTGCACCAGTTTTGTCACAAAAGATTTTCATTGGACCCGATGCACTAGGTATGACACCTAGATCGGATATGAACTCCTTCATCCAGACTCCTTCGTTCGCTGCTTCCGAAGCAGCTATGTACTCCGCTTCACATGTAGATCCCGCTACGATGCTTTGTTTAGAACTGCACCAACTGACAGCTCCACCGTTTAAAGTAAACACATATCCGGTTTGCGATTTAGAATCGTCCGGATCAGTGTCAAAGCTTGCATCAACGTAACCTCTTACGGTGAGCTCTTTGTCACCTCCATATACGAGAAACATATCCTTAGTCCTTTTCACGTATTTCAGGATGTTTTTGACCGCTGTCCAGTGATCCACTCCTGGATTACTTTGGTACATCCCTGCTAAACTTATAGCAAGGCACACATCAGGTCTGGTACACAGCATTGCATACATGATAGAGCCTATGGCTGAAGCATAGTGAACATCTTTCATTTTCTCTCTATCTTCTGCAGTGGTCGGGCATTGAGTCTGACTCAACTTCACACCTTGTAACACAGGCAAGAACCCTTTCTTTGCTTGATCCATTTTGAACTTTTTCAACATCTTGTCAAGGTATGTGCTTTGTGAAAGTCCAATTAAGCGTCTTGATCTATCTCTATAGATCTTAATGCCCAATATGTAAGCAGCTTCACCGAGGTCTTTCATTGAAAAACTCTTATTCAAGTATCCCTTTATGCTATCCAGAAATTCTATATCATTTCCAATCAGCAATATGTCATCCACATATAATATCAGAAATGCTGCAAAGCTCCCACTCACTTTCTTGTAAATACAGGCTTCTCCAAAAGTCTGTATAAAGCCAAATGCTTTGATCACACTATCAAAGCGTTTATTCCAACTCCGAGATGCTTGCACCAGTCCATAAATGGATCGCTGGAGTTTGCACACTTTGTTAGCTCCCTTTGGATCGACAAAACCTTCCGGTTGCATCATATACAACTCTTCTTCTAGAAATCCATTCAGGAATGCAGTTTTGACATCCATCTGCCATATTTCATAATCATGAAACGCGGCAATTGCTAACTTGATTCGGACAGTCTTAAGCATCGCTACGGGTGAGAAGGTCTCATCGTAGTCAACCCCTTGAACTTGTCGAAAACCTTTTCCAACAAGTCGAGCTTTATAGACAGTAACATTACCGTCAGCGTCAGTCTTTTTCTTGAAGATCCATTTATTCTCAATTGCTTGCTGATCATCGGGCAAGTCAACCAAAGTCCATACTTTGTTCTCATACATGGATCCCATCTCAGATTTCATGGCCTCAAGCCACTTTGCGGAATCTGGGCTCACCATCGCTTCTTCATAGTTCGTAGGTTCATCATGATCTAGCAGCATGACTTCCAAAACTGGATTACCATACCACTCTGGTGCGGATCTTGCTCTGGTTGATCTACGAGGTTCAGTAGTATCTTGTTCTGAAGTTTCATGATCATTATCATTAACTTCCTCACTTATTGGTGTAGGTGTCGCAGTAACAGTTTTCTGTGATGTACTACTTTCTAATAAGGGAGCGGGTACAGTTACCTCGTCAAGTTCTACTTTCCTCCCACTCACTTCTTTCGAGGGAAACTCCTCTTCAAGAAAGTTTCCGAATTTAGCAACAAAAGTCTTGCCTTCGGATCTGTGATAGAAGGTGTATCCAATAGTTTCCTTTGGATATCCTATGAAGACGCATTTCTCCGATTTGGGTTCGAGCTTATCAGGTTGAAGCTTTTTCACATAAGCATCGCAACCCCAAACTTTAAGAAACGACAACTTTGGTTTCTTGCCAAACCACAGTTCATAAGGCCTCGTCTCAACGGATTTTGATGGTGCCCTATTTAACGTGAATGCGGCCGTCTCTAAAGCGTATCCCCAAAATGATAGCGGTAAATCAGTAAGAGACATCATAGATCGTACCATATCTAGTAAAGTATGATTACGACGTTCGGACACACCATTACGCTGTGGTGTTCCGGGTGGCGTGAGTTGTGAAACTATTCCACAATTTTTCAAATGTACACGAAACTCGTAACTCAAATACTCTCCTCCACGATCAGATCGTAGAAACTTTATTTTCTTGTTACGATGATTTTCAATTTCACTCTGAAATTCCTTAAACTTTTCAAATGTTTCAGACTTGTGTTTCATTAAGTAGATATACCCATATCTGCTTAAATCATCTGTGAAGGTGAGAAAATAATGATATCCGCCACGAGCCTCAACATTCATCGGACCACATACATCGGTATGTATGATTTCCAATAAATCTGTTGCTCTCTCCATAGTTCCGGAGAACGGTGTTTTGGTCATCTTGCCCATGAGGCACGGTTCGCAAGTACCAAGTGATTCACAATCAAGTGGTTCCAAAAGTCCATCAGTATGGAGTTTCTTCATGCGCTTAACACCGATATGACCTAAACGGCAGTGCCACAAATAAGTTGCACTATCATTATCAACTCTTCATCTTTTGGCTTCTACATTATGAATATGTGTATCACTACTATCAAGATTTAACAAGAATAGACCACTCTTCAAGGGTGCATGACCATAAAAGATATTACTCATATAAATAGAACAACCATTATTCTCCGATTTAAATGAATAACCGTCTCGCATTAAACAAGATCCAGATATAATGTTCATGCTCAACGCTGGCACCAAATAACAATTATTTAGGTCTAATATTAATCCCGAAGGTAGATGTAGAGGTAGCATGCCGACTGCGATCACATCGACTTTGGAACCGTTTCCCACGCGCATCGTCACCTCGTCCTTAGCTAATCTTCGCTTAATCCGTAGTCCCTGTTTCGAGGTGCAAATATTAGCAACAGAACCAGTATCAAATACCCAGGTGCTACTGCGAGCATTAGTAAGGTACACATCAATAACATGTATATCACATATACCTTTCTTCACCTTGCCATCCTTCTTATCCACCAAATACTTGGGGCAGTTCCGCTTCCAGTGACCTGTCTGCTTGCAGTAGAAGCACTCAGTTTCAGGCTTAGGTCCAGACTTGGGTTTCTTCTCCTGAGCAGCAACTTGCTTGCCGTTCTTCTTGAAGTTCCCCTTCTTCTTCCCTTTGCCCTTTTTCTTGAAACTAGTGGTTTTGTTAACCATCAACACTTGATGCTCCTTCTTGATTTCTACCTCCGCAGCTTTCAGCATTGCGAAGAGCTCGGGAATAGTCTTGTTCATCCCTTGCATATTATAGTTCATCACGAAGCTCTTGTAGCTTGGTGGCAGTGATTGGAGAATTCTGTCAATGACGCAATCATCTGGAAGATTAACTCCCATCTGAATCAAGTGATTGTTATACCCAGACATTTTGAGTATATGCTCACTGACAGAACTGTTCTCCTCCATCTTGCAGCTATAGAACTTATTGGAGACTTCATATCTCTCAATCCGGGCATTTTCTTGAAATATTAACTTCAACTCCTGGAACATCTCATATGCTCCATGACGTTCAAAACATCGTTGAAGTCCCGATTCTAAGCCGTAAAGCATGGCACACTGAACTATCGAGTAGTCATCAGCTTTGCTCTGCCAGACGTTCATAACATCTGGTGTTGCTCCAGCAGCAGGCCTGGCACCCAGCGGTGCTTCCAGGACGTAATTCTTCTGTGCAGCAATGAGGATAATCCTCAAGTTACGGACCCTGTCCGTGTAATTGCTACCATCATCTTTCAACTTTGCTTTCTCAAGGAACGCATTAAAATTTAACGGAACAACAACACGAGCCATCTATCTACAATCAACATAAACAAGCAAGATACTATTAGGTACTAAGTTCATGATAAATTTAAGTTTAATTAATCATATTACTTAAGAACTCCCACTTAGATAGACATCCCTCTAATCTTCTAAGTGATCACGTGATCCAAATCAACTAAACCATGTCCGATCATCACGTGAGATGGAGTAGTTTCATCGGTGAACATCATTATGTTGATCATATCTACTATATGATTCACGCTCGACCTTTCGGTCTCTATGTTCCGAGGACATATCTGTATATGCTTGGCTCGTCAAGTATAACCTGAGTATTCCGCGTGTGCAACTGTTTTGCACCCGTTGTATTTGAACGTAGAGCCTATCACACCCGATCATCACGTGGTGTCTCAGCACGAAGAACTTTCGCAACGGTACATACTCAGGGAGAACACTTCTTGATAATTTAGTGAGAGATCATCTTATAATGCTACCGTCAATCAAAGCAAGATAAGATGCATAAAAGATAAACATCACATGCAATCAATATAAGTGATATGATATGGCCATCATCATCTTGTGCTTGTGATCTCCATCTCCGAAGCACTGTCATGATCACCATCGTCACCGGCGTGACACCTTGATCTCCATCGTAGCATCGTTGTCGTCTCGCCAATCTTATGCTTCCACGACTATTACTACCGCTTAGCAATAAAGTAAAGCATTACATCGCGATTGCATTGCATACAATAAAGCGACAACCATATGGCTCCTGCCAGTTAACGATAACTTGGTTACAAAACATGATCATCTCATATAATAAAAATCAACATCATGCCTTGACCATATCACATCACAACATGCCCTGCAAAAACAAGTTAGACGTCCTCTACTTTGTTGTTGCAAGTTTTACGTGGCTGCTACGGGCTTAAGAAAGAACTCATCTCACCTACGCATCAAAACCACAACGATAGTTTGTCAAATAGACTCCGTTTTAACCTTCTCAAGGACCGGGCGTAGCCATACTCGGTTCAACTAAAGTTGGAGAGACAGTCGCCCGCAAGCCATCTATGTGCAAAGCACGTCGAGGGAACCTGTCTCGCGTAAGCGTACGCGTAAGGTTGGTCCGGGTCGTCTCGTCCAACAATACCGCCGAACCAAAGTATGACATGCTGGTAGGCAGTATGACTTGTATCGCCCACAACTCACTTGTGTTCTACTCGTGCAAATAACATCAAACCATAAAACCTAGGCTCGGATGCCGCTGTTGGGGAATGAAGTAATTTCAAAAAATTTCCTACGCACACGCAAGATCATGGTGATGCATAGCAATGAGGGGGAGAGTCTGATCTACGTACCCTTGTAGATCGCAACGGAAGCGTTGACACAACGTAGAGGAAGTAGTTGTACGTCTTCTTCCCGGTCCGACCGATCCAAGCACCATTACTCCGGCACCTCCGAGTTCTTAGCACACTTTCAGCTCGATGACGATCCTCGGGCTCCGATCCAGCAAAGCGTCGAGGAAGAGTTCCGTCAGCACGACGGCGTGGTGACGATCTTGATGTACTAGCGATGTAGGGCTTCGCCTAAGCACTACAACGATATGATCGAGGTGGAATTTGGTGGCAGGGGGCACCGCACACGGCTAAGGAACGATCTCAATGATCAACTTGTGTGTCTAGAGGTGCCCCCTGCCCCCGTATATAAAGGTTGCCAGGGGGAGGGCTGGCCAGCCAAGGAGAGGAGGGCGCAGGAGGAGTCCTACTCCTACCGGGATTAGGACTCCCCCCCAATCCTATTCCTAATAGGACTCCTTGAGAGAGAGAGGGAGAAGGGGGCCGGCCACCTCTCCTAGTCCTAATAGGACTAGGGGAGGGGGGGAGGTGCACAGCCCACCTTGGGCTGCCCCTTTCACCTTTCCACTAAGGCCCAGTAAGGCCCATTTGGTTCCCGGGGGGTTCCGGTAACCTCCCGGTACTCCGGTAAAATTCCCAATTTCACCCGGAACACTTCCGATGTCCAAACATAGGCTTCCAATATATCAATCTTTATGTCTCGACCATTTCGAGACTCCTCGTCATGTTTGTGATCACATCCGGGACTCCGAACAACCTTCGGTACATCAAAATGCATAAACTCATAATAACTGTCATCGTAACGGTAAGCGTGCGGACCCTACGGTTCGAGAACAATGTAGACATGACTGAGACACGTCTCCGGTCAATAACCAATAGGGGGACCTGGATGCCCATATTGGCTCCTACATATTCTACGAAGATCTTTATCGGTCAGACCGCATAACAACATACGTTGTTCCCTTTGTCATCGGTATGTTACTTGCCCGAGATTCGATCGTCGGTATCCAATACCTAGTTCAATCTCGTTACCGGCAAGTCTCTTTACTCGTTCTGTAATACATCATCTGACAACTAACATCTTAGTTATAATGCTTGCAAGGCTTATGTGATGTGTATTACCGAGAGGGCCCAGAGGTACCTCTCCGACAATCGGAGTGACAAGTCCTATTCTCGAAATACGCCAACCCAACATCTACCATTGGAAACACCTGTAGTACTCCTTTATAATCACCCAGTTACGTTGTGACGTTTGGTAGCACCCAAAGTGTTCCTCTGGCAAACGGGAGTTTCATAATCTCATAGTCATAGGAACATGTATAAGTCATGAAGAAAGCAATAGCAACATACTAAACGATCAGGTGCTAAGCTAATGGAATGGGTCAGGTCAATCAGATCATTCAACTAATGATGTGACCTCATTAATCAAATAACAATTCTTTGTTCATGGTTAGGAAACATAACCATCTTTGATTAACGAGCTAGTCAAGTAGAGGCATACTAGTGACACTCTGTTTGTCTATGTATTCACACATGTATTATGTTTCCGGTTAATACAATTCTAGCATGAATAATAAACATTTATCATGATATAAGGAAATAAATAATAACTTTATTATTGCCTCTAGGGCATATTTCCTTCAGGGGGCACCTCTAGACACACAAGTTGATCATTGAGATCGTTCCTTAGCCGTGTGCGGTGCCCCCTGCCACCATATTCCACCTCGATCATATCGTTGTAGTGCTTAGGCGAAGCCCTGCGTCGGTAGAACATCAAGATCGTCACCACGCCGTCGTGCTGACGGAACTCCTCCCCGAAGCTTTGCTGGATCGGAGCGCGGGGATCGTCATCGAGCTGAACGTGTGCTAAGAACTCGGAGGTGTCGGAGTAACAGTGCTTGGATCGGTCGTATCGGGAAGAAGACGTACGACTACTTCCTCTATGTTGTGTCAACGCTTCCGTTGCGATCTACAAGGGTACGTAGATCAGACTCCCCCCCTCGTTGCTATGCATCACCATGATCTTGCGTGTGCGTAGGATTTTTTTTGAAATTACTACGTTCCCCAACACCATTGTTCTAACACTTCTCAACTGGTTGTTTAGCACTCTACGGTGCCCTTCAATCTCATTTTTCAGTTGCTCCATTTTGGTAGCAATTGCAGAAAGCCTGTTTGCGGTTGCAACATCCATAGCAATGTGTGCTAGTACTCAATTTCTTTGTGATGAAGTGAAGATATCTATATACCATTTATAGAGTGGTAGAGTAATATTGCCATGCAGTACGAATTGCATGGCTGCATGCAGCCTTTATGAACAAACAAACTTTGTAGAGCCGTTTCACCTAATCGATTCCGTCGGCAGATCATCCACGTCACAAATTGAATGGCAGGCACAATTCTTACTAGTTCTCCACCGTACTTTTTTCAGTTGAAGACTATCAGGCTTGGAAGTGGAAACTTTGGACCCGGGAGACGGTTTGATGTCTCGTACATACACTAGTAGAAAAAGGGTCAAACGTGAAGCACATTAGTGTCGGTTTGTATTTGAGCCGGTACTAATGGTACCATTAGTGCCGGTTCGAACGGATTTGCATTAATGCCAGTTCGTGTTGAACCTTTAGTACCGGTTCGTGGCACGAACCGGTAACCGGTACTAAAGGTGATCATGGGGCCCCGGCCTGACGCCAGCCTGCCACCACCCATGATGGCAGGCTGGCGTCAGGCCGGGGCCCCATGATCACCTTTAGTACCGGTTCGTGTCACGAACCGGTACTAAAGGTCTAACCTTTAGTACCGGTTCGTGCCATGAACCGGTACTAACAGGGTCTGACCTATAGTACCGGTTGGAGACACAAACCGGCACTATAGGGCAATTTCAAACTCTATCCCCCCCCCCCTGTGGATCGCCTTTTCAGTTTAAAAAAAATAAACAAAAATGATGGAAATGTCAAAAAAATAAAAGAAAATAAGTTTCCCATGTGATATGTGGTCTAGTTGTTGGGAAAATTTGCAAATGTGAATTTTGACTTTATTTGCAAAATCTCTCTGAAATTTGTAAAAATGGGCATAACTTTTGCATACTAACTCGGATGAAAAAGTTTTTTATATGAAAAATCATCTACTCGAAAAGTTACGGGGCTTTTAAGATCTAGAGTGGAACCCCGTTAAACATTTGCAAAATCCTCAAAAACCTAATAGAAAAAAAGTTACGGGGCTTTTCAGATCTAAAGTGGAAAAAATTGAAAATATTCAAACTGTGGGCAAACTGTGGTCAAACAATGGTCAAACTAGTTATTCTAGAATATTAGTGTTACTGAATAATTATTTTAGTTATTTCAATTTTGGTCAAATCTGCTCAAACTATGGTCAAACTGTGGTCGAACTATGGTCAAACTACTTATTCAAGAAATATTAGTGTTACTACATAATTATTCAAGAATATTAGTGTTACTAAATAATTGTTTCAGTTTTTTGAATTTTGGTCAAATCTTGTCAAACTATGGTCAAACTGTGGTCAAACTATGGTCAAACTTATTCAAGAAATATTAGCGTTACTAAATAATTACTGTTTTTTTAGAATAATAGTTTCAAACTCAAACGGTGAAATGTGTGACTTCATGCTCAAGCTAAACTCCTGAGGGTTAATAGGATTGATATCTTACTATTGTCAGGAAAACAACAAGTGCAGACTCGAAAATGAAGGAGAATAGAACCTGAAAGTTAAGCGTGCTCGGGCTGGAGTAGTGAGAGGGATGGGTGACCGTTCGGGAAGTTAGATGATTTGGAATGAGTGATCCACACTTGAGCAGTTAAGAGAGGTGATTAGAGACTAAATCATCAAATAATTCAGAAAAATTAAAAATAAAAAAAAATCAAAATTTTTTTCCAAAATTTTCAGAAAAAAAATTCAAAAAAAAACTTTAGTACCGGTTGGTAACACCAACCGGTACTAAAGGTCCCCCGTACCAGGGCGCGAGCTCACGCCACGTGGTGGCACTTTAGCGTCGGTTCGTGCCGAACCGGTACTAAAGGGGGGGGGGC
Source organism: Triticum monococcum (assembly GCA_034509565.1). Classification (NCBI taxonomy): domain Eukaryota; kingdom Viridiplantae; phylum Streptophyta; class Magnoliopsida; order Poales; family Poaceae; genus Triticum; species Triticum monococcum. The sequence goes on from CM067845.1 coordinate 578,421,053, forward strand.
TTTAGTGCCGAACTTTTAGTGCCGGTTCCATAACCGGCACTAAAGGCCCTTACAAACCGGTACTAATGATCTGTTTTCTACTAGTGATAGCCAGCCCAGGGCGCTGCCCATAAGGGTCACTGTATATAGGTTTTCAGCTCTAAGGTCCCCACTCATCACAATCGTTGGCCCTCATCCCGCATTGGAGCATAGCGTTAGTATCTTTCGGTGGATCAACAACATAGGCACCTGATCTATTTGAACTTTAAACCACAAGGGAAGTTTTCACATAAGCTTCCTTTCTCCCGTTAAAAGGTGGGCACCTTTCCCTAAATCCTTCTCCCGTGCATGCTATTCTCGTGTTCCCCCGAAGGGCGGTATCAATACGACAAACCGAAAGCTCGTTATCAAAGTGGTCTCTTCTCAAAAGCTTATCTACCAGATGAAAACAAGTTCATACTAACAGGTGGCCGTTGAGCACCTAGTTTGACTATTGGTGCCAGACTAGAATGGAAGAATGCCCATAATACTGAAATGAAGAAGAATACCTCACTAATAAGAAATAGAGCAACACCCATTGTGCTTCCTTTCTTTTACTAGAGAGAGTAGTCCAAGCCTCTAAATATCTTGAGGGCTTTGTGTTGGATCTGATGGTTGAGCCTTTGTTCTTTGTGAGCCTTGCCTTTCTCTTTTTTGCTCTGCTGTGGAGTTCTTTGATGGTCTATCTTCGCACCTGGCGCTTCTAGCGCTTTCTTCCTTCCACCTTCCTCTTGTACTCGACTCTTCCCCGATCACTCCCAAACAAAGGCTTGCTCGTCTTCGTCATAGTCCAAACTCTTTCTCGTGTGACTGTGGTGCTTTCTTGAGCGATGACTTGGGAGGGTTCCGGTCACCCTTACCCAGGCAGACAACCTCCCTCATTCACATCAGAAATGGCAAAGATTCCATTTTGGAAAGTAAATCTCTTTTTCTATAGATATAAAATAGCAAAAGTACGGTTCAGAGTCTTTTTTTCTTTCTTATTTGAAATCCAAATCGAAATGCCTCAACTTGATAAATTAACTTATTTCTCACAATTCTTCTGGTTATGTCTTCGCATCTTTACTTTTTATATTCTCTTATTTAATAATAATAATGGAATACTTGGAATTAGTAGAATTCTCAAACTACGGAACCAACTGCTTTCGGTAAGACCGTCGACTATTTGGGAAAAAGGAGGAAAATCACTCTGATCTCTGATTTCGGAGAAATAAGTGGCTCATGAGGAATGGAGAGACAGATTCTCTATTTGATCTCGAAGTCCTCATATAACACTTCTTCCAGTCGGATCACTTGTTGCAAAAACATAATGCTCACACATGTTCCACACGGGCAAGGAAGCATACTATTATGATGAAAATGAATGGAATACTCGGCGGAGTTGTCATATTCCTATTAATGATTGTGACAACTTTTATATGATACGTACCACCTTGGGGTCAGATGAGCTTTTGGGGAGCAACAGTAATTACAAGCTTAGCTAGCGCCATGCCAGTAGTAGGAGATACCATAGTGACTTGGATTTGGGGTGGTTTCTCCGTGGACAATGCCACCTTAAATCGTTTTTTAGTCTCCATCATTTACTCGCCCTTATTCTTCCTTTTGATTTAAACGTTCTCCCCCCAGGAGCTGAGGAGTTCTGGCAGGGGCAGCCCCCTTTTCCAGATCATTAAAATGTGGAGAGTGATGATTCATCAACTGATTCATCAGGGAGTTCATCTAATGATTCATCAACTGATTCATCAGGGAGTTCATCTGATGATATGGACTGCTCTAAAGGAACACCCCGCCCTGAAGGGAATGAAAGCTGTCTGATAATCTTTCTATAGGTTCCCCGAAGAGAATGGAAAAATCACAGAAACACTTTCTATATGTTCTGTTATTTCGAGATTCGAAGAAGCAAGCAACTTTTTCATATGGTTGTTTTTGTGTAGTGATCTCTGTTCATGGAGATCACGTGGCCACTGATACCCCATGTGGATAGGTGGGATAGAAGAGTGGGCATGTGGGCTTCTATCAAAAGATGAAAAGATACCGCCACGCTCATATCTCCCTTCTCACCTCTGGAAGGGGGCAACTAGCACTTTCGCACTAGATGGTTAACTCTAAGTTTTTTCTAAAGTAGGCTGTTCAATGCTAGTTCAATGATTGAGCCATCTTCCTATCACCAATAACAAATGGATACCATGCATTGTGCAACCAATCCTACCCTCAGTTGTAGTAAGCTGAGTGTGATCCGCAAAGAGAAAAGTGTGTATCACCTGAATTTGATAGCTCAGGCCTTGGAAGGACCTTTTTGGCACTAGACAGACTCTTTAATATTGATGGCAGCAACTATCCATTTTCTCAATCAGATTACTGTGTGTGCGCTTGTGTGCTCCAATCTTTAGTAAATAAAGCAAAGATTTCTGAGCTAGGAATCAGAGGAAATGCTCTGACTCAAATCCAGATACAATTTGATATGTTGGAGACCTGTGTGACTCCCTACATGTATTTGAAGAGTCCCTCAGTGTCGCGACCGGTTTTCCGGGTATTAATTTCCAGAAAATGGCCGTCGTGCTCATCAGCCCTAGGATTACTGTTAGCTGATGAGGCATCAACTTGATACAGAAATTCCAAGCAAGAAAATACAGAATATGCAGTACAAGGCCATTTTGGCCTGTGAGTACAACAAAAGGTTTCTAGTGGTTGATGGCGGAAGCGGTTTTTGAGACATCAATGTCTGTGGAACTCCATTTCCCACAGGAATAGCTGACCAGGTTAACTCCTATCTTCGCGATGCTGCTACCATCGTTGCTTAGTTTCTGGGGCTGTCATCTCAACGCTCCTCTCCATGCAAGAAATCTGGCCAAGACAATAGCCAGCGACAAGCCAGTGAGTACTTTGAATGTACTCGCAAACATTTTGAACACGGGTATAATATAAATCATAATCCTATGTTGAAATATTCTATGATCACATCGTCAGTCATAAAATAAAATCTCTGATGCATGCAAGCAGGTTGTTTATATGGATATGCAACAATGTAGTGAAAGTAAAATGCCGCAGTCGGGCGTCTGTGCGACACCACATAAAGGACTTATAGATTAAATAAGTAACAAACAAGGCCACGGTCGGGCGTCTCAGCGACACCACATAAAGGGCTTATAAGGTAAATAAATAACAAGCATGCCACAGTCGGGCGTCTGTGCGACACCACATAAAGGGCTTATAAAGTAAATAAATAACAAGCATGCCACAGTCGGGCGTCTGGGCGACGCCACATAAAGGGCTTATAAAGTAAATAATCGCAATGAATATCTAGGAGGTAGAACCATCCCAGGAATACTCAATAGTATAATGGGTTAGTCCGTAATAATAACAATAATCATAATCATCATAGCAGTACAAGTCACAAGTCATGATCCATGTTCTAATTAAGCAATTTCTCCTCCGAAGACCGACACTAAGACCGACACTTGACCCATCCCAGACTGTAATCCTTAACCATGGACACGGCTATTCGAATAGATTTAATCTCTGCAGAGGGTGTACTCTTTACCCATGAGTAACGGATTCTGTTAGTCCATCAGGACTAATTCCGTCTGCGGTCTTTTGATTGAAAACACACAAATCCGCACACACCAGCCTAACTTACTGGTGTCTGGAAATCTCCCACGACACCCGTTAAGCAAAACTCTAAGTGGGGAGGCTACAACCTTGACGTAGCATGGGATCACAAAAATTATACCGCGCGCAAACTAGGGGAGCTACCCCTTCGGCTACAACCGAAACACCCATGCCCCCGGGTCAGGTGGCATGCCTACCGGATGCCTCCGGTATCTTCCACCATGGCCTCTCTATACGGTGTGTGCTAGGAAAGGGGTTGACAACTTACTGAACCGTACCCTACCTATGGTAGGGACAAGTGGTAGTACGAAACAAGCATGGGGGTTACCGGAACAAGACTCGATCTATGGTCGACTTAGGAGGTTTTAGGTATTCCTTGCATGATTAGCGTAACGAATATATTTCATCAAATAGACAGACTCACCACTCATCGTACCCTTCATGCCATGCCGGACACACTCGTCTCGACGAGGAACTAGGGACAAGCTCGGGTCTACCCAAGACAGAGACTTTCCCGTTTTCCTTCCGGTAAGCAAAGAACGACATACGAGGATGATCATTATCACAAACATGTCCATTTCCAACAACAAGGAAATTTCAAATAAGCATTTATGCAAATGATCACATCACCACATAAAATAACGAGTTCCACGTATTGAGGTGGTGTCATAAACGTGTCAAACAATGCATGCAAAATATTATGCCAGGGCTCAGAATGCTTGCCTTCAAAGTGTAGAGAGTCAGGGTGCGTCCAAAACTTTTGAAAGCCTGCTTCTCTCTCTCAAGGTCCTATTTTAAATAAATTTGAATCAGCACACAAATTTAAAAATAGCACACAAAGTTGTCTGATTTTTTTTCAAATAAATCTTAAAATATACTAGACAATATTTGAGAGAGGTAGGAAAAAGAATCAACTCATTTGGAGTTAAAATTAAAAAGTTATAGGCAGTCAAAGTTGTCGTCAAACTGGGTTTTTAAGAAAATCAGAAAAGAAAACGGTTCGAACGGGATTACTCTTTCGCACAGAGGAGACGCACTTGAGCTTTTACGCCTCCACTTATCCAGCGTGGATCGTGCGGGGAGTCACTGACAGTGTGCCCGGGGGACCCACTGGTCAGGTTTGACTAGTCGACCTCCCTCCTCTTCCTCTGCCCCGAGAGGAGGCGGGACTCCGGCGATGCTCGCCGGCGAACGGTGGCACCGTTTGGGAAACGGAGTTCATCCGCGGGCTCAAGGGATCGAGACGGTCACTCCGGTAGTTGCTACGGTCTCTGGGGTGGACGGGGCTTCCGACGGCGAGCTTCGCAGCGGACGGAGGCCGTCGGGCAAAGTGATTTTTCTCCCGCGGCGAGTCCCGACCCAAATCGAACAGGGGAATGGATACACTAGGGGGAGAGGGAGTTCCTGGTGAAGAGAGTGGAGAGGGGGAGGCTCTGGTGGCATCGGAATGGCTGGGGCAGTGGCGGCGGCTGCAGTTGCCGGAGGTGGGGAAGAAGACCTCCCCGGGTCGATTGGCTGCCACGGAAGAACTAGGGGAGCAGGCTGAGGCTGCCTCGCGGATGGAACGTGCTCGGGGGCCTCTCTTTATAGCGCCACGAGGTCGGTTTGCGGCGGCCGTGGATAAGTTTGCCGGCGAACCGCCTCCCTGTAGCGGCAGGGTTCCGTGGCAGCGACGAGAGCTAGAGTACACGCGAGAGGATGAGGCTGAGCTGTTCCAGGGGCAGGTGGCGAGCAGCTGGGGCTTGGGCGGCACCGACCTGGTAGAAACGCGCTACGGACGCCGGTGTGCCGCCAAGGGCTCTGACGGCGGTGCTGTAGGGCACCAGGGCTGCTTGGCGTGTTGCGGAGAGAGGGAGAGTGCGTGGCGCGGCTCTGTGGTGTGGGCAAAACCAGGGGCGCGACGTGGCGCCTCGGGCGCGGCACGTGCAAAACGCGCGCTCTACTCGTGCCCAGAGCACGCACTGAACATGCTCGACGAAATGCTAATGCATGCTAGAGGTCGCGGGTGAGGCTAGAAAGAAACAGGGCTAGGTTAGGGTTAGTCAGAGGGTAAAAGGACATGGTGGTTAGGCCAGGTGGCCAAGTTCAAAATGTAAACTTGAAATCATGCCAAATCTGGCTATGCACACAGGGTGTTTGTCAAAATGCCAAGGGCATCTAGGCAATACTTGGGGTGGCCAAAATCTCCAGGTTAGTGTCTCTCTGGATGGATAAGGGGGTGGTGAAGTTTGTTTGACAAAAGCAAAAACTTGCTAGTGCAAGTTGTGCAAAACTTCAGTTTTTGACAAAAAGAAAGGGGCATGATTGCAAGCACTTAGAGTCATCCAATGGGTCCACTCTCCTGGACTTAAGGGTTTGGCAAAGTGCACTACAAGCAGGAGAAAGCTCAAGGGTAAAGGAGCAAGTTAGAAGATGGTTGCAGTACAAATCACCAAGTTGTACCAGAATGAAGATGAGGATGATTCACCCAAATCCTTCAAAGAACATTACTAGGTTTTTGCATAAAGTTGCATCACAAGCTACTACCAGCATTCCCTAATTTTGGTGGAGGCTAGGAAGAAGTATTTAGATGAGTTGTAGTGCAAAATTGCCCACTGGACCAGAGAAGAAAATTGGGTGCATAGCTCAAAACATATCATGAATAAAATATATTTTTGCATAAAAGTGATTTAAAAACATCACGTGTCATCTCCAAATTTTGGTTGGAATTTGAAGTGAATTTACCAAATGGTTGTAGTTCAAATATGGCCATATAACCTTGGAAAAACCATTTTTCAAGAAAATAAAGATCAAGCAAATTAATTATGTAATTAGTTCTACTAATAAAAGAAAAGTTTTTCTTGAGAGAGTAAACAAGTCCAATAAAATATTTGAAAAGTTTTCACTCAAGGGAACAACTCCATAATAGCAAGGGGAAAAAGGTTCAAAAAAACAAAAGGGAGCCCAGAAAATAAAAAGTTTTAATTTCCTGGCAAAATTTTGATTAATGAAATAAGGTCAAATTTTTTTGGGGGTGTCACAACACTACCCCCCTTAAAAGAAAATCTCGTCCTCGGGAATTGCTAAGAGTTGTTTTAAAACAAACAAATACTCCACGGTCACGTGTTTTTTGCAAGCAGGGTATGCGTTCGAGCTATTGTGGTTGTGAGTCTGCTGTCGTGGTGCTGTGTGAAATAAAATAATTCCACGTCATGAGAAGGTGTAGATGCAGCAACTCGGGGAAAATAAATCTCACTCCAGGATTTTTCGCGAGAGAAAACGGAAATACACTAGAGTCAAACCACAACAGAGCTACTCACATTAATAGCAACTAAATAATTTACTCGCCGTGCAAACTCGGGGGTACCACGCATAAGTTATCACACATAAACAAATATTGCAGTAGTGAACACGGCAGTGACGTCTAAATTGAAAACGGTAACTGGATGGGGTCCCGATAAAATGTCTCTGGTACTGGGATACACTCCTCTTCTATTGGAGAAAGTGGGTTGACCAAACGATGAATGTGTCTCTCCTGGTCGGGCCTCAGTGATCTGCCGATGGCGATCTGAGGGTTTAGATCCGCGAGGCTCTGGAGATAACCCATCACACGTTGGGTTAAACGTTCTTGAGCGATGACGTACTGGACAAGGTTGGCCAGGACTAGGTCTCTCTCAATTCGAGCACCAGGAGAAGATGTTACTCCTCCGGGTGCTGCATGGCTTGGGAAGTAATAATACCCTCGTTCGCTGGCATAGGGTACTGCGAATCGAAGGCGAGCAAGCGCTTCATATGTAGCAGCTTCTACGGCCATATGCGGGGTCGGCATAGATTTCCCCATGAAGGAGACCTCCGTTGGATCTTGGTTTGAGTTTACGGGAGGGATGTGTACTGCTGCCCAATATTTCGAGGTGGAAGGGGTGATTCTCGATTTGAACAGCTCGTACTGGGGTGGCTGGGTAGCGCCCATGGTACTGCAGGTAAAATCCCACAATATCTTGACAAAACTACCCGGGGTTGCATCTGGGGTTCTCAGATAAATACTAGGGCTCGGCATGGCAAGAAATGGCTATGAGGGTGGTGCACAAGATGAGGGGTGCTTGGCAAGGTCACGCGGTGGCCTTTTTATAGCACCGGAGCTGGGTCATTTTACCGTGGTGAATGGTAATGAAATTTCCAGCTCTGCTCCACGGGTTGTGGTCAAGCCACAGATACACACATTCCACTAATGTGACGTGTTACTGTGGGGGGGTGACGAGGTGATTTTGGAAACCGCACCTGGGACGGAAATTTATACCGCATGCTGACATATCCATGCAAGGCTACTATTTAAAACAGGGGCACGACGACAGGCTGCGTCAATATACAAGGTCACATGATTACAAAGCGAGGATACACTGGGACTCGACACTACTTGAGTGACTTAGTCTACCTTGTTTACATCTAAGCGGGGGTGCCTTGTGGATGTCGAGGCTTCTCCACGGGTCTCACCGTCGGAATTTGCTGGAGAGGGTTGAGGGGCCGCAGGCTCGGGGTAGCGATGATGACCATCTCGGGGATTGTTGGCCACAATCCCGTTGGAGTGTGCTCCCAAGAGGCGACGAAGCACTTCTAGGGTCATCAAAGCACCTTGGTTGATGGATGGGGCTGACCTCAGGGTCTCGATCGGTTGTCCGAACAGCACGACTGGGTTGTCGGCGTCGGGCTCGTTTCCTTTTCTCGTCGGGGCTCGACGAACCAGCTCTCCACGAGCTGCGATCAGATCAATGGTGATTTGATCGAACAGTTCCTCTAGTGCACCTACATAGCGCACAAGGTGCAACAATGCAGGATCTGTCTCGTGATCTCTGTTGGCAACTTGGGGTGATCTACCATACCCTTCACGTCTGGGGTAGTAGTAGAACGAGCGACAGTTAACTCTAGGCGACAAGTGCCGGAGTTGAACTATAGCTTCTCGAGCAGCTAGTTGGATGGCTTGTGGCTCAAAGGAAGTTGTCCTTCCGGTGAACCTGTAGGGGCGCTCGGGCTCTAGACCCCTACCGTAGATGTGTACAGTGGCCCAGAATTGACGGCTCTCACCGCTCATGGTCCCTTGGTACACAACATATTCCGGGGGCTCTTCTAGCGTATAGGCGCGACGGGTGAGGTTTGCGAGTATGGTCACAAAGCCTCCAAGGTTGGTTGCTGTGGTCTCATTGTGCATGATGGGGCTAGGCATTGTGGCTCGGTTTGGGGTAGCGGCTGTGCTGTGCTGGGTTGAGACTAGCGTGCCCTTTTTATAGGAAAAAGGGGACGGAGTCTTCTTTCGCATGCTTGCAAATGAGACGCCTTGGGTGCTGGTCACTGGTGCGTGATTGACAGGCTAGGTTGATAGGTTGGGCACCGACTGCCAAAATGTGTCGGCTCACTGTGTGGCTATCTTGCATGAGAAGCTTGGCTGGAGTTTGGTTAAGGTCTGGTGGGTTGGTTAACCAAGGTTTTTCGACCTGGCTAAGATAGGGTCAGCCAATGGTCAGCCTGGCTCTGATACCAAGTCTGTCGCGACCGGTTTTCCGAGTATTAATTTCCAGAAAATGGCCGTCGTGCTCATCAGCCCCAGGATTACTGTTAGCTGATGAGGCATCAACTTGATACAGAAATTCCAAGCAAGAAAATACAGAATATGCAGTACAAGGCCATTTTGGCCTGTGAGTACAACAAAAGGTTTCTAGTGGTTGATGGCAGAAGTGGATTTTGAGACATCAATGTCTGTGGAACTCCATTTCCCACAGGACAGCTGACCAGGTTAACTCCTATCTTCGTGATGCTGCTACCATCGTTGCTTAGTTTCTGGGGCTGTCATCTCAACGCTCCTCTCCATGCAAGAAATCTGGCCAAGACAATAGCCAGGGACAAGCCAGTGAGTACTTTGAATGTACTCGCAAACATTTTGAACACGGGTATAATATAAATGATAATCCTACGCTGAAATATTCTATGATCACATCGTCAAGCATAAAATAAAATCTCTGATGCATGCAACCAGGTTGTTTATATGGATATGCAACAATGTAGTGGAAGTAAAATGCCGCAGTCGGGCGTCTGTGCGACACCACATAATGGACTTATAGATTAAATAAGTAACAAACAAGGCCACAGTCGGGCGTCTCAGCGACACCACATAAAGGGCTTATAAGGTAAATAAATAACAAGCATGCCACAGTCGGGCGTCTGTGTGACGCCACATAAAGGGCTTATAAAGTAAATAAATAACAAGCATGCCACAGTCGGGCGTCTGGGCGACGCCACATAAAGGGCTTATAAAGTAAATAAATAACAAGCATGCCACGGTCGGGCGTCTAGGCGACGCCACATAAAGGGCTTATAAAGTAAAAAATCACAATGAATATCCAGGAGGTAGAACCATCCCAGGGATACTCAATAGTATAATGGGTTAGTCCGTAATAATAACAATAATCATAATCATCGTAGTAGTACAAGTCACAAGTCATGATCCATGTTCTAATTAAGCAATTTCTCCTCCGAAGACCGACACTAAGACCGACACTTGACCCATTCCAGACTGTAATCCTTAACCATGGACATGGCCATTCGAATAGATTTAATCTCTATAGAGGGTGTTCTCTTTACCCACGAGTAACGGATTCCGTTAGTCCATCAGGACTAATTCCGTCTGTGGTCTTTTAATTGAAAACACACCAATCCGCACACACCAGCCTAACTTACCGGTGTCTGGAAATCATCCAAGACACCCGTTAAGCAAAACTCTAAGTGGGGAGGCTACAACCTCGACGTAGCATGGGATCATAAAAATTATACCGCGCGCAAACTAGGGGAGCTACCCCTTCGGCTACAACCGAAACACCCATGCCCCCGGGTCAGGTGGAATGCCTACCGGATGCCTCCGGTATCTTCCACCATGGCCTCTCTGTACGGTGTGTGCCAGGAAAGGGGTTGACAACTTACTGAACCGTACCCTACCTATGGTAGGGACAAGTGGTAGTACGAAACAAGCATGGGGGTTACCGGAACAAGACTCGATCTATGGTCGACTCAGGAGGTTTTAGGTATTCCCTGCATGATTAGCATAACGAATATATTTCATCAAATAGACAGACTCACCACTCATCGTACCCTTCATGCCATGCCGGACACACTCGTCTCGACGAGGAACTAGGGACAAGCTCGGGTCTACCCAAGACAGAGACTTTCCCGTTTTCCTTCCGGTAGGCACGAACGGCATACGAGGATGATCATTATCACAAACATGTCCATTTCCAACAGCAAGGAAATTTCAAATAAGCACTTATGAAATGATCACATCACCACATAAAATAACGAGTTCCACGTATTGAGGTGGTGCCAGAAACGTGTCAAACAATGCATGCAAAATATTATGCCAGGGCTTAGAATGCTTGCCTTCAAAGTGTAGAGAATCAGGGTGCGTCCAAAACTTTTGAAAGCCTGCTTCTCTCTCTCAAGGTCCTATTTTAAATAAATTTGAATCAACACACAAATTTAAAAACAGCACAAAAAGTTGTCTGAATTTTTTTCAAATAAATCTTAAAATATACTAGACAATATTTGAGAGAGGTAGGAAAAAGAATCAACTCATTTGGAGTTAAAATTAAAAAGTTATAGGCAGTCAAAGTTGTGGTCAAAACTGGTTTTTAAAAAAAATCAGAAAAGAAAACGGTTCGAACGGGATTACGCTTTCGCACAGAGGAGACGTACTTGAGCTTTTACGCCTCCACTTATCCAGCGTGGATCGTGCGGGGAGTCACTGACAGTGGGCCCGGGGGACCCACTGGTCAGGTTTAACTAGTCGACCTCCCTCCTCTTCCTCTGCCCCGAGAGGAGGCGGGACTCCGGCGATGCTCGCCGGCGAACGGCGGCACCGTTCGGGAACGGAGGTCATCCGCGGGCTCAGGGGATCGAGACGGTCACTCCGGTAGTTGCTACGGTCTCTGGGGTGGACGGGGCTGCCGGCGGCGAGCTTCGCAGCGGACGGAGGCCGTCGGGCAAAGTGATTTTTCTCCCACGGCAAGTCCCGATCCAAATCGAACAGGGAATGGATACACTAGGGGGAGAGGGAGTTCCCGGTGAAGAGAGTGGAGAGGGGGAGGCTCTGGTGGCACCGGAATGGCCGCGCCAGTGGTGGTGGCTGCAGTTGCCGGAGGTGGGGAAGAAGACCTCCCCGGGTCGATTGGCTGCCACTGAAGAACTAGGAGAGCAGGCTGAGGCTGCCTCACGGACGGAACGTGCTCGGGGGCCTCTCTTTATAGTGCAACGAGGTTGGTTTGCGGCGGCCGTGGACAAGTTTGCCGGCGAACCGCCTCCCTGTAGCGGCAGGGTTCCGTGGCGGCGACGAGAGCTAGAGGACACGCGAGAGGATGAGGCTGAGCTGTTCCAGGGGCAGGTGGCGAGCAGCTGGGGCTTGGGCGGCACCAACCTGGCAGAAATGCGCTATGGATGCCGGTGTGCCGCCAAGGGCTCTGACAGCGGTGCTGCAGGGCACCAGGGCTGCTTGGCGTGTTGCGGAGAGAGGAAGAGTGCGTGGCGCGGCTCTGTGGTGTGGGCAAAACCAGGGGCGTGACGTGGCGCCTCGGGCGCGGCACGTGCAAAACGTGCGCTCTGCTCGTGCCCAGAGCACGCACTGAACGTGCTCGACGAAATGCTAATGCATGCTAGAGGTCGCGGGTGAGGCTGGAAAGAAGCAGAGCTAGGTTAGGGTTAGTCAGAGGGTAAAAGGACATGGTGGTTAGGTCAGGTGGCCAAGTTCAAAATGTAAACTTGAAATCATGCCAAATCTGGCTATGCACACAGGGTGTTTGTCAAAATGCCAAGGGCATCTAGGCAATACTTGGGGTGGCCAAAATCTCCAGGTCAGTGTCTCTCTGGATGGATAAGGGGGTGGTGAAGTTAGTTTGGCAAAAGCAAAAACTTGCTAGTGCAAGTTGTGCAAAACTTCAGTTTTTGACAAAAAGAAAGGGGCATGATTGCAAGCACTTAGAGTCATCCAATGGGTCCACTCTCCTGGACTTAAGGGTTTGGCAAAGTGCACTACAAGCACGAGAAAGCTCAAGGGTAAAGGATCAATTTAGAAGATGGTTGCAGTACAAATCACCAAGTTGTACTAGAATGAAGATGAGGATGATTCACCCAAATCTTTCAAAGAACATTACTGGGTTTTTGCATAAAGTTGCATCACAAGCTACTACCAGCATTTTGATGAGTTGTAGTGCAAAATTGCCCACTGGACCAGAGAAGAAATTGGGTGCATAGCTCAAAACATATCATGAATGAAATATATTTTTGCATAAAAGTGATTTAAAAACATCACCTGACATCTCCAAATTTTGGTTGGAATTTTAAGTGAATTTATCAAATGGTTGTATTTCAAATTTGGCCATATAACCTTGCAAAAACCATTTTTCAAGAAAATAAAGATCAAGCAAATTAATTATGTAATTAGTTCTACTAATAAAAGAAAAGTTTTTCTTGAGAGAGTAAACAAGTCCAACAAAATATTTGAAAAGTCTTCACTCAAGGGAACAACTCCATAATAGCAAGGGGAAAAAGGTTCAAAAAAAACAAAAGGGAGCCCAGAAAATAAAAAGTTTTAATTTCGTGGCAAAATTTTGATTAATGAAATAAGGTCAAATTTTTTTGGGGTGTCACACTCAGGATCATATCACAATAAACTAGAATGGTTAGGATGCTCCAACTAACAATCTAGAATCCATAATTCATAGGATCAAAAATAAAAAACATGATATCAAGAATAGCATATTGAAAGATCCCAATCATTTTTCTTGATAACTTCTTACGAGCAAACATAGTTATCAGATATCAGGAACATAAGCTTACCCGGGAGAAATGCACTCTGTGTTAGTCAGATCACTTAGCTTTTGCCTTCGCACTCCCTACTGATGCCTATTGCATGACTCTCATTCAGTCAAACTAGAAACTATGTTTACAGCTGGAACGATGAATGTAATCCTACTATTCTTTAAGGGAAGGGTCGTCTGAGTATGACACTATGGACATCAGGGCATATTGAATATAGTCATATAATTTGGTGTGCTGACACACCCAGAAAGGTTTCTACTTACGCAAGGAAAATGAAGAAAGCAAGCCAAATACTGAAATGTATTAAGCTATCGATCGGGGGACATAACACTATGAGGGTTGTTAAGGCGGGACTAGGAGCTTGATATGCTTCCGACTCAGAATCAAATGAGCACAGGGGACCCTAGTCAACATTCATATTTCTACCCACCGGTGGATGATCGGTCACCTTAGTTCCAATTTAGCTACTGTTCATTTTGTTGAACTCCAAGAAGGACCGATTGCTACGTACTCTTGAGAAACAAGATGTTATGACGCCGCTGTGCCTGCGGTCCAATGATCCACCTATGGTTGTGTCGGATTTTATCCATGCTGCAACCAGGCCGTGGAATATGGAGGTGGTCAGAGAACATATGTATGAGATGGATGCCGAAGCAGTAGCGAACATTCCCATCAGTCATGTTGCCCAGCCGGAAAGAATGGAAGAGGATTTTTCGTATCACATTCGTACTGACTTAACAGGATCCATCTCCCATAGTAATATTATGACAGTCTCTCTTGTCCCTTCATACTTACTTGAAACAGGAATTTCTTGGTGCTCAACTGCTTATTCTGCTTTTCCTGGTACCGGTATAGATAGATAGAAAGCGCATTCAATCGAGAAAAGGATCAACTGATCCACCTCTTTACTTTTTGGTTTTTATTTGGCTGTTTCAGCATAGGTTGCATTTTAAAACAAAAGAAAAGAGCAAGTTCCCACAGGCGAAGAGCTACTTCCGAGAAATCTTTTACCCCCTTTACGCCCTTCGGGGCTACTAACAACGAGCTAATACATAGGAATGGCACAGCTCCTACACCGCTTAACTCCAATAATAGAACCTGGTTCCACATCCCTTGCATTTGATAATGAAACAATCAGAATTTGTTGAATTGAAAGATGTTCAATCTCATTTCTTTTACGTGGTTTTGGCAACTATCAATTATCTCTTTCCTCGGCTTCCTACACGGATATAGCCGTAAACGGTATCTAGTAGGCAACCTGGGAACTACATTAGCTTAGGGGGATCGGGTAGCGAGCGCTCTCCTCGGCAAATTAGACAAGAAGCAATTCCACCATTGGGAACGGCACGCCCCCTTCCCTAGGGCTAGAGGTATTTACACGCTGCATTGAACCTAACGCCAGAGCGAGTACTACGATGAAAATCACTTTTGCGAGCGATACCTTTGTCTTTGGTGCTTGAGTTGTCCTCCCAGCGGTGTGGTCCTCAGATTCGGAAATGACATATTGAACCGGTATCTTTAGCATATAAAAAATCCTTTGTTTGACGGCATCCCTCCTCTAAAGCAGCTTCCTTCCTTTCCGGTTCGTACTGGTTACGAGCAGAAGTGCAATTCAAAGCGCATTCAATAGTAGTATTAGATAGTTTAGATATAGTGACCCACTAGTTCGAGATGCACTGACCTTGGCCATTGCCTTCTAACTACGGTCATTATATGTCAATTCGGATCACACACCGGAAGCAAAGATCAGGGGATTGCCAACTTGAATGAATGTAATCCGATTACGATGTAGGGGAGATTTATTATTGAGTTGATAACGCACTCCATTTACTAACATTGAGAACTATGCCATGGAATGGAATATTCCCATTTTCGATTGTTGAAAACAAATGCGACTTTTAAAAGGCACATCAAATGTATGGACACAACGATTTGCCCACTGATTCATTGATTCATTAGCTGCACTGCTTTTGTGAGCTCCACTGGCATGAAACTCCGAAGTGAGAGCCCGGAGGGAGCTTATTCATTCCTTTCGTGGCTTGCCATGGTTATTTCCTTGCCCAGGGCACAGTCTGATTATCTGTTTTGTGCCTCATTGGGCACCCAAGGGTTTATCTTATGAATGGTGTGATCCGGCATCCTTGAATCTCGGAACTCCTCTCTCTGGAATTTTGACCATGAAAATGCCATTTACCCTTAGCAATGAAGAAATCTATTGAACAATCTGTTTCATTGCAATACCTCGCTCTAACAACTCCTATTCCCACGGCATTACCACAAGGATTTCCTGTTTCCCCAATACACCAGCTACGTTCGCACAATTCAAAATAGTAAATGCTCCCGCGATTGGAGTTGAGACTTTCTTATCCCTCTTGTTATGACGGATCGAGCATATGATTCTTTTCTTGATTGAAATCATTCACTTTTCCTTGAAATCGTCATAAAGTAATTGGAAGAAGAAGTGCTTGAGAAGCTCATGGATATATTCTATGGTGGCTTCTCCAATAGTTCGAGCCATAGCTTCAGTTCATTGTTTCTATAATTTTCTTCACTTTATCATTGCCCTCAAGTACAAGTAATTTCTGACAAACTTTATTTCCCATGGTTTGGGTGGGCACGGATATGGATGGCAGGACAGGAGTGAAGATCCCTTAGCTAAGGGCTAGACCGGACGTTTCACTGTCTGATGACGAGTGGCACACAAATCAACCTGAGAAGGATTCTGCTATGTAAAAAGTGTTTATATAAAGGAATTGTTTAACACCAAGATGCCAATGGCAATGATGTATAAAGCAACTCCCACGAGTAGGGCTCGAAAGCCGGGGACTCTCCTGGCAAAGAATCTGAACGATCTGAGTTCTTTTCTGAGAAAGAAGAAGATGCAAGGCATGGATCCAAGCCTGAAGGCGACGTGGAGTGTTATTATTATCGTTACTCCAGAGAATGGGAGGCACTCTCTTCTTGCAAAATGCAGTTCTGAAATCTGTAATCTAGATGATTCTGGTTGAAGGGGATGGTGCAGCCTAGCGGTTACGAACTTTTTGTTCGATTCAAAGGATTTCCACTTGAGTAAAGCTATGGTGGGAAATAAACTACCAATTAGGCAATGCGCGTCTCTATTTCTTGAATTCTCTGGTCTAGGCAACCCGAAAGCATTGTTTAACAAAGACAATTCGGAATTTGAAACGCAATCCTGCAGAGAAAATAAACTGAAGTAACCACCAGTTGAAACTGAGCGAGGATGCCTCTGCTAATGGAAGTTACGGGCTCAAACAATACCTAATGGTAGGCAACTTTGCTACCCGAGCATCTCTTTCTTATTAAGAACGACATAAATGTTGATTTTCTACTCTCGAGAGTAGGTAAGGGGGACTATGCCCAATAAAATAGGGACTACAGTAGGCATGAAATGAAACTTCTTATCTTAGGTACGGAATACCTCCACATTAAGACACCAACCTACCCTTGACAAGTCAATAATCAATCACTAGATTTAGGATCAGAAGCCGATGCGATGCTTCATGTCGAAATGGGTTAGTCTGCATCTGAGAGACCCTGCCTAGCTCTAAAATGGTTTCAACCTTTCCTCGACCTCATGGAATGAACTAACTCATATGCAGTGAGCATATTATCATAGACATCCCTCACGATAGCGAACTTGAAGAAGAAGCTGTTTCGACATCTACTTTATCCCAAGTGCAATAATGCTCCAAGTATGGGTTTTCGAATTCATTCCTTGCTGACCGCGCGTCATCTTCAGTTCATGATTAAGGCTTAGATGGAGACTGATGAGATACAGGCTCTGGCTAAGGTTGACATCCAGGCTCTGGACAAGCGATAAGAGATACTTTTTGAAGGATCCATCTAAGAAAATGAAATGGGTTAGTGGGAACAAGCAGCTAAAGCGCAAAGGTAAGGATGAGCTCGAAAAGTGCAAACTTGAATGATAGCTAGTGGTGGATTGAGACTTTTGAGCTTCTCCATCGATCACTTTTGTGGAAGCTAAGTCCTTTCTTTTTAAGCAAGTTCAAATCTAGCAAAAAACGAGTATCAATCTGTCCCAAGTGCGGACAGGAGAAGCTAGGCCGGATTACGACATTTAATTGAATTGAGTGGCCCCTTCCCTTCGCATCACAGCATCAACCCTGATCACCTCACTTTACGTCAATATTGGTGAGCATGCCACAAGATGTACGATTTGATTGGTTAATCAAGTGTCTAAGTGTAAGTTTCAAGTATTCTTCTTATGATAGACTGAAGGCTTATCGGCGCGCGAAGGTTCTCTGGATTGGTTGTGTTGAGCACTGGGCGAAGGATTGTTAGTGTAAAGCTACTATTCAACTCCATGTTGTTCAGGAAATGGTGGAATTATCGCGGAGTACTGCTGTAGGCTATTTTATGTTATAGGACCATGATGACTCTGCTTCGGATCTAAGGGTCTTCTCTGCGGAAGCTAATTAGAAATCTCCTGCACTCCGTTCCATTCAGTTAGCTTGCTCAGTAGTTCATAATTTTGATGTTACCCTCTTTTCTTGGTCGACTCGGGCAGCACTAATTCCTTTTTGAATGCATCATTGGCATCTCATATTGAAGCTAAAATTGTCATCTCCTGAATCTGTGCGTGCAGGCAGCATCAATTTATCACCTAATGGTATCTTTGTTCTACCGGCACATACATTTCGATTTCCTTGGTCAACAGAAGTCACCTTTTCTTTTTCCTTGTTTTCATCATGCGTCGATTCAACATTCGTTGGACTTTGTAGCTTCAAGGACGCAGTCATCCTCTCAAGATTCTAGTCATGATATTGCTTAAAAAGAAGCCCGAATTACCTATATTATCAAAGGACCTAGTCGAGCACTAACTAGAAAAGTGCATGGGTGACCAAATTTAGGACAAAGTAGGCGCGGAAGATCCACATGCAACGAAACATCCCTCAAAAGTTCCAAACCTGACCTTCTTTAAGCTGCTTCGACTACGGGAACCACAAGGAAAACGGAACACGAGCGGGAATATGGGACTGGGTCCTTCCATATAGTTGGCTTGATGGCCCTTGTGGACAGAGTCTGTTCTCATTAGAGAATTGACCTTAGAACTTCGGGACCAAGAACCGTGGTTAGCCCAGTAGAAACTTGATCTCCGGAAAGGAGGTCCGCTTATTTACTTATCTGAAAAAGCAAAAGGTAGGTAGGCGGTTTCAGAGAAGAGTACGCGGGAAGAGTGGGTCAGAGGGCCCAGGGGGGTAGGGCACTCCCCTGACTCTCATGGCCAGGTGCCAGCTCCTGCTGCTGTGTTCTTAGTGCCAAATATTCTCAAATATTCCAGAAAAATCATATTTAAATTTCAGGTCATTTGGAGAACTTTTATTTTTGGAGAATTTTTATATTGCACGAATAAATCAGATAACAGACAAAAAAAATACTATTTTTATTTTATTTAATATAAATAACAGAAAGTAAGAGGAGGGTACAGAAGGTTGTGCCTTCTAGTTTCATCCATCTCATGATCATCAAAAGGAATCCACTAACAAGGTTGATCAAGTCTTGTTAACGAACTCATTCCAAATAACATGGAACCGGAGAAATTTCGAATAACACTATGTTACCTCAACGGGGATATGCACATACCCAATAATAAGAATATCATATTTCTTCTTGACAGTTGGAAGAGGAAATTCAAAACCTCCAAATATAATTGATGGAATTTTTCCAATAGAGTTGATACTATGAACTTGAGGTTGTTTCCTCGGAAAGTGTACTGTATGCTCATTACCATTAACATGAAAAGTGGCATTGCCTTTAGTGCAATCAATAACAGCCCTTTCAGTATTCAAAAAGGGTCTTCCAAGAATAATATACATACTATCGTCCTCTGGAATATCAAGAATAACAAAGTCCGTTAAAATAGTAACGTTTGCAACTACAACAGGCACATCTTCACAAATACCGATAGGTATAGCAGTTGATTTATCAGCCATTTGCAAAGATATTTTAGTAGGTGTCAACTTATTCAAATCAAGTCTACGATATATAGAGAGAGGCATAACACTAACACCGGCTCCAAGATCACATAAAGCAGTTTTAACATAGTTTCTTTTAATGGAGCATGGTATAGTTGGTACATCGGGATCTCCAAGTTTCTTTGGTATTCCACCCTTAAAAGTAAATTAGCAAGCATGGTGGAAATTTCAGCTTCCGGTATCTTTCTCTTATTTGTAACAATATCTTTCATGTACTTAGCATAAGGATTCATTTTAAGCATATCAGTTAATCGCATACGCAAAAAGATAGGTCTAATCATTTCAGCAAAGCGCTCAAAATCCTTATCATCCTTTTTCTTAGATGGTTTGGGAGGAAAAGGCATGGGTTTCTGAACCCAAGGCTCTCTTTCCTTACCATGTTTCCTAGCAACAAAGTCTTTCTTATCATAACATTGATTTTTCATTATGGGTTATCAAGATCAAGAGCAGGTTCAATTTCTATATCATTATCATTGCTAGGTTGGGCATCAACATGAACATTATCATTAACATTATCACCAGTTTCAGGTTCATTACCAGCTTGTGTTTTAGCATCAGAAATAGAAATATCATTTGGATTCTCAGGTGTTTCAATAACAGGTTCACTAGAAGCATGCAAAGTCCTATCATTTTTCTTTTTCTTCCTTTTTGAAGGACTTGGTGCATCTATATTATTTCTCTGAGAATCTTGCTCAATTCTCATAGGATGGCCTTCAGGATACAAAGGTTCCTGAGTCATTCTACCACCTCTAGTCATAACTCTAACAGCATTATCATTATTCTTACTATTCAATTCATTGAGCAAATCATTTTGAGCTTTAAGTACTTGTTCTACTTGAGTGGTAACCATAGAAGCATGTTTACTAATAAGTTTTAGTTCACCTTTGACGTTAGCCATACAATCAGCCAAGTATTCAAGCGTATCGGAATTATATTTCAATTGTCTACCAAAATAAGCATTAAACTTTTCTTGTTTAACAATGAAATTGTCAAATTCATCTAAGCATTGTCTAGCAGACTTATAACGAGGGATATCACCTTCATCAAATCTATAGAGAGAGTTTACCTTTCCTACCTGTGTCGGGTTATCAAGACCACGAGTTTCTTCAATAGGTTATGGATCAAGATCATATGTTTCCTCAACAGGCCGTAAATTAAGACCATGTATTTATTCAATAGGAGGTAAATTCTTAACATCTTCAACTTTAATACCTTTTTCTTTGGGATAATTAGATTTATGCCCTTAGTTGTGTCCCACTCGTCTGTTTTACCCCTAATTCCCAAAAGTCACCGGTTCTGTCCAAATCACTTTGCTCCTCTTATGCTTTTGCCCTTTGACTGTTTGACCGTCAGTTTGAAAACTTCATAACTAATTCATACTAAATAAGAAAAATGCAAATAAGATACCAAAATGTTCAGAAAAACATCACCTATATGTCAGTGTCATTTGCATCCATGAAAAAAGTGTTGGAAAGTTCCCATCCGAGTTTTAGCTCTTATGCTACCACCAAGAATAGTAAAATCTAAAAAAGTTCAAAAAAATTCAAAAATAATTTGGTGCCAAAGAATGACAAATGTTTTAATTGTCTGCCAAGTTTCATCAGGGAATAACATTCGTGGGTGCCGCGGCAAAAAAACAATCAGCACTCCAAAATAGATTATTTTTTTGCCATGACTTCCAGGAATGTCGTTCCCTAATGAAACTTGGCAAGCACTTAGCACACTTGTCTTTCTTTGCCACCATAATTTTTCTGAATTTTTTTGATTTTTTTAGAGTTTACTATTCATGGTGGTATCAAAAGAGCTAAAACTCGGATGTGCACTTTCCAACACTTTTTTCATGAATGCAAATGACACGGACATATAGGTGATGTTTTTCTGAACATTTTGGTATCTTATTTGCATTTTTTTGATTTTGTATGAATTAGTTATGAAGTTTTCAAACTGGCGGTCAAACAGTCAAAGGGCAAAAGCATAAGAGGATCAAAGTGACTTGGACAGAACCGGTGACTTTTGGGAATTAGGGGTAAAACAGACGAGTGGGGCACAACTAGGGGCATAAATCTAATTATCCCTTTTTCTTTCATAGATTTCTTTGCTTATTGCATATCTTCAAGACTGAGAAATGGAATACCCCTCTTCTTCGGAGTAGGTTTAGGAGTAGTCTTAGGAATTTGCTCAGGAGCTGGCTCAAGAAGTGTCCAATTATTTTCATTTGTCAACATATTATTCAATAGAATTTCAGCTTCATCCGGTGTTCTTTCCCTGAAAACAGAACCAGCACAACTATCCAGGTAATCTCTGGAAGCATCAGTTAGTCCATTATAAAAGATATGAAGTATTTCATTTTTCTTAAGAGGATGATCAGGCAAAGCAATAAGTAACTTGAGAAGCCTCCCCCAAGCTTGTGGGGACTCTCTTCTTCAATTTGCATGAAATTATATATATCCCTTAGAGCAGCTTGTTTCTTATGAGCAGGGAAATATTTAGCAAAGAAGTAATAAATCATATCCCGAGGACTACGCACACAACTAGGATCAAGAGAATTAAACCATATCTTAGCATCGCCCTTTAATGAGAACGGAAATATTTTAAGGATATAAAAGTAGCGAGTTCTCTCATCATTAGTGAACAGGGTGGCTATATCATTTAATTTAGTAAGATGTGCCACAACAGTTTCAGATTCATAGCCATGAAAAGGATCAGATTCAACCAAAGTAATTATATCAGGATCAACAGAGAATTCATAATCCTTATTAGTAACATAGATGGGTGAAGTAGCAAAAGCAGGGTCAGGTTTCATCCTAGCATTTGGAGATTGCTTATTCCATTTAGCTAATAACCTCTTGAGTTCGTATCTATCTTTGCAAGCTAAAATAGCTAAAGAAGCTTCTTTTTCAAAAACATAACCCTCAGGAATAATAGGTGAGTCTTCATCATCAGTTTCATCAATATTATCAGATTCAATATTTTCATTCTCTCTAACTCTAGCAAGTTGTTCATCAAGAAACTCACCAAGTGGCACAGTAGTATCAAGCATAGAAGTAGTTTCATCATAAGTATCATGCATAGTAGAAGTGGCATCATCAGTAAGATGTGACATATCAGAACGAATAGCAGAAGCAGGTTTAGGTGTCGCAAGCTTACTCAAAATAGAAAGTGAATCAAGTGCAGAGCTAGATGGCAGCTCCTTACCTCCCCTCGTAGTTGAGGGATAAATCTTGGTTCTTGGATCCTTCAAGTTCTTCATAATGATAAGCAGATATAAATCCCAGGTGACTCAAAGAATAGAGCTATGCTCCCCGGCAACGGTGCCAGAAAATAGTCTTGATAACCCACAAGTATAGGGGATCGCAACAGTTTTCGAGGGTAGAGTATTCAACCCAAATTTATTAATTCGACACAAGGGGAGCCAAACAATATTATCAAGTATTAGCAGCTGAGTTGTCAATTCAACCACACCTGGAAACTTAGTATCTGCAGCAAAGTGTTTAGTAGCGAAGTAATATGATAGTAGTGGTAACGGTAGCAAAAGGTAACGATAGCAAAAGTAATGTTTTTGGTATTTTGTAGTGATGATAGCAATAGCAATGGAAAATTAAATAAGCGAAGAACAATATATGGAAATATCCTAGGCAATGGATCGGTGATGGAGAATTATGCCGGATGCGGTTCATCATGTAACAGTCATAACCTAGGGTGGCACAGAACTAGCTCCAGTTCATCAATGTAATGTAGGCATGTATTCCGAATATAGTCACTAGTAGAAAAAGGGCCTGTTGTCCCGGTTCGTAAGGGCCTTTTGTCCCGGTTCCTGAACCGGGACTAAAGATTCGGTACTTATGCCCTGTCCCTTTACTCCCGGTTCAATCCAGAACCGGGACAGATGGGCCTCCATGTGGCCTATGCGCGGAGCACAGGCAGGAGGGCCTTTGGTCCCGGTTGGTGGCACCAACCGGTACCAATAGGCATCCACGCGTCAGCATTTCTATGGCTGGGGTTTTTGTTTTTTTTGAAAGGGAGGGGGGTTTGGGGGTTTTGGGGGGGGTTAATTTAGGTGTTTCATATATTGTGTTAACTAGCTATAATTAATAGAGAGAAGTGTCCTCTCTTATGTCCGTGCTTGGTCGACGCTACGTACTATACATACGTATAGAGAGGATTAGACACGCTAGCTAGCTAGTAAGCAAACGAAGGAAATAGAAGATCGTCATGAACATATATGCATACAGAGAGAAGTGATATCGACCACCTCTCCTTCTCCGAGAGAAAGGTCGAACAACAAGTTCTCGTATATCTATCCGACACTACCGGCTACATATATACAATAATTATCTCTTACAAATATAATCTCCTAACATATGGACTCATGGTCCACATAGTATTCTCCGTCTTCAGGGATCATGTGGTCAAGAAAGAATGCCGCCAATTCCTCTTGAATTGCTCGCATGCGAGCTGGTGCTAGGAGTTCATCCCGCTTCCGAAACATCTAATTTGAAGAAGGGGGTCAATACATACATATATATATATATGAATGAATGAAACTCAACACAAATGATGGTAATAAAATAAAATTGTGAATGTTGTTATTTACGCACTTCATATTGTTCATTAGTGTAGCCCCGCTCACAGGTCGTGTGGCGGATGGACTCGCAAATGTAGTATCCACAGAAATTATTCCCTTGTTCCTGCCACAACCACTTTACAAGATATAGAGGTCAATCAAACTGATAAGAAAGAATGCCAAATGGTATTGATGAAACTAGCGCTTGAATCAATAGGAGATGCGCGGAACATGCTACTATAGTACTTACTTTCGGGTGTCTAAATTGCAGCTTCTTCGGGAGTCCCGGAGCTTTTTTGGTGAATTTTTTCCAAACCCTGCCAGACAAAGAAAACAATTACTTTTTATATCAGGAAATGAACAAAGTTGCTGATGTGGTGGATAATGATCGATTTAACTTACTTCTCGAGCATTTGAGTCATGTCCGCATAGTCCTGGGGATCTTTTTGTCTTGAGTCTAAGACGGTTACTAGTCCTTGCTCAAGCTTAATCTCTAGGAGAATATAGTGGAAACTGCACACGCATGCATAACTCATCAATTACATTACTATAACCTTGACTAATATATAAGGGAAACCGAACACGCACAAGACAGTAACACTCACTTGAAGTTGTAAGGAAAGAGTATTATATCTTTGTTTTCATTTATTACCAACGATCGTAGCAAGTTGGCCTCGATATCTGCGGGATGAAATTTAACCTCAGTTTCATCTATGAGATATGTGTTAATGAACCCAATATCACCGACTTGTCTTTTCTTCAATTTGGTGATCTTCAATCTGCATAATATAGTGAGGATAATTATAAATACATGCAATGAAAGAGTTGAGCTATATAGAGAGACTTAATGACAGAAGTAGTACTACTTACAGACAGTAGCAGGTGACCGTTGCTTTATCGAGGGCCAATTGATTGAAAAACTGAAAGAACTCCTCATATGGAACACGCAACAGATCAATTCCAACGAGGTCATGCTCCTTTTTAACTCTCACATACAAAGTACTCCTCCCCCAGACTCCCTGCAGATT
Organism: Triticum monococcum; assembly: GCA_034509565.1. Classification (NCBI taxonomy): domain Eukaryota; kingdom Viridiplantae; phylum Streptophyta; class Magnoliopsida; order Poales; family Poaceae; genus Triticum; species Triticum monococcum. Next base: position 578,446,120 of record CM067845.1, read on the forward strand.
TTCAAGTACCAATCATTCAATCTTCGCATCATCGTTGATAGAGATCTTTCATCTTTGACGAGAGGCTTCCCGTACTCGTATCTTTGTATCTGCACCTCCATGGAATCATAATGTACATCATCGGGCAGGTAATCTCCAAGATTGCTATAACCGGGCACCATCCTCGGATCATTAGCGACGATTTCGCTAGGCACCTTGAGCGGGGGGTACGATTGCTTCACTTGTTCGCCGAGCTGTGCAATTTGTTTCCCAGCTTGTCGTTCTTTCAGCCTTTGATCACTGACAGTACTTCCCGACCGCTCCGCTTCGACAAATTCCTTTCCAATAATGCGCTCATAGTTTCCTTTCGGCGGAGACTTGGGTGGTTTTGTCAGGGCAGCTAGAGTGCGCTTCACTTTCAACGGATCTACCTTCTCCTCCGGAGGTGGATGTTTCTTTGCTTTCACCCCTTCAAAGAAGTTCCTCACTTCTTCTCGCGCGATCTCGGCATTCTCCTCTGGGGTCCTCTCGTATGGTAACTTCTCTGGAGTCTTCAGAGAAGGACCGAATCTATATGTCCTCCCGCCTCTGGCTGTACTGCTAGACGCCGGCAGAGCAGACAGAGCGGCTATCTTCTTTACTTTCTTATGAGGCGGAGGAGAAGAACAACGACACGCCGGAGCAGCCGGAGCAGCGGCAGGTCTCTTCCGCACTTGCTGATGAGGCGGAGAAGGAGGAGGCTGGCTGCTCGGGCGCCGGTGGTGCAGGCAGAGAAGGAGGCGGAGTGCCGCCACGCGCCGGAGAAGGAGCCGGCCGAGTGCCCTGATCGTCACTCACCGGAGGAGGAGGCGGTGGAGGAGGCGGAGTGCCCCGACTTGGTGGAGGAGGACGAGGAGGCGGAGGCGTCCAGTTCGGAAGGTTGATGAGCTCCTTCCGCCATAGGCATGGAGTCTTCAGAGCAGAACCTAGCCTAGTCTCCCCTTCACCGGTAGGGTGGTCAAGCTGGAGGTCCTCAAATCCCTCCATTATTTCATCCACCATCACCCTAGCATATCCTTCTGGAATCGGCCAGCAGTGAAAGGTTGCGCCGGGTTCAGTAGGATAAACAGAGCCAACAGCCGCCTTGACCTTCAAATTCATCCATTCACTACAAGAAATATGTCAACTTATGACCTTCAGTCAGTGACCCTCGAAGAATTGGTCATAAATTTATGACCATTTTAGATGAATTGGTCAAAAGCTGTTCAGGGGGCTCCAAAGCCTAAACCATTGCAACCATTTTGGTCAAAAAGGTCGTAATTTCCTTACACGAAATGGTCACAAAGCAAACAGTGCTAGTCCGCTGCCTTATTTCTAGTTGTTAATGACCAATATAGATGGTCATACCTTGTAGATTGTGGTGGGTTGTGATGACTAGGCGCCATCTCATCAGTTTTGCCTATGTGTCATGTCCCTGTGGCAGTTTTTGCCCTAGGTTGTGAAGAAACCTATATTTCTATCATTCCCAAAATTCCAAAAAAATCTCATAAATTCTTTGGGGCATATCTTCATCAAATATGTTAAAATCCTTCCTTGCCTAGTTCAAAACTAATTCAACAATATTCATTTTCCTATTCTGTTCACAACAACACTTTATGAAGGAAGTGCTATTTATATATTCTTGATTGCCCTCAGAATTTTTGGGCACTCTTTCCTATCCAAATTATTACCGCATGACAAAATTCAGCTCCATTTGCCTAGCAAATCTTCCTTGGCAAATTTCCAAATTTTTGTCCACCTAGAAGCATTGTGAAGGAAGTACCTTTTTTATATCGCTAAATGACATGAAATTTATACAGTTCCTTCATATGCCCAAATTATCAACCTCCTCCAAATTGCAGCTCAGTCAAATCGTCTATGTGAGCCCAGGTTCAATTTATATTTTATGGCCAAATTGGCACGTTGCAAAGCAAGTGTTATATAGGCCCCTCCTATTACCCTCAAACTTTTCGGGCACTCTTCCATACCCAAATCATTGCCACATGATAACATTCAGCTCAATTTTCCTAGTAAATCTTTCTCGGGAAATTTCCAAAGTTTCTACCTCGAGAGAAGCTTTGTGAAGTACGTACTAGCTAGGCTTACCCAAATGATCTGAAAATTTACCAGCGCATGACCATACCTAATTAACTTACCTACACCAATTTTGAGATCATTTCATTCATCCAATCTCTCTCACTAGTTTTCCCAAGTTTCTGTCCATAGAAGAGCATTGTGAAGGAAGTACCACTTTGGCATGTCCAAATAGTATCCATTTTCTACAGTGCTTTCCTATGCCCAAATAAACATCCTCCACCAAATGTCAGCTCAATCTATTCATTATTTTGAGCCGAGCTTCAACATACGTATTTATGTCCAGTGTGGTAGTTTGCAAAGCAAGTACCACCTAGGATCCTCCTTTTGAGTTGAAAATTTGTGAAGACGGTCTTCTTAGTAACTGATCATCCTTAGCCAAAACTCACGCCCATTAGCCATGTACATTTCCTGTACGGCTAATCAAACACTTGGCTGCTAATTCATGTTTGAGCACCGATCGGTCTCCTTGTGAGAATCTTATTTGTAATTTTCTTCCTAGCACCTACCTGGGGAGTGCCCAACCCACTAGACATGTCTAGGCCACCCAGAACACATGGCAACGCCACGGTCACGCGGTGACCACGCGACGGGCATGCGAGTTTACGCGCTCTAGAGTTGGGGCCCTCGGCCACCACCCAAACCTCGACGTATCGCCACCAAACCATGTATTTATGATTAAATAGGTACTTATGTACCTAGAAATGATTTTTGGAAAAAATAAATAGCAAACTATGAGGCAGCTGCAGTTCAAATTTGACCCGCTTCCAACTGAATCGGCGGAAATTTGTCTTTTTCACGAGAGGTGGATCAAAACTTTTTACACCCAACCATTTTGTCAATTGTGCATTAAATATGTCCTAGTATTTTAGAAAATTGATTTGGTCCAATTTTGCAACAATTATTTGGTAGTTCCTTCACAAAAAAACCTCCTTTCGGGCACTCGGAAAATGAAAAATGGTTTTTTCTTCCAAAGAAAATGAAAACTTCCTTAGGCAACATTGTTTGCCATTCCAATATGCACCCTTGTGCACAATATGAGATCATTTGAACAAACTATGCCACGAATGTGGACATAAGATTGATCATTTGGCTTGAAAGCCATGAATCTTCAGAGATGATAGCTCATTTTTGAGAACACTTTTTTAAAATAATTGCCGTATTACAAGTTTGTTATTTTTCGTGGGAACTTGGCCACATATAATGACACAATGCGAAGGTTTCCCAATTTTTTTATTTTTTTTGAATTTTTTATGCCCGTTTCAAAATGCGGTCAAAACAGCGGGCTTGACCGTTCCTAGCTAGTGGTTGAATCTTGGAAAACTTTTGGTGTTTCTCTGATTAAATAGATACTTATGTACCTAGAAATGATTTTTGTAAAAAATAAATAGAGAACTATGAGGCAGCTGCAGTTCAAATTTGACCCGCTTCGAGCAGAATCGGCGGAAATTTGTCTTTTTCACGAGAGGTGGATCAAAACTTTTTACACCCAACCATTTTGTCAATTGTGCATTAAATATGACCTAGTATTTTAGAAAATTGATTTGGTCCAATTTTGCAACAATTATTTGGTAGTTCCTTCACAAAAAAACCTCCTTTCGGTCACTCGGAAAATGAAAAATGGTTTTTTCTTCCAAAGAAAATGAAAACTTCCTTAGGCAACATTGTTTTCCAGTCCAATATGCACCCTTGTGCACAATATGAGATCATTTGAACAAACTATGCGACGAATGTGGCCATAAGATTGATCATTTGGCTTGAAAGCCATGAATCTTCAGAGATGATAGCTCATTTTTGAGAACACTTTTTTAAAATAATTGCCATATTACAAGTTTGTTATTTTTCTTGGGAACTTGGCCACATATAATGACACAATGCGAAGGTTTCCCAATTTTTTGATTTTTTTTTTGAATTTTTTATGCCCGTTTCAAAATGCGGTCAAAACGGCGGGCTTGACTGTTCCTAGCTAGTGGTTGAATCTTGGAAAACTTTTGGCGTTTCTCTGATTAAATAGATACTTATGTACCTAGAAATGATTTTTGTAAAAAATAAATAGCGAACTATGAGGCAGCTGCAGTTCGAATTTGACCCGCTTCCAGCTGAATCGGCGGAAATTTGTCTTTTTCACGAGAGGTGGATCAAAACTTTTTACACCCAACCATTTTGTCAATTGTGCATTAAATATGTCCTAGCATTTTTGAAAATTGATTTGGTCCAATTTTGCAACAATTATTTGGTAGTTCCTTCACAAAAAAACCTCCTTTCGGGCACTCGGAAAAAGAAAAATAGTTTTTTCTTCCAAAGAAAATGAAAACTTCCTTAGGCAACATTGTTTGCCATTCCAATATGCACCCTTGTGCACAATATGAGATTATTTGAACAAACTATGCGACAAATGTGGCCATAAGATTGATCATTTGGCTTGAAAGCCATGAATCTTCAGAGATGATAGCTCATTTTTGAGAACACTTTTTTAAAATAATTGCCGTATTACAAGTTTGTTATTTTTCTTGGGAACTTGGCCACATATAATGACACAATGCGAAGGTTTCCCAATTTTTTGATTTTTTTTGAATTTTTTATGCCCGTTTCAAAATGCGGTCAAAACGGCGGGCTTGACCGTTCCTAGCTAGTGGTTGAATCTTGGAAAACTTTTGGTGTTTCTCTGATTAAATAGATACTTATGTACCTAGAAATGATTTTTGTAAAAAATAAATAGCGAACTATGAGGCAGCTGCAGTTCAAATTTGACCCGCTTCCATCTGAATCGGCGGAAATTTGCCTTTTTCACGAGAGGTGGATCAAAACTTTTTACACCCAACCATTTTGTCAATTGTGCATTAAATATGTCCTAGTATTTTAGAAAATTGATTTGGTCCAATTTTGCAACAATTATTTGGTAGTTCCTTCACAAAAAAAACCTCCTTTCGGGCACTCGGAAAATGAAAAATGGTTTTTTCTTCCAAAGAAAATGAAAACTTCCTTAGGCAACATTGTTTGCCATTCCAATATGCACCCTTGTGCACAATATGAGGTCATTTGAACAAACTATGCCACGAATGTGGCCATAAGATTGATCATTTGGCTTGAAAGCCATGAATCTTCAGAGATGATAGCTCATTTTTGAGAACACTTTTTTAAAATAATTGCCGTATTACAAGTTTGTTATTTTTCTTGGGAACTTGGCCACATATAATGACACAATGCGAAGGTTGCCCAATTTTTTGATTTTTTTTGAATTTTTTATGCCCGTTTCAAAATGCGGTCAAAACGGCGGGCTTGACCGTTCCTAGCTAGTGGTTGAATCTTGGAAAACTTTTGGTGTTTCTCTGATTAAATAGATACTTATGTACCTAGAAATGATTTTTGTAAAAAATAAATAGCGAACTATGAGGCAGCTGCAGTTCAAATTTGACCCGCTTCCATCTGAATCGGCGGAAATTTGCCTTTTTCACGAGAGGTGGATCAAAACTTTTTACACCCAACCATTTTGTCAATTTTGCATTAAATATGTCCTAGTATTTTAGAAAATTGAATTGGTCCAATTTTGCAACAATTATTTGGTAGTTCCTTCACAAAAAAAACCTCCTTTCGGGCACTCGGAAAATGAAAAATGGTTTTTTCTTCCAAAGAAAATGAAAACTTCCTTAGGCAACATTGTTTGCCATTCCAATATGCACCCTTGTGCACAATATGAGGTCATTTGAACAAACTATGCCACGAATGTGGCCATAAGATTGATCATTTGGCTTGAAAGCCATGAATCTTCAGAGATGATAGCTCATTTTTGAGAACACTTTTTTAAAATAATTGCCGTATTACAAGTTTGTTATTTTTCTTGGGAACTTGGCCACATATAATGACACAATGCGAAGGTTGCCCAATTTTTTGATTTTTTTTGAATTTTTTATGCCCGTTTCAAAATGCGGTCAAAACGGCGGGCTTGACCGTTCCTAGCTAGTGGTTGAATCTTGGAAAACTTTTGGTGTTTATCTGATTAAATAGATACTTATGTACCTAGAAATGATTTTTGTACAAAATAAATAGCGAACTATGAGGCAGCTGCAGTTCAAATTTGACCCGCTTCCATCTGAATCGGCGGAAATTTGTCTTTTTCACGAGAGGTGGATCAAAACTTTTTACACCCAACCATTTTGTCAATTGTGCATTAAATATGTCCTAGCATTTTAGAAAATTGATTTGCTCCAATTTTGCAACAATTATTTGGTAGTTCCTTCACAAAAAAACCTCCTTTCGGGCACTCGGAAAATGAAAAATGGTTTTTTCTTCCAAAGAAAATGAAAACTTCCTTAGGCAACATTGTTTGCCATTCCAATATGCACCCTTGTGCACAATATGAGATTATTTGAACAAACTATGCGACGAATGTGGCCATAAGATTGATCATTTGGCTTGAAAGATATGAATCTTCAGAGATGATAGCTCATTTTTGAGAACACTTTTTTAAAATAATTGCCGTATTACAAGTTTGTTATTTTTCTTGGGAACTTGGCCACATATATTGACACAATGCGAAGGTTTCCCAATTTTTTGATTTTTTTTGAATTTTTTATGCCCGTTTCAAAATGCGGTCAAAACGGCGGGCTTGACCGTTCCTAGCTAGTGGTTGAATCTTGGAAAACTTTTGGTGTTTCTCTGATTAAATAGATACTTATGTACCTAGAAATGATTTTTGTAAAAAATAAATAGCGAACTATGAGGCAGCTGCAGTTCAAATTTGACCCGCTTCCATTTGAATCGGCGGAAATTTGCCTTTTTCACGAGAGGTGGATCAAAACTTTTTACACCCAACCATTTTTTCAATTGTGCATTAAATATGTCCTAGTATTTTAGAAAATTGATTTGGTCCAATTTTGCAACAATTATTTGGTAGTTCCTTCACAAAAAAACCTCCTTTCAGGCACTCGGAAAATGAAAAATGGTTTTTTCTTCCAAAGAAAATGAAAACTTCGTTAGGCAACATTGTTTGCCATTCCAATATGCACCCTTGTGCACAATATGAGATCATTTGAACAAACTATGCCACGAATGTGGCCATAAGATTGATCATTTGGCTTGAAAGCCATGAATCTTCAGAGATGATAGCTCATTTTTTAGAACACTTTTTTAAAATAATTGCCGTATTACAAGTTTGTTATTTTTCGCGGGAACTTGGCCACATATAATGACACAATGCGAAGGTTTCCCAATTTTTTGATTTTTTTTGAATTTTTTATGCCCGTTTCAAAATGCGGTCAAAACGGCGGGCTTGACCGTTCCTAGCTAGTGGTTGAATCTTGGAAAACTTTTGGTGTTTCTCTAATTAAATAGATACTTATGTACCTAGAAATGATTTTTGTACAAAATAAATAGCGAACTATGAGGCAGCTGCAGTTCAAATTTGACCCGGTTCCAACTGAATCGGCGGAAATTTGTCTTTTTCACGAGAGGTGGATCAAAACTTTTTACACCCAACCATTTTGTCAATTGTGCATTAAATATGTCCTAGTATTTTAGAAAATTGATTTGGTCCAATTTTGCAACAATTATTTGGTAGTTCCTTCACAAAAAAACCTCCTTTCGGGCACTCGGAAAATGAAAAATGGTTTTTTCTTCCAAAGAAAATGAAAACTTCCTTAGGCAACATTGTTTGCCATTCCAATATGCACCCTTGTGCACAATATGATATCATTTGAACAAACTATGCGACGAAAGTGGCCATAAGATTGATCATTTGGCTTGAAAGCCATGAATCTTCAGAGATGATAGCTCATTTTTGAGAACACTTTTTCAAAAATAATTGCCGTATTACAAGTTTGTTATTTTTTGTGGGAACTTGGCCACATATAATGACACAATGCGAAGGTTTCCCAATTTTTTGATTTTTTTTGAATTTTTTATGCCCGTTTCAAAATGCGGTCAAAACGGCGGGCTTGACCGTTCCTAGCTAGTGGTTGAATCTTGGAAAACTTTTGGTGTTTCTCTGATTAAATAGATACTTATGTACCTAGAAATGATTTTTGTACAAAATAAATAGCGAACTATGAGGCAGCTGCAGTTCAAATTTGACCCGCTTCCAGCTGAATCGGCGGAAATTTGTCTTTTTCACGAGAGGTGGATCAAAACTTTTTACACCCAACCATTTTGTCAATTGTGCATTAAATATGTCCCAGTATTTTAGAAAATTGATTCGGTCCAATTTTGCAACAATTATTTGGTAGTTCCTTCACAAAAAAACCTCCTTTCGGGCACTCGGAAAATGAAAAATGGTTTTTTCGTCCAAAGAAAATTAAAACTTCCTTCGGCAAAATTGTTTGCCATTCCAATATGCACCCTTGTGCACAATATGAGATCATTTGAACAAACTATGCCACGAATGTGGCCATAAGATTGATCATTCGGCTTGAAAGCCATGAATCTTCGGAGATGATAGCTCATTTCTGAGAACACTTTTTTAAATTAATTGCCGTATTACAAGTTTGTTATTTTTCTTGGGAACTTGGCCACATATAATGACACAATGCGAAGGTTTCCCAATTTTTTGATTTTTTTGAATTTTTATGCCCGTTTCAAAATGCGGTCAAAACGGCGGGCTTGACCGTTCCTAGCTAGTGGTTGAATCTTGGAAAACTTTTGGTGTTTCTCTGATTAAATAGATACTTATGTACCTAGAAATGATTTTTGTCAAAAATAAATAGCGAACTATGAGGCAGCTGCAGTTCAAATTTGACCCGCTTCCAACTGAATCGGCAAAAATTTGTCTTTTTCACGAGAGGTGGATCAAAACTTTTTACACCCAACCATTTTGTCAATTGTGCATTAAATATGCCCTAGTATTTTAGAAAATCCATTTGGTCCAATTTTGCAACAATTATCTGGTAGTTCCTTCACAAAAAAACCTCCTTTCGAGCACTCGGAAAATGAAAAATAGTTTTTTCGTCCAAAGAAAATGAAAACTTTTGACAACCAATCATTTTGTCAATTGAACATTAAATATGGCCTAATATATTATAAAAATGATCTGGTCCCATTTTGCAACAAATAAATGGTAGGTCATTTAAAAAAACTCAATTTACGCACTCGAAAAATAAAAAATGAATTTTTTGACCAATTTAGATGGTCATAACGTCGTACTGTATTCTGATTGGTCCGTGGACGCATCACGCGGATCATGCATCGAACACCGTCGGATGATCGTGGATCCAACGGCAGTCATCAGCCTTTCCACACCATCCCCGAAACCCTAGCTCTGCCCTGTTGTAATTTTACATCCACCCCCCACCTCCTTTCTTTCCCTCGCTCTCTTCTCCTCCTCTCCCCTTCCAGATCCGCCCTAGCCCCTCTCTCACCCGCGCACCACTCCTCCTCCCTTCCAGATCGCAACCGCCACCTCCTCCTTTCTAGATCGCCGCCTCCACCTCCCTCTGGCCGAGCTCCCCGCCGTCCATGACCTTCCCCATGCCCTCCTCCTATCTCCCATCCCCTTCCCTCACCGCGAGCCCTTCTCCCCCGCGAGCCCTCTCTCTCTCCCTCCCGCGACTCCTCTGCTCCACTCGATTCCGGCGAGTTGAGGTGGCTCTCGCCGGCGCGCAGCACACCCCTGCGCTTCTCTCCCCGATCCAACCCATCTCTCCTCCTCCCGGCTGCCTCCCCTCGCCTTCTCTCCTTGATACAGATCCACACGCCGCCACCGCCCCTCATCTCCCTCGACGCCTCCCATCCCCACCGACGACCTTGATGCCCTTCTTCCCCTCCCCTCCCGCGCGGACGCATGCAACCACGAGAGCAGCAGCACTTCCGTCTGTCTCCCCAGCGCGTGCGAGCAGCCGGAGGAGGTCTTGAGCGGGCGGCAAATGCGATAGGAGGCAGAGATGGGGTCGAGGACCAAAGGGTGCTGCGGGTGGCTCATCATGGCGCCGGTGCTGGCGCTCGTCGGAGCCGCCCGCCCGGCTCCGCCGCTGACCTCGCCATCTTCTCCACTCTGACCACGACGCGACGGGCGGATCCAAGCCATGCGAGCGAGACGGTAGCCAGATCCTCGACGGGGAGGACACGCAGCGGTCCCTGCAGGCCAAATCAGGTTCGTCTCCTCCCGCAACTGAGTCGTTTTACTGGGGATTTGCCTCCCACGGCCACGACCTCTGACCCCTTCTCATTGATTTGCTCGAGCGGCCGCCTCTCCCACCATCGACGGCAGGGTGACGACCAAGGAGGAGGACGAGTACTGCCGCTTCAAGTTCAACTCGGTGGAGGGTGATGACCTGTACGTGGTTTTTTGCCATGGCCACTGCCCTGGCTCAGGTAATTTTTGCCCCTTTTTGAAGATACATGAGCCCTGATTTGGGATGGAGAAGAGTGGCACGACACCATACCTATTGATCTGCTGGAGCTATGCACTGGAATACCGAGTCTTGTATGTTTGTTGTACCACAGTTCTCAGCTTTAAAATTAGCAGTAGGATATTGGCTTGCAAGAATCTGATGCACCTAGTAGTGCATAAAACCCTGCGTGCCATCAACACAAGCTTTAGAATCTGCAACACTTTGAATATAAGCTTATGTTTCAGAAGGTGCAAAGTAGTTAGAAATGATTGACAACCCATTAGGAGGAACTAAAACTAAATGAAAAGGATGTGGAAATGTACAAGAGAGGAGTACTCCTTTTTAGTAGTCTTAGTTTAAAGTAAATTAAATGAAAGGAGTACTCCTTTTCAGTTATCTCAGTTTAAAGTAAATGAAAGGAGTACAAATGCATTTACAAAAATATGGATTAATTTCACATATCCTCCTTTGCAAACATATGGATTAATTTTCAGTAGTCTAAGTTTAAAGTAAATGAAATCACACACACATGTCTGTGTGTGGATTCTACTATAGCAGTTGTACTCTTGTTAAATTTGCAAACATATGCTTTTGTCTATGAACTAATAACAATATTGCTGGCATTCTGTGGCAACATTTGCAGATCTTGAGGCATGTGTGTGGCTGGAAGAAACACTCAAGAAACACTCTCAGGACTTCATGAATGGACTGTGTACCAACATCATACACATGCAAAACAGGAAGCTGGAGCTATGAATATTGCTGCAGAACAGGAAGCTGAAGCTGTGAATATTGCTGGCAATATTACTAATGTGTTGTCTAAACATGCTTTCTGCTAGCTTTAAAGTTGATCTAAAGAACCATTCATGCATTTACACATTCATGATTTCCTCTGCTGTTTGTAATTGTTCTGGTTAACTGTGCTAGTAGATATTTCCTGGGATTTGTAGCTGGTAGATATTGTGTCATGTCCTCTTAGACGAGTTCATTTATTGAAAAATATTTCACATGTAAGGCCAGGCTGTTCGTCTGTTTTCTGCTTCTCTGCTGGTAGCTTAGAAGAATACAATTCTCACTGAATGTACTTTTGCATTCTTACTATATCTACTGCTGCCACAATCATTCTTACTATATCTCACTGAATGGCATCTCAGTTTGTACCTCATCTAGCACACTGCCTAAAATTGTCACTCTTGTTTCAATGAAATTAGTAGAATTACCTTGTGATTCCTCTGTTTGCTTCATATTATGGTTGCTCTACTGCTAGTGTCTTACTAGCTTGTTCTGGCTCATCGTGTTCCTGCTTGTAGTTGATTTTCCATGTGCCTAAGTATATGAGTAGTACATGTGCAAGCAAACATTTGAACTCAAACCCATCCATCCCTTGTACTGTACTATACTAAAGAAGTAATGTAGATGAATATACATGCAGTTTTATTAAGTGAATGCCATGCAAACAACTAACTTGCTCTTGTCCATGTAGATGGAGTAGGAGGATGAGCAGCAGCAACAAATGAGCCTGATGGTGAAGAAGCACCTGACGACTAGAACTCGTTCAAATGCTCTTTAGTCCTTCCAAAACAAGGTCTTGATGTCCCCCTTACAGAAAATGTTCATATATGTTCCTGCATGATGCATGTGTGCATGTTGGATGGTCACATTCTAGTGTACTAGCTAGCTAGTAAGCTTGTTTTGCTACCGGATGATTGAATGTCATCTCAGTTTGTACCTCATCTAGCTCACCACCTCAAATTGCCACTGTTTGGTTAGTGTTTCCTTCTTGGTTGGCTAAACATATCCGTTTGTTTAATTAGGAGCATTAGACGCTCTCCATCGATGATTGCCTAATTTTATTCATGGTCTCCACAATATATTCATTTGATTGTCTGCTACAACGCCACTTAAATACTCATAATGCTACTGTCCAGCCTTTGTTCAATTGGACTGACTATATATCTCTTGTTAAAATTGTGCTCTTGATCTTTTCTTTAAACCTGGGACATCATGCATATCTAACTCTTCCTTTTCAGTCTAAACCTGAGACCTCTCTTGTTTTCAGTCACACTTCTGTTTTGTTGTGCTTGATAAACCTGAGACTTCTTTCTATTGTAATATCAAAGTTGTTTGGTTCTGGCCTCAGCACTAGTACACTAATATTGAAGTTGTTCACTCTTTTACAGGAGCTTCGGGCCTAAATTTTTTGCAGTGTGAAGCCATGAAGCCAAGTTCGAATCAGTGAAGCCCTACTTAGCGAAGAGTTTTTTGGTTCTGTAGTAGACTGTAAATTGTAATATTGTAATAGATTGTAAAAGACTAATGTAGTTTTATTTGATGAATTATATTTGTCCCGTCCTATTTGAAAGTGATTATGTATGTTAAAAAGCTGTGAAATGGAAACATGACCAGCGGGACCAATTTATGTCCCACTTATGAATATAGTTTGAGATATTTTGAAACTTTTGACGTGTGGTGCCCATCTGACTAGTGGGACCAGCTCTAAAAAAATGATTGAAAAATAAAAAATCAATTGATGGTAAGAAGGCCAGAACCCAACAATAAAAAGGCTGCAATATTGGGCTTGGCCCATAAACCCAACCAAAAATTGACAAAAAAAACACAAATAGGCTGAATTGTTGGGCTAGGCCCATGTAGAAAACCGAATTGGACCGGGTTGAATCTTGTGCCACATCAGCTTGCCATGCTGGATGCTTACGTGGCCTGGGGAGTTTTCTAGTGACCAAAACGCCACAGTAGACGTATTTTGGTCATAAACATCTACGACCATTCCAGAAGAAAGGTCGCTATAGTCAGTTTACGATGGCCAACTTTTGACCTTATGTTTTTGGTCACAAAAAGGTCATAAATGGAAATTTGTGACCATTCAGTGACCAATAGTGGTGGTCACAAGTTGACATATTTCTTGTAGTGATTGCGTCATATGGTGGCAATTTTGAGACTCCGTGATAGCATCCACAGGATAGCTGGCAGGAGCCATCAAGGCATGCTCCGGCTGAAGCAGCTCGGTGGAAGCCACACCGCTTCTCCGCTGAGATGGCGGGGTAGCTTCGGGGGAAGCTTCGGCAGTTCATTTGCTGCGATTTTCTTCTCGTTCCTCTATCGCTTGTACCCTTGCTTGCAGCGCCTGCATTTGGGTCTGCTGCACTTTTTTCCTCCTCTCGTGGCATTTGTAACCGCCTACGTCCGGAAACCCAACCTTCCACGGAATGGAGCCTGGCATGCCTCGTGTCCGTCCAGGGTGCTCAGGATTCCCGAGGGCCATTGTGAGCTCGTCGTTCTCTCTGTCTGGAAAGAACGTCCCTTGCTGCGCTGCTTCGATATACTACTGAAGCTTCTTGACTGGTATGTCCATTTGATCGTTCGTCCAAATGCACTTCCTTGATACAATGTCCAAGGTTCCGCCAGCCCCGAAGAACCAAGTCCGGAAACGGTCTGGCCAGTTAATTGTCTCTGGTTCGATCCCTTTATCAACCAGACCATTCTCAGTCTTGGCCCACTTAGGCCGGGCTACGAGGTAGCCACCTGACCCCGTGCGATGGTGATGCTTCTTCTTCGCAGCATTTTGCTTGTTTGTCACTGACATCTTCTTACTCTTTTCCGATGTCTTGTGGGCCACAAATGCGGGCCAGTGATCTCTGATCTTCTCATATCTTCCCTTGAATTCTGGTGTCACTTTATTTTCGACAAACTTATTCAGCTCTTTATTCCACCTCCTGAATAGTTCTGCCATCCTCGTAAGAGCAAAAGACTTGATTAATTGCCCTTTAACTAGCTTCTCCAGATCATCCTCTGGCGGTAGGGTGAAATTTGACTTCAGCTCAGTCCAAAGATCATTTTTCTGCATATCATTGACATAAGACACCTCAGGGTCTTCTGTAGGCGGCTTTAACCGTTGCTGGATGCTGATCGGGATCTTGTCCCTAACCAAAACCCCACACTGAGCAACAAATGCACTCTTTGTCCGAAGGGGTTCAATCGGTTGGCCATCGGGCGCGATTGCTATGATCTCAAACTTTTCATCTGAGCTCAACTTTTTCTTCGGGCCTCGTCTCTTTACCGAAGTTGTGCTCGATCCGGAGGGCTAGGAATAAGAACAAAGACTTAATTAATATGTGTACATACCAAAACAATGAATGCATCAATTAGCTAGTCAGCAGAAGCTTAACTAATATATATACCTGGCCGGACTTGGTTCGGTCACCGAAGACGTCATCACGGTATCCTTCTTGCACCTGCATTGGGTCACCGGAGCCGTCCTCACGGTCACCTTCTTGCACCGGCATTAGGTCACCGAAGCCGTCATAATCATAGCCAGCTGCTTCCAGACCATCGGTGTCATTGAGAAACAACGAGCAGACGGCATCACTTCCTCGTGCGATTATGTCCCCCAACAACTCTTCTTGTACTTCGTCTCGGGCGGTGTCCATAGTTTCTACAAATATTGACAACATGGCAATTATTATTCAAACATGATAGATGGATATATTAGTGGCAAACGTAGAACTAATATTAATTAGTGGCCTCGACGCTGCTTCTCTAGGGTTTGGGGTGGCCTCGACAACGCTTCAAGGATAAAAAAAAAGAAGAGGAAGAAGAAAAAAAAAGAGGAGAAGAAAGAATAGAGGAGTAAGAACTCCTCTATTCTTTCTTCTCCTCTTTTTTTCTTCTTCGTCCTCTTTTTTTTTATCGGGAACGAGGGTCGTCGAGGGTCACCAAGCGGTAGAGGAAACCCTAAATAGCAAGTATCATGCATGTGAGATACATGTGGCCGTCGGTGTCGGACACTACATCCACGTCCCACAAGTGACGTCGGTGTCGAAGCCCGCGTCACATGTGGGACGTGGATGTACTGTCCAACACCGACGGCCACATGTATCTCACACCGACGATACTTGCCATTTAGGGTTTCCTCTACCGCTCGGCAACCCTGACCCTCGACGACCCTCGTTTCCGATAAAAAAGAGGAAGAAGAAGAAAAAAAAAGAGGAGAAGAAAGAATAGAGGAGAAGAACTCCTCTATTCTTTCTTCTCCTCTTTTTTCTTCTTCCTCTTCTTCTTTTATCCTCTTCTTCCTCTCATGTTCGACGACCCTCGACCCCTCGGCGACCCTAGACCCCCTCTCGACCCGCTCATGTCAAAGTTATCGGGTAGGGGGTAT
Source organism: Triticum monococcum (assembly GCA_034509565.1). NCBI lineage: Eukaryota > Viridiplantae > Streptophyta > Magnoliopsida > Poales > Poaceae > Triticum > Triticum monococcum. The sequence goes on from CM067845.1 coordinate 578,461,708, forward strand.
ATCGACAACGACATACCCGATACATACATACATACATATCACATGCATCCATACATATATGAACAAAATTAATATCTATTAATTAACAACCTAAATAAAAAACTAATACATATAGGAAGAAGAAGAAAAAATAAGAGAAGAAAGAATAGAGGAGGAGACTTCCTCTTCTTCCTCTCCTCTTCTTCTCCCTCTTCTTCCCCTTCTTCCTTGCCTCTCTCATGAATGTCCAACGTTCTCGACCCTTGACCCCCTAAACTAGTTCTCAACCCTCGACCCCCTAAACTAGTTCTCGACCCCCCCTCATGTCGAAGTTATCCGGGAGGGGGTATATCGACCCCCCCCCCCCATGTCGAAGTTATCGGGGAGGGTTATATCGACCCCCCTCATGTCGAAGTTAACGGGGAGGGGGTATATCGACAATGACATACATACATGAAAAAAAATGCTATCCACCTATACATACATAGCCACATACATACATGGGAATAATGCTATGAAAAAAATATGAACAAAAAAATGCTATGAACAAAAAAATAATACACATAAACAAAAAAAATACATATATGAACAAAAAATGCTCTGAACAAAAAAATAATACACATATATGAACATCTATACATACATATAGCCACATACATATATACATTATATATATGAACAAAAAAATGAAAAAAAAATGATAAACCGGGGTGGCGCGCGGTGGCTCACAGCGATGTTTACCGGCGAGGGCGACGGCGGGGGCGGCGGCAAGGGCGTCGGCGAGGGCGGCGGATGGCGTCGGGGCGGCACGGGCTCGGGGAGGACGATGGCGAGCTCGAGGGGCGGCACGGGCTCTGGGAGGTGGACGGCGAGCTCGAGGGGCGGCGTGAGCTCGGGGAGGAGGGCTTGGGGACGAGGCGAGCTCCGGGGCGGCGCGGGCTCGAGGGCGGTGCGGGCTCGAGGGAGGCAAGGGCTCGGGGGCGGCGCGGGCTCAAGGAGCGGGCGGCGGCGACGACGAGGAGCGGGCGGTGACGGCGACGGTGACCTTGGGGCGGCGACGGTGAGCACGGGCAGCCTGGCGGCGTCGATGAGCTCGGCGTCGTCAGGGGGCAAATAGTGAAGAAATATGAAACTGCTAAGTGATGGGTATATATACAGACAGCTATGGTCCCAGTTCGTGGCATGAACCGGGACGAATGCCTACCTATCGTCCCGGTTCGTGCCACCAACCGAGACCAAAGGTCTCTTTTCAGCAGCCCAAAGGGAAGGAAACAGAGGCCTTTGGTCTCGGTTGGTGGCTCGAACCGGGACCATAGGTGGGCATTCGTCCCGGTTCGTGCCACCAACCGGGACCAATGCCCCCCTATGGTCCTGGTTGGTGCTACCAACCGGGACCAAATGTCCTCTGCTGGCGCTGTGCGGTCATAATTTTAGTCCCACCTTGCTAGTTGAGAGGGGCTCGCGGTGGTTTATAAACGCTGTTGCGCCCACCCACTTGAGCTCCTCTCAACTGCAGGCTTAGGGGCCTAATCTGTGCACTGCTATGCCTGTTGGGCCTGCTGGGCCTTCTGCGGGCCTGAATCCTGGCCCATGGAAGGGTTTCTAGTCGTATTCAGGCCATGGAGGCCTAGTAGGTGGCATTTTTTTTGTTTTCTTCTTTTGTTTTATTTTTTGCTTTTTCTTTTTTTATTTGTACTAAATACTTATAGTTTTTTAGTGATTTCTTTTTGCTTTTAGGTCACAGAAATTATAAACTTTCTGTTAGTGCCATTAGTTTTAAAATTTGAATTTTTTTTGTTTTCTTCTTTTGTTTTATTTTTTGCTTTTTATTTTTTCATTTGTACTAAATACTTAAAGTTTTTTAGTGATTTCTTTTTGCGATTAGGTCACAAAAATTATAAACTTTCTGTTAGTGCCATTAGTTTTAAAATTTGAATTTTTTTGTTTTCTTCTTTTGTTTTCATTTTTGCTTTTTATTTTTTATTTGTACTAAATACTTATAGTTTTAAAATGTATGTGAATCACTAGTTTATGAATAACTTTACTATGAAATTAGATTTTTGAGTGATTCTTTTTCCTGCTACTTAATATTACAGTGTTTTATCATTATACTCTATTTGGTAATTTTAGGTTGTTTTTCATATCTGTTTTAATCAAAAACAAATTTTGTTATTTTTTTGCTATTAATGTGTTGAACAAAAAATACTTTCTGAATTTAAGTTGCATAAATTTTATATAAGTTTAGTTTCAAAAATACTAGAGGTTTATAAAAACTTTTTAGTTGATTCCTTTTGCTTTTTTGAGCTATAAGACCCTAAAATTGAAAAGCATTTCAAATGAACTCCAAAAAGGTTGAAAGTTGGCATGGTATCATCATTTCACCCACATAGCATGTGCAACAAAGTTGATATGGTTACGGCAAAAACTGGATGCACTTCGTGTACAAAACGGACAATCTCTTTCGAAGTATCAGGGTTTCGGACGAAAGATCATCTGTTACAAAGGGATTTCATTTTCTTGAACTTATTTGAACTCCATATTTTTTCTGTGTTCAAAATGCACATTTCAAAGACACATCATCAATTTTCAACCCTTTCTGACTTCGTTTGTTATTTTTCATGCATTTACTAGTTTTTTTGAGCTATAAGATCCTGAAATTGAAAAGCTTTTCAAATGAATTCCAAATGAACTCCGAAAATTATAAACTTTCTGTTAGTGCCATTAGTTTTAGAAAAATTATAAACTTTTTGTTAGTCCCATTAGTTTTCAAATTTGAATAGTTAAAATTTGAATTCTTTGAAATTTGTGTGAATCACAAGTTTGTGATTAACTTTACTAAAAAATGAACATCGATGCACCTATAGAGAAAATTCGACCTAAATTCATAGTTTTCAAATGAACTTTGAAAAAGTTGGCATAGCATACTCGTGTGTTACAAAGATGGCATGGTATCATCATAATAGTTGCGGGAGAAAGTCTTCACTTTTTCTTCGCTTGTGTCATTTGCTTATTGCGCCGTAACCATGGATAATCTTCATCGTTTATCAGGATGCTTGGGTCAGCCTTGACATTGAAGGGAGGAATTTCATGAAACTTTTCATAATCTTCAGACATGTCTGTCTTGCCGTCCACTCCCAGGATGTCCCTTTTTCCTGAAAGAACTATGTGGCGCTTTGGCTCATCGTATGATGTATTCGCTTCCTTATCTTTTCTTTTTCTCGGTTTGGTAGACATGTCCTTCACATAGATAACCTGTGCCACATCATTGGCTAGGACGAACGGATCGTCAGTGTACCCAAGATTTTTCAGATCTACTATTGTCATTCCATACTGTGGGTCTACCTGTACCCCGCCGCCTGACAGATTGACCCATTTGCACTTAAACAAAGGGACCTTAAAATCAGGTCCGTAGTCAAGTTCCCATATGTCCACTATGTAACCATAATATGTGTCCTTTTCGCTCTCGGTTGCTGCATCAAAGAGGACACCGCTGTTTTGGTTGGTGCTCTTTTGATCTTGGGTGATTGTGTAAAATGTATTCCCATTTATCTCGTATCCTTTGTAAGTCAATACAGTCAAAGATCGATGGTCCCCTAGACAACAAGTATAACTCATCACAAACAGTGTTGTCACCTCTGAGACGTGTTTCCAACCAACTGCTGAAAGTCCTAATGTGTTCACATGTAATCCGGTCATCGCACTGCTCGGGGTGTTTGGAGCGCAGACTGTTCTTGTGTTCATCGACATACGGGGTCACCAAGGTAGAGTTCTGTAGAACTGTGTAGTGTGCTTGAGACCAAGAATATCCGTCCCTGCATATTATTGAGTCACTTCCAAGAGTGCCTTTTCCAGTCAGTCTCCCCTCATACCACGATTTAGGGAGACCTATCTTCTTAAGGCCAGGAATGAAGTCAACACAAAACCCGATAACATCCTTTGTTTGATGGCCCATGGAGATGCTTCCTTCTGGCCTAGCGCGGTTACGGACATATTTCTTTAGGACTCCCATGAACCTCTCAAAGGGGAACATATTGTGTAGAAATATGGGCCCCAGGATGACAATCTCGTCGACTAGATAAACTAGGACGTGCGTCATGATATTGAAGAAGGATAGTGGGAACACCAGCTCAAAACTGACAAGACATTGCGCCACATCACTCCTTAGCCTTGGTACGATTTCTGGATCGATCACCTTCTGAGAGATTGCATTGAGGAATGCACATAGCTTCACAATGGCTAATCAGACGTTTTCCGGTAGAAGCCCCCTCAATGCAACCGGAACTAGTTGCGTCATAATCACGTGGAAGTCATGAGACTTCAGGTTCTGAAACTTTTTCTCTGGCATATTTATTATTCCCTTTATATTCGACGAGAAGCCAGTCGTGACCTTCGTACTGAGTAGGCATTCAAAGAAGATTTCTTTCTCTTCTTTTGTAAGAGCGGAACTGGCAGGACCTTTATACTGCTTCGGAGGCATGCCGTCTTTTTTTTTGCAAACGTTGCAGGTCCTCCCGTGCCTTAGGTGTATCTTTTGTCTTCCCATACATGCCCAAGAAACCTAGAAGGTTCACGCAAAGGTTCTTCGTCACGTGCATCACGTCGATTGAAGAGCGGACCTCTAGGTCTTTCTAGTAGGGTAGGTCCCAAAATATAGATTTCTTCTTCCACGTGGGTGCGTGTCCCTCAGCGTCATTCGGAACAGCTAGTCCACCGGGACCCTTTCCAAAGATTACGTGTAAATCATTGACCATAGAAAGTACGTGATCACCGGTACGCATGGCGGGCTTCGTGCGGTGATCTGCCTCACCTTTGAAATGCTTGCCTTTCTTTCGACATTGATGGTTGGTCGGAAGAAATCAACGATGGCCCAGGTACACATTCTTCCTGCATTTGTCCAGGTATATACTTTCAATGTCATCTAAATAGTGCGTGCATGCGTGGTATCCTTTGTTTGTCTGTCCTGAAAGGTTACTGAGAGCGGGCCAATCGTTGATGGTCACGAACAGCAACGCCTTTAGGTTAAATTCCTCCTGTCTATGCTCATCCCACGTACGTACACCGTTTCCATTCCACAGCTATAAAAGTTCTTCAACTAATGGCCTTAGGTACACATCAATGTCGTTGCCGGGTTGCTTAGGGCCTTGGCTGAGAACTGGCATCATAATGAACTTCCGCTTCATGCACATCCAAGGAGGAAGGTTATACATACATAGAGTCATGGGCCAGGTGCTGTGATTGCTGCTCTGCTCCCCGAAAGGATTAATGCCATCCGTTCTTAAAGCAAACCATACATTCCTTGCGTCCTTTGAAAACTCATCCCAGTACTTTCTCTTGATTTTTCTCCACTGCGACCCATCAGCGGGTGCTCTCAACTTCCCATCTTTCTTTTGGTTCTCACTGTGCCATCGCATCAACTTGGCATGCTCTTCGTTTCTGAACAGACGTTTCAACCGTGGTATTATAGGAGCATACCATATCACCTTCGCAGGAACCCTCTTCCTGGGGGGGGGGGGGCTCACCGTCAACATCACCAGGGTCATCTCGTCTGATCTTATACTGCAATGCACCGCATACCGGGCATGCGTTCAGATCCTTGTATGCACCGCGGTAGAGGATGCAATCATTAGGGCATGCATGTATCTTCTCCACCTCCAATCCTAGAGGGCATACGACCTTCTTTGCTGGGTATGTACTGTCGGGCAATTCATTATCCTTTGGAAGCTTCTTCTTCAATATTTCCAGTAGCTTCTCAAATCCTTTGCCAGCCACAGCATTCTCTGCCTTCCACTGCAGCAATTCCAGTACGGTACCGAGCTTTGTGTTGCCATCTTCGCAATTGGGGTACAACCCTTTTTTGTGATCCTCTAACATGCGATCGAACTTTAGCTTCTCCTTTTGTCTTTCGCATTGCGTCCTTGCACCGACAATGACCCGAGGGAGATCATCATCATCGGGCACATCGTCTGGTTCCTCTTGATCTTCAGCAGCTTCACCCATTGCAGCATCACTGGGCACATCGTTTGGTTCCTCTTGATCTTCACCAGCTCCCCCCGTTGCGGCATCACCGTATTCAGGGGGCACATAGTTGTCATTGTACTCTTCTTCTTCGCCGTCTTCCATCATAACCCCTATTTCTTCGTGCCTCGTCCAAACATTATAGTGTGGCATGAAACCCTTGTAAAGCAGGTGGGAGTGAAGGATTTTCCGGTTAGAGGAAGACCTCGTATTCCCACATTCAGTGCATGGACAACACATAAAACCATTCTGCTAGTTTGCCTCAGCCACATCGAGAAACTCATGCACGCCCTTAATGTACTCGAAGGTGTGTCTGTCACCGTACATCCATTGCCGGTTCATCTGCATGCATTATATATAATTAAGTGCCCAAATTATTAGAAGTTCATCATCACATTAAAACCAAAGTGCATACATAGTTCTCATCTAACAACATATAGCTCTCCACATCATCTAATTAATTAAACCATACATTGAAACTATGTAAAACATTTCAATGTGAAAACAAATGCGATCATAATCGCAACCAAGGTAACAATTGATCCAACGGCATAATGATACCAAGCCTCGGTATGAATGGCATATTTTCTAATCTTTCTAATCTTCAAGCGCATTGCATCCATCTTGATGTTATGATCATCGACGACATCCGCAACATGCAACTCCAATATTATCTTCTCCTCCTCAATTTTTTTATTTTTTCCTTCAACAAATCGTTTTCTTCTTTAACTAAATTTAACTTCTCGACAATAGGGTCGGTTGGCATTTCCGATTCACATACATCCTACATAAATAAAATCTATGTAATGTTGGTCGGCATAATTTTCATAAACAATAAATGAACCAACAGTTATAAAGATAATATATATACCACATCCGAATCATAGACAGGACGAGGGCCGACGGGGGCGGATACCAAAACCATCGCACTATATAAGATGCAATAATAAAAGTAAGAAAATAATACAAGTATCTATGTAAACATACAAGTAAGAATATTTTTCCTTTCAGAAAGAAGATAAGAACAAGGGGCTCACGACGGTGGTGCCGGCGATGAGCTCGGCGCGGGTGATCGACGGCGGAGAAGACGGGGACGGGGCGTGACGGACCGCTAAACCTAGACAAATATTGTGGAAAATGGAGCTTGGAGGTCAAGCTTGGATAGGAGAAAGCTTAAGTAGTGTGGCTCGGGCATTCCATCGAACACCTTGTGTGCATAGGAGGTGAGCTAGAGCACCACCAAGCCCTCTCCCCCTCGGCCAGAAAAAAACAGAGCATTGTGCTCTGCTCGTATGCGAGGGTGTATATATAGGCACCTCATTGGTCCCGGTTGGTGGCATGAACTGGGACTAAAGGGGAGCCTTTGGTCCCAATTCAAGGCAACAACCGGGACCAATGGTGGTGGGCCAGGAGCGAGGCCCATTGGTCCCGGTTCGTCCCACCAACCGGGACCAAAAGGTCCAGATGAACCGGGACCAATGGCCCACGTGGCCCGGCCGGCCCCCTAGGTTCATGAACCGGGACCAATGCCCCCATTGGTCCCGGTTCTGGACTGAACCGGGACTAATGGGCTGACCCGGCCTGGACCAAAGCCCTGTTTTCTACTAGTGAGTCATACGTGCTTATGGAAAAGAACTTGCATAACATCTTTTGTCTTACCCTCCCGTGGCAGCAGGGTCCTAGCAGAAACTAAGGGATATTAAAGCCTCCTTTTAATAGAGTACCGGACCAAAGCATTAACACATAGTGAATACATGAACTCCTCAAACCACGGTCATCATCGGTAAGTATCCGGATTATTGTCACTTCGGGGTTAACGGATCATAACACATAATAGGTGACTATAGACTTGCAAGATAGGATCAAGAACTCTCATATATTGATGAAAACATAATAGGTTCAGATCTGAAATCATGGCACTTGGGCCCTAGTGACAAGCATTAAGCATAGCAAGTCATAGCAACATCAATCTCAAAACATAGTGGATACTAGGGATCAAACCCTAACAAAACTAACTCGGTTACATGATAGATCTCATCCAACCCATCACCGTCCAGCAAGCCTATGATGGAATTAGTCACACACGGCGGTGAGCATCATGAAATTGGTGATGGAGGATGGTTGATGATGACGATGGCGACGGATTCCCCTCTCCGGAGCCCCGAACGGACTCCAGATCAGCCCTCCCGAGAGGTTTTAGGGCTTGGCGGCAGCTCTGTATCGTAAAACACGATGAATCCTTCTCTCTGATTTTTGTCTCTCCCAGAAACCAAATATATAGAGTTGGAGTTGAGGTCAGAGGAGCTCCAAGGGGCCCACGAGGTAGGGGGGCGCCCCCTCGTGGATAGGTGGTGGCCCCCCTGGTCTTCATATTTTGCAAGCATTTTTTGTTATTTCCGAATAGATGTTCCATGAAGTTAGTTAAATTCAAATCATGCAAGTTCTAGTCGAAAATAAGGGCAAAAGTGTTTGGAAAAGTAGATACGACGGGGACGTATCATACCTTGAAGTGGTGGTTTGTTTTCTTTTACTAACGGAGGTCACAAGATTTTCTTTTAAGTTTTGTGTTGTGAAGTTTTCAAGTTTTGGGTAAAGATTTGATGGATTATGGAACAAGGAGTGGCAAGAGCCTAAGCTTGGGGATGCCCAAGGCACCCCAAGGTAAAATTCAAGGATAACCAAAAGCCTAAGCTTGGGGATGCCCCGGAAGGCATCCCTTCTTTCGTCTTCGTCCATCGGTAACTTTACTTGGAGCTATATTTTTATTCGCCACATGATATGTGTTTTGCTTGGAGTGTCTTGTATGATTTGAGTTTTTTTGCTTTTTAGTTTACCACAATCATCCTTGCTGTACACACCTTTTGGGAGAGACACACATGAATTGGAATTTACTAGAATACTCTATGTGCTTCACTTATATCTTTTGAGTTGGATAATTTTTTCTCTAGTACTTCGCTTATATCTTTTAGAGCACGGCGGTGGTTTTATTTTATAGAAATAATTGATCTCTCATGCTTCACTTATATCATTTTGAGAGTCCTTTAGAACAGCATGGTAATTCACTTTGGTTATAAATTTTAAATGCTAAGAGAAGTTGGATGCTTGATAGATTGTTTTAAGGTATAAAGGTGGTAATATTAGAGGTGTGCTAGTTGAGTAATTGTGAAATTGATGAATACTTATGTTGAAGTTGGCAAGTCCTGTAGCATGCACATATCGTAAACGTTGTGTGACAAATTTGAAGCATGGGGTGTTCTTTGATTGCTTTCCTTATGAGTGGCGTTCGGGGACGAGCGATGGTCTTTTCCTACCAATCTATCCCCCTAGGAGCATGCACGTAGTGCTTGGTTTTGATGACTTGTAGATTTTTGCAATAGGTATGTGAGTTCTTTATGACTAATATTGAGTCCATGGATTATACACACTCTCACCCTTTCATCATTGCTAGCTTCTTCAGTACCGTGCATTGCCCTTTCTCACCTTGAGAGTTGGTGCAAACTTCGCCGGTGCATCTGATACGTCTCCAATGTATCTATAATTTTTGATTTCTCCATGCTATTATATTATCTATTTTGGATGTCAATGGGCTTTATTTTACACTTTTATATCATTTTTGGGACTAAGCTACTAACCGGAGGCCCATCCCAAATTGCTGTTTTTTTCCTATTTTAGGGTTTCGCCGAAGAGGAATATCAAACTGAGTCCAAACGGAATGAAACCTTCGGGAACGTGATTTTCTCAATAAACACGATCTAGGAGACTTGGAGTGGGCGTCAAGAAACAACGGAGTAAGCCACGAGGCAGGGGGTGATACGTCTCTGTCATATCTACTTTTCAAACAATTTTGCCCTTGTTTTGGACTCTAACTTGCATGATTTGAATGGAACTAACCCAGACTGACACTGTCTTCAGCAGAATTGCCATGGTGTTATTTTTGTGCAGAAATAAAAGTTCTCGGAATGACCTGAAAATCAATGGAGAATTATTTTGGAATATATAATAAATATTGGAAGGAAGATCCACGTCAGGTGGCCCCCACCTATCCACGAGGTTGGGGGCGCGCCTGCCCCCCTGGGTGCGCCCCCTGCCTTGTGGGACCCTTGACGCTCCACCGACTTCAACCTGGAGTCCATATATTCACTTTCGGGGAGAAAAAACCAGAGAGAAGGATTCATCGCGTTTTACGATATGGAGCCACCGCCAAGCCCTAAACTCTCTCGGGAGGGCTGATCTGGAGTCTGTTCGGGGCTCCAAAGAGGGGAATCCGTCGCCATCGTCATCATCTACCATCCTACATCACCAAGTTCATGATGCTCACCCCCGTGCGTGAGTAATTCCATCGTAGGCTTGCTAGACGGTGATGGGTTGGATGAGATTTATCATGTAATCGAGTTGGTTTTGTTAGGGTTTGATCCTTAGTATCCACTATGTTGTGACATTGATGTTTCTATAACTTCGCTATGCTTAATGCTTGTCACTAGGGCCCGAGTGCCATGATTTCAGATATGAACCTATTATGTTTTCATCAATATATGAGAGTTCTTGATCCTATCTTGCAAGTCAGTAGTCACCTACTATGTGTTATGATCCGGCAACCCCGAAGTGACAATAATCGGGACCACTCCCGGTGATGACCGTAGTTTGAGGAGTTCATGTATTCATTATGTGTTAATGCTTTGGTCCGGTACTCTATTAAAAGGAGGCTTTAATATCCCTTAGTTTCCAATAGGACCCCGCTGCCACGGGAGGGTAGGACAAATGATGTCATGCAAGTTCTTTTCCATAAGCACGTATGACTATATTCGGAATACATGCCTACATTACATTGATGAACTGGAGCTAGTTCTATGTCACCCTAGGTTATGACTGTTACAAGACCGATCGCATCCGGCATAATTCTCCATCATCGATCCATTGCCTACGAGTTTTCCATATATTGTTCTTCGCTTATTTACTTTTCTGTTGCTATTGTTATCATCACTACAAAATACCAAAAATATTACTTTTTCCACTCTTAGTTTTGCTATCGTTACCACTACTATCATATTACTTTGCTACTAAATACCTTGCTGCAGATATTAAGTTTCCAGGTGTGCATGAATTGACAACTCAGCTGCTAATACTTGAGAATATTCTTTGGCTCCCCTTGTGTCGAATCAATAAATTTGGGTTGAATACTCTACCCTCAAAATCTGTTGCGATCCCCTATACTTGTGGGTTATCAAGACTATTTTCTGGCGCCGTTGCCGGGGAGCATAGCTCTATTCTTTGAGTCACTTGGGATTTATATCTGCTTATCATTATGAAGAACTTGAAGGGTCCAAGAACCAAGATTTATCCCTCAACTACGAGGGCAGGTAAGGAACTGGCATCTAGCTCTGCACTTGATTCACCTTCTGTTTTGAGTAAGCTTGCGACACCTATACCTGCTTCTGGTATTAATTCTGCTATGTCACATGTTATTGATGATGTCACTTCTGCTATGCATGATACTTATGATGAAACTACTTTTATGCTTGATACTACTCTGCCACTTGGTGAATTTCTTGATGAACAACTTGCTAGGGCTAGAGAGAATGAAATTATTGAAATTGATAATATTGATGGAAGTGATGATGAAGACTCTCCCCCTATATATGAATTACCTGTTGTGCCTGAGGGCTATGTTATGGATGAAGAAACTGCTAGAGATTTTCTTGCTTGCAATGATAGGAGTGATCTTAAGAAACTATTAGGTAAGCTGAAACAAAAAACTCTGAATGCTAGAATGAAATATGATCCTACTTATGCTACTTCACCTATCTTTGTTACTGATAAGGATTATGATTTCTCTTTTTATCCTGAGATAATTACTTTAGTTGAATCCGATCCTTTCTATGGTTATGAATCTGAAACTGTTGCGGCACATCTTACTAAATTAAATGATATAGCTACCCTGTTCACTAATGATGAGAAAACTCGCTATTATTATTCTTAAGATATTTCCGTTCTCGTTAAAGGGTGATGCTAAGATATGGTTTAATTCCCTTGATCCTAGTTGTGTGCGTAGTCCCCAGGATATGATTTATTACTTCTCTGCTAAATATTTCCCTGCTCATAAGAAACAAGCTGCTTTAAGGGAAATATATAATTTTGTGCAAATTGAAGAAGAGAGTCTCCCACAAGCTTGGGGGAGGCTTCTCCAATTACTTAATGCTTTGCCTAATCATCCTCTTAAGAAAAATTAAATACTTGATATCTTTTATGATGGACTAACCGATGCTTCCAGCGACCACCTGGATAGTTGTGCTGGTTGTGTTTTCAGGGAAAGAACACCGGATGAAGCTGAAATTCTATTGAATAATATGTTGAGTAATGAAAATAATTGGACACTTCCTGATCCAATTCCTGAACCAACTCCTAAGCCAACTCCGAAGAAGAGGGGTATTCTATTTCTCAGTTCTCAAGATATGCAAGAGGCAAAGAAATCTATGAAGGAAAAAGGTATTAAAGCTGAAGATGTTAAGAATTTACCTCCTATTGAAGAATACATGGTCTTAATTTACCACATGTTGAAGAAATACATGGTTTTAATCCATTACCTATTGAAGAAACACATGGTCTTGATAACCCGACACAGGTAGTAAAGGTAAATTCTTTCTATAGATATGATAAAGCTGAAATCCCATTTACTAAGTTTGCTAGCCCATGCTTGGATGAGTTTGATGACTTTATGGTTAAACAAGAAAACTTCAATGCTTATTTTGGTAGAGAATTAAAACGCAATGCTGATATTGTTGAACACTTGGGTGATTATATGGCTAATGTTAAAGGTGAACTTAAACTTATTAGTAAACATGCTTCTATGGTTACCACTCAAGTAGAACAAGTACTTAAAGCTCAGAATGATTTGCTCAATGAATTGAATAGGGAGAAAAATGATAATGTTGTTAGAGTTATGACTAGAGGTGGTAAAATGACTCAGGAACCTTTTGTATCGTGAGGGCCATCCTGAGAGAATTGAGCAAGATTCTCAGAGAGCTAATATTGATACACCTAGTCCTTCTAAAAGGAAGAAAAAGAAAAATGATACGACTTTTCATGCTTCTAGTGAACCTTTATTGACACACCTGAGAATATTAATGATATTTCTATTTCTGATGCTGAAACACAATCTGGTAATGAACATGAACCTAGTAATAATGTTAAAGATGATGTTCATGTTGATGCTCAACCTAGTAATGACAATGAAGTATAGATTTAACCTGCTGTTGATACTGATAACCCACAATCAAAGAATCAACGTTATGATAAGAGAGACTTTGTTGCTAGGAAGCATGGTAAGGAAAGAGAACCATGGGTTCAGAAACCCATGCCTTTTCCTCCTAAGCCATCCAAGAAAAAGGATGTTGAGGATTTTGAGCACTTTGCTGAAATGATTAGACCTATCTTCTTGCGTATGCATTTGACTGATATGCTCAAAATGAATCCTTATGCTAAGTATATGAAAGAAATTGTTACAAATAAAAGAAAGATATCAGAAGATGAAATTTCCACCATGCTTGCTAATTATACTATTGAAGGTGGAATACCTAAGAAACTAGGAGATCCTGGAGTACCAACTATACCATGCTCCATTAAAAGAAATTATGTTAAAACTGCTTTATGTGATCTTGGAGCCAGTGTTAGTGTTATGCCTCTCTCTTTATATCATAGACTTGATTTGAATAAGTTGACACCTGGTGAATTATCTTTGCAAATGGCTGATAAATCAACTGCCATACCTGTCGGTATTTGTGAGGATGTGCCTGTTGTGGTTGCAAATATTACTATTTTAATGGACTTTGTTATTCTTGATATTCCCGAGGACGATAGTATGTCTATTATTCTTGGAAGGCCCTTTTTGAATACTGTAGGGGAAGTTATTGATTGCACCAAAGGCAATGTCACTTTCATGTTAATGGCAATGAGCATACGGTACAATTTCCGAGGAAACAACCTCAAGTTCATAGTATAAACTCTATTGGAAAAATTCCATTGATTATTTTTGGAGGTTTTGAATTTCCTCTCCCTACCGTCAAGAAGAAATATGATATTCTTATTGTTGGGGACATGCATATCCCCATTGAGGTAACCTAGTATTATTCGAAAATTCTCCGGTTCCATGTTATTCGGAATGAGTTTGTTAACAAGACCTGATCAACCTTGTTAGTGGATTCCTTTTGATGAGGTTGAGATGGATGTATTTAGAAAACACAACTCTCTGTACCATATTTTTACTTTCTGTTATTTATATTAAATAAAGCAAAAATAGTAATTTCTGTCTATTTTCTGAATTACCAATGCAATAAAACATACCTCGAAAATAAAAGTTCTCCAAATGCCCTGAAAATTAAATATGATTTTTTCTGGAATATTTGAGAATATCTGGCACTAAGAACACAGCAGGGGGAGCAAGCACCTGGCCACAAGGGTGGAGGGCGCGCCCCCCTGCCTCGTGGGACCATGGTGCCTCCCCTCCACTTATTCCAGCTACCACACACTGCTTCTTCCTCCCACAAACATCACTAACCAGCTCAAACCCGAGTCCAAGCTCATTTTGCTGCCATTTTCGATCTCCTTGTTCAAAGCACGTCTCACAAAACTGCTTTGGGGGATTGTTCCTTGGTATGTGACTCCTCCAAAGGTCCAATTAGTTTTTGTTCTAGTGCTTTATTCATTGCATATTTTTGCTGCTTAGGTGACCCTGTTCTTGAGCTTGCATGACAAATTTATATGGTGAAAAGTAGTTTTGATGCATCATATTGCCTCTAGGCACTAGTAGGAGTAGTTTCTATCAATATTGTTGAGTTTGGTTCACTTTTATTTTGAAGTTACTAAAAATTTCAGAAATTTTCAGAAAAAGATGAAGAGATTTTTGAGGGGCTCATCAAGCCGAAGCTCGAAGGATAAGCAAAGTGAGGGGGATAAGAGGCCTAAATATAATATCCCTCGCACCGCGGAAGTTTGGCCGTGTGATTGGCCTTGTGATAATTTCTTGAGAGCAGCCGAGATTTATGATGGTTTCTATGAATTGGCTGAGAATGCAGGCCTCGCCGCCTTCCTCCACGACCAACGCGAACAGTATCTCTTACTCACCAATATCTTTGTGCAAAACTTTCATTTCCATGCTAGGAGCTCACCACCTACAGTGGAATTTTATTTATATGATGAGCATCAGGAGATGTCACTTCATGATTTTTGTCGGGTTTGTTTGATCCCTTTCGAGGGTAGCGTAGAGGAACCACATCATGACGATGTGGATGGGTTTATTGATACCATTACTATAGGGGAAACAAGGAAGGTTTCTGACACACGAATTACTAGCATACACTTTCCTGTTCTATGTTACTTTGCTATATTTGCTAGTAGATGCTTAATTGGTCGCGAAAACTATGGAAACCTTAGTGCCCCTGATATTGTTATTTTGTGCCATGCCTTATTTCGTGATGACACATTCAGTATGGGCGCTATTATTGCAAAGCGGTTAAATCTTAACCGTACTAAGGGAACCGTCCTTGGAGGCATCTTCGCCTCGCGCCTCGCTGTACACTTTAACGTACCTATTAGGCATTATGAGAAGGAAGAAAAATTGTTGCCTCTTGTTTTTCTAGATTATAAGAGTATGGTAGCACATGATTTCATTGTTAAGAATAGGGAAAAGGCGCTTAAGTACAAATTAATATTTGGTAAAAATCATCCTGAGACTATCAGCTTGCCTGCTCCTTCCTTGTTCGATTTATCTGCAAGAAAGTACCTTTTTCTGTTGGAGGCCATTCACGCCTACCGGAACCCTACATCAGCTACAGAGCCAGAGCCGGAACCACAATTTGATCATCCACGACAGTCTTATTATAAGTGGGATCCAGAGGTGATTGCCAACCAGTGGCAATCCGAGGCTTCTTCACAGTACGACCCCAACTATTACTTTGGATATCCACCAGGCTAGCCGTGGCCATAGACCAACTTAGGCCAAAAGACTAATCTTGGGGGAGTACGTATTTCTCACCGACATTACATTCATGTTCACACACTCATTGCTAGTTGTCGGTGCTCATACTTTTTCATTGTATCATCCATGCTAGTTTATTTTCCTTTTTTTCATGCTTTCTTCTTGTGTGTTTAATAAACCTTAGGAAAAGCAAAAAAAATAGTTGTAGCTTTTAATTAGTTTACTTTCCATGCTTGTAGTAGTAATTAAAAAGAAAACCCAAAAAGATTTCTCATTCTACTTTTGCTTGTTGGGAGCTTTCCCGTGTAAATAGTTTTATTTCTTTTCTTTCCTTTTGGGGTCGATAGGAGAAGACCATATTGAAAATGTTAAAGTGGCTCTTATATGCATTACCGTTGATCTAACAAAGAGCCCATATTACCTTGTATTCTCTCTTGAATTGAATGCTTGCAGATTCCAGCTTAGTCCAATGCATGTGCACTATTATTATTATCCACACTATTCGGTCGTGCAAGTGAAAGGCAATAATGAGGATTATATGATGAACTTATTGAGATGAGAAAAGCTGGTATGAACTTGACCTCTCTTGTTTTTGTAAATATGATTAGTTCATCGTTCCTGATTCAGCCTATTATGAATAAACACGTTTGCAATGACAATTATAGATTATAGTTGCTTATGCCATGCTTAATTAGGTAGGAGCTTATAATGGTTTACCTTGCGTGCCAACATGCTATTAAAATGGTTATGATGTGGTATGATAGGGTGGTATCCTCTTTTGAATGATTCGAGTGGCTTGACTTGGCACATGTTCACAAATGTAGTTGAAACAAAAATCAACATAGCCTCTACGATATTTATGTTCATGGTGCATTATATGCTACTCATGCTCGCATTCGGTGTTGATTAATTTTAATGCATGTTCATGACTGTTGTCGCTCTCTAGCTGGTCGCTTCCCAGTCTTTTGCTAGCCTTCACCTGTACTAAGCGGGAATACTTCTTGTGCATCCAATTCCATAAACCCCAAAGTTGTTCCATATGAATCCACCATACCTACCTATATACGGTATCTACCTGTCGTTCCAAATAATTTGTATGTGCAAAACTCTAAACCTTCAAATAAATATCCTATTTTGTATGCTCGAATATCTCATGTATCAACTGGGTTGTCCGTATCTTCCATGTTAGGTGGGTTATTCTCAAGAGGAGTGGACTCCGCTCCTCACTCACGAGAAAATGGCTGGTCACCGGGATGCCCAGTCCCATGCTTTCTGCAAATCAAATCAAAATAATTGCAAACAAAACTCCCCGGGACTTTTGTTAGTTGGAGGCACTCGTTGTTTCGAGCAAGCCATGGATTGATGCTTGTTGGTGGAGGGGGGTATAAACATTACCATTCTGTTTGGGAACCGCCTATAATGTGTGTAGCATGGAAGATATCGCCATCTCTCGGTTGTTATGTTGACAATGAAAGTATACCGCTCAAAATAATATTCATATCTATTTCAAAACCGAGCTCTGGCACCTCTACAAATCCCTGCTTCCCTCTGTGAAGGGCCTATCTATATACTTTTATGTTGAGTCATCATCCTCTTATTAAAAAGCACCAGTTGGAGAGCACCGCTGTCATTTGCATTCATTACTGTTAGTTTAGATTGAGTATGACTTGACTGGATCTCTTTTACCATGAATTACAATATCTAGTCAGTCTTTGATCTTTAAAGGTGCTCTGCATTTATGTTTTGCAGTCTCAAAAAGGGCTAGAGAGATACCATCCTGTTATATGATATCATGATTGTTTTGAGAAAGTGTTGTCATCCGAGATTTATTATTATTGCTCGCTAGATGATTACGTCATTGATATGAGTAAACATGAGACCTAAATGTTATTGTGAATATGGTTAGTTCATAATCTTTGCTGAAAACTTGAATGCTGGCTTTACATATTTACAACAGCAAGAGCAAACGGAGTTTGTAAAAGTTTTTCTTTATCACTTTCAGTTTCTCAACTGAATTGCTTGAGGACAAGCAAAGGTTTAAGCTTGAGGGAGTTGATACGTCTCCATCGTATCTACTTTTCCAAACACTTTTGCCCTTGTTTTGGACTCTAACTTGCATGATTTGAATGGAACTAACCCGGACTGATGCTGTTTTCAGCAGAATTCCCATGGTGTTATTTTTCTGCAAAAACAAAAGTTCTCGGAATGACCTGAAAATCAACGGAGAATTATTTTGGAATATATAAGAAATATTGGAAGGAAGATCCACGTCAGGGGGGGCCCACCTGTCCGCGAGGGTGGGGGCGCGCCCCCTGCCTCGTGGGCCCCCTAATGCTCCACCAACCTCAACCTGGACTCCATATATTCACTTTCGGGGAGAAAAAAACTAGGGAGAAGGATTCATTGCGTTTTATGATACGGAGCTGCCGCCAAGCCCTAAACTCTCTCAGGAGGGCTGATTGGAGTCCGTTCGGGGCTCGAGAGAGGGGAATCCGTCGCCATCGTCATCATCAACCATCCTCCATCACCAATTTCATGACGCTCACCACCGTGCGTGAGTTATTCAATCGTAGGCTTGCTGGACAGTGATGGGTTGGATGAGATTTATCATGTAATCGTGTTAGCTTTGTTAGGGTTTGATCCCTAGTATCCACTATGTTCTGAGATTGATGTTGCTATGACTTTGCTATGCTTAATGCTTGTCACTAGGGCCCGAGTGCCATGATTTTAGATCTGAACCTATTATGTTTTCATCAATATATGAGAGTTCTTGATCCTATCTTGCAAGTCAATAGTCACCTACTATGTGTTATGATCCGGCAACCCCGAAGTGACAATAATCGGGACCACTCCTGGTGATGTCCGTAGTTTGAGGAGTTCATGTATTCACTATGTGTTAATGCTTCGGTCTAGTACTCTATTAAAAGGAGACATTAATGTCCCTTAGTTTCCAATAGGACCCCGCTGCCATGGGAGGGTAGGACAAAAGATGTCATGCAAGTTCTTTTCTATAAGCATGTATGACTATATTCAGAATACATGCCTACATTACATTGATGAACTGGAGCTAGTTCTGTGTCACCCTAGGTTATGACTGTTACACGATCGATCGCATCCGGCATAATTCTCCATCACCGATCCATTGCCTACGAGTTTTCCATATATTGTTCTTCGCTTATTTACTTTTCTATTGTATTGTTATCATCACTAGAAAATACCAAAAATATTACTTTTGCCACTATTACTTTTGCTATCGTTACCACTACTATCATATTACTTTGCTACTAAATACCTTGTGGTAGATATTAAGTTTCCAGGTGTGGTTGAATTAACAACTCAGCTGCTAATACTTGAGAATATTCTTTGGCTCCCCTTGTGTCGAATCAATAAATTTGGGTTGAATACTCTACCCTCGAAAACTGTTGTGATCCCCTACTTGTGGGTTATCAGGGGGCGCGCCTACCCCCTGGGCATGCCCTCCACTCTCGTGGGCCCTCCGTTGCTCCACCGACGTACTTCTTCCGCCTATATATATCCACGTACCCCCCAAACATCCAGGAGCAGTACAAAAACCTAATTCCACCGCCGCAACCTTCTATACCCGAGAGATCCCATCTCGGGGCCTTTTCCGGAGCTCTGCTGGAGGGGGCATTGATCACGGAGGGCCTCTACATCAACTCCATGGCCTCTCCGGTGATGTGTGAGTAGTTTACTTCAGACCTACGGGTCCACAGTTATTAGCTAGATGGCTTCTTCTCTCTCTTTGGATCTCAATACAAAGTTCTCCTCGATCTTCTAGGAGATCTATTCAATGTAATATTCTTTTGCGGTGTGTTTGTCGAGATCCAATGAATTGTGGGTTTATGATCAAGTTTATCTATGAACAATATTTGATTCTCCTCTGAATTCTTTTATGTATGATAGGTTTATCTTTGCAAGTCTCTTCGAATTATCAGTTTGGTTTGGCCTACTAGATTGATCTTTCTTGCAATGGGAGAAGTGCTTAGCTTTGGGTTCAATCCTGCGGTGCTCGATCCCAGTGACACAAAGGGAATCGACATGTATTGTATTGTTGCCATCGAGGATAAAAAGATGGGGTTTATATCATATTGCATTAGTTTATCCCTCTACATCATGTCATCTTCCTTATAGCATTACTCTGTTCTTATGAACTTAATACTCTAGATGCATGTTGGATAGCGGTCGATGTGTGGAGTAATAGTAGTAGATGCAGAATCGTTTCGGTCTACTTGTCGCGGACGTGATGCCTATATACATGATCATACCTAGATATTCTCATAACTATGCTCAATTCTATCAATTGCTCGAGAGTAATTCATTTACCCACCGTAATACTTATGCTCTTGAGAGAAGCCACTAGTGAAACCTATGGCCCCCGGGTCTATCTTCCATCATATTAATCTTCCAACACTTCGTTATTTCCTTTGTCGTTTATTTCACATTGCATCTTTATTTCTCTTTATCATAAAAATACCAAAAATATTATCTTATCATATCTATTAGATCTCACTCTCGTAATTGACCATGAAGGGCTTGACAACCCCTTTATCGCATTGGTTGCGAGGTTCTTATTTGTTTGTGTAGGTGCCTGGGACTTGAGCGTGATCTCCTACTGGATTGATACCTTGGTTCTCAAAAACTGAGGGAAATACTTACGCTAATTTGCTCCATCACCCTTTCCTCTTCAATGGAAAACCAACGCAGTGCTCAAGAGGTAGCAAGAAAGATTTCTGGCGCCGTTGCTGAGGATATTCGCACCAAGTCAAGTCAAGATTTGACTCCCAACAGTGACTCATTTCTGGTGCCATTGCCAAGTCAAAACATACCAAGTACCCATCACAAACTCTTATCCCTCACATTACATTGTTTTCCATTTGCCTCTCATTTTCCTCTCCCCCACTTCACCCTTGCCGTTTTATTCGCCCTCTCCTTCCGTTCGCCTCTTTTTCCTTCCTGCCTTCTGTCTTCTCGTTCTTTTTGCAATCTGTTGCCATCATGTCTGAAACTGGGGAGGTTATCGTTGATAAGGATAATAATATGGAAAATTTTGATGCTATTGATGACCCTCTTGAAAATCCTACTATTTTACACAGTAAAAAGTTTCGGATTGGTAGAGGTAATATTATTGGGAAGGGAGTTATTCAAGATTTCTTTACTTGTGTCGGGGCTTTGCCTTCTATGGGTAGTTCTATTCTTCATAGAACTAGTAGTCTTGCGGATGCTATCGCCATGCTTGTAGTTGAACTTGAAAGGCAATTTATGCACATGCATCCTTGCATACAAAGGATTTTCCTAGAAATTTCTAATATTGAGCATTCTTCTGTTAAGCATGCCGCTACTATCTTTTTGGCTCATGAGTTCAGATTTATAATAAGAGAGGCCAAAGAAATCTTTGCGCACTATAGGGTGGAAGCTGGCCATCCTCCCATAGAGGCAATCCTCTTTGATCAAGAGGAAATAATGCGTTTTCAATCTTTAGACTATGTTGCTTTTAATGAGAACCTTAGAAAAAAGGTCCCTACCAATGTTCTAGTTGATAGAATTTCCGAACTTAATGATGATTTTGCTATTCGAAATAATGAGCTAGGATATTCTCTCGAGTATAGGCTCGCGAAGTTTTGTCAAAATAATGCTTATAATGATGAATTGGTTGTGCAATATGAAGGGCCAAAGGAGGAACCTATACCTCCCAAGATTGATCTTGGGGACTTCTGTCCCATTAAATTTAGCCCTTTTGATTACTTTTGCTTGCCTCAAAGAAACTTGTTGCTGAACGTAGAGAATATGAAATCAGTTTTCGTGATCTATCCTATTATTATGGCAATACCTAGATCTATCTTCGCTTTTATGCCTAGCTAGGGGCTTTAAACGATAGCGCTTGTTGAGAGGCAACCCAATTTTATTTTTATTCCTTGCTTTTTGCTCCTGTTTAGTAATAAATAATTTATCTAGCCTCTGTTTTGGTTGTGTTTTTTGTGTTTAATTAGTGTTTGTGCGAAGTAGAACCATTGGGAAGACTTGGGAAAGTCTTTTTGATCTTGCTGTAAAAAATAGAAACTTTAGCGCGCACTAGAAACGCTGCCATTTTTGGAAGGTGCTATTTAGTTAATTATTTTTGAAGATGATTAATATATAAATTCCTCATGTCAAGAATTTTATTTTGGAATTTTTGGGGTTACAGAAGTTGCGTTAGCTACAGATTACTATAGACTGTTCTGTTTTTGACAAATTCTGCTTTTCTTGTGTTGTTTGCTTATTTTGATGAATCTATGGCTAGTAAAAGAATTTATAAACCATAGAGAAGTTTGAATACAGTAGGTTTAACACCAATATAAATAAAGAATGAGTTCATTACAGTACCTTGAAGTGGTATTTTGTTTTCTTTCGCTAACGGAGCTCACGAGATTTTCTATTTTGAGTTTTGTGTTGTGAAGTTTTCAAGTTGATGGATTATGTAGCAAAGAGTGGAAAGAGCCTAAGCTTGGGGATGCCCATGGCACCCCAAGGTAAAATTCAAGGACACCAAAAAGCCTAAGCTTGGGGATGCCCCGAACGGCATCCCCTCTTTCGTCTTTGTTTATCGATAACTTTACTTGGAGCTATATTTTTATTCACCACATGATATGTGTTTTGCTTGGAGCGTCTTGTATGATTTGATTCTTTGCTTTTTAGTTTACCACAAACGTACTTGTTGTACACACCTTTTGAGAGAAACTCACATTATTTGAAATTTGTTAGAATACTCTATGTGCTTCACTTATATCTTTTGAGCTATATAGTTTTTGCTCTAGTGCTTCACATATATCTTTTAGAGCATGGTGGTGGCTTTGTTTTATAGAAACTATTGTTCTCTCATGCTTCACTTATATTATTTTAAGAGTCCTTTAGAACAACATGGAAATTTTCTATAATATAAAAACTTTCATATAAGTGCATTTAATACTATGAGAAGTTTGATACTTGATAATTGTTTTGAGATATGGAGATGGTGATATTAGAGTCATGATAGTTGAGTAGATGTCAATTTGAGAAATAATTGTGGTGAAGTTTATGATTCCCATAGCATGCACGTATGGTGAACCGTTATGTGATGAAGTCAGAGCATGATTTATTTATTGATTATCTTCCTTATGAGTGGCGGTCGGGGACGAGCGATAGTCTTTTCCTACCAATCTATCCCCCTAGGAGCATGCGTGTAAGACTTTGTTTCGATAACTAATAGATTTTTCCAATAAGTATGTGTGTTCTTTATGACTAATATTGAGTCCATGGATTATACGCACTCTCACCCTTCCACCATTGCTAGCCTCTCTAGTATCGCGCAACTTTCGCCGGTACCATGAACCCACCATATACCTTCCTCAAAACAGCCACCATACCTACCTATTATGGCATTTCCATAGCCATTCCGAGATATATTGCCATGCAACTTTCCACCGTTCCGTTATTATGACACGCTTCATCATTGTCATATTGCTTGCATGATCATGTAGTTGACATCGTATTCATGGCAAACCCACTGTTCATAATTCTTCATACATGTCACTCATGCATCATTGCACATCCCGGTACACCGGCGGAGGCATTCACATAGAGTCATATTTTGTTCTAAGTATTGAGTTGTAATTCTTGAGTTGTAAGTAAATAAAGTGTGATGATCATCATTATTAGAGCATTGTCCCAAGTGAGGAAAGGATGATGGAGACTATGATTCCCCCACAAGTCGGGATGAGACTCCGAACGAAAAAAAGAGGCCAAAAAAAAGAAGTCCCAAATAAAAAAAGAGAGAAAAAGAGAGAAGGGACAATGCTACTATCCTTTTCCACACTTGTGCTTCAAAGTAGCACCATGTTCTTCATATAGAGAGTCTCCTATGATATCACTTTCATATACTAGTGGGAATTTTTCATTATAGAACTTGGATTGTATATTCCAATGATGGGCTTCCTCAAAATGCCCTAGGTCTTCGTGAGCAAGCAAGTTGGATGCACACCCACTTAGTTTCTTTTGTTGAGCTTTCATATACTTATAGCTCTAGTGCATCCGCTGCATGGCAATCCCTACTCACTCACATTGATATCTATTGATGGGCATCTCCATAGCCCGTTGATACGCCTAGTTGATGTGAGACTATCTTTTCCTTTTTGTGTTCTCCACAACCACCATTCTATTCCACCATAGTGCTATATCCATGGCTCACGCTCATATATTGCGTGAAGATTGAAAAAGTTTGAGAACATCAAAAGTATGAAACAATTGCTTGGCTTGTCATCGGGTTGTGCATGATTTAAATATTTTGTGTGCTGAAGATAGAGCATAGCCAGACTATATGATTTTGTAGGGATAACTTTCTTTGGCCATGTTATTTTGAGAAGACATGATTGCTTAGTTAGTATGCTTGAAGTATTATTATGATTTTTATGTCATATTAAACTTTTATCTTGAATATTTTGGATCTGAACATTCATGCCACAATAAAGAAAAATTACATTGAGAAATATGTTGGAAAGCATTCCACATCAAAAATTCTTCTTTTATCATTTACCTTCTCGAGGACGAGCAGGAATTAAGCTTGGGGATGCTTGATACGTCTCCAACGTATCTATAATTTTTGATTGCTCCATGCTATTATATTATCTATTTTGGATGTCAATGGGCTTTATTTTACACTTTTATATCATTTTTGGGACTAACCTACTAACCGGAAGCCCAGCCCAAATTGCTGTTTTTTGCCTATTTTAGGGTTTCGCCGAAAAGGTATATCAAACGGAGTCCAAACATAATGAAACCTTCAGGAATGTGATTTTCTCAACAAACATGATTTGGGAGACTTGGAGTGGGCGTCAAGAAACAACGGAGGAAGCCACGAGGCAGGGGGCGCGCCTACCCCCCCCCCCCTGGGCGCGCCCTCCACCCTCGTGGGCCCTCCGTTGCTCCACCGGCGTACTTCTTCCTCCTATATACATCCACGTACCCCAAACATCCAGGAGCACCATGAAAACCTAATTCCACTGCCACAACCTTCTGTACCTGAGAGATCATATCTCGGGGCCTTTTCCGGAGCTTCGCCGGAGGGGGCGTTGATCACGGAGGGCCTCTACATCAACTCCATGGCCTCTCCGGTGATGTGTTAGTAGTTTACTTCAGACCTACGGGTCCATAGTTATTAGCTAGATGGATTCTTTTCTCTCTTTGGATCTAAATAACAAGTTCTCCTCGATCTTCTTGGAGATATATTTGATGTAATCTTCTTTTGCGGTGTGTTTGTCGAGATCCAATGAATTGTGGGTTTATGATCAAGTTTATCTATGAACAATATTTGATTCTCCTCTTAATTCTTTTATGTATGATTGGTTTATCTTTTCAAGTCTCTTAGAATTATCAGTTTGGTTTGGCCTACTAGATTGATCTTTCTTGCAATGGGAGAAGTGCTTAGCTTTGGGTTCAATCTTCCGGTGCTCGATCCCAGAGATAGAAAGGGAACCGACACGTGTTTTACTGTTGCCATCGAGGATAAAAAGATGGGGTCTATATCATATTGCATGAGTTTATCCCTCTACGTCACCTTCCTTAAAGCATTACTCTGTTCTTATGAACTTAATACTCTAGATGCATGCTGGATAGCGGTCGATGTGTGGCGTAATAGTAGTAGATGCAGAATCGTTTCGGTCTACTTGTTGTGGATGTGATGCCTATATACATGATCATACCTAGATATTCTCATAACTATGCTAAATTCTATCAATTGCTCGAGAGTAATTCGTTTACCACCGTAATAATTATGCTCTTGAGAGAAGCCACTAGTGAAACCTATGGCCCCCGGGTCTATCTTCCATCATATTAATCTTCCAACACTTAGTTATTTCCTTTGTCGTTTATTTTACTTTGCATCTTTATTTCTCTTTATCATAAAAATACCAAAAATATTATCTTATCATATCTATCAGATCTCAGTCTCGTAATTGAACGTGAAGGGCTTGACAACCCCTTTATCGCATTGGTTGTGAGGTTCTTATTTGTTTGTGTAGGTGCGTGGGACTTGAGTGTGATCTCCTACTGGATTGATACCTTGGTTCTCAAAAACTGAGGGAAATACTTACGCTACTTTGCTGCATCACCCTTTCCTCTTCAAGGGAAAACCAACGCAGTGCTCAAGAGGTAGCAAGAAAGATTTCTGGCACCGTTGCCGGGGAGATTCGCACCAAGTCAAGTCAAGATTTGACCTCCAACAGCGACTCATTTATGGTGTCATTGCCAAGTCAAAACATACCAAGTACCCATCACAAACTCTTATCCCTCGCATTACATTATTTTCCATTTGCCTCTCATTTTTCCTCTACCCCACTTCACCCTTGCCGTTTTATCCGCCCTCTCCTTCCGTTCGCCTCTTTTTCCTTCCTGCCTTCTGTGTTCTCGTTCTTTTTGCAATCTGTTGCCATCATGTCTAAAACTGGGGAGGTTATTGTTGATAAGGATAATAATATGGAAAATTTTGATGCTATTGATGACCCTCTTGAAAATCCTGCTATTTTACAGACTAAAAAGTTTCGGATTGGTAGCGGTAATATTATTGGGAAGGGAGTTATTCAAGATTTCTTTACTTGTGCCGGGGCTTTGCCTTCTATGGGTAGTTCTATTCTTCATAGAACTAGTAGTCTTGCGGATGCTATCGCCATGCTTGTAGTTGAATTTGAAAGGCAATTGATGCACATGCATCCTTGCATACAAAGGATTTTCCTAGAAATTTCTAATATTGAGCATTCTTCTGTTAAGCATGCTGCTACTATCTTTTTGGCTCATGAGTTCAGATTTATAATAAGAGAGGCCAAAGAAATCTTTGCGCACTATAGGGTGGACACTGGCCATCCTCCCATAGAGGTAATCCTCTTTGATCAAGAGGAAATAATGCGTTTTCAATCTTTAGACTATGTTGCTTTTAATGAGAACCTTAGAAAAAAAGGTCCCTACCAATGTTCTAGTTGATAGAATTTCCGAACTTAATGATGATTTTGCTATTCGAAATAATGAGCTAGGATATTCTCTCGAGTATAGGCTCGCGAAGTTTTGTGAAAATAATTCTTATAATGATGAATTGGTTCTGCAATATGAAGGGCCAAAGGAGGAACCTATACCTCCCAAGATTGATCTTGGGGACTTCTGTCCCATTAAATTTAGCCCTTTTGATTACTTTTTCTTGCCTCAAAGAAACTTGTTGCTGAACATAGAGAATATGAAATCAGTTTTCGTAATCTATCCTATTATTATGGCAATACCTAGATCTATCTTCGCTTTTATGCCTAGCGAGGGGCTTTAAACGATAGCGCTTGTTGAGAGGCAACCCAATTTTATTTTTATTCCTTGCTTTTTGCTCCTGTTTAGTAATAAATAATTTATCTAGCCTCTATTTTGGTTGTGTTTTTTGTGTTTAATTAGTATTTGTGCGAAGTAGAACCATTCGGAAGACTTGGGAAAGTCTTTTTGATCTTGCTGTAAAAAATAGAAACTTTAGCGCTCACTAGAATCGCTGCCATTTTTTGGAAGGTGCTATTTAGTTAATTATTTTTGAAGATGATTAATATATTGAAAGTGCGTTATATCGACTAGAGGGGGGGGGGGTGAATAGGTGATTTTTATGAAAGTCTTCAAAACGTGAAGGTTATGAAGACAAACAGTACAGATATGCGAATCACTTAAGCAGCGGAAGTTAGATTACACTAGGCAAGCCATGGTCAAGTATTCAATAGAGTGAAAGCACAAGACAAGTAGCTGCAGTGTAATAAGGATCGGGTAGGAAGAAGTTATGAGGCCAAACAAATCATACAGTTATGTTGTGAAGACAGAAGATAAAGCAAGCATGCAATGGCTTCACAGTGTGTAACAGAAAGTAAAAGGAAGTGAAGATGAAACCAGTGACATGCTGAAGACAATGATTTGTTGGACCAGTTCCAGTTGCTGTGACAACTGTACGTCTGGTTGGAGTGGCTAGGTATTTAAACCAAAGGACACACAGTCCCGGACACCCAGTCCTGAACACGCAGCTCAGGACACCCAGTCCTCACCGTTTTCTCCTTGAGCTAAGGTCACACAGACCTCGCCCAATCACTCTGGTAAGTCTTCAAGGTAGACTCCCAAACCTTCACAGACTTTGTTCACAGACCGGCTCTTTGGCTTCGAGCCAGTCGTAGCAGTGGGGAAGACAGTCGGAGCAGCTTCTTGTCTTGGTGCCTCTGGTTCAGGCACAACAGGCTTCTTCTTCTTCTTCGCGGCCATCCTGGGGTCGATGCCGGGACGCCCAAGTGCCTCACGCTTCTCGGCCTCATTGTAGGCCTGCACACAGCGATCAGCCAGAGTCTTCATTCGCTCCCGCGAACCCTGAGCTTCTGCACGTTTCTTCAGAAAGTTTTCCTTTAACTCATGCAACATGATCTTGAAGTCCTTGACTTCTTGGACGCTGAGCCTAGCCATATTCTGCTTGAACTCAGCCTTTTCAAAATCAATTTTCTGCTTCAGTTCAACAATGCGCTAGGAAATTGCAAGTTCTAAAGCAATAGCGCCTTGGAAGGCGACGCTGAGGCCAATGGGCAGCTGCAGATCATCGAAGCTGATATTTGGTGTAGCAAACCACTCATCGATGAAGTTGTGGATGATTGCTACATCAAACAGAGGCAGATTGTTGAAGATTTCAGCCTCCTCCTTGCTCTTGATGAGCTGCTCAAGAGTGTCATCTCCAAGATCTTCGTCGCTGGACAGATCAATGGTTTCGCTGCGCAGAATGGCAGCAGCTGTGAGCTCTTTGCCTGTGTGTGACTGAGGCTTCTTTGCTTCCTGGGGCTTGGAGACTCGAGATAAGTCTTCAGACTGCGCACTGGCTTCAGGAGGTGCAGTTGCCAATGGCTTCGCCCTTGAGATTTTGGGTGAAGGGGTCTGCTTTGAAGCTTTTGGCTTCTTTGCCTGCTTTGGCTTCGGTGCAGTAGGCGCTTCATCAGATTCAGAGTCAGCAGGACGGTCATTGACAGCAGTCCCTTTGACTAAGATGCGGGTGATGAGGCCCTCAAGATTTTCATACGGACCGATGATATTGGGGTCGGCCTCACGTGTGCCATCTGCCCTTGGTGCGGAGGGACCAGGGTTGAAGTCTAAACCCAATTTCTTCTTGTTGTGCTTCACTGACCTCTGGGCAAACTGGAAGTTGCGCTTGAACAGATTGTCGTCACGACACCAGAGTAGTGACGACGGATGAGCATCAGCAGGCTGTGGTCCTCTGACCATGCATGGATAGAAGCCTTGAGCAATGGCTTCGTCTCTGGACCTGGGCACGAGATTTTTGTATAGTACGTCTGCCCATGGTCTCTTGATGGCGCTTTTCTCAGCGTTCTCCTTGGTGACGAAGCGGTATTGGAACCATTGCTCCACCCAATAGCGTCGAATCCATTGGATTCGTGTCTTGCGCTGATTGTAATCCTCTTCAGGATCTGTATTGTACAGCTCTAAGAGGTCATCGGGCAGATCTCTTGATGTTTCCCCTCGACGCTTTCTGCCACCCTTCCTTGCTGGTTTTTATGCAGCCATGAAGCTTAACTTGGAAGGCTTCAAGATGTTCAAAGGCTTCAAAGGCTTTCTTTTGCTGGACCAACAGGAACTGGCTTCAGGAGAATTGATGTGACGCTGTAAGAACTCTGCAAATGAATGCAGACTATGAGAACCAAAAGATTCTCCCACGAACATGTACCTGTGACAGCATTAAGGTGCGAGGGAAGGGGAAGAGGTCATATGCATTCTCAGAAGATTTTGAAGATAAATCAGTTTAGAAGATATTGACATCATCGTGCGAAGACATTCACTTATAGAAAAGAAGTTGGTTCTAGATTTGTACGAACCCATAGATCAGTACAAGTGAGGAATCTAACTACTTCATGAAGCACAAGTGAATATACTAGGCAAGTTATGAGATGCAGACTAAGACAGTTCTACCTTGTGTGAATAGAAACTTCTTATGGCAGAAAGTGGCCGAACTATAGGATCAAAAGAGGCTGTAAAAAGAGGTTTTATTTACAACACTTGGAACTGCTAGACGGAGTGGGAGATGAGGCCAAGCAGTTCGATCCTCCGTGCCCTAACTTGGCGATAGAAGACACCTACGGCGATGGCGGAGAGAGTGATGTCCGTGGTCGGCGTGAAAACGGCGTCGGAGAGGTTGCGGCAGTGAAGCGCTTCGTCGCCGGCGTCGTCGAGAGCTAGTGGTGGCGGTAGGGTTCGTGCGAGGGAGGAAGAAGGAGAAGGAGATAATGACCGTGGTGAGTGTGTATTTATAGTCACATGGGCTGCACTGCGCTATTACATAGGTGCCCCTGGCGATTCGCATCTGAACAGCACGTGGCCATCATGCGGAGTCTCGGGGGCAGTTCCACAACCCATGCACGCCTGGATTGTCGGGTGGTCGTTCCTACTTCTCCGGATTTCTTGTGGATGAATGAGCATTGAAAACGGTTTTAAAGTTTGTCTCTGTGTCTTCTGCTGACAACGACGCAGAGAAGACATTCGACAGTTTCAATAGGATGCATATGACTTGGAGAGATAGAATTTGAGATAGAAAGCATGGAGAGATTTGGGTCCGATCACATTCACTTAGTTCAAAAGATTCAAAACAAGAAGACATAGCTATAAGTGAATGTTGTAGAGGACAGAACACTAGTATATATATATATATATATATATATATATATATATAATCCACGTAGTGAAGATAATCATGAAGACATGTAGAGATTGAAGCCAAACCAAATGTGAAGACATTGCTAGGTAACGCCATGAGTGAAGCACTTCAAAAAATATAACGTTTGGTGGTGGCGTTACCCACCGTATAGGAAGTATTAGACTCAGACACGGCGCACAATTATCGTGGCGCTCCGAAGTCAATTTCCACATTAATGTATTCACACTTAGAATATATGTCTCCATTGATTGAAGATATACGTTACTTTGTGTGTTGCACATCTAAGTCATCAATATGCATAAGTGTTAGGATGTGTGCCTGATCACAGGACATTTGAGGATTCCAAGATATTTAGCTCACACCGTAACTTGCCAAATCTCTTCTCATCCAAGGGCTTGGTGAAGATATCTGCCAATTGCTCTTCAGTGTTGACGTGTATGATATCAATATCTTCCTTTGCAACATGATCTCTGAGAAAGTGATGACGAATTTCAATGTGCTTTGTCTTCGAGTGCTGAACTGGGTTGTTCGCGATCTTGATGGCGCTTTCGTTGTCGCAGTAGAGAGGCACTTGCTTCAGTTGAATGCCATAGTCCTTGAGGGTTTGCTTCATCCACAGAAGCTGAGCGCAGCAAGATCCAGCAGCAATGTATTCAGATTCAGCAGTGGAGAGGGATACACAGTTCTGCTTCTTTGAAGACCAACACACAAGTGATCGTCCCAGAAAGTGACATGTGCCTGATGTAGACTTTCGATCAACCTTGTCACCAGCATAATCAGCATCCGAGAATCCAACCAGATCAAACTCTGAGCCCTTTGGATACCACAATCCTAGAGTTGGGGTGTGAGCCAAATATTGAAGAATTCGCTTCACTGCTAAGTGATGCGACTCCTTTGGTGCCACTTGAAATCGAGCACACATGCAAACACTAAGCATAATATCTGGCCTAGATGCACATAAATAAAGCAAAGAACCAATCATGGAGCGGTATACCTTTTGATCGAACTCTTTACCATTGTCGTCAGGACCCAGATGATGTTTGGCTGGCATTGGTGTTGTGAAGCCTTTGCAGTCTTGCATACCGAACTTCTTCAGGCAATCTTTGAGATACTTCTCTTGAGATATGAAGATGCCATTGCGTTGTTGCCGTATTTGAAGACCAATGAAGAATTTCAGCTCCCCCATCATAGACATCTGGTATTGCTCTTGCATCATATATCCGAACTCCTCACTGTACTTCTGATTGGTGCAGCCGAAGATAATGTCATCCACATATATTTGGCACACAAACAGTTCACCATCATATGTCTTCGTGAAGAGAGTGGGATCTAGGGAGCCAGGTATGAAGCCTTTGCTCTTCAGGAAGTATTTGAGTGTGTCATACCAGGCTCGAGGGGCTTGTTTGAGGCCATATAGTGCCTTATTGAGCTTGTAAACCATGTCAGGATGTTTTGGATCTTCAAACCCAGGTGGTTGTGCAACATACACTTCTTCTTCAATCTTGCCATTGAGAAAGGCACTCTTCACATCCATTTGATATAAAAGTATGTTATGATGATTTGCATAGGCCAGCAGTATACGGATGGCTTCAAGTCTGGCCACAGGAGCAAATGTTTCATCGAAGTCAATGCCTTCCACTTGAGTATATCCTTGAGCAATGAGACGAGCTTTGTTTCTGACAACGCCCTCGATGCCTATGACATGCTTCTTCTTCGCAAGGGTGTGGAGGTTCCTCATGCCAGCATGCCCAAGCCTCCGATGCCAAAGCCAACATTCTGAAGCCTTTGCGAGAAGACATACTGCAAGCTGTGGCCCTGCTGAGAAATCTACCACGTACAAATCATATTTCTGATACCCTTCAAACACTAGAGACTTGTCAGATTCCATTAGTACCAGGCAACGATATTTTCCAAAGATTACAATCATGTTCAAATCGCAAAGCATTGAGACAGACATTAAGTTGAGATTGCAACTCTACCTAGACCCAATACCTTACTTTTACCAGTGTCAGCAAATGTGATGTGGCTCTTGTCGGATGGACGTAAGGTTGAGTCCATAAAAAGACTTCTTTTGCCAGTCATGTGATTTGTACACCCACTGTCAATAATCCATTCTGAAGACTCTGAAGGCGCTTGTGTCGTACCCTACAGTGCAGTTAGGGGGATAGGCTTCATGAAGAAAATTGTGAAGCAAAAACATTTGACGAACCAGCGGGTTATGAAAACTTAGATCCAGGTTAGGACTAATAGGAAGAGTAGCATGCGTTTCAGGTACGAAATACATAGTGATGCCATTCGGGCATTTGATCTTGCGCCCCAAAAGATTTTTAAGGTCCCCAGCAATAACGTCAGAAGATTTTGGTTTTCTGCTAGAGACCTTTCCCTTGGCACCGCGTGCCATGAAGCAGTAGGTAGGAGTAGAGTCGTCCTTGTCATTTGCATCGAAGTTGGTGATGAAGTCATTGTCTTCAGTGTTGAAGATGGACTTGGCGACGTATGCTGTAGCCAGACTCGCAATGCCAGAATCAGACTCCTCCTCAGACTCCACCTCTGCCTCCTCAGAAGCGGACTCCTCCTCTGAATCCATTTCCTTGCCAACAAACGCACGAGCCTTGCCAGTTGAGCTCTTCTTGTGTGATGAAGACTTTGAGGAAGACTTGGAAGAAGACTTTGATTATTTCTTCTTCTTGTTGTTGTCAGAGTCATATTCCTTGCTCTTCTTCTTCTTTTTGCTCTCATTGTCCCACTGTGGACACTCAGAGATGAAGTGTCCAGTTTTCTTGCACTTGTGACATGTTTTCTTCTTGTAGTCATGAGCAGAAGCTTCATCATTCCTTGAGCTTGATCGTGAAGACTTTCTGAAGCCTTTCTTCTTGGTGAATTTCTGGAACTTCTTCACTAGCATTGCAAGTTCCTGTCCAATGTCTTCAGGATCATCAGAACTGCTGTCAGATTCTTCTTCAGATGAGGACACAGCTTTTGCCTTGAAGGCACGAGTTCGCCCATAGTTTGGACCGTAGATATCTCTTTTCTCAGAAAGCTGAAACTCATGTGTGTTGAGCCTCTCAAGTATGTCAGACGGATCGAGTGTCTTGAAGTCTGGACGTTCTTGAATCATCAGGGCTAGGATATCAAACGAACTGTCAAGTGATCTCAGCAGCGTCTTGACGATTTCATGTTTGGTGATCTCAGTGGCGCCGAGGGCTTGAAGCTCATTTGTGATGTCAGTGAGCCGGTCAAATGTGTGCTGGACATTCTCATTGTCATTTCGCTTGAAGCGGTTGAAGAGATTGCGAAGAACACTGATTCTCTGATCTCTCTGGGTTGAGATGCCTTCATTGACTTTGGAGAGCCAGTCCCAGACCAGCTTGGATGTCTTCAAGGCACTCACACGGCCGTACTGTCCCTTGGTCAGATGACCACAAATGATATTCTTGGCAGTAGAGTCCAGTTGAGTGAATTTCTTGACATCAGCAGTAGTGACACCTTCTCCAGCCTTGGGAACGCCGTTTTCGACGACATACCATAGGTCGACGTCAATGGCTTCAAGATGCATGCGCATCTTATTCTTCCAGTAGGGATATTCAGTTCCATCGAAGAAGGGGCACGCAGCGGAGACTTTAATTATCCCTGCAGTCGACATAGCTAAAACTCCAAGTGGTTAAACCGAATCACACAGAACAAGGGAGCACCTTGCTCTGATACCAATTGAAAGTGCGTTATATCGACTAGAGGGGGGGCGAATAGGCGATTTTTATGAAAGTCTTCAAAACGTGAAGGTTATGAAGACAAAAAGTACATATATGCCAATCACTTAAGCAGCGGAAGTTAGATTACACTAGGCAAGCCATGGTCAAGTATTCAATAGAGTGAAAGCACAAGACAAGTAGCTGCAGTGTAATAAGGATCAGGTAGGAAGAAGTGATGAGGCCAAACAAATCATACAGTTATGTTGTGAAGACAGAAGATAAAGCAAGCATGCAATGGCTACACAGTGTGTAACAGAAAGTAAAAGGAAGTGAAGATGAAACCAGTGACACGCTGAAGACAATGATTTGTTGGACCAGTTCCAGTTGCTGTGACAACTGTACGTCTGGTTGGAGCGGCTAGGTATTTAAACCAAAGGACACACAAACCCGGATACCCAGTCCTGAACACGCAGCTCAGGACACCCAGTCCTCACCGTTTTCTCCTTGAGCTAAGGTCACACAGACCTCACCCAATCACTCTGGTAAGTCTTCAAGGTAGACTCCCAAACCTTCACAGACTTCGTTCACTGGCAATCCACAATTTCTCTTGGATGCTTAGAACGTGACGCCTAACCGGCTGGAGGATGCACAGTCCTCAAGTGTAATAAGTCTTTAGATCACTCAGACACGAAGACTTAAGTGATGCCCAATTTACTCTAGCTCTGGGTGGTTAGGGCTTTTCTCCTCGCTAGGAATTTTCTCTCAAAGGCTTCAAGGTGGGTTGCTCTCAAACGACAAAAGCCGTGCACTAAAATATGAGCAGCCAACCGTTTATGTTTGTAGGGGGTGGACTATTTATAGCCACTGGGCAACCCGACCTGATTTGTCCGAAATGACCCTGGGTCACTAAGGAACTGACACGTGTACCAACGGTTAGATTTCAAACTCACATGGCAACTTTACTTGGGCTACAAGTAAAGCTGACTTGTCCGACTCTGGACAAGATTTGCTCTCATAGTCTTCGCTCAAAGATATAGGTTTTGAATTAGCCATCACTTCAGTCATTCTGACTGGTTCTCTTGGACCCCACTTAATAGTACGGTGGTTCCTATGACTCAACACAAATGAAATAAAACTACGAAGAATCTAAGTCTTCGAGTTCCATACGCTTCACGTGGTGTCTTCTCTTGTCATAGTCTTCAATGTGAATGTCTTCAAATACCACCATTCTCTTCAATGTCTTCGTACATTTTTAGGGGTCATCTCTGGTAGTAAAACCGAATCAATGAGGGACTTCTACCTGTGTTATCCTGCAATTCTCACAAACACATTAGTCCCTCAACTAGGTTTGTCGTCAATACTCCAAAACCAACTAGGGGTGGCACTAGATGCACTTACATATATAAATTCCTCATGTCAAGAATTTTATTTTGGAATTTTTGGGGTTACAGAAGTTGCGTTAGCTACAGATTACTACAGACTGTTCTGTTTTTGACAAATTCTGTTTTTCTTGTGTTGTTTGCTTATTTTGATGAATCTATGGCTAGTAAAAGAATTTATAAACCATAGAGAAGTTTGAATACAGTAGGTTTAACACCAATATAAATAAAGAATGAGTTCATTACAGTACCTTCAAGTGGTGTTTTGTTTTCTTTCGCTAACGGAGCTCACGAGATTTTCTATTTTGAGTTTTGTGTTGTGAAGTTTTCTAGTTGATGGATTATGTAACTAAGAGTGGCAAGAGCCTAAGCTTGGGGATGCCCATGGCACCCCAAGTTAAATTTCAAGGATACCAAAAAGCCTAAGCTTGGGGATGCCCCAGAAGGCATCCCCTCTTTCGTCTTTGTCTATCGGTAACTTTACTTGGAGCTATTTTTATTCACCACATGATATGTGTTTTGCTTGGAGCGTCTTGTATGATTTGATTCTTTGCTTTTTATTTTACCACAATCATACTTGTTGTACACACCTTTTGAGAGAGACTGACATGATTTGAAATTTATTAGAATACTCTATGTGCTTCACTTATATCTTTTGAGCTATATAGTTTTTGCTCTAGTGCTTCACATATATCTTTTAGAGCATGGTGGTGGATTTGTTTTATAGAAACTATTGTTCTCTCATGCTTCACTTATATTATTTTGAGAGTCCTTTAGAACAACATGGAAATTTTCTATAATATAAAAACTTTCATATAAGTGCATTTAATACTATGAGAAGTTTGATACTTGATAATTGTTTTGAGATATGGAGATGGTGATATAAGAGTCATGCTAGTTGAGTAGTTGTGAATTTGAGAAATACTTGTGTTGAAGTTTGTGATTCCCGTAGCATGCACGTATGGTGAACTGTTATGTGATGAAGTCGGAGAATGATTTATTTATTGATTATCTTCCTTATGAGTGGCGGTCGGGGACGAGCGATGGTCTTTTCCTACCAATCCATCCCCCTAGGAGCATGTGTGTAAAACTTTGTTTCGATAACTAATAGATTTTTCCAATAAGTATGTGTGTTCTTTATGACTAATGTTGAGTCCATGGATTGTATGCACTCTCACCCTTCCACCATTGCTAGCCTCTCTAGTATCGCGCAACTTTCGCCGGTACCATGAACCCACCATATACCTTCCTCAAAACAGCCACCATACCTACCTATTATGGCATTTCCATAGCCATTCCGAGATATATTGCCATGCAACTTTCCACCGTTCCGTTATTATGACACGCTTCATCATTGTCATATTGCTTGCATGATCATGTAGTTGACATCGTATTCATGGCAAAGCCACCGTTCATAATTCTTCATACATGTCACTCATGCATCATTGCACATCCCGGTACACCGGCGGAGGCATTCACATAGAGTCATATTTTGTTCTAAGTATTGAGTTGTAATTCTTGAGTTGTAAGTAAATAAAGTGTGATGATCATCGTTATTAGAGCATTGTCCCAAGTGAGGAAAGTATGATGGAGACTATGATTCCCTCACAAGTCGGGATGAGACTCCGAACGAAAAAAAGAGGCCAAAAAAAGAAGGCCCAAATAAAAAAAGAGAGAAAAAGAGAGAAGGGACAATGCTACTATCCTTTTCCACACTTGTGCTCCAAAGTAGCATCATGTTCTTCATATAGAGAGTCTCCTATGATATCACTTTCATATACTAGTGGGAATTTTTCATTATGGAACTTGGCTTGTATATTCCAATGATGGGCTTCCTCAAAATGCCCTAGGTCTTCGTGAGCAAGCAAGTTGGATGCACACCCACTTAGTTTCTTTTGTTGAGCTTTCATATACTTATAGCTCTAGTGCATCCGCTGCATGGCAATCCCTACTTACTCACATTGATATCTATTGATGGGCATCTCCATAGCCCGTTGATACGCCTAGTTGATGTGAGACTATCTTTTCCTTTTTGTCTTCTCCACAACCACCATTCTATTCCACCATAGTGCTATATCCATGGCTCATGCTCATATATTGCATGAAGATTGAAAAAGTTTGAGAACATCAAAAGTATGAAACAATTGCTTGGCTTGTGATCGAGGTTGTGCATGATTTAAATATTTTGTGTGGTGAAGATAGAGCATAGCCAGACTATATGTTTTGGTAGGGATAACTTTCTTTGGCCATGTTATTTTGAGAATACATGTTTGCTTAGTTAGTATGCTTGAAGTACTATTATGATTTTTATGTCAATATTAAACTTTTATCTTGAATCTTTTGGATCTGAACATTCATGCCACAATAAAGAAAAATTACATTGAGAAATATGTTGGAAAGCATTCCACATCAAAAATTCTTCTTTTATCATTTACCTTCTCGAGGATGGGCAGGAATTAAGCTTGGGGATGCTTGATACGTCTCCAACGTATCTATAATTTTTGATTGCTCCATGCTATTATATTATCTATTTTGGATGTCAATGGGCTTTATTTTACACTTTTATATCATTTTTCGGACTAACCTACTAACCGGAGGCCCAGCCCAAATTGCTGTTTTTTTGCCTATTTTAGGGTTTCGCCAAAAAGGTATATCAAACGGAGTCCAAACAGAATGAAACCTTCGGGAATGTGATTTTCTCAACAAACATGATTTGGGAGACTTGGAGTGGGCGTCAAGAAACAACGGAGGAAGCCACGAGGCAGGGGGCGCGCCTACCCCCCTAGGCGTGCCCTCCACCCTCGTGGGCCCTCCGTTGCTCCACCGACGTACTTCTTCCTCCTATATACATCCATGTACCCCAAACATCCAGGAGCACCACGAAAACCTAATTCCACCGCCACAACCTTCTGTACCCGAGAGTTCCCATCTCGGGGCCTTTTCCGGAGCTTCGCCGGAGGGGGCGTTGATCACGGAGGGCCTCTACATCAACTCCATGGCCTCTCCGGTGATGTGTGAGTAGTTTACTTCAGACCTACGGGTCCATATTTATTAGCTAGATGGTTTCTTTTCTCTCTTTGGATCTCAATACAAAGTTCTCCTCAATCTTCTTGGAGATCTATTCGATGTAATCTTCTTTTGCGGTGTGTTTGTCGAGATCCAATGAATTGTGGGTTTATGATCAAGTTTATCTATGAGCAATATTTGATTCTCCTCTGAATTCTTTTATGTATGATTGGTTTATCTTTGCAAGTCTCTTAGAATTATCAGTTTGGTTTGGCCTACTAGATTGATCTTTCTTGCAATGGGAGAAGTGCTTCGCTTTGGGTTCAATCTTGCGGTGCTCGATCCCAGTGACAGAAAGGGAACCGACACGTGTTGTATTGTTGCCATCGAGGATAAAAAGATGGGGCCTATATCATATTGCATGAGTTTATCCCTCTACATCATCTTCCTTAAAGCATTACTCTGTTCTTATGAACTTAATACTCTAGATGCATGCTGGATAGCGGTCGATGTGTGGGGTAATAGTAGTAGATGCAGAATCATTTCGGTCTACTTGTCGCGGATGTGATGCCTATATACATGATCATACCTAGATATTCTCATAACTATGCTCAATTCTATCAATTGCGCGAGAGTAATTCGTTTACCCACCGTAATACTTATGCTCTTGAGAGAAGCCACTAGTGAAACCTATGGCCCCCGGGTCTATCTTCCATCATATTAATCTTCCAACACTTAGTTATTTCCTTTGCCATTTATTTTACTTTGCATCTTTATTTCTCTTTATCATAAAAATACCAAAAATATTATCTTATCATATCTATCAGTTCTCACTCTCGTAAGTGACCGTGAAGGGCTTGACAACCCCTTTATCGCGTTGGTTGCGTTCTTATTTGCTTGTGTAGGTGCGTGGGACTTGAGCGTGATCTCCTACTAGATTGATACCTTGGTTCTCAAAAATTGAGGGAAATACTTACGCTACTTTGCTGCATCACCTTCCTCTTCAAGGGAAAACCAACGCAGTGCTCAAGAGGTAGCAGCATCCAAACCCCGTGATATGATACGCTCTATCACACATAAGCCTCCTTATATCTTCCTCAAAACAACCACCATACCTACCTATTATGGCATTTCCATATCCATTCCGAGATATATTGCCATGCAACTTTCCACTGTTACATTTATTATGACATGCATCATCATTGTCATATTGCTTTGCATGATCATGTAGTTGACATCGTATTTGCGGTAAAGCCACCATGCTTAATTTTTCATACATGTCACTATTGATACATCGCAATCCCGGTACACTGCCGGAGGCATTCACATAGAGTCATATTTTGTTCTAAGTATCGAGTTGTAATTCTCGAGCTGTAAGTAAATAAAAGTGTGATGATCATCATAAGAGCATTGTACCATGTGAGGAAAGGATGATGGAGACTATGATTCCCCCACAAGTCGGGATGAGACTCCGGACAAAAAAAGAGGCCATACAAAAAGAGAAAAGAAGGCCCAAATAAAAAAATGAGAGAAAAAGAGAGAAGGTACAATGTTACTATCCTTTTTCCACACTTGTGCTTCAAAGTAGCACCATGATCTTCATGATAGAGAGTCTCTTATTTTGTCACTTTCATATACTAGTGGGAATTTTTCATTATAGAACTTGGCGTGTCTATTCCAATGCTGGGCTTCCTCAAATGCCCTAGGTCTTCGTGAGCAAGCAAGTTGGATGCACGCCCACTTAGTTTCTTTGATGAGATTTCATATATTTATAGCTCTTGTGCATCCGTTGCAAGTCAATCCCTACTCCTTGCATTGACATCTCCATAGCCCATTGATTAGCCGCGTCAATGTGAGACTTTATCCCTTTTTGTCTTCTCACACAACCTCAATCATCATATTCTATTCCACCCATAGTGTTATATCCATGGCTTGCGCTCATATATTGCGTAAAAGTTGAAAGAGTTTGAAAAGGCTAAGTGTGAAACAATTGCTTGGCTTGTCATCGGGGTTGTGCACGATGGGAGCATTTTGTTTGACGAAAATGAAGCATGGCCAAACTATATGACTTTGTAGGGATAAGTTTTCTTTGGCTATGGTATTTTGATAAGACATAATTGCTTGATTAGCATACTTGGAGTATTACTATTTTTATGTGAGCAATAAACTTTTATCTTGAATCTTTCAGATCTGAACATTCATGCCACAATAGAGAAAAATACATTGAAGAACATGCTAGAAAGCATTCCACATCAAAAATTCTGTTTTTATCATTGACCTACTCGAGGACGAGCAGGAATTAAGCTTGGGGATGCTGATACGTCTCCAACGTATCTATAATTTTTTTATTGTTCCATGCTATTATATTATCTGTTTTGGATGTTAATGGGCTTTATTTTACACTTTTATATTATTTTCTGAACTAACCTATTAACCCAAGGCCCATTGCAAATTGCTGTTTTTTTTGCCTATTTCATTGTTTCACGGAAAAGGAATATCAAACGGAGTCCAAACGGAATGAAACCTTCGGGAGCATGATTTTTGGAACAAACATGATCCAGAGGACTTGGAGTGGACGTCAAGCAATGGACGAGGAGTCCACGAGGCAGGGGGCATGCCTACCCCCCTAGACGCGCCCTCCCCCTCGTGGGCCCCTTGTGGCTCAACCGACCTACTTCTTCCTCCTATATATGTTCACATACCCCGAAAACATCCAGGAGCACCACGAAACCCTATTTCCACCGCCGCAACCTTTTGTACCCAAGAGATCCCATCTTGGGGCCTTTTCGGAAGCTTCTCCGGAGGGGGCATTGATCACAGAGGGCCTTTACATCAACTTCATGGACCCTCCGATGATGTGTGAGTAGTTTACTTCAAACATTCGGTTCCATAATTAGTAGCTAGATGGCTTCTTATCTCTCTTTGAGTCTCAATACAAAGTTCTCTCGATCTTCTTGGAGATCTATTCGATGTAACTCTTTTTGCGGTGTGTTTGTCGAGATCCGATGAATTGTGGGTTTATGATCAAGTCTATCTATGAACAATATTTGATTCTTCTCTGAAATCTTTTATGCATGATTGGTTATCTTTGCAAGTCTCTTCGAATTGTCAGTTTGGTTTGGCCTACTAGATTGATCTTTCTTGGAATGGGAGAAGTTCTTAGCTTTGGGTTCAATCTTGCGGTGCTCGATCCCAGTGACAGAAAGGGAAACGACACATATTGTATTGTTGCCATCGAGGATAAAAAGATGGTGTTTATATCATATTGCTTGATTTTATCCCTCTACATCATGTCATCTTACCTAAGGCGTTACTCTGTTCTTATGAACTTAATACTCTAGATGAATGCTGGATAGCGGTCGATGTGTGGAGTATAGTAGTAGATGCAGGCAGGAGTCGATCTACTTGTCACGGACGTGATGCCTATATACATGATCATGCCTAGATATTCTCATAATTATTCACTTTTCTATCAATTGCTCGACAGTAAGTCGTTCACCCACCGTAATACTTATGCTATCTTGAGAGAAGCCACTAGTGAAACCTATGGCCCCGGGTCTATTTTCCATCACATAAGTCTCTAATCTATTTTACTTTGCAATCTTTACTTTCAATCTATATCATATAAATACCAAAAATATGTATCTTATCATTATTATCTCTATCAAATCTCACTCTCGTAAGTGACTGTGAAGGGATTGACAATGCCTTTATCACATTTGTTGTGAGGTTCTTATTTGTTTGTGTAGGTACGAGGGACTTCCGTGTGGCCTCCTACTGAATTAATACCTTGGTTCTCAGAAACTGAGGGAAATACGTACGCTACTTTGCTGCATCACCATTTCCTCTTCAAGGGAAAACCAACGCAGTGCTCAAGAGGTAGCACTGGCCTATGTAGCGAGGGGGCATCCCTAGCCAGGGAGGGCAGCATATGTGCTAGCACGGCACGGCCCATGTATTTAGCGTGCCTAGCTGGGTTGTGACGTGCCTGACCCGTTCAAACCAGTACGGGTCGGGCCGGCCCATTTGGCCAGGTTTGGCCACATTATTATGTTTGATTTCATGTGAAATCAGAAGACTGCACAATATTCGATTATGTTACTATGAATTTAAACATTCTATACAGGATAGTATATGCTACAGAAATAATCCAATGTTCCTAAACCTTAAGCCTCATTTGGCTCCCATCAAATGATCAGGTGGCATAGGACACAACTATTTTTTGTTGTAACCTTGCAATATGACTATGTGATACTCATTGGCCCTATTCTTGAACGGGATTGTACATTTATTGACACCAGATTTTGAGATGGAAAACCCTAGAATTAAAATGTTCTTCGAATCATCGAAATGAACAACTTTGCTATTTGGGTCATCTCCATTCGAAATTTTATGCATCCTCGGAGGCCAAAGCAATGTTGTGGAGCAGAGAAAAGAAACCAGTCTAACCGAATCTGTTTACCTAGTAGAACTGGGTCAAACCCGAGAAGAGCTAGACGTTAGCCCACCATAACTGGGACGGACCCGAGAAGATCCAGATGTTAGCCTAGTTTAATCTGGCCCAGCCCGAGAGTGGCCGGTATATTGGTTGCTTCAACCAGATTTATATTGATATCATGGGGCATTTTTTGGCATTGACGACCTCAAATCTAGTGGTAATGTTGGTGTATCTGCTAGTGTAGAAAACCCTAAGTTAACTTTACCTATTTCATAGTTGCCCCATGTTGTTGAATTCTAATCCTAACCAGACCAATCAATTTGTGGCTGCACCTACATTCCCTAGTCCTAGTATGAGTTTGCCTAATTTATCATACCATCCATAAACACAAGCATGTTTAGTCATCTGTCGAATTATGGATCAGTGTCCATGCCACAAGGTGCACCTTAGCTAGTACTCATGTCGCTTCTATGCCATAACCAAGCATCTGTTTCTACCTCAGATCTAATTTTAGCAAAATTAAAGAAGAATTTGCACAAGATGTTTTGAGAAACTTTTAGAAACGAGCCGAAAGTAAGAAATCGTGTGTACCAAAAGCTTTATCCGAATGCTTCGATGTAGTTTCGTACCCTTATGATTATAAAGGTCTTGATTTTACTAAATTTGGCTGTGAGAGTACAAAAATAATTTTTGAACACATTAGTCAATATCTAGCACAGTTGGCTGAAACATGTTCCATCAATGAACTGAAAAGTGTGCTCGTTTTCTTTGTAAAAGACCAGGCATGGCGCATGGCGCATAAACTACTTATACACTTTCAGTGGTTGTCCTCTCCACACCTGGCAACACAACATTTACCGTAGGCACGATAACTGGTGCATCAAAGGTGCGTCCTTCCCGGTCCTCTCATGCTAGGAAAAGGTCATGTCAGGTGGGGGTCGTCCTTGTGCCATCCGGACCTCATATCCATCACCGCCCATCGACAAAATTGAGAAAGACCATTATATATGTCGTCCTCGTGCCTCTTTCCTATACTTCATGCGAACCATTTTATCCGACGAGCCAACTCCACCACTATGGGTAGCAAGCATCTACCATCCATAAACACAAACCACACTTCTCCTCTTTTTTTGCGTGGAAAGGGTGGGTTTTATACCTCAAAAACAGAATTATAGTCAGCTAGTACAACATGAGCAACACTGTCTGGCACCCGACGCAACCAACAAGCGGTGCTACCACTAGATCTTCCTATACTAGCTAAACTATGAGCAACTCTATTTTAATGACGCTCAATTTTCAACGGAATAAACCCACGCAACTCCAGAGTTTTCTTGATTTCTAACATGAGATGACCGTATGCAGAACGGTCCAGCGAGTCATCAGTCAGTGCAGCAACAACCGTCGTGTTATCAGATTGGATCACAATTGGAAACTCCGACCATTGTATACTAATTGACAGTCCTTCAAGAATAGCACTAATCTCTGCTTCAAGTGCGTCTTTGCAGTTAAACAGGTACCGACAAGCCGAGAAAATGACCTCCCCCTCAGAATCCCTAAGCACCATGCCGGATCCAACTAGTCCTGTCTCCTTTACAAATGATCCATCTGTAGATAGTGCAACCTATCCTATGGGAGGTTTTGGCCAAGGTGCACGTTGAGCATTAACAGGAGCCGAGGTGACCACCTGTTCATCCATGGACATTTTTCCTTTAACAATATCATCGATGCTGTACTTCTGGGCTTGATCGAATGA
Organism: Triticum monococcum; assembly: GCA_034509565.1. Classification (NCBI taxonomy): domain Eukaryota; kingdom Viridiplantae; phylum Streptophyta; class Magnoliopsida; order Poales; family Poaceae; genus Triticum; species Triticum monococcum. The sequence continues at coordinate 578,506,671 of CM067845.1, forward strand.
AGATAGATAGCTGCACAAAAAGTCTTTTGTGATCTCAAGGGGTGGAATGACTTTGTGATGTAGTTGGTCATTCTGTAAGGACCATATATGCCAAAGCAACATGATTATCATGGTGCGTATCTTCTCAGTCCTATCAGCAAGCAGGGACATTAACCATTTCGGCCCCGTGTTGATTAGCTCATCATTAGTTGGCAGTGGCCACACCTGTCTCATCATATGCCATACCAAGACAAGACCTGGAAAAGTTGTTAACGCATGAAATGAGTGATCCTTAGCATCTCCGCACAGCCGGCAAGTTTCAGAGTCGCTGATGTGATGCTTTGCTTTGCATGCAGCAGTAGCCAGCGTGCCTACCGATAGTTTCCATGCAATAGTACGCATTTTATGTGGTACTCGGGCCTGCCACACCCAATTCCAATAGGGGCGATCCCCCTCGGGCCTAGAGCTGCTAGCTCCTGTGTTGTGACACTGCATGTGCTCCTGCATCACACAATGGTAGGCCGTTTTGACCGAGAATTGCCCAAACTTTCCCGGAAACCATGCAAGAAAATCATCATCATGGCTGGGTGAAGTTCGAATACTCCGGATCACTTGCACGTCTACTGGCCAAAAATGTTCAATGAGAAGATCAATATTGCAGTTACCTCTATGATCAAGAAACTCAGAAACTCTGTTAAGTCGACATCTCCTTTTTAGGGTAATTGGTTTTAGCGAAGGCCCTCTAGGGATCCATGGATCTCGCCAAGTCCTGATACTATTGTCGTTACCCACTCTCCATATCATACCTTTTTCACCAGCTCTAGCCCATGTTCTATACCTCTCTAGACAGTAGAAGCATTGCCAGTAAACACACTGTCCACCAAGCTGCTAGAAGGGTAATTTGGCACACAACAGTCTCGCGACTAGACTTCCAGGGTGCTTAATTAATCTCCACACCTGCTTTGATAGGAGAGCTTGGTTAAAAGCTCTCATGTCCCTGAAACCCATCCCACCCATAGCTTTGGGTAGTATCATTTTATCCCAAGAAAGCCATGCCATTTTCCTCTTTCCATTCTCCACACCCCACCAGTATTGCCTTATCATGCGAGTCAGGTCATCACAGACTGACATGGGCAATTTAAAAACACTCATGACATATGTAGGTATTGCTTGTGCAACTGCCTTAATAAGAACTTCTTTACTTGCCATGGACATAAACCTCTCGCTCCAATCCACTAGCCTCTTACTCAACTTGGCTTGAAGTGGTTCTAATTTACCTTTGCTCATTCTCCCTTCTGTGACTAGAAGACCCAGGTACTTTGGTTCAAATACTTCCTGAGTAACTCCTAGTATACTTTTAACTTCATTTGAGATCGTCATTGGGCAATTGTCTACAAACAAGATGGAACACTTTGCCGGGTTAATGAGTTGTCCCGTAGCCTCCGCATATGTGTTCAACACCCCTTTGACAATTGTCGCTTGGTCAGAACTCTCATGAAAGAAAAGCAATGTATCATCTGCAAACAGAAGGTGAGAAATATCCGGAGCTCTTCTACATATCTTCAACTCTTCTAGGCCATCATCATGAATTGCTTTATGTAACAAGGAGGATAAAGCATCAGCCACAAAAAGAAATAAAAAAAAGGGTGACAAAGGATCACCTTGTCGAAGTCCCCTTGTCGGTGTAAACTGGCACAACAATTTCCCATTAAACTTGACTGAATACATCACTGATTTAACACATTCCATGATACGGCTCACCCATGTGCCAGAGAAGCCCCACTTCAAAAGAGCCTTCTCCAAGAAATCCCAATCCACACGATCATAAGCCTTCGAAAGATCTAACTTGTACGTGCAATAGTTCCGACTTTGATGAGCAGATTGGATATGATGTATACACTCGAAGGCAATTATTGTATTATCAGTGATAAGTCTCCCAAGTATGAAAGCACTTTGGTTCTCCAAAATAAGGTCCGACGGTAAAGGACGCAGTCGGTTTACCAAACATTTGGAAACAATCTTATATATGACATTACAAAGACTAATAGGTCTAAAATCCTTCAGGTCAGCCGGAGAATTTACCCTAGGGATAAGAACTATAGCCGTGTCATTAACTCCTGCGGGCATCTTCCCGGTTACAAAAAATTCCATTACAGTTGTTGTAATTTCCTCCTTCAATGCGTTCCAGTTACGCTGAAAAAACCTTGTCGGGAAGCCATCCGGTCCTGGCGCCTTAATGGGACCAATTTGGAACAGCGCATTTGCCACTTCCTTCTCTATAAAGGGCACATCAAGCAAATCATTCATCTATTGTGTAACTTTTGTATCAATGCACCCTAATAGAGCCTCACATGATAAAGTAGGATCCCTAGTGTATAACTCCTGAAAATAAGAGCTGGCCATGCGCTCCATATCACAAGGAACAGAACTCCAAGTACCATCACTTTTACGCAGGCGCCGGATATAATTCTTTCTAGCCCGCCATACTGCCTTTCTATGGAAATAATGTGTGTTCCTGTCCCCCTCCTTTAACCAAGCGATGCACGAGCGTTGAAGCCCCAACATCTCCTCGCGATACAAAATTTCGTCCAGAACAAACATCTTTTCTTTGATCACCGCTCTCTCTGCATTATTTAATTACAAAACCTCTAGTTCTGTTCGCAAGCATTCAATATGTTTAGATACATGACCAAAGTGCTCTCGACTCCATTCCTTCAATTCTGTCATAACTGTTTTGAGATTGGCAGCAACCTCTCCTAAGTTGCTAGCTTTCTTTTTAGACCAAGCATTAGCTATTACTTCGGGAAGAGCAGAATGCCTTTCCCACAAAATTTCGTACCGTGCACCACTTCTCTGTCAAGTGTCCGGTTCCTGCGGTTCCATCTGGATCAACAATGGTGAATGGTCTGAAACTGGCGACACAAGATGTCGCACTCGAGCGGCTGGGAACAAGTCTCTCCAAGCCTCATCCGAACACCCATGGCCTAAACGTACTTGGACGTTCCTATTGCCGAACTGATTGTTATTGTATGTGAAAGGGACTCCCACAAATCCCATATGCATCAACTCGCATACTTCCAAACAATCACGAAATGCCTCCATCTAAGCCGGGCTATGTCGTTTACTTGAAAGATGTTCATGTTGCCACATACATTCATTTAAGTCTCCACATACAAGCCACGGATCATTTGAAACCCCTCTCAACCTAGTAAGGTGATTCCACATGATCCTTCTATTCTCCACCCGAGGTTCTCCATAAACGAATGTAACCCTCCATGTTTTATCTATTCCAAGATCAAATACTTGTACATCTATGAATCTTGCACAAGCCTCCAGAACTGTCACCTGGAACGTCTCCTCCGAAAACAGACCAAGTCCACCACCTTTCCCAACTGAATCAACACCTTGAAAGCCACGGAGCCCAAGTCTCCATCATAGTTTCTCCACTTTTACAGCAGCATGTCTTGTCTCGCAGAGAAAGACAAGTCGGGGTGAATTAGCCCTCACAAGGGCCAGTAAGTCACGAACTGTCCGGCGGTTCCCCATGCCCCGGCAGTTCCAAACAAGGTGATTCATTGCTACCGACAGTACTCCTCTTTAACATGCATGATGCGGCTATATCTCCCACGTGTCGGAGCACGACTTAGAGGCATAACCGCATTGTAGGCAATGTCGCAAGAGGGGTAATCTTTACACAACAATGTACTGAATAAGAAAAGAGGTACATAGTTGGCTTACAATCGCCATGTCACACAATAGCATAAATATATCATTACAATCATCCAGATACACTCAAGGTCCGACTACGGAACCAAAATAAAGACAACCCCAAATGCATAATGTCCCCGATCGCCCCAACTGGGCTCCACTACTGATCGTCTAGAAAGGAAATGTAGTATCGTCCTGAGTCCTCATCAAACTCCCACTTGAGCTCAGTCGTATCTCCTGGAACGGTATCATCGGCACCTGCTTCTGGTTTTGGAAGTAATCTATGAGTCATGGGGACTCAGCAATCTCACACCCTCGCGATCAAGACTATTTAAGCTTATGGGTAGGTGAAAGGTATGAGGTGGAGTTGCAGCAAGCACTAGCATGTATGGTGGCTAACATACGCAAATGAGAGCGAGAAGAGAAAGCAAAGCACGTTTGGGAATCTATGATCAAGAAGTGATCCAAGTCTACTTACGTTCAAGCATAACTCGAGACCGTGTTCTCTTCTCGGGCTCCGCCGAAAAGAGACCATCATGGCTACACACGCTGTTGATCCATTTTAGTTAAGTTAAGTCTACGGTTTTCTACAACCAGACATTAACAAATTCCCATCTGCCCATAACCGCGGGCACGGCTTTCGAAAGTTCAAATCCCTGCAGGGGTGTCCCAACTTAGCCCATCACAAGCTCTCACGGTCAACGAAGGATATTCCTTCTCCCAGGACGGCCCGATCAGACTCAGAATCCCGGTTACAAGACATCTCGACAATGGTAAAACTAAACCAGCAAAGCCGCCCGAATGTGCTGACAAATCCCGATAGGAGCTGCACATATCTCGTTCTCAGGGCACACCGGATGAGCGCTCCGTACAACTAAAACCAAACCTCGAGTTTCCCCGAGGGGGCGCTGCAAAGGGCTCTAGTTTGGACTAACACTCAGAGGAGCACTGGCCCGGGGGTTTAAAATAAAGATGACCCATGAGTCCGCGGAACCCAAGGAAAAAAGGCTAGGCGGCGAATGGTAAAACCAAGGTTGGGCCTTGCTGGAGGAGTTTTATTCAAGGCGAACTATCAAGGGGTTCCCATTATAACCCAACCTTGTAAGGAATGCAAAATCAAGGAACATAACACCATTATGTCAAAACTAGGGCGGCAAGAGTGGAACAAAACACCAGGCATTAGGCCGAGCCTTCCACCCTTTACCAAGAATATAGATGCATTAAAGTAGACAAGGTATAACAATGATATCCCAACAATAAACATGTTCCAACAAGGAACAAACTCCAATCTTCACCTACAACTAGCAACGCTATAAGAGGGGCTGAGTAAAGCGGTGACGTAGCCAAACAACGGTTTGCTAGGACAAGGAGGTTAGAGGTTTGACATGGCAATATGGGAGGCATGATAAAGCATGTGGTAGGTATCGAGGCATAGGCATAGCAATAGAGTGAGCAACTAGCAAGTAAGGATAGAAGTGATTTCGAAGGTATGGTCATCTTGCCTTCAAAGTTCTCCGAGTTGACGTAAGCTTGATCCTCGTAAACGTTCTCAACGGGTTCCTCGATCACGTACTCGTCACCCGGCTCTACCCAAAGCAAGAACACAAGCAAAGGGAGACACAATCAACCACGGTGCAATGCGCAAGCAACATGATGCAAAACATGGCATGATATGCGGGACGTGATATGGAATGCATATGTGTGCTTCGGAAGGGAAAGATTGAACCAGGCCTCAGCTTGGAAAACCAAGAGTGCCGCTGGAAAGATGAGTTCATTTCGGTCGAAATCGATATAAAGATCACCGAAATCGGATGCATGGTTTGCAAATGGCAAGAAAAACAATAATGGCACAAATCTGTGATTAACAACACGAGGCCATCTAAATGCATCAAGAAAAATAAGCTACTACATTCTAACATAGCAACAAATCACATGGTAGTGATCCACTCAAGATGCTTGACAAAAGGTGAACACTGAGCTACGGCTAAAACACAATAGCAGGTTCAAACAAGCATGGCAAAAGTGCAAAAGATATCAGGTTCTCAGACTTACTGAAAATAACAAGTCAGGATTTAACATTAGGAAGCAATGTTTAGAGTAAGATAACAACAGCTATAGGAACATATAATGGCAAAGCAAGGCATGGCACGAAACTACACAAAGCATATAACAAAAGTCCCTTAATGACCATAATCCAAAAGGGATCAGAAAATACAATGGCACCCATGTAAACATAGCAAGTTTTGTTAACAGATTCAGACGTTAGTAGAAAACTGGAACCTGGCAAAAACAGAATTACGTAGGCATGTTTGAGAGCTCGATGCACTCACCACAAGGCACTGCATGACAAGCTAAGCATACACCCAGCAAGTAGACATGAAAAATAAGCTAACCATGGCAAGAACACTCTCATAGCATGAGAGGATAAACTACAATAACCTAGGCAAAATTGCTTAACACGTAAACAATCTGCCAGGAACATTTTATAGTAAAAGTATAGGAAGATTCAGTCATGCTAGGCTCCTCCATAATTGCAAACAAAGACATGCATGGATAGAGCATAACAATATCTCCAAAACATCCTTACTGAACATGCTCAAAAGAGGCATGGATCACTCTGTAGCGACAAGAATACATGGCATAAAAATATTATCAGGGAAAAGACTTAGAAGAATTCCAATTCCCTGAAATCAGCAACATCACGAGAGCTACTTTGCATGCTTGTGCTAGTCACCACAATGATCACAAAAATACATGGCATACACCCCTGTAAAGATCGCATGGCATATAACAAAACACATGTAGGGCTCAAGTTCATAGGAGGCACACATTAAACATGGCAAAAATGGCAAATGTCCATAATCAGTTAAGAATCTGAAACTAACATTACATAGCACTATTGCAACAGCATTTAGGGCATCAAGATGAACTCAAATGAACATGGTGCAATGGAGTGAAATGAAGTACACATCCAAACGAACAATTTGATATGATACACGCCCAAAATGGAGGCACGGATGCAAAGTTATGATGCGATGAAGATAGCTAAAAATACTAGGTACTTAGGTAGAAACGACCTAGGGTTTACTGTAGTAGATTTGGATCGGGCACGCTACATGAGGTTTGTCGCCGGAGCTCGCCGGAGACGACGCCGGAGTCGTCGGGGATGCGGGGAGAGGCCGGATCCGGGGTCGGCCGGGGCGGATCCGTCCGGTAGCGGGCGCGGCAGCTGGCGGCATCCTCGGTCGACGGGAGACGGCAGCTTCGACGGCGGCCAGTGAGGGCGGCTGCGGCGGCGCCGGGCAGCGAGGAGGAGGCGCGGGCGCGCAGCGGGCAAGGCAGACGCGGGGCGGCGGCGGATGGGCCTGGCAGGCCCGCTGCGGGCCGGTGCGGAAGGCGGCAAAGTGGGCGCGGGCGGTGCGACGTGGCACGTCGCGATAGGTCGGGCGGCGGCGGGCGGACGTGTTGGCCCGATCCGGACACGTCCGGCGGCGGGAGGAAGAAGAGGCTAGGGTTAGGGGTGGATTTGATCCGGGATTTTTGGGGGGAGGCACCTATTTATACATAGAGGGAGCTAGGAGGCTCCAAATTGAGCACGGTTTTCGGCCACGCGATCGTGATTGAACGACGGAGATGATGGAGGGGGTTTAGGTGGGTTTTGGGCCACTTTGGAGAGGTGTTGGGCTGCAACACACACGAGGCCTTTTCGGTTCCTCGGTTAACCGTTGGAGTATCAAACGAAGTCCAAATGGTACAAAAGTTGACAGGCGATCTACCGGTAGTGAACCAAGGCCGCTTGGCAAGTGTCGGTCCAATCTGAGAACGTTTAACACCCGCACACGAAAAGAGGTAAAAGGGGACGCCGGAGGACATAGGAGCGCCGGAATGCAAAACGGACAATGGGGAAAATGCTCGGATGCATGAAACGAACACGTATGCAAATGCGATGCACATGATGACCTGATATGAGATGCATGACAAAGACAAAAGCAACACAGAGACAAAACCCAATAGCGAGGAAATATCATAACTTAGTGCCGAAAATGGCAAGAGTTGGAATACAAATATGGCAGGTTACATATGGGGTGTTACAACACTCCACCACTATGAAAGGATCTCATCCCGAGATCTAGGACCGGAAAAACTCCGGATATTCGGAATGGAGGTGGGCTTCATGGTCGGAGTGATGTGACCACTTGACTTTCTGGAATTTGATAGACTTGTTGCGAGTCTTGCGCTCAGTTTCTTCAAGAATAGCAACGGGATGCTCATGATAAGACTGGTCTTCTTGGATATCAATCTCTTCGAAGTTGATGGTGCGGTCAGGAGTCTTGAAACACTTGCGAAGCTGAGACACGTGAAACACGTCGTGCACGTTTGCAAAGTTGGACGGAAGCTCAAGTTGATAGGCGAGATCGCCTCTTTTGGCAATGATCTTGAAAGGACCCACGTATCTAGGGGCAAGCTTCCCTTTGATACCGAAGCGACGATTACCTTTCATTGGAGAGACGCGGAGGTAGACATGGTCTCCGATCTCGACAACCAAGTCACGATGCTTGCTATCATAGTAACTCTTCTGGCGCGATTGCGCGGCTTTGACATTTTCACGAATGACTTTGCACTTTTCTTCAGCCTCTGTGATCAAGTCATTGCCAAGAAGTTGGCGTTCACCAGTCTCTGACCAGTTAAGAGGAGTACGACACTTCCTGCCATAGAGAATCTCGAATAGGGCCTTGCCCGAACTCGCTTGGAAGCTGTCGTTGTATGAGAACTCGGCATATGAAAGACAATCTTCCCACTTCATACCGAAAGAAAAGACACATGCCCTAAGCATATCCTCAAGAATTTGATTGACTCGGTCGACTTGGCCACTGGTTTTGAGGACGAAAGGCTGTGCTGAAACGAATGTTGGTGCCCATGGCCTTCTGAAAGGAGTCCCAGAACTTAGAGGTAAAGATGCTTCCACTATCTGAAGATATCAACTGCGGAATGCCGTGCAGAGAGACAATCCTGGAGGTATATAGCTGTACCAACTGAGCTGTTGTGATAGATTCTTTGATAGGAAGAAAATGAGCCACTTTAGTGAGCTTGTTGATGACAACAAAGATAGCATCATTGCCACGCTTGGACTTGGGAAATCCAGTCACGAAGTCCATCTCAATATGGTCAAAGTTCCATTCTGGAATGGCAAGAGGTTGGAGGAGACCAGCTGGCCGTTGGTGTTCTGCTTTCACTCTTCTACAGACATCACATTCATTCACGAACTGAGCAATCTCGCGCTACATTCGAGTCCACCAATACAACTGCTTGAGGTCATGGTACATCTTTGTACTTCCAGGGTGAATAGAGAGGAGTGAATTGTGAGCCTCGTGCATAATGACTTTACGAAGGTCACCCTTAGGAACAACAATGCGATCCTTGAAGAATAGAGTATCCTTGTCATCAAGGCGATAGCACTTATACTTGGGTTGGCTCTTGGCAATCCCAATCTTCACCTTCTTCACCATATCATCAAGAAGTTGAGCCTCGCGAATCTGATCTTCCAAAGTAGGAGAGACTTGGAGGTTGGCAAGGAATCCTTGAGGAACAACTTGGAGATTAAGTTTGCAGAAAGCTTCACAAAGCTCTGGTTGGTAGGGCTTGAGAATCAAACTATTGCAATAAGCCTTTCTGCTCAATGTGTCAGCAATTACATTGGCCTTGCCTAGAGTGTATTCAATACTCGGATTATACTCTTGAATCATTTCGACCCAACGAGTCTGCCTAAGGTTGAGGTTGGGCTGAGTGAAGATGTACTTGAGGCTCTTATGATCAGTGAAGATGTCCACTTTTCTTACCAACAAGAGATGTCTCCATGTTAAAAGAGCATGGACAACTGCCGCCAACTCGAGGTCATGAGTGGGGTAGTTCTTTTCGTTGGGATTCAACTGTCGAGAGGTATAGGCGACAACTTTCTTCTCTTGCATCAACACAGCACCGAGACCTTGAAGGGAAGCATCACAGAAGACCTCGAACGGTTTGGATTCATCAGGAGGAGTCAGAACTGGAGGAGTGACTAACTTCTCTTTGAGGGTGTGGAAAGCGATGTCACATTCAAGCGTCCAGACATACTTCACATGCTTCTGGAGAAGGTTGGAAAGAGGCTTCGCAATCTTAGAGAAATTCTCAACGAACCTTCGGCAATAGCTTGCGAGCCCAAGGAAGCTCGGAGTTGCTTCACATTCTGAGGCGGTTCCCAATTCACAATTGTAGACACCTACTCAGGATTAACAGCTATGCCCTTGGCGGAGATGATATGCCCAAGGTAGAGAACCTCATCGAGCCAAAACTCGCACTTTGTAAACTTCGCATAGAACTGATGTTCTCTGAGTTTGTCTAGCACCAATCTCAAATGCTTGGCATGATCCTCCTTGTTCTTGGAAAAGACCAGAATGTCATCGAGATAGACCAAGACGAAGTAATTTGTGTAGGGGTTGAAGATGAAGTTCATCATGCAAGAGAATGTTGGAGGAGCATTGACAAGGCCGAAAGACATGACAGTGTATTCATATGAAACATAGCTTGTTCTGAATGTTGTCTTGGGGAAATCTTGTTCACGAATGTGAATCTGATGCTAGCCCATACGGAGGTCAAGCTTGGAGAATACTTGAGCACCCTTGAGTTGTTCGAAAAGCTCATTGATGTTGGGAAGTGAGTACTTGTTCTTTATGGTCTTCTTGTTCAATGGATGGTAGTCGACACAAAGTCGGTCCGTTCCATCCTTCTTCTTGACGAAAAGAACACCACAACCCCATGGAGAAGAACTTGGTCGGATGAGGCCCATACACTCTTGAATATCGAGTTGTTTCTTCAGCTCCTTCAACTCTTCTGGTCCAAGCTTGTAAGTACGTTTGCAAACAGGTTCCGTGCCAGGCTCAAGATCGATGACGAATTCAATTGGCCAGTGAGGAGGCATTCCTGGAAGCTCTACTGGAAAGACGTCTTGATATTCACAAATGACTAGAATCTGAGAGATGGCATCCAACTCGCCCTTCTCATTGAGAGAAAAACAGTCGAATGGTATCATCACGAGTGGCAAAGACGATTACATCCTCAGACAAACGTGTGAATTGAATCTGCCTGGCAGCACAATCAAGCTGAGCCTTGTGCTTAGAAAGCCAGTCCATTCCGAGAATAAGATCAATATCCGAGTCACCAAGAACAATCGGAGAAGCTAGAAATTTGTAGTCGCCCAACATGATAGTAACATCCGGGACGCAGATATTAGCAGTCATTTCCTTGCCCGGGGACACAATTGATAAAGATCTTGGCAAATGTTGATAATCGCACTCATACTTTGATGCAAAAGGTTTAGAAAGGAAACAATGCGATGCACCAGTATCAAAAAGGACTTTTGCAGGGATATCGTTAACAGGAAGATTACCCATGATAACTTCTGATGAGTCCTCTGCCTGAGCTGCGTTCAACAAGTTGACCTTAGCATGCTTGGGATTATGCTTGACCACTGCATTGCTAGCAGATCTCACAGGAGGAGGAGGAAGATGCCTCTAGTTGAAGCATTTGTTTGCATAGTGACCCTTCTGCTGACACTTGTTGCACGTGACCTCTGAGAGAGGACGGTGATACGGAGCACTTGACCTTGGAGCATGAGATGAAGTCTTGTTCTGAAAGCCTGGGTTGGGTGAGTGGGAAGATCCATTGCCACCTTTGCTCTTCTGCTAATAAGGCTGGTGGAACGGAGGAGGAGGCAACCAATACTTTTGTTGCTTAGCCGCCACTTAAGTTGAGGAAGAAGGAGTTGCATCCCTGACTCTCTTCTTAGAAGCATCGCACTTGAGCTGAGCGGTCTCTTGCTTCAGTGCCATGTTGTAGAACTCATCATACTTCTTCGGCTAAAAAAGCATGAGGGCTAGTTGCAGATCTTCTCTGAGGCCACCTATGAACTGATAAATCATGCTCTTCTTGTCAGGGACATCTTGCTTGGCGAAATGAGCGAGCCTCTAGAACAGGATGTTGTATTGGTAAACAGACAAACTGCCTTGCTTCAGATCGCGGAACTCCTCACGCTTGCTCTCAACAACACTTTGAGGAATGTGGTGAGCTTTGAAGTCTTGGCGGAAATCATCCCAGGTAATCACACGACCTCCTCTGGAATCTTTGTATTGTTGATACCACTCCGCAGCTTGGTCTTTGAGTTGGAATGAGGCAAACTTGATAAAGTCCTCAAGCCTGACGTTGCTGCACTCGAAATGTTTGCAGATATCCACGAGCCAATCATCAGCATCTGTTGCCTCGACACAGTTGTTGAAGATCTTTGGCTGATTTGCGAGGAACTGGTTGAGTGTAGCAAACTGATTCTGGTTGTTGCCATGGCCTTGATTTCCTTGGTTGCGCTCTTGCAAGAGTTGCATAAGCATCTGCCTGTTGGCGTTGGTAGAGGCCATCACAGCTTGCCATGCTTCCGGAGGTGGAGGTGGTGGCGGCGGTTCAGGATTCTGACGCATTGGAGGAGCCATCCTGAAGAGGGTGACATCCGTTAGCATCTTGAAAGACATATATTCAAGCTGAATCAAATGGATCGAAATTGCAACATATAGCCTTAACACTCGAATAAGAATGAACGAATGAATTCCAAATTAAATGGTCACACTTCCATAAATTGAGAAGCCACTTAGATAGAGGTAGAAGAATAAAACAACAAGGTACGGACATGAACAAATACTTGGTGAGGATTACCCAATCCCAAACCAAATATCCGCGGAAGAAATACTAGAGCTACATGAATTCCCACCTATGAAACTCCTGAAATTTTCCAGTTATGCAATCGGGTGTGGGGGATACAGGGGAAGCATAATATCTCACCCAAAACTAGCAAATCCTACGTCCAGCTGTATCCATCCTTCAACACATAACCAAGAAACCTTCAGAAATCATTTACCTCAACCTTCGAAAAGCATCTGTTATACGAGTTATGGCAATACTCCCGAACTCCCGCCCCAGTACTGGGTGGTGTCGAGGTTATCTCACCAACAACTGCATAAAAGAGATTTTCGATGTCGGCGAAACTCGGGTATTCCAGAACTGCAATGATAAAATTGTGACGACAACACCTCGGAGCTCAACTCCCCGGGACACTGCCACAACCCCTAAATGTCAGGAGGCACCAAGAACAATGTTCTCGTCACAAAACCATCGGAACGATTCCAAGATACCCGCGTGATCCTAAATTTTTTTAGTGAAATTTGAGAAGAGAAGAGTCAAAACTCTACGTCGGGATGCCTCACCAGACCGACGAAGGGACTGAGGAGTAAAAAGAATCCTACTCTCCGATATATATAATCCTAAAAGACTCAAAACATTTTTCTAGACTCAATATCGCCAGCAATTCGATCAAGCAGGGGGCTCCTGAGTCGGGGAAGGCTCTGATTACCAACTTGTAACACCCACGATGCGGCTATATCTCCCACGTGTCGGAGCACGACTTAGAGGCATAACTGCATTGTAGGCAATGTCGCAAGAGGGGTAATCTTTACACAACCCATGTACCGAATAAGAAAAGAGGTACATAGTTGGCTTACAATCGCCACATCACACAATAGCATAAATATATCATTACAATCATCCAGATACACTCAAGGTCCGACTACGTAACCAAAATAAAGACAACCCCAAATGCATAATGTCCCCGATCGCCCCAACTGGGCTCCACTACTGATCGTCTAGAAAGGAAACGTAGTATCGTCCTGAGTCCTCATCAAACTCCCACTTGAGCTCAGTCGAATCTCCTGGAACGGTATCATCGGCACCTGCATCTGGTTTTGGAAGTAATCTGCGAGTCATGGGGACTCAGAAATCTCACACCCTCGCGATCAAGACTATTTAAGCTTATGGGTAGGTAAAAGGTATGAGGTGGAGTTGCAGCAAGCACTAGCATGTATGGTGGCTAACATACGCGAATGAGAGCGAGAAGAGAAAGCAAAGCACGTTCGGGAATCTATGATCAAGAAGTGATCCAAGTCTACTTACGTTCAAGCATAACTTGAGACCGTGTTCTCTTCCCGGGCTCCGCCGAAAAGAGCCATCACGGCTACACACGCTGTTGATCCATTTTAGTTAAGTTAAGTTTCAGGTTTTCTACAACCGTACATTAACAAATTCCCATCTGCCCATAACCGCGGGGACAGCTTTCGAAAGTTCAAATCCCTGCAGGGGTGTCCCAACTTAGCCCATCACAAGCTCTCATGGTCAACGAAGGATATTCCTTCTCCATGGATGGCCCAATCAGACTCGGAATCCCGGTTACAAGACATCTCGACAATGGTAAAACTAAACCAGCAAAGCCGCCCGAATGTGCTGACAAATCCCGACAGGAGCTGCACATATCTCATTCTCAAGGCACACCGGATGAGTGCTCCGTACAACTAAAACCAAACCTCGAGTTTCCCCGAGGGGGCGCTGCAAAGGGCTCTAGTTTGGGCCAACACTCAGAGGAGCACTGGCCTGGGGGTTTAAAATAAAGATGACCCTTGAGTCCGCGGAACCCAAGGGAAAAAAGGCTAGGTGGCGAATGGTAAAACCAAGGTTGGGCCTTACTGGAGGAGTTTTATTCAAGGCAAACTGTCAAGGGGTTCCCATTATAACCCAACTGTGTAAGGAACGCAAAATCAAGGAACATAACACCGGTATGACGGAAACTAGGGCGGCAAGAGTGGAACAAAACACCAGGCATAAGGCCGAGCCTTCCATCCTTTACCAAGTATATAGATACATTAAAGTAGACAAGGTATAATAATGATATCCCAACAATAAACATGTTCCAACAAGGAACAAACTCCAATCTTCACCTGCAACTAGCAACACTATAAGAGGGGCTGAGCAAAGCGGTAACATAGCCAAACAACGGTTTGCTAGGACAAGGAGGTTAGAGGTTTGACATGGCAATATGGGATGCATGATAAAGCATGTGGCAGGTATCGAGGCACAGGCATAGCAATAGAGCAAGCAACTAGCAAGCAAAGATAGAAGTGATTTCGAGGGTATGGTCATTTTGCCTACAAAGTTCTCCGAGTTGACGTAAGGTTGATCCTCGTAAATGTTCTCAACGGGTTCCTCGATGACGTAGTCATCTCCCGGCTCTACCCAAAGCAAGAACACAATCAAAGGGAGACACAATCAACCACGATGCAATGCGCAAGCAACATGATGCAAAACATGGCATGATATGCGGGATGTGATATGGAATGCATATGCGTGCTTCGGAAGGGAAAGATTGAACCAGGCCTCACCTTGGAAAACCAAGAGTGCCCTGGAAAGATGACTTGATTTCGGTCGAAATCGATATAAAGATCACCAGAATCGGATGCATGGTTTGCAAATGGGAGGCAAAACAGTAATGGCACAAATCTGCTATTAACTGCACGAGGCCATCTAAATGCATCAAGAAAAATAAGCTACTGCATACTAACATAGCAACAAAGCACATGGTAGTGATCCACTCAAGATGCATGACAAAATATGAACACTGAGCTATGGCTAAATCACACAATAGCAGGTTCAAACAAGCATGGCAAAAGTGCAAAAGATATCAGGTTCTCAGACTTGGTGAAAATAACAAGTCAGGATTTAACATCAGGAAGAATGTTTAGAGCAAGATAACAACACGCTACAGGAACATATAATGGAAAAGCAAGGCATGGCATGAAACTACACAAAGCATATAACAAAAGTCCCTTACTGACCATAAGCCAAAAGGGATCAGAAAATACAATGGCACCCATGTAAACATAGCAAGTTTCGTTAACAGATTCAGACTAGCAGAAAACTGGAACATGGCAAAAACAGAATTACGTAGGCATGTTTGAGAGCTTGATGCACTCACCACAAGGCGTTGCATGACAAGCTAAGCATACTCCCAGCAATTAGACATGAAAAATAAGCTAACCATGGCAAGAACACTCTCATAGCATGCAAGGATAAACTACAACAACCTCGGCAAAATTGCTTAACACGTAAACAATCTGCTAGGAACATTTTATAGTAAAAGTATAGCAAGATTGAGTCATGCTAGGGTCCTCCATAATTGCAAACAAATACATGGATGGATAGAGCATAACAACATCTCCAAAACATCCTTACTGAACATGCTCAAAAGAGGCATGGATCACTCTGTAGCGACAAGAATACATGGCATAAAAATATTATCACGGAAAAGACTTAGAAGAATTCTAAGTCCCTGAAATCAGCAACATCACGAGAGCTACTTTGCATGCTTGTGCTAGTCACCACAATGATCACAAAAATACTTGGCATACACCCCTGTAAAGATGGCATGGCATATAACAAAACACATGAAGGGCTCAAGTTCATAGGAGGCACACATTAAACATGGCAAAAATGACAAATGTCCATAATCTGTTAAGAATCTAAAACTAACATTACATAGCACTCTTGCAACAGCATTTAGGGCATCAAGATGAAGTTAAATGAACATGGTGCAATGGAATGAAATGAAGTACACATCCAGACGAACAATTTGATTTGCTACACGCCCACAACGGAGCCATGGATGTAAAGTTATGATGCGATGAAGATAGCTAAAAATACTGGGTACTTCGGCAGAAAACGACCTAGGGTTTACTATAGCAGATCTGGATCAGGCACGCTCCACGAGGTTCATCGCCAGAGCTCGCTGGAGACGACGCCGAGTCATCGGGGATGCGGGGAGAGGCCGGATCCGGGGTCGGCCGGGGCGGATCCGTCCGGCAGCAGGCGCGGCGGCGAGGGAGAGGACTGCGGCGGCTGGTGGCGTCCTCGGTCGACGGGGACGTCAGCTTCGACGACGACCGGCAAGGGCGGCTACGGCGGCGCGGTGATGCCACGGCAGCGAGGAGGAGGCGCAGGCGTGCGGCGGGCAAGCACTAGTGCAGAACCGGGCAATAGCACTGGTTCATAAGGCCCTTTAGTGCCGGTTCCATAACCGGCACTAAAGTGTGGGCACTAAAGCCCCCCCCCCCTTTAGTACCAGTTCAGAACGAACCGGTGCTAAAGGGCAACCACGTGGCACGAGCCAGCTCCGGGGGCCGGGAGCCCTTTAGTACCGGTTGGTAACACCAACCGGCACTATAATGTTTGGGGGGTTTTGGTTTTATGATTTCTTTTTCATTTGATTTTGTGTTTTCCATTTTAATTCTTTTTCATTTGCTGGTATTTTACGATACTACACATTGTACACGTTATGCATATATATATATATATATATATATATATAGAATTTCTAGTAGAACCAATCATATATATATCATCAATGTCTCACAAACCACCATATTATTTCACACATACACACATGTATAGCTATATACAATTTCTCCTACATATGCATGTTGCCTTTGGAGCCAGTGGCATTAGCCTAATTGGTGCCTTCGGAGCACGATGACAATTGGAAGTGGTTCATGACCTGGTCGATGGGGCCGGTAGCGGGTAATAGTATTCTCCCTTCGGATTTATGACCTGGTCGAGCAAAAATCCTGCTATTTCCTCTTGAAGTGCTTCTACGCGCTCCGTTTTTAGGAGCTTGTCCCGCACCTCTGTGAACTGTTAAGAAGGAGATCAATATGCATGTGTATTAGTTGTGTGACTAGATATCGATAATGGTGTAAAAATTGTGAATAGTGTTCTGACAAGCGTACCCATTCATGTCTTTGAGATCTGCTCCTTTCGGACGCCATCATGCGAATGTTCTCGCAAACGCAGAATGCACACAGATTAGTCCCCTGCGCCTGCTTCAGGGCCTTTATTACGAGAATGGAATTTAATTTGATCAGATAATAATTAATCAAGCATGATAATTAAAGACATGGCAGCTAGCTAGCTAGCTAGTACTACTTAATTACTTACCTTGGTCGAAACCATTTCAGCTGTTGTTTCCATTCGCCTTCCGTGACGCTGATGAACCTTGCCCAAGCCCTGCCCACTGACAAAGAAAATGAATAAAGGGTTATTAAATAGTTCATATCATGAAATGACGAACTAAATAGGCCGAGATATATAGTTAATAATGATTGAAATTACCTGTTGACTATCCCAAACAAGATGTTATAGTCACTATTTGCTTTGAGTAGTGAGTCCAGTATTTCAACTGTTCCGGCGTCAACTTTAATGATACACAAGATCCAGTGAAATCTGCATGCACACACGTTTGCATGTCTTAATTAAGCGGGCATATGTAAGCAAAAACATGTAGCTAGCTAGTAGGCAAAAACAGAGAATTTGTAGTACAAGAAAGTGTGACTCACTGGAAGTTGTAAGGAAGTAGTATATCTTCATTGTATTTGAGGCGCTTCAAGAACTCTAGCATGCTGTCCTCTACCTGCTTTTCATGATGCTTGTTTATTTTCCATGTGTATTCATTAACGGTGTTTGGGTCAATGAACCCAATGCCATAGCGTCCACCTTTTCTCATTTCATACATCTTCATCCTGCATAATACCACAGAAAAGAATATACTGAGGATAATTACAGGTAATGATTGATCAAAAGGATCACTACAGCTAGCTTGAGACTTAAATTACAAAAAGAAATCACTTACAGACAATAGCAACTAACGATAGGTTTGTCGAGTGCGTCTTGATTGTATAACTGAAACAGTTCAGAATACTCAATGGTCACAGGTTTCTGATGGTAGTAATGATCCTTCTTGACTTGCACCATGAGGGAGTCTCGATCGAATCTCTTGGTAATGTCCATGTACCATTGATGCAATTCATACATTCTCGTTGGGAGCTTCTTGACCTCTTCTGGCTTGACCAAAGGTTGGCCCCGGGCATATTTCCGTTTTATTTCCTCCTCTGTAAGCACAGGCATGTCCTCGATCTCGAGGAGTTGTCCAACAGTGATGTTGAGAGTTTCAGCCTGCATTATATGCTCCTGGGTTATTACCACATCGCCCACCTCGGGAACGTAAACTGTTTGCCCACAATAATATTGGGCGCGCGTACTGTCACGTGTTGTTGGCGGCACAACAAGCGGGGGGGATCGATTGCGCCGCTTGTTTTCCCAGCTGGGCAACGGTTTTCCCGCATTTTTTGATAGCTGCTTGTTGTTTGCCCGAGCTCGAGCTCGCCTCCTTCTGTAGACGTTGTCGATGTAATTTCCTGATGTGGCTCTCATAGTCTGTGTCAACAGGCTTAGGAGCTGGTGGTTGAGCCATACGAATGAAGTGGTCAACTACTTCCACAGGCACTTTCTCCCTTGGCGGCGGTGGCGGTTTCGGTCAAAAATGGGCGTCGCCTTCTGCCCGCACTATGGCATTGGTTTGCTCCTCGGTCCTGTCGTAAGCCCTCTCAAGAAGAGGAGTAGTGAGGTTTGGACCATATTTATATCGCTTGCCTCCACCTGTACTTCCTGTACTATGACCTCGACTTGTACCGCTACACACCATAGCTGCGGGGTGTCTCTTTTGCGATTGCTGAGGCGGCGGAGACGGCTAACGGGGCTGAGTTGGACGAGGAGGAGTGGCCTGAAGCTGTGCCGAACTTGGAGGAGGAGTAGCCTGAGGTTGTGCCGGACTTGGAGGAGGAGTGGACGTCTGACGTTGTGTCGGACTTGGAGGAGGAGTGGCCTGACACTTTGCCGGACTTGGAGGAGGAGGAGTGGCCTCACGCGTTGGTGGACTTGGAGGAGCGGGAGTCTGCTAACTCGGTGGCGGACTTCGACGAGGAGTCGGGTGACGCGGTGTCGGTGGCCTTCGAAAGATGATGCAATCCTTTCTCCATAGGATGATACAATGTTTGGCATCTCCGAGTGTGTGCTCCTCGTCACCTCCAGGAATGTCAAGCTCTAGCCCTGAATATTGGTCCACGACCTCATCAACCACGACATGAGCATAGCCTGCTGGAATCGGGTTGCAATGGAAGGTTGCATCGGGGGAATTTGTATAAGCAACGCCGTCCGCTACCTTCAAGGATATGTTCTTAATTTTGTAGTGTAGCTCGTAGTTGGTGTTCTCCGTGATGTCATCCACAGGGTATCTATCCAGCATTGCGTCAAACGGGGTGGAACCCACGCTGCTTCTCGGCATGGATGGGGCGGTGGTATCCAATGCTGGATCATCCGCTAGTTGCTGCAGCTGCTGAGACCTCCTTTGCTGGCTAAGTGAGTCGATCTGCTCCTACTGCCGCTTGAATTTGACTACCAAGTCCGCGTGCGCTGATTCTAGGCCTTGAAGGCGTTCATAGTCCAGCTTCCTCTTCTCCTCCTCCATCTTCCTCTGCTTCTCCTCCGCAATCTTCCTTCTCGCACGGGTTCTGTAGTCGGCGTTCCAGTCCGAAAACCCCTCATACCATGGAATAGCGCCCTTGCCTCGTGTTCTTCCCGGGTGTTCTGGATTTCCCAGGGCACGCGTAAGCTCGTCGTTCTCTCTGTTGGGCTAGAACACCCCCGTTCGAGCCTCTTCTATTGCAACAAGTATATGTTGCGGAACGTAGTAGAAATTCAAAATTTTCCTACGTGTCACCAAGATCTATCTATGGAGAGACCAGCAACAAGGGGAAGGAGAGTGCATCTACATACCCTTGTAGATCGCTAAGCGGAAGCGTTCAAGAGAACGGGGTTGAAGGAGTCATACTCATCGTGATCCAAATCACCGGAGATCCTAGTGCCGAACGGACGGCACCTCCGCGTTCAACACACGTACAGCCCGATGACGTCTCCCATGCCTTGATCCAGCAAGGAGAGAGGGAGAGGTTGAGGAAGACTCCATCCAGCAGCAGCACAACAGCGTGGTGGTGATGGAGGAGCGTGGCAATCCTGTAGGACTTCGCCAAGCACCGCGAGAGAGGAGGAGGGAGAGAAGCAGGGCTGCGCCAACAAGAGGAGAGATCAAATCGCATGTCTCGTGCAGCCCCTAGGCCTCATATATATAGGAGAAGGGGAGGAGGGTGCGCCCCCTCTAGGGTTCCCACCCCTAGGGGGGCGGCAGCCCTAGATGGGAAAGGGGAGGCGGCCAAGAGGGGGAGAAGGGGGGCGCCCCCTAGGGTGGGCCTTAGGCCCATCTGAGCCTAGGGTTTCCCCCTTCTCCTCCTTTGCTGCGCCTTGGGCCTTGTGGGAGGCGCACCAGCCCACTCAGGGGCTGGTCACACACCACACATGGCCCATGCAAGCCTCCGGGGTTGGTGGCCCCACTTGGTGGACCCCCGGGACCCTCCCGGTGGTCCCGGTACATTACCGATAAAACCCGAAACCTTTCCGGTGACGAAAACAGGACTTCCCATATATAAATCTTTACCTCCGAACCATTCCGGAACTCCTCGTGACGTCCGGGATCTCATCCGGGACTCCGAACAACATTCGGTAACCATATACAAACTTCCTTTATAACCCTAGCATCATCGAACCTTAAGTGTGTAGACCCTACGGGTTCGGGAGACATGCCGACATGACCGAGACGTTCTCCAGTCAATAACCAACAGCGGGATCTGGATACCCATGTTGGCTCCCACATGTTCCACGATGATCTCATCGGATGAACCACGATGTCAATGACTTAATCAATCCCGTATACAATTCCCTTTGTCTAGAGGTATTGTACTTGCCCGAGATTCGATCGTCGGTATCCCGATACCTTGTTCAATCTCGTTACCGGCAAGTCTCTTTACTCGTTCCGTAACACATCATCCCGTGATCAACTCCTTGATCACATTGTGCACACTATGATGATGTCCTACCGAGTGGGCCCAGAGATACCTCTTCGTCACACGGAGTGACAAATCCCAGTCTTGATTCGTGCCAACCCAACAGACACTTTCGGAGATACCCGTAGTGTACCTTTATAGCCACCCAGTTACGTTGTGATGTTTGGCACACCCAAAGCACTCCTACGGTATCCGGGAGTTGCACAATCTCATGGTCTAAGGAAATGATACTTGACATTAGGAAAGCTTTAGCATACGAACTACACGATCTTTGTGCTAGGCTTAGGATTGGGTCTTGTCCATCACATGATTCTCCTAATGATGTGATCCCGTTATCAACGACATCCAATGTCCATGGTCAGGAAACCGTAACCATCTATTGATCAACGAGCTAGTCAACTAGAGGCTTACTAGGGACATGGTGTTGTCTATGTATCCACACATGTATCTGAGTTTCCTATCAATACAATTCTAGCATGGATAATAAACGATTATCATGAACAAGGAAATATAATAATAATCAATTTATTATTGCCTCTAGGGCATATTTCCAACAGTCTCCCACTTGCACTAGAGTCAATAATCCAGCTCACATCGATATGTGATTAACACTCAAGGTCACATCCCCATGTGACTAACACCCAAAGAGTTCCGGGTTTGATCATGTTATGCTTGTGAGAGATGTTATAGTCAACGGGTCTGAAACATTCAGATCAGTATGTACTTCACAAATTTCTATGTCATCTTGTAGATACAAATACTACGCTACATCTGGAGCTATTCCAAATAACTGTTCTACTATACGAATCCAGTTTACTACTCAAAATAATCTGGATTAGTGTCAAAGTTAGCATCGGCGTAACCCTTTACGACGAACTCTTTTACCACCTCCATAACCGAGAAAATTCCTTAGTCCACTAGTTACTAAGGATAACTTTGACCACTGTCATGTGATCCATTCATGGATCACTCTTGTACCCATTGACTGACTCATGGCAAGGCACACTTCAGGTGCGGTACACAGCATAGCATACTGTAGAGCCTACGTCTTAAGCATAGGGGACGACCTTCATCCTTTCTCTCTATTCTGCCGTGGTCGAGCTTTAAGTCTTAACTTCATACCTTACAACTCAGGCAAGAACTCCTTCTTTGAGTGATCCATCTTGAACACCTTCAAGATCATGTCAAGGTATGTGCTCATTTGGAAGTACCATTAAGCGTTTTGATCTATCCTTATAGATCTTGATGCTCAAATGTTCAAATAGCTTAATCCAGGCTTTCCGTTGAAAAAACACTTTCCAAATAACGATATATGCTTTCCAGAAATTCTACGTCATTTCTGATCAACAATATGTCAACAACATATATTCATCAGAAATTCTATAGTGCTCCCACTCACTTCTTTGGAAATACAAGTTTCTCATAAACTTTGTATACACCCAAAATCTTTGATCATCATCAAAGTGTATACTCCAACTCCGAGATGCTTACTCCAGTCCTTAGAAGGATTGCTGGAGCTTTGCATACTTATTAGCATCTTTCAGGATTGAGAAAACCTTCCCGTTGTATCACATACAACCTTTCCTCAAGAAAATCGTCGAGGAAAACAATGTTTTGACATCCTATCTGCAAGATTTCATAAATAATGCAGTAATCGCTAATATAATTCCAACAGACTCTTAGCATCGCTATGAGTGAGAAAGTCTCATCGCAGTCAACTCCTTGAACTTGTCGGAAAACATCTTAACGACAAGTCGTGCTTTCTTAATGGTGACATTTACCATCATTGTCCGTCTTCCTTTTAAAATCCATCTGTACCTAACAGCCTTACGACCATCAAGTAGTTCTTCCAAAGTCTACACTTTGTTTTATATATGGATCCTCTCTCGGATTATATGGCCTCGAGCCATTTTGGAATCCAGGCCCACCATCGCTTCTCCATAGCTCGTAGGTTCATTGTTGTCTAGCAACATGACTTCCAAGACAGGATTACTGTACCACTCTGAAGCAGTACACATCCTTGTCACCCTATGAAGTACGGTAGTGACTTGATCTGAAGTTTCATGATCACTATCATAAGCTTCTACTTCAATTGGTGTAGGTGCCACAGGAACAACTTCCTGTGCCCTGCTACACACCAGTTGTAGTGACGGTTCAATAACCTCATCAAGTCTCCACCATCCTCCCACTCAATTCTCGAGACAAACCTTTCCTCGAGAAAGGACCCGATTCTAGAAACAATCCCTTATTGCTTTCGAATCTGAGACAGGAGGTATACCCAACTGTTTTTGGGTGTCCTATGAAGATGCATTTATCCGCTTTGGGTTCGAGCTTATCAGCTTGAAACTTTTTCACATAAGCGTCGCAACCCCAAACTTTTAAGAAATGACAGCTTAGGTTTCTCTAAACCATAGTTCATTCGGTGTCATCTCATCGGAATCACGTGGTGCCCTCTTTAAAGTGAATGTGGTTGTCTCTAATGCCTAACCCATAAACTATCGTGGTAATTCGATAAGAGAAATCATGGTATACATCATCTCTAATAGGGTGCAGTTATGATGTTCGGACACACCATCACACTATGGTGTTCTAGGCTGTATTAGTTGTGAAACAATTCCCACAATGTCTTAATTCTGTGCCAAACTCGTAATTCAGATATTCATCTCTATGATCATATCATAGATATTTTATCCACTTGTCACGACGATCTTTCAACTTCGCCCTGAAATTACTTGAACCTTTCAATAATTCAGACTCGTGATTCATCAAGTAAATATACTCAACATCTACTCAAATCATCTGTGAAGTAAGAACATAACGATATCCACTACACGCCTCAGCGCTCATTGGACTGCACACATCAAAATGTATTACTTCCAACAAGTTGCTTTCTGTTTCCATTTTACTGAAAAGGAGGCTTTCAGTCATCTTGCCCATGTGGTATGATTTGCATGTCTCAAGTGATTCAAAATCAAGTGAGTCCCAACGGTCCATTTGCATGGAGTTTCTTCATGCATACACACCAATAGACATGGTTCGCATGTCTCAAACTTTTCAAAACGAGTGAGCCCAAAGATCCATCAACATGGAGCTTCTTCATGCGTTTTATACCGATATGACTTAACTGACAGTGCCACAAGTAGGTGGTACTATCATTACTATCCTATATCTTTTGGCATGAACATGTGTATCACTACGATCGAGATTCAATAAACCATTCATTTTAGGTGTAAGACCATTGAAGGTATTGTTCAAATAAACAGAGTAACCATTATTCTCCTTAAATGAATAACCATATTGCGAGTAACCATTATTCTCCTTAAATGAATAACCGTATTGCGATAGACATAATCCAATCATGTCTATGCTCAATGCAAACACCAATCTTGATGGTAGAGGGAGCATACGATATTTGATCATATCCACATTGGAAACATTTCCAACACATATCGTCAGCTCACCTTTAGCTAGTCTCCATTTATTCCGTAGCTTTTATTTCGAGTTACTAACACTTAGCAACCGAACCGGTATCTAATACCCTGGTGCTACTAGGAGTACTAGTAAAGTACACATCAACACAATGTATATCCAATATACTTCTATCGACCTTACAAGCCTTCTCATCTACCAAGTATCTAGGGTAATTCTGCTCCAGTGGCTGTTCCCCTTATTACAGAAGCACTTAGTCTCGGGTTTGGGTTCAACCTTGGGTTTCTTCACTAGAGCAGTAGCTGAATTGCCGTTTCATGAAGTATCCCTTCTTGCCCTTGCCCTTCTTGAAACTAGTGGTTTCACCAACCATCAACAATTGATGCTCCTTCTTGATTTCTACTTTTGTGGTGTCAAACATCGCGAATATCTCAAGGATCATCATATATGTCCCTGATATATTATAGTTCATCACGAAGCTCTAGCAGCTTGGTGGTAATGACTTCGGAGAACTATCACTATTTCATCTGGAAGATCAACTCCAACTTGATTCAAGCGATTGTTGTACTCAGACAATCTGAGCACAAGCTCAACAATTGAGCTTTTCTCCCTTAGTTTGTAGGCTAAGAAAATCGTCGGAGGTCTTATACCTCTTGACGTGGGCACGAGCCTGAAATCTCAATTTCAGCCCTCAAAACATCTCATATGTTTCGCGACGTTTCAAAACGTCTTCGGTGCCTCAACTCTAAACCGTTTAACTGAACTATCACGTAGTTATCAAAACGTGTATGTCAGATGTTCGCAACATCCATAGACGACGTTCGAGGTTCAGCACACTGAGCGGTGCATTAAGGCCATAAGCCTTCTATGAAGCAATGAGGACAATCCTTAGTTTACGGACCTAGTCCGCATAGTTGCTACTATCAACTTTCAACTAAATTTTCTCTAGGAACATATCTAAACAGTAGAACTGAAGCGCGAGCTACGACATAATTTGTGAAGACCTTTTGACTATGTTTAGGATAATTAAGTTCATCTTATGAACTCCCACTCAGATAGACATCCCTCTAGTCATCTAAGTGATTACATGATCCGAGTCAACTAGGCCGTGTTCGATCATCACGTGAGACGGACTAGTCAACGTCGGTGAACATCTTCATGTTGATCATATCTTCTATACGACTCATGCTCGACCTTTCGGTCTTCTGTGTTCCGAGGCCATGTCTGTACACATGCTAGGCTCGTCAAGTCAACCTAAGTGTTTCGCGTGTGTAAATCTGCCTTACACCCGTTGTATGTGAACGTTAGAATCTATCACACCCGATCATCACGTAGTGCTTCGAAACAACGAACTGTCGCAACGGTGCACAGTTAGGGGGAACACTTTCTTGAAATTTTAATGAGGGATCATCTTATTTACTACCGTCGTTCTAAGTAAACAAGATGTATAAACATGATAAACATCACATGCAATCAAATAGTGACATGATATGGCCAATATTATATTGCTCCTTTTGATCTCCATCTTCGGGGCTCTATGATCATCTTGTCACCAGCATGACACCATGATCTCCATCATCATGATCTCCATCATCGTGTCTTCATGAAGTTGTCTCGCCAACGATTACTTCTACTACTACAGCTAACGGTTAGCAATAAAGTAAAGTAATTACATGACGTTTATGTTGACACGCAGGTCATAAATAAATTAAGACAACTCCTATGGCTCCTGCCGGTTGTCATACTCATCGACATGCAAGTCGTGATTCCTATTACAAGAACATGATCAATCTCATACATCACATATATCATTCATCACATCCTTTTTGCCATATCACATCACATAGCATACCCCGCAAAAACAAGTTAGACGTCCTCTAATTGTTGTTTGCATGTTTTACGTGGCTGCTATGGGTTTCTAGCAAGAACGTTTATTACCTACGCAAAACCACAACGTGATATGCCAATTGCTATTTACCCTTCATAAGGACCCTTTTCATCGAATCCCTTCCGACTAAAGTGGGAGAGACAGACACCCGCCAGCCACCTTATGCAACTAGTGCATGTTAGTCGGTGGAACCGGTCTCACGTAAGCGTATGTGTAAGGTTGGTCCGGGCCGCTTCATCCCACGATGCCGTCGAAACAAGATTGGACTAGTAACGGTAAGCATATTGAACAATATCAACGCCCACAACTAATTTGTGTTCTACTCGTGCATATAATCTACGCAATAGACCTAGCTCATGATGCCACTGTTGGGGAACATAGTAGAAATTCAAAATTTTCCTACGTGTCACCAAGATCTATCTATGGAGAGACCAGCAATGAGGGGAAGGAGAGTGCATCTACATACCATTGTAGATCGCTAAGCAGAAGCGTTCAGGAGAACGGGGTTGAAGGAGTCGTACTCATCGTGATCCAAATCACCGAAGATCCTAGTGCCGAACGGACGGCACCTCCGCGTTCAACACACGTATAGCCCGATGACGTCTCCCATGCCTTGATCCAGCAAGGAGAGAGGGAGAGGTTGAGGAAGACTCCATCCAGCAGCAGCACAACGGCGTGGTGGTGATGGAGGAGCGTGGCAATCCTGCAGGGCTTCGCCAAGCACCGCGGGAAAGGAGGAGGGAGAGAAGCAGGGCTGCGCCAACAAGAGGAGAGATCAAATCGCATGTCTTGTGCAGCCCCTAGGCCTCATATATATAGGAGAAGGGGAGGAGTGTGCGCCCCCTCTAGGGTTCCCACCCCTAGGGGGGCGGCAGCCCTAGATGGGAAAGGGGAGGCGGCCAAGAGGGGGAGAAGGGGGGCGCCCCATAGGGTGGGCCTTAGGCCCATCTGAGCCTAGGGTTTCCCCCTTCTCCTCCTTTGCTGCGCCTTGGGCCTTGTGGGAGGCGCACCAGCCCACTCAGGGGCTGGTCCCTCACCACTCTTGGCCCATGCAAGCCTCCGGGGTTGGTGGCCCCACTTGGTGGACCACCGGGACCCTCCCAGTGGTCCCGGTACATTACCGATAAAACCCGAAACCTTTCTGGTGACCAAAACAGGACTTCCCATATATAAATCTTTACCTCCGGACCATTCCGGAACTCCTCGTGACGTCTGGGATCTCATTCGGGACTCCGAACAACATTCGGTAACCACATACAAACTTCCTTTATAACCCTAGCGTCATCGAACCTTAAGTGTGTAGACCCTACGGGTTCGGGAGACATGCAGACATGACCGAGACGTTCTCCGGTCAATAACCAACAGCGGGATCTGGATACCCATGTTGGCTCCCACATGTTCCATGATGATCTCATCGGATGAACCACGATGTCAAGGACTTAATCAATCCCGTATACAATTCCCTTTGTCTAGCGGTATTGTACTTGCCCGAGATTCGATCGTCGGTATCCCGATACCTTGTTCAATCTCGTTACCGGCAAGTCTCTTTACTTGTTCCGTAACACATCATCCCGTGATCAACTCCTTGATCACATTGTGCACACTATGATGATGTCCTACCGAGTGGGCCCAGAGATACCTCTCCGTCACACGGAGTGACAAATCCCAGTCTCGATTCGTGCCAACCCAACTGACACTTTCGGAGATACCCGTAGTGTACCTTTATAGCCACCCAGTTATGTTGTGACGTTTGGCACACCCAAAGCGCTCCTACGGTATCCGGGAGTTGCACAATCTCATGGTCTAAGGAAATGATACTTGACATTAGGAAAGCTTTAGCATACGAACTACACGATCTTTGTGCTAGGCTTAGGATTGGGTCTTGTCCATCACATGATTCTCCTAATGATGTGATCCCGTTATCAACGACATCCAATGTCCATGGTCAGGAAACCGTAACCATCTATTGATCAACGAGCTAGTCAACTAGAGGCTTACTAGGGACATGGTGTTGTCTATGTATCCACACATGTATCTGAGTTTCCTATCAATACAATTCTAGCATGGATAATAAACGATTATCATGAACAAGGAAATATAATAATAATCAATTTATTATTGCCTCTAGGGCATATTTCCAACAGTATATTATCGTCGTCTCCGTTCAGACATGCCTTCGTCGAAACTTTGCCTGTCTTCGGGTCCAACTCCCCCCATGCGCATAGAACCAAGTCCTGCACCTGGGGGGGCAGCTCTTAGTAACCGGAGTGACACCTGCATCCTCCATCTCTTTCTCAGACTTATCCCACTTAGCATTTCCACCGCGTAGCCACCTGGCCCCAGCTTATGGAACTTATCCTTTTTTTGGCATTCTTCTTGTTTATTCTCGACCATTCCTTAGCTAATTCTGAATCCTTGAATTTCACGAAATCGTCCCAATGAGCAATTTGATTCTCTAGTGTTCCTTCGAATACTGGAGTCTTCCTTCCTCCCTTGACGTACTTGTCCCATTCACGATTCTTGTGGTTCTTGAATGCAACCGCCATCTTCCTAAGAGCAGAGTCCTTGACTTTCTGCACATCTGCTTCTGTGAAATGATCTGGTAGGGTGAAATGTTCCATGAGAGTATCCCAAAGCAGACTTTTTGTCTTTCATTGACAAAAGTAAGATCTGGACGTGGCTTTGCTAGCTCTCTCCATTCTTGAAGGGAGATCGGGAGTTGGTCCTTCACAAGAACTCCGCACTGACGAACGAACTTGTCCACAATCTTCTTAGGCGCTAATGGTTCGCCATTAGGTCTGATTGCCTCGATATTATACTTTACGCCCTCCTTCAACTTTTTGTTTGCGCCTTGTTTTGTCCTGTTGCCTGAAGATTTGCTCGATCCGGATGGCTGAAAGAAGAAAGATCGATTCGTTAATATATCTTCAACCCATTTAAAACATGTGATGATCACCAGATGCCTGCTTATATAAATATATATACCTTGCTGGTCTTTGTTGTTTCAGGATCAACATGTTCTTCGTCATTGTCATAATCATAGTTCATGACTTTATCCATTCAGTCGTCGCGATTGAATATCATATCACCCTCTCTGGTGTTGTTTAGAAATTCGGAGCCGTCATAATCTTCTTCATTCTGATCATCATCTGGCCCGCATATGATATCGAACATGGTCTGTTCTCTCTCTCTCTTCGGTTTTGTCCGCCATAGCTTTTATTTAACTATGCCAAAAGAAATATAAAACAATTTAGTATTCAAATTACATCGTCTCGAATAATAGATATAATCTCGAATACATCGTCTCGAATAATAGATATAATCTCGAATACATCGTCTTGAATAATAGATATAATCTCAAATACATCGTCTCGAATAATAGATATAATCTCGAATACATCGTCTCGAATAATATATAATATTGAATAGTACATCACTGGCTAGGTAGCTAATTAAAGATCGAATACTGCGGCGCGGGCAGTGGACACCCAAAGAGAAGGAACCCTCACAGGATCATAGCTGAAGTGAGATCCCTGAAGAAACTGCCAGGTATTGGAGAACCTGCCGCCCTCTTAAGGCAACCATGTAGTGATGGACGTGCTCGTCCTCCTCCCTGACACGGCGACGTACCACCTCCGGCGGGGCCGGCTCCCTCCGCACCGAAACTGGCCCACGCGAATGCCACCAAACGAGATCAGGGTCAACGACGGGACCCGGGGCCGGGTTCCTCATCAAGCGGCGCGCCCCTCCAGGCAGCACCTCCCAGTGCTAGCCCGGCGGAGCCCAGTCCCGGACATGGGTCAGTCGGACGTCGTCGCGGACGGGTCAACGGCGAGGATGCGGGCTGGGCATCATCGAGAACAAATACTAGCTATATGCCCGCAAAAAGTAACATTTTTTAATGATTGGATTTTGATAACTAAAATTTCTAACATTTCTATATAACACTAATTATGCTATCATTGCATATGTCAAAATTCTATATGCTATTTCATACTAATTAAGAATCTAACACTAAAAACAGAAAACACAACTTTTATACATCCATTAAAAAACTGAAAAACAACATTATATAAAAAAATTCCATACTAATTAAACACTAATTATATCCATCTAACATGCATTCATACATATATACTAGTGAAAAAATAATAATCTAAAAAATCTAAACTAATTAAACATACAAAATACGTATATACTAATATATACATGCATTAATTCATATATATGTACGTGTGTGTGTGTGTGTTCATCATGCTTGTGTGTGTGTATGGGCTCGGGGAGGGGCGGCGCCCATGGTGGCCGCCGGGGGCGAGGGAGAGGGGTTAGACGCGGAGAGCTCACAGTGGGGCGACGGCGACGGCGAGGCGACGCCCAGGGGCGGCGACGGGCCGGGGCGTGACGCGGGGGCGGCGACGCGGGGACGGCGCGACGGGGACGGGGGCGGCGACGGGGACGGGGCGACGACAGCGACGGCGTCGATCGATCGGGGCGCGGGGGCGGTGCTTCAATGGGGAAACAGAGGAAGAAATAGAGAGAGAATGAAATTTTCGTAAGTGTTGTATATATAGAAGGCACCTTTAGTACCGGTTGGAGCCACCAACCGGTACTAAAGGCCTGTTTTGGCCAGGCCAAGCGGCGGGAACAGCACCCCCTTTAGTACTGGTTGGTGGCTCCAACCAGTACTAAAGGCCCCCCTTTAGTACCGGTTGGTGCCATGAACCGGTACTAAAGAGGGTGCACTGGCGCAGGTGCGGTGCGCAAGTTTAGTCCCACCTCGCTAGCCAAGGGGCGACCGCACTGGTTTATAAACCCCCGTGCGGTAGCTTTCTCGAGCTCCTCTCCAAAGCAGGCCTACTGGGCCTACATGTTCTGTGCTGCCCTGTTGGCCTACTGGGCCTTTGCGAGCCTACATCCTGGCCCAACAACAGGTTGGGTTTCTAGTCGTATGCAGGCCGCTTTGGCCTAGTAGGTGGGCTTTTTTATTTTTTTTGCTTTATTTATTTTTGAGTTGTTTTTTGTGTATTTAGAGTTTCTTTGTGAATATTTTTGCTTTAGGTACAAAAAATTACAAACTTTCGGTTAGTGCCCGTAGTTTTCAAATTTGAATAGTTTAAATTTTGAATTATTTGAAATTAGTTTGAATCACTAGTTTGTGAATAACTTAACTTTAAAAATCAGTAAAGGCATGAAAGAATTTGTTTGCACATAAAATTTCTTCACGTTTCAAATGCCAAAACACATAATTAACTACCCTAACTATTACAGAGATTCCCTTCTGGGTGTGAAACACAGAAGAAAGTGATGATAGTGAAGCCGATCACATCCCAGATCTTTGGGTGTGAAACTTTTTCTTCGCGTGTGTCCGTTTGCGCCGTAACCATGGAAAATCTTCATCATTTAACGGGATGCTCGGGTCAATATTCACTGTGAATGGAGCAATTTCATCAAACTTTTCATAATCTTCTAACTTGTCTGTCTTGTCATCCACTCCCACGATGTTTCTCTTCCCAGAAAGAACTATGTGCCGCTTTGGCTCATTGTACAATGCATTCGCTTCCTTATCTTTTCTTTTTCTTGGCTTGGTAGACATGTCCTTCACATAGAAAATCTGTGCCACATCATTGGCTAGGACGAATGGTTCGTCTGCATACGCAAGATTGTTGAGATCCACTGTTGTCATTCCGTACTGCGGGTCTTCCGTTACCCCGCCTCGTGTCATATTGACCCATTTGCACCGAAACAAAGGGACCTTCAAACCACGTCGATAGTCAAGTTCCCATATGTCCTGTATATAACCATAATATGTTTCCTTTCCCGTCTTGGTTTCTGCATCAAAGCGGACACCACTGTTTTGGTTGGTGCTCTTCTTATCTTGGGCGATCGTGTAAAATGTATTACCATTTATCTCGTACCCTTTGAAAGTCATTATATTTGAAGATGGTAACTGGGGATGCTTCCTTCTGGCCTAGCACGGTTATGAACATATTTATTTAAGACTCCCATGAAACTCTCAAAGGGGAACATATTGTGTAGAAATACAGGACCCAAAATGTTAATCTCTTCGCATAGGTGAACTAGGACGTGCGTCATGATGTTGAAGAAGGATGGTGGGAACACCAACTCGAAACTGACAAGACATTGCACCAAATCATTCTCTAACCTTGGTATGATTTCTGGATCGATTACCTTCTGAGAGATTGCATTGAGAAATGCACATAGCTTCACAATGTCTAATCGAACGTTTTCCGGTAGAAGCCCCCTCAATGCATCCGGAAGCAGTTGCGTCATAATCACGTGGCAGTCATGAGACTTTAGGTTCTGCAACTTTTTCTCTGCCATGTTTATTATTCCCTTTATATTCGACGAGAAGCCAGACGGTACCTTAATACTGAGCAGACATTCAAAGAAGATTTCCTTCTCTTCTTTGGTAAGAGCGTAGCTTGCATGACCCTGATGTATGCCATCTTTTCCGTGCATACGTTGCTGGTCCTCCCGTGCCTCAGGTGTATCTTTTGTCTTCCCATACACGCCCAAGAAGCCAAGCAGGGTCACACAAAGATTCTTCGTCACGTGCATCACGTCGATTGCGGAGCGGACCTCTAGGTCTTTCCAATAGGGCAGGTCCCAAAATATAGATTCCTTCTTCCACATGGGTGCGCGTCCGTCAGCGTCATTCGGAACAGGTTGTCCACCAGGACCCTTTCCAAAGACCACCTTCAAATCCTTGACCATATCATGTACATCAGCACCAGTACGGTGGCGAGGCTTCGTCCGGTGATCCGCCTCACCTTTGAAATGCTTGCCTTTCTTTCTTACGGGATGCCTGCTCGGAAGAAATCGACGATGTCCCAGGTACACATTCTTCTTACAATTAGCCAAATATATACTGTCGGTATCGTCCAAACAGTGCGTGCATGCGCGGTATCCCTTGTTTGTGAAGGAAATATGCCCTAGAGGCAATAATAAAGTTATTATTTATTTCCTTATATCAGTATAAATGTTTATTATTCATGCTAGAATTGTATTAAACCGGAAACATAATACATGTGTGAATACATAGACAAACAGAGTGTCACTAGTATGCCTCTACTTGACTAGCTCGTTAATCAAAGATGGTTATGTTTCCTAACCATGAACAAAGAGTTGTTATTTGATTAACGAGGTCACATCATTAGTTGAATGATCTGATTGACATGACCCATTCCATTAGCTTAGCACCCGATCGTTTAGTATGTTGCTATTGCTTTCTTCATGACTTATACATGTTCCTATAACTATGAGATTATGCAACTCCCGTTTACCGGAGGAACACTTTGGGTACTACCAAACGTCACAACATAACTGGGTGATTATAAAGGAGTACTACAGGTGTCTCCAATGGTAGATGTTGGGTTGGCGTATTTCGAGATTAGGGTTTGTCACTCCGAGTGTCGGAGAGGTATAGCTGGGCCCTCTCGGTAATACACATCACATAAGCCTTGCAAGCATAATAACTAAAGATGTTAGTTATGAGATGATGTATTACGGAACGAGTAAAGAGACTTGCCAGTAACAAGATTGAACTAGGTATTGGATACCGACGATCGAATCTCGGGCAAGTAACATACCGATGACAAAGGGAACAACGTATGTTGTTATGCGGTCTGACCGATAAAGATCTTCGTAGAATATGTAGGAGCCAATATGGGCATCCAGGTCCCGCTATTGGTTATTGACCGGAGATGTGTCTCGGTCATGTCTACATTGTTCTCGAACCGTAGGGTCCGCACGCTTAACGTTACGATGACAGTTATTATGAGTTTATGCATTTTGATGTACCGAAGGTTGTTCGGAGTCCCGAATGTGATCACGGACATGACGAGGAGTCTCGAAATGGTCGAGACGTAAAGATTGATATATTGGAAGGCTATGTTTGGACATCGGAAGTGTTCCGGGTGAAATCGGGATTTTACCGGAATACCGGGAGGGTTACCGGAACCCCCCGGGAGGGTAATGGGCCTATTGGGCCTTAGTGGAAAGGTGAGAGGGCAGCCCACATAGGGCTGCGCCTCCCCCCCTCTCCCTAGTCCTATTAGGACTAGGAGAGGGGCCGGCCACCTCTCTCTTCTCTTCCCCTTTGGGGAATCCTATTAGGAATAGGATTGGGGAGGGGGGAGTCCTACTCCCGGTAGGAGTAGGACTCCTCCTGCGCCCCTCTCCCTTGGCCAGCCGAACCCCTCCCCCTGCTCCTTTATATACGGGGGCAGGGGGCACCCCATAGACACACAAGTTGATCATTGTTGATCGTTCCTTAGCCGTGTGCGGTGCCCCCTGCCACCAAATTCCACCTCGGTCATATCGTTGTAGAGCTTAGGCGAAGCCCTGCGTCGGCAGTACATCAAGATCGTCACCACGCCGTCGTGCTGACGGAACTCTTCCTCGACGCTTTGCTGGATCGGAGCCCGAGGATCGTCATCGAGCTGAACGTGTGCTAAGAACTCGGAGGTGCCAGAGTAACGGTGCTTGGATTGGTCGGATCGGGAAGACGTACGACTACTTCCTCTACGCTGTGTGATCGCTTCCGCAGTCGGTCTGCGTTGGTACGTAGACAACACTCTCCCCTCTTGTTGCTATGCATCACCATGATCTTGCGTGTGCGTAGGAAAATTTTCGAAATTACTACCTTCCCCAACAGTGGCATCCGAGCCTAAGTTTTATGGTTTGATGTTATTTGCACGAGTAGAACACAAGTGAGTTGTGGGCGATACAAGTCATACTGCCTACCAGCATGTCATATTTTGGTTCGGCGGTATTGTTGGACGAGACGATCCGGACCAACCTTACGCGTACTCTTACGCGAGACCGGTTCCCTCGACGTGCTTTGCACATAGATGGCTTGCGGAAGACTGTCTCTCCAACTTTAGTTGAACCAAGTGTGGCTACGCCCGGTCCTTGAGAAGGTTAAAACGGAGTCTATTTGACAAACTATCGTTGTGGTTTTGATGCGTAGGTGAGATGAGTTCTTACTTAAGCCCGTAGCAGCCACGTAAAACTTGCAACAACAAAGTAGAGGACGTCTAACTTGTTTTTGCAGGGCATGTTGTGATGTGATATGGTCAAGGCATGATGCTGATTTTATTGTATGAGATGATCATGTTTTGTAACCAAGTTATCGGCAACTGGCAGGAGCCATATGGTTGTCGCTTTATTGTATGCAATGCAATCGCGATGTAATGCTTTACTTTATTACTAAGCGGTAGTGATAGTCGTGGAAGCATAAGATTGGCGAGACGACAACGATGCTACGATGGAGATCAAGGTGTCGCGCCGGTGACGATGGTGATCATGACGGTGCTTCGGAGATGGAGATCACAAGCACAAGATGATGATGGCCATATCATATCACTTATATTGATTGCATGTGATGTTTATCCTTTTATGCATCTTATCTTGCTTTGATTGACGGTAGCATTATAAGATGATCTCTCACTAAATTATCAAGAAGTGTTCTCCCTGAGTATGCACCGTTGCCAAAGTTCGTCGTGCCCAGACACCACGTGATGATCGGGTGTGATAAGCTCTACGTCCATCTACAACGGGTGCAAGCCAGTTTTGCACACGCAGAATACTCAGGTTAAACTTGACGAGCCTAGCATATGCAGATATGGCCTCGGAACACAGAGACCGAAAGGTCGAGCGTGAATCATATAGTAGATATGATCAACATGACAATGTTCACCATTGAAAACTACTCCATCTCACGTGATGATCGGTTATGGTTTAGTTGATTTGGATCACGTGATCACTTAGAGGATTAGAGGGATGTCTATCTAAGTGGGAGTTCCTAAGTAATTTGATAAAACTGAACTTAAACTTATCATGAACTTAGTACCTGATAGTATCTTGCTTGTTTATGTTGATTGTAGATAGATGGCTCATGCTGTTGTTCCGTTGAATTTTAATGCGTTCCTTGAGAAAGCAAAGTTGAAAGATGATGGTAGCAATTACACGGACTGGGTCCGTAACCTGAGGATTATCCTCATTGCTGCACAGAAGAATTACGTCCTGGAAGCACCGCTAGGTGCCAGGCCTGCTGCTGGAGCAACACCAGATGTTGTGAACGTCTGGCAGAGCAAAACTGATGACTACTCGATAGTTCAGTGTGCCATGCTTTACGGCTTAGAATCGGGACTTCAACGACGTTTTGAACGTCATGGAGCATATGAGATGTTCCAGGAGTTGAAGTTAATATTTCAAGCAAATGCCCGAATTGAGAGATATGAAGTCTCCAATAAGTTCTATAGCTGCAAGATGGAGGAGAACAGTTCTGTCAGTGAGCATATACTCAAAATGTCTGGGTATAATAATCACTTGATTCAGATGGGAGTTAATCTTCCAGATGATTGCGTCATTGACAGAATTCTCCAATCACTGCCACCAAGCTACAAGAGCTTCGTGATGAACTATAATATGCAAGGGATGAACAAGACTATTCCCGAGCTCTTCGCGATGCTGAAAGCTGCGGAGGTAGAAATCAAGAAGGAGCATCAAGTGTTGATGGTTAACAAAACCACTAGTTTCAAGAAAAAGGGCAAAGGGAAGAAGAAGGGGAACTTCAAGAAGAACAGCAAGCAAGTTGCTGCTCAGGAGAAGAAACCCAAGTCTGGACCTAAGCCTGAAACTGAGTGCTTCTACTGCAAGCAGACTGGTCACTGGAAGCGGAACTGCCCCAAGTATTTGGCGGATAAGAAGGATGGAAAGGTGAACAAAGGTATATGTGATATACATGTTATTGATGTGTACCTTACTAGAGCTCGCAGTAGCACCTGGGTATTTGATACTGGTTCTGTTGCTAATATTTGCAACTCGAAACAGGGACTACGGAATAAGCGGACGCTAGCAAAGGACAAGGTGACGATGCGCGTGGGAAACGGTTCCAAAGTCGATGTGATCGCGGTCGGCACGCTACCTCTACATCTACCTTCGGGATTAATATTAGACCTAAATAATTGTTATTTGGTGCCAGCGTTGAGCATGAACATTATATCTGGATCTTGTTTAATGCGAGACGGTTATTCACTTAAATCAGAGAATAATGGTTGTTCTATTTACATGAGTAATATCTTTTATGGTCATGCACCTTTGAAGAGTGGTCTATTCTTGTTGAATCTCGATAGTAGTGATACACATATTCATAATGTAGAAGCCAAAAGATGCAGAGTTGATAATGATAGTGCAACTTATTTGTGGCACTGCCATTTAGGTCATATCGGTGTAAAGCGCATGAAGAAACTCCATACTGATGGGCTTTTGGAACCACTTGATTATGAATCACTTGGTACTTGCGAACCGTGCCTCATAGGCAAGATGACTAAAACACCGTTCTCCGGTACTATGGAGAGAGCAACAGATTTATTGGAAATCATACATACCGATGTATGTGGTCCGATGAATATTGAGGCTCATGGCGGATATCGTTATTTTCTCACCTTCACAGATGATTTAAGCAGATATGGGTATATCTACTTAATGAAACATAAGTCTGAAACATTTGAAAAGTTCAAGCAATTTCAGAGTGAAGTTGAAAATCATCGTAACAAGAAAATAAAGTTTCTACGATCTGATCGTGGAGGAGGATATTTGAGTTACGAGTTTGGTGTACATTTGAAAAATTGTGGAAAAGTTTCGCAACTCACGCCACCCGGAACACCACAGCGTAATGGTGTGTCCGAACGTCGTAATCGTACTTTACTAGATATGGTGTGATCTATGATGTCTCTTACTGATTTACCGCTATCGTTTTGGGGTTATGCTTTAGAGACGGCCGCATTCACGTTAAATAGGGCACCATCAAAATCCGTTGAGACGACGCCTTATGAACTATGGTTTGGCAAGAAACCAAAGTTGTCGCTTCTTAAAGTTTGGGGCTGCGATGCTTTTGTGAAAAAGCTTCAACCTGATAAGCTCGAACCCAAAGCGGAGAAATGTGTCTTCATAGGATACCCAAAGGAAACTGTTGGGTATACCTTCTATCACAGATCCGAAGGCAAGACATTCGTTGCTAAGAATGGATCATTTCTAGAGAAGGAGTTTTCTCTCGAAAGAAGTGAGTGGGAGGAAAGTAGAACTTGACGAGGTAACTGTACCTGCTCCCTTATTGGAAAATAGTACATCACAGAAAACTGTTTCTGCGACACCTATACCAATTAGAGAGGAAGCTAATGATGATGATCATGAAACTTCAGGACAAGATACTACTGAACCACGTAGATCAACCAGAGTGAGATCCGCACCAGAGTGGTACGGTAATCCAGTTCTGGAAGTCATGCTACTAGATCATGATGAACCTACAAACTATGAAGAAGCGATGGTGAGCCCAGATTCCGCAAAGTGGCTTGAGGCCATGAAATCTGAGATGGGATCCATGTATGAGAACAAAGTATGGACTTTGGTTGACTTGCCCGATGATCGGCAAGCAATTGAGAATAAATGGATCTTCAAGAAAAAGACTGACGCTGACGGTAATGTTACTGTCTATAAAGCTCGACTTGTCGCAAAAGGTTTTCGACAAGTTCAAGGGGTTGACTATGATGAGACCTTCTCACCCGTAGCGATGCTTAAATCCATCAGGATCATGTTAGCAATTGCCGCATTTTATGATTATGAAATATGGCAGATGGATGTCAAAACTGCATTCCTGAATGGATTTCTGGAAGAAGAGTTGTATATGATGCAACCAGAAGGTTTTGTCGACCCAAAGGGAGCTAACAAAGTATGCAAACTCCAGCGATCCATTTATGGACTGGTGCAAGCATCTCGGAGTTGGAATAAACGCTTTGATAATGTGATCAAAGCATTTGGCTTTATATAGACTTTTGGAGAAGCCTGTATTTACAAGAAAGTGAGTGGGAGCTCTGTAGCATTTCTGATATTATATGTGGATGACATATTGTTGATTGGAAATGATATAGAATTTCTGGATAGCATAAAGGGATACTTGAATAAAAGTTTTTCGATGAAAGACCTCGGGGAAGCTGCTTACATATTAGGCATAAAGATCTATAGAGATAGATCAAAACGCTTAATTGGACTTTCACAAAGCACATACCTTGACAAGATTTTGAAGAAGTTCAAAATGGATCAAGCAAAGAAAGGGTTCTTGCCGTGTTACAAGGTGTGAAGTTGAGTTAGACTCAATGCCCGACCACTGCAGAAGATAGAGAGAAAATGAAAGATGTTCCCTATGCTTCAGCCATAGGCTCTATCATGTATGCAATGCTGTGTACCAGACCTGATGTGTGCCTTGCTATAAGTTTAGCAGGGAGGTACCAAAGTAATCCAGGAGTGGATCACTGGACAGCGGTCAAGAACATCCTGAAATACCTGAAAAGGACTAGGGATATGTTTCTCGTACATGGAGGTGACAAAGAGCTCACCGTAAGAGGTTACGTTGATGCAAGCTTTGACACTGATCCGGACGATTCTAAATCGCAAACCGGATTCGTGTTTACTTTAAACGGTGGAGCTGTCAGTTGGTGCAGTTCTAAACAAAGCGTCGTAGCGGGATCTACATGTGAAGCGGAGTACATAGCTGCTTCGGAAGCAGCGAACGAAGGAGTCTGGATGAAGGAGTTCATATATGATCTAGGTGTCATACCTAGTGCATCCGGTCCAATGAAAATCTTTTGTGACAATACTGGTGCAATTGCTTTGGCAAAGGAATCCAGATTTCACAAAAGGACCAAACACATCAAGAGACGCTTCAACTCCATCCGGGATTTAGTCCAGGTGGGAGACATAGAGATTTGCAAGATACATACGGATCTGAATGTTGCAGACCCGTTGACTAAGCCTCTTCCACGAGCAAAACATGATCAGCACCAAGGCTCCATGGGTGTTAGAATCATTACTGTGTAATCTAGATTATTGACTCTAGTGCAAGTGGGAGACTGAAGGAAATATGCCCTAGAGGCAATAATAAAGTTATTATTTATTTCCTTATATCATGATAAATGTTTATTATTCATGCTAGAATTGTATTAAACCGGAAACATAATACATGTGTGAATACATAGACAAACAGAGTGTCACTAGTATGCCTCTACTTGACTAGCTCGTTAATCAAAGATGGTTATGTTTCCTAACCATGAACAAAGAGTTGTTATTTGATTAATGAGGTCACATCATTAGTTGAATGATCTGATTGACATGACCCATTCCATTAGCTTAGCACCCGATCGTTTAGTATGTTGCTATTGCTTTCTTCATGACTTATACATGTTCCTATAACTATGAGATTATGCAACTCCCGTTTACCGGAGGAACACTTTGGGTACTACCAAACGTCACAACGTAACTGGGTGATTATAAAGGAGTACTACAGGTGTCTCCAATGGTAGATGTTGGGTTGGCGTATTTCGAGATTAGGGTTTGTCACTCCGAGTGTCGGAGAGGTATCTCTGGGCCCTCTCGGTAATACACATCACATAAGCCTTGCAAGCATAATAACTAAAGATGTTAGTTATGAGATGATGTATTACGGAACGAGTAAAGAGACTTGCCAGTAACAAGATTGAACTAGGTATTGGATACCGACGATCGAATCTCGGGCAAGTAACATACCGATGACAAAGGGAACAACGTATGTTGTTATGCGGTCTGGCCGATAAAGATCTTCGTAGAATATGTAGGAGCCAATATGGGCATCCAGGTCCCACTATTGGTTATTGACCAGAGATGTGTCTCGGTCATGTCTACATTGTTCTCGAACCGTAGGGTCCGCACGCTTAACGTTACGATGACAGTTATTATGAGTTTATGCATTTTGATGTACCGAAGGTTGTTCGGAGTCCCGGATGTGATCACGGACATGACGAGGAGTCTCGAAATGGTCGAGACGTAAAGATTGATATATTGGAAGGCTATGTTTGGACATCGGAAGTGTTCCGGGTGAAATCGGGATTTTACCGGAACCCCCCGGGAGGCTAATGGGCCTATTGGGCCTTAGTGGAAAGGTGAGAGGGCAGCCCACATAGGGCTGCGTCTCCCCCCCTCTCCCTAGTCCTATTAGGACTAGGAGAGGGGCCGGCCACCTCTCTCTTCTCTTCCCCTTTGGGGAATCCTATTAGGAATAGGATTGGGGGGGGGGAGTCCTACTCCCGGTAGGAGTAGGACTCCTCATGCGCCCCTCTCCCTTGGCCGTCCGAACCCCTCCCCCTGCTCCTTTATATACGGGGGCAGGGGGCACCCCATAGACACACAAGTTGATCATTGTTGATCGTTCCTTAGCCGTGTGCGGTGCCCCCTGCCACCAAATTCCACCTCGGTCATATCGTTGTAGAGCTTAGGCGAAGCCCTGCGTCGGTAGTACATCAAGATCGTCACCACGCCGTCGTGCTGACGGAACTCTTCCTCGACGCTTTGCTGGATCGGAGCCCGAGGATCGTCATCGAGCTGAACGTGTGCTAAGAACTCGGAGGTGCCGGAGTAACGGTGTTTGGATCGGTCGGATCGGGAAGACGTACGACTACTTCCTCTACGTTGTGTGATCGCTTCCGCAGTCGGTCTGTGTTGGTACGTAGACAACACTCTCCCCTCTCGTTGCTATGCATCACCATGATCTTGCATGTGCGTAGGAAAATTTTCGAAATTACTACGTTCCCCAACAGTTTGTCTGTCCTGAAAGGTTACTGAGAGCAGGCCAATCATTGATGGTCACGAACAGCAACGCCTTTAGGTCAAATTCTTCCCCTATGTGCTCATCCCACGCACGTACACCTGTTCCATTCCACAGTTGTAAGAGTACTTCAACTAATGGCCTTAGGTACACATCAATGTCGTTGCCGGGTTGCTTAGGGCCTTGGATGAGCACTGGCATCATAATGAACTTCCGCTTCATGCACAACCAAGGAGGAAGGTTATACAAACATAGAGTCACATGCCAGGTGCTATGGTTGCTGCTCTGCTCCCCAAAAGGATTAATGCCATCTGCGCTTAGACCAAACCATACGCTCCTTGCGTCATCTGCAAACTCCTTCTCGTACTTTCTTTCGATTTTTCTCCACTGCGACCCGTCAGCGGGTGTTCTCAACTTTCCGTCTTTCTTACGGTCTTCTCTATGCCATCGCATCGCCTTGACATTCTCTTTGTTTTGGAACAAACGTTTCAACCATGGTATTATAGGAGCATACCACATCACCTTGGCAGGAATCTTCTTCCTGGGGCGCTCGCCCTCGACATCACCAGGGTCATCGCGGCTGATCTTATAGCGCAATGCACCACATACCGGGCAAGCGTTCAAATCCTCGTACTCACCGCGGTAGAGGATGCAATCATTAGGGCATGCATGTATCTTCTGCACCTCTAACCCTAGAGGGCAGACAGCCTTCTTTGCTTCGTACGTACTCTCGGGCAATTCGTTGTCCTTTGGAAGCATATCCTTTATCATTACCAGCAACTTTCCCAATCCCTTGTCAGATACACCATTCTCTGCCTTCCATTGCAGCAATTCCAGTGTTGTGCCCAGCTTTTTCTTGCCACCTACGCAATTCGTCTACAACAATTTTTTGTGATCCTCTAACATGCGCTGCAACTTCTTCTTCTCCAAATCACTTGCGCAGTTTCTCTTTGCATCGGCAATGGCCCGACCTAGATCATCAACGGGCTCATATGATGCCTCTTCTTCAGCTTCTTCCCGCATTGCCGGCTCAGCTTCTTCCCGCATTACCGGCTCAGCTTCTTCCCCCATTGTTGTATCATCGTATTCAGGGAACCCATGGCTAGGATAGCTGTCGTCATCCTCTTCTTCTTTATTGTCTTCCATCATAACCCCTCTTTCTCCGTGCTTGGTCCAAACATTATAGTGGGGCATGAAACTGGACTTAAACAGGTGGACGTGAATGGTTCTTGACGTAGAGTAATTGTGACCATTCTTACAGCCAGCACATGGACAAGGCATAAAATCATCCGCCCGCTTGTTTGCCTCAGCCGCAAACAGAAAAATATGCACGCCCTCAACGAACTGGGGAGAGCATCGGTCATCGTACATCCATTGCCGGCTCATCTTCATTACACAACACCGAATAGACCAAATTAATACAAGCTCATACATAAAGTTCATACAACACTTAAATGCAACAAACAAATAACTCTCTAGCTAAAGAATTTAAATGCAACAACAAATGCAATCAAGATCGCAACTAAGGTAACAATGGATCCAACAGCATAATGATACCAAGCCTCACTATCGATGGCATATTTTCTAATCTTTCTAATCTTCAAGCGCATTTTCTCCATCTTGATCTTGTGATCATCGACGACATCGGC
This sequence comes from Triticum monococcum, assembly GCA_034509565.1. NCBI lineage: Eukaryota > Viridiplantae > Streptophyta > Magnoliopsida > Poales > Poaceae > Triticum > Triticum monococcum. The sequence goes on from CM067845.1 coordinate 578,550,669, forward strand.
AACATGCAACTCCAATTCCATCTTCTCCCCCTCAATTCTTTTCAATTTTTCTTTCAAGTACTCGTTTTCTCTTTCAACTAAATTTAACCTCTCGACAATAGGGTCGGTTGGAATTTCCGGTTCACATACCTCCTAGAGAAAATTTCTATGTCAACTTGATGGGCATAATTTGTCATAAACACGAAATGCAACTAGTTTTAAAAGAGAATATATATACCGCATCCGAATCATAACGAGGACGAGGGCCGACGGGGACGGATATCAAAACCATGGCACTATATGTATAACAAACAACGTACGGGTAAGATAATTATACGAGTAACTATATATCCAAATCACACAAACATCAATTTTTATATAAAATTTCATGAAAAAGAGGCTCACCACAAGGTGGTGCCGGCGACGGGACGGTGCGGGCGATCGACGGTGGTTACGACGGAGATTTAGAAGGCACTAAGTAAACCACACCTACATATGCAAACTAAGTGTTATTTTTGACCTCAAATTGCATATAAATCAAATACTAGCACATATATATATATATATATATATATATATATATATATATCCTCCCAAATTACTAAACTCAAAAATAAATCACTATATAAAGCATTGCACGAGCTAATCTAGGAATGAGAGATGAAAGGACAAAGTTGCTAACCTTTGTGATGATTTGAATGGATGGGGGCCTTCAAATCTTGACAAATTTTGGGCAAAATGTGTGATGAGCTTGAGAGGAAGAGGGGAAGAACAGAGAGGAGAGGGGAAAGGGGAAGAATAGAGCGAGCTCGGGTGGACGAAGGGTCTATGTAGGATGACCTTTAGTACCGTTTCGTGCCAAGAACCGATACTAAAGGGGCTGGAGGGGCCCCAGTCTGACAACATCCTGCCACCACTCTCATTAGTACCGGTTCGTGGCACGAACCGGTACTAAAGGTTCGCCACGAACCGGTACTAATGAAAGCGGCCCGGCTAGCCGTTGGAACCGGCACTAATGTGCTTCACGTTTGACCCTGTTTCTACTAGTGAAGGCAGACGCGGGGCGGCGGCGGATGGGCCTGGCGGGCCCGCTGCGGGCCGGGCGGGCCGGTGCGGGAGGCGGCGAAGTGGGCGCGGGCGGTGCGACGTGGCGTGCCGCGATAGGTCGGGCGGCGGCGGGTGGACGTGTCCGGCCCGATCCGGACGCGTCCGGCGGCGGGAGGAAGAAGAGGCTAGGGTTAGGGGTGGATTTGATCCGGGATTTTTTGGGGGAGGCACCTATTTATACATAGAGGGAGCTAGGAGGCTCCAAATTGAGCATGGTTTTCGGTCACACGATCGTGATTGAACGAACAAGATGATGGAGGAGGTTTAGGTGGGTTTTGGGCCACTTTGGAGGGGTGTTGGGCTGCAACACACACGAGGCCTTTTCGGTTCCTCGGTTAACCGTTGGAGTATCAAACGAAGTCCAAATGGTACTAAACTTGACGGCGGTCTACCGGTAGTGAACCAAGGCCGCTTGACAAGTCTCGGTCCAATCCGAGAACGTTTAACACCCACACACGAAAGGAGGTAAAAGGGGACGCCGGAGGACATTGGAGCGCCGGAAGGTAAAACGGACAACGTGGGAAAATGCTCGGATGCATGAAACGAACACGTATGCTAATGCGATGCACATGATGACATGATATGGGATGTATGACAAAGACAAAAGCAACACGGAGACAAACCCAACAACGAGGAAATATCATAACTTAGTGCCGAAAATGACAAGAGGTAGAATACAAATATAGCAGGTTACATATGAGGCGTTACATCTTCGAGGGAGCCCGCCGATATGTTAAGATTGTTCTTCTCATTAAATTGAGTTTTTGCTCTCTTACTATCTTGGCTGCTTCAGCGCAGCACACCTTCTTGAAACAATCCCAAAACAAAACGAAATCTCTGTCCAGACTGTCCGGATCAGCGGCACCTGCACGTACTAACCATACAACCACAAGCAGCCACTCCAGCAGGACAGCACAACAACGCAAAGACTCTAATGGTCCGCGTACTGGAAAAAACACTAGACGATCTGAAAGAGCCGGCTAAGAAATCGACAAAACGTACAAGCATGAAGCTGCGTTCATGGACGGGACGGAGAAAAGCAGCCGATCTGATGAAGCAAATTGGCTGGAGATGATTACGATCGCCCTACCACCATGCGGCCGGAGGGGTCGGAGAAGCGGCGGCGGCCGCGCACGCAAAACCTAGATCGCCTTTTTTGTCGCCACAGCCCACGTACCGGTTCGCTGATAAACCACACTTCTCGTCAACCATAATTAAGTAAGCAACAAATATGAAGACTCTAAGTTTCAGAATTATTTTAACAGATTCGCTCCATAAGCATTTATTTGGAGGCTGTCAAATATGACGATTTGGCTAGAGTTGTTCTTAAAAGACAAGACGAGGGTGGAGCCAGATGAAAGAGCTGAAGATGGAGAAGCCTGGTATTTCAAAATCATACGACTATTGGACATTGTAGCAAAAAGGCTACGTGGGCTGCCCTGACGCTGTGAACCCACACAGCTTGCTCCGGCCCATCCATCGTCGGCGAGTGACCTGCCGCCCGCCGCCGCCGCCGGCACCCTCCGGCCATTGCCAATCGCCGTCCTAACCACCAATCGCATTTCCTCCCGCGCACGCGAGCGGGCGCCATGGCTGGGCATCTAAGCAAAAAACCATTTCTCATCCTCCTCCAACCCCGCCGCCTGTCCACCACCGCCGCATCTTCCTCGGCCGCCGCGGGAGAACTCGCCCCCGCGTGCGTCGTCAAGCAGATACCCCACGACGATGACCTCGCGGAGGAGTCGCGCAGCCGCCTCGTGCGCGACACCTGCAAGCTGCTCGAGCTCCGGGGCTCGTGGACCCCGAAGCTGGAGGCGCAGCTCCGGCACCTGCTCCGGGTGCTCTCCCCGCCGCAGGTCCGCGCCGTGCTCCGCGCGCAGGCGCAGACGGACGCCCGCGCCGCGTTCGAGTTCTTCCGCTGGGCCGACCGCCAGTGGCGCTACCGTCACGCACCGGAGGTGTTCGATGAAATGCTGAGCCTCCTCAGCCACACCAGGCTCCACGACCCCGCCCGGCGCGTCATGCGCCTCATGATCCGCCGCCGCATGAGGCGCGGGACGCAGCAGTTCGCGCACCTCATGCTCTCGTACAGCCGCGCGGGGAAGCTCCGCTCCGCCATGCGCGTGCTCCAACTCATGCAGAAGGACGGGTGCGCACCTGACATATCGATATGCAATGTGACAGTGAATGTGCTTATTTTTGCCGGGCGCATTGACAAGGCAATAGAGTTTGCTGAGCGGATGCGCCGTGTTGGGGTCGAGCCGGATGTAGTCACATACAATTGCCTTATCAAGGGGTTATGTAGTGTGCGGAGGGTTGTTGAGGCGCTAGAGATGATCGGTGTAATGCTGCAAAATGGGTGCCCACCTGATAAGATTACCTATTATACAGCCATGGGCTTCTTGTGCAAGGAGAAGAGGGTGGCAGAGGTGCGGGGTTTGCTTGGGAGGATGAGGAATGATGCGGGTCTATTTCCAGATCAGGTCACATATAACATGCTTATCCATGTGCTTGCAAAGCATGGGCATGCAGATGAGGCGTTGGAGTTCTTGAGGGAGTCAGAGGGGAAAAGGTTCCGTGTTGATGAGGTTGGATATAGTGCAGTTGTGCACTCTTTCTGCTTGAATGGGAGGATGGCTGAGGCAAAGGAGATTGTAAGTGAGATGATCTCAAAAGAATGTCACCCTGACGTTGTGACATATAGCGCAGTTGTTGATGGGTTCTGCCGGATCGGGGAAATTGATCAAGCAAGAAAGATGATGAAGCATATGTATAAGAATGGCTGCAAGCCAAACATAGTCACGCATACTGCACTGTTAAATGGTCTCTGCAAAGCTGGGAAAACTTCAGAGGCTTGGGAATTGCTAAACAACAGTGGAGAGGAATGGTGGACTCCCAGTGATATCACATACAGTGTTGTAATGCATGGGTTTAGAGGAGAAGGGAAACTAAAGGAATCATGTGATGTCGTCGCCCAGATGTTGCAAAAGGGTTTCTTTCCCACTACTGTGGAGATTAACTTACTGATCCATGCGTTATGTAAGGAAGGAAAGCCAGGGGAGGCCAAAGACTTCATGGAGCAGTGCCAAAGCAAAGGTTGTACCATTAATGTTATCAACTTTACTACTGTAATTCATGGATTTTCTCGGCAGGGGGATTTGGAATCAGCACTGTCTTTGTTGGATGACTTGTATCTCAGCAACAGGCATCCAGATGTTGTAACTTATACTGTTGTTGTGAATGCTTTGGGAAAGAAAGGTCGGCTGAAAGAAGCGACAGAGCTTGTGAAGAAAATGCTTAATAGAGGAATTGTCCCTACACTTGTTACATACAGGACAGTGATACATAGGTACTGTGAGAAGGGTACAGTGGAAGAATTACTCGATCTACTGGATAAGATGTTAGCAAGACAAGAGCTTAAGAGTGTATACAATCAGGTCATCGAGAAGCTATGTGCATTAGGTAAAATAAATGAAGCTTACAGTCTCCTCAGCAAGGTACTGAGAACTGCCTCACAGAGAGACGCTCAGACATGCCACATTCTGATGGAGAGTTTTCTTAATAGAGGTCTCGCAGTTCAGTCATACAATGTGGCGTGCCAGATGTTTCAGAGAAATTTAATTCCTGATATTAAATTGTGTCAAAAAGTTGACAATCAGTTGACCTTAGAGAAACAACAAACTTCTGGAAAGCTTATAGTTAAGTTTTTAGAAAGAGGTCTTCTGAAACAAGAAAAGTAAGCTATTGCTGTCTGACATTTTGATGTATCATGTATTTATTGGCAAGAATGTTTAAGATTTGATCTGATTGTTAGAAACAGATGCATAAATACTGGAAAGCTTACTCACTTTCTTCTACCTAAAACTGACAGATTTTAGTTTTGTGTTCAGTTGGTAACGTTTCATGCTTCATGCTCATACCCCTGCACCTGTCACCAACTTATTCACAACCAGTCAATAGACTGGTAGGTATGGAACCTGAAGGTTAGTTAGCTGCAACTACTGAACAGTACACATGTTCATGCATATATCAGCATCACAAGGGCTTGGTCCATAATGAACTAGACTGAGTGAAACACTTAAGGGGAGGAGACAATGGAGGGAGATGGCGACGCTGTGACGGCGCCGTTGCTGGACTTCATCAATGACCAGTCAGCCGCCTCGGAGGAGCTGCTGCGGCGGGAGCCGGTGCCATTCGACGTGCTGTCGCGGCTGGCATTGTGGGAGGCCGGCAACCTGTGGCGCATCTCATGGGCGTCCATCCTCATCACGCTCTTCAGCTTCACTCTCAGCCTCGTCACGCAGATGTTCGTTGGCCACCTTGGTGAGCTCGAGCTTGCCGGGGCCTCCATCACCAACATCGGCATCCAGGGCCTAGCCTATGGCATCATGGTAACTAGCTGCGCTCGTTCTTGCACTATGTAGTATAGTCCTTTGTGCTGCTTAGAAACGACGTCTTCTCACTTGTATGCGGAATGCAGCTTGGCATGTCGACTGCAGTGCAGACTGTGTGCGGCCAGGCCTACGGTGCGAGGAGGTACAGGGCGATGGGTGTTGTTTGCCAGAGAGCGCTCGTCCTCCAGTTTGTGACGGCCGTCGCCATAGCTTTCTTCTACTGGTACTCTGGCCCATTCCTGCAGCTCATTGGGCAGGCTGAGGACGTGGCTGTGGCAGGGCAGCTGTATGCTCGTGGGCTGGTGCCACAGCTGCTCGCGTTTGCACTCTTCTGCCCGATGCAGAGGTTCCTGCAGGCTCAGAACATCGTCAACCCCGTAGCGTACATGGTGCTTGCTGTGCTGGTCTTCCACATCTTCATCTCATGGCTCGCTGTGTTCGTGCTCAGCTTTGGCCTTCTCGGTGCGGCTCTGACTCTGAGCTTCTCTTGGTGGGTGCTCGTGGCGTTGACCTGGGCGTACATCATCTGGAGCCCAGCTTGTAAGGAGACGTGGACTGGGCTGTCCATGCTTGCTTTCAGAGGCCTCTGGGGATACGCCAAGCTCGCCTTCGCATCGGCTGTTATGCTAGCGTGAGTAAATTTATCAGCCATTTCTAGTTAACTGTTTGGTAGTTCTTGCTTGTTTATGTCTTGCGTTGTTGTGTTCTTTGTCAGGTTGGAGGTCTGGTACGTGCAAGGATTTGTGCTTCTGACTGGCTTCCTCCCCAACTCAGAGATTGCTCTTGATTCACTCTCTATCTGGTACGCCACTCCATGATTCAGCCCAAGTTTAATGTCTGATCGTATCTTCATATTCACACATAAGACATAACATGCATCGCTATCTCTTTGACTTGTTTCAGCATCAACTACTGGAACTGGGACTTCCAAATCATGCTTGGTTTGAGCTATGCGGCCAGGTCAGTGCAAATGAACGAGACCTACCAGGATGTATACCCATTTTGCCCGTGCTGATCAAACATTTGCATCAATGTATTGTGCAGCATTCGCGTCAGCAACGAGCTTGGCGCTGGCCATCCAAAGGTCGCGAGGTTGTCGGTCATGGTGGTCGTCATGGCGAGCATCGCCTTCAGCATTCTCGCCACGATTGTAGTCATGGCCCTTAGGTACCCGCTGAGCACCCTCTACACAAGTAGCACGACGGTGATCGAGGCCGTCATCGTTCTGATGCCATTGCTGGCCATCAGCATCTTCTTGAATGGGATCCAGCCAATCCTCTCAGGTACACCTGAAATTTTGTCAGAGATCATACAGTACCTAGTTTGCATTGACCAAAGGAACTAAACTCCTGGAATCTCTGCAGGAGTCGCGGTCGGGAGCGGGTGGCAGGTCCTAGTTGCCTATGTCAACGTCGGGGCTTACTACATCATTGGGCTGCCGATTGGATGCGTCCTAGGGTTCAAAACAAGCCTGGGAGCAGCTGTAAGCTAATTAGCTTCCCACCCTAATTTCATCTTCAGTTAGTTAACCTCTATCTTGCAACATATTTTTCCAGAGGTGATCAGTTGCATCTGTTTGTGGTAACTCAGGGGATCTGGTGGGGCTTGATCATAGGGGTCGCGGTCCAGACGGTGGCTCTGATCGTCATCACGGCCAGGACCAACTGGGATAGCGAGGTGGGCTCGCTCTCCTCCCATTCCATGCATGATTATTTCAGCTGAATCTTCTGTTTCTCCCTGTGCTCATGGCAATGACAGGGCTATGTCATGTATGTGCTTAGGTTGAGAAGGCGATCCAGCGACTGCGGCGCACCGCGGCAGACGAGGGCGGCGTGCTGGTGGTCGATGATGATGACGTCTGATGCCGGTTGGGGGCTCTGTTTGACGACCATTGTTTGCAAGGAGCACTGTCCGGGAGTAGTAGCTAGGTGCCGAACTTTACCAAGTGGCTATAGTGCCTTTCGGTTTGTGCAATAAGTTGAAACTCAGATGATGGACTTGTAGTAGTTAAATGGTTAATTATCCCTGGCTGCTGGACAAGAAATGGTTTGATTTCTTTGAGCTCTTACACTTTGATGATGCCCCCAGATTATTGAGGTCGATATGGACCCTGCTGGTCAGCCTGAGGTGGTGTCATGGGCCCCGTTTGTCAGCACCAGCATGTTGTGGGCTGGTGGTTTTTTTGTCTGTACGGAATCCGCTACATTTTTCTTGAATGTTCATAGGACATCAGGGACGAAGCTAGAAAAAATGGGCACTGGTGTCAAGCTTTGTCCATTCTAGCACAACCTATAGCGGTGCAGCACACGTAATGTTAGAGAGCGGCACGAAGAGCGAAAACATGCGATGATCCAACAATATTATCATTACATAAAGAATGTCATACCAAGCACGCGCTGACTGAAGTCGTATAGCCACTTCTTGACATAGTCAGAAAATAATAAGCAAAATGATGACTTCAAGATTTTTAGTTGTTTCTTCCTGAAAAGAATGAAGAACGAAACAACATATTATATTTACAACAATGGTACAAAACAAGTAATACAGAAAATAAACATCGTTAAGCAAAATATAATGTGACATGGGGCTCACATTTTATAACTTCCCTTCTCGATCTTTCATCTTCTTAAATAGATCCATCACAATATTATTCAGAATTCTAGAAAATATATCCTTCTTCACGTAGAAAATCAGGCAAACACTCATGAACTCGTCACCCACATGAGTATCTAGTATGCCTTTCTTATTCCAATTAGAGAAACCATTAACAACAAATGCATCATTACCACCTTGGTCGTTGATGCAATCTATGAAAGTATGAATAGATAGCAACACAAACAAAATGCCTTATGCACATTACCACTCTAGGCAATGATAGTCTTTAAACCATTCTAGATTATTTTTTTGCTCAAATCATACTATGGTCTTCTGCGGATATTTAAAGACTTCTTTCGGCATGTAAAGTCCTCTAGTTCAATATCTCCATCTAATCTCGTCTTGCTTCTTATGATTCTTAGCGTACTATGATATTCTTTTTCGATCGGCTGGATCGGGAGGAAGATCATCTAAATTTATTTCGGCTGGACTAATAATACAAACACTTGATATATGACCATTATCTTGCCTAAGTCAAGTGGCCTCGAAGTCCCTGCTGCATCTGATGGTAGTGGCCGTTTTAACAAAAATCTGTCCATAACTTCCTAGTTGTACACGAATCAAGGAAGAGAACAGCAAATTTTTCAAATTACTTCGGTAGCGAAATTTAGTCTGAAGACTAAATGTAATACACATGTGCGTCACGAGGCATACCTGATTTGGCGGCTCGTCACTATGTAATTCCACCAGAGACCAGCATGGAATTATCATATGGATATGGGGGATTGGGGAACTAGGGATTGAGAGGAGGCAATGAGATGAAGAGATGTAGACTCACGCATACATTTTTTAGTGACTTTGGGCTTCTATGGCTGGGCTGGAACGTCTCCTCCCACTGAAAGCGCATCGCTGGAAATCCTGAAATAAATTCAGGAATAGTGCAAGAACTAGGATTTGAACCCTGGTGGGCTGGGGATACCACTGTCCACCTAACCAACTCAACCATAGGTTGATTCGCGTCAATCGTGTTTTCTGGCTGGGGTCAAAGACAAATCTTTTTGACAAGATTAGTTTGGGGTTGCGATCGGCACCGGTGTCATTTGACACCAGTCCTTGTACGTGAGCTGACATGTGTCTACAATCCCTAGAAATTTCAGATCCGAAATCAAAATACATATGAAAAAACCAAAAGAAAAATCTGCATGAATGAATAGTGTTTGAAAAAGACAAGCACGAAATTACACTATTCACACCTGAATCGTGTCTTTGAATTTGATTCGGGACGCCGTCATCGTCTGATCTGGGCAACCGGACCTTGGGTATTCCAGTAGAACAGTGGATTGATTCTATCACACAATTACAACATGGTACAGCAGGTTTACATAGTGGAGAAGCCCGGAGAGGTAGGCACGCAGGCCTGGGCTGCGGTTAAGATCCTAGAAACTAGGGTTGGACGTGCTAGATGTGCCATACTGTTACAACACAAGAGTTACATGTTAACACCCCCCTCAACTGGGACGCCATTGGGTAGGACATTCAAGCTGGATCGAAACTCGGTAAACACCAAGGATGGTAGCCCTTTAGTGAAGACATCTGCGAACTGTGAGCTGGATGGTACATGAAGCACACGGACCTCACCAAGAGCGAGGCGGTCGCGCACAAAATGTAGATCAATCTCAATGTGTTTTGTGCGTTGATGCTGTACCGGATTGGAGGCAAGGTATGACGCACTGACGTTGTCACAGTAGATGATAGTCGCGCGTGACAGTGGTCGCCAAAGTTCATGAAGCAACTGGCGGACCCAGCAGGACTCGGCAACGCAGTTGGCCACACCTCGATATTCAGCCTCGGCGCTGGATCAGGAGACTGTAGGCTAGCGTTTGGAGGACCAAGAGATCAAGTTCTGCCCGAGAAAGACGCAAAATCCTAAGGTAGATTTGCGTGTGTCCGGGCAACCGGCCCAGTCGGCATCGGTATAAGCAAGAAGATCCAAGGTGGAAGACCGATAGAACTGGAGACCGTAGTGAGAAGTGTCGCGTAGAATACGTTTGACTAAGAGCATGTGGGACTCTCGTGGTTCATGCATGAAGAGGCAAATTTGTTGGACGGCGTAGGAGATGTCCGGGCGAGTGAGTGTGAGGTATTGGAGAGCACCAGCGATGCTCCTGTAGGCAGTGGGATTGGTGAGCGGTGGACTAGCACTAGCGGATAGTTTGGACGTGGTGTCGATGGGGGTGGACACAGGTTTACAGTTCAACATGTTGGCACGTTCGAAAAGCTCAACACTACTAGGGAAAAGCCTACCAGCAGCGAGGGTTTTGGGCCTCTCAATAGCGCGGGCACCGGCGCTACTAATAAGGCGCTACAGCTAACGTATAGCAGTAGCGCCGGTTGTCCCATGCTACTGCTATACATGAATAGCTGTAGCGCTTTTTGGGGAAGGGCGCTACTGATATTATCTACAGCGCTGTTTGCTGGGACGCGCTACTAACAATGCGGCGCTACTGCTAAATTTCCCCCCTCGCTACTACTAGTTTATGTATTAGTTTTTTTTCTGCATATTTGTTTTGTATTTGAATAGGCTTTATACAATAATCTTTAGCATATCATACACATACAAATGTAATCATAGTATATACATACAATTAGTCTCATCAAATCATGTCATCATCATAATCATCATCCAACACAAAGTGGTCTCTCGTCATCATCTCGAAAATAGCGATACAAGTCTCGAATGATATGCAAATACATCGTCATCCATCTAAACAATGATATACGCGAGAAGAGCTATCACTTTGAGAACATGAGTTCGTATCCCTCTTTCGCATTAGCGTGAACCTCTAAACTAACTACTGCCTGTCGCTCAGAAACCGGAAGGGCCTGACACTCGGCCACTTGTCGTATATATACTCCTGGCATAGCAATTCTTCGCCATCTATGATCTATGCATGTGCATCATCACATGAGTCGATGATATGCAACATATATAGTTGAGCAACAGAAAGAGACAGACTTGGCAAAAATAAAAACAACATATCATAAGCATAAATAACAAAGTTCATCGTACCCCAAAATGCCCTAACTAGAGTGATTTTCATTAGTCGAGGAGGAGGACGGTTTAATTACATCACAAATAAAGTTTCACCGTGCATAACTCAAAGTTTTATCATACAGAAAGTATGGACTAAACGGACACATTGTCATATATCGACAATCACTCCAACATGTCGTTCCATCCATCCAAGTCAGGGAGATAGTCCCCGAGCCTAGTGAAAGGCTTCAGGTCGAGACGCTGAGAGGCTATCCATGTTCGGACTCTTCCCGCGACATTTGTCCTTCTCCGTAGAACATCCCTGTTTTTCCGACGACCTCCTTCATGATGATTTGGGCAAGTTCGCGCTGGATGTTATAGAACTCAGCTCGAAGTCGACGATCCTCGATATCTCCTATGTCCTTTGCCCATTGCAGAATATGGGCATCGCCGGATCTAGGTGACATGCGAAGGTTCTGGTGATCCCGTCTGTACTCCAGCATGTGGTGTAGGACATAGAATCCATCATTAAGAGAATCGTTCGGTTGCTGGATGCAGCAGAAGTCGGTCTTATGGCCGAAGGCGACCCTGCCGCCCCTTCTCTTCTTGTCCCTGACCTCTCCACCCCTTGCTTGGTAGTAAAACATAGCACTGTCGAGAACATCCTTGATGTGGGTGTAATCCTTTTTGTGAATGTTCTTCGACGAGTCCAAGTAAAGAGCGTGGGAGAATCGGGGGTAGAGGATGATGAGGACGGCGCGCCCGCCGCTGCGCAGAATAAGTCCTCAAATTAATTAGCCTCCACCGTGCAAATGAATGATTGAAATCGAAGGAAGGATAGCAACGCAGATGACTTACACGGGATGATAAGGCACGAGAATCGCCCCCTTGTCCTTATTGGTGAGCATGAAACTGACGATGTAATCCCTCGCGTACTCACGGTGATTTGCGTAGACTCCCAAGAAGCCCTCGTGCATGTAGTATGGGTCAGCGACACAGATATGAGATATCTGCTCAACCCTGATGATGTAGTTCATGTGCAAGGCATAAAGGCGGACAAACGTAAAATCCAGCTTCTTCATGTGAAACATGTCGAATATGTAATCGAATCGGAGGAAGAACTTATCCGCGGGGAAGCTGTCGACGTACGACATTTGCCGCGGAACGTTAACCACATAGAGTGGGTATCCTGGATCTTTCGAGGCGATGAGGTCTTTCTCTACCCGCAGCACATCGTCATGAAGTCTCTTTAGATCGCCGAATCTGGCCCGTAGCACTGTTGCAGGTAGGATTGGTTGACCGGGGATATGCCATTTATCCGCACCGGGGATATCTATACGGTCCTGAAGCCGAGGCTGCTGAGGCAGCTGGATCTTAGAAACAACTTCTTTGCCTTTCGTCGCTCTCTTCCTAAACTTCTTTACTATCGGAAGGTCGTCCATAATATGTTCAGACGGCAATTCAGGCACCGACTCATGACGCTCAAACCCTGAGGAGGCGCCAGTATAGACATACTGTTCAGCAGCGCCATCATCATCCTCATCCTCATCCATGGCGACATCATCAGCGACTAATGGAGCCTCCTCCTTACCCCGTCCGCTATCACCCAACCCGACAACCGACGATAATTGGGTAGGTGGGGTGTTGATGTTCATACCTTGCTGAGGCTGCGTGCTCGTGGGTGTGCTCCTGGCCGCCTCCAGACGAAGCAAACTCTTTGGTGACAACATGACCCACCCAGCATTGCAACAATCACCAAGCCGTCGCGGTGTCTCGTCGTCATCCCCCAGTAGTACTGGAGGAGGCAAATTCTCGTGGCCCGGTTTGACACTGGCCACGGAAACCTTGAAGACGTTCGGGGGGATCGGCCGGTTGTGGAAGAATGGTTCCTTCGGCTCCATTATCGTTGCCTTCCCCACGTCCACCTTCTGGTCGCCGATGGTGTACAATATGGTGCACGGGGTTTCATCGGCCTGCAAAGAAAAGTCTGCGACGTGAGACATCCGAAAGGCAACGAAAACGGGAGATTATACATTTATATTGAAGGGGCCGGTGTGACAGATACCGTGAGGGCGTTGAGCTCAGCCAAAGACGAAGCACCGCCTAGCACGTCCGGTGCGGGAGCCGGTGTGGGAGCAGGTGCAGCTGTAGGTGCTGGTGCAACGCTAGTCGAGCTGCTCCCCGCCAAGAAGTCAGCAAGGGGAAAGTCTGCTGCATCTTTTTTTGGATTTTGCCTGGTCCAATTGAAAACGGCCAGAACCAAGGTAGTAGAAATATCTAAAGCCACCTGTTTTGCGGCAGCTACCGCTGTTGCGACTATCTCAGTTGATTTCTTCTCAACTGCAATCTCAACCCTCTTGTCGATGTTTTCTTCATTTAACCTCCGTCTTTCCTTTCTCTCCTCCGTGGTCTCACGGTAGTACTTCTTCCACGTGGCGCCGTCTCCGACACCGTGCATGCGTCCATACGACGGTCAAGTATCCACCGGTTGTTGTTTCAATATGTTCAACGCCCGGTTGAATGGAGTGTCCCACTTGGGCCTCGCCAATGCCTCAGACAGCGAGTCACTTTCGGCTGCAATCCTGTGCTGCTCTCTCTGCAAAAGGCACAACGATCGTTTACAAATATAACTAACGTGTGCAGTCGAATTGATCAGAAACTAAAATTACCAGCAGTCTCATGAACTCCGTAATGACCGGTGTTGTCTCATAAACCTTTTTCACTGGGTCCCAACGGTGCCGGGCCCTGAGGACGTCACGCTCCTGCGGGACGGTGAACTCCGCCAAGGGGTCTGGGATGCCTAGACTCGTGGCTTCCGCGTCCTCCTTGGCCCATTTGGACCTCTTTCCGCCGTAACCACGGCTTCCGAGGTGGTGGCTCCCAATGTTCCTCTCTTGAAGCCCCTTCATGTACTTAGACTTTTTTTTGGCATCTTCGGCCTCGCAAGCCTCCTTGAATATTTGAAACTGCTCTTCCGTGATTGTCGGATTATCCTTTACAATCTCGGAGTAGGGTTCCTTCTTGTCGATGATCCTTGCTTTCACTCAATTTTTCCAGGCGGTCAACGCGTCGCTAAACTTGGTCATGGCGTGTTTGTTTATATTCTTCATTGCCGGGTCCTCATCTGGATCTTTATAATCCTTCTCATTCCGGCCCAGGAACAAGAATACCTGGTGAAACTTCTTTAGGAGGGAGCTCCTCATATTTTCTATCTTCTGTAGTTTCTCATCGTTGATGGTGGGGGTTGTCCATACGATGCAGCCTATTTGATTGCCGTAGCATCGACGCGCTTCCTCAGGCGCCGTTGGCTCAAAATTGCCGTCGTCCACCTCTGTGACCACCACTCTAGTAGTCCTGAGTTTGTTAGGAACCCGTTGCCTCTTTGCTTTCGGTTCTACACCGGCTCCGCTCCCCGAGACAGCACCGGTCTCAGTCTCCGCGCCGGTCTCGATGCCGGTCTGAGTCTGAGCGCTAGTCTCAGTCTCAGCACCAGTCTATGTGTCGGTCTCAGTCCCCGATGCCACCAGTGGCCCTAGCAATAACATCGGTTGATCATCGGTAAGGCTAAAAAATTCGTCTGCCGCCCGGTAGGCATCGTCGCGATCACCAGAACCCTGTCCTTCATCGTTGCTAGCCATGTTTCCTATGATTAAATCTAGTCAATTAATTCTAGACCTAATAAAATGAATAATGACATAAAAAAGGCCTATTGTTTTGCAGGAATGTTGACTCCTTCCTGGTGCGGCAAATCACGGGCAATCGATATGTCCTAGTTTGTAGCACAAGTCATGCCGAAATTCACGGAAAATTTCGGCATGAGCTTTGCTAAAAAGTGGACAAATCGAGAACCTGAAATTTGCCGGAAAAGAAATGAATCAACATTCCGGCAAAACATAGGCCACTAAGCATCATTCCCTGCAAACAGTGTCCAAATATACACGAGCAACCACATGTGCAAACAGTGCAGAAGAAAATTCATTTAACTACTAATGGAACAAAATTCAGTTAACTTTAGTGCTCTATAATGATGAAAGGAAAAAAAATTCAGTTAACTACTAATTTCATTCATTTAGGTTATTCATTTAACATCACCTAATTAACCTACTGTACCAATACTACTAGCAGCACTACTAACCTAATTAACCTAGCAAAACTCTAGTGCCCTAACTGAAAAACATCTAATTAACATCTAATTTTTTCTCTAAAATACAGAGAGAGATGAGTGAGGGGAGGGGTGGGGGACTTAAAGAGAGGGGAGAGACGGTGGCGGGGAGGTGCTCGGTGACGGAGGCAGGGGCGGAGAGAGCGGGCTCGGGCACGGGCAAGGGCGGTCCTGGGTGGGCTCAGGCGGCTGTGAGGTGGAGGGCGGCCTTGGGCGGCGGCTGTGAGGCTGAGGGCGGCCTCAGGCGGCGGCGGTGAGGCTGAGGGCGGCCTCGGGCGGCGGCGGTGAGGCTGAGGGCGGCCTCAGGCGGCAGCGGTGAGGAGACGGCGGCGAGGGCGAGGGACGATTTGGGGAAGAATTGGTGGCCGGGGGGCGGGGTGGGGGGAAACCGCTGTTTAAGTGAAACGTAACGGTAGCGCGTTTCCGGAAATGCGCTATAGCTAAGTTAGCTATAGCGCGTTTACTGAAACCCGCTACTGCTATTCGTTTCTCCTTTTTTCCCTTTTTTCTTTTATTTTTCTTTACATTTTATTTTTCCCTTTCTCCTTTTTCTATTTATTTCATTTTCATTTACTTTTCTACTTGTTTTTCACTTTATTTTATTTCCATTAGCAGCAACGCTTTACACGTAAGCGCGCTGCAGCTAAGGAGATTAGCAGTAGCGCTGGGCCATTATACGTGCTACTGCTAGGTTGGGCTAGCCATGTGCGCCCAGTTCGAACGTAGCAGCAACGCTTTTTGCTAGTACGTGCTACTGCTAAAGTCATAGCAGTAGCGCGGTTTATTCACGCGCGCTGCTACTAAGTAGCAGCAGCGCTTAATTTTGTACAGCGCTACTGGTAAAATTCTGTCTATAGGCTTTTCCCTAGTAGTGCAAGCGTGTACTGTTGCTGGTTCAAGAACAAGCCGGCTGCGTTGGGTGTCACATAGATGCGAAGGAAATGATGGAGTTCACCCAAGTCAGACATGGAGAACTCCCGTTTGAGGGAGTTGATGACGTAGTGGAGAGTGGTAGGCGTGCTAGCGGTCAAAATGATGTCATCCACGTAGACCAATAATTAAGCAATGGAGGATCCATGAGTGAGAATGAACAAAGAGGAGTCACTTTTGGAGGCATGAAAACCAAGGGTGAGGAGAAAGGTTTGAAAGCGATGAAACCACGTGCGGGGAGCCTGCTTAAGGCCATAGAGGGACTTATGGAGGAGGCAAACGTGATCCGGATGAGAGGGATGGAGGAAGCCAGCAGGTTGGGCACAATAGATAGTCTCCTTGAGATCCCCATGAAGAAATGCATTTTCACATCAAGTTGATGAATCAGCCAGGAGCTTGACACGGCGATGCTCAAGACCACCCGGATGGTGGCAGGTTTTACCACGGGGCTGAATGTTTCCCCATAGTCCACACCCTCCTTTTGTGTGAACCCGTGAACGACCCATCACGCCTTGTAGCGAGCCAATGTACCGTCAGTGTTGAACTTGTGGCGAAATATCCATTTGCCCGTGACCACGTTGACACCTGCAGGTTTGGGAACCAAAGACCAAGTCGAATTCTTCATTAGAGCATTAAATTTGTCACGCATTGCTTGTAGCCAGTTGGGGTCTTTGAGGGCGGAGCGATAGGTGGGGGGAATGGGTGAGATGGTAGAAGATGTGGCATCAGCTAGAAATAAGCGCCGGGGTTGACAGAAACCGGTTTTCGCTCGAGTTCGCATTTTATGAGAGTTAACAGGAGGTGCAACAGGGAGTGCATGAGGCGGGATTGGTAGAGCCATGGTATTGGCTGACACGGAAAGCGAGGGAGATTTGGTGGGGCTCTGGGTGGGAGAATCGGTAGTGGGCGCGGGATCCGGAGTGGATGCGATGTCAAATGCGGCAGGCGAGCGATCCGAGGCGGATGGCGGGGCAGGCACGGGATCCTGAGGTGACGGGGGGTGGGAGCCGCGTGTGGGAGACCGAGGCAGGTGGGGCTGGCCGTTGAATGGTGGACGCGTGGTGGTGGGGGCGGAGTGGTAGGGTGAGTGGGTTGGCGGGATTGGTGGAGACCGAATCTGGCCTGGGTGGCCGGGTGGGTGGGATCCATCCGAGGTAGGTGGGTCGTTGGGTTGGGAAAAGGGCAGATCTACAGTGGGAGACGATCGGGATTTTCTGTGGCAAGGGAGGGGGGCGCAGGTGGAGTTGGCTCGTATGGAAAGGTGGACTCATCAAAAATAACGTGACGAAACACAATAACGCGGCGAGACGCGAGGTCATAGCATCGATAGCCTTTGTGTTCTAGTGGATAACCAAGAAAAACACACCGTGTAGAGCATGGAGCAAGCTTGTGGGGTGCCATGGCGTAGAGGTTAGGGAAGCAAAGGAAGCCAAAAACGCGTAAATGATCATAGGTCGGGTGAATGCCATGAACGAGAAAGTATGGAGTGGAGTAGTGAACCGCACGAGATGGTCGACGATTAAGGAGGTAGGTGGCGGTGTGGACGGCTTCAACCCAAAATGGTGGTGGCAAGATGGCTTGGATGAGGAGGGTACGGACAATGTCATTGGTGGTTCGGAGAAGGCGTTCGGCTTTGCCATTTTGCGGGGAGGTGTGTGGGCAGGAAAAGCGATAGACAATGCCATTTGTGGAGAAGAAGGAACGAAGAGAAGAGTTAATGAATTCACTGCCGTTATCGCATTGGAGAGCTTTAATGATAATGTTGTATTGAGTTTTGACGTAGGAGAAGAAGCGTTGGAGCGTGAGGGGCGTGTCCGATTTTTTACGTAGCGGAAAGGACCACGAAAAATGGGAGAAATCATCAAGTATGATCAAGTAATATTGGTAGCCAGAAAAACTCACAACGGGAGCATCCACAAGTCACAATGTATTAACTCGAAGGGTGCATACGTGCGGCTAGTAGAAGTGGGAAAAGAGAGCCATGGTTGTCGCCCAAGTTGACATGCACTACATGGGGCGGATCAGGGTTTATTACAAGGGAGAAGAAATTCATGTGATAACGAACTAAGAGACTGAACACTGGGGTGGCTGAGCCTACGATGCCACACATCACCGGAAGAAGCTTGAACGGAGAAAGCGGCACACCAGATCTTGTTATTGCTGATGAAGGGGTAGAGGTCGCTGGAGCTAGCGGAGATCATGATTACTTTCCTGGTGCGAAGGTCCTTCACGAGAAAACCAAATGGGTAAAACTCTATAGAGCAAGAATTATCTTTGGTAAATTGATGAACAAAGATGAGGCTATTGGTGACATTAGTGGAGAAGAGAATGTTGCGTAAATGAAAGTTATGGGGTGATAGAGTGGTGGAGCCGATGGAATGGATGGGCATGTGAGAACCGTTGCCTACAACAATGCTTGACAAATTATGCTTTAATGAAGAAGACGAGTTGGTGAGGTTATCAGAGTTGCCAGTCACGTGGTTGGAGGCGCCACTGTCGAGGTACCATTCGTTCGGCGCAGTGCCGTAGTTGGGGAAGCCGTGGGCGCTGTAGGCGGCGTTCAACATGGCGAGATGATCCCAAGAGGGCGGCGCCGGGGCGGAGTAAGGCTGGTACTGCATGGGGTAGGCCTGGGCATGCGAGGCAGGACGGGGGCCGAGGACGCCCGCGGCGTTTGGAGGAACCCAGCCAGGATGAGGCGGCGGCAAGGCCATCCCATAAGGAGCGAAGAAGCCCGTGTACGGAGAGAAGGGCGGGGCAGCGCCGCGGCCCTGGCCGCCGCGTCCGCGGCCACGTCCATGGCCACGTCCGCGACCGCGTTCACCACCATCAGGTTGACGTGAGTTGTAGCCGCGCCCGTTGCCGTTGCCGCGGTCATTGGAGTGCTCCTGGGGACGATCACCACGATCACCGGAGCCGCTAGCCCCGGAGGAACCGCCAGGGGGAGCACCGCTCCCGTGGACAGCATGGACCGTGGCGCCCGCCTCGGCAGCGCGCTGGGCGAGGTTCTGCTCGGCGAGTTTGACCCGCGAAAAGACCATCTCGAATGGCGGTAGAGGGACGGTGTCACCCAAGACGACGCGGATGTTGTTGAGGCGTTGGTTGAGGCCGTGGAGGAACTGGGTGGTGAGGTCGACCTTGGTGACTGTTGGGTAACGTAGTAATTTCAAAATTTTCCTACGCACACGCAAGATCATGGTGATGCATAGCAACGAGAGGGGAGAGTGTGATCTACATACCCTTGTAGATCGACAACGGAAGCGTTTGGTTGATGTAGTCGTACGTCTCCATGGCCCGACCGATCAAGCACCGAAACTATGGCACCTCCGAGTTCTAGCACACGTTCAGCTCGATGACGATCTCCGGACTCCGATCCAGCAAAGTGTTGGGGAAGAGTTCTGTCAGCACGACGGCGTCGTGACGATCTTGATGTACTACTGTTGCAGGGCTTCGCCTAAGCACCGCTACAATATTATCGAGGACTATGGTGGCAGGGGGCGCCGCACACGGCTAAGAATATGATCACGTGGATCAACTTGTGTTCCTCTGGGGTGCCCCTGCCTCCGTATGTAAAGGCTCAAGGGGGGGGGTGCGGCCGGCCTAGGAGAGGCGCGCCAGGAGGAGTCCTACTCCCTCCGGGAGTAGGATTCCCCCCCCCCCCCAATCCTAGTTGGAATAGGATTCGCGGAGGGGGGAAAAGAAGAAGGGGGGCCGGCCCCCTCTCCTTGTCCTATTCGAACCAAGGGAGGGGAGGGGCGCGCGGCCCATCTCCGGCTGCCTCTTCTCTTTTCCACTAAGGCCCACTAAGGCCCATATACCTCCCGGGGGGTTCCGGTAACCTCCCGGTACTCCGGTAAAATACCGATTTCACTCGGAACACTTCCGATATCCAAACATAGGCTTCCAATATATCAATCTTTATGTCTCGACCATTTCGAGACTCCTCGTCATGTCTGTGATCACATCCGGGACTCCGAACAACCTTCGGTACATCAAAACGTATAAACTCATAATATAACTGTCATCGAAACCTTAAGCGTGCGGACCCTACGGGTTCGAGAACAATGTAGACATGACCGAGACATGTCTCCGGTCAATAACCAATGGCGGGACCTGGATTCCCATATTGTCTCCTACATATTCTACGAAGATCTTTATCGGTCAGACCGCATAACAACATACGTTGTTCCCTTTGTCATCGGTATGTTACTTGCCCGAGATTCGATCGTTGGTATCCAATACCTAGTTCAATCTCGTTACCGGCAAGTCTCTTTAAACGTTCCGTAATACATCATCTCGCAACTAACTCATTAGTTGCATTGCTTGCAAGGCTTAAGTGATGTGCATTACCGAGAGGGCCCAGAGATACCTCTCCGACGATCGGAGTGACAACTCCTAATCTCGAAATACGTCAACCCAACATGTACCTTTGGAGACACCTGTACAGCACCTTTATAATCACCCAGTTACATTGTGACGTTTGGTAGCACACAAAGTGTTCCTCCGGCACACGGGAGTTACATAATCTCATAGTCATAGGAACATGTATAAGTCATGAAGAAAGCAATAGCAACATACTAAACGATCGGGTGCTAAGCTAATGGAATGGGTCATGTCAATCAGATCATTCAACTGATGATGTGATCCCGTTTAATCAAATAACAACTCTTTGTCCATGGTTAGGAAACATAACCATCTTTGATTAACGAGCTAGTCAAGTAGAGGCATACTAGTGACACTCTCTTTGTCTATGTATTCACACATGTATTATGTTTCCGGTTAATACAATTCTAGCATGAATAATAAACATTTATCATGAAATAAGGAAATAAATAATAACTTTATTATTGCCTCTAGGGCATATTTCCTTCAGTCTCCCACTTGCACTAGAGTCAATAATCTAGATCACATCACCATGTGATTAACATCGATAGTTCACATCATCATGTGATTAACACTCATAGTTCACATCGCCATGTGACCAACACCCAAAGGGTTTACTAGATTCAGTAATCTAGTTCACATCGCCTATGTGATTAACACCCAAAGAGTACTAAGGTGTGATCATGTTTTGCTTGTGAGAGAAGTTTAGTCAACGGGTCTGCCATATTCAGATCGATTTGTATTTTGCAAATTTCTATGTCAACAATGCTCTGCACGGAGCTACTCTTAGCTAATTGCTCCCACTTTCAATATGTATCCAGATTGAGACTTAGAGTCATCTAGATCAGTGTCAAAATTTGCATCGATGTAACCCTTTACGACGAACCCTTTTTGTCACGTCCATAATTGAGAAACATATCCTTATTCCACTAAGGATAATTTTGACGGATGTCCAGTGATCTACTCCTAGATCAGTATTGTACTCCCTTGCCAAAATCAGTGTAGGGTATATAATAGATCTGGTACACAGCATGGCATACTTTATAGAACCTATGGCCAAGGCATAGGGAATGACTTTCATTCTCTTACTATCTTCTGTCGTGGTCGTGTTTTGAGTCTTAATCAATTTCACACCTTGTAACACAGACAAGAACTCTTTCTTTGACTGTTCCATTTTGAACTACTTCAAAATCTTGTCAAGGTATGTACTCATTGAAAAAACTTATCAAGCGTTTTGATCTATCTCTATAGATCTTGATGCTCAATATGTAAGCAGCTTTACCGAGGTCTTTCTTTGAAAAACTCCTTTCAAATACTCCTTTATGCTTTGCAGAATAATTCTACATTATTTCCGATCAACAATATGTCATTCACATATACTTATCAGAAATGCTGTAGTGCTCCCACTCACTTTCTTGTAAATACAGGCTTCACCGCAAGTCTGTTTAAAACTATATGCTTTGATAAACTTACCAAAGCGTGTATTCCAACTCCGAGATGCTTGCACCAGTCCATAGATGAATCGCTGGAGCTTGCATATTTTGTTAGCACCTTTAGGATTGACAAAACCTTCTGGTTGCATCATATACAACTCTTCTTTAATAAATCCATTAAGGAATGCAGTTTTGTTTATCCATTTGCCAGATTTCATAAAATGCGGCAATTGCTAACATGATTCGGACAGACTTAAGCATAGATACGAGTGAGAAACTCTCATCGTAGTCAACACCTTTAAACTTGTCGAAAAAAATTGCGACAATTCTAGCTTTGTAGATAGTAACACTACTATCAGCGTCCGTCTTCCTCTTGAAGATCAATTTATTTTCTATGGCTTGCCGATCATCGGGCAAGTCAACCAAAGTCTATGTTGGGGAACGTAGCAGAAATTCAAAAATTTTCCTACGTGTCACCAAGATCTATCTATGGAGAGACTAGCAACAAGGGGAAGGAGAGGATCTACATACCCTTGTAGATCGCGCGCGGAAGTGTTCAAGAGAACGGGGTTGATGGAGTCGTACTCGTCGTGATTCAAATCACCGATGATCCTAGCGCCGAACGGACGGCACCTCCGCGTTCAACACACGTACGGAACGGAGACGTCTCCCATGCCTTGATCCAGCAAGGAGGAGGGAGAGGTTGATGGAGATCCAGCAGCACGACGGCGTGGTGGAAGTAGCGGGATTCCAACAGGGCTTCGCTAAGCGCTGCGGGAGGAGGGAGATGTGTTACGGGAGGGAGAGGGAGGCGCCAGGCCTTAGATTGGTTTGCTACTCCTTTTTCCCCACTATATATAGGGCCAAGGGAGAAGGGGAGGCGCAGCCCTTGCCCCTTCCTCCAAGGAAGGGTGCGGCCAAGGGTGGGGAGGAGTCCATCCTCCCCAAGGCACCTCGGAGGTGCCTTCCCCCTTTAGGACTCTCCTCTTTTTCTCTTCTCTTGGCGCATGGGCCTCTTGGGGCTGATGCCCTTGGACCATGTAGGCCAAGGCGCACCCCCTACAGCCCATGTGGCCCCCTGGGGCAGGTGGCCCCACCCGGTGGACCCCCGGGACCCTTCCGGTGGTCCCGGTACAATACCGATGACCCCGAAACTTGTCCCGATGGCCGAAATAGCACTTCCTATATATAATTCTTTACCTCCGGACCATTCCGGAACTCCTCGTGACGTCCGGGATCTCATCCGGGACTCCGAACAACTTTCGGGTTACCGCATACTAATATCTCTATAACCCTAGCGTCACTGAACCTTAAGTGTGTAGACCCTACGGGTTCGGGAGACATGCAGACATGACCGAGACGTTCTCCGGTCAATAACCAACAGCGGGATCTGGATACCCATGTTGGCTCCCACATGTTCCACGATGATCTCATCGGATGAACCACGATGTCAAGGACTTAATCAATCCCGTATACAATTCCCTTTGTCTATCGGTACGATACTTGCCCGAGATTCGATCGTCGGTATTACGATACCTTGTTCAATCTCGTTACTGGCAAGTCTCTTTACTCGTTCCGTAACACATCATCCCGTGATCAACTCCTTGATCACATTGTGCACATTATGATGATGTCCTACCGAGTGGGCCCAGAGATACCTCTCCGTCACACGGAGTGACAAATCCCAGTCTCGATTCGTGCCAACCCAACAGACACTTTCGGAGATACCTGTAGTGCACCTTTATAGTCACCCAGTTACGTTGTGACGTTTGGTACACCCAAAGCATTCCTACGGTATCCGGGAGTTGCACAATCTCATGGTCTAAGGAAATGATACTTGACATTAGAAAAGCTTTAGCATACGAACTACACGATCTAGTGCTATGCTTAGGATTGGGTCTTGTCCATCACATCATTCTCCTAATGATGTGATCCCGTTATCAATAACATCCAATGTCCATGGTCAGGAAACCGTAACCATCTATTGATCAACGAGCTAGCCAACTAGAGGCTTACTAGGGACATGGTGTTGTCTATGTATCCACACATGTATCTGAGTTTCCTATCAATACAATTCTAGCATGGATAATAAACGATTATCATGAACAAGGAAATATAATAATAACTAATTTATTATTGCCTCTAGGGCATATTTCCAACAGTCTCCCACTTGCACTAGAGTCAATAATCTAGTTCACATCGCCATGTGATTAACACTCACAGATCACATCGCCATGTGACTTACACCCAAGAGTTTACTAGAGTCAGCAGTCTAGTTCACATCACTATGTGATTAACACTCAATGAGTTCTAGGTTTGATCATGTTGCTTGTGAGAGAGGTTTTAGTCAACGGGTCTGAACCTTTCAGATCCGTGTGTGCTTTACAAATCTCTATGTCATCTCCTAGATGTAGCTACCACGTTCTATTCGGAGCTATTCGAAATAACTGTTCTACTTGGAGCTATTCTAAATTGTTGCTCCATTATACGTATCCGGTATCTCTACTCAGAGCTATCCGGATAGGTGTTAAGCTTGCATCGACGTACCCCTTTACGACGAACTCTTTTACCACCTCCATAATCGAGAAAAATTCCTTAGTCCACTGGTTACTAAGGATAACTTTGACCGCTGTCCTATGATCCATTCTTGGATCACTCTTGTACCCCTTGACTGACTCATGGCAAGGCACACTTCAGGTGCGGTACACAGCCTAGCATACTGTAGAGCCTACGTCTTAAGCATAGGGGACGACCTTCGTCCTTTCTCTCTATTCTGCCGTGGTCGAGCTTTAAGTCTTAACTTCATACCTTACAACTCAGGCAAGAACTCTGACTGATCCATCTTGAACACCTTCAAGATCACGTCAAGGTATGTGCTCATTTGAAAGTACCATTAAGCATTTTGATCTATCCTTATAGATCTTGATGTTCAATGTTCAAGTAGCTTAATCCAGGCTTTCATTGAAAAACACTTTCCAAATAACCCTATATGCTTTCCAGAAATTCTATGTCACTTCTGATCAACAATATGTCAACAACATATACTTATCAGAAATTCTATAGTGCTCCCACTCACTTCTTTGGAAATACAAGTTTCTCATAAACTTTGTATACACCAAAATCTTTGATCATCTCATCAAAGCATACATTCCAACTCCGAGATGCTTACTCCAGTCCTTAGAAGGAGCTTTGCATACTTATTAGCATATTTCAAGGTTGACAAAACCTTCTGGTTGTATCACATACAACCTTTCCTCATAAATCGTCGAGGAAACAATGTTTTGACAGTAAGATTTCATAAATAGTGCAGTAACTGCTAATATAATTCCAACAGACTTTTCAGCATCGCTACAGGTGAGAAAGTCTCATCGTAGTCAACTCCTTGAACTTGTCGAAAACATCTTAACAACAAGTCGAGCTTTCTTAATGGTGACATTTACCATCATTGTCCGTCTTCCTTTTAAAATCCATCTATACTCAACAGCCTCACGACAATCGAGCTGTTCTGTCAAAGTCTACACTTTGTTTCCATACATGGATCCTCTCTCGGATTTTATGGCCTCGAGCCATCTATCGGAATCCAGGCCCACCATCGCTTCTCCATAGCTCGCAGGTTCATTGTTGTCTCGAAACATGACATCCAAGATAGGACTACGTACCACTCTGAAGTAGTACGCATCCTTGTCATCCCACGAGGTTTGGTAGTGACTTGATCTGAAGTTTCATGATCACTATCATAAGCTTCCACTTCAATTGGTGTAGGTGCCACAGGAACAACTCTTTGTGCCCTGCTATACACTAGTTGAAGTAACGGCTCAATAACCTCATCAAGTCTCTACCATCCTCCCACTCAATTCTTTCGAGAGAAACTTTTCCTCGAAAAAGGACCCGATTCTAGAAACAATCCCATATTGCTTTCGGATCTGAGACAGGAGGTATACCCAACTGTTTTGGGTGTCCTATGAAGATGCATTTATCCGTTTTGGGTTCGAGCTTATCAGCCTGAAACTTTTTCACATAAGCGTCGTAGCCCCAAACCTTTTAAGAAATGACAGCTTAGGTTTCTCTAAACCATAGTTCATACGGTGTCACCTCATCGGAATTACGTGGTGCCCCCTTTTAAAGTGAATGTGGTTGTCTCTAATGCCTAACCCATAAACTATTGTGGTAATTCGATAAGAGACATCATGGTATGCATCTTATCCAATAGGGTGCAGTTATGATGTTCAGACACACCATCACACTATGGTGTTCCAGGCTGTATTAGTTTGTGAAACAATTTCCACAATGTCTTAATTCTGTGCCAAACTTGTAACTCAGATATTCATCTCTATGATCATATCATAGAACTTTTATCCTCTTGCCACGAAGATCTTTCAAATTCACCCTGAAATTACTTGAACCTTTCAATAATTTAGACTCGTGATTCATCAAGTGAATATACTCAACATCTACTCAAATCATCTGTGAAGTAAAACCATAACGATATCCACTACATGCCTCAGCACTCATTGGACTGCACACATCAAAATGTATTACTTCCAGCAAGTTGCTTTATAGTTCCATTTTACTGAAACCAAGGCTTTCAGTCATCTTGCCCATGTGGTATGATTTGCATGTCTCAAGTGATTCAAAATCAGTGAGTCCAAACGGTCCATTTGCATGGAGTTTCTTCATGCATATACACCAATAGACATGGTTCGCATGTCTCAAACTTTTCAAAAATGAGTGAGCCCAAAGATCCATCAACATGGAGCTTCCTCATACGTTTTATACCGATATGACTTATGTGGCAGTGCCACAAGTAGGTGGTACTATCATTACTATCTTTTGGCATGAACATGTGTATCACTACGATCAAGATTCAATAAACCATTCATTTTAGGTGTAAGACCATTGAAGGTATTATTCAAATAAACAGAGTAACCATTATTCTCCTTAAATGAATAACCGTATTGCGATAGACATAATCCAATCATGTCTATGCCCAACGCAAACACCAATCTCGATGGTAGAGGGAGCGTGCGATGCTTGATCATATCAACATTGGAAACACTTCCAACACATATCGTCAGCTCACCTTTAGCTAGTCTCCATTTATTCCGTCGCTTTTATTTTGAGTTATTAACACTTAGCAACCGAACCGGTATCTAATACCCTGGTGCTACTAGGAGTACTAGTAAAGTACACATCAACACAATGTATATCCAATATACTTCTATCGACCTTACAAGCCTTCTCATCTACCAAGTATCTAGGGTAATTCTGCTCCAGTGGCTGTTCCCTTTATTACAGAAGCACTTAGTCTCGGGTTTGGGTTCAACCTTGGGTTTCTTCACTGGAGCAGCAGCTGAATTGCCGTTTCATGAAGTATCCCTTCTAGCCCTTGCCCTTCTTGAAACTAGTGGTTTCACCAACCATCAACAATTGATGCTCCTTCTTGATTTCTACTTTTGTGCTGTCAAATATCGCGAATATCTCAAGGATCATCATATATTTCCCCGATATATTATAGTTCATCACGAAGCTCTAGCAGCTTGGTGGTAATGACTTCGGAGAAACATCACTATCTTATCTGGAAGGTCAACTCCCACTTGATTCAAATGATTGTTGTACTCAGACAATCTGAGCACAAGCTCAACAATTGAGCTTTTCTCCCTTAGTTTGTAGGCTAAGAAAATCGTCGGAGGTCTTATACCTGTTGACGTGGGCACGAGCCTGAAATCCCAATTTCAGCCCTCAAAACATCTCATATGTTTCGCGACGTTTCAAAACTGTCTTTGGTGCCTCAACTCTAAACTGTTTAACTGAACTATCATGTAGTTATCAAAACGTGTATGTCAGATGTTCGCAACATCCACAGATAGCGTTCGAGGTTAAGCACACTGAGCGGTGCATTAAGGACATAAGCCTTCTAAGAAGCAATGAGGACAATCCTCAGTCTACGGACCTAGTCCGCATAATTGCTACTATCAACTTTTAACTAATTTTTCTCTAGGAATATATCTAAACAGTAGAACTATAGCGAGAGCTACGACATAATTTGCAAAATCCTTTTGACTATGTTCAGGATAATTAAGTTCATCTTATGAACTCCCACTCAGATAGACATCCCTCTAGTCATCTAAGTGATTACATGATCCGAGTCAACTAGGCCGTGTCCGATCATCACGTGAGACGGACTAGTCAACGTCGGTGAACATCTTCATGTTGATCGTATCTTCTATACGACTCATGCTCGACCTTTCGGTCTTCTGTGTTCCGAGGCCATGTCTGTACATGCTAGGCTCGTCAAGTTAACCCTAAGTGTTTTGCGTGTGTAAATCTGTCTTACACCCGTTGTATGTGAACGTTAGAATCTAACACCCGATCATCACGTGGTGCTTCGAAACACGAACTGTCGCAACGGTGCACAGTTAGGGGAGAACACTTCTTGAAATTGTTGTAAGGGATCATCTTATTTACTACCGTCGTTCTAAGCAAATAAGATGTATAAACATGATAAACATCACATGCAATCAAATAGTGACATGATATGGCCATCATCACTTTGCTCCTTTTGATCTTCATCTTCGGGGCTCCATGATCATCATCATCACCGGCATGACACCATGATCTCCATCATCATGATCTCCATCATCGTGTCTTCATGAAGTTGCCTCGCCAACTATTACTTCTACTACTATGGCTAACGGTTAGTAATAAAGTAAAGTAATTACATGACGTTTAAGTTGACACGCAGGTCATAAATAAATAAAGACAACTCCTATGGCTCCTGCCGGTTGTCATACTCATCGACATGCAAGTCGTGATTCCTATTACAAGAACATGATCAATCTCATACATCACATATATCATTCATCACATCCTTTGGCCATATCATATCACATAGCATACCCTGCAAAAACAAGTTAGCCGTCCTCTAATTGTTGTTTGCATGTTTTACGTGGCTGCTATGGGTTTCTAGCAAGAACGTTTCTTACCTACGCAAAGACCACAACGTGATATGCCAATTGCTATTTACCCTTCATAAGGACCCTTTTCATCGAATCCGATCCGACTAAAGTGGGAGAGACAGACACCCGCCAGCCACCTTATGCAACTAGTGCATGTTTGTCGGTGGAACCAGTCTCACGAAAGAGTACGTGTAAGGTTGGTCCGGGCCGCTTCATCCCACGATGCCGCCGAATCAAGATAAGACTAGTAACGGCAAGCATATTGAACAAAATCAACGCCCACAACTACTTTGTGTTCTACTCGTGCATAGAAACTACGCAATAGACCTAGCTCATGATGCCACTGTTGGGGAACGTAGCAGAAATTCAAAAAATTTCCTACGTGTCACCAAGATCTATCTATGGAGAGACTAGCAACGAGGGGAAGGAGAGGATCTACATACCCTTGTAGATCGCGCGCGGAAGCGTTCAAGAGAACGGGGTTGATGGAGTCGTACTCGTCGTGATTCAAATCACCGATGATCCTAGCGCCGAACGGACGGCACCTCCGCGTTCAACACACGTACGGAACGGAGACGTCTCCCATGCCTTGATCCAGCAAGGAGGAGGGAGAGGTTGATGGAGATCCAGCAGCACGACGGCGTGGTGGAAGTAGCGGGATTCCAACAGGGCTTCGCTAAGCGCTGCGGGAGGAGGGAGATGTGTCACGGGAGGGAGAGGAAGGCGCCAGGCCTTAGATTGGTTTGCTCCTCCTTTTTCCCCACTATATATAGGGCCAAGGGAGAAGGGGAGGCGCAGCCCTTGCCCCTTCCTCCAAGGAAGGGTGCGGCCAAGGGTGGGGAGGAGTCCATCCTCCCCAAGGCACCTCGGAGGTGCCTTCCCCCTTTAGGACTCTCCTCTTTTTCTCTTCTCTTGGCGCATGGGCCTCTTGGGGCTGATGCCCTTGGCCCATGCAGGCCAAGGCGCACCCCCTACAGCCCATGTGGCCCCCCGGGGCAGGTGGCCCCACCCGGTGGACCCCCGGGACCCTTCCGGTGGTCCCGGTACAATACTGATGACCCCGAAACTTGTCCCGATGGCCGAAATAGCACTTCCTATATATAATTCTTTACCTCCGGACCATTCCGGAACTCCTCGTGACGTCCGGGATCTCATCCGGGACTCCGAACAACTTTCGGGTTACCGCATACTAATATCTCTATAACCCTAGCGTCACTGAACCTTAAGTGTGTAGACCCTACGGGTTCGGGAGACATGCAGACATGACCGAGACGTTCTCCGGTCAATAACCAACAGCGGGATCTGGATACCCATGTTGGCTCCCACATGTTCCACGATGATCTCATCGGATGAACCACGATGTCAAGGACTTAATCAATCCCGTATACAATTCCCTTTGTCTATCGGTACGATAGTTGCCCGAGATTCGATCGTCGGTATTACGATACCTTGTTCAATCTCGTTACTGGCAAGTCTCTTTACTCGTTCCGTAACACATCATCCCGTGATCAACTCCTTGATCACATTGTGCACATTATGATGATGTCCTACCGAGTGGGCCCAGAGATACCTCTCCGTCACACGGAGTGACAAATCCCAGTCTCGATTTGTGCCAACCCAACAGACACTTTCGGAGATACCTGCAGTGCACCTTTATAGTCACCCAGTTACGTTGTGACGTTTGGTACACCCAAAGCATTCCTACGGTATCCGGGAGTTGCACAATCTCATGGTCTAAGGAAATGATACTTGACATTAGAAAAGCTTTAGCATACGAACTACACGATCTAGTGCTATGCTTAGGATTGGGTCTTGTCCATCACATCATTCTCCTAATGATGTGATCCCGTTATCAATAACATCCAATGTCCATGGTCAGGAAACCGTAACCATCTATTGATCAACGAGCTAGCCAACTAGAGGCTTACTAGGGACATGGTGTTGTCTATGTATCCACACATGTATCTGAGTTTCCTATCAATACAATTCTAGCATGGATAATAAATGATTATCATGAACAAGGAAATATAATAATAACTAATTTATTATTGCCTCTAGGGCATATTTCCAACAGTCTACACTTTGTTCTCATACATGGATCCCATCTCAGATTTCATGGCCTCAAGCCATTTTGCGGAATCTGGGCTCATCATCGCTTCCTCATAGTTTGCAAGTTCGTCATGGTCTAGTAACATGACTTCTAGAACAGGATTACTGTACCACTCTGGTGCGGATCTCACTCTGGTTTACCTACGAGATTCGGTAGTAACTTGATCTGAAGGTACATGATCATCATCATTAGCTTCCTCACTAATTGGTGTAGTAGTCACAAGAACAGATTTCTGTGATGAACTACTTTCCAATAAGGGAGATGGTACAATTACCTTATCAAGTTTTCTACTTTCCTCCCACTCACTTCTTTCGAGAGAAACTCCTTCTCTAGAAAGTATCCATTCTCAGCAATGAATGTCTTGCCTTCGGATCTGTGATAGAAGGTGTACCCAACAGTCTCCTTTGGTTATCCTATGAAGACATATTTCTCCGATTTGGGTTTGAGCTTATCAGGATGAAACTTTTTCATATAAGCATCACAACCCCAAACTTTAAGAAATGACAACTTTGGTTTCTTGCCAAACCACAGTTCAGATTGTGTCGTCTCAACGGACTTAGATGGTGCCCCTTTTTAACATGAATGCAGCTGTCTTTAATGCATAACCTCAAAAACGATAGTGGTAGATCGGTAAGAAACATCATAGATTTGCACTATATCTAATAAAGTACGGCTATGACGTTCGGACACACCATTATGCTGTGGTGTTCCAGGTGGCACGAATTTGTGAAACTATTCCACATTGTTTTAATTGAAGACCAAACTCGTAACTCAAATAT
Source organism: Triticum monococcum (assembly GCA_034509565.1). Classification (NCBI taxonomy): domain Eukaryota; kingdom Viridiplantae; phylum Streptophyta; class Magnoliopsida; order Poales; family Poaceae; genus Triticum; species Triticum monococcum. The sequence goes on from CM067845.1 coordinate 578,582,531, forward strand.
TTGTCTCCGCGATCAGATCATAGAAACCTTATTTTCTTGTCACGATGATTTTCCACTTCACTCTGAAATTCTTTGAACTTTTCAAATGTTTCAGACTTATGTTTCATCAAGTAGATATACCCATATCTGCTCAAATCATCTGTGAAGGTCAGAAAATAATGATACCCACTGCAAGCCTTGATATTCATCGGACCACATACATCAGTATGTATGATTTGCAACAAATCTGTTGCTTGCTCCATTGTTCCGGAGAACGGCATTTTAGTCATCTTGCCCAAGAGGCATGGTTCGCAAGCATCAAGTGATTCATAATCAAGTGATTCCAAAATCCCATCAGCATGGAGTTTCTTCATGCGCTTTACACCAATATGACCAAAACGGCAGTGCCACAAACAAGTTGCACTATCATTATTAACTTTGCATCTTTTGGCTTATTATGAATATGTGTATCATTACAATCGAGATCCAACAAACCATTTTCATTGGTGTGTATGACCATAGAAGGTTTTATTCATGTAAACAGAACAACAATTGTTCTCTAACCTAAATGAATAACCGTACTGCAATAAACATGATCAAATCATATTTATGCTCAACGCAAACACCAAATAACACTTATTTAGGTTTAACATTAATCCCGAAAGTATAGGGAGTGTGCGATGACGATCATATCAATCTTGGAACCACTTCCAATACACATCGTCACTTCACCCTTAACTAGTCTCTTTTTTTTCTGCAACTCCTGTTTCGAGTTATTACTAATCTTAGCAACTGAACTAGTACCAAATACCAAGGGGTTGCTATGAACACTAGTAAAGTACACATCAATAACATGTATATCAAATATACCTTTGTTTACTTTGCCATCCTTTCTTATCCACCAAATACTTGGGGTAGTTCCGCTTCCAGTGACCAATCCCTTTGCAGTAGAAGCACTTTGTCTCAGGCTTAGGACCAGACTTGGATTTCTTCACTTGAGCAGCAACTTGCTTGCCGTTTTTCTTGAAGTTCCCCTTCTTCCTTTTGCCCTTTTCTTGAAACTAGTGGTCTTGTCTACCATCAACACTTGATGTTTTTCTTGATTTCTACCTTCGTCGATTTTAGCATCACGAAGAGCTTGGGAATCGTTTCCGTTATCCCTTGCATACTATAGTTCATCACGAAGTTCTACTAACTTGGTGATGGTGACTAGAGAATTTTGTCAATCACTATCTTATCTTGAAGATTAACTCCCACTTGATTCAAGCGATTGTAGTACCCAGACAATCTGAGTACATGCTCACTGCTTGAGCGATTCTCCTCCATCTTGTAGCTATAGAACTTGTTGGAGACATCATATCTCTCAACTCGGGTATTTGCTTGAAATATTAAATTCAACTCCTGGAACATCTCATATGGTCCATGATGTTCAAAACGTCTTTGAAGTCCCGATTCTAAGCCGTTAAGCATGGTGCACTAAACTATCAAGTAGTCATCATATTGAGCTAGCCAAATGTTCATAACGTCTGCATCTGCTCCTGCAATAGGTCTGTCACCTAGCGGTGCATCAAGGACATAATTTTTCTGTGCAGCAATGAGGATAAACCTCATATCACGGATCCGATCCGCATCATTGCTACTAACATCTTTCAACATAGTTTTTCTCTAGGAACATATCAAAACAAACATAGGGAAGCAACAACGTGAGCTATTGATCTACAACATAGATATGCTAATACTACCAGGACTAAGTTCATGATAAATTTAAGTTCAATTAATCATATTACTTAAGACCTCCCACTTAGATAGACATCCCTCTAATCATCTAAGTGATCACGTGATCCAAATCAACTAAACCATGTCCGATCATCACGTGAGATGGAGTAGTTTTCAATGGTGAACATCACTATGTTGATCATATCTACTATATGATTCACGCTCGACCTTTCGGTCTCCAGTGTTCCGAGGCCATATCTGCATATGCTAGGCTCGTCAAGTTTAACCTGAGTATTCCGCGTGTGCAAAACTGTCTTGCACCCGTTGTAGATGGACGTAGAGCTTATCACACACGATCATCACGTGGTGTCTGGGCATGATGAACTTTGGCAACGGTGCATACTCAGGGAGAACACTTTTATCTTGAAATTTAGTGAGAGATCATCTTATAAAGCTACCGTCGAAATAAGCAAAATAAGATGTATACAAGATAAACATCACATGCAATCAATATAAGTGATATGATATGGCCATCATCATCTTGTGCTTGTGATCTCCATCTCCGAAGCACCGTCATGATCACCATCGTCACCGGCGCGACACCTTGATCTCCATCGTAGCATCGTTGTCGTCTCGCCAATCTTATGCTTCCACGACTATCGCTACCGCTTAGTGATAAAGTAAAGCATTACAGCGCGATTGCATTGAATACAATAAAGCGACAACCATATGGCTCCTGCCAGTTGCTGATAACTCGGTTACAAAACATGATCATCTCATACAATAAAATTTAGCATCATGTCTTGACCATATCACATCAAAACATGCCCTGCAAAAACAAGTTAGACGTCCTCTACTTTGTCGTTGCAAGTTTTACATGGCTGCTACGGGCTTAAGCAAGAACCAATCCTACCTACGCATCAAAACCACAACGATAGTTTGTCAAGTTGGTGCTGTTTTAACCTTCGCAAGGACCGGGCGTAGCCACACTCGGTTCAACAAAAGTTGGAGAAACTGTCACCCGCAAGCCATCTATGTGCAAAGCACGTCGGGAGAACCGGTCTCGCGTAAGTGTACGCATAATGTCGGTCTGGGCCGCTTCATCCAGCAATACCGCCGAACCAAAGTATGACATGCTGGTAGGCATTATGACTTATATCGCCCACAACTCACTTATGTTCTACTCGTGCATATAACATCAACACATAAAACCTAGGCTCTGATACCAATGTTGGGTAACGTAGTAATTTCAAAATTTTCCTACGCACACGCAAGATCATGGTGATGCATAGTAATGAGAGGGGAGAGTGTGATCTACGTACCCTTGTAGATCGACAACGGAAGCGTTTGGTTGATGTAGTCGTATGTCTCCACGACCCGACTGATCAAGCACCGAAACTACGACACCTCCGAGTTCTAGCACACGTTCAGCTCGATGACGATCCCCGGACTCCGATCCAGCAAAGTGTTGGGGAAGAGTTCTGTCAGCACGACGGCGTGGTGACGATCTTGATGTACTACTGTCGCAGGGCTTCGCCTAAGCACCGCTACAATATTATCGAGGACTATGGTGGCAGGGGGCGCCGCACACGGCTAAGAATATGATCACATGGATCAACTTGTGTTCCTCTGGGGTGCCCCTGCCTCCGTATATAAAGGCTCAAGGGGGGGGGGTGCGGTCGGCCTAGGAGAGGCACGCCAGGAGGAGTCCTACTCCCTCCGGGAGTAGGATTCCGCCCCCCCCCCCCCAATCCTAGTTGGAATAGGATTCGCGGAGGGGGAAAAGAAGAAGGGGTGCCGGCCCCCTCTCCTTGTCCTATTCGGACCAAGTGAGGGGAGGGGCGCGCGGCCCATCTCCGGCTGCCTCTTCTCTTTTCCACTAAGGCCCACTAAGGCCCATATACCTCCCGGGGGGTTCCGGTAACCTCCCGGTACTCCGGTAAAATCCCGATTTCACTCGGAACACTTCCGATATCCAAACATAGGCTTCCAATATATCAATCTTCATGTCTCGACCATTTCGAGACTCCTCGTCATGTCCGTGATCACATCCGGGACTCCGAACAACCTTCGGTACATCAAAACGTATAAACTCATAATATAACTGTCATCGAAACCTTAAGCGTGCGGACCCTACGGGTTCGAGAACAATGTAGACATGACCGAGACACGTCTCCGGCCAATAACCAATAGCGGGACCTGGATGCCCATATTGGCTCCTACATATTCTACGAAGATATTTATCGGTCAGACCGCATAACAACATACGTTGTTCCCTTTGTCATCGGTATGTTACTTGCCCAAGATTCGATCGTTGGTATCCAATACCTAGTTCAATCTCGTTACCGGCAAGTCTCTTTACTCGTTCCGTAATACATCATCTCACAACTAACTCATTAGTTGCATTGCTTGCAAGGCTTAAGTGATGTGCATTATCGAGAGGGCCCAGAGATACCTCTCCGACGATCGGAGTGACAAATCCTAATCTCGAAATACGTCAACCCAACATGTACCTTTGGAGACACCTGTAGAGCACCTTTATAATCACCCAGTTACGTTGTGACGTTTGGTAGCACACAAAGTGTTCCTCCGGCACACGGGAGTTACATAATCTCATAGTCATAGGAACATGTATAAGTCATGAAGAAAGCAATAGCAACATACTAAACGATCGGGTGCTAAGATAATGGAATGGGTCATGTCAATCAGATCATTCAACTAATGATGTGATCCCATTTAATCAAATAACAACTCTTTGTCCATGGTTAGGAAACATAACCATCTTTGATTAACGAGCTAGTCAAGTAGAGGCATACTAGTGACACTCTGTTTGTCTATGTATTCACACATGTATTATGTTTCCGGTTAATACAATTCTAGCATGAATAATAAACATTTATCATGAAATAAGGAAATAAATAATAACTTTATTATTGCCTCTAGGGCATATTTCCTTCAGTGACCGCGTGGTCGATGTCGGCGAGACCGGCGGTGAGCAGCTTCATGTGGCGCGCGTACTCGCCAACCGAGAGATCCCCCTGTTTGTGGTTGCGGTACTGCCTGTCCAGCATCATGTACTGGGCGGCGTGATTGGAGAGGAAGTAGTCACGGATACGCGTCCAGAGCGCGTGGGTGTTGGTGGCGCCGATCACATGATCAACGAGGATGTCCGCAAGGGTGGAATACATCCAGAGAACGACATGAGTGTCGAGTTCGAGGTACTGGGCGTCGGCGTTGGGGGGAGGTGGGTGCTCGATGAGGTAGGTGAAGCCGTAGCGGACGAGAACCATGAGGAAGAAGGTCTTCCACTTGTGGTAGTTGTGTTCGGCGGGATTGAGAAGGAATTTTATGTGGTTTGAGATGTGATCCTGGAAGATAGGGTTTTTGGCAGGGGGCGCCGGCGGCGGGGGCGAAGAGGAGGAGAAGACGGGGGCGAATTGGGAGCCGGTGTGGGGGGAGATACTGGAGAAGGAGGATGGGAGAGTGCCGAAGATGAACGAAGTTGAGGTGGCAGGGCCGGTGGCCGGGGTGGTGCCGGCAGCGGGGGCGGCCGAGGTGCCGGAGATGGAGCTGGTTGCAGCGGAGGAGGAGGAACCGGGGGTGTCGGCCATGGCGAGGACACAGTGTCTGATACCAAGTAGAATAGTGGATTGATTCTATCACACAATTACAACATGGTACAGCAGGTTTACATAGAGGAGAAGCCCGGAGAGGTAGGCACGCAGGCCTGGGCTGCGATTAAGATCCTAGAAACTAGGGCTATACGTGCTAGACGTGCCAGACTGTTACAGCACAAGAGTTACATGTTAACAATTCCCTGGTGCTCGAAGAGGGACACAGACGAAAGGCCATGGCACCGCATCCAAGAAGGTTATGACATCCACAAGTGTCACCTCTAGCAACATCGGTAAGGCGAGAAGGGATTTTGCCCTGCCTTTGACAACTCTTCAGTTATCTAGACATGTCAATCCTACAATCATGAGTTTGATTTGTCATAGATCACTTGACATGTACAATTCGCTGTGACATAGATAGCAGGGTAATTGAATAACACTACAGGAATCAGACAGTTTGCCGTCAGGCAAGTACAGACGACAAAGGCTAAAATACAGACGGCAAAGACTTTGCCGTCACCTGGCTGACGGCAAAGTGTGATGGCAAAGGCAAAGTCGACAAAGAGTACTTTGCCGTCCGCTCTTTATCGGGCAGACGACAAAGTCTTTGCCGTCAGCCAATCATAAATTTGCCGTCTCCGGCGGAAATACCAGACGGCAAAGCACGCGGTCTTTGCCGTCAGTCAAACATGTATTTTGCCGTCATCAGGACAGAATAGCAGACGGCAAAGATTGTATTCTATTTTTTCTAAATGACGTCAGCTCAGAGCGTCTCGCCAGACACATGCATTTTTTTAGTCTCATATAACCGAAAGCGTAAGCCAAATCATCAAATACGTTTTTAGTCTCACAATATTTCATTTGTGCCACGTTCTAGTAGTGCGACAATCATCTGTGAATATATAACAAAATCTGATTACAAGTTACAGATTGTGTCAGCTTCGATCCTTCAAAAACAAAAACGCCAGAGAACTTCGGCCTAAGCCGGCTGCCTTCCGAGCAACGGGTAGGACCGGAGACACCCCATGGCCGAGGCGCTTGGTGACAGAGGACCCGGTCGAGGCCGGCGGGGCGCGCGTGGCGACGGAGGACGCGCTCAGGGCTGGCGCGCGTCGCGACGGAGGAGGCCGGCGGGGCACGTGCGGCGACGAAGGACGCGGTCAGGGCCGGAGCGCGTGGCGACAGAGGACGAGGTCGAGGCCGGCGGAGCACACGTGGTGACGAAGGACGTGGTCGGGGCCGGCACGTGGCGATGAAGGACGCGGTCGTGGCCAGCGTGGCGTGCGTGGCAATGGAGGACGTGATCGGGGCCGGCGCGTGGGCGGAGGCGGGCGACGCGCGGACGACAAGCCGAGGCGGGTGGATGTGGGCGGCGTGCGGACGGCGAGCGGAGGCGATTGGCCGCGCAGGAGGCGCGCGGACGCGCGCGGCCGGCGGAGGCGAGCGGAGGCTGGTAGACGCGGGTGACCGGCGGCGCACGGACATGGGTAGCAGCTTTCTCGTGAGGCGAGCAGTGGCGGCTAGCGCGAGCGGAGAGAGAGCGGCGTGGGCAGAGAGATGGGGGAGAGGATAAGGGTCTTTTTGATTCAAAGGATTTTCATAGGATCTTTGAAGGATTAGAATCCTTAGGAATTTTTCCTACGTTGGTTGTTTGATTCGTAGGATTGAATCTTGTAGGATTTTTTTTTAAGGATTCATTTGTACTACATTTTACAGGAATTCCAACATCCATTCTAACCTCTTGGAAGAAATCCTTTGTTTTTCCCGTGACACAATCAAACAAACTCAAATCCTATAAGGATTCAATGGACATGCCATTCCAATCTTACCTTTTCCCTATTCCTGTGTTTTTATCAAAGAGGCTCTAAGATGGGTGAGGCGAGGGATGGGCAGAGAGAGGGGTGGGCCAGAGGGTGGGGACGCGCCTGGGTGCGTGCGTCGTGAGGTGAGAGAGAGGCCGGTTGGGAGTCTTTGGACGCTGCAGTTGATGCCGGCTCATCGATCCAGTAGACTGATCCGCATGTTGTGTTTCTTTGCTTTGCCGTCTGTAATGAAAAACGCAGACGGCAGAGAACTTTGCCGTCTGTTTTTTTATTACATATGGCAAATTATGCTCTTTGCCGTCTGTATAAAAAAAAGCAGACGGCAAATATCTTTGCCGTTTGTGTTTTTTATTACAGACGGCAAAGTATGCTCTTTGCCATCTATATTTTTTTTGCTGTTAGTAAATTTTTAGCAAACGGCAAAGTGAGCCGTTTGCCGTTTGTATTTTTTTGCCGTCTGCAGTTGACGGCAAAATTGGTCTTTGCCGTCAGCCCCGACCAAAAACTGATGGCAAAGACAGCCACAGACGGCAAATTAGCTGATTCTTGTAGTGTAAGGGCTGTCTAACAGAACCGTCTCTAAAGCTATGGTGTGTACCAGTCTCAATTGTCTTCACGGAAGAGAGTGTAATATGCGGTTGACGTGAGGTTAGCGCAGTTAGCTCGGACGGACCTGCATTTCAATGGTTTTCCGACTGGCGGCACCCTCATGCTTCATTGACATGCTAATGGCATATTGTGATAAAATTATTTCAGTGGTTCGCCGAGTTCAATGTTGCTTCATCGAGTAGTTTTAGTAATCGACATATTTATGATTTTCGTGTAGTGGAAGTAGACTCTACAACTATAGCATTACAAGTTTATTAGTCTAGCATAGTGTTTTTTTTTGTAATGAGAAAGAACAACTTCGTTAAGAATAACAAGGAACAATTTTAATGGATGCAAACTGAATTTATGATGTCATTTAGAGGAAATACATGTAGTTAGGAGGTATTAATGAATAATTATATGGAGAATGAAAACGATTTCACTCCTACAAATAACGCTACCATGTTTATTGAAAAAGCACCCAGCGACTCGTCATCGTCTTCCAACAAGTGTAAGTTTTGCTCGCGCACTTTCAAGACCGTGCGAGGGCGGGCTAGCCACCAGAAGGTGCACAACCACAAGCCGCGCATGATGGAGCATCATCCCGCTTGGTCCACGCCACGCATGACCTGGGCGCCACCATCTAAGGCCTTGTTCGTTTACTCCCTCCCCCGCAAGGTTTGGGGCCCAACCTCCACGGATCCATGGGGATCGCCCCCCGTCTGGGTGTGACCCCGGCCCATCTGTGAATGCATATTCGGTTAAGCCTGGCGTGGGACCGTTCCCCGACTGAAACCCCTCCGGTCTTCACGAAACGCACGGGAAAAAAATCATCGTCTCCCCACCCATGGAAAGAAACCTCGAGCGACCTGAGGGGAACTCTCGCTTGCGGCGCAGCCCAAAGCGAACTCGTTCTGTGCCTGCTGAGGGGTTAACCGAACGTGATCTGTTGAGGGACGAATTTAGGAGATTCGGGGTTTAATCCATGCAAGGGATTGGGTGACGGTGTAGGGATCACCCGGTCCCTGGGTGGATTGAATCTGCTAGGGGGTTGGTCCTCTGCCTACCGAACAAGGCCTAAGGGAGTTGTACAACACGTAGTAGGTACTTGTAGTCTAATCTTTTTATACAGAACATGTTTCCTAGAATTTTGTTGACTTTTGGTTCATAACACCACCCTTCCCAATTTTGGGTATTATTCCCAATGTACATCAAAGGTGGAGATACATCTAAGGGTTTTTATCATCATAACGGATAAAAACCCATCTAATAAGTCCCGGATTTATAATGGTAATATGGTCTATCATATGTGATATGGACACATTCGGTTGTCTTCATCTCTTAGATTCTGGTATGTCATCCACTGTAGCAGCACAATGGTAAGATCTTAGGAGGCACCTCAGCCAGGGGCAACAAATCTCCACTCTTCGTGAAAAAGTGTGTGATCCACTTCTCTAAAATCGTCTTAGACACAAGAAAATACAAACGACTTCATAATTAGAACTAGAAAACAAAAATGATTTTTTCTTATATATAATTAAGTTGCTTTCAGAAGAGCATTAGATTAGCTTACTAAAAAAATGTGACTTGCACTTTTAAGAAAAGTGCAACTGTGTGAAAAAGTGTAAGCGGCACCCTGGATCAAATTTTTTGTGCTATAAAAATTCCTGACCTCATTAAAATATCCAAATTACAAATAAATAAAAAAAATAAGATTTCAATGTATCACATTTTTCTGAATTATAATGAATATTACCCAACTCAAATTTGGTTTGAAATTAGTAAGGCTACAAATTATTCAGTACCCACCAAAATTAGTCACGTCACATACACACACCGACACACGGGATCCCTCGTGTTGCCACCTACCGTCTGGCACATTCATTCGGATTGAACATTTTCTCACGTCCTCCTCCAATCCATCCATGGAGTAATAGCTTTGCTCATGTGATCTTCTGCTTCACCAAACTACCTTTTCTCACCTCTCGGTCCGGGTCAAACATGGCCATTGTGCCATCTTGGTTTCCACTTCCTGTGTCATAGCAGTGAGACTTTAGAATATTTCATTAATTTAGTCATAATTTAAATTGCAGGCTATGACAAATAGAGGCACCCTGCTCAAACAGCTCTAGTGCGGCCCCACTGATGCAAAGGAAGATGTGAGCATGGAAGCCGCCAAGATGGAATGATTTCTTGAAGGATTGCGTGAAGATTGACCAGGTAATCTTCTGCGAATTCACAAACTTCCTGAACAAGGCCCTCCTGCTTGAAGACAAGCGTCAGACAATAGAAGACATTTTGCAAGTGCAAGATGCGAGCCCTAGGAAGCTCAAGCAACAAGAAGCCCCATGATTAGAAACCACCAACGCAAGAGTATGCCACCCCACATAACTACCTAGAACCCCAACACATCCACCCAAACCGAACTACCAACAAAATCAGAATGACTACTTTGCCCACATCACATGTTTTGCAAGTGGAAAGAATTCTCACTTCTCCAGAAGATGTCCCAGAAAAAGGTCAGTTGCTTAGTGCCCTAGACCAGGTCAAAGAGCCCTATAATAGGTCGAAGAGCCACTCCAAAAACCAACACAATGTTGGAAGAGAATATTTGAGCCAGGTTACCACTGAAAAACACACAAAAGCCGTAGACATCATGATAGGCATGATCCTTGTCAACTCAACACCAGTAACAACCTTGTTTGATTATGCATTACTAGGGAAAACCTTATACACAGAATCTTACCAGCAGCGTGATTTAAAAACAGACGCTACTGCTACTTACTAGCAGCGCTCTGAATAAAACTACGCTACTAATAACACAGTAGCAGTAGCGCGCTATGTGAAAAGAGCGCTGCTACTACAACTGCCAAGGCATTGCCTCCAGACTAGGTATAGTAGTAACGCCCTTTCCAAAGACGCGCTACTGCTAACGTACTTAGCAGTAGCCCGTTTCGCCAACACACGCTGCTGCTAAGTATCATCCCCTCTTGCAACTAAGTTTAGATTCTACACAAAAAGATTATTCATGACCAATGTATTTTCGATGTTTATTTTTACATGCTTATTCTTAGCAGTAGCGCGTTATAGTACAAAGCGCTACTGCTATGGAGTTTAGTAGTAGCGCTTTTCCCTAAAGAGCGCTACAGCAAAAGCCATCATATCTTCTGCACCCGCCCCTTACTCTCCCCTCTCCACTCTTTCCCCATCCCCTCCCTCACCCCGTTGTCTGCCGCTGCCGCAGTGCCGCCAGCTGCTGCCGGCGTCGCCCCCTCCGTCCTACATCCTCTCCCTCCTCCATCCCACCACCGTCACCCCTCCCTCCCTAGCTCCATCCTCCATCTCCCTCCATCCCGCCACTGTCGCCCCTCCCTCCCTAGATCCCTCCTCCATGTCCCTCCATCCCGCCGCCATCGCCCCCCGCCGTCACTGCCACCGAGGTAACTCCTCCATCCTTCCTCCTCCCCCTCCTTCCCGCTTCCTCCCTCCTTCCTCCCCCTCCCCCCTCACTCCTCCTTCCCGCCTCCTCCCTCCTCCCCCCTCCTCCCTCCCTCCTTCCTACCCCTTCTTCCTCCCTTCCTTGTCTCTGTTCTTGTAGAATGTAGATAATATAAATGTAGATTTTAGAATGTAGACATTGTAGAATGTAGGTTTTTTAATAGAATATTTTTTGACTATTTTAGGTGGTTTGAATAGAATGTAGGTAATTTAAATGTAGACATTGTAGAATATAGATATATAGATAGATGGATGGATAGATGTTAGGGCTAGAACTACGGTATAGATAGGTAGAATGTAGGTGCTTAATATAACTAGTTTATTTATAGTAAGTGCTTAATATAACTAGTTTATTTATAGTAAGTGCTTAATAGAACTAGTTTATTTATAGTAAGTGCTTAATAGAACTAATTTATCACTTTGTGATCAAAGAATGATGTATGAGATTTGATTATCCAAAATTTTACTCAGTGGGATATGCAGGCTTTGTACAATCGTGTCTCCTTGGAGTGATCATCATCCGAGCTACCTCTACTTCCTCTACACTTGAGTCGGTGAGCTAAAAGTCCACCTCCTCTTTATACACTCCTCGGTGTGTTGAATAGAGTAGAACTAGGGTATTTAGTCGGTGAGCTCATGTGCGAATGCTTATGATAATTGATCCAGATGGAATTGCAAGTTTAAGCATCATTGTATGTGTATGAACATCTTTGTATCACTGGGAAAATCCGAGTGGCCTACGTTTTGCCAGAGTGTTGATTCATTTCCATTCCGGCAAATTTCAGGCGCTCGATATGTCCTATTTTAGCAAAGGTCATGCCGGATTTTTTCGTGAATTTAAGCATGACTTGTGCTAGAATATGTAGGAAATATCGAGTGCCCAGGATTTGTGTGTTGAGTTTCCTGGTAGTTGCCTTTGATCGATTTTCAATTAATGTTTAAACTGAATATAGGAATGTCTAACGACGAAAAGGATTTCGGTATGTGCGAATACTGCGAAGACGAGCACGGCCTGTGCGACAGATATTTCCTAGTTGATGATAGGCGCTTCAGCATCAAGCTGGATGAGAACTTCAAAGTGGATACAGTAAGTCACAATGACAAGTCTTTTTTCGTAACTAAGCATGATTTCTACTTCTTTTGCTTCAACTTATAATTTTATTTTTTTTACTATTCTACTAGCGTATTCCCTGCCATGCAAGAATTTTTGTCTTGGATAAGATTGGTTTCAGTCCTATGAAAACTATGGAGGTAAAGAGAGTTCACTTGAAGACCGAGCATGGTTATACTTTCGATGCAAAATTATACAATGCAGACACGTACATGTATTTTGAATGCAAAACTTGGAGAGCACTATGCAAGGCTTATGCATTTGAGCCTGATATGCTTATCACCTTTGATATTCGTCTGGAAGATAATATTGAAGAAAATATCAACATCTGGGTCGATGTGCATACGCCTCCAGTTCTACCACTATGTGAGTTTCTCAACCATATGTATGTTTCGGATATTGTTTATTCAAAAATAGTTGACAACTAATTTCTATTGACAGCTTATTTCCAATCAAGCAAACATGTCCGTTGCTTGGTAGACATGACCTACTACTGTCCCGAGGCTGAACTAAACTGCGAGGAGATAACTCATTATGTTTCATGGCTTGAGAATCTTTATGCTGTCAAGACAAATTATTTTTCTGGACTTGAAAATCTTAGTACTCAAAATGTGTGACCAATAGTGTTCATATTGAACTACGGTCACATCTATTTAGGAAAGATGATAAGATTTTTACTATTTGTCCTCAGTGCATCTTTTGCATACATTATTTTTAAGCTAGACTTCATTGCTAAGTATGTTACTACGATGTTCTTCAATAGGGACTCCTGATGGTAGTTGTGTGATAACCCACAAGTATAGGGGATCGCAACAGTTTTCGAGGGTAGAGTATTCAAACCAAATTTATTGATTCGACACAAGGGGAGCCAAAGAATATTCTCAAGTATTAGCAGCTGAGTTGTCAATTCAACCACACCTGGAAAACTTAATATGTGTAGCAAAGTATTTAGTAGCAAAGTAGTATGGAAGTAACAGTAACGGTGACAAAAGTAACAATATTGATTTTGTAGTGATTGTAACAGTGACAACGAAAAAGTAACTAAGCAAAGATCAATATATGAAAAGCTCATAGGCAATGGATCAGTGATGGATAATTATGTCAGATGCGATTCCTTAATACGTCTCCAACGTATCTATAATTTTTGATTGTTCCATGCTATTATATTAACTGTTTTGGATGTTTATGGGCTTTATTATACACTTTTATATTATTTTTGGGACTAACCTATTAACCGGAGGGCCAATCCAAATTGCTGTTTTCTTGCCTATTTCAGTGTTTCGAAGAAAAGGAATATCAAACGGAGTCCAAACGGAATGAAACCTTCGGGAGAGTTATTTTTGGAACGGAAGCAATCCAGGAGACTTGGAGTAGACGTCAGGGAAGCTTCGAGGTGGCCACGAGGCAGGGAGACGCGCCTGCCTCCTGGGTGCGCCCCCACCCTCGTGGGCCCCTCGTGGCTTCCTGGACCGACTTCTTTCGCCTATATATGTCCATATACCCTAAAAACACCGGGGAACAGAATAGATCGGGAGTTCCGCCGCCAGAAGCCTCCGTAGGCACAGAAAACCAATCTAGACCCGTTCCGGCACCCTGCCGGAGGGGGGAATCCCTCTCCGGTAGCCATCTTCATCATCCCGGCGCTCTCCATGATGAGGAGGGAGTAGTTCACCCTCGGGGCCGAGGGTATGTACCAGTAGCTATGTGTTTGATCTCTCTCTCTCTCTCTCTCGTGTTCTTGAGTAGGCACGATCTTGATGTATCGCGAGCTTTGCTATTATAGTTGGATCTTATGATATTTCTCCCCCTCTACTCTCTTGTAATGGATTGAGTTTTCCCTTTGAAGTTGTCTTATCGGATTGAGTCTTTAAGGATTTGAGAACACTTGATGTATGTCTTGCACATGCTTATCTGTGGTGACAATGGGATATCATGTGATCCACTTGATGTATGTTTTGGTGATCAACTTGCGAGTTCCGTGACCTCGTGAACTTATGCATAGGGGTTGGCACACGTTTTCGTCTTGACTCTCTGGTAGAAACTTTGGGGCACTCTTTGAAGTTCTTTGTGTTGGTTGAATAGATGAATCTGAGATTATGTGATGCATATCGTATAATCATACCCACGGATACTTGAGGTGACATTGGAGTATCCAAGTGACATTAGGGTTTTGGTTGATTTGTGCCAAACCAAACTGATAATTCGAAGATACTCGCAAAGATAACCAATCATACATAAAAGAATTCAGAGAAAATTCAAATATTGTTCATAGATAATCTTGATCATAAACCCACAATTCATCGGATCTCGACAAACACACCGCAAAAAGAGTTACATCGAATAGATCTCCAAGAAGATCAAGGATAACTTTGTATTGAGATCCAAAGAGAGAGAAGAAGCCATCTAGCTAATAACTATGGACCCGAAGGTCTGAGGTAAACTACTCACACATTATCGGAGAGGCTATGGTGTTGATGTAGAAGCCCTCCATGATCTATGCTCCCTTCGGCGAAGCGCTAGAAAAGGCCCCAAGATGGGATCTCATGGGTACAAAAGGTTGCGGTGGTGGAATTAGGTTTTCGTAGCGCTCTCCGATATTTTCAGGGTACGTAGGTATATATAGGACGAAGAAGTAGGTCGGTGGAGCCACGAGGGGCCCACGAGGGTGGAGGGCGCGCCCAGGGGGGTAGGTGTGCCCCCTGGCTCGTGGCTTCCTCGTTGGTTGCTTGACGTCCACTCCAAGTCCTCTGGATCATAGTTGTTCCAAAAATCATGCTCCAAAGGTTTCATTCCGTTTGGACTCCGTTTGGACTCCGTTTGATATTCTTTTTATGCGAAACACTGAAATAGGCAAAAAAACAGCAATTTGGGCTATCCTCCGGTTAATAGGTTAGTCCCAAAAATAATATAAAAGTGTATAAATAATCCCATTAAACATACAAAACAGAATATATAATAGCATGGAACAATAAAAAATTATTGATACATTGGAGACGTATCAGTGGTCCATGAGGCACAGGGGCGTGCCCAGGGAGGGTGGGCATGCCCCACCCTCGTGGGGCCCACAGGATTTTTGTTCCAATATTTTTTATATTTTCCATAAAAATTCTCCATTGATTTTCCTCGCATTCCGAGAACTTTTATTTCTACACAAAAACATCACCACAGTAGTTCTGCTGAAAACAGCATCAGTCCGGGTTAGTTCTAATCAAATCATACCAAAATCATATAAAACTATTGTAAACATGGCATGAATACTTCATAAATTATAGATACGTATCAACCATCACCGTCCAGCAAGCCTACGATGGAATTACTCACGCATGGCGGTGAGCATCATGAAATTGATGATGGAGGAAGGTTGATGATGACGATGGCGACGGATTCCCCTCTCCGGAGCCCCGAACGGACCCCAAATTAGCCCTCCGAGAGAGATTAGGGATTGGTGGCTTCTCGGTATCGTAAAACGTGATGATTCCTTCTCTCTGATTTTTTTCTCCCCGAATGTGAATATATAGAGTTGGAGTTGATGTCGGTGGAGCACCAGGGCCCACGAGGCTAGGGGCGCGCCCAGAGGGTAGGCGCGCCCCCACCCTCGTGGACAGGGTGTGGGCCCCCTGGCCTTGATTCTTTCGCCAGTATTTTTATATATTCCAAAAATATTCTTCGTTGATTTTCAGGTCATTCCGAAAACTTTTATTTTTGCACAAAAATTACACCATGGCAATTCTGCTGAAAACATCATCAGTCCGGGTTAGTTCCATTCAAATCATGCAAGTTAGAGTCCAAAACAAGGGCAAAAGTGTTTGGAAAAGTAGATACGTTGGAGACGTATCAACTCCCCCAAGTTTAAACCTTTGCTTGTCCTCAAGCAAATCAGTTGATAAACTGAATGTGATAAAGAAAAAGTTTTTACAAACTCTGTTTGCTCTTGTTGTTGTAAATATGTAAAGCCAGCATTCAAGTTTCCGGCAAATATTATGAACTGACCATATTCACAATAACATTTAGGTCTCATGTTTACTCATATCAATGACATAATCAACTAGCGAGCAATAATAGAAAATATCGGATGACAACACTTTCTCAAAACAATCATAATATGATATAACAAGATGGTATCTTGCTAGCCCTTTCTGAGACCGCAAAACATAAATGCAGAGCACCTGTGAAGATCAAGGGCTGACTGGAAATTGTAATTCATGGTAAAAGAGATCCAGTCACACTCATACTCAATGTAAACTAATAGTAATGCATGCAAATGACAGCGGTGCTCTCCAACTGGTGCTTTTTAGTAAGAGGATGACGACTCAACCTAAAAGTAAATAGATAAGCCCTTCGCAGAGGGAAGTAGGGATTTGTAGAGGTGTCAGAGCTTGGTTTTGGAAATAGAGATGAATAATATTTTGAGTGGTATACTTTCATTGTCAACATAACAACCGAGAGATCTCGATATCTTCCATGCTACACACATTATAGGCGGTTCCCAAGCAGAATGGTAAACTTTATACTCCCCCTACCACCAATAAACATCAACCCATGGCTTGTCCGAAACAATGGGTGCCTCCAACTAACAACAATCCTGGGGGAGTTTTATTTGCAATTATTTTGATTTGATTTGAGCATGGGACTGGGCATCCCAATTACCAGCCATTTTCTCGTGAATGAGGAGCGAAGTCCACACCTCTTGAGAATAACCCGCCTAGCATGGAAGATATAGACAGCCCTAGTTGATACATGAGCGATCGAGCATACAAAATAGAATTTCATTTAAAGGTTTAGAGTTTGGCACATACAAATTTACTTGGAAAGGTAGGTAGATACCGCATATAGGAAGGTACGGTGGACTCATATGGAATAAATTTTGGGGTTTATGGAATTGGATGCACAAGCAGTATTCCTGCTTAGTACAAGTGAAGGCTAGAAAAGAGTCTGGGAAGCGACCAGCTAGAGAGCGACAATAGTCATGAACATGCATTAAAATTAATAAACACTGAATGCAAGCATGAGTAGGATATAATTCACCATGAACATAAATACTGTGGAGGCTATGTTGATTTTGTTTCAACTACATGCGTGAACATGTGCCATCAAGCCACTCGAATCGTTCAAAGGAGGATACCACCCTATCATACCACATCACAACCATTTTAATTGCATGTTGGCACGCAAGGTAAACCATTATAAACTCCTAGCAAATTAAGCATGGAATGAGCAACTATAATCTCTAATTGTCATTGCAAACATGTTTCATTCATAATAGGCTGAATCAGGAACGATGAACTAATCATATTTACAAAAACAAGATAGGTCGAGTTCATACCAGCTTCTCTCATCTCAATCAGTTCATCATATATCGTCATTATTGCCATTCACTTGCACAACCGAACGGTGTGGATAATAATAATAGTGCACGCGCATTGGACTAAGCAAGAATATGCAAGCATTCAATTCAAGGGAGAAGACAAGGTAATATGGGCTCTTGGTTAGATCAACAATAATGCATATTAGAGCCACTCAACATTTTCATTATGGTCTTCTCCTCTCGACACCCAAAGAAAAGAAATAAAACTATTTACACGGGAAAGCTCCCAACAAACAAAAGAGGAACGAGAAATCTTTTTGGGGTTTGCTTTTTTTAATTACTACTACTACAAGCATGGAAAGTAAACTAGCTAAAGCTACAACTAATTTTTTGTTTGTTTTTCTTAAGGTTTTTCAAAATCATAATAAGAAAGCTTAAAACAAAAAAATAAACTAGCTTGGATAATACAATGAAAAAGTATGAGCACCGACAACTGGCATGAGTGTGTGAACATGAATGTAATGTCGGTGAGAAATACATACTCCCCCAAGCTTAGGCTTTTGGCCTAAGTTGGTCTATGGCCACGGCTCAAATCTGCCCTCTCCGGTGTACCGAGGAGTATCCTCTGGGTGCCACTGGTTGGCGATCTCCTCCGGATTCCACTGATAAACATATTGTCGATAAGGGTCAAGGGGTGGCTCCGGCTCAGGCTCTGGAGCTGGTGTCACGCTCCAGTATGCATAAACGGCCTCCGGAAAAATGAGGTACGTGCTGTTCGAGCTGGTCGTGGAGGAAGTCGGTGAGGCCTGCATTCTCAGCCAAATAATAAAAGTCTTCATAAATCCCGACTGCTCTCAAGAACTCATCACAAGGCCATTCACACGGCCGAACCTCCGCAGTGCGAGGGAGATATATTTGGGCTTCTTATTCTCTTCACTTTGCTTATCCTTCGAGCTTTGGCTCGAAGAGCCCCTTAAAATCTCTTCATCATTTTCTGAAAATTTCTGAAAATTTTAGTAACTTAAAATGAAAGTGAACCAAACTCAACAAGATTGATAGCAACTACTCCCACAAGTGCCTGGAGACCATATCATGCAATAGAACTACTTGGGACCAAATAACTTTGACATGCAAGCTCAAGAGCAGGGTCACCTAAGCAGCAAAAATTTGCAATAAATAAAGCACTAGAACAAAAACTAATTGGACCATTGGAGGAGTCACATACCGAAGAACAATCCCCCAAAGCGGTTTTGTGAATGGAGCTTTGAGCAAGGAGATCGAAAATGGTAGCAAAACGAGCTAGAACACGGGTTTGAGCTGTGTGGTAATTTTTTTCTGGAGGAAGGAGTGTGTGGGTGCAAGAATAAGTGGAGGGGGCCACAAGGGGCCCACGAGGCAGGGGGCGCACCCAGGGGTAGGACGCTTCCTGCAAGTGACCAGGTGGTTGCCCCCTCTAGTGTGTTCTTAGTGCCAAATATTATTAAATATTCTACAAAAAATCATAATTCATTTTCGAGACATTTGGAGAACTTTTATTTTCGGGGTATTTTTTATTGCAAGGATAATTCAGAAAATAGACAGAAAATACTATTTTTGCTTTATTAAATCTAAATAACAGAAAGTAAAAAGAGGGTACAGAAAGTTGTGTTTTATAACTTCATCCATCTCATGCTCATCAAAAAGAATCCACTAACAAGGTTGATCAAGTCTTGGTAACAAACTCATTCCGAATCGCATGAAATCGGAGAATTTTCGAATAACACTAGGTTACTTCAACGGGGATATGCACATCCCCAACAATAAGAATATCATATTTCTTCTTGACAGTAGGAAGAGGATATTCAAAACCTCCAATAATAATCATTGAAAAATTTCCAATAGAATTGATACTATGGACTTGAGGTTGTTTCCTCGGAAAGTGTACCATATGCTCATTAGCATTAACATGAAAAGTGACATTGCCTTTGTTGCAATCAATAACAGCCCCTGTAGTATTCAGAAAGGGTCTACCAAGAATAATAGACATACTATCGTCCTCAGGAATATCAAGAATAACAAAGTCCGTTAAAATAGTAACGTTTGCAACCACAACAGGCACATCCTCACAAATACCGACAGGTATAGCAGTTTATTTATCAGGCATTTGCAAAGATATTTCAGTAGGTGTCAACTTATTCAAATCAAGTCTACGATATAAAGAGAGAGGCATAACACTAACACCGGCTCCGAGATCACAAAAAGCAGTTTTAACATAGTTTCTCTTAATGGAGCATGGTATAGTTGGTACTCATGGATCTCCTAGTTTCTTTGGTATTCCACCTTTAAAAGTGTAATTAGCAAGCATGGTGGAAATTTCAGCTTCCGGTATCTTTCTTTCATTAGTAACAATATCCTTCATATACTTAGCATAAGGATTCATTTTAAGCATATCAGTCAAACGCATACGCAAAAAGATAGTTCTAATCATTTCAGCAAAGCGCTCAAAATCCTCATCATCCTTTTTATTGGATGGTTTAGGAGGAAAAGGCATGGGTTTCTGAACCCATGTTTCTCTTTCTTTACTGTGCTTCCTAGCAACAAAATCTCTCTTATCATAATGTTGATTCTTTGATTGTGGGTTATCAAGATCAACAACAGGTTCAATCTCTACATCATTGTTATTGCTAGGTTGAGCATCAACATGAAAATCATCATTAACATTATCAGTAGGTTCATGTTCATCACCAGATTGTGTTTCAGCATCGGAAATAGAAATATTATTGGGATTCTCATGTGTGTCTACAACAGGTTCACTAGAAGCATTCAAAGTCCTATCATTTTTCTTTTTCTTCTTCTTAGAAGAACTAGGTGCATCAACATTAACTATCTTAGAATCTTGATCAATTCTATTTGGGTGGCCCTCAGGATACAAAGGTTCCTGAGTCATTTTACCCCCTCTAGTCACAACTCTAACAGCATTATCATTTTTCTTATTATTTAATTCATTGAGCAAATCATTCTGAGCCTTTAGTACTTGTTCTACTTGAGTGGTAACCATAGAAGCATGCTTACTAATAAGTTTAAGTTCACCTTTCACTCTATACATATAATCACTCAAGTGTTCAATCATATAAGCATTACGTTTCAATTGTGTACCAACATAAGCATTGAAGTTTTCTTGTTTAACAATAAAACTGTCAAACTCATCTAAGCATTGGCTAGCAGACTTATAATGAGTAATAGCACCTTCATCAAATCTATAGAGAGAATTTACCTTCACTACCTGTGTTGGGTTATCAAGACCATGTATTTCTTCAATAGGTGGTGGATTCCTAACATCTTCAGCTTTAATACCCTTTTCTTTCATAGATTTCTTTGCCTCTTGCATATCTTCAGGACTAAGAAATAGAATACCCCTTTTCTTCGGAGTTGTCTTAGGAGTTGGTTCAGGAAGTGTCCAATCATTTTCATTACTTAACATATTATTCAATAGCAATTCAGCTTGATCAACAGTTCTTTCCCTGAAATAGCACAACTATCCAGGTGGTCTCTGGAAGCATCAGTTAGTCCATTATAAAAGATATCAAGTATTTCATTTTTCTTGAGAGGATGATCAGGCAAAGCATTAAGTAATTGGAGAAGACTCTCCCAAGCTTGTGGGAGACTCTCTTCTTCAATTTGCACAAAATTATATATTTCCCTTAAAGCAACTTGTTTCTTATGAGCGGGGAAATATTTAGCAAAGAAGTAATAAATCATATCCTGGGGACTACGCACACAACCAGGATCAATAGAATTAAACCATGTTTTAGCACCACCCTTTAATGAGAACAGAAATAACTTAAGGATATAATAGTAGTGAGTTTTCTCATCATTAATGAATAGGGTGGCTATATCATTTAATTTAGTAAGATGTGCCACAACAATTTCAGATTGATAGCCATAGAAAGGATCAGATTCAACCAAAGTAATTATCTAGGATCTACAGAGAAATCATAATCCTTATCGGAAATACAGATAGGTGAAGTAGCAAAAGCAGGGTAATATTTCATTCTAGTATTCAAGGATTTTTCTTTCAGCTTAGCTAATAATTTCTTAAGATCATATCTATCATTGCAAGCTAAAAAGTCTCTAGCAGTTTCTTCATCCGTAACATAACCCTCAGGCACAACAGGCAATTCATATCTAGGAGGAGAATCTTCATCATCACTTTCATCAATATTATCAGTTTCAATAATTTCATTCTCTCTAACCCTAGCAAGTTGTTCATCAAGAAATCCACCTAGTGGCACAATATTATCAAGCATAGAAGTAGTTTCATCATAAGCATTATGCAAAGAAAAAGTGGCATCATCAATAACATGCGACATATCAAAATGAATAGCAGGAGTAGGTATCGCAAGTTTACTCATAATAGAAGGTGAATCAAGTGCAGAGTTAGATGGTAGTTCCTTACCTCTCCTCGTAGTTGAGGGATAAATCTTTGTTCTTTCATCTTTCAAGTTCCTCATAGTGATCAGCAGATATAAATCCCAAGTGACTCAAAGAATAGAGCTATGCTCCCTGGCAACGGCGGCAGAAAATAGTCTTGATAACCCACAAGTATAACGGATCGCAACAGTTTTTGAGGGTAGAGTATTCAACCCAAATTTATTGATTCGACACAATGGGAGCCAAAGAATATTCTCAAGTATTAGCATCTGAGTTGTCAATTCAACCACACCTGGAAAACTTAATATCTGCAGCAAAGTATTTAGTAGCAAAGTACTATGGAAGTAATGGTAACGGTGGCAAAAGTAACAGTATTGGTTTTGTAGTGATTGTAAGAGTGGCAACGGAAAAGTAACTAAGCAAAGATCAATATAAGAAAATCTCGTAGGCAATGGACCATTGATGGATAATTATGTCGGATGTGATTCCTCATGCAATAGTTATAACATAGGGTGACACAGAACTAGCTCCAGTTCATCAATGCAATGTAGGCATGTATTCTGAATATAGTCATACGTGCTTATGGAAAAGAGCTTGCATGACATCTTTTGTCCTACCCTCCCGTGGCAGCGGGGTCCTATTGGAAACTAAGGGATATTAAGGACTCCTTTTAATAGAGTACCATACCAAAGCATTAACACTTAGTGAATATGGTCATCACCGGTAAGTATCCCGATTATTGTCACTTCGGGGTTAACGGATCATAACACATAATAGGTGACTATAGACTTGCAAGATAGGATCAAGAACTCACATATATTCATGAAAACATAATAGGTTCAGATCTGAAATCATGGCTCTCGGGACCTACTTACAAGCATTAAGCACAGCAAAGTCATAGCAACACCAATCTCAGAACATAATGGATACTAGGGATCAAACCCTAACAAAACTAACTCGATTACATGATAGATCTCATCCAACCCATTGATAATCCCCAAGTACAGGGAATCATCGTAGCAATTCCCAAAGGTGGAAGTGATAAGTATGGAGTGTCGAACCCACAAGGAGCTAAAGGTAAGATCAATATTCTCTCAAGTCCTTTCTGCCACTGATACGACTCTATGTACACCGAATGTTTGCTTCCAACTAGAAACGAGAAATAAAACTACGTTGTGGGTATGAAGAGGATAACTTTGCATGACATCGGAGAGCTAAAATATAAAAGTAAGTGCTTTTATCATAAAGTTAGAATATATTACTAACTATTATAAATAGCGAGTGTGGAATAATGATGGTTCGGTGTGCGGAATTGTCCTAGGCAATTGTTAACTAGATCGATATTCGTCATTGCAATTCTATGAGGGAGAAGCATAAGCTAACATACTTTCTCTTCTTGGATTATATGCACTTATGATTGGAACTCTAGCAAGCATCCGCAACTACTAAAGATCATTAAGGTAAAACCCAACCATAGCATTAAAGCATCAAGTCCCCTTTATCCCATACGCAACAACCACTAGTGCAGAACCGGGCAATAGCACCGGTTCGTAAGGCCCTTTAGTGCCGGTTTGGTAACCGGCGCTAAAATGTAGGCACTAAAGCCCCCCCTCTAGTACCGGTTCAGCACGAACCGGTGCTAAAGGGCAACCACGTGGCACGAGCCAGCTTCGAGGGCAGGGAGCCCTTTAGTACCGGTTGGTGTCACCAACCGGTATTAAAATGTTGGGGGGGTTTTGGGTTTATGATTTCTTTTTCATTTAATTTTGTGTTTTCCATTTAATTCTTTTTCGTTTGCTGGTATTTTATGATACTACATATTGTACATGTTATGCATATATATAAATAGAATTTCTAGTAGAACCGATCATAATATATATATATATCATCGAATGTCTCCTAATTGGTGCCTTCGGAGCCAGTGGCATTAGCCTAGCTAATTGGTGCCTTCGGAGCACGATAACAATTGGAAGTGGTTCATGGGGGCGGTACCGGGTAATAGTATTCTCCTTTAGGATCTATGACCTGGTCGAGCAAAAATCCCGCTATTTCCTCTTGAATTGCTTCTATGCGGTCCTGTGCTTGGAGCTTGTCCCGCACCTCTTTGAACTGTTAAGAAGGAGATCAATATGCATGTGTATTAGTTGTGTGACTAGATATCGATAATGGTGTAAAAATTGTGAATAGTGTTCTGACAATCGATATCGTACCCACTCTTGTCTTTGAGATTTGCTCCTTTCGGACGCCATCATGCGAATGTTCTCGCAAACGTAGTATGCACATAGATCATTCCCCGGCGCGTGCTTCAGGGCCTTTACGAGAATGGAATTTGATCAGATAATAATTAATCAAGCATGGTAATTAAAGAGATGGCAACTAGGTAGTACTATTTAATTACTTACCTTGGGTCGATACCATTTCAGACTTTGTTTCCATGGGCCTGGAGTGACCCTAATGAACTTTGCCCAAGCCCTGCCCGCCGACAAAGAAAATGAATAAATGGGTTATTAAATAGTTGTTATCAGGAAATGACGAACTAATTAAATAGGCCGAGATATAGTTAATAATGATTGAAATTACCTGTTGACTATCCCCTTCACGATGGTGTAGTCACTTGCTTTCTTAAGTAGCGAGTCTAGTACTTCAACTGTTCCTTCATCAACTTTAATGATTAACAAGATCCAGTGATATCTGCATGCACACACGTTTGCATGTCTTAATTAAGCAGGCATATGTAAGCAAAAACATGTAGCTATAGCTAGTAGGGAAAAACAGAATTTGTAGTACAAGACAGTGTGACTCACTGGAAGTTGTAAGGAAGTAGTATATCTTCATTGTATTTGAGTTCCTTGAAGAACTGTAGCATGCTTTCCTCTACGCATTTTGCGTGATATGGATCTATTTTCCATGTGTATTCATTCTTCATAAATCTTCATCCTGCATAATACCACAGAAAAGAATATAGTGAGGATACTATAGGTAATGATTGATCAAAATGATCATCTAGCTTGAGACTTAAATTACAGAAAGAAATCACTTACAGAAAATAGCAACTAACGATAGATTTGTCGAGTGCGTCTTTATTGTATAGCTGAAAAAGTTCTGAATACTCAACGGTCACAGCTTTCTTATGGTAGTAATGCTCCTCGTTGACATTCACCATGAGGGACTCTCGATTGGGAATCTTGGTAATGTCCATGTACCATTGTTGCAATTCATACATTCTCGTTGGGAGCTTATTGACCTCCTCTGGCTCGACCAAAGGTTGGCCCTGGGCATATTTCTGTTTTATTTCCTCCTCTCTAGTCGGAGACATGGGCTCGATATCGAGGAGTTGTCCAACAGTGATCCCAATCGATTTAGCCTGCGCAATATGCTCCTCGGTTATTACCACATCGCCCACCCCGGGAACATTAACGGTTTGCCCACAATAATATTGGGCGCGCCTACTCTCATGTGTTGTTGGCACAACAAACGGGGGGATTGATTGCGCAACCTGTTCTCCTAGTTGGGGAACGGTTTTACCGCTCCTTTTGCCAGCTGATTTGCTCGAGCTCGAGCTCGCCTCTTTCTGTAAATGTGCTCGATTTAACTTCCTGAGGTGGCTCTCATAGTCTGTGTCAACAGGCTTGGGAGCTGGTGGTCTAGCCATACGAATGAAGTTGGTCAATCTTTTCCACAGGCACTTTCTCCCTTGGCGGCGGTGGCGGTTTCGGTACAAAATGGGCTTCCACCTCGGCCTTCGATATGGCTACGTTTTCCTCCTCGGACTTGTCGTAAGGCCTCTGCGGAAGAGGCGCGAGGCTTGGACCATATTGAAATCGCGATCGAATATCATATCTCCCCGGTGTTGTTTAGATATTCGGAGCCGTCATAATCTTCTTCATTCTGATCATCATCTGGCCCGCAAGGATTGTGTATGATATTGAACAGGGCCTCTTCTCCCTCTCTATCGGTATTGTCCGCCATAGGTTTTGTTTAACTAATCCAAAAGAAATATATTCAAATTACAATGCATGGATGCAATCAATTAATAAGGAAAAACTGAATCAATCATAGTACATAATAAGCATCATCGAATATAATCTCGAATACGTCGTCTCGAATAATAGATATAATCTCGAATACATCGTCTCGAATAATAGATATAATCTCGAATACATCGTCGGATCATGCGGCGCGGGCGGTGGACACCCAAAGAGAAGGAACCCTCACAGGATCATAGCTGAAGTGAGATCCCTGAAGAAACTGCAGGTATTGGAGAACCTGCCGCCCTCTAACACAACCATGTAGCGATGGACGTGCTCGTCCTCCTCCCTGACACGGCGACGTACCACCTCCGACGGGGCCGGCTCCCTCCGCACCAAAACTGGCCCACGCGAACGCCACCAAACGAGATCAGGGTCGATGACCGGGGTCGGGTTCCTCATCAAGCGGCGCGCCCCTCCAGGCAGCACCTCCCAGTGCCAGCCCAGCGGAGCCCAGCCCCGGACATGGGTCAGCCGGACGTCGTCGCGGACGGGTCGACAGCGAGGATGCGGGCCGGGCATCGTCGAGAACAAATACTAGCTATATGCCCGCAAAAAGTAACATTTTTTTAATGATTGGATTTTGATAACTAAAATTTGTAACATTTCTATATAACTAACATTCCTATAACATTTCTAACAATGCTATATAACTAACATTTCTATAACATTTCTAATACTTCTATAACTAAAAAACAGAAAAAAAAATTATAACATTTCTATATATATAACTAACATTTGTATAACATTTCTAATATTTCTATAACTAAAAAAAGAAAAATTTCGAACTTTTTTATAACTATTTCTATAACTAAAAAACAGAAAAATTCCTAACAATTCTAACTTTTCTATAACATTTCTAACAATGCTATATAACTAACTATTTCTATAACTAAAAAAAGAAAATTTTCTAACTTTTTTATAACTATTTCTATAACTAAAAAACAGAAAAATTCCTAACAATTCTAACTTTTCTATAACACTTCTAACAATGCTATATAACTAACATTTCTATAACATTTCTAATACTTCTATAACTAAAAAACAGAAAAAAAAATTATAACATTTCTATATATATAACTAACATTTGTATAACATTTCTAATATTTCTATAACTAAAAAAAGAAAAATTTCGAACTTTTTTATAACTATTTCTATAACTAAAAAACAGAAAAATTCCTAACAATTCTAACTTTTCTATAACATTTCTAACAATGCTATATAACTAACTATTTCTATAACTAAAAAAAGAAAATTTTCTAACTTTTTTATAACTATTTCTATAACTAAAAAACAGAAAAATTCCTAACAATTCTAACTTTTCTATAACACTTCTAACAATGCTATATAACTAACTATTTCTATAACTAAAAAAAGAAAAAGTTCTAACATTTTTATAACTATTTCTATAACTAAAAAACTAAAAAAATGCATGTGTGTGTGCTCACCGGCAAGGCGAGAGGCGACGGGGGCGGCGACAGGGACGGCGACGGGCGCGACGACGACGGGGATGGCGACGACGGGGACAGGGACGGGGCGGTGACGACGGGGACGGGCCGGGGCGGCGCCGACGGGGACGGTCCGGGGCGGTGACGACGGGGACGGGGCGGCGATGACGGGGACGGGGACGACCCACGGGACGGGCCGGGATGGCGCGGCAGTGACGATGGGGACGATGGGGACGGGGACGATGGGGCGGCGACGACGGGGACGGGGCGGCGACGAGGGATATGGAGACGGGGGCGGCGGGCGACGAGGCAGAGGAGAAGAAGCAGATGAGAAACTGAAAATTTTGAAGTGTTCAGTTATATAGGATGGACCTTTAGTACCGGTTGGAGCCACCAACCGGTACTAAAGGCCTGTTTTGGCCAGGCCAAGCGGCGGGAACCGCACACCCTTTAGTACCGGGTGGTGGCTCCAACCGGTACTAAAGGGGGGGGGGCTTTAGTACCGGTTGGAGCCACCACCCTGTACTAAAGGGGGGGTGCTGGCAAGGTGCTGTGGGGCAAGTTTAGTTCCACCTCGCTAGCCGAGGGGTGTCCGCACTGGTTTATAAACCCACGTGCGGTAGCTCTCTCGAGCTCCTCTCCAAAGGAGGCCTACTGGGCCTACATGTTCTGTGTTGCCTTGTGGGCCTACTGGGCCTTTGCGGGCCTGCATCCTGGCCCAACAATAGGTTGGGTTTCTAGTCGTATGCAGGCCGCTCTGGCCCAGTAGGCGGGCTTTTTATTTTTATTTTTTTCTTTATTTATTTTTAGTTGTTTTTTTGTGTATTTAGAGTTTCTTTGTGAATATTTTTGCTTTAGGTACAAAAAATTACAAATTTTCTGTTAGTGCCCGTAGTTTTCAAATTTGAATAGTTTAAATTTTGAATTATTTGAAATTAGTGTGAATCACTAGTTTGTGAATAACTTAACTTTAAAAATCAGTAAAGGCATGAGAGAATTTGTTTGCACGATGTCCCAGGTACACATTCTTCTTACAATTAGCCAAATATATACTGTCGGTATCGTCCAAACAGTTTGTGCATGCGCGGTATCCCTTGTTCGTCTGTCCTGAAAGGTTACTGAGAGCAGGCCAAATCATTGATGGTCACGAACAACAACACCTTTAGGTCTAATTCTTCCCCCATGTGCTCATCCCACGCACGTACACCTGTTCCATTCCACAGTTGTAAGAGTTCTTCAACTAATGGCCTTAGGTACACATCAATGTCGTTGCCGGGTTGCTTAGGGCCTTGGATGAGCACCGGCATCATAATGAACTTCCGCTTCATGCACAACCAAGGAGGAAGGTTATACAAACATAGAGTCACAGGCCAGGTGCTATGGTTGCTGCTCTGCTCCCCAAAAGGATTAATGCCATCTGCGCTTAGACCAAACCATACATTCCTTGCGTCATTTGCAAACTCCTTCCCGTCCTTTCTTTCGATTTTTCTCCACTGCGACCCGTCAGCGGGTACTCTCAACTTTCTGTCTTTCTTACGTTCTTCTCTGTGCCATCGCATCGCCTTGGCATGCTCTTTGTTTTGGAACAAACGTTTCAACCATGGTATTATAGGAGCATACCACATCACCTTAGCAGGAATCTTCTTCCTGGGGCGCTCGCCCTCGACATCACCAGGGTCATCGCGGCTGATCTTATAGCGCAATGCACCGCATACCGGGCAAGCGTTCAAATCCTCGTACTCACCACGGTAGAGGATGCAATCATTAGGGCATGCATGTATCTTCTGCACCTCTAACCCTAGAGGGCAGACAGCCTTCTTTGCTTGGTACATACTCTCGGGGAATTCGTTGTCCTTTGGAAGCATATCCTTTATCATTACCAGCAACTTTCCAAATTCCTTGTCAGATACACCATTCTCTGCCTTCCATTGCAGCAATTCCAGTGTGGTGCCCAGCTTTTTCTTGTCACCTACGCAATTCGGGTACAACAATTTTTTGTGATCCTCTAACATGCGCTGCAACTTATTCTTCTCCAAATCACTTGCGCAGTTTCTCTTTGCATCGGCAATGGCCCAACCTAGATCATCAACGGGCTCATCAGATGCCTCTTCTTTAGCTTCTTCCCGCATTGCCGGCTCAGCTTCTTCCCGCATTACCGGCTCAGCTTCTTCCCTCATTGTTGTATCATCGTATTCAGGGAACCCATGGCCAGGATAGCTGTCGTCGTCCTCTTCTTCTTCATTGTCTTCCATCATAACCCCTCTTTCTCCAGGCTTGGTCCAAACATTATAGTGGGGCATGAAACCGGACTCAAACAGGTGGACGTGAATGGTTCTTGACGTAGAGTAATTGCGACCATTCTTACAGCCAGCACATGGACAATGCATAAAACCATCCGCTCACTTGTTTGCCTCAGCCGCAAGCAAAAAAGTATGCATGCCATTAATGAACTCGGGAGAGCATCGGTCATCGTACATCCATTGCCGTCTCATCTTCAATACACAGCACCGAAAACACCAAATTAATACAATACATAAAGTTCATACATAAAGAGCATACAACACTTCAATGCAACAAACAAATAACTCTCTAGCTAAAGAATTTAAATGCAACAACAAATGCGATCAAGATTGCAACTAAGGTAACAATTGATCCAACAACATAATGATACCAAGCCTCACTATGAATGGCATATTTTCTAATGTTTCTAATCTTCAAGCGCATTTTCTCCATCTTAATCTTGTGATCATCGACGACATCGACAACATGCAACTCCAATTCCATCTTCTCCCCCTCAATTCTTTTCAATTTTTCCTTCAAATCCTCGTTTTCTCTTTCAAATAAATTTAACCCCGCGACAATAGGGTCAGTTGGAATTTCGGGTTCAACTACCTCCCACATACAAATATCTATGTCAACTTGATGGGCATAATTTGTCATAAACACGAAATGCAATGAATAGTTTTAAAAGAGAATATACCACATCCGAATCATAACCCGGACGAGGGCCGACGGGGACGAATATCAAAACCATGGCACTATGCATAACAAACAACGTATGGGTAAGATAATTATACGAGTAACTATATATCCAAATCACACAAACATCATTTTTTTTTATATAAAACTTCATGAACAAGAGGCTCACCACAAGGTGGTGCCGGCGACGGGACGTTGTGAGCGATCGACGGTGGTTACGACGGAGATTTAGAAGGTACTAAGTAAAACACACCTACATATGCAAAACTAAGTGTTATTTTTGACCTCAAATTGCATATAAATCAAATACTAGCACATATATATAATTCCTCCCAAATTACTAAACTCAAAAATCAATCACTATATAAAGCATTGCACGAGCTAATCTAGCAATGAGAGATGAAAGGAAAGAGTTGCTAACCTTTGTGATCATTTGAATGGATGGGGGCCTTCAAATCTTGGGCAAAATGTGTGATGAGCTTGAGAGGAAGAGGGAAAATAATAGAGAGGAGAGGGGAAAGGGGACGAACAAAGCGAGCTCGGGTGGACGAAGGGTCTATGTAGGACGACCTTTAGTACCGGTTCGTGATACGACCCGGTACTAAAGGTGCTGGAGGGGCCCCGGACTGACAACATCCTGCCACCACTCACTTTAGTACCGGTTCGTGGCACGAACCGGTGCTAAAGGTTCGCCATGAACCGGTACTAATGAGAGCGGCCCGGCTAGCCGTTGGAACCGGCACTAATGTACACATTAGTGCCGGCTCAAATTCAAACCGGCACTAATGTGCTTCACGTTTGACCCTTTTTCTACTAGTGAACCCCCTTGCTTGGGTTTATGCTTCTGTCACTCAAGCAACCCACTATAAGTGAATCAGGAACATATTGCATCACCCTACAGCGGGGTGCGGGAGAGTGGACCGTGTAAAAGAGATGAGGATGGTGATGATGATGGTGATGTTGACGAAGACGATCACTGCGGCGATGATTCCCCTCCCGATAGCACTCCGGTGCCACCGAGAGAGAGGAGGAGAGGTTCTCCCCCTTGTGCTTACTCCTCCATGGCCTAGATTGATTTCTCGTGGCTATAGATGTTTGCGGCGGCGGAACTTCCGATCTAGGTTAATTTCTGGAAGTTTGGGTATTTATAGGAGAGGTTGGTGTTGAGAACAAGTCAGGGGGCCCCACAGGTAGTTGCTACCTCTTGAGCATGCGTTGGTTTTCCCTTGAATAGGAAAGGGTGATGCAGCAAAGCAGCGTAAGTATTTCCCTCAGTTTTAGAGAACCAATGTATCAATCCAATAGGAGACCACGTGCGAGTCACCTCGTACCTACACAACAAATAAGAACTTCGCAACCAACGCGATAAAGGGGTTGTTAATCCCTTCACGGCCACTTGCAAGGGTGAGATCTGATAGAGATAATAATAATAATAAAATAAATATTTTTGGTATTTTTATGATATAAATTGAAAGTAAAGACTGCAAAATAAAATGGATTGGAAACTTGTATGATGAAAAATAGACCCGGGGGCCATAGGTTTCACTAGTGGCTTCTCGCAAGATAGCATAAGTACTATGGTGGGTGAACAAATTAGTGTCGAGCAATTGATAGAATCGAGCATAGTTATGAGAATATCTAGGCATTGTCATGTATATAGGCATCATATCTGTGACAAGTAGACCGACTCCTGCCTGCATCTACTACTATTACTCCACACATCGACCGCTATCCAGCATGCATCTAGAGTATTAAGTTCATAAGAAGGGAGTAACGCTTTAAGCAAGATGACATGATGTAGAGGGATAAACTGAAGCAATATGATATAAACCCCATCTTTTTATCCTCGATGGCAACAACACAATACGTGTCGTTTCCCCTACTGTCACTGGGATCGAGCACCGCAAGATGGAACCCAAAGCTAAGCACTTCTCCCATTGCAAGAAAGATCAATCTAGTAGGCCAAACCAAACTGATAATTCGAATATACTCGCAAAGATAACCAATCATACATAAAACAATTCAGAGAAGATTCAAATAATGTTCATAGATAATCTTGATCATAAACCCACAATTCATTGGATCTCGACAAACACACCGCAAAAAGAGTTACATCAAATAGATCTCCAAGAAGATCGAGGAGAACTTTGTATTGAGATATAAAGAGAGAGAAGAAGCCATCTAGCTAATAACTATGGACCCGAAGGTCTGAGGTAAACTACTCACACATCATCGGAGAGGCTATGGTGTTGATGTAGAAGCCCTCCATGATCAATGCCCCCTCCGGTGGAGCGCTGGAAAAGGCCCCAAGATGGGATCTCATAGGTATAGAAGGATGCGGCGATGTAATTAGGTTTTCGTGGTGCTCTCCGATATTTTCAGGGTACGTAGGTATATATAGGACGAAGAAGTAGGTCGGTGGAGCCACGAGGGGTCCACGAGGGTGTAGGGCGCGCCCAGGGGGGTAGGTGCGCCCCTATCTCGTGGCTTCCTCGTTGGTTGCTTGATGTCCACTCCAAGTCCTTTGGATCACGTTTGTTCCAAAAATCACGCTCCCGAAGGTTTCATTCTGTTTGGACTCCGTTTGATATTCTTTTTCTGCGAAACACTGAAATTGGCAAAAAATCAACAATTTGGGCTGGGCCTCCGGTTAATAGGTTAGTCCCAAAAATAATATAGAAGTGTATAAATAAGCCAATTAATCTTCCAAAATAGAATATATAATAGCATGGAACAATCAAAAATTATAGATACGCTGGAGATGTATCAAGCATCCCCAAGCTTAATTCCTACTCGTCCTCGAGTAGGTAAATGATAAAAACAGAATTTTTGATGTGGAATGCTTCCTAACATATTTCTCAATGTAATTTTCTTTATTGTGGCATGAATGTTCAGATCCAAAAGATTCAAGATAAAAGTTTAATATTGACATAAAAATAATAATACTTCAAGCAAACTAACTAAGCAATCATGTCTTCTCCAAATAACATGGCCAAAGAAAGTTACCCCTACAAAATCATATAGTCTGGCTATGCTCTATCTTCATCACACAAAATATTAAATCATACACAACCAAGATGACAAGCCAAGGAATTGTTTCATACTTTTGATGTTCTCAAAAAATTTCAACTTTCACGCAATACATGAGCGTGAGCCATGGACATAGCACTGTAGGTGGAATAGAATATTGGTTGTGGAGAAGACAAAAAGGAGAAGATAGTCTCACATCAACTAGGCGTATCAACGGGCTATGGAGATGCCCATTAATAGATATGAACGTGAGTGAGTAGGGATTGCCATGCAACGGATGCACTAGAGCTATAAGTGTATGAAAGCTCAACAAAAGAAACTAAGTGGGTGTGCATCCAACTTGCTTGCTCACGAAGACCTAGGGCATGCAATTTGAGGAAGCCCATCATCAGATTATAGGAGACTCTCTATCATGAAGATCATGGTGCTACTTTGAAGCAGAGGTGTGGATAAAGGATAGTAACATTGTCCCTTCTCTCTTTTTTCTCTCATTTTTTTATTTGGGCCTTCTTTTTTTTGGCCTCTTTTTTTCATCCGGAGTCTCATCCCGACTTGTGGGGGAATCATAGTCTCCATCATCCTTTCCTCACTGAGAGAATGCTCTAATAATGATGATCGTCACACTTCTTTTTTCTTCCAAGTCAAGAATTACAACTCAATACTTAGAACAAAATATGACTCTATGTGAATGCCTCCGGCGGTGTACAGGGATATGCAATGAATCAAGAGTGACATGTATGAAAAAATTATGAACGGTGGTTTTGCCACAAATACGATGTCAACTACATGATCATGCATGGCAATATGACTATGATGAAGCTGTTGGGGAACGTGGTAATTTCAAAAAATTTCCTACGCACACGCAAGATCATGGTGATGCACAGCAACGAGAGGGGAGAGTGTTGTCTACGTACCCACACAGACCGACTGCGGAAGCGTTGACACAACATAGAGGAAGTAGTCGTACGTCTTCCCGATCCGACCGATCTAAGCACCGTTACTCCGGCACCTCCGAGTTCTTAGCACACATACAGCTCGATGACGATCCCCGGGCTCCGATCCAGCAAAGCGTCGGGGAGGAGTTCTGTCAGCACGATGGCGTGGTGACGATCTTGATGTTCTACCGACGTAGGGCTTCGCCAAAGCAGTACAACGATATGATCGAGGTGGAATATGGTGGCAGGGGGCACCGCACACGGCTAAGGAATGATCTCAATGATCAACTTGTGTGTCTAGAGGTGCCCCCTGCCTCCGTATATAAAGGAGCCAAGGGGGAGGGGGCCGCCGGCCAGGAGGAGGGCGCAGGAGGAGTCCTACTCCTACCAGGAGTAGGACTCCCTCCCCTAATCCGAGTTGGACTAGGATTCCCCGGGGGGGAAAGAGAGAGAGGGGGGCCGGCCACCTCTCCTAGTCCTAATAGGACTAGGGGAGGGGGGAGGCGCGCGGCCACCTTGGGCTGCCCCTTTCTCCTTTCCACTAAAGCCCATTAAGGCCCATATGGCTCCCGGGGGGTTCCGGTAAAATCCCGATTTCACCCGGAACACTTCCGATATCCAAATATAGGCTTCCAATATATCAATCTTTATGTCTCGACCATTTTGAGACTCCTCGTCATGTCCGTGATCACATCCGGGACTCCGAACTAACTTCGGTACATCAAAATGCATAAACTCATAATAACTGTCATCGTAACGTTAAGCGTGCGGACCCTACGGTTCGAGAACAATGTAGAGATGACTGAGACACATCTCCGGTCAATAACCAATAGCGGGACCTGGATGCCCATATTGGCTCCTACATATTCTACGAAGATCTTTATCGGTCAGACCACATAACAACATACGTTGTTCCCTTTGTCATCGGTATGTTACTTCCCGAGATTTGATCGTCGGTATCCAATACCTAGTTCAATCTCGTCACCGGCAAGTCTCTTTACTCGTTCCGTAATACATCATCCTGCAGCTAACTCATTAGTTGCAATGCTTGCAAGGCTTATGTAATGTGCATTACCGAGAGGGCCCAGAGATACCTCTCCGACGATCGGAGTGACAAATCCTAATCTCAAAATACGCCAACCCAACATGTACCTTGGGAGACACCTGTAGAGCTCCTTTATAATCACCCAGTTACGTTGTGACGTTTGGTAGCACACAAAGTGTTCCTCCGGCAAACGGGAGTTGCATAATCTCATAGTCATAGGAACATGTATAATTCATGAAGAAAGCAATAGCAACATACTAAACGATCGGGTGCTAAGCTAATGGAATGGGTCATGTCAATCAGATCATTCAACTAATGATGTGATCCCGTTAATCAAATGACAACTCATGGTCCATGGTTAGGATACATAACCATCTTTGATTAACGAGCTAGTCAAGTAGAGGCATGTGACACTATGTTTGTCTATGTATTCACACATGTATTATGTTTCCGGTTAATACAATTCTAGCATGAATAATAAACTTTTATCATGATATAAGGAAATAAATAATAACTTTATTATTGCCTCTAGGGCATATTTCCTTCAGTCTCCCACTTGCACTAGAGTCAATAATCTAGTTCACATCGCTATGTGATTAACACCAATAGTTCACATATTTATGTGATTGGTTCACATCTCCATGTGACTAACACCCAAAGGGTTTACTAGATTCAATAATCTAGTTCACATCGCTATGTGATTAACACCCAAAGAGTGATCATGTTTTGCTTGTGAGGGAAATTTAGTCAACGGGCCTGCCTTATTCAGATCCATATGTATTTTGCAAAGTTCTATGTCTACAATGCTCTGCACGGAGCTACTCTAGCTAATTGCTCCCACTTTCAATATGTATCCAGATTGAGACTTAGAATCATCTGGATCAGTGTCAAAAACTTGCATCGACGTAACCCTTTACGACGAACCTTTTTGTCACGTCCATAATCGAGAAACATATCCTTATTTCAGTAAGGATAATTCTGACCGCTGTCCAGTGATCTACTCCTAGATCACTATTGTACTCCCTTGCCAAATTAGTGCAGGGTATACAATAGATCTGGTACACAGCATGACATACTTTATAGAACCTATGGCCAAGGCATAGGGAATGACTTTCATTTTCTTTCTATCTTCTGCCATGGTCGGGCTTTGAGTCTTACTCAACTTCACACCTTGTAATACAGGCAAGAACTCTTTCTTTGACTGCTCCATTTTGAACTACTTCAAAATCTTGTCAAGGTATGTACTCATTGAAAAAACTTATCAAGCGTATAGATCTTGAAGCTCAATATGCAAGCAGCTTCACCGAAGTCTTTCTTTGAAAAACTCCTTTCAAACACTCCTTTATGCTTTACAGAATAATTCTACATTATTTCCGATCAACAATATGTCATTCACATATACTTATCAGAAATGCTGTAGTGCTCCCACTCACTTTCTTGTAAATACAGGCTTCATCGCAAGTCTGTATAAAACTATATGCTTTGATCAACTAATCAAAGTGTATATTCCAACTCCGAGATGCTTGCACCAGTCCACAGATGGATCGCTGGAGCTTGCACATTTTGTTAGCACCTTTCGGATTGACAAAACCTTCTGGTTGTATCATACACAACTCTTCTTTAATAAATCCATTAAGGAATGCAGTTTTGTTTATCCATTTGCCAGATTTCATAAAATGCGGCAATTACTAACATGATTCGGACAGACTCTAGCATAGATACGAGTGAGAAACTCTCATCGTAGTCAACACCTTGAACTTTGTCGAAAACCTTTTGCGACAATTCTAGCTTTGTAGATAGTAACACTACTATCAGCGTCCGTCTTCCTCTTGAAGATCCATTTATTCTCAATTGCTTGCTGATCATCGGGCAAGTCAACCAAAGTCCAAACTTTGTTCTCATACATGGATCATATCTCAGATTTCATGGCCTCAAACCATTTCGCGGAATCTGGGCTCATCATCGCTTCCTCATAGTTCGCAAGTTCGTCATGGTCTAGTAACATGACTTCCAGAACAGGATTACCGTACCACTCTGGTGCGGATCTCACTCTGGTTTACCTACGAGATTCGGTAGTAATTTGATCTGAAGTTACATGATCATCATCATTAGCTTCCTCACTAATTGGTGTAGTAGTCACAAGAACAGATTTTTGTGATGAACTACTTTCCAATAAGGGAGAAGGTACAATTACCTTATCAAGTTTTCTACTTTCCTCCCACTCACTTCTTTCGAGAGAAACTCCTTCTCTGGAAAGGATCCATTCTAAGCTACGAATGTCTTGCCTTCGGATCTGTGATAGAAGGTGTACCCAACAGTTTCCTTTGGGTATCCTATGAAGACGCACTTCTCCGATTTGGGTTTGAGCTTATCAGGTTGAAACTTTTTCACATAAGCATTGCAACCTCAAACTTTTTAAGAAACGACAGCTTAGGTTTCTTGCCAAACCATAGTTCACACGGTGTCATCTCAACGGATTTAGATGGTGCCCTATTTAACGTGAATGCAGCTGTCTCTAATGCATAACCCCAAAACGATAGTGGTAGATCGGTAAGAGACATCATAGATCGCACTATATCTAATAAAGTACGGTTATGACGTTCGGACACACCATTACACTATGGTGTTCTAGGTCGCGTGAGTAGTGAAACTATTTCACATTGTTTTAATTGAAGGCCAAACTCGTAACTCAAATGTTTTACCTCTGCGATCATATTGTAGAAACTTTTATTTTCTTGTCACGATGATTTTCCACTTCACTCTGAATTTCTTTGAATTGTTCAAATGTTTCAAACTTATGTTTCATCAAGTAGATATCCCCATATCTGCACAAATCATCTGTGAAGGTCAGAAAATAATAATACCTGCTGCAAGCCTTAATATTCATCGGACCACATACATCAGTATGTATGATTTCCAACAAATCTGTTGCTTGCTTCATTGTTCCGGAGAACGGAGTTTTAGTCATCTTGCCCATAAGGCATGGTTCGCAAGCATCAAGTGATTCATAATCAAGTGATTCCAAAAGCCCATCAGCATGGAGTTTCTTCATGCGCTTTACACCAATATGACTTAAACTGCAGTGCCACAAATAAGTTGCACTATCATTATTAACTTTGCATCTTTTGGTTTAAATATTATGAATATGTGTATTACTACGATCGAGATCCAATGAACTTGTTTCATTGGGTGTATGACCATCGAAGGTTTTATTCATGTAAACAGAACAAAAATTATTCTCTGACTTTAATGAATAACTGTATTGCAATAAACATGATCAAACCATATTCATGGTCAACGCAAAAACCAAATAACACTTATTTTGGTTCAACACTAATCCCGAAAGTATAGGGGAGTGTGCGATGATGATCATATCAATCTTGGAACTACTTCCAACACACATCATCACTTCACCCTTAACTAGTCTCTGTTTATTCTGCAACTCCTGTTTCGAGTTACTACTCTTAGCAACTGATCCAGTATCAAATACTGAGGGGTTGCTATAAACACTAGTAAAGTACACATCAATAACACGTATATCAAATATACTTTTGTTCACTTTGCCATCCTTCTTATCCGCCAATCACTTGGGGTAGTTCCGCTTCCAGTGACCAGTCCCTTTGCAGTAGAAGGACCTTAGTCTCAGGCTTAGGACCAGACTTGGGCTTCTTCACATGAGTAGCAACTTGCTTCTGTTTTTCTTGAAGTTCCCCTTTTCCCCTTTGCCCTTTTCTTGAAACTAGTGATCTTGTCAACCATCAACACTTGATGCTCTTTCTTGATTTCTACCTTCATCGATTTCATCATCATGAAAAGCTCGGGATTCGTTTTCATCATCCCTTGCATACTATAGTTCATCACGAAGTTCTACTAACTTGGTGATGGTGACTAGAGAATTCTGTCAATCACTATCTTATCTGGAAGATTAACTCCCACTTGATTAAAGCGATTGTAGTACCCATACAATCTGAGCGCATGCTCACTAGTTGAGCGATTCTCCTCCATCTTTTAGCTATAGAACTTGTTGGAGACTTCATATCTCTCAACTCGGGTATTTGCTTGAAATATTAACTTCAACTCCTGGAACATCTCATATGGTCCATGACGTTCAAAACGTCTTTGAAGTCCCGATTCTAAGCCGTTAAGCATGGTGCACTAAACTATCAAGTAGTCATCATATTTAGCTAGCCAAACGTTCATAACGTCAGCATCTGCTCCTGCAATAGATCTGTCACCTAGCGGTGCATCAAGGACATAATTCCTCTGTGCAGCAATGAGGATAAACCTTAGATCACGGATCCAATCCGCATCATTGCTACTAACATCTTTCAACACAGTTTTCTCTAAGAACATATCAAAATAAACACAGGGAAGCAACAACGTGAGCTATTGATCTACAACATAATTTGCAAAATACTACCAGGACTAAGTTCATGATAAATTTAAGTTCAATTTAATCATATTACTTAAGAACTCCCACTTAGATAGACATCCCTCTAATCCTCTAAGTGATCACGTGATCCAAATCAACTAAACCATGTCCGATCATCATGTGAGATGGAGTAGTTTCAATGGTGAACATCACTATGTTGATCATATCTACTATATGATTCACGCTCGACCTTTCGGTCTCCGTGTTCCGAGGCCATATCTGTATATGCTTGGCTCGTCAAGTATAACCTGAGTATTCCGCGTGTGCAACTGTTTTGTACCCGTTGTATTTGAACGTAGAGCCTATCACACCCGATCATCACGTGGTGTCTCAGCACGAAGAACTTTCGCAACGGTGCATACTCAGGGAGAACACTTCTTGATAATTAGTGAGAGATCATCTTATAATGCTACTGTCAATCAAAGCAAGATAAGATGCATAAAAGATAAACATCACATGCAATCAATATAAGTGATATGATATGAGCATCATCATCTTGTGCCTGTGATCTCCATCTCCGAAGCACCGTCATGATCACCATCGTCACCGGCGCGACACCTTGATCTCCATCGTAGCATCGTTGTCGTCTCGCCAATCTTATGCTTCCACGACTATCGCTACCGCTTAGTGATAAAGTAAAGCATTACATCGCGATTGCATTGCATACAATAAAGCGACAACCATATGGCTCCTGCCAGTTGCCGATAACTCGGTTACAAAACATGATCATCTCATACAATAAAATTTAGCATCATGTCTTCACCATATCACATCACAACATGCCCTGCAAAAACAAGTTAGACGTCCTCTACTTTGTTGTTGCAAGTTTTACGTGGCTGCTACAGGCTTAAGCAAGAACCAATCTCACCTACGCATCAAAATCACAATGATAGTTTGTCAAATAGACTCCGTTTTAACCTTCGCAAGGGCCGAGCGTAGCCACACTCGGTTCAACTAAAGTTGGAGAGACAGTCGCGCGCAAGCCACCTGTGTGCAAAGCACGTCGGGGGAACCGGTCTCGCATAAGCGTACGCGTAATGTTGGTCCGGGTCGTCTCGTCCAACAATACCGCCGAACCAAAGTATGACATGCTGGTAGGCAGTATGACTTATATCGCCCACAACTCACTTGTGTTCTACTCATGCAAATAACATCAAACCATAAAACCTAGGCTCGGATGCCACTGTTGGGGAACGTAGTAATTTCAAAAAAATTCCTACGCACATGCAAGATCATGGTGATGCACATCAACGAGAGGGGAGAGTGTTGTCTACGTACCCACGCAGACCGACTGCGGAAGCGTTGACACAACGTAGAGGAAGTAGTCGTACGTCTTCCCGATCCGACCGATCCAAGCACCGTTACTCCAGCACCTCCGAGTTCTTAGCACACGTACAGCTCGATGACGATCCCCGGGCTCCGATCCAGCAAAGCGTCGGGGAGGAGTTTCGTCAGCACGACGGCGTGGTGACGATCTTGATGTTCTACCGACGTAGGGCTTCGCCTAAGCACTACAACGATATGATCGAGGTGGAATATGGTGGCAGGGGGCACCGCACACGGCTAAGGAACGATCTCAATGATCAACTTGTGTGTCTAGAGGTGCCCCCTGCCTCCGTATATAAAGGAGCCAAGGGGGAGGGGGCCGCCGGCCAGGAGGAGGGCGCAGGAGGAGACCTACTCCTACCGGGAGTAGGACTCCCTCCCCCAATCCTAGTTGGACTAGGATTCCCCGAGGGGGAAAGAGAGAGAGGGGGGCCGGCCACCTCTCCTAGTCCTAATAGGACTAGGGGAGGGGGGAGGTGCGCGGCCACCTTGGGCTGCCCCTTTCTCCTTTCCACTAAAGCCCATTAAGGCCCATATGGCTCCCGGGGGGTTCCGGTAACCTCCCGGTACTCCGGTAAAATCCCGATTTCACCCGGAACACTTCCGAAATCCAAATATAGGCTTCCAATATATCAATCTTTATGTCTCGACCATTTCGAGACTCCTCGTCATGTCCGTGATCACATCCGGGACTCCAAACTAACTTTGGTACATCAAAATGCATAAACTCATAATAACTGTCATCGTAACGTTAAGCGTGCGGACCCTACGGTTCGAGAACAATGTAGACATGACTGAGACACATCTCTGGTCAATAACCAATAGCGGGACCTGGATTCCCATATTGGCTCCTACATATTCTACGAAGATCTTTATCGGTCAGACCGCATAACAACATACGTTGTTCCCTTTGTCATCGGTATGTTACTTGCCCGAGATTCGATCGTCGGTATCCAATACCTAGTTCAATCTCGTCACCGAAAAGTCTCTTTAATCGTTCCGTAATAAATCATCCCGCAACTAACTCATTAGTTGCAATGCTTGCAAGGCTTAAGTAATGTGCATTACCGAGAGGGCCCAGAGATACCTCTCCGATGATCGGAGTGACAAATCCTAATCTCGAAATATGCTAACCCAACATGTACCTTTGGAGAGACCTGTAGAGCTCCTTTATAATCACCCAGTTACGTTGTGACGTTTG
This sequence comes from Triticum monococcum, assembly GCA_034509565.1. NCBI lineage: Eukaryota > Viridiplantae > Streptophyta > Magnoliopsida > Poales > Poaceae > Triticum > Triticum monococcum. The sequence goes on from CM067845.1 coordinate 578,624,999, forward strand.
GTAGCACACAAAGTGTTCCTCCGGCAAACGGGAGTTGCATAATCTCATAGTCATAGGAACATGTATAAGTCATGAAGAAAGCAATAGCAACATACTAAACGATCGGTTGCTAAGCTAATGGAATGGGTCATGTCAATCAGATCATTCAACTAATGATGTGATCCCGTTAATCAAATGACAACTCTTTGTCCATGGTTAGGAAACATAACCATCTTTGATTAACGAGCTAGTCAAGTAGAGGCATACTAGTGACACTATGTTTGTCTATGTATTCACACATGTATTATGTTTCCGGTTAATACAATTCTAGCATAAATAATAAACTTTTATCATGATATAAGGAAATAAATAATAACTTTATTATTGCCTCTAGGGCATATTTCCTTCAGAAGCGTGTCATAACAAATGGATTGGTGGAAAGTTGCATGGCAATATATCTCGGAATTGCTACGGAAATGCCATAATAGGTAGGTATGGTTGCTGTTTTAAGGAAGGTATATGGTGGTTGTATGATACCGGCGAAAAGTGCATGCTAATAGAGAGGCTAGCAATGGTGGAAGGGTGAGAGTGCGTATAATCCATGGACTCAACATTAGTCATAAAGAACTCACATACTTATTGCAAAAATCTATTAGTTATCGAAACAAAGTACTGCGTGCATGCTCCTAGGGGGATAGATTGGTAGGAAAAGACCATCGCTCGTCCCCGACCGCCACTCATAAGGAAGACAATCAATAAACAAATCACGCTCCGACTTCATCACATAACGGTTCACCATATGTGCATGCTACGGGAATCACAAACTTCAACACAAGTATTTCTCGAATTCACAACTACTCAACTATAATGACTCTAATATCACCATCTCCATATCTCAAAACAATTATCAAATATCAAACTTCCGGTAGTATTCAATGCACTTATATGAAAGTTTTTATTATGCCTAAAAGAAAACTACCATGCTGTTCTAAAGGACTCTCAAAATAATATAATTGAAGCATGAGAGCTCAATTATTTCTATAAAATAAAATCACCACCGTGCTCTAAAGGATATAAGTGAAGCACTAGAGCAAAAACTATATAGCTCAAAAGATATAAGTGAAGCACATAGAATATTCTAATAAATTCCAATTCGTGTGTGTCTCTCTCAAAAGGTATGTATAGCAAGGATGATTGTGGTAAACTAAAATTCAAAACTCAAATCATACAAGATGCTCCAAGCAAAACACATATCATGTGGTGAATAAATATATAGCTCCAAGTAAAGTTACCGATGAACGAAGACAAAAGAGGGGATGCCTTCTGCGGCATCCCCAAGCTTAGGCTTTTTGGTGTCCATGGATTTTACCTTGGGATGCCTTGGGCATCCCCAAGATTAGGCTCTTGCCACTCCTTGTTCCATAATCCATCAAATCTTTACCCCAAACTTGAAAACTTCACAACACAAAATTTAACAAAAAATCTCATGAGCTCCGTTAGCGAAAGAAAATAAAACACCACTTCAAGTTAATGTAATGAACTCATTATTTATTTATATTGGTGTTAAAACTAATGTATTCCAACTTTTCTATGGTTTATAAACTCCATTACTAGCCATAGATTCATCAAAATAAGCAAACAACACACGAAAAACAGAATCTGTCAAAAACAGAACAATCTGTAATAATATGTAGGTTTTGAATACTTATGGAACCAAAAAAATTCCAAAATAAATTGCTGGGCGTGAGAAATTTATCTATTAATCATCTGCAAAAATAATTAACTAAATAGCACTCTCCAGTAAAAAATGGCAGCAAATCTCGTGAGTGCTAAAGCTTCTGTTTTTTACAGCAAGATCGCCAAGACTTTCCCCATGTCTTCCCAACGGTTCTACTTGGCACAAACACTAATTAAACACAAAAAACATAACCAAAATAGAGTCTAGATAAATTATTTATTACTAAACAGGAACAACAATAAAATTGGGTTGCCGCCCAACAAGCGCTATCGTTTAACGCCCCTAGCTAGGCATAAAAGCGAGGATAGATCTAGGTATTGCCATGATAATGAGAAGGTAAATCGCGAAAACTCATCTCATACTCCCTATGTTCAGCAGAAAGTTTTCTTTGTGGCAAGAAAAAGTAATCAAAAGGGCTAAATTTAATGGGACAAAACCCCCCAAGATCAAGCTCGGGAGGTACCGGTTCCTCCTTTGGCCCCTCATATTGCACAACCAATTCATCATTATAAGCATTCTTTTGACAAAAAGTCATGAGCCTTTGTTCAAGGGGAAAACCTAACCCATTATTCTGGATAGCAAAATTATCATTAAGTTCAGATATCCTGTCAATAAGGACATCGATAGGAACCCTTTTTCTAAGGTTTTCATTAAAAGCAACATGATCTAAAGATCGTAAACGCATTATGTCTTCTTGATAAAAAAGGATTGCTTCTATGGGAGGAAGCCGGCATCCACCCTATAATGCGCGAAAATTTCATTGGCCTCTTCTATTATAAATCTGAATTCATGAGCTAAAAAGATAGTAGCTGATTGCTTAACAAAAGAATGCTCAATATTAGAAAATTCTAGGAAAATCCTTTGTATGTAAGGATGCATATGTAAAAATTGTCTTTCAAGTTCAACTATGAGCAAAGATATAGCATCCGAGAGGCTACTAGTTTTATGAAGAATAGACCCGCTCATGGTGGGTAAAGCACCGCACAATTAAAGAAATCTTGAATAACTCCTTTTCCAATAATATTACCACTACCAATCTGAAACTTGTTAGGGTGCAGAATAGTGGGATTTTCAAGAGGATCATCAATAGCATAAGAGTTTTCCATATTATTATCTTTATCAACGATAACCTCGCTAGTTTCAGAAATGATGGAAACAAATTGCACAAAGAACGAGCACGCAGGAGGCAAGAGAGGAGAAAAGGGAGGAAAAGGGCAAGTAAAACGGCAAGGGTGAAGTGCGGGAGAGGTAAACGAGAGGCAAATGGAAAATAATGTAATGCGAAGGGTAAGAGTTGTGATGGGTACTTGGTATGTCTTGACTTGGCGTAGATCTCCCCGACAATGGCGCCAGAAATCCTTCTTGCTACCTCTTGAGCATGCGTTGGTTTTCCCTTGAAGAGGAAAGGGTGATGCAGCAAAGCAGCATAAGTATTTCCCTCAGTTTTTGAGAACCAAGGTATCAATCCAGTAGGAGACCACGCGCGAGTCACCTCGTACCTACACAAACAAATAAGAACCTCGCAACCAACGCGACAAAGGGGTTGTCAATCCCTTCATGGACACTTGCAAGAGTGAGATCTGATAGAGATAATAATAATAAGATAAATATTTTTGGTATTTTTCTGATATAAATTGAAGGTAAAGATTGCAAAATAAAATAGATTGGAAACTTTTATGATGGAAAATAGACCCGGGGCCATAGGTTTCACTAGTGGCTTCTCTCAAGATAGCATAAGTATTACAATGGGTGAACAAATTACTGTTGAGCAATTGATAGAATTGAGCATAGTTATGAGAATATCTAGGTATGATCATGTATATAGGCATCACGTCCGTAACAAGTAGACCGACTCCTGCCAGCATCTACTACTATTACTCCACACATCGACCGCTATCCAGCATGCATCTAGAGTATTAAGTTCATAAGAACAAAGTAACGCCTTAAGCAAGATGACATGACCTAGAGGGATAAAATCGAGCAATATGATATAAACCCCATCTTTTTATCCTCGATGGCAACAATACAATGCGTGTCGTTTCCCCTACTATCACTGGGATCGAGCACCGCAAGATTGAACCCAAAGCTAAGCACTTCTCCCATTGCAACAAAGATCAATCTAGTAGGCCAAACCAAACTGATAATTCGAAGAGACATTCAAAGATAACCAATCATACATAAAAGAATTCCGAGAAAATTCAAATATTGTTCATAGATAATCTTGATCATAACCCACAATTCATCGGATCTCGACAACACACTGCCAAAAGAGTTACATCGAATAGATCTCCAAGAAGATCAAGGAGAACTTTGTATTGAGATCCAAAGAGTGAGAAGAAGCCATCTAGCTAATAACTATGGACCCGAAGGTCTGAGGTAAACTACTCACAAATCATCGGAGAGGCTATGGTGTTGATGTAGAAGCCCTCCATGATCAATGCCCCCTCCGGCGGAGCGCCGCAAAAGGCCCCAAGATGGGCTCTCACTGGTACAGAAGGTTGCGGCGGTGGAATTAGGTTTTTGTGGTGCTCTTCGATATTTTTAGGGTACGTAGGTATATATAGGACGAAGAAGTAGGTCGGTGGAGCCACGAGGGGCCCACGAGGGTGGAGGGCACGCCCTGCCTCGTGGCTTCCTTTTGGTTGCTTGACATCCACTCCAAGTCCTCTGGATCACGTTTGTTCCAAAAATCATGCTCCCAAAGGTTTCATTCTGTTTGGACTCTGTTTGTGTTTCTTTTTCTGCGTAACACTGAAATAGGCAAAAAAACAGCAATTTGGGCTGGGCCTCCGGTTAATAGGTTAGTCCCAAAACTAATATAAAAGTGTATAAATATGCCCATTAAACATCCAAAACAGAATATATAATAGCATGGAACAATAAAAAATTATAGATACGTTGGAGACGTATCAGTAGTCCACGAGGCACGGGGGCGCGCCCAGGGGGGGTGGACGCGCCCCCACCCTCATGTGGCTCACGGGACACCCCTCCGGTAGATTTTTGTTCCAGTATTTTTTATATTTTACAGAAAAATTCTCTGTTGATTTTCATTGCATTCCGGGAACTTTTATTTCTGCTAAAAAACAACACCACAGTAGTTCTGCTGAAAACAGCGTCAGTCTGGGTTAGTCCTAATCAAAAGATACCAAAATCATATAAAACTATAGTAAACATGGCATGAATACTTCATAAAATATAGATACGTTGGAGACGTATCACCCATCACCGTCCAGCAAGCCTACGATGGAATTACTCACGCATGGCGGTGAGCATCAGGAAATTTATGATGGAGGAAGGTTGATGCCGATGATGGCAATGGATTCCCCTCTCCGGAGCCCTGAACGGACCCCAGATCAGCCCTCCCGAGAGATATTAGGGCTTGGCAGCGGCTCAATATCGTAAAACGCGATGAATCCTTCTCTTTGATTTTTTTTATCCCCGAACGTGAATATATAGAGTTGGAGTTGAGGTCGGTGGAGCACCAGGGGGCCCATGAGGCAGGGGCGCGCCCCACTCTGGTGGACAGGGTGTGGGCCCCCTGGCCTTGATTCTTTCGCCAGTATTTTTTTATATATTCCAAAAATATTCTCCGTTGATTTTCAGGTCATTTCGAGAACTTTTATTTCTGCACAAAAATAACATCATGGCAATTCTGCTGAAAACAACGTCAGTCCGGGTTAGTTCCATTCAAATCATGCAAGTTAGAGGCCAAAACAAGGGCAAAAGTGTTTGGAAAAGTAGATACGTTGGAGACGTATCATTGTGCCTCATTGGATCGAGCCTAAAGGTCGCATGGCAATGGTTAGCTTACGAACAAGACATCCTACATTGCATATGAGTGCATTCGGGATTTCTAAAACCGATTAAGTCTTAATAGTGAAATACTGGAGCAAAATTGTGAAGGATTGTAGAGAAATACTAGGGGACAACAATCAGAAGCGCAACACACAATTAGAAGACTGGTTCATCTACATGCTCCAATATGATGAATCAGGACTACTACACATGTTCTATGCTATTTTACCTAAGAGAGAGCAGCATGAGTGATTAGCTAGATAGAATGAGTTTGAAGATGATGATGTGCTACACTATGACTATGATGATTAAATAGCTAGTGTTGGTGGTAATGACTATGATGATTATTATTAGCTAGTGTTGGTGGTGATTAGATAGCTACACTATGACTATGATGATTAAATAGTGGTGATGACTATGATGATTATTATTAGCTAGTGTTGGTGGTCATTAGATAGCTACAATATGACTATAACGATTAAATAGTGGTAATGACTATGATGATTATTAGCTAGTGTTGTTGGTGATGATATGATGTAAGAGTTTTTATATTAATATGATGATGACGATGATGATGATGAAGATGATGATGATGATGATGATGATTGCAACCTCTTGCGCATGCGTTAGTTTTATCTTGAAGAGAAAAGGGTAATGGAACAAAGTAGCGTAAGTATTTCCCTCAGTTTTTAAGAAACAAGGTATCAATCCAGTAGAATATTACACGGAAGTCCCTCGTACTTGCACAATCAAACAAGAACCTCGCAACCAACGCAATAAAGGGGTTGTCAATCCCTTCACGGTCACTTATGAAAGTGAGATCCGATAGAGATAAAAAGATAAATATTTCTGGTATTTTTGTTGTGTAGATTGGAAATAAAGATTGCAAAATAAACGGCAACAGAAATGGCTTGTTGACAGGAGAATAATGTAATGGAAGATAGACCCGGGGGCCATAAGTTTCACTAGTGGCTTCTCTAAAGATAGCAAATTCTATGGTGGGTGAACAAATTACTGTCGAGAAATTGATAGAAAAGGGCATAGTTATGAGAATATCTAGGCATGATCATGTATATAGGCATCAGGTCCGTGACAAGTAGACCGAAACGATTCTGCATCTACTACTATTACTCCACACGTCGACCGCTATCCAGCATGCATCTAGGGTATTAAGTTCATAAGAACAGAGTAACGCATTAGGCAAGATGACATAAACCCCATCTTTTTATCCTCGATGGCAACAATCCAATACGTGCCTTGCTGCCCCTGCTGTCACTGGGAAAGGACACCACAAGAATGAACCCAAAGCTAAGCACTTCTCCCATTGCAACAAAGATCAATCTAGTAGGCCAAACCAAACTGATAATTCGAAGAGACTTGCAAAGATATTAAATCATGCATAAAATAATTCAGAGAAGAATCAAATATTGTTCATAGATAATCTTGATCATAAATCCACAATTCATCAGATCTCGACAAACACACCACAAAAATAATTACATCGAATAGATCTACAAGAGAATCGAGGAGAACTTGGTATTGAGATCCAAAGACAGAGAAGAAGCCATCTAGCTAATAACTATGGACCCGAAGGTCTATGGTAAACTAATTTACTCACACATCATCGGAGAGGCTGTGGTGTTGATGTAGAAGCCCTCCGTGATCGATTCCCCCTCCGGCGGAGCACCGGAAATGGCCCCAAGATGGGATCTCGTGGGTATAGAAGGTTGCGGCGGTGGAAATAGGGTTTCGTGGTGCTCCTGGATGTTTTTAGGGTATATGGGTATATATAGGAGGAAGAAGTAGGTCGGTGGAGCTGCGGGGGCTCACGAGGGTGGCGCGCGCCTACCCCTTGGGCGCGCCATCCTGCCTCGTGGCCGAAGGTTTCATTCCGTTTGGATTCCGTTTGATATTCCTTTTCTGCGAAACACTGAAATAGGCAAAAAAACCTTAATTTGCACTGGGCCTTTGGTTAGTAGGTTAGTCCCAAAAATAATATATAAAGGTATATTAAATCCCATTAAACATCAAAGATAGATAATATAATAGCATGGAACAGTCAAAAATTATAGATACGTTGGATATGTATCAAGCATCGCCAAGCTTAATTCCTGCTCGTCCTCGAGTAGGTAAATGATAAAAACAGAATATTTGATGTGGAATGCTACCTAGCATAATTCTCAATGTAATTTTCTTTATTGTGGCACGAATGTTCAGATCCGAAAGATTCAAGATGAAAGTTTAATATTGACATAAAAATAATAATACTTCAAGCATACTAACAAAGCAATCATGTCTTCTCAAAATAACATGGCCAAAGAAAGTTATCCCTACAAAATCATATAGTCTGGCTATGCTCTATCTTCATCACACAAAGTATTTAATCATGCACAACCCCGATGACAAGCCAAGCAATTCTTTCATACTTTTGATGTTCTCCAACTTTTTCAATCTTCACGCAATATATGAGCGTGAGCCATGGACATAGCACTATATGTGGAATAGAATGATGGTTGTGGAGAAGACAAAAAAGGAGAAGATAGTCTCACATCAACTAGGCGTATCAACGGGCTATGGAGATGCCCATCAATAGATATCAATGTGAGTGAGTAGGGATTGCCATGCAACGGATGCACTAGAGTTATAAGTGTATGAAAGCTCAAAAAGAAACTAAGTGCGTGTGCATCCAACTTGCTTGCTCACGAAGACCTAGGGCATTTTGAGGAAGCCCATCATTGTAATATACAAGCCAAGTTCTATAATGTAAAATTCCCACCTGTATATGAAAGTGACAACATAGGAGACTCTCTATCATGAAGATCATGGTGCTACTTTGAAGCACAAGTGTGGCAAAAGGATAGTAACATTATTCGTTCTCTCTTTTTCTCTCATTTTTTATTTGGGCCTTCTCTATCTTTTTTATGGCCTATTTTTTTCATCCGGAGTCACATCCCGACTTATGGAGGAATCATAGTCTCCATCATCCTTTCCTCACTTGGGACAAAATGCTCTAATAATGATGATCATCACACTTTTACTTACTTACAACTCAAAAATTACAACTCGATACTAGAACAACATATGACTCTATGTGAATGCCTCCGGCGGTGTATTGGGATATGCAATGAATCAAGAGTGACATGTATGAAAGAATTATAAAGGTGGCTTTGCCACAAATACGATGTCAACTACATGATCATGCAAAGCAATGTGACAATGATGAAACGTGTCATAAGAAACGGAATGGTGGTAAGCTGCATGGCAATATATCTCGGAATGGCTATGGAAATGCCATAATAGGTAGGTATGGTGGCTGTCTTGAGGAAGGTATATGGTTGGTTTATGATACCGGCGAAAGGTGTGCGGTATTAGAGAGGCTAGCAATGGTGGAAGGGTGAGAGTGGGTATAATCCATGGACTCAACATGAGTCATAAAGAACTACGCGCATGCTCCTAGGGGGATAGATTGGTAGGAAAAGACCATCGATCGTCCCCGACCGCCACTCATAAGGAAGACAATCAATAAATAAATCATGCTCCGACTTCATCACATAACGGTTCACCATACGTGCATGCTACGGGAATCACAAACTTAAACACAAGTATCTCTCAAATTCAAAACTACTCAACTAGCAGGACTCTAATATCACCATCTTCATATCTCAAAACAATCATCAAGTATCTAACTTGTCATAGTATTCAATGCACTTTCTATGATAGTTTTTATTATACCCATCTTGGATGCCTATCATATTAGGACTAATTTTATAACCCAAGCAAATTACCATGCTGTTCTAAAAGAATCTCAAAATATATAAGTGAAGCATGAGAGATCAACAATTTCTATAAAATAAGGCCACCACCGTGCTCTAAAAGGATATAAGTGAAGCACTAGAGCAAAATTTATCTAGCTCAAAAGATATAAGTGGCACAAAGAGTATTCTAATAAATTCTGATTTATGTGTGTCTCTCCAAAACGTGTGTACAACAAGTATGATTATGGTAAAATAAAAAACAAAGACTCAAATCATACAAGACGCTCCAAGCAAAACACATATCATGTGGGGAATAAAAATATAGCCTCAAGTAAAGTTACCGATGGACGAAGACAAAAGAGGGGATGCCTTCCGGGGCATCCCCAAGCTTAGGCTTTTGGTTGTCCTTGAATTTTACCATGGGATGCCTTGGGCATCCCCAAGCTTAGGCTCTTTCTACTCCTTATTCCAAAATCCATCAAATCTTTACCCAAAACCTGAAAACTTCAGAACACAAAACTGAACAGAAAATCTCATGAGCTCCGTTAGTATAAGAAAACAAACCACCACTTCAACGTACTATAATGAACTCATTCTTTATTTATATTGGTGTTAAACCTACTGTATTCCAACTTCTCTATGGTTTATACCCCCCCGATACTAGCCATAGATTCATCAAAATAAGCAAACAACACACGAAAAACAGAATCTGTCAAATACAGAATAGTCTATAGTAATATGTAGGTTTCGAATACTTCTGTAACCCCAAAAATTCTGAAATAAACTGGTGGATGTGAGTAATTTATTTATTAATCTATATCTATACCTACTAATAAAGCAAGGTGCGTTTCGCCAATTTTTTCATCCGTTCACCACTGAAAATAATTTTTTTCCTATCCGAGGTGGTACTAAATTTATATATGTTTGTCTGTTAGAAAAAGAATTTTCGTACGTGGGCTGCACGCTATGGCCCAGCAAAACCAGACCACGTACTTATCTGCCGACGCACTAGGGGAAATTTTATTTTCCGCACAGAGCGAGAAATAGTTGAGTTTCCCACTGGGCAACAATTTTGGGCTGGCCAAATTTTCTTTTTTTCTGTGTTTTAATTCTATTTTTATACTTATTTTCGTATCTCTTTTTACCCTTGCAAGTTTATTTTTTTAGAATTTATTTCTTAAATTTAAAATCCTCAAAAATGTTCAGAACTATTTTTTTGGAAAATGTTCAAAATTCCAAAATTTTGTTACTATTTCAAAAAATATTCCAAACTTCCAAAGACTTTACCATTTTTTTTCAAAAAATATTGTTTTTCCAAAAACTTCGAGATATCTAAAAATCAAATAGCATTTAAAAAAGGCTCCAAAATCGAAAAATATTCTTGTTTTTGTGAAATTGTCACAATAAAAAATAATTTTTGTTTGAAAAAGATAAAAAAATTCTATTTTTTTTATTTTCAACACATCTTTCTGTTTTAAAAAAATGTCCACAAATTTATTTTTTTAGACAAGTTCCCAAATTTAAATAGTTTTAATGTTTTTAGTTGGACTTTCGCACAGGACAACCAATAATGAGCTGGCCCAATTTTCTTTATTTTTGTGTTTTACTTCTATTTTTATTCTTTTTCCTAACTCTTTTTTCCCTTCCAAGTTTATTTTTATTTTAGAATTGATTTCGTAAATTAAAAATTCTCAAGAAAAGTTTAGAATTAAGATTTTTTTTTGAAAAGGTTAAGAATTCCATTTTTTTGCTATTTTAAAAAAATATATGAAACTTACAAAAAGGTTTCCATTTTTTCAAAAATAATTATTGTTTTTTAGAATAGTTTGAGATGTCTAAAAACAAAATAGCATTTCAAAAATGCTCCAAATTCGATAAATATTCTATTTTACTGAAATCTTCATAATTAAAAATAATGTTTTGTATAAAAGATACACATTTTCTAAAAATATTACGAATTTTGAACATATGTGTCCTTTTTAAAAAATGTTCACAAAGTTAAATAATTTTAATGTTTTTAATAAAAAAATTGGTGTTTTTATAAAATATTTATGAATTGAAAAAAATGTTTCCTTTCATATTTTGTTCGCGTTTTAAAAAGTGTACATTATTTTCACAAAACTATTCCAGATTTAAAATAGTGTTCATGTTTCCTATAATATACAGAAGCTTCATACTTTAAAATCGCCTCGATTGGAATGACTGAAAGGAAAATTAGATTGAATAACTCATGGGTCTTCCCTTACGTAAGATGACATAACAAAACTCTTAAACACCATTAATCAATGAATCGAAAAATAGCGGATTGATTCCTCCACATGCTGCGAAACCGAGAAGCTAATCGTTTCTTTTTTCGTGCGCACATAGGGTTTTGCTTGCACATATAATGATCACTGACTTTAAATGCATAATCTTTTATCTCCCGTTGCAACGCACAAGCATATTTGCTAGTCATCTGCAAAAAGAATGAACCTTATCGCAGTCTCCAGTAAAAAAATGGCAGCAAATCTCCTAAGCGCTAAAGTTTCTTTTTTTACAGCAAGATCGCAAAAGCTTCCTCCAAGTCTTTCCAAAGGTTCTACTTGGCACAAACACTAATTAAAAGCATAAAACCACATATAAACACAAGCGAGATGAATTATTTATTACCAAACAGGAACAAAAAACAAGAAACAAAAATAAAATTGGGTTGCCTCCCAACAAGCGCTATCGTTTAACGCTATCGGGGGTTGCTGATCCCGCGTACACCTATGGGGATCGGCGGACCGAGCCCCTTTCGGTTCGGCAGAGGGCGGAGGATGCACAAAGAGCAGATCGAGGCGAACGCACGAGCGACGCGATCGGTTTACCCAGGTTCGGGCCGCACGAATGCGTAAAACCCTACTCCTGCTTTGGTTTGTATTGTGTTCTTGCTCGGCAGCGATGAGTGCTACAGTACACTTGGGTGGCTAGCGAGACCAAGCGTGAGAATGGTCCTCCTCCCCCCACCCCTGTTGCGCATGGGCCTCCTTTTATATGTCAAAGGGGTCACCGACACGTGGCAACAGAGATGAGGCTAAAAATGTAAAAGAGGTGGTAGTTGGCGCCATCACTTGCTACAGTTGTATCATACCTAACCCTAACGGCAGGGGACAAAGGCATTAAATGCCTGTCTGTGTCGCCTAGACGGGGCGGAAAGGGACCGTCAGGAGCGCCACCGTTTGCCACGATGGCTCCTTGTCAGCGCCTGCTTGCCACCGCATGCCCCTGGCTGCACAGCCTCCCGCCACGTGCGCCAGGAACGGTCCCAGAGCGACACGTTGGTGGGAGAGCTGGAGCGCGGGCTGCGGAGTAGTAGCTGGCCGCGGCAAGCGCCTTGCTGCAGATGTTGTCTTGTCGCGTCCGGGAGCTTGTCGCGTCCGGGAGCTTGTCGCTCACCGGGTCTCGTCGGGACACGTGGCGTGCCGCGGCGAGTTCCTCGGGATGCCTTGGTTGGTCTTCCCGGCCAGCTCCTCTTGTCAGGGTCTTTGTGCTTCCTCATGGCAAGCTCCTCTTGTCGGGGTCTTGGATACTTTGAGTGGCCTTCCCGGCAAGCTCCTCTTGCCTGGGTCTTGTGCCTTGGCTCGAATACTTTGTTCTTGAATGGCTCCAAAGGAACCACGGAGGGTCTTGGCGGTCGCCCGGCAAGCCTTGCCGCGGGGTACTGCGACTGCCCGTGCACAAGTTCGGGATACTAAGGTACCCCTACTTTAGTACACCGACAGGAGCCCCCGGGCCTGGGCCATACATGGTGCCGAGCGCTGTTGGGCCAGGCCCAAAACAGTGCACGGGCACGCGCGGCCTGGGGCACGCCATAACTCACTCCGCATCCACCGCGCCCTCCCCGCACAGCACGCGTCGAACGCGGCATCGTGGGAGAGATCGTGGGCGATTTTGGAGGCGTCCACTCCCCACGATCATGGGGTGGGGAGAGGTCGCCCCATTCGTCGCTTCGGTTCTGCACGCCTGCCACGCAGCTCCCATGAACTTGGGATCGCGGACGGTGGAGGCGGGAAACAGGGCCGTCGCGGGTCGAGGCAGCGGGTCGGCCCCAGCTCCCTGCCTTCCCGCGTCTTGATTCGCTGAGCGGGGCGGCCGAGCCCTCACCTCGCTGGGAGGGGAGGACGGAAGCCCGCATTCTCTCATCTTCTCCTTCCTTCAGCTTCTGCTCCCCTTTCTCTCATTCGCCATGGAGAAAGGGAACCCTGGTCCTTCATCGGTGGCGGCGAGGGTCGCCGCCAGACAGCGCATCCCTCCCTCTCCCGCACCCGTGGTGGCGGAGCCAGCCGTAAGGGGAAGAGGGAGGGGGCGAGGTCGTGGACGAGGTCGAGGACGAGGTCGAGGCGCTCGGGGAAGAGGTGGACGGGGCGGCGCGCCAGCTTCGCCTCCGCTGGCGGCTCCTCTTCCCACGGGGGTCCATGTTGGGGACGACCCTTGCAAGTTCTTCGTCAGGCTGCGCCGGGCGCCTCGTCGTCGACTCCGACTCCCAGCTCCGTTCGCGAGCGCGATGGAGCTGGACCCGCCCGAGACACTGAGACTGCACATGAGGGGCTGTGGGATTAGCGGCACGCGAGTCCGCGTTGAAGTCCCAGCCCCCGGTGTGATGTATCTTGTTCGAGGGTGGAAGACGTTCGCCCATATCCACAGCTTGACGGCGGGGCTCACCCTCCATTTTAAGTTGGTGGAGGGCGATCTCCTCTCCGTCAAGGTCTTCGGGTGCTTCGGCACTCGGGCGAAGTGCTGCGTGGACAGCTCCTCCGATAGCGAAGGCCCCTCCTCGAGCGAGAGTGACGAGGAGGGGAGCGACAGCGACGACGAGGGTAGCGGGCGGCAGGACGACGGGTCCGACTAGGTGTCGGGCGCCGCTCCGTGCGGCACCGGCGACCCCATTATCCGTGTCGCCGGCTCCTTGAACTCCCTGGGGTCGTCTACTTGGGCGGCTGGTGTAGGGAGGTTGCGGAAGAGGAAGAGGGCTGGCGGCAAGGCCGTCAAGCCGGAGTACGAGGGCGTGGTGCCCTCGACAGCGTGCTGACGTCCTGCCGCCTCGTCTTTGAGCCCTGCTTCCGGCGCTGCCGTCACCGTCCAGCCTTCGGACGGCCCCCGGGGTGTTCTCTTGGTGCCTTCTGGCACCCGTAGCTCGCCTAGGCGCTCCTTTTGCCCTTTCCGCCTCCTTTATCTACCTCCTAAAAAGAGGGACACGAAAGGGATTACGGGCATCTTATCTTTTTAATTTGTAAGCCTTCGGGCCTTAGTTGCATTTAAAACTTGTAATCCTCTCCTTCATCTTTTTCATCCTCTATGGACTGTACCTGAGTCGAATGTTTTTTTAATGAAAAGGGGATGCTTGCCGGGTCATTTGTCTCGCGGGTAGAACCCACGTCAAGGAGCGAATCCCTGGTATCTTTCAGATAGACACTTCTTCCCCGGCAACAGGCCCTGCCGTCTTCCCACGTCGCTCAACCTTTCTCACGCTTTTGACGGAGGCAGGGACGAGGCGGGTGCGGCCCCTCATTTCATCCCTTTGCTGCCGCGACTACGACCAAACTTGGCCCTAGAAACGAGCCCCAGGGCCTAGAGTTAAGGGAGCACGGTAGTTTTCGGGAAGAAACAAGGTTTCGTATTCCCCAGTCCATAAGAGAATGCATGAAGAGGGATGAAAGACTTATCTGAGATTGCAGCCCCCGGCAACTCTGGCTCGTCGTGGGTGAACCTTGGTACTTGCAGCCCCCGGCAACACTGGCTTGCTGGGGTCCAGATGCCGGCACGTCCTTCTTCTCCTTTTCGTCCCCAGGCGGTCCGGCAAGGATATGCGAGCCCTGCAAACCAAAGGAAACAAAAGAAAGGCAAAGGGACGCACACTCGACCTCTAAGTTAGGGGTTAGCCGCTGTTAAGCACTATCAACCCTAACCAAGGACCAGACTCGACCTAGCATGCATGCTATAACTCTGGGTGCCCGCGCTTCATTTACTTGTGCTCGGGGTCTGCGCCTGGCTTTGTACAAAGGATTATATGCAACAGCGGCAAGACTTGTACAAAAGGGTGGTTGCCGGACAGGGTCCGACAACCGCGCCTTACGGGTAAAACTTACGAAGATGTTCGATATTCCAGGAGTTGCTCACTAGTACGCCATCTTCGGTCTCCAGGTGGACAGCGCCAGGCCTGGTGACTCGTTTCACCCGGTAAGGGCCTTCCCACTTCGGCGTCAACTTGTTGGAATTCTTGGCGGACTGAACGCGCCGAAGAACAAGGCCGCCTTCCTCGAGACTTCTGGCGTTAACTTTGCGGCTATGATAGCGGCGCAAAGCTTGCTGGTAGCGAGCGGCTCACACAGCAGCCTGAAGACGATCTTCCTCAAGGAGCAGCGCGTCATCTTGCCGCAGCTGCTCTTGCTCAAGCTCATCATAAGCGAGCACTCGAGGTGACCCGTATACGAGTTCCATGGGGATAACTGCCTCCGCTCCATAGACTAGAGCGAAGGGTGTCTGGCCAGTGGCTCGATTTGGCGTCGTCCTGATCGACCAAAGAACCACCGGCAGCTCCTCGATCCAGTTTCTTCCGCACTTGTGCAGCCTGTCAAAAGTTCTGGTCTTGAGCCCGCGCAACACTTCAGCATTTGCCCTCTCAGCTTGACCGTTGCTTTTCGGGTGAGCAACAGAAGCGAAGCAGACTTTGGCGCCAAGATCTTGGACGTACTGCGTGAAGGTGTGGCTCATAAATTGTGTACCGTTATCGGTGATTATCCTGTTAGGGACTCCGAAACGGCAAACAATCGACCTGAAGAACTTGACTGCTGACTGTGGTGTCACCTTCCTCACTGGTTCCACTTCTGGCCACTTTGTGAACTTGTCGATTGCGACGTACAAGTACTCAAAGCCCCCGACAGCTCGGGGAAAGGGGCCGAGGATGTCGAGCCCCCAGACCGAAAATGGCCAGGATAAAGGGATCGTCTGGAGAGCTTGAGCTCGCTGGCGTATCTGCTTGGAATGGAACTGGCATGCTTCACACTTGGTTACTTGTGCAGTTGCATCCTGGAGGGCTGTCGGCCAGAAGAAACCTTGCCGGAATGCTTTTCCGACAAGGGCTCTTGCGCCAATGTGGTGACCACATATGCCTCCATGTATCTCTGCCAACAGCTTCTGTCCATCTTCCCGGGGAATACACTTCAATTTCACACCGTTGAGTCTTCTTCTGCACAGTGTGTTGTCGACAAACTGGTACATACTAGACTGCTGGGCTACTCTTTCCGCTTCTTCTGGTTCCTCGGGAAGTTCTCCTGTCTGAAGGAAACGGACAATCTGCTGCGCCCATGTTGGAGCCTATGGCTCGACAACAAGGACTAAAGGCACGTCTGCTGCTGCGGGAACGTCCGCTTCTACAGCAAGAGCCCGCGGCTCTGCCGGAGCTTGACGTTCCCCGGCAAGCTTGCTGGAGCAAAACTTGTCGGGAGAATCTGCTTCAACGGAACAAACCCTGGGGCTTGCCGGATCAGACTGCTCCTCAGCATTCTTGGCGTTGATCTTGGGGACCTTCTTGGCGGCGGCTTCGTGAAGCTCTGCCGGAAGATAGTCACCAGAAATCAACTTCCTCTTCTTGCTCTGTCCAGTTGATGGTGTTACAGACGGCTGAGTCATCTTGAGCACAAAGATCCCTGGTTCCACAGGTAACTTAAGTGCTGCGCACTTTGACAGGCCATCGGCAATGTCGTTCTCAGCTCTTGGAACATGTTCCATTTGCAGGCCATCAAAGCGCTCTTCTAGCTTCCTCACTTCATCAACATAAGCTTCCATCAACGGACTCTGGTAAACCTTGTTCACTTGGCGGGCAACAAGCTGCGAGTCACCCCTGACAATGAGCTTCTTAATCCCAAGTTCTGCCGCGATCCTGAGACCGGCAAGCAAGCCTTCATACTCTGCAGTATTGTTTGTCGCTTGCTCCTTGGGAAAGTGCATCTGGACTATGTACTTGAGGTGCTCTCTGGTGGGTGCGACAAGCAGCACACCAGCACCGGCGCCTTGCAGCAAGAAGGCACCGTCAAAGTACATGAGCCACTCTTTGTTTGCTTCCATGGCGGGGATGCTCGTCTCTGGAATTTCTTCGTCTAGAGTTGGCGTCCACTCTGCTATGAACTCTGCCAATGCTCTGCTCTGGATTGTTGATGTACTCTCAAACTTGAGGCCAAAGCTTGACAGTTCCAGTGCCCACTCGACAATCCTGCCTGTTGCTTCTGGGTTCTGCAGTATCCTCTTCAGCGGAAAGCGAGTGACAATTGTTATCTCATGTGCTTGAAAGTAATGGCGCAGCTTTCTCGAGGCCATGAGAAGGCCAAAAAGCAATTTCTGCACACCAGAGTACCTTGACCTAGCCCCCTGTAAATGGGAACTGACAAAGTAAACTGGGCGCTGCACCATCTTCTTCTGTATCTCTTCTTGCATCTGCGCAGATCCTTGCTTGTCGGGACCAGATCTTGTCGGGGAAGCCCCCTGCTTGTCGCTGGATGTGCTTGTCGCGGTCGCTGGCTCTTCATCTGCCTCCCTCTCCGCTACTAACGCAGCACTAACCACTTGATTGGTTGCCGCTATGTACAGCAGCAACTTCTCTTGTGGTTTAGGTGCGACAAGTGTTGGAGTGGAGGACAGGTAACTCTTCAAGTCTTGCAGCGCAGCCTCCGCTTCCGGAGTCCATTTCATTGGACCTGCCCTTTTTAAAACTTTGAAAAACGGTAGGGCGCGCTCAGCAGACTGAGAGATAAACCTGCTGAGAGCAGCCACGCAGCCGGCAAGCTTCCGTACATCCTCGACGCGCTTTGGTGCTTCGATCTACTCAATGGCCTTGATCTTGTCGGGATTAGCTTCGATTCCCTGCTGAGACACAAAGAACCCGAGAAGCTTGCCGGAAGGGACTCCAAACACACACTTCTCGGGGTTGAGCTTGAGGTTGACCTTGTGCAGATTTGCAAAAGTCTCTTCTAAGTCTTGGATCAGAGTTGCCCTGTCTTTGCTTTTGACCACTATATCATCCATGTAAGCTTCTACATTTCTGTGTATCTGTGGCTTCAAAGCGATATGGACTACTCTGGCAAATGTTGAACCAGCATTCTTTAATCCGAAAGGCATCCGTACGAAACAGTACGTGCCACATGGAGTAATGAATGCAGTTTTCTCCTCATCCTCTTCTGCCATGAAGATCTGATGGTATCCTGAATATGCGTCAAGAAATGAAAGCAACTCACATCCGGCTGTGGAGTCAACAATCTGGTCAATGCGCGGCAAGGGAAATGGAACTTTGGGACAAGCTTTATTAACATCAGTAAAGTCAATACAAAGCCTCCATCTCCCATTCGCCTTGCGCACTACAACCGGATTGGCCAACCACGTGGGATGGAGCACCCCTCTGACAAGGCCTGCTGCTTCCAATTTCTTGATTTCTTCTGCTATGAATTCTTGGCGCTCCACCGCCTGTTTCCTGACCTTCTGCTTGACGGGCCGCGCATGAGGACAAACGGCAAGATGGTGCTCAATTACTTTCCTGGGAACACCAGGGATATCAGACGGTTGCCATGCAAACACGTCGACATTCGCCCGCTGGAAAGTAACGAGCACGCTTTCCTATTTAGGGTCAAGCGTGGCACTGATGGTGAAGGTACCACCAGTGCTGTCCTCCTTGGCGGGCACCTTCTTGGTATGTGGTGGAGCTGCCATAGCCTTCTTACACTTGCCGGTGGAGCTCGATGGTGCATCCTCGACGGCAGCGCAGCACTCCGAAGAGGTGCACTTGCCGGAGTGGGCATCAGAGCTCTTGCCGGACTTAGTCTTCTTCTTCCCCCCGGGAGCTTCAGCGGCAAGTGTCTTGCGATCTGTTGCAGCTGCTGCTTCCCGGTAAATCTTGTCGGCGCAGATAAGGGCATCCTTCTTATCGCCAGGGACAGAGATGACGCTTATCGGGCCTGGCATCTTGAGCATGTTGTATGCATAGTGAGAGGCCGCCATGAACGTGGCGAGTGCTAGACGGCCAATTATCCCATTGTAAGGCAACGGGAAATCGGCAACGTCAAAGGTGACCCACTCCGTTCTGAAATTCAGCTCGCTGCCAAATGTCACCAGCAACATGACCTTCCCTTTTGGCTTGCTCCTTCCCGGGTTAATTCCTTGGAATGTACCGGTCTCTTCGAGCTCGCTGTCTGGGATCTGGAGTTTCTGGAGCACAGCGGAGGAGATCAGATTTAAGCCGGCCCCACCGTCAACTAGCATCTTAGTGACTTTGAGGTTGCGGATTGTCGGCGAAACCAACAACGGCAAGCACCCGACCGCAGTTGTGCGATCAGGGTGGTCCTCAATGTCAAAGATGATAGGCGTGCTGGACCACTTCAGAAGCTTGCGGGATTCGACAGGTGGCTCTGCCGCATTAACTTTTCGGAGCCACTGTTTGAGTTGGCGGTGGGAAGTATGCAGAGAAGCACCGCCGTCAACACACAAGACTTCTGTAGCTTTCTGAAACTCCTGCTCACTGTTCTCAACATCATCCATGTCTTCGTTGTCGTCTTCGTCTTCGTCCTTGTCGCGGCCGCGGGGAGGTCTGTCTCCTTGCCGCTGCTTGGCCTTGCCGCGGCTTCCTCCCTGGCCAGCGCGCTTCTTGCCGGCTTCTCCACCGCCTTCTTGGGCTCTCTCCTTGTCGCACCGCTCGTACTCAGCTTTTTGTTGCTGGACAAGCTGCTCGACCCTCTTGCAGTTCTGGAGATCATGGCCCTTGGTGCGGTGAATCTTGCAGTACTGCTTGTCGGAGCCGTCCTGCTTGTCGGCGGCCACCACAGCTTGGCAGTTGGTGCACGCGGCAACCTCCTTGCCGGAGCTGCCAACTTTGGCTTGCTTGGCGGGGCCGTCATCGCCGGACTGCTCAACGACTAGTACCTCTTTGCCGCTCTTCTTCCTGTTGCGCCTCCGGTTTTTCTTTGCCGGGGCAGCATCGTCACTGTCAGATCCTCCTGCTCCAGTGTCCTCTCCGGGGAGTTTCCTTCCTTCTTCAGCGCGTGCACACTTGTCGGCTAGGGCGTAAAGCTCGCTGACGTCCCTGATCCTGCTCATCGCCATCTCCTCCCGCATCCTGCGGTTACGCACGTTCTGATGGAACGCGCTGATAGCCGCGGCAGGGTGGATGTCTGGGATGTTGCGCTGCACACGGCTGAACCTCTGAATATACTTGCGCAGGGGCTCTCCTTCCTTCTGGGCAAGCAGGTGAAGGTCACTTTCCTGGCCATGTGGCTTGTGGCCGCCTGTAAAGGCGCCGACAAACTGATGGCACAAGTCCGCCCAAGAGGATATGGAGTTGTCTGGCAAGTGCATGAGCCAGGACCTGACTTCGGGCTTGAGCACCAGCGGGAAGTAGTTGGCAAGGACCTCGTCATCTCGCCCCCCCCCCCCGGCAGCTTGCACCGCAATGGTGTAGATGCTGAGGAACTCTGACGGGTGCGACTTGCCGTCGTACTTCTCCGGTACGTCTGGCTTGAAATGCTTCTGACTGGGCCACTGGACTTGCCGCAGCTCGTGGGTAAACGCAGGGCAACCTACCGCATACGGCAAGTTGCCTGGTTCTCCGGGCGCATGCAAGTCAACAGAGGGCCCAGCGCGCAGGTCTGATTGACGTCGCGCTTCTCTTCGGCGCTCGATGCATGTTCGAGCGTCTTCTTGCTGTCTCTCATGAAGAAATTGGCACTGATCGCGACGAGCTCGCGGATCTGATGACGCGGTGGAGTAGCTGTCGAGGTGGATCCGGCGAGTCGGCCATCTTGGCCTTCGGGGCGGAGAGTGCATAGTGGTCGCACCCTCGCCGGTCTTGTCGCCACCGGCTCGCGCCTGGCTGACTTGCCGCGGCAGCGATACGCTCGGCTGCCGTGGGTTGTCACCGTTGGCGAAGCCGATGAGGCTCTGGATAGTGGCCCTCCAGTCATCGATCTTCTCTGGCGCTGGAGGATAATCTAGGAGTAGTTGGGCACGTGCCAACGCTTCCGCCGGAGTGGCGGGCGGCGGCAGCGAACGGTGCGAGGAGCGAGATATGTTCGGACTTCTAACTGCGTTAGAAGGAGCAACATCTCGCCCAAGCGACCGCGCCACGCTCGCGCCAGCATGTTGGTGTGCATGCTGGTCCTGAGCACTCCGGGATCCGCCAGCTTGCTCTTGGCCCAGCAGACGTATGGTACCGTGGGTACCATGACGCTGCTGGTCCCGCGCCTCCTGGGACGGGCGCGGTGCGTGTACGGACGCCGAGGTCTTGGAGTGCGCGCGGTCGTTGTGGGAGCCGACCGCGCCGCCGATGTGCAGCGCAGCCTTGTCCTTGGACCTGGCAGCACCATGAGTCCCTTCGTCAGCGCCCGCTCTTCCGGCGGCGCCTACTCCACCAGTCGTTCGCTCAGGCGATGGTGGGATCGGCACAGACGGAGCCGCTGCCTCCGAAATCTTCTTCTTCGGCGGCATGTTGATGAAGATGATGAAGATTCGGCTCGTGCGAACGCCGGATCAAGTTCGCACAACCTCGACGCACCCCTACCTGGCGCGCCAAAGATGTCGGGGGTTGCTGATCCCACGTACACCTATGGGGATCGGCGGACCGAGCCCCTTTCGGTTCGGCAGGGGGCGGGGGATGCACGAAGAGCAGATCGAGGCGAACGCACGAACGACGCGATCGGTTTACCCAGGTTCGGGCCACACGGATGCGTAAAACCCTACTCCTGCTTTGGTTTGTATTGTGTTCTTGCTCGGGAGCGATGAGTGCTACAGTACACTTGGGTGGCTAGCGAGACCGAGCGTGAGAATGGTCCTCCTCCCCCCCCACCCCTGTTGCGCATGGGCCTCCTTTTATATGTCAAAGGGGTCACCGACAGGTGGCAACAGATATGAGGGTAAAAATGTAAAAGAGGTGGTAGTTGGCGCCACCGCTTGCTACAGTTGTATCATACCTAACCCTGACGGCAGGGGACAAAGGCATTAAATGCCTGTCTGTGTTGCCTAGACGGGGCGGAAAGGGACCGTCAGGGGCGCCACCATTTGCCACGATGGCTCCTTGTCAGCGCCTGCTTGCCACCGCATGCCCCTGGCTGCACAGCCTCCCGCCACGTGTGCCAGGAACGGTCCCAGAGCGACACGTTGGTGGGAGAGCTAGAGCGCGGGCTGCGGAGTAGTAGCTGGCCACGGCAAGCGCCTTGCCGCGGATGTTGTCTTGTCGCGTTCGGGAGCTTGTCGCTCACCGGGTCTCGTCGGGACACGTGGCGTGCCACGGCGAGTTCCTCGGGATGCCTTGGTTGGTCTTTCCTGCAAGCTCCTTTTGCCGGGGTCTTTGTGCTTCCTCATGGCAAGCTCCTCTTGTCGGGGTCTTGGATACTTTGAGTGGCCTTCCCGGCAAGCTCCTCTTGCCGGGGTCTTGTGCCTTGGCTCGAATACTTTGTTCTTGAATGGCTCCAAAGGAACCACGGAGGGTCTTGGCGGTCGTCCGGCAAGCCTTGCCGCGGGGTACTGCGACTGCCCGTGCACAAGTTCGGGATACTAAGGTACCCCTACTTTAGTACACCGACAAACGCCCCTAGCTAGGAATAAAAACAAGAATAGATCTAGGTATTGTCATCTTTGGTATGCAATCCATAAGTGGCTCTCATAATAGATTCATAAGGTAATTTAATTTTCTTCCTAGGAAAGTGTTCCATGCCTTTCCTTAACGGAAATTGGAATCTAATATTTCCTTCTTTCATATCAATAATTGCACCAATTGTTCTAAGGAAAGGTCTACCAAGAATAATAGAACAAGTGGGATTGCAATCTATACCAAGAACAATGAAATCTACGGGCACATAATTCCTATTGCAACAATGAGAACATCATTAATCCTTCCCATAGGTTTCTTCATGGTGGAATCCGCAAGATGCAAATTTAAAGAACAATCATCAAATTCACGGAAACCTAACACATCACACAAAGTTTTTGGAATCGTGGAAACACTAACACCCAAATCACATAAAGCATAGCATTCGTGATCTCTAATTTTAATTTTAATAGTAGGTTCCCACTGATCATAAAGTTTTCTAGGGATAAAAACTTCTAATTTAAGCTTTTCCTCATAGGATTGCATTAAGGCATCAACGATATGTTTGGTAAAAGCTTTATCTTGATCATAAGCATGAGGATAATGTAGCACGAATTGCAACAAGGAAATACAATCTATGAAAGAGAAATTATCATAATTAAATCCCTTGAAATCCAAAATAGTGGGTTCATTGCTATGTAAAGTTTTGACCTCTTCAATCCCACTTTTACCTATTTTTGCATCAAGATCTAAAAACTTCGAATCATTGGGACGCCTTTTAACAAAAGTTGACTCATCTCCAGTCCCATCATTATCAAGATTCATATTGCAAAACAAATATTTAATAGGAGACACATCGATCACTTTTAGATTTTCATCCTTGTTATCATGAAAACTAGAAGAACACGCTTTTATAAAGCAATCTTTTTTACCACGCATCCTAGCGGTTCTTTCTTTGCACTCGTCAATGGAAATTTGCATAGATTTGAGAGACTCATTGATATCATACTTAGGTGGAATAGATCTAAGTTTCAAAGAATCAGCATCAAGAGAAATTCGATCCACGTTCGTAGCCAACTCATCAATCTTAGGCAATTTTTCTTCAAGCAAAGCATTGAAATTATTTTGCAAAATCATAAATTCTTCAACACTAGTCTCAAAATTAGAGGGCATCTTATTGAAATTTCCATAAGAGTTGTTGTAGGAATTACCATAATTATTAGAGGAATCACTAGAAAACAGCCTAGGGTTAAAGTTTCCACTATAGGCGTTGTTACCAAAATTGTTCCTACCAACAAAATTCACATCCATAGATTTATTACTATTCTCAACCAAAGTAGACAAATGCATATCATTAGGATCAGAAGAAACACTTTTATTAGCAAACAATTTCATTAGATCATCCATCTTTCCACTCAAAACATTAATCTCTTCTATCACATGAACCTTTTTGCTAGTAGATATTTTGGTGTGCCATTGAGAATAATTAACCATAATATTATCTAGGAGTTTAGTAGCTTCTCCTAAAGTGATTTCCATAAAAGTGCCTCCCGCGGCTGAATCTAAAAGATTTATAGAAGCAAACTTAAATCCAGCATAAAAAATTGTATGATCATTCATAATTTCAAACCATCTGTAGGGCAATTATGTATCATTAATTTCATCCTCTCCCAAGCTTGTGCAACATGCTCATGATCAAGTTGCTTAAAATCCATAATATCGTTTCTAAGAGAGATGATCTTAGCGGGAGGAAAAATACTTAGAGATAAAATCATGTTTGCACTTATTCCATGAATCAATAATATTTTTAGGCAAAGAGGAAAACCAAGTTTTAGCACGATCTCTAAGCGAAAACGGAAATAGCTTCAATTTAACAATATCATTATCCACATCTTTCTTCTTTTGCATATCACATAAATCAACAAAACTGTTTAGATGGGCAGCGGCATCTTCACTAGGAAGGCCAGAAAACAGATCTTTCTTAACAAGCTTCAGCAAAGAAGTACTAATTTCACAAGATTCATCATCGGTAAGAGGAGCAATCGGAGTGCTAATAAAATCATTATTGTTGGTATTGGAAAAGTCACACAATTTAGTATCGTCTTGAGCCATCGTGACAATCAATCCAACACACAAGCACACAAGAAGCAAGCAAAAAGAGACGAACGGAAAAGAGGCGAGCGGAAAAGTGGGCGAATAAAACGGCAAGGGTGAAGTGGGGGAGAGGAAAACGAAACGAAAATGGCAAATAATGTAATGCGAGGGATAAGAGTTTGTGATGGGTACTTCGTATGTCTTGACTTGTGTGTAGATCTCCTCGGCAACGGCGCCAGAAATCCTTGCTACTTCTTGAGCATGCGTTGGTTTTCCCTTGAAGAGGAAAGGGTGATGCAGCAAAGTAGCGTAAGTATTTCCCTCAATTTTTGAAAACCAAGGTATCAATCCAGTAGGAGATTACACGCAAGTCCATCATACCTGCACAAACAAACAAGAACCTCGCAACCAACGCAATAAAGGGGTTGTCAATCCCTTCACTGTCACTTATGAAAGTGAGATCTGATAGAGATAATAAGATAAATATTTTTTTGGTATTTTTGTTGTGTATATTGGAAAATAAAGATTGCAAAATAAATGGCGACAAAAATGGCTTGTTGACGAGAGAATAATATAATGGAAGATAGACCCGGGGGCCATAGGTTTCACTAGTGGCTTCTCTCAAGATAGCAAATTCTACGGTGGGTTAACAAATTACTGTCGAGCAATTGATAGAAAAGCGCATAGTTATGAGAATACCTAGGCATGATCATGTATATAGGCATCACATCCGTGACAAGAAGACCGAAACGATTCTGCATCTACTACTATTACTCCACACATCGACCGCTATCCAGCATGCATCTAGAGTATTAAGTTCATAAGAACAGAGTAACACATTAGGCAAGATGACATGATGTAGTGGGATAAACTCAAGCAATATGATATAAACCCCTTCTTTTTATCCTCGATGGCAACAATACAATACGTGCCTTGCTGCCCCTGCTGTCACTGGGAAAGGACACCACAAGATTGAACCCAAAGGTAAGCACTTCTCCCATTGCAAGAAAGATCAATCTAGTAGGCCAAACCGAACTGATAATTCGAAGAGACTTGCAAAGATAACCAATCATACATAAAATAATTCAGAGAAGATTCAAATATTGTTCATTGATAATCTTGATCATAAACCCACAATTCATCGGATCCCGACAAACACACCACAAAAAGAATTACATCGAATAGATCTCCAAGAGAATCGAGGAGAACTTGGTATTGAGATCCAAAGAGAGAGAAGAAGCCATCTAGCTAATAACTATGGACACGAAGGTGTGTGGTAAACTACTCACATATCATCAGAGGGGCTATGGTGTTGATATAGAAGCCCATCGTGATCGATTCCCCCTCCGGCGAAGCGCCGGAAAAGGCGCCAAGATGGGACTCATGGGTACAGAAGGTTGCGGCGGTGGAAATAGGGTTTCGTGGTGCTCCTGGATGTTTTCAGGGTATATGGGTATATATAGGAGGAAGATGTAGGTCGGTGGAGCTGCAAGGGGCCCACGAGGATGGGGGCGCGCCCTCCTGCCTCATGGCCTCCTCGCTTCTTTCTTGACGTCCACTCCAAGTCTCCTGGATCACGTTTGTTCCAAAAATAACTATCCCAAAGATTTCATTCCGTTTGGATTCCGTTTGATATTCCTTTTCTGCGAAACACTAAAATAGGCAAAAAAACAGCAATTTGTACTGGGCCTTTGGTTAGTAGGTTAGTCTCAAAAATAATATAAAAAGGTATATTAAAGCCAATTAAACATCCAAAACAGATAATATAATAGCATGGAACAATCCAAAAATATAAATACGTTGGAGATGTATCAATGATGATGACTTATTATTCACTGGGTGAAAAAACCGCAGATTAGTTTCAAGTGGATGGATCCTAAGTGATCAAGTCATGGATAATCCATGACTTACTTATTAGGATCCATCCACTTGAAATTAATCAGCGGTTCTTTCACTTAGTGATTTAATAACTCATTATGATGTGAAAAAATCTCTAAATTGCTACTGTATGAAAACTTGCATAAAGGTGTATGAATAACGACATAAAAATAGAATACGGAATAATAGTAGTAGCGCGGGCTGTGAGACGCGCTACTAGTAATTACCAATAGCGCTTGTTCCTCCACGCGCTACTACTAAGTAGATATAGCAATAGTGTGTGTCAACACACGCTACTGCTAACCTTTAACTGTAGCGTCGTAGCAGTAGTGCAGTTACCCGCGCTACTGATAGGCTAAAAACCCGCACTACCGCTAGGCTTTTTCCCTAGTAGTGATGGAGCGTCTCATTATTTTGTTAGTAAGAGTTTTTCTTTGGCGTGGTATGGCTAATACACCTCGGGTTAGACCCTAGCAATGCAAACACATGCGCCAGAGATGACCACCCTATGTTGCACTGCGAGGGGGCTTGGATAGCCATCAGTTGAATGAGCACCCCTTGCATTGGAATGGCTTTTCTTCAAACCTCCTCCAAAACTCGATTATGTACAAGTGGACTCAGTTCAGTATCTTTGCATCGACAGCGGCGGGGAAGATCCGGTTTGTCCACGCCATCGACCAAGGCCATCAAACATCAGTTGTAGATACAATGTGCAGGTGCTACGCTGTTAATTAAGTGAATCGGCGATAGGGGGACTGGGATGGTGGCTACAAAGTGTGGTATTTCAATGCAGCCAACATCCACCTAGGCCTCCACGGGTGGACTCCATCCCATGGGGGAAGAGCTTACGACGACGTTGTTGGGGAGCCTTACATAGAAAACAAAAATATTTCTACGCACACGCAATGATCTATTTATGGAGATGCATAGCAACGAGAGGGAAAGTGTGTCTACGTATCCTCATAGACCGTAAGCGGAAGCGTTTAACAACATGATTGATGTAGTCAAACTTCTTCGCGCTCCAAACGATCAAGTACCGAACGTACGACACCTCCGCGTTTTGCACACGTTCATCTCGGTGACGTCCTCCGCCTTCTTGATCCAGCAAGACGGCGAGGTAGTAGATGAGTTCCGGCAGCACGACGGCGTGGTGACGGTGATGATGAAGTGATCTCCGCAATGCTTCGCCTAAGTACTATGAAAATATGACCGAGGGTGTAAACGGTGGAGGGGGGCGCCGCACACGGCTAGACAATTGTCTGTAGTGTGCTAGGCGCCCCCCCCCCCCCCCCACACACACACACACATATATACATAGGTGGGAGGGAGGGATGAGTAGCCAAAGGAGGTGCCCAAGTAGGAGGAATCCTACTTGGGGTCCTTCCCAAGCCGCGCCCCCTTTCCTTATTTGGAGTGCGGGGAAAGGCATGGAAGGGTGCCCCCCTTTCCTTCCTCCCATGAGAGGGAAAGGCGGGAGGGGCTAGCCCTCCCCCTTTTCCTTCCCTAGGGCTGGCCTTTGTCCCATTCTTTGGCCCATAAGGCCCATGTCTTTACGCGCGCGCGCGGGGGGGGGGGGGGGGGGGGGGGGGGGGGGTGACCCGATTCCTTCCTGGTAAGTCCCGAAACACATCCGGTGTCCAAATACCATCGTCCTATATATCAATCTTTACCTCTCGACCATTTCAATACTCCTCGTCATGGTTGTGATCTCATCCGAGACTCTAAACAACATTTGGTCACCAAAACATATAACTCATATAACACTATATCGTGAACGAATGTTAAGCGTGCGGACCCTACGGGTTCGAGAACTATGCAGACATGACCGAGACACTTCTTCGGTCAATAACCAATAGCGGAACCTGGATGCCCATATTAGCTCCTACATTTTCTACGAAGATCTTTATCGGCCGAACCGTTATGACAACATGCGTAATTGCCTTTGCCCGAGATTCGATCATCGGTATCTTCATACCTAGTTCAATCTCGTTATCGGCAAGTCTCTTTACTCATTCCATAATACATTATCATGTAACTAACTCATTAGTCACTTTGCTTGCAAGGCTTCTTATGATGTGTATTACCGAGAGGGACCAGAGATACCTCTCCGATACTCACAATGACAAATCCTAATCTCGATCTATGCCAACTCAACAAACACTTTCGAAGATACATATAGAGCATCTTTATGATCACCCAGTTATGTTGTGACATTTGATAGCACACAAGATATTCCTCCGGTATCCGGGAGTTGCCTAATCTCATAGTCGAAGGAATATGTATTTGACATGAAGAAAGCAAAGCTAATGGGTGTGTCTTGTCCATCACATCATTCTCCTAATGATGTGATCCTGTTATCAAATGACAACACATGTCTATGGTTAGGAAACCTTAACCATCTTTGATCAACGAGCTAGTCTAGTAGAGGCTTACTAGGGACACGGTATTCGTTTATGTATTCACACATGTATTTAAGTTTCCGATCAATACAATTCTAGCATGAATAATAAACCTTTATCATGAATAAGGAAATATAAAATAACAACTTTATTATTGCCTGTAGGGCATATTTCCTTCAGACGTCATACTGGATCTCCGGCACGGTGAGCTCCTAAGTGTTACCGGCCTTGATGCCGATGGATTTTTGTAGGGATAGTGTTGTATGCATATAGATGCTTAGGGGGTTATAATTGTATGCTTATGGAAATTTTACTATTAGTCGCTACTTACAGAAATTCATTTAGGCTTTAGAGTTTACTTAAACTGTATGTTGATTGATCTGTAACTATGTCTCTGTTGCTTATAGATTACATACCTCACTTGATGTAGTAAATGCAAACAATTTTATTGGCTTGCAGATGCTTTATTAATGGTGACACTGTACAAAATCGTAACTTAGCAGTTTTACCCCATCATCTTTTCTGCTGTCCGAAAGGCTTGATTTATTAGGTGATTATAATTTCTGAATTTTAAAATAACATTACCAATATAAGTCCAACAGAAGTAAGGGTTTCCTTATTGCCAATAGGGACATCAAAGGGACATATACAGGGTCTCGTGTTGTTGTGACATCTTGGTTTACTGTATTGGACACTTTTCCAAAAGAGTATTTTGTACCGTGTCATCAAAATGTCAAGGCGCTGTTGACATTATGTTTTAGTTTTCTGCAAAACAATTCTATAGAGAATATGAAGGGTAAGGAGCTAGCACCGGGTACTCCAGATGATGAATCTTTTCTTCATGCGAAATAGGTTTGCATTCTAGGCAATACTGCCCCCTTATGGATCCATTTAATCAACTTCTTATATGGAGGCAGTTATGATCCTGGAAGCTGGTATAATTTTTCTAAAAAAACTTCATTTAGTTCATTTATACTCATGCTATTAATGTAAATCATGGCATCTTGTGAATGTATTTGAGAACAGATTACATTTAAGGGGCACTGAACAAAAGGAGAAAGTCTTATTTCCTCCACCACCTCCTCTAATATGCACATTTAGTGTACATCGCAGAAAAATTGTAAGGAGATGTATTGTAGACACATGAAAAGGCAAGGCCGGTAAACTACTTGGGGGAGGACATAGTATGAGTACATCAAAACCGACTTATCTTTGTAGGCTTTACAAATATATTCCATGTGTTGGCTCTAAAGCGTGTAAATGTACATGTTGGCTTTGAACCCCCAACTATATGCTTGTGTGTTATGAAAAGAAAATTTGTTGTGCAACTGAATGATGTATGCATGTGTATTATGTTTATATATTTTCATCATTTCTAGTTGCAGGGTTGGTAAGTAAAGATAAATAATTGCCATCCATGAAATAGCCAATGGAAGTAGTTGTATTGAGCAAACTACCTCGGGAATTGAATGTGGTTCTTATGGCAGAACCACCTGCAGGTAAATGCATTGGAGGAGGTTTCAAAACAGCCTCCACTGTGTCGAGTGTTAGCTACACATGATTTGAGGTGGACTGGGGATCTACTACTGAACCATGTACCCAAACCTCCAAAGCTCGATTCTGTACTGGTGTGATGAATCTAGTGAGAGTAATTTGTTGTTGTACATACTGTTATATTTTTCTGTTGACTTGATCAAATGAAAGATGTTTGACTTATGACAAACCTAGGACTTCAATTTTTTTGAACAGATAAAGTACTTACGATTAAACCCTTAGCCATCATCTACAAGTATCCCGTGTGTTATAACTCAAATACTTTAGGAACGGTCATCATCAAATATTATTAACCCTCAAGTGTGATCTGATATAAGTGCAAGCATATACTAGCACAAGAGTACATCACCATATCCGAACGTAAAATTCATACCAATCATACTAGATAACAACATAACATGACAAAAAAAATCCACTCAGGCATAAAAATAATGCAAAAAATTATAGGGAAATAGTTTATGGTATCAAACATCATATTAGAATTACAAAGGTACAAGGATGAACCCACTGGTCAAAGGAAGAATATTGGTGGTGTGATCAATGGTGGTTATGGTGGTTTCCCCTTGCACACTTCTTATCGAGAGAGAAAGCAAAGGGCCTGTACCTTCTTCTTCCTTGCCCCACTCCCATCTTTGGGGGAGGTGTTTCCAGAATGGTTTTTTTGGCTGGGAGATCAGAGACTCTCCTAAGATTAGATCTTAATTTGGGGGAGCTATTTTTTGGTGGTAAAGTCTGCACCCTCCGACTGCCCCATCGTTATTTTATAACTTTCCGAGAGAGTCCTAACTCAAAAAAAAATCTAAACATAAATGTTGGTGATACCTCTCTGCATGCAAGATTGTGGTAAAAGGGCAATATGCTACTGAGACAATGCAGAAAACAAAGGCCACTCAAGTGGTAAAAGACCCCGTCAAAGACCGAGGAAGTAGAAGGGAGTTGTCAAATCAAGCGCTTCTCCAGTGTAGGCCTCATTACATAACCACTCGTAAATATCTTCAATCCAACGCACTTCACTACATGTGGCACCCAACCAGAAGGAAAACATCAGGAAACCCAATGCCATAGCACATCCAAGACTAAAGACCCGCACGTGCGGAAGACAACTGGTGTTCACCATGCACCGACAAGTTCCACTCAACATATGATAATCAGTCAACATGGAGAAAAGGCATATACAAAGACTCTCTATCTACATGTTGACATGTACAAATCATTCTACCTCAAAAAAAGGCATCTAGATCGACAATCTTCCTGTCGACGAAGAACACAAAGGACAAAGATATCACAACGAGATATCAATGGAGTTAACACTGCATCCAATTGGAGAACAAGCTGAAGAAGTCCACGAGTATCTACATCAACCTTACTCACGGACCTTGATATATTATGAATACTAATAGGGGGCTTGTCAGTGACAAGTCAAATTACCAATCGGCCTGCCTCCCATCACCTCTCAAGTGGTTGTTCCAAGGCCCAAATGCACCACATTGATCTCAGAAGAAGTGTGACCAACCAAGGAAGAGGCTTACCATCATATTCCAGCAAGGGAACCAGGAAACACTCTCTAGAACATAGGAAAAGGTCCAAACGTGTTATATGTCGAAACCGTGCTTGACATCTGTCCATCCACGCCACATCGCACCGCCATGGAAACTTCGATAACACGTGTTGTATAAGGTGCGCCAGGGGGATGTAGATAGGGAGCTCTCCCTCACCCTAGTTTTAGTCACACCATGTAGAAAGATTCTGGCGCTTCACACTCAAATCTTCGTGTCCATCAGAACTAGCCGAGTTCCTCCATCGACATTATAATACTCTATATTCTCGGCATATATAAGGAAAAATCAAGTCAGGTGGTAGGGCTTATACCCACACTCGGGCCTGAAACTCGGTATATTGTGGTGTTTTGTGCCTAGGACCCTCTAGTCTCTTGACGTGACATAATATTGACTTCAAATTTCATCTAGTCCCTCTAGTACCACTATTAGGATCGACGTAAAAACCCTTGACACATTTATCCAAAATTCAATTTACTTTTTTTCTCCAAAACCATCCTTTAAAAGGGGATGAAATCTTACCATAATGCCCATCGAATTATGGATCGTTTACACAACATTCTCAGATTTTTTGTGTAAGCTGCATTTTGGAGCAAATATTGTGGATAAAACAAAAGAAGCATCTTTCTCCCAAACTGTCAATGCAAGAGACTCAAATTTATTAGTATGCTCACATAACCATTTATGATTTACTAGAATGTTTTCAAAACTAAACTGTTATTTACTCCCTCCGTCCCACAATGTAAGACGTTTTTTTACACTAGTGTAATGTCAGAAAACGTCTTACATTAGAGCAGTTTTAGCATGGTCCCTCTTACCTCCTCTTTTCACATGAGAGGTAAGAGTATAAAATAGATCTGATCCGTTGATCTCATTAATTAGTGGCTTGACTAACTCTTACCTTCTTACTTCACATGTAAAAATAAGGGGTAAGAGGGACCATGCTAAAATTTGCCCTTACATTATGGGACGGAGGGAGTACTTTTTAACATAAAGACCGAGTCTAAACATAACAAACATGTTTCTCTTAACTCAAATGTCAAAAAGTGCTGATATTAACCAGAAGGCTCACTTAGTTAACGCAATTTACTAAAATTTTCAAATGTTTGTCTTCAATTTCTGTTTTGAACCAAAAATTTGATGCTGAAAATAAACATGCACGTTTCTCCCAAATCATCTGTCAAAAAGAGCACAACAAATTACCTGGAACTTAATATGCGATGTATACTGGAATGTTTACAAAGTGTTCTACGTATTTAGTATTTTGGACTTAACATTTGGGATTGAAACTCAACAGGATGTCCCAGACCATTGATAACAAAGAGCTGAGATTTTACCTAACTGTTTAGCAAATTATTTGTGTTTTATTTTATTTTTAGATGCGTGTTATAATTTTTCAACCATATTTCGAGTCGCGAACTAAA
This sequence comes from Triticum monococcum, assembly GCA_034509565.1. Lineage (NCBI taxonomy): Eukaryota > Viridiplantae > Streptophyta > Magnoliopsida > Poales > Poaceae > Triticum > Triticum monococcum. The sequence goes on from CM067845.1 coordinate 578,658,753, forward strand.
CACGCATATTTCTCCCAAAGTATATGTTCAAGACACCGCAAATCTTACCATAATACTTACTGAATTATTTGCGATTTGCAGATATATTTTTATTCTCTAGAATTTGATTTTTTTAATGCAAAATTGAGGCTGAAACTAAGTAGTCCATTTCTCGCAAATCATGTGGCAAAAAGTGCTTTACGAGGATGTTTATTGGATTACATGTTATTTTTCTGGTATCTTCTGAAATTTTACCTGTATCTCAGTTTCATACAGAAATTTCGAGATTTTACAATGCAATGGTTCAATATTATGGGGAGAAAATGGGTTGGGTTAAAGGGGAAAAACATAACGGGTCAAGCTTGACCAGCTTATGTTACGTGACGAGAAAACTGACAAGAACATGATGACTTTGGCACCACATAATCCAAGACGAGGGAGAAGTTTGGCCGCTGGGAAAACTGCTCCCAATTTTATTAATTGGTATTATTGTTCTGTTTTGGCTGAATTTTATAAAGTCTTGCCAAATTTACAATAACTAATATCAATATATACAATACTAAATTAATACAATACTCATTATATTCCATAATGTAGTGCATATAGATTTTGAAGTCGTCCGCCACCCAAAAATAGACTCAGAGGTTGCTGCTTGTCCGGTGAGCCAGCGGCTGCTCCTTAATTCCCTCTGGCAGCTTATGCTTCCTTGATCCTAAATTCCATTGGCCCAAATTCTACATGCAGGCTGACTTACAAGTAGCTAAACTCTTTCTATATACAAAATTGAACGAACTTTAGAAAGTTTAATTAAAACAAACTAGTAGGCAAAGTAAAAAAGAAATGAATGGAGTAAAACCCAAGCCTACGGGTAACAGACTTGTGGTCTCATATGAGTACAACAACGCGCAGAATTATTTTTGACGAGAAAACTGACAAGAACATGATGACTTTGGCACCACATAATCCAAGACGAGTGTGAAGTTTGGCCGCTGGGCAAACTGCTCCGAATTTTTTTAATCGGTATTATTGTTCTGTTTTGGCTGAATTTTATAAAGTCTTGCCAAACTTACAATAACTAATATCAAGATATACAATACTAAATTAATACAATAGTCCTCGTGATGTAGTGCATATAGATTTTTTAAAAAGTCAAATATCATCAACATTGACCAACGTTTGCGTAGAAGGTTATTTACACCTAGCGTGCCAAACATATATATAGTTACAATCATCATAATACGTACTTTCAAATTTCATATATTTGGTATTGAAGATATAAATAGTTTGATCCATAAACTTGGTTGTAGTTTGTAAAGTTTAACTTTTCAAAAAAATTATACGCACTGCATTATGGAACTGAGAGAGTATGAAGTATATTCTGTGGTGGATCTAATGATATTGATTTGATATTGTGAACATTGATATGTTTTCTATATGGGACTAGATAGAGACCAGTTGACTGAACACGAATTTATGACCAGTCGAATTATTTCAGCCCTTGGATGCAAAACGAACAGCGAGATGCCTTCTTCTACCTCGGAAACGTTTTTACTATTCATCTTCTACCTTGAACCGCCGATTTATCACCGATCTATCCACCTGCTGTAGCCGCCCAGCCCTCCCCCAACCGCCACCCACCGCTCCCTCGGCCATCCCTCTAACCCCAGCGATGAACAATTTTTTCGAACGAACATACACCCTCCCCCACCTCTAAGATGGATATCGGGGTCGCGTGCCAACCTAAGATAGATATTGGGATCGCCTGCCACCCTAAGATAGACACATAGGTTGCTGCTTGTCCGGCAAGCCAGCAGCTGCTCCTTCATCACCTCTGGTGGCTGATGCTTCCTTCATCCTGAATTCGGTAGGCCCAAATTCTAAATTTAGGATGACTTACAAGTAGCTAAACTGTTTCTATATATAAAATTGAATGAACTTTAGAAAGTTTAATTAAAACAAACTAGTAGGCAAAGTAAAAAAGAAATGAATGGAGTAAAACCCAAGCCTACGGGTAACAGACTTGTGGTCTCATATGAGTACAACAACGTGCAGAATTATTTTCCTCATTCACGTATGTAAGAGACGTAACAACGTACGTATAACCCAAGCCGAGGGGTAACACACTTGTGGTCTCATATGAGTACAACAATGCACATAATTATTTTGCTCATTCACGTAAGTAAGCACGTATAGAGACGTAACAACGTACAATACAGATCGTGTGCAACACGTGAACGGAGTATACGGGACACACACACCACGGAAAGTGAACGGACGCCGCGGCGCGAACGCATGCACCGACTCCCAAACTGTCAATGCAAGAGACTCAAATTTATCAGTATGCTCACATAACCATTTACGATTTACTAGAATGTTTTCAAAACTAAACTGTTATTTACTTTTTAACATAAAGACCGAGTCTAAACATAACAAGCATGTTTCTCTTAATCAAATGTCAAAAAGTGCTGATATTAACCAGAAGGCTCACTTAGTTAAACGTAATTTACTAAAGTTTTCACATGTTTGTCTTCAATTTCTGTTTTGAACCAAAAATTTGATGCTGAAAATAAACATGCACGTTTCTCCCAAATCATCTGTCAAAAAGAGCAGAACAAATTACCTGAAACTTAATACGCCATGTTTTTTTTGGGGGTGTAATATGCGATGTTTTACTGGAATGTTTACAAAGTGTTCTACGTATTTAGTATTTCAGACTTAACATTTGATGTTGAAACTCAACAGGGATGTCCCAGACCATTGTCAAAAAAGAGCTGAGATTTTACCAAAATGTTTAGCAAATTATTTGTGGTTTATTTTATTTTTAGATGCGTGTTATAATTTTTTAACCAGATTTCGAATCATGAACTAAACACGCATAGTTATCCCAAACTATATGTTCCAGACACCGTAAATCTTACCATAATACTTACTGAATTGTTTGTGATTTGCAGATATATTTTTATTCTCTAGAGTTTGATTTTTTAAAGCAAAATTGATGCTGAAACTAAGTAGTCCATTTCTTGCAAATCATGTGGCGAAAAGTGCTTTACGAGAATGTTTATTGGATTGCGTGTTATTTTTCTGTATCTTCTGAAATTTTACCTGTATCTCAGCTTCATACAGAAATTTTCAGATTTTACAATGCAATGGTTCAATATTACGTGACGAGAAAACTGACAAGAACATGATGACTTTGGCACCACATAATCCAAGACGAGTGTGAAGTTTGGCCGCTGGGCAAACTGCTCCGAATTTTTTTAATCGGTGTTATTGTTCTGTTTTGGCTGAATTTTATAAAGTCTTGCCAAACTTACAATAACTAATATCAAGATATACAATACTAAATTAATACAATAGTCCTCGTGATGTAGTGCATATAGATTTTTTAAAAAGTCAAATATCATCAACATTGACCAACGTTTGCGTAGAAGGTTATTTACACCTAGCGTGCCAAACATATATATAGTTACAATCATCATAATACGTACTTTCAAATTTCATATATTTGGTATTGAAGATATAAATAGTTTGATCCATAAACTTGGTTGTAGTTTGTAAAGTTTAACTTTTCAAAAAAATTATACGCACTGCATTATGGAACTGAGAGAGTATGAAGTATATTCTGTGGTGGATCTAATGATATTGATTTGATATTGTGAACATTGATATGTTTTCTATATGGGACTAGATAGAGACCAGTTGACTGAACACGAATTTATGACCAGTCGAATTATTTCAGCCCTTGGATGCAAAACGAACAGCGAGATGCCTTCTTCTACCTCGGAAACGTTTTTACTATTCATCTTCTACCTTGAACCGCCGATTTATCACCGATCTATCCACCTGCTGTAGCCGCCCAGCCCTCCCCCAACCGCCACCCACCGCTCCCTCGGCCATCCCTCTAACCCCAGCGATGAACAATTTTTTCGAACGAACATACACCCTCCCCCACCTCTAAGATGGATATCGGGGTCGCGTGCCAACCTAAGATAGATATTGGGATCGCCTGCCACCCTAAGATAGACACATAGGTTGCTGCTTGTCCGGCAAGCCAGCAGCTGCTCCTTCATCACCTCTGGTGGCTGATGCTTCCTTCATCCTGAATTCGGTAGGCCCAAATTCTAAATTTAGGATGACTTACAAGTAGCTAAACTGTTTCTATATATAAAATTGAATGAACTTTAGAAAGTTTAATTAAAACAAACTAGTAGGCAAAGTAAAAAAGAAATGAATGGAGTAAAACCCAAGCCTACGGGTAACAGACTTGTGGTCTCATATGAGTACAACAACGTGCAGAATTATTTTCCTCATTCACGTATGTAAGAGACGTAACAACGTACGTATAACCCAAGCCGAGGGGTAACACACTTGTGGTCTCATATGAGTACAACAATGCACATAATTATTTTGCTCATTCACGTAAGTAAGCACGTATAGAGACGTAACAACGTACAATACAGATCGTGTGCAACACGTGAACGGAGTATACGGGACACACACACCACGGAAAGTGAACGGACGCCGCGGCGCGAACGCATGCACCGACTCCCAAACTGTCAATGCAAGAGACTCAAATTTATCAGTATGCTCACATAACCATTTACGATTTACTAGAATGTTTTCAAAACTAAACTGTTATTTACTTTTTAACATAAAGACCGAGTCTAAACATAACAAGCATGTTTCTCTTAATCAAATGTCAAAAAGTGCTGATATTAACCAGAAGGCTCACTTAGTTAAACGTAATTTACTAAAGTTTTCAAATGTTTGTCTTCAATTTCTGTTTTGAACCAAAAATTTGATGCTGAAAATAAACATGCACGTTTCTCCCAAATCATCTGTCAAAAAGAGCAGAACAAATTACCTGAAACTTAATATGCGATGTTTTTTTTTTGCGGGTGTAATATGCGATGTTTTACTGGAATGTTTACAAAGTGTTCTACGTATTTAGTATTTCAGACTTAACATTTGATGTTGAAACTCAACAGGGATGTCCCAGACCATTGTCAAAAAAGAGCTGAGATTTTACCAAAATGTTTGCAAATTATTTGTGGTTTATTTTATTTTTAGATGCGTGTTATAATTTTTTAACCAGATTTCGAATCATGAACTAAACACACATAGTTCTCCCAAACTATATGTTCCAGACACCGTAAATCTTACCATAATACTTACTGAATTATTTGTGATTTGCAGATATATTTTTATTCTCTAGAGTTTGATTTTTTAATGCAAAATTGATGCTGAAACTAAGTAGTCCATTTCTTGCAAATCATGTGGCGAAAAGTGCTTTACGAGAATGTTTATTGGATTGCGTGTTATTTTTCTGTATCTTCTGAAATTTTACCTGTATCTCAGCTTCATACAGAAATTTTCAGATTTTACAATGCAATGGTTCAATATTACGTGACGAGAAAACTGACAAGAACATGATGACTTTGGCACCACATAACCCAAGACGAGTGTGAAGTTTGGCCGCTGGGCAAACTGCTCCGAATTTTTTTAATTGGTATTATTGTTCTCTTTTGGCTGAATTTTATAAAGTCTTGCCAAACTTACAATAACTAATATCAAGATATACAATACTAAATTAATACAATAGTCCTCGTGATGTAGTACATATAGATTTTTTAAAAAGTCAAATATCATCAACATTGACCAAAGTTTGCGTAGAAGGTTATTTACACCTAGCGTGCCAAACATATATATAGTTACAATCATCATAATCCGTACTTTCAAATTTCATATATTTGGTATTGAAGATATAAATAGTTTGATCCATAAACTTGGTTGTAGTTTGTAAAGTTCAACTTTTCAAAAAAATTATACGCACTGCATTATGGAACTGAGAGAGTATGAAGTATATTCTGTGGTGGATCTAATGATATTGATTTGATATTGTGAACATTGATATGTTTTCTATATGGGACTAGATAGAGACCAGTTGACTGAACACGAATTTATGACCAGTCGAATTATTTCAGCCCTTGGATGCAAAACGAACAGCGAGATGCCTTCTTCTACCTCGGAAACGTTTTTACTATTCATCTTCTACCTCGAACCGCCGATTTATCACCGATCTATCCACCTGCTGTAGCCGCCCAGCCCTCCCCCAACCGCCACCGACCGCTCCCTCGGCCATCCCTCTAACCCCAGCGATGAACAATTTTTTCGAACAAACATACACCCTCCCCCACCTCTAAGATGGATATCGGGGTCACGTGCCAACCTAAGATAGATATTGGGATCGCCTGCCACCCTAAGATAGACACATAGGTTGCTGCTTGTCCGGCAAGCCAGCGGCTGCTCCTTCCTCCCCTCTGGTGGCTGATGCTTCCTTCATCTTGAATTCGGTAGGCCCAAATTCTAAATTCAGGATGACTTACAAGTAGCTAAACTGTTTCTATATATAATTGAACGAACTTTAGAAAGTTTAATTTAAAACAAAACTAGTAGGCAAAGTTAGAAAGAAATGAATGGAGTAAAACCCAAGCCTACGGGTAACAGACTTGTGGTCTCATATGAGTACAACAACGCGCAGAATTATTTTTCTCATTCACGTAATTAAGAGACATAACAACGTATATAACCCAAACCGACGGGTAACACACTTGTGGTGTCATATGAGTACAACAATGCACATAATTATTTTGCTCATTCACGTAAGTAAGCACGTGTAGAGACGTAACATCGTATAATACAGATCGTGTGGTACACGTCAACGGAGCATACGGGACACACACGCCACGGAAAGTGGACGGACGCCGCGGCGTGAACGCGTGCACCGACCGCTCAGTGCGACGGCTCGGCGCTGCGGCCTCCGAGCAGCTCCACCAGCTCCGGCGCCACGCTCAGCGACGCCTGCAGCACCTGCGCGGTCAAGCCGCCGAGCACCGAGCCATCCCCGGTCAGGTGCTCCATCGCGGGCCTGCCATGCGAGCACGACAGCATAATCAGTAATGATTGCCATTTTACATATAAGCTAGTGAAATGCCGAAATCCACATATACGTACCTGGCGCTCTTGACCAGGGACACCCACTCTGCTCCGTTGGCGCCGGCGGAGATGAGCGCCACCGCGAACCGCGGTACGACGAACACACTCCCCGCGGCGACCTCCTCGTCCAGCAGCAGCGTCTCGCCGCCCGCGGAGGAAGACACCTGCACCCGCGCGCTCCCACGTGCCACGTACACCGCCTGCGCCGCACCCTCCCGTAACACCCATGGCGCGCACGCGGCGCCGGGATCGAGCCGGCCGATCACCGCGCTGATCCCGAGGTCCCCTAACGCCGCCAGGTCCGCCGCGGTGAGTGTCTCCAGGGTCCCTGCAGCGACTTGTCCGGCGTTCACGACGAGCCCTTTTCTGTCGTGCTCGCACGGGCAGACGCCGGGCAGCTTCGTGCTCAGCCCCGTGAGGAGGACGGCTGGCTGGCTCCGGAACACGGCGGCGGCCTGCTCCTTCGTCACGCCAGGCCATGACCTGGCGAGGAGGCCCACGTCGAAGCCGCCTAGGACGCTGTTGCCGCCGGCGAGAAAGAAGTAGGAAATGTCCCCCGGGCTGACAGCGCGCTCCGTGTCGCCCATGAACAAGATTGAGAGGTCGTCCGCATTGCCGTCGCTGTCGTTGTACCACCACGAGACATCCCCAGTGCGCACGGCTATGACGTCGCCGACCTCGAGGCGCACGACCCTCTCCCTGGCCGCGGAGGAGGCGTCCCCCGTGGCGACCGGGAGGACACCGGCGACCCCGGAGCCTCGGAGGACGTAGCCGAACTTGTGGGAGTCGGCGTAGTGCGGCAGCGCGAAGGAGAGCGGCCTGAGCACGAGCAAGCCACACCCGAGCCCCTCTGCAGTAAGCTCCGGCTGGTCGACGCCCGACCACGCCACATACGCCCCCGCGTCCGACTGGACAAGGGCCTTGCCGCCCTTGGCAGACATGTCTGTCTTGCCCTGCATGTAAGTTCGTTCAGCCTTCAGAATTTGGGAGATGGTTTACCTGTGCTAGCTCCTCTTTGGCAGGAACCGGAAGAAGAACGTCGTTGAGCCTTGAGAACTGCGTGCAATTTATAGCAAAGATCCCATTCCCAATGTATCAACTATCAAGTGCAACTTGGCTACTGCTACTCGACTCGAAAACGTGTAGAATCAGCGGCCGATCCGGCGCCTTGTGTTTCGCCATCCACGTGTCCCTCTGCTCGCTGCTCTTTATCCTTGAGTATATCTGTGCTAGGTCTCAATCTGTGATAGGTCGGAATCAAATATTAAAAACTACAAAGAACTTTTTGCACGAGTCTTAGTATTTAGCAACACTGCTCCAAAGAATAATCAAAATATATATCTTGCCATCTATCTCTATTCTATTTTATTCCACTATATACACTAAAAAAAATACATGTCACAAATAGAAAATAAATGCTAGAAAATCACACAAGGTCACATGCATCAGCCTTACTTTGAGCTGCTTTCTTCAGCATATGCTAGTGGCGATGGGAGGGCGACCGTAGGGGCGTCCGCCCGTGCGCGACTGGGATCCACCCCGAGTGGCCGGCGGCACGTCGAAGGGCGTTTTTGGGCGCTGGACGATAGTGAGGACGACGATGAGGATGATGAAGCGGGCAGTTCGTTGCCGGAGGCTTCGCCGACACCGTCCGATTGGGTCTGTGAATTACTCAACTCCGGCTACAACAAGGAGGATGTGGCGGCGATCGTTCAAGACGTGTTACCGGGCGACGATCCAGCAAGGGCAGGGCTACACTACACACGGGAGAGGCGACGGAGATGATCCGGCGAGTCGTTCATCGGAGGAGGGCGCCGTCGGCTGTTCGGCCATGGTAGGGCCCCCTCCCCAAGGTAAGCATGCCTAAGCTCACCTTATTCGATATGGTGCGTCCGGATTCATGGACACAGTCGTCAGGAAGAAGAAGGGGCACCGGGCGGCGGGTCGGACGAAGAAGGCGCCGGCGGCGTTCGCGCCAGAATCACCCGTGCTCGGGATCCGATCTGCGAGAACGGCTCTTTGAAAAGCTTATTGGGCGCCGATGGGCTTCTCTCGGCAGGTGGGCCGATCTCACCTGGGTATGTGGCCCAGCACGAAAGCCTGGTCGACGGGACGGGATCAGACGGGTATGCGTCCAGGTCTGGTTCGGTCGACGATACGGCGTAGTACGTTTCAGTTCCTTCGATCGAGTATCCAGAACATCCACGTACATTGGCTAGCGACGAGGACACGGCTAGGGTTCGGCAGAGGTCGGGGAGGGGATGGCCGAAACCCTCCTCCACATCGCCCGTATGCCCCCAAGGTTTACCCTAAGTAGCCGACAATCAAAACGGCAAAGAATGACGGTGGGGCGGTGAAGACGGTCGTGCGCACTGCTTCTACTTCCACAACTTCTTTTCCTGATGCTGCGATGACGGCGGTTACGGCATCTAGCAGCGGTAAAACGTATGAATGAGGTAGATATCAATGATCTTGCAGTAAATGGGCTTCAGCGTCTCTATGAGGATTTAGTCCCCATGGAGTGCTTGGACGTTGAGGAGGAGGATATGGTTACAGAGGGGTATGTGGCCCCTTTGCAGCTGGAGGCCACTTCTGTCACCGATGTTAAATATGTTGAGGACATGAAGGATAAACCAAAAAAACCTAGAAAAGGAATGTTTATCCTACATCGGCGGTTCATCGGAGTGTGAGAGTCAAACAAAAGAAAAGAATTCTATAATGACAAATGAAAGGGATATTCTGGAATAGCAGAGGTCTACCGGACTTGGCTAAAAGGAGATTCCTTAGCGATACATCAGTAGAACAAAAATTAGATTTTATGGCTTTGATGGAGATGGGTAGAGATAATTTCACTCCTCAGTTTCTCAACACCATTTCTGGATCCAGAGGGATACTACTTGGGGTGAAGTGTGAATCTTTAGAAGTGCTAAATGAGGTCCATGGTGATTTTGCTGTCAAATTTCGTGTAAGGTCGAAAATTGATGGTTTTCGATGGGCTTTGTTGGCTCAGCCATAGCTTAAACCTGAATTCCTCGCGGATCTAGTTTGAATCTGTGGGGATGAACGCTTCCCATTTTGGTTGGGGGAGATTTTAATATCATTAGAAGACAAGAGGAAAAAAATAATGACAATTTCGATGGGAGATGGTCGTTCATGTTTAATATGATAATTGAAAGCCTCAATTTGAGGGAGATTGACCTCACTGGTATGAAATCCATGTGGGCCAATTCTTTGGCGGTTCCTACGTACTTACGAGAAATTGGACAGGGTTCTCTCTAGTGTCGAGTGGGAACAAAAATATCCACTGGTTACAGTTCAGGCCTTACAGAGGGCCATCTCTGACCACACCCCACTATTGGTTGCTTCCAGGGAAGCGACCCATGTGGGAAACCAAAATACTTTCTCTTTCGAACTGGGATGGTTTGAGAGGGAAGGATTTACGGAGCTCATTGCGACTGAATGGGCCAGAGACATGGGTGGTCTTCTAGTGTGGAGAGATGGCAAAACAAAATTAGACATATGTGCCAGTTTTTGAGAGGCTGGGCCAAACACCAAAGTGGTTTATATAAAGTGGAAAAGGAAAGATTAATAAGAATTATTAACGAACTTGATGTGAAAGCAGAATCGATCCTTCTTAGTACTTATGAGAGAGATATTAAGAATGAGGCCGAGAAGAAGTTGCAAACCCTCATGAGAGAAGAGGAGATGAAATGGATGCTTAGAGAAAAAGTGTCTAAAATCGTCCAAGGGGATGAAAATACACAATTCTTTCACATGATTGCTAATGGGAAGCATAGGAAGAAAAAGATAATGCAACTAGAACAATATGAGTGTACAATTGTAGGACAGGAGAATCTAAAACTATACATTTCCGAATATTACAAGAAACTTTTTGGAGCACCCGAAGAAAGTTTCGTCTCTCTTGATGAGAATGTGACCAGGGATATACCACAACTCAGCTTAGAAGAGAATGAGGTGTTATCTGCCCCGTTCACTAAGAAAGAGGTGTTCGATGCCATAACACAAATGAAACATAATAAAGCGTCTGGGCCAGATGGGGTCCTGGCCGAATTCTATCAAAGATGTTGGCATATCATAAAGAGTGATCTCATGCCTATGTTCCATGATTTATTTGAAGGCCACCTAAATTTGTTCCACCTCAATTTTGGAAGAATAACGTTGTTGCCAAAGAAGGTGGAAGCCATTCGCATTGAGCAATTTAGACCAATATGTCTTCTCAATGTAAGCTTTAAGATCTTCACAAAGGTTGGCAAGAATAGGTTGACGCAGGTTGCACATTCGGTTGTGCAATCCACTCAAACTGCTTTCATGCCAGGACGACAAATCCTAGAAGGGGTGGTAGTCCTACATGAAACGTTGCACGAAATCCACTCGAAGAAACTCGATGAGGTTGTCTTCAAAGTGGATTTTGAAAAAAAAAGTATGATAAGGTCAAATGACCCTCCTACAGCAAGCATTACGTATGAAGGGATTCAATGATACCTGAAGGTCTCAAGTGGATCCATTCATACAGAAAGCCAATGTCGGGATAAAGGTCAATGATGACACCGGTCATTATTTCCAGACTTGTAAGGGACTAAGACACGACGACTCCATGTCTCCTATGATGTTTAATATCGTAGCGGGCTAAAGAGAGTGGCCAAGTAGGAGGTCTCGTTCCCCATCTTGTAGAGGGGGGCATCTCCGTCTTACAATATGTAGATGATTCTATTATTTTCATGGAACACGGTCGTGCAAAAGCTAGGAATATGAAGCTTATTTTATTCCTTTTCGAGCAATTGTCCGGGCTCAAAATCAATTTCAATAAAAGCGAACTGTTCTGCTTTGGGAGAGCTAAAGAAGAACATGATAATTACATAAGCTTATTTGGTTGTGAAGTGTGATCCCTACCATTTAGTTAGGTTAACAAACAAAGAATGGAAATGTATAGAAGATAGATTTGAAAAAAATTGAGCTGCTGGAAGGGCAAGCTCATGTTTTACGAAGGAAGGTTGGTGTTGATTAACTCGGTTTTGACGAGTTTGCCAATGTTCCTCCTATCTTTCTTTGAAGTACCGGTAGGGGTACGGAAAAGATTGGACTTTTACGGATCCTGTTTCTTCTGGCAAAGCGACGAGGCCAAGAAGAAATATAGACTGGCTAGATGGGATATTATGTGTAGACCCGAAGACCAGGGCGGGTTAGGGATCGAGAATTTAGAGGTAAAGAATAGATGTTTACTTAGCAAATGGTTATACAGATTATCGACGGAGACCGAAGGCATGTGGGTGCAAATCTTGCAGAATAAATACCAACATACTAAGACTTTGGCCCAGGTGAATGCAAGAACAACAGACTCAGCCTTTTGGAAAGGGTTAATGAAGACAAAAGTAACTTTCTTCCAGCGGGTGAAGTTCCTAATTGGTAGTGGTACTTATACTAGGTTTTGGGAGGACACTTGACTAGGGGAGAAGCCCCTGGCCTTACAATACCCCTCTCTATATAATATTGTGCAACGTAAGGAAGATTATGTCGCCACAGTATTAAACCCAGTAACACTTAATATCCAATTTAGGAGATCTCTTGTATGGGAACGTTGGAATGCTTGGTTACACCTGGTACGTAGGTTGATGGATATTCAACTTTCAGATCAGGCGGATACAATTAGTTGGAAGTTAACCCGAATGGAGTATTCTCTGTCAAATCCATGTATTTGGACTTAATTGATTCCGGGCCATTGTCGAGGTCTTTGCACATATGGAAGATTAAAGTTCCCCTCTGCATCAAGATCTTTATGTGGTTTGTCCACAAAGGAGTCATCTTAACCGAAGATAATCTGATGGAAAGGAATTGGGTCGGTTAATCTAGATGTTGTTTTTGTGATCAAAACGAGACAATTAAACACCTCTTTCTCGAATGTCCACTTACAAAACTGTTATGAAGATTCATTCATATAACTTTTAATGTTAATCCTCCAATGAGTATCAACACGTTATTTGGGATGTGGCTTAATGGAGTAGACATACACACAGCTAAACATATTCGGATAGGAATATGTGCAATATTATGGGCTATATGGAACACTCGAAATGATATGATTTTTAATGGAACAAAATTCACTAACCTTTTGCAGGTTATCTACAGAGCTACAGCCTGGATCCGTATGTGATCGTTACTCACTCATGCGGACTATATGGAGATTATGGTTATTGGGTGCAGCCGATGGGAGACGATAGCTCGGGCTATCTTCAGCCAATTTGGATGGCGAACTAATAATAGGCTAGGTGTGTAGGCACCGTAGACCATTTTTTATAGCCGGATGTGGCGCTCTCTCGCGGGGTGTGTGATATGTCTCCAACGTATCTATAATTTTTGATTGTTCCATGCTATATTATATCTTGTTTTGGACATTATTGGGCTTTATTATACACTTATATTATTTTTGAGACTAACCTATTAACCAGAGGCCCAACCCAGAATTGCTGTTTTTTGCCTATTTTAGAGTTTCGTAGAAAAAGAATATCAAACGGAGTCCAAACGGAATGAAACCTTCGGGAACGTGATTTTTGGAACAAACATGATCCAGAGGACTTGGACCCTACATCAAGCAATCAAGTAGGAAGGCACGAGGTAGGGGGGCGCGCCTAGCCCCCCAGGCGCGCCCTCCACCCTCGTGGGGCCCACGTTGCTCCACTGACGTACTCCTTCCTCTTATATATACCTACGTACCCCCAAACTACCAGATACGGAGCCAAAACCCTAATTCCACCGCTGTAACTTTCTGTATCCATGAGATCCCATCTTGGGGCCTTTTCCGGAGCTCCGCCGGAGGGGTTATCGATCATGGAGGGCTTCTACATCAACACCATAGCCCCTCCGATGAAGTGTGAGTAGTTTACTTCAGACCTACAGGTTCATAGTTATTAGCTAGATGGCTCCTCCTCTCTTTTTGGATCTCAATACAAAGTTCCCCCCTCTCTTGTGGAGATCTATTCGATGTAATCTTCTTTTGCGGTGTGCTTGTTGAGACCGATGAATTGTAGATTGATGATCAAGTTTATCTATGAACAATATTTGAATCTTCTCTAAATTCTTTTATGTATGATCGGTTATCTTTGCAAGTCTCTTCGAATTATCAGTTTGGTTTGGCCTACTAGATTGATCTTTCTTGCAATGGGAGAAGTGCTTAGCTTTGGGTTCAATCTTGCGGTGTCCTTTACGAGTGACAGTAGGGGCAGCAAGGCATGTATTGTATTGTTGCCATCGAGGATAACAAGATGGGGTTTATATCATATTGCTTGAGTTTATCCCTCTACATCATGTCAGCTTGCTTAAAGCGTTACTCTGTTGTCTTGAACTTAATACTCTAGACGCATGTTGGATAGCGGTCGATGTGTGGACTAATAGTAGTAGATGCAGGCAGGAGTCCGTCTACTTGTCTCGGACGTGATGCCTATATATATGATCATACCTAGATATGCTCATAACTATGCTCAATTCTGTCAACTGCTCAGCAGTAATTTGTTCACCCGCCGTAATACTTTGCTCTCGAGAGAAGCCTCTAGTGAAACCTTGTTGGGGAACGTTGCAGAAAACAAAAAAAATTCCTACTCGTTTCACCAAGATCCATCTATGAGTTCATCTAGAAACGAGTCATCGGATGCATCTACATACCTTTGTAGATCGCGAGCGGAAGCGTTCAAAGAACGGGGATGATGTTGTCGAACACGACGTGATCCAAATCACCGATGACCAAGCGCCGAACGGACGGCACCTCCGTGTTCAACACACGTACGGGACGGGAGACGTCTCCTCCTTCTTGATCCAGCAAGGGGGGAGGAGAGGTTGATGATGATCCAGCAGCACGACGGCGTGGTGGTGGATGCAGGGCGTCACAGTAGCAGGGATTCGCCTATACTACGAGAGAGAGAGACGTAACAGGGAGAGAGGGATGCACCAAAGGTTGTGGTATGAAGTCCTCCCTCTCCTCAACTATATATAGGGGTGCCCAAGGGGTGTGGCCGGCCCTAGGAGATGGGATCTCCTAGGGGGGCGGCGGCCAAGGGGTGGGGGGCTTGCCCCCCAAGCAAGGGGGCGCCCCCCTTTAGGGTTTCCCCCAAACCCTAGGCACATGAGGCATGGTTCGCACATGTCAAATGATTCATAATCAAGAGACTCTAAAAGTCCATCAGTATGGAGCTTCTTCATGCGTTTGACACCTATGTGACCAAGGCCGCAGTGCCACAAGTATCTGGGACTATCATTATCAACCTTGCATCTTTTGGTACTCACATTATGAACATGTGTAGCATTACATTCGAGATTCATAAAGAATAAATTATTCACCATAGGAGCATGACCATAAAACATATCTCTCATATAAATAGAACAACCATTATTCTTGGATTTAAATGAGTAGCCATCTCGAATTAAACGAGATCCCGATACAATGTTCATGCTCAAAGCTGGTACTAAATAACAATTATTAAGGTTTAAAACTAATCCCGAAGGTAAATGTAGAGGTAGCGTGCCGACGGCGATCACATTGACCTTGGAACCATTCCCGACGCGCATCGTCACCTCGTCCTTTGCCAGTTTCCGCTTATTCCGCAGCCCCTGCTTTGAGTTACAAATGTGAGCAACTGCACCGGTATCAAATACCCAGGAGCTACTACGGACACTAGTAAGGTACACATCAATTACATGTATATCACATATACCTTTTGTTTTGCCGGCCTTCTTGTCTGCTAAGTATTTAGGGCAGTTCCGCTTCCAGTGACCGCTTCCCTTGCAATAAAAGCACTCAGTCTCGGGCTTGGGTCCATTCTTTGGCTTCTTCCCGGCAGCTTGCTTGCCGGGCGCGGCAACTTCCTTGCGTCCTTCTTGAAGGCTTTCTTACCCTTGCCCTTCTTGAACTTAGTGGTTTTATTGACCATCAACACTTGATGTTCCTTCTTGACTTCTACCTCCGCTGATTTCAGCATTAAAAACAACTCAGGAATGGTCTTTTGCATCCCCTGCATGTTGAAGTTCATCACAAAGCTCTTGTATCTTGGTGGAAGCGACTGGAGCATTCTGTCAATGACCGCATCATCCGGGAGATTCACTCCCAGCTGAGACAAGCGGTTATGTAACCCAGACATAGTGAGTATGTGCTCACTGACAGAACTATTTTCCTCCATCTTACAGATGAAGAACTTATCGGAGACTTCATATCGGGCATGAGCTTGAAAAACCATTTTCAGCTCTTCGAACATCTCATATGCTCCATGTCTCTCAAAACGCTTTTGGAGCCCCGGCTCTAAGCTTTAAAGCATGCCGCACTGAACGAGGCAGTAGTCGTCAACATGTGTCTGCCAAGCGTTCATAACGTCTTGGTTCTGTGGGACGGGAGATTCACCTAGCGGTGCTTGTAGGACATAATCTTTCTTGGCAGCTATGAGGATGATCCTCAGGTTTCGGACCCAGTCCGTATAGTTGCTGCCATCGTCTTTCAGCTTGGTTTTCTCTAGGGACGCGTTGAAGTTGAGGACTACGTGGGCCATTTGATCTACAAGACATATTGTAAAATATTTTAGACTAAGTTCATGACAATTAAGTTCATCTAATCAAATTATTCAATGAACTCCCACTTAGATAGACATCCCTCCAGTCATCTAAGTATAACATGATCCGAGTCAACTAGGCCGTGTCCGATCATCATGTGAGACGGACTAGTCAACGTCGGTGAACATCTTCATGTTGATCGTATCTTCTATACGACTCATGGTCGACCTTTCGGTCTTCTGTGTTCCGAGGCCATGTCTGTACATGCTAGGCTCGTCAAGTCAACCTAAGTGTTTGCATGTGTAAATCTGTCTTACACCCGTTGTATGTGAATGTATGAATAAAACACCCGATCATCACGTGGTGTTTTGAAACAGCGAACTGTCGCAACGGTGCACAGTTAGGGGGGACACTTCTTGAAATTAATATGAGGGATCATCTTATTTACTACCGTCGTTCTAAGTAAACAAGATGCAAAACATGATAAACATCACATGCAATCAAATAATAAACATGACATGATATGGCCAATATCACATAGCTCCTTTGATCTCCATCTTGGGGCTCCATGATCATCTTGTCACCGGCTTGACACCATGATCTCCATCATCGTGTCTCCATGAAGTTGCTCGCCAACTATTACTTCTACTACTATGGCTAACGCGTTTAGCAATAAAGTAAAGTAATTTACATGGCGTTTCTCAATGACACGCAGGTCATACAAAAAATAAAGACAACTCCTATGGCTCCTGCCTGTTGTCATACTCATCGACATGCAAGTCGTGATTCCTATTACAATAGCATGAACATCTCATACATCACATATAGATCATTCATCATTAATCACAACTTTGGCCATATCATATCACAAACCACTTGCTGCAAAAACAAGTTAGACGTCCTCTAATTGTTGTTGCAAGTTTTACGTGGCTGAATTAGGGTTCTAGCAAGAACGTTTTCTTACCTACGTGAAAGCCACAACGTGATTTGCCAACTTCTATTTACCCTTCATAAGGACCCTGTTCATCGAATCCGCTCCAACTAAAGTGGGAGAGACAGACACCCGCCAGCCACCTTATGCAACTAGTGCATGTTAGTCGGTGGAACCGGTCTCACGTAAGCGTACGTGTAAGGTTGGTCCGGGCCGCTTCATCCCACAATACCGCTGAAGCAAGAAAAGACTAGTAGCGGCAAGAAAGTTGACAAATCTACGCCCACAACAAATTGTGTTCTACTCATGCAAGAAGAACTACGCATAGACCTAGCTCATGATGCCACTGTTGGGGAACGTTGCAGAAAAAAAAATTCCTACTCGTTTCACCAAGATCCATCTATGAGTTCATCTAGCAACGAGTCATCGGATGCATCTACATACCTTTGTAGATCGCGAGCGGAAGCGTTCAAAGAACGGGGATGATGTTGTCGAACACGACGTGATCCAAATCACCGATGACCAAGCGCCGAACGGACGGCACCTCCGTGTTCAACACACGTACGGGACGAGAGACGTCTCATCCTTCTTGATCCAGCAAGGGGGGAGGAGAGGTTGATGATGATCCAGCAGCACAACGGCGTGGTGGTGGATGCAGGGCGTCACAGTAGCAGGGCTTCGCCTATACTACGAGAGAGAGAGACGTAACAGGGAGAGAGGGATGCACCAAAGGCTGTGGTATGAAGTCCTCCCTATCCTCAACTATATATAGGGGTGCCCAAGGGGTGTGGCCGGCCCTAGGAGATGGGATCTCCTAGGGGGCGGCGGCCAAGGGATGGGGGGCTTGCCCCCAAGCAAGGGGGCGCCCCCCTTTAGAGTTTCCCCCAAACCCTAGGCGCATGGGCCCTTCGGGGGTGGCACCCCAGCCCACTTTGGGCTGGGTCCCTTCCCACTTCAGCCCATGGGGCCCTCCGGGATAGGTGGCCCCACCCGATGGACCCCCGGGACCCTTCTGGTGGTCCCGGTACAATACCGGTGACCCCGAAACTTGTCCCGATGGACGAAACAGCACTTCCTATATATAATTCTTTACCTCCGGACTATTCCGGAACACCTCGTGACGTCCGGGATCTCATCCGGGACTCCGAACAACATTCGGGTTACTGCATATATATATATATATCTTCACAACCCTAGCGTCACCGAACCTTAAGTGTGTAGACCCTACGGGATCGGGAGACATGCAGACATGACCGAGACGACTCTCCGGTCAATAACCAACAGCGGGATCTGGATACCCATGGTGGCTCCCACATACTCCACGATGATCTCATCGGATGAACCACGATGTCGAGGATTCAATCAACCCCGTATGCAATTCCCTTTGTCAATTGATATGTTACTTGCCCGAGATTCGATCGTCGGTATCCCAATACCTCGTTTAATCTCGTTACCGTCAAGTCACTTTACTCGTACCGTAATGCATGATCCCGTGACCAGACACTTGGTCACTTTGAGCTCATTATGATGATGCATTACCGAGTGGGCCCAGTGACACCTCTCCGTCATACGGAGTGACAAATCCCAGTCTTGATCCGTGTCAACCCAATAGATACTTTCGGAGATACCCGTAGTCTACCTTTATAGTCACCCAGTTACGTTGTGACGTTTGGTATACCCAAAGCACTCCTACGGTATCCGGGAGTTACACGATCTCATGGTCTAAGGAAAGGATACTTGACATTGCAAAACTCTAGCAAACGAACTACACGATCTTTATGCTATGTTTAGGATTGGGTCTTGTCCATCACGTCATTCTCCTAATGATGTGATCCCGTTATCAATGACATCCAATGTCCATAGTCAGGAAAGCATGACTATCTGTTGATCAACGAGCTAGTCAACTAGAGGCTTACTAGGGACATGTTGGTGTCTGTTATTCACACATGTATTACGATTTCCGAACAATACAATTATAGCATGAATAAAGACAATTATCATGAACAAGGAAATATAATAATAATGCTTTTATTATTGCCTCTAGGGCATATTTCCAACAAACCTATGGCCCCCGGGTCTATTTTCCATCATATTAATCTTCCAATACTTAGTTATTTCCTTTGCCATTTATTTTACTTGCATCTTTATTTCTCTTTATCATAAAAATACCAAAAATATTATCTTATCATATCTATCATACCGTGAAGGGATTGACAACCCCTTTATCGCGTTGGTTGCGAGGAGTTTATTTGTTTGTGTAGGTGCGAGGGACTCGTGCATGGCCTCCTACTGGATTGATACCTTGGTTCTCAAAAACTGAGGGAAATACTTACGCTGCTTTGCTGCATCACCCTTTCCTCTTCAAGGGAAAGCCAACGCAGTGCTCAAGAGGTAGCAATTAGGATTTCTGGCGCCGTTGCCGGGGAGTCTACGCAAAAGTCAACATACCAACTACCCATCACAAACTCTTATCTCCTGCATTACATTATTTCCCATTTTCCTCTCCCCCACTTCACCCTTGCCGTTTTATTCACCCTCTCTCTCTCTCTCCATCCTCCCTCTCTTTCTCTATTCGCCTATTTTTGCTCGTTTCTTGTTTGCTTGTGTGTCGGATTGCTTGCTTGTCATGATGGCTCAAGATAATACCAAATTGTGTGACTTTACCAATACCAACTACAATGATTTTATTAGCACTCCGATTGCTCCTCTTATTGATGCTGAATCTTGTGAAATTAATGCTGCTTTGCTGAATCTTGTTATTAAAGATCCGTTTTCCGGCCTTCCTAGTGAAGATGCCGCTACCCATCTAAACAACTTTGTTGATCTGTGTGATATGCAAAAGAAGAAAGATGTGGACAATGATATTGTTAAATTGAAGCTATTTCCTTTTTCGCTTAGAGATCGTGCTAAAGCTTGGTTTTCGTCTTTGCCTAAAAATAGTATTGATTCGTGCAATAAGTGCAAAGATGCTTTTATCTCTATGTATTTTCCTCCAGCTAAGATCATCTCTCTTAGAAATGATATTATGAATTGTAAGCAACTTGATCATGAACATGTTGCACAAGCTTGGGAGAGGATGAAATTAATGATACGTAATTTCCCTACACATGGTTTGAATTTGTGGATGATTATACAAATTTTTTATGCTGGATTGAATTTTGCTTCTAGAAATCTTTTAGATTCGGCCGCGGGAGGCACTTTTATGGAAATCACTTTAGGATAAGCTACTAAACTCCTAGATAATATTATGGTTAATTATTCTCAATGGCACACTGATAAATCTACTAATAAGAAAGTGCATGCGATAGAAGAAATTAATGTTTTGAGTGGTAAGATGGATGAACTTATGAAATTATTTGCTAATAAAAGTGTTTCTTCTGATTCTAATGATATGCCTTTGTCTACTTTGATTGAGAATAATAACGAATCTTTGGATGTGAATTTTGTTGGTAGGAATAATTTTGGTAACAACGCGTATAGAGGAAAATTTAACCCTAGGATGTATCATAGTAATTCCTCTAATAATTATGGTAATTCCTACAACAATTCTTATGGAAATTTTAATAAGATACCCTCTGATTTTGAATCTAATGTTAAAGAATTTATTACCTCGCAAAAGAATTTCAATGCTTTGATTAAAGAAAAATTGCTTAAGATTGATGAGTTGGGTAGGAACGTTTGATAGAATTTCTCTTGATGTTGATTCTTTGAAGCTTAGATCTATTCCTCGTAAGCATGATATCAATGAGTCTCTCAAAGCCATGAGAATTTCCATTGATGAGTGCAAAGAAAGAACCACTAGGATGCGTGCTAAGAAAGATTGCTTTATAAAAGCGTGTTCTTCTAGTTTCCATGATTATAAAGATGAAGATCTAAAAGTTATTGATGTTTCCCCTATTAAATCTTTATTTTGTAGTATGAATCTTGATAATGATGGGACTGAATATGATCCATCTTTACCTAGAAGGCGTTCCAAAAATTCGGAGTCTTTAGATCTTGATGCTAAAATTGTTAAAAGTGGGATTGAAGAAGTCAAAACTTTAAATATTAATGAACCCACTATTTTGGAGTTCAAGGAATTTAATTATGATAATTTCTCTTTGATAGATTGTATTTCCTAGTTGCAATCTATGCTAAATTCAACTCATGCTTATAGTCAAAATAAAGCCTTTACCAAACATATCGTTGATGCTTTGATGCAATCTTATGAAGAAAAACTTGAGTTGAAAGTTTCCATCCCTAGAAAACTTTATGATGAGTGGGAACCTACTATTAAAATTAAGATTAAAGATCATGAGTGCTATGCTTTGTGTGATTTGGGTGCTAGTGTTTCCACGATTCCAAAGACTTTGTGTGATTTGCTAGGTTTCCGTGATTTTGATGATTGCTCTTTAAACTTGCACCTTGCGGGTTCCACTATTAAGAAACCTATGGGAAGAATTAATGATGTTCTTATTGTTGCAAATAGGAATTATGTGCCCGTGTATTTTATTGTTCTTGACATAGATTGCAATCCTTCATGTCCTATTATTCTTGGTAGACCTTTCCTTAGAACGATTGGTGCAATTATTGATATGAAGGAAGGGAATATTAGATTCCAATTTCCGTTAAGGAAAGGCATGGAAAACTTCCCTAGAAAGAAAATTAAATTACCTTGTGAATCTATTATGAGAGCCACTTATGGATTGCCTTCCAAAGATGGCAATACCTAGATCTATCCTCGCTTTTATGCCTAGCTAGGGGCGTTAAACGATAGCGCTTGTTGTCAGACAACCCAATTTTATTTTTATTCCTTGCTTTTTGCTCCTGTTTAGTAATAAATAATTTATCTAGCCTCTGTTTTGGTTGTGTTTTTTGTGTTTAATTAGTGTTTGTACTAAGTAGAACCATTGGGAAGACTTGGGGAAAGTCTTTCTAATCTTGTTGTAAAAAACAGAAACTTTAGCGCTCACGAGAAATGCTGCCATTTTTCTTTTGATAGTTATATTTAATTAATTATTTTTGGAGATGATTAATAGATAAATTCCTCACGTCCAACAATTTATTTTAGAATTTTTGGGGTTCCAGATCTTGCGTTAGCTACAGATTACTACAGACTATTCTGTTTTTGACAGATTCTGTTTTTCGTGTGTTGTTTGCTTATTTTGATGAATCTATGGCTAGTAAAATAGTTTATAACCCATAGAGAAGTTGGAATACAGTAGATTTTCTACTTTAAGTTTTGTGTTGTGAAGTTTTCAAGTTTTGGGTAAAAGATTTGATGGATTATGGAACAAGGAGTGGCAAGAGACTAAGATTGGTGATGCCCATGGCACCCCAAGATAATCTAAGGACACCTAAAAGCCAAAGCTTGGGGATGCCCCAGAAGGCATCCCCTCTTTCGCCTACTTCTATCGGTAACTTTACTTGGAGCTATATTTTTATTTACCACATGATATGTGTTTTGCTTGGAGCGTCTTGTATTATTTGAGTCTTTATTTGTTAGTTTTCCACAATCATCATTGCTACACACACTTTTTTGAGAGAGACACTCATGATTCAGAAATTGTTAGAATACTCTATGTGCTTCACTTATATACTTTGAGTTATATAGTGTTTACTCTAGTGCTTCACTTATATCTTTTAGAGCACGTTGGCAGATTTTTTTTATAGAAACCATTGTTCTCTCATGCTTCACTTAGATTATTTTGAGAGTCCTACAAAACAGCATGATAATTTGCTTTAATTATGTTAGGCATTCAAGATTAATAACAAAATTTTCTTAGGAGTGTGTTGAATACTATGAGCAATTTGAAACTTGATAATTGTTTTGAGATATGGAGATGGTGATATTAGAGTCATGCTAGTTGAGTAGTTGTGAATTTGAGAAATGCTTGTGTTGAAGTTTGTGATTCCCGTAGCATGCACGTATGGTGAACCGTTATGTTAAGAAGTCGGAGCATGATGTATTTATTGATTTTCCTCCTTATGAGTGGCGGTCGGGGACGAGCGATGGTCTTTTCCTACCAATCTATCCCCCTAGGAGCATGCGCGTAGTACTTTGCTTCGATAACTAATAGATTTTTGCAATAAGTATGTGAGTTCTTTATGACTAATTTTGAGTCCATGGATTATACGCACTCTCACCCTTCCACCATTGCTAGCCTCACTAATACCCCGCACCTTTCGCCGGTATCATACACCCACCATACACCTTCCTCAAAACAACCACCATACCTACCTATCATGGCATTTCCATAGCCATTCTGAGATATATTGCCATGCAACTTTCCACCATTCCGTTTACTATGACACGCTCCATCATTGTCATATTGCTTCGCATGATCATGTAGTTGACATTTTAGTTGTGGCAAAGCCACCGTTCATAATTCTTTCATATAAGTCACTCATGCATCATTGCTATCCCGGTATACCGCCGGAGGCATTCATATAGAGTCATACTTTGTTCTAGTATCGAGTTGTAATCATTGAATTGTAAATAAATAGAAGTGTGATGATCATCATTCATAGAGTATTGTCCCAATAAAAAAAGAGAAAGGCCAAAAAAAGAAGGCCCAAAAAAAGAATAAATAAATATATAAAAAGGGGCAATACTACTATCCTTTTTTCCACACTTGTGCTTCAAAGTAGCACCATGATCTTCATGATAGAGAGTCTCCTATTCTATCACTTTCATATACTAGTGGGAATTTTTCATTACAGAACTTGGCTTGTATATTCCAACGATGGGCTTCCTCAAAATTGCCTAGGCCTTCGTGAGCAAGCAAGTTGGATGCACACCCACTTAATTCTTTTTGTTGAGCTTTCATATACTTATAGCTCCAGTGCATCCATTGCATGGCAATCCCTACTCACTCACATTGATATCTATTAATGCGCATCTCCATAGCCCGTTGATACGCCTGGTTGACGTGAGACTATCTTTCCCTTTTTGTCTTCTCCACAACCACCATTCTATTCCACATATAGTGCTATGTCCATGGCTCACGCTCATGTATTGCGTAAAGATTGAAAAAGTTTGAGAACACCAAAAGTATGAAACAATTGCTTGGCTTGTCATCGGGGTTGTGCATGATTTAAATACTTTGTGTGGTGAAGATGGAGCATAGCCAGACTATATGATTTTGTAGGGATAAGTTTCTTCTGCCATGTCATTTTGAAGAGACATAATTGCTTAGTTAGTATGCTCGAAGTATTGTTATTTCTATGTCAATATTGAACTTTTGTCTCGAATCTTTCGGATCTGAATATTCATACCACAATTAAGAGAATTACATTGAAATTATGCCAAGTAGCATTCCACATCAAAAATTCTATTTTTATCATTTACCTACACGAGGACGAGCAGGAATTAAGCTTGGGGATGCTTGATACGTCTCCAACGTATCTATAATTTTTTATTGTTCCATGCTATATTATATCCTGTTTTGGACATTATTGGGCTTTATTATACACTTTTATATTATTTTTGGGATTAACCTATTAACCGGAGGCCCAACCCAGAATAGCTATTTTTTTGCCTATTTCAAAGTTTCGCAGAAAAAGAATATCAAACGGAGTCCAAACAGAATGAAACCTTCGGGAACGTGATTTTCGGAACAAACATGATCCAAAGGACTTGGACCCTACGTCAAGCAATCAAGTAGGAAGGCACGAGGTAGGGGGGTGCGCCTCCCAACCCCCCGCCCCCCAGGCGCACCGTCCACCCTCGTGGGGCCCATGTTGCTCCACCGACGTACTCCTTCCTCCTATATATACCTACGTACCCCCAAACTACCTGATTCGGAGCCAAAATCCTAATTCCACCGCTGTAACTTTATGTATGCACGAGATCCCATCTTGGGGCCTTTTCCGAGGCTCCGCCGAAGGGGGTATCGATCACGGAGGGCTTCTACATCAACACCAAAGCCCCTCTGATGAAGTGTGAGTAGTTTACTTCAGACCTACGGGTCCATAGTTATTAGCTAGATAGCTTCTTCTCTCTTTCTGGATCTCAATACAAAGTTCCCCCCTCTCTTGTGGAGATCTATTCGATGTAATCTTATTTTGCGGTGTGTTTGTTGAGACCGATGAATTGTGGGTTGATGATCAAGTTTATCTGTGAACAATATTTGAATCTTCTCTGAATTATTTTATGTACGATTGGTTATCTTTGCAAGTCTCTTCGAATTATCAGTTTGGTTTGGCCTACTAGATTGATCTTTCTTGCAATGGGAGAAGTGCTTGCCTTTGGGTTCAATCTTGCGGTGTCCTTTCCTAGTGACAGTAGGGGCAGCAAGGCACGTATTGTATTTTTGCCATCGAGGATAACAAGATGGGGTTTATATCATATTGCATGAGTTTATCCCTGTACATCATGTCATCTTGCTTAAAGCGTTACTCTGTTCTTTTGAACTTAATACTCTAGATGCATGCTGGATAGCGGTCGATGTGTGGAGTAATAGTAGTAGATGCAGGCAGGAGTTGGTCTACTTGTCTCGGACGTGATGCCTATATACATGATCATACCTAGATATTCTCATAACTATGCTCAATTCTGTCAAATGCTCAACAGTAATTTGTTCACCCACCGTCATACTTTGCTCTCGAGAGAAGCCTCTAGTGAAACCTATGGCCCCCGGGTCTATTTTCCATCATATTAATCTTCCAATACTTAGTTATTTCCTTTGCCATTTATTTTACTTGCATATTTATTTTTCTTTATCATAAAAATACCAAAAATATTATCTTATCATATCTATCAGATCTCACTCTCGTAGGTGACCGTGAAGGGATTGACAACCCCTTTATCGCGTTGGTTGCGAGGAGTTTATTTGTTTGTGTAGGTGCGAGGGACTCATGTATGGCCTCCTACTAGATTGATACCTTGGTTCTCAAAAACTGAGGGAAATACTTACGCTGCTCTGCTGCATCACCCTTTCCTCTTCAAGGAAAAACCAACACAGTGCTCAAGAGGTAGCAGTGTGCCGTTTTACAGATTCGTTTATCTTTTGTACTCAGATTTTGAGTTTCCGTGGAACTTAAGACCTTGTTTAGATTTTAATAATATGGCTGCATGCATCGATTGATGCAGAGACCAGAGGTAAGCCTCCTTTTCAAAAAAACACACAAAATCAGAAAATACCCGACCGTTAATTTTGTAGTACATAAGAAAAAACACAACCGCGAGATCTACATTAAAGTTGAAAAGATTACAGACCAATGTCGTCATCCTTGCTAAATTACTTACCATTGCTATTACATTAAAATATGGGTGATGCTAGGCACCGGCACGCCGGCCGAACAGTTTCGGCTGGTCACGCGCCAGCCACCCAATGCAGCCAACCAGAGCTGTCAGATCCGCCTCCTCCCCTCCGCGTTGACTTCTCTCTTCTTCTTCTTATTCTTCCACGCGCGCCCACCCCGGCCGCCCCTGCCGCCGGCCACCCTCCCCCCTCACCTAGACCTCTTCCCCCCTCGCAGTCCCATGCTGCTGGATGCGCTCTTCGTCCCCATCGTAGCACCCCCGGCGTTCCTCGGCAGGAAGTCGTTGCCCCTTGTAGAAAAAAAGCCGCCACCTTGAAGCATGCCGAAGCCCCTCTATCGTTGCAGCACCTATCAGCCGCCGTCATCGCTGCCTTGTCATGTCGCTATGCAGCTCGCAGCGTCGCCGCTTGCTACCATTGGCGAGTCGGGTTGAAGCTTTTTCTATCATCGGTTGCGGCTTTTCTCTATGCCGGTTGAAACTTTTTTCGCACATTAAAACTTCGGCCATGCCGATTGAAACTTTTTTCACCTAGGGTTGAAGCTTTTTTTGTAAGGGTTGTAGCTTTTTCTGTGTCCAACATTTTGTTTGTGAAAAAATCCCCCCGGCTGAAGATTTCTTAATCTCTTGTTGAAGCTTTTTCATCTGCGGGTTGAAGCTTTGTCATAACAGTTGTAACTTTTCCTCTGTTCCATTGTTTGGTTGAAGCTTTTTTATCTACTAGATGTAGCTTTTTGCGTCCATGGTTGTAGCATGGGGAAACATTGTTCGCAACTGTCCCCGATGCCGCGGTTGCAGCTCTCCCCTGTCGCCATGGTCGTAGCATGGGGCACCTCGTTCCCCTCCACGACGTTTGGCCTGCCGCCGGTTGCAGCAAAAAAGGGGAAAAGAGGAGAAGGAGAAAGGAAGTGAGGGACAAGGAAGAAGGGGGAGGTGGGAACATGAGCTGGGGTGCAACCATGGCCGACGGGGACTTCGATCTTCCAAGCTACATCCATGGCCGACGACGAGCTGCTCACATGCTGCAACGGGGGAGGTGAGAGATGCATGCGTTGTGGGGCGAGATCCGCGTGAGGTTGAAGAAAGCAGAGAGGATAGCGTTTGATGGCCCCGTGTCTATGTGTCGCCTGGTGGGTGGCTGGGCCGAAGCCTGCGTGGATGCGAACGACCCAAAGTTCGGCTGGCGAATCGCGCCCAATCGTTTCCCTTAAAATATGTCCTTGAATTATGCAAAGGAAACCCCACAAAAGTCAAGAATATGCCTCGCACAATAATCCTCATCATGCTATTTACATGTACCCATCCCGGCGATAGGCGTACCCACGCAATACATACTAGGCCAGCGGGAAAAGTCGTTAAAAGGCCATGTTGCTGACTTTAAGACCCACGATGAGCGGGGGTCGGTGTACTACAAGCTGCAGGCAAAGACTAGCTGACAAATTACATTGATGGGCCCAAAGCCTTTGTGCAACGTTTGACAGAGATCTGCTTCCTATTCTCCTTCTCAATCAGTTAGAAACTTTGACAAGGTGTGATTCATAATATCAAGAACAATACTGGAGGAGTTTATGCAAGCATCATAAAAGTGATTTTTGGAAACATCTAGGAATTTTCAGCATTGTACCTTCATCTTCAAAGGGCGAGTGTCTAATTTCGAGGCACGTAGCCTTGCTATACATGCTTTTGGTCTGGAGTTCGGGCGCCATGTGTGGCTCTTAAACCTGCCAGACTTACATTGTATCCCCGTGAACGTGTTTACTCAATAAAGTAAAGTATGTTTAGACTCCAAAAAAAGTTAGAAACTTTGACATACCCTAAAAAAAGTTAGAAACTTTGACATTGAGAGAATTCCTCCTTGAACTTAGGTTACCCCCAAAGGCTTGTTGATTTGCAGGGCTACCACTAAGCTGGACTGTGTAGTTAAAATGGGCTGGTATAATGAGTTCAAAATATCAACCCCTATTGTAGGTGAGCACGAAGAGAATCATTGTGATGATGAAGCTAGGAAAAAGCTGAGAGGCGGTGCTGGTGATAGAGAGAATATACCCTGTTCATTCCATAACATAGTGTGTATAGATTTTTCCAATACTCAAACTTTGAAGACTTTGACCATGTTTTGAGAGAAAAGTATTTATATTTAGAATAGCAAATATGTATTACCAGATATATCATGACTTAAATATTCATATTGTATATGTTTGGTATTGTATATATAGATAAATTTCTCCATAAACTTTGTCAAATTTTGCTAACTTCGACTTTTAAGAATATATATATATATGCACTATGCAATGCATGGAGTATTACTTTATGAAGTTTGTCCTTGGATGAAGTTGAGGAGATCAAGAAGAAAAATGATGCCTTCAAAGTGAGCACTAAGGGATCCCTGGCTCCAATACTCAGTGATCTAATTAGTGAGGAAAAGATGAAGGTTGTTTTGGTAGTAGTATTTAAAAAATTTCTAATTCATTGAAGAAGAAAAATCTAGAAAATATGCTCTCTGGGCTATAGAGGAGTAGAAGCTCCAAGAGCTTGATGCTGATAAAAAGGAATTAGAAGCTGACCTAGGAAAGCAATAGATGATACTTCAACAACTTGTGCAGGAATTCATTTGGAGATAGGTGTTAGACCAGGAATTTGCTAGGTTAGTCCATGAAGAAAATATTGAAGATAGGTCTGAAAAAGGAAATGGTGAGGAATCCGGAAAATAAATGGAACCTATAGGCTACAATGAGAGTCAGGAATGTGTCCAGAGTTTTATAGATAAAGTAGTTAAGAGTTAGGGGTGGCCTCGTCTTCTGAAGAAGGTGTTGAAAAAGAAGGGTTCCCTAGAAGAGGTCCTCATATGAAGATCTATGACCAAAGACAATTATGGTATCCATGCTGATACTTCCCCATCTAACAGACCTTTGCAGCACATGACAACTTTAGTTGGTGTTAACTTTGGTTCCTTTATTGAAATGATTGGCTGTAATTTGGATATTGTTGAAAAATGGAGGAAGCATTTTTCTGCAGAACATCATTAATAGAGAAAATAATAGAAAATAAAATTTTAGCTTACCAGGTGATATTGCCACTTGTGATATTCTCTGGATGAGCTCTGCTCTAATAATGAACATTTTGATGTTGAATTGGGGGAAGATTATTTTGGCCAGTTGAAAAAACTATCATCTTTAGTAAAATGACACGAGGTGAGCTATGTGAAGCACTATATTTCCATTGGGGGTTTAAAGAAAAATAAAAATAAATCTTAAATGCCTTTTGCTCAACAATAAGGGGGTTGGGGTTCTCTAGAATGTGAGGGGGATGGTGAAAGATGTTACAAAAATATATGTGAGATAAAATTAGTTTGGAAAATAAGGCAGACTTTGTTCGTCTCGAGGAAACTTGAAAGAACATTTTTTCTGAACATGAACTTCACTCGCTTTGTGGTTGAAGGATGTTTATGTGGCATTGGAACCCTCCTAGAGGAAGATCTGGATTGATTTTGGTTGGCATAAATAATGATATCTTTGGAGTGCAAGTTGAAGTTGGGAAGTACATTATTAGAGTTCATACTTTTGGAGAAAATTGCAAAGTTTGATTTAAACTTTGAAAAGTTATTAGTTTTATTAGGGATGCACAATTATAACGGAAAACTAGCTTCCTTGCTAGATAAGCGAGGGTATATCATGATAATCTCTTCGCTTGTTTGGTGGGAGGTGATTTAAGTATCATCCGGAAAAGTTCTGAAAACACCACCAATAAAACTGACAATTGGCATTTTCTGTTTAACACTATTATTGCGCATGCTCGGTTGAGAGAGATGCCACCTAATGTTAGGTATTTAACTTGGACCAATATAGACAAACCCTACTTTTGAAAATGTATACAAAAATCTGTTTTCGGGAATGGGAGGAACATTATCCCCTGTCTATTGTACTTTTTTTAGTTAGAGAGGTTTTCGATAACAATCCTCTGTTTTTTTATTCCAGAGATCATTGCAAGGATCAACCCATCTTCAAATTTAAGAATGCATGTTTTCTGGATTATTTTGGACTGATAATTTAGCGAAATTATCATCAAAATTTGGATTGATAATTAACATCAAAATTATTTTGGATTGATAATTTAGGGAAATTATCATCAAAATTTGGATTGATAATTAACTCTGGGTCTAATTTAGACAGATGGGAGAAAATGTTGAGAATATTGAGGAAAAAAGTTATGGGTAGCATGTTTCCGGATTGACCCATATGTCGTATGTTCAGAGGTTGTCAAATGTGAGGCAGAGATCGTCCACCAATGATTCGACGTGTTTAGTTTTGATGACCACGTTGTCCACATATGCTTCAACTGTCTTGCCGGTTTTTTTTGCAAGCAAGTTTGAATCATGCGTTGGTAAGTGGCACCCGTGTTTTTAAGCCCAAAAGGCATAGTGTTGAAACAGAAAGGCCCATACAGGGTGATGAACGCCGTTGCTGCCTGGTCGGACTCCTTCATTTTAATCTGATGGTATTCGGAGTAAGTGTCGAGGAAACACAATGAGTCGTGTCCCGCGGTCGCATCAATAATCTGGTCAATGCGGGGCAACGGGAAAGGGTCTTTAGGGCAAGCGTTATTGAGGTATTTGAAATCGACACAAAGGCGCCAAGAATTATCCTTCTTCGGCACCATGACCAAGTTGGCTAGCCAATCCGGGTGTTTGATTTCTCTAATGAACCCGGCCTCGAGTAGTTTGGCTAGCTACCCCCCCCCATAGCTTGTCGTTTGGGTTCATAAAATCGCCGCATCATTTGCTTGACTGATTTGAGCCCTTTGATTATGTTGAGGCTGTGTTCGACCAGTCTGCGTGGGATGCCGAGCATGTCCGAAGGGTGCCAGGCAAAGATATCCCAATTTTCACGTAGGAATGCGCGTGAGGCGGCGTCTATCATTGGATCCAGCTGTGCTCAGATGGATGCTGTTTTATTAGGATCCGTCGGGTGCACTTGAAATTTAACTATTTCATCTGCTGGCTTGAAAGAGGTGGATTTAGGTTTCTTATCGAGAATCACATCATCCTTGTCCACCGTGGATCGTAGGGTGGTTAGTGTTGGGGAACGTAGCAGAATTTTAAAATTTTCTACGCATCACCAAGATCAATCTATGGAGTCATCTAGCAATGAGGGAGAGAGGAGTGCAACTACATAACCTTGTAGATCGCGCGCGGAAGCGTTCAAGAGAACGGGGTTGATGGAGTCATACTCGATGTGATCCAAATCACCGATGACCTAGTGCCGAACGAACGACACCTCCGCGTTCAACACATGTACGGTTGGGAAGACATCTCCTCTTTCTTGATCCAACAAGGGGGAAGGATAGGTTGATGAAGATCCAGCAGCACGATGGCGTGGTGGTGGAAGCAACGGTGATCTCGGCAGGGCTTTGCCAAGCGCAGGGAGACGGAGGAGTGTCACGGGAGGGAGAGGGAGAGGCCAGGGGCTTGGGTGCGGCTGCCCTCCCTTCCCTCCACTATATATAGGGTGCCTAGGGGGGGCGCCGGCCCTAGGAGATCCAATCTCCTAGGGGGGGCTGCGGCCAAGGGGGTGCCTTGCCCCCCAAGGCAAGGGTGGCGCCCCCACCCCTAGGGTTTCCAACCCTAGGCGCAGGGGGAGGCCCAAGGGGGGGTGCACCAGCCCACTAGGGGCTGGTTCCCCTCCCACTTCAGCCCATGGGGCCCTCCGGGATATGTGGCCCCACCCGGTGGACCCCCGGGACCCTTCCGGTGGTCCCGATACAATACCGATTACCCCGAAACTTCCCCGATGGCCGAAACTTGACTTCCTATATATAAATCTTCACCTACTGACCATTCCGGAACTCCTCGTGACGTCCAGGATCTCATCCGGGACTCTGAACAACTTTCGGGTTACTGTATGCTAATATCTCTACAACCCTAGCGTCACCGAACCTTAAGTGTGTAGACCCTACGGGTTCGGGAGATAAGCAGACATGACCGAGACGCCTCTCCGGTCAATAACCAACAGCGGGATCTGGATACCCATGTTGACTCCCACATGCTCCACGATGATCTCATCGGATGAACCACGATGTCGAGCATTCAATCAATCCGTATACAATTCCCTTTGTCAATCGGTACGTTACTTGCCCGAGACTCGATCGTGGGTATCCCAATACCTAGTTCAATCTCGTTACCAGCAAGTCAATTTACTCGTGCTGTAATGCATGATCCCTTGATCAACCACTTGGTCACATTGAGCTCATTATGATGAAGCATTACCGAGTGGGCCCAGAGATACTCTCCGTCATACGGAGTAACAAATCCCAGTCTCGATTTGTGCCAACCCAATAGACACTTTCGGAGATACCTGTAATGTACCTTTATAGTCACCCAGTTACGTTGTGACGTTTGGCACACCCAAAGCACTCCTACGGTATCTGGGAGTTGCACAATCTCATGGTCTAAGGAAATGATACTTGACATTCAGAAAAGCTAAAGCAAACGAACTACACGATCTTTGAGCTATGCTTAGGATTGGGTCTTGTCCATCACATCATTCTCCTAATGATTTGATCCCGTTATCAATGACATCCAATGTCCATAGTCAGGAAACCATGATTATCCTTTGATCAACGAGCTAGTCAACTAGAGGCTCACTAGGGACGTGTTGTGGTCTATGTATTCACACATGTATTACGATTTCCGGATAACACAATTATAGCATGAACAATAGACAATTATCATGAACAAAGAAATATAATAATAACCATTTTATTATTGCCTCTAGGGAATATTTCCAACAGTCTCCCACTTGCACTAGAGTCAATAGTCTAGTTACACTATGATGAATCGAACACCGATGTAGTTCTGGTGTTGATCATGTTTTGCTCTAGGGAGAGGTTTAGTCAACGGATCTGCCACATTTAGGTCCGTATGTACTTTACAAATCTCTATGTCTCCATTTTGAACACTTTCACGAATGGAGTTGAAGCGACGCTTGATATGCCTGGTCTTCCTGTGAAACCTGGGCTCCTTGGCAAGGGCAATAGCTCCAGTGTTGTCACAGAAGAGAGTCATCGGGCCCGACGCATTGGGTATGACTCCTAGGTCGGTAATGAACTCCTTCACCCAGACTGCTTCTTGTGCTACCTCTGAGGCTGCCATGTACTCCGCTTCACATGTAGATCCCGCCACAACGCTTTGCTTGCAACTGCACCAGCTTACTGCCCCACCATTCAAAATATACACATATACGGTTTGTGACTTAGAGTCATCCAGATCTGTGTCGAAGCTAGCATCGACGTAACCCTTTACGACGAGCTCTTCGTCACCTCCATACACGAGAAACATGTCCTTAGTCCTTTTCAGGTACTTCAGGATATTCTTGACCATTGTCCAGTGTTCCATGCCGGGATTACTTTGGTACCTTCCTACCAAACTTACGGCAAGGTTTACATCAGGTCTGGTACACAGCATAGCATACATGATAGACCCTATGGCCGAGGCATAGGGGACGACACTCATCTTTTCTCTATCTTCTGCCGTGGTCGGGCATTGAGCCGTGCTCAATCTCGTACCTTGCAATACAGGCAAGAACCCCTTCTTTGACTGATCCATTTTGAACTTCTTCAATATCTTGTCAAGGTACGTACTCTGTGAAAGACCAATGAGGCGTCTCGATCTATCTCTATAGATCCTGATGCCTAATATATAAGCAGCTTCTCCAAGGTCCTTCATTGAAAAACACTTGTTCAAGTAGGCCTTTATGCTTTCCAAGAATTCTATATCATTTCCCATCAACAGTATGTCATCCACATACAATATGAGAAATGCTACAGAGCTCCCACTCACTTTCTTGTATATGCCGGCTTCTCCATAAGTCTGTGTAAACCCAAACGCTTTGATCATCTCATCAAAACGAATGTTCCAACTCCGAGATGCTTGCAACAGCCCATAAATCGAGTGCTGGAGCTTGCACACCTTGTCAGCATTCTTACGATCGACAAAACCTTCCGGCTGCATCATATACAATTCTTCCTTAAGGAAACCATTAAGGAATGCCGTTTTGACGTCCATTTGCCATATCTCATAATCATAGAATGCGGCAATTGCTAATATGATTCGGACGGACTTCTGCTTCGCTACGGGTGAGAAAGTCTCATCGTAGTCAACCCCTTGAACTTGTCGATAACCCTTAGCGACAAGCCGAGCGTTATAGATGGTCACATTACCATCCGCGTCTGTCTTCTTCTTAAAGATCCATTTATTTTCTATGGCTCGCCGATCATCGGGCAAGTCAGTCAAAGTCCACACGTCGTTTTCATACATGGATCCTATCTCAGATTTCATGGCTTCCAGCCATTTGTCAGAATCCGGGCCCGCCATTGCTTCTTCATAGTTCAAAGGTTCACCGTTGTCTAACAACATGATTTCCAAGACAGGGTTGCCGTACCACTCTGGTGCGGAACATGTTCTCGTGGACCTACGAAGTTCAGTAGTAACTTGATCTGAAGTTTCATGATCATCATCATTAACTTCCTCTCTAGTCGGTGCAGGCACCTCAGGAACATTTTCTTGAGCTGCGCCACTTACCGGTTCAAGAGGTAATACTTCATCAAGTTCTACTTTCCTCCCACTTATTTCTTTCGAGAGAAACTCTTTCTCTAGAAAGGACCCATTCTTGGCAACAAAGATCTTGCCTTCGGATCTGAGGTAGAAGGTATACCCAACAGTTTCTTTAGGGTATCCTATGAAGACGCATTTTTTCGACTTGGGTTCGAGCTTTTCAGGTTGAAGTTTCTTGACATAAGCATCGCATCCCCAAACTTTTAGAAACGATAGCTTAGGTTTCTTCCCAAACCATAATTCATACAGTGTCGTCTCAACGGATTTCGACGGAGCCCTATTTAAAGTGAATGCGACAGTCTCTAAAGCATAGCCCCAAAATGATAGCGGTAAATCGGTAAGAGACATCATAGATCGCACCATATCCAATAGAGTGCGATTACGACGTTCGGACACACCATTATGCTGAGGTGTTCCAGGCGGCGTGAGTTGTGAAACTATTCCACATTTTCTTAAGTGTGTGCCAAATTCGTGACTCAAGTATTCTCCCCCACGATCTGATCGCAAGAACTTGATTTTCTTGTCACATTGATTCTCAACCTCACTCTGAAATTCCTTGAACTTTTCAAAGGTCTCAGACTTGTGTTTCATTAAGTAGACATACCCATATCTACTCAAGTCATAAGTGAGGGTGAGAACATAACGATAGCCACCGCGAGCCTCAACACTCATTGGACCGCACACATCAGTATGTATGATTTCTAATAAGTTGGTTGCTCACTCCATTGTTCCTGAGAACGGAGTCTTGGTCATTTTACCCATGAGGCATGGTTCGCACGTGTCAAATGATTCATAATCAAGAAACTCTAAAAGTCCATCTGCATGGAGCTTCTTCATGCGTTTGACACCTATGTGACCAAGGCGGCAGTGCCACAAGTATGTGGGACTATCATTATCAACCTTACATCTTTTGGTATTCACACTATGAATATGTGTAGCATTACGCTCGAGATTCATTAAGAATAAGCCATTCACCATCGGAGCATGACCATAAAACATATCTCTCATATAAATAGAACAACCATTATTCTCGGATTTAAATGAGTAGCCATCTCGAATTAAACGAGATCCTGATACAATGTTCATGCTCAAAGCTGGCACTAAATAACAATTATTGAGGTTTAAAACTAATCCCGTAGGTAAATGTAGAGGCAGCATGCCGATGGCGATCACATCGACCATGGAACCATTCCCGACGCGCATCGTCACCTCGTCATTCGCCAGTCTCCGCTTATTCCGCAGCTCCTGATTTGAGTTACAAATGTGAGCAACCACACCGGTATCAAATACCCTGGAGCTACTACGAGTACTGGTAAGGTACACATCAATTACATGTATGTCACATATACCTTTAGTGTTGCCGGCCTTCTTGTCCGCTAAGTATTTGGGGCAGTTCCGCTTCCAGTGACCACTTCCCTTACAATAAAAACACTCAGTTTCGGGCTTGGGTTCATTCTTTGGCTTCTTCCCGGCAGCTTGCTTACCGGGCGCGGCAACTCCCTTGCCGTCCTTCTTGAAGTTCTTCTTACCCTTGACTTTCTTGAACTTAGTGGTTTTATTCACCATCAACACTTGATGTTCCTTTTTGATTTCCACCTCTGCTGATTTTAGCATTGAATATACCTCAGGAATGGTCTTTTCCATCCCCTGCATATTGAAGTTCATCACAAAGCTCTTGTAGCTCGGTGGAAGCAACTGAAGGATACTGTCAATGACCGCGTCATCCGAGAGATTAACTCCCAGCTGAGTCAAGCGGTTATGCAACCCAGACATTTTGAGTATGTGCTCACTGACAGAACTATTTTCCTCCATCTTACAGCTGAAGAACTTGTCAGAGACTTCATATCTCTCGACCCGGGCATGAGCTTGAAAAACCATTTGCAGCTCTTCAAACATCTCATATGCTTCGTGTATCTCAAAACGCTTTTGGAGCCCCGGTTCTAAGCTGTAAAGCATGCCACACTGAATGAGGGAGTAATCATCAGCACGTGACTGCCAAGCGTTCATAACGTCTTGGTTCTCTGGGACAGGTGCGTTACCTAGCGAGGCTTCTAGGACATAATCTTTCTTGGCAGCTATGAGGATGATCCTCAGGTTCCGGACCCAGTCCGTATAGTTGCTGCCATCGTCTTTCATCTTGGTTTTCTCTAGGAACGCGTTGAAGTTGAGGACAACGTGGGCCATTTGATCTACAAGACATATTGTAAAGATTTTAGACTAATTTCATGATAATTAAGTTCATCTAATCAAATTACTCAATGAACTCCCACTCAGATAGACATCCCTCCAGTCATCTAAGTGAAACATGATCCGAGTTAACTAGGCCGTGTCCGATCATCACGTGAGACGGACTAGCCAACATCGGTGAACATCTTCATGTTGATTGTATCTTCTATACGACTCATGCTCGACCTTTCGGTCTTCCGTGTTCCGAGGCCATGTCTGTACATGCTAGGCTCGTCAAGTCAACCTAAGTGTATTGCGTGTGTAAATCTGGCTTACACCCGTTCTATTCGAACGTTAGAATCTATCACACCCGATCATCACGTGGTGCTTCGAAACAACGAACCTTCGCAACGGTGCACAGTTAGGGGGAACACTTTCTTGAAATTATTACGAGGGATCATCTTATTTAAGCTACCATCGTTCTAAGCAAATAAGATGTAAAACATGATAAACATAACATGCAATCAAATAGTGACATGATATGGCCAATATCATTTTCTCCTTTTAATCTCCATCTTCGGGGCTCCATGATCATCGTTGTCACCGGCATGACACCAAGATCTCCATCATCGTGTCTTCTTGAAGTTGTCTCGTCATCTATTACTTCTACTACTATGGCTAACACTTTAGCAATAAAGTAAAGTAATTACATGACGTTTATGTTGACACGCAGGTCATAAATAAATAAAGACAACTCCTATGGCTCCTACCGGTTGTCATACTCATCGACATGCAAGTCGTGATTCCTATTACAAGAACATGATCATCTCATACATCGCATATATCATTCATCACATCCTTTGGCCATATCACATCACAAAACACTTGCTGCAAAAACAAGTTAGACGTCCTCTAATTGTTGTTGCAAGTTTTTACATGGCTGCTATAGGTTTCTAGCAAGAATGTTTCTTACCTACGCCAAAACCACAATGTGAATTGCGAATTTCTATTTACCCTTCATAAGGACCCTATTCATCGAATCCGATCCGACTAAAGTGGGAGAGACAGACACCCGCCAGCCACCTTGTGCAACCAGTGCATGTCAGTCGGTGGAACCAGTCTCACGTAAGCGTACGTGTAAGGTCGGTCCGGGCCGCTTCATCCCACGATGCCGCCGAATCAAGATAAGACTAGTAACGGCAAGCAAATTGACAATATCGACGCCCACAACTGCTTTGTGTTCTACTCGTGCATAGTAACTACGCATAGACCTAGCTCATGATGCCACTGTTGGGGAACGTAGCAGAATTTTAAAATTTTCTATGCATCACCAAGATCAATCTATGGAGTCATCTAGCAACGAGGGAGAGAGGAGTGCATCTACATACCCTTGTAGATCACGTGCGGAAGCGTTCAAGAGAACAGGGTTGATGGAGTCGTACTCGATGTGATCCAAATCACCGATGACCTAGTGCCGAACGGACGGCACCTCCGCGTTCAACACACGTACGGTTGGGAAGACGTCTCCTCCTTCTTGAAACAGCAAGGGGGAAGGAGAGGTTGATGAAGATTCAGCAGCATGACGGCGTGGTGGTGGAAACAACGGTGATCTCGGCAGGGCTTCGCCAAGCGCAGGGAGACGGAGGAGTGTCACGGGAGGGAGAGGGAGAGGCCAGGGGCTTGGGTGCGGCTGCCCGCCCTTCCCCTCACTATATATAGGGTGCCTAGGGAGGCTGCCGGCCCTAGGAGAACCAATCTCCTAGGGGGGGGGGGCGGCAGCCAAGGGGGTGCCTTGCCCCCCAAGGCAAGGGTGGCGCCCCCCACCCCTAGGGTATCCAACCCTAGGCGCAGGGGGAGGCCCAAGGGGGGCGCACCAGCCCACTAGGGGCTGGTTCCCCTCCCACTTCAGCCCATGGGGCTATCCGGGATAGGTGGCCCCACCCGGTGGACCCCCGGGACCCTTCCGGTGGTCCCGGTACAATACCGATTACCCCGAAACTTTCCCGATGGCCGAAACTTGACTTCCTATATATAAATCTTCACCTCCGGACCATTCCCAAACTCCTCGTGACGTCCGGGATCTCATCCGGGACTCCAAACAACTTTCAGGTCACCATATGCTAATATCTCTACAACCCTAGCGTCACCGAACCTTAAGTGTTTAGACCCTACGGGTTCGGGAGACATGCAGACATGACCGAGATGCCTCTCTGGTCAATAACCAACAGCAGGATCTGGATACCCATGTTGGCTCTCACATGCTCCACGATGATCTCATCGGATGAACCACGATGTCGAGGATTCAATCAATCCGTATACAATTCCGTTTGTCAATCGGTACGTTACTTGCCCGAGACTCGATCGTCGGTATCCCAATACCTAGTTCAATCTCGTTACCGGCAAGTCACTTTACTCGTGTCGTAATGCATGATCCCGTGATCAACCAATTGGTCACATTGAGCTCATTATGATGATGCATTACCGAGTGGGCCCAGAGATACCTCTCCGTCATATGGAGTGACAAATCCTAGTCTCGATTCGTGCCAACCCAACAGACACTTTCGGAGATACCTGTAATGTACCTTTATAGTCACCCAGTTACGTTGTGACGTTTGGCACACCCAAAGCACTCCTACGGTATCCGGGAGTTGCGCAATCTCATGGTCTAAGGAAATGATACTTGACATTCAGAAAAGCTAAAGCAAACAAACTACACGATCTTTGAGCTATCCTTAGGATTGGGTCTTGTCCATCACATCATTCTCATAATGATGTGATCCCGTTATCAATGACATCCAATGTCCATAGTCAGGAAACCATGACTAACCTTTGATCAACGAGCTAGTCAACTAGAGGCTCACTAGGGACGTGTTGTGGTCTATGTATTCACACATGTATTACGATTTCCGGATAACACAATTATAGCATGAACAATAGACAATTATCATGAACAAAGAAATATAATAATAACCATTTTATTATTGTCTCTAGGGCATATTTCCAACAGTTAGTTCTTCGGCCGCAAAGGCTTCGGACAGTGCCTCAAGGGCCAAGGATGCGGTTTTGTTTTCGGCGCGGAGTTCTTTATCTGGATCACTCGTAACTCTGATTATTCCATTGGGCCCCGACATTTTAAGCGTGAAGAAGCACCCCTCCCTAGAAGGGCATGATATGCGCTATTGAAGGGAGCAATGTGAAAGAGCAACTCTTCCAACCTGTAATTTTCAGGTGTGCCAAATACTACGTCAAGTTTAATTCTCCCCAAACATCGCGCTTGTCGACTGGGGATGATGCCTCGAAAGGTGGTACTGCTTTGCTCGTTGCGTGTTTTGTCAACCTGCATTTTGTCGAGCGTGTCCTCCTAGATGAGGTTAAGCCCACTGCCGCCGTCCATGAGCACTTTGGTAAGTCGAAAGTTGTCCACAATTGGGTTTAGAACTAAAGCGGCGGATGCTCAGACTGATCGGGCCCTTGGTTCGTCGTTAGCGGTGAAGGTTATTGCCGCTTCATTACATGGGCTCACTACGGTTACTTGGTATACTTTAGTGAGGTTGCGAAGTGCCCTCTTACACCGATTATTTGAGGAGAAAGTCTCGAAGACCGTAAGGACTTTAAAATCATCATCCTCCCGAGAGTGCTTCTCTGGAGTGGCAGTGGTGAGGATGGCTTCGCCACTTTTAGCTACCTGCCGGAGGACCCAACATGCTCGGAGGCTGTCAGTTGAGTCTGTGCTTGGTGTCGCATGTATCGGACATGGCTTGTCGAGGAGTTCATCAAGGACGGACCTGTATCCCGCAAAAGGTTTGTTTTTCTTGCCGACGGGCTTATGGTCAGATGCCTCGTAAGGGTGTATCCGTTTTGCCCGGGCAGTGCACTGCTAAAAGGCGGCAGGTGCCAATTGGATTTTTCTGGGCCTTCCATGTGCTTTCCATCGCGTAGTAATTTCGTACTACGTGTGATAGTTCGGTGAAAATTTGTATGCGACAGCGGCCGAGGGCATTCCGAATTCCCTCATCGGTACAATTGCGATGAAAGACCGAGACTGCATCATCGTTGTAGCAATCTTTAATCTTATTTTTAACAAGTAGGAACCTGGTCCAAAAGTGATGGCCCGTTTACTGAGGTTGCTGCCGTACATACATTAGGTCACATATGTTTGGAGGGCCTAAATTACTTGGAGAGTATTGATTGTGGTGGGTGGGTGGGCTAAAACTCGAATCCCGACCCAAGATTGTATATGAAGCTTGTAAAATCTCTGAGGTCAGCAGTTCGGGTCCGGGAAGATCCAAGTGCTCCCCGGAACCTATGTCCGACCCTGAGTTCGGGGAAAGCGGAATCTCATCCAGAGGAAGGGTATCCGACTCAAGAGGTTCGGAGATCTGAACATAGCTGGTCCTTAATTTAGGGAAATAAGTGTTTTCGGCTCGTTCCTCGATGACTGCTACCAGGTGAGTGATTGGCAGGAGATTGATTTCCCTCTGGTCAGGTTTAAGCCCGATTTGATCATAGTCCGTTGAAAGCCCTAGGGCGGCAATGCGATCTAGCAGCTCGTTTAGGGGCGAGATGTCCACCGGATCCATCTTTTCGGAGTATTCGAGACTGATGTGGGGGTGGTGTTTGGCGATCACGGGGGGCGCTGTCGGCTTGATGGCCATGCGGGCACCCATGATGAAACCGCTGAGCTGGAGGACCTGTCCTGAAGTTAGGCTCCTTCCAGAAGTGATATCATTGTTGATGACAAGGCGAGCCATAGATTGCTTTTCATGACTACACAATGGAGCTCTCAATGAAAGCACCATTGTCGGTGTCAAAACCGGTAGATCTCGGGTAGGGGGGCCCAAGCTGTGAGTCTAAGGATCAGTGGTAACAAGTGAAAACGGGGACACGATGTTTACCCAGGTTTGGGCCCCCTTAAAGGAGGTAAAACCATACGTCTTGCTTGATTGTATTCGATGAGTATAGGGGTTACAAGAGTTGATCTACCTCGAGATCGTAATGGCTAAACCCTAGCTGTCTAGCTTGTGATTATTCTGATGATCCCTGTGGACTAAACCCTCTGGTTTATATACACACCGAAGGGTCCTAGGGTTGTACAAAGTCGGTTCATAGAGGAAAGGAGTACTACACCCGGACACCAATCTTGCCGTTCTACGTACATAGGAGTCCTCCCCGGACATGGGAGGTGGTCTTCTGCTTCGCTTTAACGGCCCATCAGTCTGGCCCATATC
Organism: Triticum monococcum; assembly: GCA_034509565.1. Classification (NCBI taxonomy): domain Eukaryota; kingdom Viridiplantae; phylum Streptophyta; class Magnoliopsida; order Poales; family Poaceae; genus Triticum; species Triticum monococcum. The sequence continues at coordinate 578,701,451 of CM067845.1, forward strand.
AAATAGACCGGACACCTGAGGACCCCCTAATCTAGGACTAAAGAGGCTGCGCCAGGAGCGAGGCCCTTTGGTCCCGGTTCGTGTCTGGAACCTGGACCAAAGGGGTCAGATGAACCGAAACCTATGGCCCCCGAGGCCCGGCCGGCGCCCTGGCCTCACGAACCGGGAGTGATGCACCTATTGGTCCCAGTTTGTAATAGAATCGGGATTAATGCTCTTATCTTGCCTGGACCAATGCCTTGTTTTCTACTAGTGTAAAACCTTGCCTCAGTTACCATCGTGTCAAGTGCTCTAGCTAGGACCCTACCGAGGGATCTGTCGGATTTATCTCTGACAGTGGTAGCCCTTATAGGTCCTGCTAGGTGAACATCACGGCTTGATGAGATTCTAGATCAACTCTCAAGTCAGTTCCGGCATGAGCTTCGTGTTGGCACATCTTTTCGTTTCCAGCGCCACACCACCCTCGTCGCTGACTCAACTGGCCACCTCGGCTAGGCGAGATCTTCGCTCCGGGCCGGACCGTATGATATGGGAACAGGGAATACTCCGCAGATTGCCGCGAAGAGCTCATCTTCCATGATTTGTCATCTGGCTGGATCAAGGGACAGCTGGAGCCGGTTGTAACATCCCAATTTTATTACATTTGGATGTTAATAGAATCATTCAATGCATATCATATTTCTTTGCATTTTGGAGTATTTTGAAATATTCAAATAACAGTTTTCCACTCGAGAAGAACAAATGAGAGGGGATAAGATGACTTCCTCAAAATATATAAAAAAAAGAGTGGGAAATTTTATTTTGAATATTACTTTTAGTTTTGGAGTTGCTTCGTATTTATTTTATTTGCAAAGAGTGCATTAATTGCATTAGGGAAAATATTTTCAAAATGTTCTGTGCTTAAGTTAATGTTCATTAGGCTCTAAATATTAAATAGTTATTTTAGAAATTAATTTGGTGTTTTTATTAATTCAATTGAATTAGTTTTAGGCCATTTTAGTTCGGTAAAAAAAAACATGCACGCACGCGCTGGCCAGCCGGCCCAGCAGCCATCCAGCCGTGCGGTCCACTGGCCTACTGGCCAGCTGGCCCAGCCCGACCGGCCAGGAGCGCACCGCAGGCTTCGCCTCGCTCGTTCTCGTCTCCCTCTCTGTCCCGCTGACCCGTGGGCCCCGCGCCCGTCATCCCCAACCTCCCGCTCAACCCGCTGGATAAGCAGGCGCTCGCGCTCCCGCAACGACCGACACCATTGCTCTCGGGATAAGCATCATCCCCTCGATCCCGAGCCCTCTCTCCGCGCCTATAAGAAGCCCTCAACCCCCTCTCTCCATTCTGCCAGTTCGTTCGCCCTCAAACCACCCGCAGCCGCCGTAGTTGCCGATTGGATCTCACCGGCCGGAGCTCCGTTTGCCGGAGGAGCTCGACGACCGTAAGCCACCCGAGGCCTCAACCACCGTCAAACTACTCCCCATGAATTCTTCCACACCTAATTGACATCTTATTTTGCCCCTAGGTTCGCCGGAGACGCGGTTCCCATGACCTGTGCCCTCGCCGGAGCACCGGAGCCGCTGCCCTCTACCTCGCTGTCCCGGACCGCCCCGACCACCACCGACCCCACCACCGGACCGCCCCCGCCGCACCCGTCCTCCTCGACACCTTTGCCGCCGCAAGGACCCGCCGCCCCATCACCGCCCGACGCCGGCGCCGCTGTCCTGTACGTCGTCGTCGAGGTGAGCGAACCCCTCGCTCGCTATTCGTTTAGTTTTTTTTCTCTAGAATGGTTTAGTTTAGTTTTTTTATCGGTTCATTCGGTTTAGATTAAACCGATTAGTTTAGATCAACCGAGCTCGGTTTTTTTTAGTTAGCCGCCGCCGCTGTATTTCTTATTTAGCGGCCATTCGCTATATAGCCTCCACAGAGGACGCTGCCCGGCCAGCCAGGAGCTGCCACGTGGCCAGGGACTTTTCTGTGATAACTTCTTTCTCTGTTTAGTCCCTATAATTAGCAGATTAGTCCCTGAGCTTAGATTAGCTATAACTTTTTAACCGTAGATCCAAACTCGATGAAACCAGCGCGAAAATGTTCGTCTCGAATAGCTTTATCCAGAAAGCCAACTTTGAAAACTTTTGGCCAAATTCAAATTTAAACTTTATTCAGATTTGAATTCAAACTTCAAATGGCCATATCTCCTAAACCGTAGCTCCGATTAACGTGATTCTTTTTGCACCGTGTCACTGTAGCTAAACCCTATCACCTAGACCTTTCTCAAAATATTTTCACACACTAGATTCTGCTCTTTATATATTTTTTTACTAGTATGCATAGTATGCACTATACTTCACATCACTTCCTGAACCATAGGCCCATGTTGTTTTACGCTTAGAATATTTTTCATGCTAGGGTGATGTTTGTTCATTTAGTTTTTCCGAGACTTTTGCTTTGCATGTTCTTCTTGGTTCTCTGGATTGTTGCTTATGTTTGTTTATCTTCCTTGCGATAGATTGCCCGGAGTGCGAAGCAGAATATTATCAGTCTTTAGAATTCAACCAGCAGTACCAAGGCAAGTTGCATCTTGATCATATTTCATTACCTATGTTTTTATTATGCACTTAGTTCTTTGCGGTAGGACTGCATGGTAGGAATTGATGCCGCATGACTATGCTTTTCACCAGTAGTTCATTGAGGTAGCCTGAACCATATTATATTGTCGCCATCGTTTTACATTATGATGCTTCGCTAAGTAGACGTGGATTGGGGAGTGATCATCGTAAAGTATGAGTGACAATGTAGTAAGTAGGACCTAAGATAATTAATGAACTACCTGGGCGGAAACTTGATGGAATGGTGGCGAAGTACAGTGGGGCACGCATGGGAAATCCATGGTGGTGCACCACTAGGGGACCGTCCGCTCAGGCTCAAAGAGATCAATCATATTCTCATGTCTAGAAGCTTACGTGTGCAGCCACAAGCCAATATGGGCTCTGGCTTAGTTGAGTAGTTAGTGTGACCCCTTCCGGGATGGGCTAGCAGATGTAGAATGATGTAGGTGTACCAGCCTATCCGTGGGTTAAGGGGAAACATTTTCGAAAGACTATGTCTCGATCTTCCGATCATGGAGGTGGTCGAGTCTTGTGGGGAAAAGTGCACAACCTCTGCAGAGTTTTCAACCTAATCGATTAGCCGTGTCCCCGGTTACGGACAACTTGAGCATCTAGTAGTGGAAATGTCGGGAGATCTCCTCACCTTTAAATTAAACAGTTGGGTTTTAAATGAAACTTGGGAATGGATGGAGTTGGGTTGCCAACTCATCCCATGCAAATGTGTAGTAGTAGAATAACATCTTCTCTAATAGGGAAAAACTAGCTTTACGCCAAAAAAACTAAACTTAGAGCTTTCCACCAGCCAAATTGCATGTACAAATAGGTTCTTTACACTTATGATGTGACTTGCCAGTACATTAAATGTACTAACCTATATGGCTGCAACTTATCACGTTGCAGATATATCCGACGAGGATTAAGGTGCGATAGGTCGATGTTCTACACTCAACCTTGCTCGTGGAGTTGGACTCATTTACTACTTTGCTTCCGCAGTATTTGTTTACTGGCTCTATGCCCTATTTTGTAATAAATGTATTGCTCCTGGACTATCGATGTAATAAAGAGATGTGTGTTATTTCTGTTATTTCATCGAGTACTGTGTGTGCTATCAAGTCGATCCAGGGACTAGCATGGTAAGCACAGAGACTTCGACTCTTATTAAGTCGGGTCGCTACAAGATGGTATCAGAGCACACGTTGACTGTAGGACGCGACCCATAGAAATGGAGAAAAGCCATAGGATAAAAACTATACCTTTCATTTTCCATATATATCCTTTGGTCTCGTATCTTCTCTACTTCAATACTAATTCTTCTCTTTTCAAAATGTAGCTGCCGTCCGCCCTTGTTGAATTCGAGCAGCCCGATGAGACCATGCCCTTTGGAAGGCAGCTGGTGAAGATCACGAAGCACCTGAAGATTGGGCTTCCCACATTCACTGGAACCTTCACCGCCACCCTGCCCGAGGAGACACGTTGGAGGATCGATGCTCATATCCCCGGACGCATCCTCGGAAACCGAACCAAGCCCATTGATTTCCATGTGGATACCGCAACATGGGGCTTGGGCAGGGGTATCGCTGCTCACATTGCTCTCGGACGCATTCGGGAGGTGTATGACGAAGACCTCAGGAGGACCTCCTTCGTGATGTACGGACGCCGTGACGCAAACGGTGATGTGGTGCGTACCCTGGAGGACGAGACGATAGCATCCCATATCCAGGACATGGAGGAGCACATTCGCATGATGGAGGTGGAGCTGTCTGACAGCATGGTCGTCATCAAGAACCTCATGACCCGCAAGGCCGAGTTAGAGGAGGAGCTCCAGGACGCTCGCATCGAGCACGAAGGAGAACTGGACGCACTACAAGAGAAGATAGATGACCTGAAGCTTGAGCTCGAGGAGGCCGAGGAGAAGTTGGATGAGGGGGAGAACATCCAGGAGGATCACTCGTATGGTGCCTATGTCAGCCAGGAGAGAGACCAAAATGATGAGCCCGGAGATGACGACACGGAGAGCGATGCAAGGACACCCGATGTCGACATGGTTGACTGGTCCATATTTGATGAGAGTTAGATTTTATACCACCATGAGAGTTTAGAAATTCGATTTCGTACCCGATTAGTTTTATTTCATTTATAAGACCTTGTCAAATCTTGTGACATGGCTTACCTTAGGTTTGATTATTTATGTGAACCTCTTTGTTTGAAATTGAATTGGAGTGATTTGAAGTTTTATTGCTATCATGTGCATATGGGTAGTGTGATTTTACTCGCTAGGCCTTGTTCTATTCTAACTCCTCACCCACTCTGAAACCCATCAGATGCCTTCAAGACGTGACCCTGGATTCAACTTTCCGCTGGAGCTTACGCAATTGATCCAACGACAGAATGCTCTTATGCAGATGCTCATTCAGAACCAGAACCAGAACAACAACAACAACAACAACAACAACAACAACAACAACAACAACAACAACAACAACAACAACAACAACAACAACAACAACAACAACAACAACAACAACAACAACAACAACAACAACAACAACAACAACAACCACCCACCGCCGCCACCCCCGGTTGATAGTCTTACCCGTTTTCTGAGGCTGAACCCACCCGTGTTCTCCAGCAGCACGGAGCCGATCGTCGCAGATGACTGGCTCTGTAAGATAGGAAGGGAACTGGCCACGGCAGGATGCAATGATGTGGAGAAGGTGAAGTTTGCTGCCCACCAGCTGGATGGACCGGCAGCCGCTTGGTGGGAGAACTACACCACCACATACCCCATGGAGAATGTGACTTGGGATCAGTTCCAGCGGGCGTTCCGCACTGCTCATGTTTCAGCTGGAGCCATGAGTCTGAAGAAGAAGGAGTTCCGCAGCTTGCGCCAGGGAGGATGCACGGTAGCTCAGTATGTTGATGAGTTCAGTAAGTTGGCCCGTTACGCCCTAGAAGACGTGGCCACCGATGCAGCCAAGCATGAGAAGTTTCTAGAGGGACTGAACGATGAGTTGGGAGTTCAGTTGACTGTGGCAACATTTTCGGACTATCAGAAGCTGGTTGATAAGGCTATCATTCTTGAAGGCAAGCACCAGCAGCTGGAGAATCGTAAGAGGAAGTACGGTCACGGGAAGTATAACTCGGGAGTTCAACAGAAACCCCGCTACAGCCCGTACTCAGGGAGTTCTGGATCAGGCACTAGCAAATTTGGAGGGAATCACCATAACCATGGGGGCCACAATCATCATGGCGGGAATGGACACAACCACCATGGTCACAAGCAGGGCAATGGTAATGGAGGAAATGGCAATCAGCAGCATTTCAGTTCTTCCACACCGATGAAGAAAGACCTGAGTCACATCACCTGCTTCAAGTGCAAGAAGACGGGTCACTACTCCAATGAGTGCCCTGAGGCGCAGAATGGAAATGGAATTGGCAATGGGAGTTCTGGAGGCAAGAAGCCCAATCCTTTCACTAAGGGACATGTGAATCATGTCAATGTGGAAGAGGTTTATGAGCAGCCTGACGCAGTGATTGGTAAGTTCTTGGTTAATTCATTTCCAGCACTCATTCTTTTTGACACTAGTGCATCACATTCATTCATATCAAGGGGATTTGTGGATAAACATAAGTTGCCTACCATAGCACTTAAGGCACCCATTCTAGTGAGTTCCCCAGGAGCTGAATCTATGGCTAGTCAGGGATGTTTCCAATTGCCTTTAAACATAGGAGGGCATGTTTTTCCCACAGATATGATTATACAAGAATCACAAGGGTTGGATGTAATCCTGGGGATGGATTGGATGTCCAAGTATGAGGGAAACATTGATTGTGCTAGTAGGTCGATTTTTCTCACCACCCCGGAAAAGAAGAGGATCAAGCACGTATCCAGGCTTAAGCCTAAGAGGACTCAGGTGAACTCTCTTACGGGGGTTGTCCAGGAAGAAGTACCAGTGGTGAAAGATTATCCCGATGTATTTCCGGATGAGTTACCGGGTATGCCGCCAGATCGAGAGATTGAGTTTTTGATTGAGTTGCTGCCAGGCACGGGGCCTATCTCCAAGAGGCTGTATCGAATGCCTGCTAATGATTTGGAGGAAGTTAAGAAATAGATTAAGGAGTTACTAGAGAAAGGGTATATTCGCCCGAGTTCGTCACCTTGGGGAGCCCCAGTACTTTTAGTGGAGAAGAAGGATGGAACCTTGAGGATGTGTGTGGATTACCGCTCTTTGAATGAGGTGACCATCAAGAACAAGTATCCCCTACCGATGATCATTGACTTGTTTGACCAGCTAGAAGGAGCTAGTGTTTTCTCCAAGATTGATCTTCGATCGGGTTATCACCAGTTGAAGATTCGTGAGACGGATATACCCAAGACAGCTTTTACCACAAGGTATGGGCTTTATGAGTATACAGTGATGTCCTTTGGTTTGACTAATGCCCCTGCCTATTTTATGAGCATGATGAACAAAGTATTCATGGAGTTCCTGGATAAGTTTGTTGTGGTATTCATTGATGACATATTGGTTTACTCCAAGAACGAGGAGGAACACGCCGAACATCTGCGTTTAGTTTTGGAGAAGCTCAGAGAACATCAACTTTATGCCAAGTTCAGCAAGTGTGAATTTTGGCTGAAGGAAGTCGGATTCCTTGGACATGTAGTGTTAGGTGAAGGGATTGCAGTGGACCCAACCAAGGTAGAGTCAGTCACGGAATGGAATGCACCCACCACAGTTGGCGAGATTCGTAGTTTCCTTGGACTTGCTGGTTATTACCGGAGATTTATTGCAAATTTCTCCAAGATTGCAAGGCCCATGACAGCGTTGTTGAAGAAGGACACCAAGTTCGTTTGGACTGAAGAGTGTGAAGCCAGCTTTCAAGAGTTGAAAAAGCGTTTGGTTACAGCCCCAGTGCTAATCCTGCCTGACGCACACAAGGACTTTCAGGTGTATTGTGATGCGCCACGTCAGGGACTTGGAGGTGTTCTTATGCAAGAGGGAAAAGTGGTAGCTTATGCTTCACGACAGCTTCGATCTCATGAGTTAAACTATGCCACACATGATTTGGAGTTGGCAGCTGTAGTGCATGCACTCAAGACATGGAGACACTATCTTATTGGGAATCATTATGATGTTTACACGGATCACAAGAGTTTGAAGTATATCTTCACACAAAAAGAGTTAAATCTCAGGCAAAGGAGGTGGTTGGAACTTATAAAGGATTATGACATGAGTCTGCATTATCATCCAGGAAAAGCCAACGTTGTGGCAGATGCCTTGAGCCGTAAGAGTTATGTTAACACCCTTACAACAGGAGGTTTACCTCACGAGTTATGTGATGAGCTTAGAGACCTTCAATTGGAAATAGTTCCAAGAGGTTATGTTGCCGCACTCGAGGTGCAGTCCACCTTGTTGGTAAGAATCAGAGAAGCCCAGAAGTCGGACCAAGGTATTGCTGAGATCAAAGAAATGATGAGCAAAGGGAAAGCAGAAGGATTCCGTGAGGATGAACATGGAACCATATGGTTTGAGCAACGGATTTGTGTACCCAATGACCCGAAAATCAGGAAGTTGATTCTTTAGGAGGCTCATGACTCACCGTATTCAATACACCCAGGCAATACCAAGATGTATTTGGACTTGAAGGAAAGTTTTTGGTGGGCCGGTATGAAGCGAGAAATTGCCGAGTATGTGGCAATATGTGATGTATGTCAGAGAGTAAAGGCAGAACATCAGAAACCAACAGGATTACTTCAGCCGTTGCCGATACCTGATTGGAAATGGGATAAACTTGGTATGGACTTTATCACGGGGTTACCCAGGACCCGTTCAGGTTATGATTCCATTTGGGTAATAGTGGACCGTTTGACCAAGGTTGCTCACTTCATTCCAGTGAAGACCACATATACAAGTGCTAAGCTGGCAAAGATATATATGACCAGGATCGTATGTCTGCATGGAGTTCCAAGGAGCATCGTATCGGATAGAGGAACACAGTTTACCTCAAAGTTTTGGAAACAGTTACATGAAACTTTGGGTACCAGGCTAGAGTTCAGTACGGCCTTCCACCCACAGACTGATGGGCAGACAGAGAGAGTCAATCAGATTCTAGAGGACATGTTGAGAGTGTGTGCGCTAGATTATGGGTCTAGCTGGGATGATAACTTACCCTACGCAGAGTTCTCATACAACAACAGCTACCAAGCCAGTTTGCAGATGGCCCCTTTCGAGGCATTGTATGGAAGGAAATGCAGGACACCCTTGATGTGGAATGGAGTTGGAGATCGCAAAATGTTTGGACCTGATTTGATCAAGGATTCTGAGGAGAAGGTCAATTTGATTCGTGACAGACTTAAGATAGCCCAGTCAAGGCAGAAAAGTTATGCCGATACTAAACGCAAGGAAGTGATCTATGAAGTAGGAGATAGAGCATATCTTCGCGTGTCTCCACTTCGAGGTATTAAGAGATTTGGAGTCAAAGGAAAGTTAGCACCACGATTTGTGGGGCCATACAGAGTTCTGGAACGCAGAGGAGAGGTTGCATACCAGTTGGAATTACCAGAGGCTTTGTTAGGAGTTCATGATGTGTTTCATGTTTCTCAGTTGAAGAAGTGTCATGCAGAGATGGCAGAGATCCCTTTGAGAGATACAGTGCCACTAGAAGCAATTCAGTTGGGAAGCGATTTGACTTATGAGGAGAAACCTATTAAGATTCTTGAGACTACAGAAAGAATCACTCGTACCAAGATCATCAAGTTCTGCAAGGTTCAGTGGAGTCACCACACCGAGGAGGAAGCTACATGGGAACGAGAGGAAGATCTTAGACAGGACCATCCACAACTTTTTGCTGGCCAACCCGAATCTCGAGGACGAGATTCATCTTAAGGGGGGTAGGTTTGTAACATCCCAATTTTATTAAATTTGGATGTTAATAGAATCATTCAATGCATATCATATTTCTTTGCATTTTGGAGTTTTTTGAAATATTCAAATAACAGTTTTCCACTCGAGAAGAACAAATGAGAGGGGATAAGATGACTTCCTCAAAATATATAAAAAAAAGAGTGGGAAATTCTATTTTTGATATTACTTTTAGTTTTGGAGTTGTCTGGTATTTATTTTATTTGCAAAGAGTGCATTAATTGCATTAGGGAAAATATTTTCAAAATGTTCTGTGCTTAAGTTAATGTTCATTAGGCTCTAAATATTAAATAGTTATTTTAGAAATTAATTTGGTGTTTTTATTAATTCAATTGAATTAGTTTTAGGCCATTTTAGTTCGGTAAAAAAAACATGCACGCACGCGCTGGCCAGCCGGCCCAGCAGCCATCCAGCCGTGCGGTCCACTGGCCTACTGGCCAGCTGGCCCAGCCCGGCCGGCCAGGAGTGCACTGCAGGCTTCGCCTCGCTCGTTCTCGTCTCCCTCTCTGTCCCGCTGACCCGTGGGCCCCGCGCCCATCATCCCCAACCTCCCGCTCAACCCGCTGGATAAGCAGGCGCTCGCGCTCCCGCAACGACCGACACCATTGCTCTCGGGATAAGCATCATCCCCTCGATCCCGAGCCCTCTCTCCGCGCCTATAAGAAGCCCTCAACCCCCTCTCTCCATTCTGCCAGTTCGTTCGCCCTCAAACCACCCGCAGCTGCCGTAGTTGCCGATTGGATCTCACCGGCCGGAGCTCCGTTTGCCGGAGGAGCTCGACGACCGTAAGCCACCCGAGGCCTCAACCACCGTCAAACTACTCCCCATGAATTCTTCCACACCTAATTGACATCTTATTTTGCCCCTAGGTTCGCCGGAGACGCGGTTCCCACGACCTGTGCCCTCGCCGGAGCACCGGAGCCGCTGCCCTCTACCTCGCTGTCCCGGACCGCCCCGACCACCACCGACCCCACCACCGGACCGCCCCCGCCGCACCCGTCCTCCTCGACACCTTTGCCGCCGCAAGGACCCACCGCCCCGTCACCGCCCGACGCCGGCGCCGCTGTCCTGTACGTCGTCGTCGAGGTGAGCGAACCCCTCGCTCCTATTCGTTTAGTTTTTTTTCTCTAGAATGGTTTAGTTTAGTTTTTTTTATCGGTTCATCCGGTTTAGATTAAACCGATTAGTTTAGATCAACCGAGCTCGTTTTTTTTTTAGTTAGCCGCCGCCGCTGTATTTCTTATTTAGCGGCCATTCGCTATATAGCCTCCACAGAGGACGCTGCCCGGCCAGCCAGGAGCTGCCACGTGGCCAGGGACTTGTCTGTGATAATTTCTTTCTCTGTTTAGTCCCTATAATTAGCAGATTAGTCCCTGAGCTTAGATTAGCTATAACTTTTTAACCGTAGATCCAAACTCGATGAAACCAGCGCGAAAATGTTCGTCTCGAATAGCTTTATCCAGAAAGCCAACTTTGAAAACTTTTGGCCAAATTCAAATTTAAACTTTATTCAGATTTGAATTCAAACTTCAAATGGCCATATCTCCTAAACCATAGCTCCGATTGACGTGATTCTTTTTGCACCGTGTCACTGTAGCTAAACCCTATCACCTAGACCTTTCTCAAAATATTTTCACACACTAGATTCTGCTCTTTATATATTTTTTTACTAGTATGCATAGTATGCACTATACTTCACATCACTTCCTGAACCATAGGCCCATGTTGTTTTACACTTAGAATATTTTTCATGCTAGGGTGATGTTTGTTCATTTAGTTTTTCCGAGACTTTTGCTTTGCATGTTCTTCTTGGTTCTCTGGATTGTTGCTTATGTTTGTTTATCTTCCTTGCGATAGATTGCCCGGAGTGCGAAGCAGAATATTATCAGTCTTTAGAATTCAACCAGCAGTACCAAGGCAAGTTGCATCTTGATCATATTTCATTACCTATGTTTTTATTATGCACTTAGTTCTTTGCGGTAGGACTGCATGGTAGGAATTGATGCCGCATGACTATGCTTTTCACCAGTAGTTCATTGAGGTAGGTCTGAACCATATTATATTGTCGCCATCGTTTTACATTATGATGCTTCGCTAAGTAGACGTGGATTGGGGAGTGATCATCGTAAAGTATGAGTGACAATGTAGTAAGTAGGACCTAAGATAATTAATGAACTACCTGGGCGGAAACTTGATGGAATGGTGGCGAAGTACAGTGGGGCACGCATGGGAAATCCATGGTGGTGCACCACTAGGGGACCGTCCGCTCAGGCTCAAAGAGATCAATCGTATTCTCATGTCTAGAAGCTTACGTGTGCAGCCACAAGCCAATATGGGCTCTGGCTTAGTTGAGTAGTTAGTGTGACCCCTTCCGAGACGGGCTAGCAGATGTAGAATGATGTAGGTGTACCGGCCTATCCGTGGGTTAAGGGGAAACATTTTCGAAAGACTATGTCTCGATCTTCCGATCATGGAGGTGGTCGAGTCTTGTGGGGAAAAGTGCACAACCTCTGCAGGGTTTTCAACCTAATCGATTAGCCGTGTCCCCGGTTACGAACAACTTGAGCATCTAGTAGTGGAAATGTCGGGAGATCTCCTCACCTTTAAATTAAACAGTTGGGTTTTAAATGAAACTTGGGAATGGATGGAGTTGGGTTGCCAACTCATCCCATGCAAATGTGTAGTAGTAGAATAACATCTTCTCTAATAGGGAAAAACTAGCTTTACGCCAAAAAAACTAAACTTAGAGCTTTCCACCAGCCAAATTGCATGTACAAATAGGTTCTTTACACTTATGATGTGACTTGCCAGTACATTAAATGTACTGACCTATATGGCTGCAACTTATCACGTTGCAGATATATCCGACGAGGATTAAGGTGCGATAGGTCGATGTTCTACACTCAACCTTGCTCGTGGAGTTGGACTCATTTACTACTTTGCTTCCGCAGTATTTGTTTACTGGCTCTATGCCCTATTTTGTAATAAATGTATTGCTCCTGGACTATCGATGTAATAAAGAGATATGTGTTATTTCTGTTATTTCATCGAGTACTGTGTGTGCTAGCAAGTCGATCCAGGGACTAGCACGGTAAGCACAGAGACTTCGACTCTTATCGAGTCGGGTCGCTACACCGGTTCTCCCGATCTCATTTATCCAATACTCTTGTTATGCGGTGAAGAAGGACATTAGTATCCTGATTGTGAGAGTCGCTTTGAGATGCGACAACATGGGAAGAACAACAAGATGCTAATTCTGTTATTACCAATATTGAGATGAAGGAAGTAGGGTATGGTAAATTTTCTACTTTTCTTTCAGTATGTCATTCTCCCGAATGCTGGATTGACACATTGTCAATATACATATGTGTGATAATATATCTATGTTTTCTTCTTATGAAGTTCCAAAAGGACTAATCTGTGATGGAGGATTGCAAATTTCTTCTTGTGAAACACCAAGCTCCAATTTTTGTAGAAACACAGTACAAACGCATGGACTCACATACATGCGCAAACATTGTTTCACAGTGAATAAACATCGCTGTAAAGGCAGAAATAAATCCCTAAACATCTGAGGTCCCGTGCCAGATATATGATTTAAACCGGTGCACATATTTTTACTTTAGACGAGTGTTCAATTGGTATTTCTGGTAGAAGGATGACATATCTACAATAGTTGTTTTGCAACATGTAAGATGCTTGAAAACCTTTTTCACATCAATTGATTCCGAACAGAAAACCTTTTTCACATCAATTGAGGCAAAAGATGAGGGCAACGTGACAAGCGGCGGTGAGGAGCAACCCCTCCAAGACCGAGCCAAGACCTCACCGGAGACAGCGCTACGAGCGGCAGCGAGTTGCGACGTAGCCGGCAGTGATGAGGAATAGGGTTGATTGATGTGGGTAGTGTTGTGTGCGGGCTCCCCTAAAAATGTGATGGCCTGTGTGGTTTAGATAGAAGGAAAACAGATGTGCGCATCCGGAGGAGGAAGAGGAACAGTGACGGTTGCCCCGATCGAGGAGGAAGATGGATGATGGGTCGTTAGGTCCACCGTTGGATTTTCATCCAACTTCGAAGATTTAGAACGAGAATTGATCAACACGTTTAATCCTTTTTAGGCATCTAGTAGTCCAAGGGATGTAGCTAGCGAGGCCACGCTGCTAGACCACAGGACGTCTTTCTTGCATTTGACATGAGAGAGGGAACGCGGAGAAGGCCAGAAATTGCAAGTAATTACGATCGCATTCAATGCATTCCAACTTACCCCCTGGATATGCTTTGGCGCGATCCTGCATACACAATCCTCTCCCCCCCGTATTCAATGCGCATTCAATGAATTCCAAAACTTTCCGGCCTGGTCTGCTGCTGCCAGCAGTATTTCTAACCTTGTCTGGCACCTCGGGTGGATCTCCTCAGACCTACACAGACCATCCGCCGCTCTCCCCATCCTCCAACCAGCCAAGCCGGCGAGATCCCTTTCACTCCCTTTCTCTCGACACCATGGCGGCCCCCTCTACTCTTCGGAGAAGCCCGAGACTGCAGGCGAGGCTGCAGCAGGGCCGCATCACCGATCTGCCATCCGATCTCTTGCGGTGCATCGCCCAGAGGCTCCCGTCCGGCCACGACGTCGCCAGCTTCCGGCTCACCGGCAGGGCCTGGCGCGACGCGGTGCCGCTCGGGGGCTTCGCTCCCCTTCTGATACTGCCGGGGTCCCAGGACGGCAGCTCCACCAGCTTCTACAGGCCGTCCGACGGCAAGATCCTCACGGCCAACCTCCCGGACCTGCAAGGCAAGGTTCTGTGCGGCTCGTCGCGCGGGTGGCTGGCGCTGGTGGACGAGGCAGCCTCTGTAACGCTCCTCAACCCCTTCACTGGCGTCACCGTCGCGCTCCCGCCGGCCAACAACAAACTCGGGGCGGCCTGCTTTAGGAAACTGTCCATGGACGTTGACGGACGGTGGATCGTCCATTCCTCTCCCAACTACAACGAGGTGCGTGCCATTAGGCTAAGTGAGATGAGGGAGCTGCTGTTCCGCGACATCGTGATATCCTCGCAGCCCGACTCTGCGGGCTGCGTGGCCATGGCGCAGCTTGCTTCATCTTTCAGCGTCGCCTTCTGTCGCGTCGGGGTTGACAGATCGTGGACGGTGCTCCACGCCGAACTGACGTGCCGCATCCGGTCGGTCGTGTACTGCCACGGCAACACGTTCCTGGCGATCGGTGAAAACCTCGGGATCTCTATCTGCTACGTCGACGGTGCTACTCCGAGTGTGGCGGCGCTGTGGAGATGCTTCAGTCCGCCCGAATGGATCTGCCCCCGCAGCTACCTGCAAGTGGACGGCAAGCTTCATCTCGTTGGCACTGTGCTTGAGAATAACACCCACCGCACCCGGGTCTACAAGTGCGATGTCTTCGCCGGAAAACGGATGTGGTCTAGGGTGATGGATGTTGGCCATCAGACACTGTTCGTGTCAAATATCTTCATGTCAGGCCATGGTGGAGCAAGCATTGCGGGGCTCATGATGAATTCTGTATACTTCTCCGAGCATCTGGATGGCCGTCAAGAGGATCAAGATCATAAGTTGGAGATATCCAACATAGCCAATGGCAGGCCGGAGTTGTTAACTTATAAGAAAAAGGTTCATGGTTTTTCGGAGGCTCTTTGCTGGATTCAGCCGAAACCAAATCTATGGAGACAAGGTACGTACGTACATCTCTGTCCTGTTCATTATTTGATGTTGTTTCTGTTGTATCTTGATCTATGGGGCTATGAGATTCTAGAAATCAGACTGTCTGTCTTACTATTCCATGTAGGTTTTCATTGTAACTAGTTAAGCTATTCTGCTAATCATGATGAATGTGTTTGTTTCATTACTGTCAACGCGGGCGAAAAAATATTAGATGTCATACTTGCTGGATAGATCGGTAGTCCATCAATGGTAAAAGTGAGGAAAGAATTAAGATGCCATATATATTTGCCCGACAGGTGTATGGTCATTATGATTTTTCAACCTCTAGATAGGGTTTATAGATTATTTAACTCCAGTATGTCATGTACTCAAGTTCATTATGACGGGTATTGAAAAAAAGTGTAGATATGTTATACTCAGTGCATATGATATATCGGTATGCGATTTTCAATGGTACTTGAAATTGGTCCACTGAATTTGTGAACTAATTGTATTTTTCTACTCAGAAAGTCGATGTTTTTCCTAGGTCTAGCTAGCGTTTATTGAGATACTTATATATTCAACTGGCTGATGCACGAAATGATGAAAACTTCACATGAACACTACCTCATGTGTGATATAACAACGGTCATCGACAAGATCGTAGTTGCTTAGTTTTTGCAAATTAAGATTCAGTTTTAACTATTTATCTTTTTCAAATAGACATTATTGTCAAGATCTCGACCTCTTACAACTGTCCTCATGGTCCAAATTTCCAGCAATTTTTGTCGTCTAAAACTAGTTGTATATTTTGTTGTAACTTGTAACCACATTATTTGGCATGTTACAGTAATTGTTCAAATCACTTTTTGACTATAAATTTGATGATTATTTTCAGGAGGACATGCTAATGAATGAAAGGTTCAAGATCGAACAATGGAAATCAAGCACTTTCTGAGCCTTGTGTGCAATGCAACAAGAAGGATCAAGTACCAACTTCGTAGTTCCTTTGTTCATGAACTTTAAGATTCAGTTTGGACTCAGTTATGCTACCTATATCTTACGTTTTCTGAACCAATTTCCATTTCCTTTCCGACTTTTCCCTAAGAGAACACATATTTTCTATGTGGTTTGACTATTGAAGCATGTCGAAGTTGATCTTGTGATGTTCTCGGTTAAATATGGATTTTGCAGGGAGTGGTAGTATTTGATAGTATTTTTTTCTTCGGGTGAACTTCAATCTTCTTTTTCTGCTGTTAACCCAAACTTCTAAAATTTGCTACTATGGCCCGAAACCAAAAGCTTTATGTGCATATTTAACATTTACGTCCAATAGGGCTAATTAAACATGTGAATCCCTTGAAATGATGGTCAATGTTGACATTTGTACAAAACATGAAGTTATCTAGCCAAGAGTTTCTCAGGTATGTACTATGAATCATATCATACAAACACATAGTTTGAAATCAATATACTAGTGTACTTGAATGAACAACCATAACTTTAGCAAAAAACATGGTGTTTTTTGGTATTTTACTGTTTTTGGCGGAATGATTGTTTGGAGAACCATGCCTAACCTTAGTGGGTGGAGTCATCTCCGCACAATTACACAATGAACCAAGAGGTATCTTTTAAAGTTTGGAACGTGCTTTTTGTGAAATCCACTCAAAATAATTTAAAATTTTATCTTCGCAAACAGTAAATAAGAAATTCGATCAAAGTGTTGTATTGTACCTTCCCTTGGTACATTTGGGAGGTTTTTAGAATGCTTCTAGACATAACTTCAACCTCTTTGTACTTTCCTTTTTGCAACAGTTTATAAAATAAGCTCAACAGTTATAGTAGAAGCACATCCAACAGAAGCTGAGATTGACATAATTTTGCGTTTGCAACAACATAGTCGTGTACTTCTTTCCACAACAGATAGTTGATGTCAATCTTTGGTCATATGGGAGCATCCAGACAGAGGCGGCAATGACATGGGCTGCATCAGCAGTGGATTCCCAATGCAGGCTGGAGTAGGGTTGGGAGTGACCTTCACCAGATAAGGAAACCATTCGTCACCTTGGAGCAGGGGAGCAACTATGCCTTTGGTCCTGGCCCAAGTAATATGTACACATCATTGATTGTGCTTTGACCATGCCACCTCACCGCTTTTGCTAACACTCCACGCCTCCACCAACCACTGACCACACCTAGACGTCGTGCATCCCTCGTTTCGAGCATGCAGCCAAGTGGAATTGTGACATGGCTTCTGACCATGCACGAGCGTGATGCCCTCGCAATCATTCGACTCCTTTAAAAATTACTAGCTTCTGACTCTTAAATTCTCTCTGATTCAACTCCACTTGTTTTCCTTCTTCAGACAATTTATTAAAGGTTTCATTGTTAGGACGAGACTTTGACCTGCCATAAAATTGATGTTGTTAGGTTCATACTCAGAAGTACTTATATGTAGTTGTGATTTCGTATCACAAAAATTACGTACTAATAATTTATATTTTGGCTAAACGGTTTGTTCTAGTGTCACTAAATACTCAGTGTATTCTGGAACGGAGGATGTGTTAGTAAAATTTATATGGGTCAAATGATCTTATTCAATTCAATTTAATATAAATTGCTTGAGATGGCGAGGAACCAAGAGGTACTTGGTTGTTTCTCGGTCCAAAAGATCATTAGGAGTAGAAACAAACATAATTTTTCAAGCAAACCCATGGAATCTGAAGAGTAATACAGATAGAGATATCAATTTGTTACACAAAATACACAATACACCATAATACCTATAGTACAATCCATATCTAATTTCAATTTATGCAATAATACACACAATTTATATAATATACTCCCTCCGTTCATAATGCAGTGAATATAGATTTTCTGCAAAGTCAAACTTTACACATTTTGATAGATTGTGGACGGTGCTCCACGCCGAACTGATGTGCCGCATCCGGTCGATCGTGCACTGCCACGGCAGCACGTTCCTGGCGATCGGTGAAAACCTCGGGATCTCCATCTGCTACGTAGCCAGTGCTACTCAGAGTGTGGCGGCGCTGTGGAGATGCTTCAGTCCGCCCGAATGGATCTGGCCCCGCAGCTACCTGCAAGTGGACGGCAAGCTTCACCTCATCGGCACTGCGCTTGAGAATAACACCCGACACACCTGGGTCTACATGTGCGATGTCTTCGCCTGTAAACGGATGTGGTCTAGAGTGATGGATGTTGGTCATCGGACATTGTTCGTGTCAGGCCATGGTGGAGCAAGCATTGCAAGGCTCAAGATGAATTTTGTATACTTCTCCGAGCATCTAGATGACAATCAAGAGGATCCAGATCATAAGTTGGCGATATCCGACATAGCCAATGGCAGGCCGGAGTTATCTTATAAGAAAAAGGTCCAAGGTTTTTCGGAGGCTCTTTGCTGGATTCGGCCGAAACCAAATCTATGGAGACAACGTACGTACATCTCTGTCCTGTTAATTATTTGATGTTGTTTTTTTTTTTGTTGTATCTTGATCTGTGGGGCTATTAGACTCTAGAAATCATACTATCTGTCTCCATTTCAGGTTGGTTTTCATTGTAACTAGCTAATAAGTTGTTCTGCTAATCATGATGCATGTGGGGTTTTTCTTTTTGAGAACTCATGATGCATGTATTTGGTCAATTATTTTGAATGGGGGCGAAAAAATATTAGATATATCATATATACTTGGTGGATAGATACTTAGTCAATCAATGGTCAAAGTGACGAAAGAATTAAGATGCCATATATATATATATATATTTCCCGGACAGGTATATAGTCATTATGATTTTCCAACCTCTAGATAGGGTTTATAGATTATGAACCTCCAGTATGTCATGTTCATTATGACGGGTATTGAAAAAGTGTAGATATGTCATACTCAGTGGGTGTGATATATCAGTATCCGATTTTCAATGGTCGTGGAAATTATGCATCTGTGAACTAATGCTATTTTTCTAGTCAGAAAGTCGATGTTTTCCCTAGGTCTAGCTAGGGTTTTCATCCCCTACTAGAAGTTTCAACGTCTTTTGTTTGACAAAGGCGAAAATTTTGAATGGGAAGTTGAGAACCGTATATTTGGAAAACCCTCTTTTATTTCATTTGTAACCTTATTGCTTAGTGCCAGAAATCTAGCATATGATTTAATTTAATTTTGTGAATACTCACTCCATTCCTGTTGTGTTTGCAACATCTTGAAATTTAAATGGCCTTAGAATCCCAAATTTCAAGTTTATGATCACATATGGGCGACGACACTACGTTAGTTTGTTTCATTTATTTGATAGACCATAATATGCTTTCTAACCATAGTGTCAAGTACTGATCTTGGTCAAATGATTGTAGTTAATTATCTGCCTACTTACTTACGTCTTTTTATTTCCATGGTTCTTGCTCTCTAGGGTTTGCCTGGTCTGTTAAGTATATCAATTATTTTAGCTTCATCGTTACAAGTGATAATCAAGAAATTAGGTGTGAGATGTCTACCGGAAAGGCCATCATTTTGTTTCACCAAGGATGGTAGGAGCTCACATTGCACACTTAAGTATGTGGCACACCTATAATATAGATAAGAAATATGAGAAAAAGAACAGAGGGAAGCAAGAAACTGGGCACAATTAAGTGCGTGATTAAGAAAGTGGTAGCATTGCGCCTCATCTCTCAAGGGTTTAAATATTTGGATTCACTCTGTGTGCATTGCTAATTCCTTCTGAAGAAGCTGCGGATCTTGCCCAATTTACAATATAATTAAGTCCCATGGTGCTCTTGTTAAGGTTCTAAATTTCACTAAGATGAGAGCTAAGCTTAATTTCTAGGAAGACTGTAGTGTTTTCACAATATAAAATAATTAAGCACAGCGACATCTACTATCGTTCTACTGATATAAATTTCTATCATTCTTCTTTTTCTTGTACAACTCTACTTGTGTGTCTTCTCATAATGTATTGGGCATGAAACTAAAGTTGTCCTAATTGACTTGTTCTCAATATAAATTTTGAATATTTTTATATCTTAATTCTGATGCTTTTTATGCTCGACATGCTGATGCTTGTGTAAGATGAAATATTATTTCTCTCTGAGTTGTGAAGAACAAATGTTGTGTAAGAACTTTGGTCATGTACTTGTTATTTAGATTTCTTATTTTGTGTGACGGTGCTAGATAAGGGTAGCGCTTGTTGAGGTACATATATATTCAACTGGCTGATGCACGAAATGATGAAAAGTTCACGTTAGCTATAACAAAGGTCATCAACAAGACTGTAATTGCTTAGTTTTTGCAGATAGACATTATTGTCAAGATCTGGACCTCCTACATAAGGATGGGCACATTTTTTGTCGTCAACAAACGCTAAAATTAGCTGTATATTTTTTTTGTAACGACATTATTTGGCATGTTACAGTAATTGTTCGAATCACTTTTGACTATAAATTTTGATGATTATTTTCAGGAGGAAATGCTAATGAATGAAAGGTTCAGGATCGATCAATGGAGATCAAGCAGTTTCTGAGCCTTGTGTGCAATGCAACAAGAAGGGTCGAGTACCAACTTCATAGTTCCTTTGTTCATGAACATTAAGATTCAGTTTGGACTCAGTTATGCTACCAATGTCTTATGTTCTCTTAACCAACTTTCATTTTCTTTCTGATTTTTCCCTAAGAGAACACATATTTCTCTATGTGTTTGGACTATTGAAGCATGTCGAAGTTGATCTTGTTGTGTTCTCGGTTATATGGATTTTGCAGGGAGTGGTAGTATTTGACGGTAGTCTTTTTCTTAGGGTGAACTGCAATCTTGTTTTACACCTGTTAACCCAAACTTCTAAATTTTGCTACTATGGCCTGAAACCAAGCTTTATGCACATATTTAGCATTTACGTCCAAAGGGGCTAATTAAACATGTGAATCCTTGAAATGATGGTCAATGTTTACATTTCTGCACAAAACATGAAGTTACCTAGCCAAGAATTTCTCAGGTGTGTAGTGTGAATCATACCAAACAAACAAATAGTCTGAAATCAATATAACATGTTTTTTTTTGGGTATTTTACTGTTTTTGGTGTGTAGTGTGTACTTGAATGGACAACTAGAACTTTGGATAAACAGTCTTTTTTGGGTATTTTACTGTTTTTGGTGGAAAGATTGTTTGGAGACCCATACGGAACCTTAGTGTGGGTGGAATCATCCCCACACAACTTCACCATGAACCAAGAGGTGTCTTTTATAGTTAGTTTGGGGCGTGCTTTTTGTGAAATCCACTAAAAATAATTAAAAATCTTATCTTGTCAAACAGTAAATAAGATATTGGATCAAAGTGTTGTATTGTACCTTCCCTTGGTACATTTGGGAGGTTTTTAGAATGTTTCCAGACATAAGTTCAACTTCTTTTTATTTTCCTTTTTGCAACAGTTTATAAAATAAGCTCAACAGTTATAGTTGAAGCACCTCAAACAGAAGCTGAGATCAACATAATTTTGCGTTTGCTACATCATAGTTGTGTACTTCTTTCCTAAACACATAGGTACTTCTTTCCTAAACACATAGTTTATGTCAATCATTGGTCATATGGGAGCATCCAGTAGGTAGAGGCGGTAATGATGTGGGCTGCATCAACGGTTGAGGGTTTTGGGTTCGTAATGCAGGCTGGAGTAGGGTTGGGAATGACCTTCACCAGATTAGAAAACCAGTCCTCACCTTGGATTAGAGCAGGGGCGGAACTATGCCCTTGGTCCTGGCCAAATAATATGTACACAACATTTACTGTGCTTTGACCATGCCAGCTTACCGCTTTTGCTAACGCTCCATGCCTCCACCAACGGCTGACCACACCCGGACGTCGTGCATCCCTCTTTCGAGCATGAAGCCAAGTGGAATTGTGACATTGCTTCCAGCCATGCATGAGCGCGACGCTCTCACAATCATTCATCTTATTTAAAAGTCACTACTCCCTCCATCCCTTAATGTAAGACATTTTTTTGACACTTCTTAAATTCTCTTAAATTCAAGTCCATTTGTTTTTCTTCTGCGGACAATTTATTAATGGTTTCGTTGTTAGGACGAGACTTTGACTTGCCATAAATGGATGTTGTTAGGTTCATACTCAGAAGTACTTATATGTAGTTGTGATTTTGTATCACAAACATCACGTACTAATAATTTATTTATTGGGTAAAGGGTTTGTTCTAATGTTACTGACTACTCAATGTATTATGGAATGGAGGATGTCTTAGTAAAATTTATGGGTCAAATGATTTTATTATATTCAATTTAATATAAATTGCTTGAGATGGCGAGGAATCAAGAGGTACTTGGTTGTTTCTCGGTCCAAAGGATCATTAGGAGCAGAAAAAAAAACATGATTTTTCAAGCAAACCCGTGGAATCTGAAGAGTAATACAGTTAGAGATACCAATTTATTAGATAAAAATACACAACACCATAATACATACAGTACAATCCATATACTCGTTATGCAATAATACTTGCATTTGTACAATAATACACACAGTTTATATAATATAATAACTAATGTAGTTAGACATTGAGGTGGACATGCTCCCCGTCGTCAAATTAAAGTCATGGGCGAGGACGGGTCACCGTGGGAGGCCAGCCACAGTTGGGGCTAGCTGTGTCGCGTCAGCTCGGGTCCATGCCATGCCATCCCAGATCCGATTTATACCATGGAGGAAGAAGGGAGAAATGTCGGATGGCGGCGTGCTCTCCGTGTTCTTCCTGATGTATCTCCCTGGAAGGAAGAATGTGACTCGGCATGGCTGTGTCTTTGGTCTCCACCGCCATACTAGGTTTGGGAATTTGGGATGGAAAGCCAGCAGCAACAAAGGAGGTTGCCCACCACGTGCTTCTTCCCGGTTGGGCCCTCACAACCACTAGAAAGGAGAGCTCTCTTATCTTCACCGTCTGTGATGGTAGTGGTGTTGATATGTAGTGGATCAAGTATGTAGTTGATAAGTACAAGTTACACTGAGGAAATGGAAAAAAAATGAAACTAATATGAGTTACACAATACAGGGAGCATTCTGGTTAAATATCAGCACGTATTTCTCTCATCAGTTATTAGTGACAAGCATTTTGTGTACTAGTCACCGCTAAGGTGGTGGCTATAAATGTTTCAGCTGTAGTGAAGAAGCATGCTTTTCTCTTGTTTGCCAAAAGTAAAAAAAGAATGCTTCTCTCAAATCAAATGTCAAAAGGTGCTTTTGTGAAGAACTTACTGGACATGCATGTCAGTATTATGTATCCCATTAGCATTTTAATTAACCTAATATTTCGGGTTGAAACTCAGCAGATATGTCCGAAAGCATGATAAGAAAGTGTTGAGATTTTACCAGAATGCTCACCAAGGTCATGTGGGGCCGTTCATAAGGCATTTTTGTTAACCCAATTTAAGCCTTGAAAAAATAAAGCATATTTCTCGCAACGAAAATGTGTTGTAGCACCCGGGAGTCCCGGCACCCCTTTATCTTGTCCATTCACCCTTGATGAGATTCGTGCCTTGCTCTGCCGAACAGCAGTCATTTAGCAGCGGCTGCCAACTTATCCAGGCCATTTAACCAAACTAATGGAGGTGCTCCCAGGGACAAGTAGGGAATAGGGGTAGGTAGGCTAGGCAGCAGATGCTAGGTCCTCTCGCCTGTAAACATGACAGGCTGATTAATATATATTGAAAAGACCGGACATGGGCCGTGCATGCGACGTATCCTGCCATGCAACATGTGGGAAACCCCAGCCTTCCACGTGGACAACTATAGTATACAAGTGAAAATCACGGTAAGCTGTAGAGGGTTTGTGTCTTCTCTGCTTAGAGTTAATTCGACATTTTATCTATGCAATAAGATTGCTGATGGAGACCTTTGGGCATACCGGCGAATTTTTTTATCTATGTAGATTTTACATTCTTTTGCGACGCTGGTTTGCTTCACAGGATGTTAGGTCTTGTCACTGGTTTGAACCACGAGCCGGCATGTCTAACCCTGCTTCGAGAGGAGGCTGACATGTCAGTTTTGATGTTGACTGGACCGGTGGCAGAGTCTGCCGATTCTGCCTACAATGAACAGTACCAATCTAAGACCAGTTGCGTTTATTGTTCCCTCAGTCTGCTAATCCAAATGGTGGTTCGGGACCTGGCACATATCTCAATATACTGGGTACTGCATGAACGGTGTGATAAACGGATGTCCAGACACCCGGATGCTAAAAAACTGCTCTTTTCTCGCAAACTTCATGTTCAAAAGAGCCATGGACTTACCAGAATGCCTACAGAATTTAGAGAAATATTTTCATTATGCACAGTTTAAATTCTTAATGCAAATTTTAGTTTGTAAGTAAACAGTCATGTTTCTCGCAAATCATGTGGCAAAAATAGCTGACATTTTATGAGAATGTTTACTGGATTATATGTTATTTACTGGGATCTTTTGAAAATTGATGCACATAAATTTCTAGATTTGTCAATACTATCGTTTTACGTGAGAAAATGGGCCGGGTCATTCATTGGAAACATACATACAAGCTCAATATTAACCAGATTAGGTGACGTGACTAGAGAACTTATATGGACACCATTTCATGGCACTACATAATCCAGTACCAGCAACAATAAGCTGAGAGAGAGAGAGAGAGAGAGAGAGATCTTAAAATGGTTTTTTTGTAATAAACTCTGCTACAAACTTATAAGTTCTGGAGGGTAAAATAGACACGTAAAACGTCCTATAGAGCACACAATTATTCTGGGCGGCCGACAGGCTTCTTGCACGAGGATGGCCTACTGAGTGAGTTTGCAATCTTTGCCACCAGCAATCCGAATCTGCTTTGCATTTGCTCCTTTTAGCTAGGCAAGTGTAGCTCTCCTTCATTGCTTCGCACTGAGAGATGGTTGTCATTGGAGCGTTGTCCATGTCGAGTGTTGCTGGAGGATATGGAGCTTCATGCCCAAGGAGAGGAGAAATAAGACTATGACGCAGTCTTGTTACTTATGTGGTGTGGCACATTCGAAGGAGCACAATCGAAGAACATTTGATAAAAAAATCGAGGTGGCGAACAAAGTTATAGATGGCATTGACCTCATGAAGGAGGCAAGAGAGATGTATTTCCCTTTTCAGTTTACCTTCTTCCTTAGCTGGTCTTATGCTAATGTACAGTTTCTTTCTCGCAGAGCTCCAGCTGATTCCGTAAAAGAAGTGGAAACGGTACATACAGCGGGCCGAGGGCATCTCCAGCCGCGCCCTTAACAGGCTCTTTTTAGACATTTTTGCCGCGCCAACGTTAAAAAAGGCCCAGTCGCGTCTCCAAAAACCCGTTTTCCGCCGGCTCGGATCAAAACTGGTGTCGGCACAAGCGAAAAAGGCGCGTGGGTCCGTCCTGGCGGCGACTTAAGGACCTTTTCCCGCCGTTTCTTGACGCTTTTCCCTCGCATCCCTCCCGCTCGCTCGCCTTCCTCCCGCCATTCCCTTCCTTTCTCCCGCCAAACCCGCTCCCGCTCGCCTTCCAGTTGCCGCCATGCCGCCGAAGAAGTACGCCATGCCGCGCGCGGCGGCAACCACGACTGGCACCGTAGCCCAGCCGAAGCAGAGGAAGCCGAGGGCTCCGCCATTGAAGCCACTGGGCATGTCGAACGCCGAGTGAAGGGTGGAAGTTCAGCGACGCGACGCAGTCACCGCCGACCGGCGGAACAGGGCCATCGCCAAAAAGGCCCGCGACAACGCGGCGCGCACGGCGGTGTCCTCCTCATCGGTTGACCACGCGGGGATGATGAATCCACCCGTCGTCAGCCACGCCCAGTACGCGCCCTGGAGACAGCAAGGCGTTGGATCTCCATGGGGATCGTCGTCGCCCGGCTACGCCGACGGCGACGCGCACGGTGGGTTCAACCCAAACGTGACCTTCCCCCATGGCCACCCCGCGACGCGCACACCCTCGCCCGCCTTCGTCGACGTGCAGTACCCTCCATAAAACTACTCGCCGCCCGCCTACGCATCGATACCGACGCCCCATCTCCGCCGTGGACCGCTGCCCTTCTCGCACCTCGGCGACACCGACGACACATGAGCCGACATGGACGACATCATCGCGACAGGATCGACCGCGGCCGCCGCGTCTCCCAGGTTCGCCACCTAGGACGAGGTAGTGGATCTCAGCGGCGACATGGAGGCTGAGCTCGGCTACGTCTACGGCGAGGACGCGCACGAAGCGCAGGAACCCGAGGAGGAGGAGGAGGAGGAGGAGGAGCCGGCTCCTGATCCGATGAAGGGGCGCCGGAAGAAGAAGCGGGCGGCTAGGCCACGCGAACCGCGCATCCAGTGGACATCCAAGGAGGAGGAATGCCTCACCGAAGCATGGAAAGTCGTCTGCCTTGACCCGACCACTGGCACGAATCAGAGCTTCGAGACGTACTCGGACCGCATCAAGGCCGAGTTCGACGAGCGGAAGCTCGTCGACCCCTACTTCAAAGGCGTCTACATGCAGCGTGGCTCCAAGGCGATGGCGAACCATTGGGGCGTATTCAGGGGGCGTGCAACAAATGGCATGGATTCGTCGAGGAGGTCGCGACTCGCCCGGAGAGCGGCGCCGGCGTTGAGGATCAGGTACGCACGCCATTCGCCCGCATCTCTTCGTCGTCTACGCCCGCCGTCCGCCAACTGTTTGTTCCTTCGCGCAGTTGTTGCGCATGTTCACCATGTATCAGCGCGACAACCTCGACGCTGACTTTAAGTTCCTCCACGTCTACAAGCGCATTGACAGGTGCGAGAAGTGGGCAGAAGTCCGACGTACCCTCGACAAGGCCAAGGAGACATACAAGCCGGACGCGACGACTCCGGGCGCGTCAGAGGGGCGGCCGGACGGCCACAAATTGGCAAAGAAGGGGAAAAATGCCGACGCGGCAACCGCGTGAGTGCAGGAGTCCATCGAGCATTGCCTCGCCGACGCCTAGGCCCGGGCCGACCTACCTGAAGAGAAGACCGAGGCGCGGTGGTCGTCGCTGATGACGAACAGCACCATCAAGCTCGACCTGCTCCGGACCAACGTCGACCTGCTCCGGACCAACGTCGCCCCGAAGAAGAGGAACACCGACATGGATTTTCTGATGGGCGGCGCGGACATGCTCCAGAGCAACGATGAGCAGCTCAGAGCGTGGTACATGGCGGAGCGCGGCCTCATCCTGAACCAGATGCAGACGGCAACGCCGACGACGCCAGCTCCCGCGCCCACGGCCGCACGGACGCCAAGCCCGAACGACGCCTCTACATCGCCGCCCAGCAGTACCGAAGCCGCGCCGACACAGCCCAGCACCGAAGCAGCTCCGACACCGCCGAGCCCGCGCACGCCGACTCCGCCAACGCCTGGAGCCGACCCCGCCGAGTGATTCGTTGCGCACGCGAACTTGCGGCGTGCGGCGCTCTGTTTTTTGTAACGGCAAACTACGTCCGATCGCCGGATTTGTGGCGTCTTTTATGAACGGGAACGACCTAGTTCAAATTTCCCGCATCCTGGGGCCGACCTAGCTCCTAGCCACGCCCTCAGACCGCTCTATTTAGGCGCCCGGGGGGGGGGGGGGGGGGGGGGGGGGAACGGCTGGAAATGCCGTGAAAAGAACGCTTCATTGGACGTGCTTTATTCGAAGAAGGGATTCGGGTCATGTATTCACCACAGCGCCTGCAACTTTATATCTTTCCTTGTTTTCTTCCGACTCGCCACTCGGCTGCTCCTCCAAAATTGAACACCGAATCCTCCCTCGCTCGCTCCCCTGCAGCTCGGCCGGTCCTGACTTTTCTGAGCCCCGGCGGCAAACTTAAGAAATGAGCCCCATCAAGGTTCGAGGTAGCAACTACAACATAGTAAAATTTTTACTCATGTAGATAGAAAACACAAAATCTCATTTGATTTCAAACATCCAACTAAACAACAATCTCGGTCTATGCACGCACGCCCCACACCATCAGCTCCCACTAACCACAACCGGATAAGCCTAGCATCTAAGTTAGTTAGTTTGTTTGTTGAGCTTTCTGTGGAACAACCAGCGTTGTATATATTTATACGGGTGATCAATGCATCAGTACAGTTCGACCCATTCTGTGTCTTTGTCTTCTACAATTAGCAAATCAAGTCTTGTAATACATCATAGACATGTACTACACGATAAGAGTTTTTAGGCACCATTTTACAATACCAGAACGGTGGGAACACCTGAATGGTTGGTGCAGAAAAGAAGAAATCAAACTATTCAGTTCAAAATACCTCAGATATCGCTATGGTCCTCACGTATCCCACTGTCGATTCTGTATCTTAAGCAGCCGAGAAGAGCAGTTAGTGTGTCCAAATTAAAAAAAAGTACAAAGATCAATCAAATGGAAAAAGGACTGAGAATTTACATGAACCTTTTGAAGCGTTCTTTGTCCTGGTTGCGAAGCAAATGGAGCTGATGAGGTGCTGTGTGCCTGCCCCTGATGCTGCTCACCGGATGGGAGTGCGTATTGACAGTGTGCTGGAGGAAAGGAATGAGGAATCCATAAAAACGTGAGATGGAAAAGGTCTGAGGAAACACCAAAATCAATTCTTTGCAAGAGGAACAAACTTAGAACGAGAGCCAGATGATGGGAGAATAAATGTCGACTGTACGTGCGTCACTGAGTAAATCGATGGTTGACCTCACGTTCACGTTGCCCGCGTCCATGTAGGCTAGCTGATTGGGCCATGGTTTTAGTGCTTGTTTCAGCTAACCCTCGATCCATTTGAGAAAACGATGGGCTGAACAAAAAACGATGGACTAGTATACCCAGTACATACTAGAGCAACTAATCAGTGAGTACTCTTTCGGGAGCCCTACAAAAGTCACTTTTGGTGGACGGGAGCATGCCACTTGACGCGATATCAGCCACCGCCACATGTCAGGGTTTGGGTGCTCCCTCCGGATTTTATTTTATTTACTTTTTATATGCGTTTTTGGCTTTTAGATGATTTTTTTCTAGTTTTTTGGCTTTTCGGTTTCCCCCAGTTTTTCTTAGGTATTGGGCAAAAAAATCGAAAAAAGTCGCAAGAGAAAACTTCTTTTTTTCCTTTTGCGAGAGGCACATATTTACTTCTCGTGGAGGCACAGATTCTCTTCCATGAGAGGCACAGTCATGCCTCTCGAAAGGAAAATAAGTCAGTTTTTTCCCTTCCACGAGAGGCACATATTTACTTTTCGTGGAGGCACAAATTTATTTCCATGAGACGCATAATCGTGCCTCTCGAAAAAAAAGAAAAAGAGAATGGATTATTATTTTTTCTTCCACGAGAAGCAAAGTTTTGCTTCTGTAGTGGCTTAGATTTGCTTGCGCGAGAGGCACAATTATGGCTCTTCGGAAAGGAAAAAAATGTCCTTGCAGTTCGTTTATTCTTGAAAAATATGTTCGTCGAAAGCTATCAACATGGAATTTTGTTTTGATGATCTGGACGCAAGGAATCCAACATGATATTTGAACGTACGGTTTAAGAAATAAAATATTTTAAATAAATGTACCTAAAAGAGGGAAAACTTTCGGGTTGCAACAAATGGCGCACATGCAATGCATCACTTGTGGCAACACGGATGGGAGTGACTTTGCAAAAAGTACTCCTTAATTAATGATTTCATGTACGTACGCACAGCGGGTGGTCGAGGAACGTCATCAGGCTGGCCCCTCGGCGGTCGCACTTCTTGCCCAAGCTCAAGGCTGGCCGGGACCGTTGCTGCTGGAAGCTCCCTCTATCACCGGGGATGCGCGCTGCAGTTGTTGTTGTTCCTATATCTCTCCAAGGTCCACCAGGATCCTTGTCGATGAGGGCATTCTCCCACCTTTGTAGCAGCCACTATGGATGTACTTTAGTCCACCAAGTAAGTTGTCCAACTTGGTGGCTGCTGCAAGGAAGTTCTTGGGCGAGCTAGACTGGAGGCCGGTGATGGAAGTTCCTATTCCGTTCTGTCGGGCAGCAGTCTTGCTAGCTGTTGTTGGTGGGTGTAATGCAAAGCCAGGACCGGTGCTGCTTGAGGGTGCTACAAGCCTACTGACTGCTCCCACTATTGCAACCGTGGATCTCGTCGAAGCCGGAGGCGCGATGTGGATCGAGAAGGGGTGCTACCGCAAAGTTAGATGGCGGATTATTGCAATGCTCGTCTTTCTTCCTTTTCTTCTGTCCCCTTCATGACAAGGAAGAGCTCCCTATCCGCGACCATCCATTCCACCACCGTTGCAAGATGGACAGTATTGTGAGCTTCGCACCTCGATGGTGTTGCCAACATGATAGCGGGCTTCGCAACATCGCTAGTGTTGTAGATGCTCACCTATGCTCCTTTTCAACACCATCGATGCAACAGAGTGATTGCCTGTGTCAAATGGGTGTTGGCGAGGTTGCAACCTCACCTCTATTGCAGAGGTCGTTGGGGGTCGCAACATCACCTATGTTGCAGTGTCAACCTGGTTCACCCTGCAAACATTCTGGCTGGCGGTGGCTCGTCGATCGAATATTTTTCTATTCCCGTAATCTAACGGCTCAGATGGAGGCTGATTTTCTCCATACGTCAGTCGACTCACACGCAGCATGTGCCTTAAAATAAATGACATGACTATAGAGCAGCACCGCATACCTGCGCTCGCATGTAGTGGCTGCTAAACCTGTTGTTGCGATTAAAAAGCCTGCAATCATGTGGACTGCCTGTGCATATATCATGGTTATGCTGATGGTGATAAATTCACCCATAGTCACTAGACTCGTTCGAAAAATTGATTTTGGTCACTAGACTTAGAAATAGCCAGATTACGGTTATGAAGCACATATCAGTAAACAAAAGTGGTCACCGCGTACACTTGGGCTACTTATTCCATCGACGTGGCATAGGCTTTGACCGATGGACCGACAATGTCGTACAAGCAAGGGTGTTTTCAATAAATATGACATCAGCTAACCCTTGCTATTTTGCACAAATCTCCCCAACATTTTTCAATCTCTCACTTCAAAATCAAAGTCATGGTTCCTGCTATGCAGCAGCCAATGGAGGTCGCCACCACCGCAGCAAGGGACTAGTGCATTGTGGGTGATCTGGTGCCCGCGGTAACGAAGGCAGAGGCATGCTGCAGCCAGCGGTAGATGAGGCATAGGCCTCCAAGAGTGAGTTGGTGCAGCACTGATGAAGAAGCTTGATGGGGCAGTCATAGCGCGTTGGCAAGGGCGTGGTGGACAACCATAGGATGGGTCGCAAGCTGCTGGGAGGCGAGCGCGGCGCCATGAACGCGCGACAAAAAGAAGTTGGGCATCGGGTATTATGTAGCTGCCGGTCCAGAGAAAAAGAGTGACCACCCCGACCATATGGCGAGCTCCACCGTCCGCCCCTATATAAGTTGCCGGCCGCCCAAGCTTCTCTCCAAAAATCCTAGCCAAGCCTCCTCCCTCCTCCCATCGCTGCCGCAGTCTCTCCCTTCCCTCTATTTTCACTCCCCGGTCGCGCCATTGCAAGCTCTGTAGCCACCACGCTTCGGCAGTTTGTCCAATGGTGACTACGAGCCCCACCCCCATGTCCACAGGAACCGCAACATCAGTACATCACACAGAGCTTCACCACGCAATGGCCTAAGGCAAGACGCCCTGATGTTGACGAGCATGTCACCGATCTCTGCCTCGGCAATTCGTTGTCGGCGCCCCAAAACGATGTCGTCGTTGTTCCCGGCTCCCTCTGACTCCTCCCTCGACTCTGCGGCGTTGTTGTGCATCTCCCGCCGCGTTCCTGATGAGCCCCGCTTCCCCAAGCTCCTCCTATGCGACGTCGCGCTCCAGCGAGTTATTTGGCCTCGCGCCTAAGAGACTTTTTACGGTACATCATACCATGGTTTTGGGTACCGCCCGAGAAAAACGGTTACCGGGCGGTTACCGAGCTTCTCGTTGCCCCACGAAAAACGTGTATCCCGAGCAAAAAAATTTGAATTTTTTGAATTTTTACGTTCAGCGTTTACTACAATAGTATTGCAACTCTTGAATATCACCAATCGCAGTCGTGGCGCGGTGGTACAGGTCTACTACCGTCCTGGCGAGGGCACTGCTTCGATTCCCACCTTTTGCACAACCTTTTTGGTATATTTTTCAAAATATGTACATGAAAAAAGAGGACGGGAGAAGAATCGACCTCGCGACCTCTTTACTTAAGAGTGTACAAGACATTCCACTGGGGTGCTACCAACTCTGTGCTTTATCTATATCGAACTTAAAACAAATTGAATTCGAAATTCAATTATAAATTTTGTCCGAAATATGTTCGGTATTTCTCGGTAACCATGGTAACCGAGAATCTCGCCCCCCCACGAGAAAATTCGTCCATTCAGAATCCAAAACATTGCATCATACTACCCAACATAATGGGTAGTATTTAGTTGATCCAACGGCCGGTACTGATTAATCAAAATTTCACCCAAGGGCATATTAGTAATTCCCAATCTGAAGTAGATTTATTCTTTCTTAGTTTTAATCACAATTAATATCATCCGGTCTCACGCGGCATTGTTCGTCCACTACTCGTGACGGCACGCCGCTGCAAAATTTTCATGCGGCTCGCCTGCGCAAAGACCCCCGCTATACCTAGTCCCTTGCGGCCAGTGTGTGCACACAGAACAACACAGCTTCTTGTGGCGTCCGGTGCACTAGCCAATTTAATTTTTATTTAATGAGCCGCCATGGCAACACGGCTGACATGGCCACAGCGAGTAAGGCCGCGCGGATGTGCGACGGCCATCTGAAGTGGTGTACGAGGTGGTGCTGCCGGGCGAATGACAAGTTCGATACCTCGGTGCACTCCCAAATCTCATTGCGGGGAGGCATGAGCGGGTGCATATGCGGCCTGCGTCACCGGTGCTCCCTCGGGCTGCCGGAGCTGCTCCATGAGAGAGGCGCGGCGAAGGCGACGGGCCTGGTTCAGGCGCAAGGTGCGGAACCCCTGATCGCAGGCCAAGAGTGTCAGGCAGCTTGTCGTCCCGGAAGTGTCCGGTGATGACTCGCCCGAGGAGCAGAAGGGTGAATTGAAGTCTTACCAAGTGCCCATCTTCGATCCCGTCCTCGTGGAGCTCTGCTCAACGCCTCATACTGGGTCATGGCCATCAACAGGGGACGATATGTGCTTGTGGCCATCATCAAGCGATCTTGCGTGCGCACGTGTGTTACAAGAGCAAGCAGTGATCTGATTGTTGCATATGTGTGTGACGTGATTGTGTATCCGGCCGGCGGCGAGTCTACTAGCGAAATTAGCCTTCCTACATCCTTGTGTCTTGTGTACGTCGGGAAATTCCAGCTTGGGGCATCAACCAAGGCTGTCAGCTTTGCTTCGTAGTCGGCCGTGGCTTGCCGTGGAAAAGTACAGGGCGGCGTGGACTGGGCAAGAGAAGATCGGAGGAAAGGTTGGCCATGGCGGGGATGAAACCTGACTGCATGATTGATTGATAGTGAAGTACCCAAAATGCCCTTAATTAGTAAATATACTATCCAGAACCTGGTGTAGTATCGACTCATCTAGGCCCTCCAAGTCATGGAAATGAACGGCCCAAATTAACTTGATGTACCGTAAAAGGTCTCGCGCCTAAATGCCTCCTCATCGCCCAAACCAATCATACCTTGTCGGACCTCTCCAACGCGTCCCCGTGGGGAGCCTCATCCTTCTTGACCTTCCCCCTCCTTCTCTCCTGTATCCCATACCCCCCTGCCGCCCAGATTGCGCCGCCGGCTCCCATGGTTGTGCAACTAGTGATTTGGGAGGCGATGTACTACGGATTAGTGAGTGGATTTATGGGGAGCTGATGGGCTAGGGATTACCCGAGCTGCCCCGAGCCTCGCATCCAACGCTTCAACCAGACAACCCTACTGTAGCTCTTGCACTGTGCCTCGCTCGCCTCCCTCAACCTCCCCGACGCCTTGTGGGGCCCACTACCGAGCAACTCGCCGTGCTACCTCGCTCGCGTCGCTTGACCTCAGTAGCAACGCCATCAAGGGGACCATGCTGCTGGGCCTTGCCACACTTCAGGGGTTCCAGGTGCTCGATCTGCAGGGCCACTGCCTTTCCGGCATTTTTCATGGCAGTGGCCATGAGCCGCCGCGGCAAGACGAGGTGGTGGCGGAGGCGGTTGGATGTGGTGGTGACGTGCGTGGGACATGACGGCGAGAGGAGGTGGTGGGGCATGGGTGTTAGAGGTCTGGTCTGACAGTGGTGCTGGTCGGAGAGCCACGAGGGCGATGAGCTCCCCCATGCTCCGGCTGGGCGAATAGCTCCCATGCACGTTGTTGAATTGAATTGTCTCTCATGCGACGTCGTTGGTTGTGATGGCTCTCATGCGACGTATCCCAGCACAGAAATAGCTCAAGCAAGACAACCCGTTTACGCGGCTAGTTGGCTGTTAGTTAGGCTGAGGTTTGGTTGGGACACTGGGGGTTATGTGCTCTGACTGGTGGGGTCCACCTAGGGCCACATCGTCAAGATTCAACCTTCCACGACTCGATCGGTGACTGTGTGACCGTGATTGACTCGACCGTGCTAGACTTGGCGAGCGGCGCCGCCGTAAGCATCTTCTCCGGCAGAGGCAACGGTTTCTTCTCCACGGTGGTGGAGCGCCTTTCTTGCCAGCGGCAGAGCTATTGCGAGTGAGTATTTTCGAAACCCTAGTCCCATTCCCCAGAATTTTGGGGAGATCTGTGGCCTCATGCTGCCCCTCTGTTTCTTGGCGATGCCCATTTAGAATCTCGATTCGATCCGGGGGTTGTTTCTTCTCCGCGGTGGTGGAGCGCCTTTCTCGGTAGCGGCTATTGCGAGTGAGTATTTTCGAAACTCTAGTCCCATTCCCCAGAATTTTGGATAGATCTGTGGCCTCATGCTTCCCCTGTTTCTTGGCGTTTTAGAATCTCGATTGGATAGGAGCGTAGGGGCTGAATGAGATGGAGCGAGGCGACAGTGCTTCAAATCGGTAATGCCGCCCTCTTTTCTCTTTTAGCTGTTATCAAACTCGATTTGGTAGTGACTATCACTTACACTGCCGCTGCCTGCCATTGACAAAACAGGGGAGGTTCCGGTTCTGCCACCACATTCGCAATTATAGTGGAATTTTTTCCCTGTAAAGCCAAGCTCAATGATTGCAGTGTCCAAGACATTGATAGAGATACCACCGTGAAGTTGGATGTAGAACTTGCAGATGTTGATCCCCAGGAATTGGAGAGCATGCTGGAGAAGGCTGTGGGCAATTTGATGGAGAGAATTGGGGAGAGTATTGTTTGGGATCCAGAACAAGAGGTATCTCTGCAACGTTTCGACAACTATTATGGTGAATATGTGAGAATTGAAGATGGAGAATCCATGGTTGCTGAAATTGATCAGCAAAAAGGGTGGGCAAGCAGACAAGTAACATTTTATGCAGAGCTAATTGATCTGCAAACTCATTCCTGAGTTGGTTATGTGCCATCAAAGATGGCTGCACAGGGGGAAGATGATGAGTGGGTTTCACGAAAGAAGATGTTGGCATTGTTGACTGAACCGACTGTAGTAGCTGAAGATACAGGGACGATGCAGATGGAGAGGAGGGAACCCATGGTGCTAGGAAGATTGTTGTTGACTGGAATGTAGTAGAGTTGAATGAAAAAACATATTTGGTCATTACACCAATATCTGACATTGATATGGCCGAAATGTTTGGCATTCAAGTTGATGACAAAGATAAGGAGAAGGATGACAGTTCTTTGCCTGCTGATGGTAACACAGGCCCTAGAAATGCAAATGAGGATGAAGAAGAGCTCATGAGAGAGGCTGCAGATGATGTGGATCATGTAGATGATAATGAGCTGGTTTGTTTGTATGACAAAGAGAACCCAGTTATTGAGGTGGGAAAGTTGTGGTCAAGCATGGATGAGTTTAGGATGTCTTTCATGACCTATGAAGTGAAGAAAGAGTTTGATGCCAAGACTATGTTGACTGATCGAAAGAAATTTTATGCTCGGTGCAAAGGTTATGATGGTGGTGGCAATACTTGCAAATGGTACTTGTCTGCCAGACGACAACCTGATGGAAGTACAGTAAGGGTAAATCAAATACCACACCAGCATACATGTATGGCCACTTCACAGAGAGTTTCAAAGATGACATCACAACTTTGGGTTACAGAGAAGATTACTCCTAATTTAGCCAAGACTCCAAACACTGCTGCAAAGAGGCTTAAAGTTGACTTGGAGAAGCTGTACCCCATCCAGCTGCAATATACCACAGTGTAGAAAGCAAAAGAAAGGGCCATGAAATCATTGTATGGTGACTGGGCAAATACATTTAGGATGTTGTATCGTTTTAAAGCAGAGGTGGAGAAGAGGTCACCTGGAAGTGTGGAGGAGATAGATACAGAGGTAACAGAGGATGGCAAGGTTTTATTCAGCAAGTTTTTTATGTGTTTGAAGCCTTGCATAGATGGATTCAAAGCAGGTTGTCGTCCATATTTGAGCATAGACTCATCTTTTTTGACTAGAAAGTGGAATGGTCAGTTGGCTGCATGCAATGCTCTAGATGGACACAACTGGATGTTCCCAATTGCAATTGGAATGTTTCAATCAGAGACAGAGGCATCATGGATATTGTTCTTGATGCAACTGAAAAGATGCATAGGGCCAGTTTCTCCTTTGGCCATCCACACAGATTCATGTAAAGGGTTGGAAAATGTAGTAAAAATGTTTCCCCCCATGCTGAGCAGAGGGAGTGCTTTGGACATATGTGGATGAATCTGATAAAAAATTCAGAGGAGATGAATTTGGGCGCATGTGGCCAGCAGCAAGATCCTACACTAGACAGACACATTCCTATCACCATGGTAATATATTTGCATCATGTAGTGATAATGAATTTGCTTCATGGTTGAACACCCACCATTCTCTGTTGTGGTACAGATCAGGTTTTAATACTACCATAAAATGTGATCATATCAATAACAACTTGGGAGAATGTTTTAACAATAAATTGAAGGATTTGAAAGACTTGCCTGTGCATGACATGGTGGACAAAATAAGGATCATGATCATGCGATTGTGGGAGCTGAGAGGAAAAATTGCTAATATTTTGGAAGGGGACAAGCTTCCAGCAGTGGTACAACAGGTGGTCAACAGGAGTAGAAATCTTTCACATCTATCTGTTGAGAAATCTTCCTTGTGGGGTGCTGAAGTTAGAGATACAAAGAGTGGCAAGAGGCATGTGGTAAATACTGAGTTGCATGAGTGCACTTGCCAAGTGTAGCAACACATTGGAAAACCATGTGAGCATTCCATACTTTTTTTGGCATCTAAACCCAGGTTAAATATGCACCCATATTTGCATGAGTATTATTCAGTAAAAAAATTCAAAGCTTTATATGCAAGTCCAATTCCTGCACTGACTGACCAATCTCAGTGGCCTGAGGTGGAAATATAATTTACCTTGTGTCCCCCTGTCACTAGAAGAAAGGCTGGGAGGCCAAAACAGAGCAGATTCAAAGCTTGGTTTGAGAAAGGTGGTTGTAGTAAGAAGGGGAAAAAGGAAAAGGAAAAAAATGATAAGCCCAAAAGGGCTAAAAAAGGTAACAAAAATAGGTGCAAGTTGTGTGAGGTACTTGGGCGCAGAATTGGTTCAACTTAATGCATCTACACTCCTCAGAGGCCAAAGTATGTTTATGTTACTGTTTTTGCAAGTTTTTAATTTTGCTACTTGTTCTAGTATCTAACCAAGTGAAATGCTTTATTTTTTAGGAGGAAGCGTGCAGAAAAAGCCCCAACTCTTATTGTTGAACAATGCTGGCCAGTGAAAAAAGCAAGACTCAATGGCTTTAGAAGGAAGAGCACTAAGCAGATAATGTTTGGTGAGAAAGAGATATGGAGCAAACTGAAACTGTTACTGCTGGACATGAGCTAAGTGTTTCTGTTTTGGACGATGTGATGCATAATGAATCTGTTTTGCAGGCGCTACGGCAATCTAAAACTGTTGCAGATGAAGGAACTATTGTACTACCATGCGAATCTGCTTTGACAGCTGTGTTTCCATGTTTGGAGGTTGTCCTGCCAAGTGTTGAGTTGCAAACTGAAGAAGTTGAAAAATGTGTGCCATCTACTCAATCTGGAGAAGTGCAAACTGAAGAAGAGGGACATGGTTAGGTGCAAAAGTTGAGAGGGCCTAGTGGAGTTGGAAAGAACACCAAGGGGCCCAAAAGCAAGAGCATCAGCATCAACAAACTATGCGCTGTGGAACCAAACAGTGGAAAAAGGAGAAGAAATCGAGTGGTACAAAGAAGCAAAAGAAATAGAGTTGAAATCATTCAAATGTGTTGTGATTTCATGTGAAAACTTAAGTTTGTTGTCATTTGATGTGAAAACTTATGTGCTATGATGTTGATTTGACTTGAAATTCAAATTCAAATTTGAACCAACATTCAAATTTGAACCTATCTCCAATATTTTTGGAGTTCATTTGTTTGTTCTGTGATGTTGCATTGTTTTATGTACTACTATGCACTTTAGTTCATAAATGCAACCCTTTTTGCGAAGTCCAACTCATAGTCTATCAAAATGTTGTCCAAACAGGCTCCAAGGTAAGGGAAAACAACCCCATTTCTAAGCAAGTTTTTTTCGACCTTCTCAAAATCACCCAAAAAGATTTTCTTAGCTTATATTATACCTATATAGGATCAATACAAAGTCTCACCTTTTTTTTTGAATAAGTATCATATTATTAATTTATTTTTGAAAAAACACCCTTTAATACAAAGTCAGCAATAAAACAAGTATAAAAATTTAAAATGCAAAAATAACTTCAGATCC
Source organism: Triticum monococcum (assembly GCA_034509565.1). Classification (NCBI taxonomy): domain Eukaryota; kingdom Viridiplantae; phylum Streptophyta; class Magnoliopsida; order Poales; family Poaceae; genus Triticum; species Triticum monococcum. The sequence continues at coordinate 578,740,474 of CM067845.1, forward strand.
TGCTTAGTCACTCCAAAATGAAGCTAAGGTGAGGTTTTTGATTTTTTGCATTTTCAAAACCTCAAACCCTCTTCTCACTCCTTTGAACTCTATGCAACCTCAGTCGAGATAGTCCAATTTGTGAAGGTTTTTTTCATGCAAAGATCATTAGATCAAGTTTATCATTTTGTATCATAACTATGTAACATAACAAGACTATATGCGTAAGTTTTTCATTTTTTAGATTTTTTTGAATTAGTGATACACATTTGAATGTTCGGTCAAACCTTTCAAAACCCCGTTGACTGCCTCCAGAACCCATGTAACCCTAACACCAAACGTCCAGCGTCGATCTAACCCTAACGCCAAACTGCGGCCGTCGGATAGGCCTTCTAGAAGGATTCCGCGGGGGCGATCCGTGGGAGCCCTGATTCTCCAATCTGATTGGCCACCTTTTTTTTCTCTGACGAACAGATAACGTTGAGTGGGGGAGCATCTCAGTGACCGTTGGGCAGAGCAGATCGGGCCCGGCAGAGCCTTGCGTGCGTGCACACGGCCATGTCGTGCTCTGTTGGCATGCATGCGAGAGGGATGGGCTGCTTGCGAGAGGGTCACTAACATGTGGGCCATCCCTGTCCCATGCATGCTATGCAACGGCGTCGCAGCCTAGCTATTCTGCTCATGAATGCAGGGACACAGTGCGTTCACAGCCTAGCCATTTGCATGCATGCAGCGACGCAGTAAAGCAGCAACACAGACACAACGTATAGGTACGTTGCATCTAAGCTATTTTAACAATTGCATGCACGAACCTGAGCCATGGGACGGACGCGTCGGTGGTGCAGCTCCTTTTTAGTGTCACACCCGTATGCACGGGCCTGTTTCCCATGCAGCGTCACCGCCGATGCAAGTCCATGAAGCATCTCGCCTGTGTCGCCCGTGCCTCTTTGGATGCTCTGCCCGCCGTTTTTGAATTAATGCCCACAATTACTTATGCCACCATGAATGGAGAAGATAAAACGATCAAAGGCCTCATGTACATTGACTACGGCTGCAACGCGGCTATAAAAGGGCACCATTTCCTCATCCCTCTCACACTCATCTCTCAAGCCTCCTCCGCTTCTTTTCGAGCCAAATCCACCACTCGAGCCACCATGCAGTTCTACGGCCCTACCTACCGTCGCCCTCGCATCGTGCTGGAGATGGAGTACACGGCCGGAGTCATCGTCGAGAATAGCTTGAGGGTGTGGGCCATATCATGGTGGAGGGGCCCTAGAGAGTTGACTCACTTCTTCCTCCAAGTCGGCTACCGCCACCTCCCTTCGGGCACTCCACCCATGTTCCACCTTGATACGTCTCCAACGTATCTATAATTTTTGATTACTCCATGCTATATTATCTACTGCTTTGGACTATATTGAGCTTTATTTTCCACTTTTATATTATTTTTGGGACTAACCTATTAACCGGATGCCCAGCCCAGTATTGCTGTTTTCTTTGCCTATTTCAGTGTTTCGGAGAAACAGAATATCAAACAGAGTCCAAACGGAATAAAACCTTCGGAAACGTGATTTTCTCATCAGATAAGATCCAGGAGACTTGGACCCTCTGTCAAGAAAGCCATGAGGCGGCCACGAGGGTGGAGGGCGCCCCCCTGCCTCGTGTGCCCCTCGAAGCTCCACCAACGTACTTCTTCCTCCTATATTTCCACGTACCACCAAACGACCGGGGACGGAGCCAAAAACCTAATTCCACCGCCGCAACTTTCTGTATCCACGAGATCCCATCTTGGGGCCTGTTCCGGAGCTCTGTGAGAGGGGGCATCGATCACGGAGGGCTTCTACATCATCATCCAAGCCCCTCCGATGAAGTGTGAGTAGTTTACTTCAGACGTACGGGTCCGTAGTTAGTATCTAGATGTCTTGTTCTCTCTTTTTGGATCTCAATACAATGTTCTCCCCCTTTCTCGTGGAGATCTATTCGATGTAATCTTCTTTTTGCGGTGTGTTTGTTGAGACCAATGAATTGTGGGTTTATGATCAAGTCTGAATTCTTTTATGTATGATTGGTTATCTTTGCAAGTCTCTTCGAATTATCAGTTTGGTTTGGCCTACTAGATTGGTTTATCTTGCCATGGGAGAAGTGCTTAGCTTTGGGTTCGATCTTGCGGTGTCCTTTCCCAGTGACAGAAGGGGCAGCAAGGCACATATTGTATTGTTCCCATCGAGGAAACAAGATGGGGTTTTTATCATATTGCATGAAACTATCCCTCTACATCATGTCATCTTGCTTAAGGCGTTACTCTGTTTTTAACTTAATACTCTAGATGCATGCTGGATAGCGGTCGATGAGTGGAGTAATAGTAGTAGATGTAGGCAGGAGTCGCTCTACTTGTCTTGGACGTGATGCCTATATACATGATCATACCTAGATATTCTCATAACTATGCTCAATTCTGTCAATTGCTCAACAGTAATTTGTTCACCCACCGTAGAATACTTATGCTCTTGAGAGAAGCCACTAGTGAAACCTATGGCCCCCGGGTCTCTTTCTCATCACATCAATCTCCATCACTTTATTATTGCTTTGCTTTTACTTTACGTTTACTTTTTACTTTGCATCTCTATACCAAAAGTACCAAAAAAATTATTTATAATCTCTATCAGATCTCACTTTCGTAAGTGACCGTGAAGGGATTGACAACCCCTTAGCGCGTTGGTTGCGTTGAGCTATTGTTTTTGTGTGGGTACGAGGGACTCACGCGTAGCCTCCTACTGGATTGATACCTTGGTTCTCAAAAACTGAGGGAAATACTTATGCTACTTGGCTTCATCACCCTCTCCTCTTCGGGGAAATCCAACGCAGTGCTCAAGAGGTAGCAAGAAGAATTTCTGGCGCCGTTGCCGAGGAGTCTGCGCAAAAGTCAACATACCAAGTACCATCACAATCCCTATTTCCCGCATTACATTATTTGCCATTTGCCTCTCATCTTCCTCTCCCCCACTTCACCCTTGCCGTTTTATTCGCCCTCTCTCTCTATCCTCCTTCTCTATTTGCCACTTTTTGCCCGTTTGCTTTTTGTTTGCTTGTGTGTTAGTTTGTTTGCTTGTCGTCATGGCTAGTCTCATATCTTCTCTGTTGTCTCCCGAGAATGAAGTTATAAATTTTAAACAAAGGTAGGGAGAAAATCTAAAAGATGCTTGGTATAGAATTTGCAATGCTCAAAATAGATCTACGAGGAAGCAATCTACTTCAGTTCTTCTCCGCAATTTTTATGTAGGTGCTAGTCCTTGGTATAGATATATTCTTGATACCATTACTGGAGGGAATTTCTTGGGTAGCCATACTTTTGATTCTTATAATGCTATGTTAGATTTATTTGGCTCACCACCTCTTTTGGTTAATGGAACTATGTTAACTTTGGAGCATGTTATGCAAGGACTTGAAATTATTGAAAATAAAGTTGCTACCATTGAATTAATTGAAAATCTAGATAAAAAGATCCACAATCAAATTACCCAATATGGATCTAGGGTAGGAATGACTTTGAAAAATATTAAGGAAAAGGAACCCATAGTTAATGACAAAATAAATCTAGATTCCACTAGAATCGATAAACTTGAGGGTATCATTACAAACATGGGAACCGCTTTTTCTTCCGTAAAGAATACTCCAAGTCCTCCTACTAAAATTGCCAAGCTTATGTATGTTCCTAAAAATAAGGGTGAATCATCTACTAAGGAAACCGCGGATCTTAAATCTATAAGTATTCATCCCAATCTTTTTGCTATCATTAAGGAACCAATTGCTACAAATGAATTTTTCGATCTTGTGCCTAAGAGATTGATAATCACTACAAAGAAATCAATTCCTAAGGGAGATAGATGCCTCATTGAAGAATTGCCTATCAAAGATGGCAATACCTAGATCTATTCTTGCTTGTTATGGCTAGCTAGGTGCGTTAAACGATAGCGCTTGTTGGGAGGCAACCCAATTTTATTTTTATTTGATGCTTTTTGATCCTGTTTAGTAATAAATAATTTATTTAGCCTCTTTTTTGGTTGTGTTTTTTGTGTTTAATTAGTGTTTGTGCCAAGTAGAACCATTGGGAAGACTTGGGGAAAGTCTTGTTGAACTTGCTGTAAAAAACAGAAACTTTAGCGCTCACGAGAACTGCTGTAATTTTTATTTGGAAAGTGCTATTTAGTTAATTATTTTTGCATATGATTAATAGATAAATTCCTCACTTCCAGAAATTTATTTTAGAATTTTTGGGGTTCCATATAGTGCTCTAGCTACAGATTACTACAGACTGTTCTGTTTTTTGACAGATTCTGTTTTTCGTGTGTTGTTTGCTTATTTTGATGAATCTATGGCTAGTAAAATAGTTTATAATCCATAGAGAAGTTGGAATACAGTAGGTTTAACACCAATATAAATAAATAATGAGTTAATTATAGTACCTTGAAGTGGTCTTTTGTTTTCTTTCGCTAACGGAGCTGACGAGATTTTCTACTTTAAGTTTTGCGTTGTGAAGTTTTCAAGTTTTGGGTAAGACTTTATGGATTATGGAACAAGGAGTGGAAAGAGCCTAAGCTTGGGGATGCCCATGGCACCTCCAAGATAATCTAAGGACACCTAAAAGCCAAAGCTTGGGGATGCCCCGGAAGGCATCCCCTCTTTCGTCTATTTCTATCGGTAACTTTACTTGGAGCTATATTTTTATTCACCACATGATATGTGTTTTGCTTGGAGCGTATTTTATGATTTGAGTCTTTGCTTGTTAGTCTACCACAATCATCCTTGCTTTACACACCTTTTTAGAGAGCCATACATGATTTGGAATTTGATAGAATACCCTATGTGCTTCACTTATATCTTTTGAGCTTTATAGTTTTGCTCTAGTGCTTCACTTATATCTTTTAGAGCACGGTGGCGGATTTTTTTTATAGAAACTATTGATCTCTCATGCTTCACTTAGATTATTTTGAGAGTCTTAATAGCATGGTAATTTTCTTAAAATCCTAACATGCTTGGTATGCAAGATTAATAATAAAACTTTCTTATGACTGTGTTGAATACTAAGAAAAGTTTGATGCTTGATGATTGTTTTGAGATATGGAGGTAATAATATCAAAGTCATGCTAGTTGAGTTGTTGTGAAATTGAGAAATACTTGTGTTGAAGTTTGCAAGTCCCGTAGCATGCACGTATGGTAAACGTTATGCAACAAATTTGAAACATGAGGTGTTATTTGATTGTCTTCCTTATGAGTGGCGGTCGGGGACGAGCGATGGTCTTTTCCTACCAATCTATCCCCCTAGGAGCATGCGCGTAGTACCGAGGTTTTTGATGACTTGTAGATTTTTGCAATAAGTATGTGTGTTCTTTATGACTATTTTTGAGTCCATGGATTCTACGCACTCTCACCCTTCCATCCTTGCTAGCCTCTTCGGTACCGTGCATTGCCCTTTCTCACATTGAGAGTTGGCGCAAACTTCGCCGGTGCATCCAAACCCCGTGATATGATACGCTCTTTCACACATAAACATCCTTATATCTTCCTCAAAACAGCCACCATACCTACCTATTATGGCATTTCCATAGCCATTCCGAGATATATTGCCATGCAACTTTCCATCATTCCGTTCATCATGACACATTCATCATTGTCATATTGCTTACAATGATCATGTAGTTGGCATAGTATTTGTGGCAAAGCCACCGTTCATAGTTCTTTCATACATGTCACTCTTGGTTCATTGCATATCTCGGTACACCGCCGGAGGCATTCATATAGAGTCATCTTTGTTCTAGTATCGAGTTGTAATCATTGAGTTGTAAATAAATAGAAGTGTGATGATCATCATTATTAGAGCATTGTCCCAATTGGGGAATAAAAAAAAGAAAGGCCATAAAAAAGAGAAGGCCCAAAAAAGGGAAAGGCCATAAAAAAGAAAAGGCCCAAAAAATGAGAGAAAAAGAGAGAAAGGACAATGTTACTATCCTTTTACCACACTTGTGCTTCAAAGTAGCACCATGATCTTCATTGTAGAGAGTCTCTCATGTTATCACTTTCATATACTAGTGGGAATTTTTCATTATAGAACTTGGCTTGTATACTTCAACAATGGGCCTCCTCAAGTGCCCTAGGTCTTCGTGAGCAAGCAAGTTGGATGCACACCCACTAGTTTCTTTTGTTGAGCTTTCATACATTAATAGCTCTAGTGCATCCGTTGCATGGCAATCCCTACTCCTTGCATTAACATCAATCGGTGGGCATCTCCATAGCCCATTGATTAGCCTCGTTGATGTGAGACTTTCTCCTTTTTTGTCTTCTCCACGTAACCCCCCTCATTATATTCTATTCCACCCATAGTGCTATGTCCATGGCTCGCGCTCATATATTGCGTGAAAGTTTATAGGTTTGAGATTACTAAAGTATGAAACAATTGCTTGGCTTGTCATCAGGGTTGTGCATGATGAGAGCATTCTTGTGTGAAAAAAATGAAACATGACTAAACCATATGATTTTGCAGGGATGAACTTTCTTTGGCCATGTTATTTTGAGAAGACATAATTGCTTAGTTAGTATGCTTGAAGTATTATCATTTTTATGTCAATATGAACTTTTGTCTTGAATCTTTCGGATCTGAATATTCATACCACAATTAAGAAGAATTACATTAAAATTATGCCAAGTAGCACTCCGCATCAAAAATTCTGTTTTTATCATTTACCTACTCGAGGATGAGCAGGAATTAAGCTTGGGGATGCTTGATGCGTCTCCAACGTATCTATAATTTTTGATTGCTCCATGCTATATTATCTACTGTTTTGGACTATATTGGGCTTTATTTTCCACTTTTATATTATTTCTGGGACTAACCTATTAACCGAAGGCCCAGCCCAAAATTGCTGTTTTTTGCCTATTTTAGTGTTTCGGAGAAACAGAATGTCAAACGGAGTCCAAACGGAATGAAACCTTCGGAAACGTGATTTTCTCATCGGATAAGATCCAGGAGACTTGGAACCTCCGTCAAGAAAGCAACGAGGCGGCCACGAGGGTGGAGGGCGCCCCCCCTAGGGCGCGCCCCTGCCTCCTGGGTCCCTCGAAGCTCCACCGACGTAATTGTTCCTCCTATATATATCCACGTACCCCCAAACGATCGGGGACGGAGCCAAAAGCCTAATTCCACCGTCGCAACTTTCTGTATCCACGAGATCCCATCTTGGGGCCTGTTCCGGAGCTCCGCCGGAGGGGGCATCGATCACGGAGAGCTTCTGCATCATCATCCAAGCCCCTCTGATGAAGTGTGAGTAGTTTACTTCAGACCTATGTGTCCATAGTTAGCTAGATGGCTTCTTCTCTCTTTTTGGATCTCAATACAATGTTCTCCCCCTCTCTCGTGGAGATCTATTCGATGTAATCTTCTTTTTGCGGTGTGTTTGTTGAGACCGATGAATTGTGGGTTTATGATCAAGTCTATCTATGAATAATATCTGAAGCTTCTCTGAATTCTTTTATGTATGATTGGTTATCTTTACAAGTCTCTTTGAATTATCAGTTTGGTTTGGCCTACTAGATTGGTTTTTCTTGCCATGGGAGAAGTGCTTAGCTTTGGGTTCGATCTTGCGGTGTCCTTTCCCAGTGATAGAAGGGGCAGCAAGGCACGTATTTTATTGTTGCCATCAAGGATAACAAGATGGGGTTTTTATCATATTGCATGAAACTATCCCTCTACATCATGTCATCTTGCTTAAGGCGTTACTCTGTTTTTAACTTAATACTCTAGATGCATGCTGGATAGCGGTCGATGAGTGGAGTAATAGTAGTAGATGCAGGCAGGAGTCGGTCTACTTGTCTCGGACGTGATGCCTATATACATGATCATACCTAGATATTCTCATAACTATGCTCAATTCTGTCAATTGCTCAATAGTAATTTGTTCACCCACCGTAGAATACTTATGCTCTTGAGAGAAGCCACTAGTGAAACCTATGGCCCCCGGGTCTCTTTCTCATCATATCAATCTCCATCACTTTATTATTGCTTTGCTTTTACTTTGCTTTTACTTTTTTACTTTGCATCTCTATACCAAAAATACCAAAAATATTATTTATAATCTCTATCAGATCTCACTTTCGTAAGTGACCGTGAAGGGATTGACAACCCATAAGCGCGTTGGTTGCGTTGAGCTATTGTTTTTGTGTAGGTACGAGGGACTCACGCGTAGCCTCCTACTAGATTGATACCTTGGTTCTCAAAAACTGAGGGAAATACTTACGCTACTTTGCTGCATCATCCTCTCCTCTTCGGGGAAATCCAACGCATTGCTCAAGAGGTAGCACACCTCCATGAGCAGTACGATGGCGGCGTCAACAGCATTGTCATCGGCCTCTTCGTCACCTTCACCAACCCCTACGACGCTCACCACCTCCTCGGCCAGGTGTTCTGGTGTGGATGTGAGTTCATCGCGTTCACCACCTACAACATCTTCACCAACTTCCACCAAATCTTCCCCTAGCCCAACGGCATGCACGCCCTCCCCTACCAGATGCCGGAGAATGACGAGTGAGGGGCGCCGGCTAAGGAGGGGCCAAGGATGTTCGAGTGTTCTGCTGGCCGAGTCTTTCTATCTTGCTTGTGTTGTGTTGGTTGGGGCATGTGTGCCCGTGTCTTCTAGCTATATGTCTAGTTTTAATTATTTTCCTTTCATGTTTTATGCACTATATGTTGTAAGGGGATGCCCCTCTATATGTTCTCTAAGGGGATGCTACTAGGGTACCCGATGCCCCCCTCTATCGTGCTATCTATTAATGTTTTTTCGGGCCTAAAGTTTCTTCATTGCACTTTATTTATGTGGCCATGTGAACTAAATAATGCACTAAAACACGATCCAATCATAAAAGTTGTTGTTAGCACGTGTCTAGTTAATTATTTTTCTTTTATGTTTTATGCAATATATGTTGTAAGGGGATGCCCCTCTGTATGTTGTAAGGAGATGCTACTAGGGGCACACTAGATGTCTTCTTTTTTTGAGAGGGGCATAACCTTTTTAGGTTGAAACACACGAGTAAAAACTTTGAAAACACCATGGCACAAACCAGAAAAATTTAAAATGGTGCTTGGTTGAAATAAACTAGAACCAAACAATTGCAACTTTTTTGGTTCACAAAGACTGCAAGTTAGACGACTAACTAGAACCAAGCTTTTGTTTTAGCCGAAACAACACGGGACCCTACCATCGGACACGATAGCTTGTGCATAAAAATAACTCAAATAATTATCAGATGAGTTATCTCAAAAAGGTGACTGCAGGAAGCTTAAAATTTGTGAAATAACCTAAGTCAAAAAGATATATCGATGTCATTGATCGTGTGCACTTTTTTTGCACTAGCTACACTTCTTTTATCAATGGGCCTGGATATGTTCTATTCGGCCCTGCCTACCTTCAATATGGGACTGGCCTTTTCGGGCAACTGTCGACGAACTTTTTTTCTTCCTTTTCTCCCTCTACCACTGAAACTGAAACTGATAACGTACTGAAGAACTGAAAAAACGGGGCCGAAACAGAGTGGAGAAGACATGCCGAATTCGTACAATGCAACACTTTTATTCAAACATACATATCATTACGATTACAAATGATACCCAATCTATTCACTAACAACTAATTATCATCACATAAACATATGGGAGAGCAATTACACAAACATAAAAAAGTCCGGCCATCAAATTGCCCTACTTCTGCAATTCGATGAGTTTCTTCATCTGCTTGTTCAGTTTCCTCAGCTCTGCCATCACTCCTGCATCCCCCACAGTAGCACCAATGGAATTGCCAGATCCAGGGGCCCCAGATCCAGACGGGCCCGATCCAAACTTCTCCGCCTCCAATGGTAAATCGAGCTCCCCTGATGCACCCTCCAGTTGAATCCGCTCGATGTACTCATCTAGCCACTCAAAATGGATGCATTGCTTCAATTTCTGAAATCGGAAAGATGAACCCTAAATCCCAAATCCGATGAAAAATATGAAATTGGGAGACAAAAACCAAAATTGGCATATTGAGAAGTAAAATCTCACCTTTCCCTGCTCTGGTTTGCTCTCGCATTTCACGAATTCCCGCCCAAGGTTGCCATTCTTGTCGGTCGTTGTGACTAGCCGCTTCAGGGGTGCGGTACGTGGGCATGCAGGGCTCCTTGTCATGGGCACTGCGCCATAGCGCGGCCATGAGCGACGGGAGGCTGAAGCGGAGCTCGACATTGCTAGGTCGCGGCCCGGAACGGCGTTGCTGCGCGTCGTCGCCGGAGAAGAAGAAGAACAACGATCGGGGAGGGGGCAGATGGGAAGGTCGCAGTAGGGCTCGGGTGCTGCATGGCTCGGTGTCCTCTCTTGTACCAATGCTGAGCTGGATAAGTTAGTGGGTCCCATGCTGTGGGTCCTGCTCACCTGACCAATGCTGAGCTGGATAAGTTAGTGGGTCCCACGCTGTGGGTCCCGCTCACCTGATTCGAGTTTTAAACATGTGTCTCTGGATTAGGCAGCAGTGTCGCACGGCAGTTATTTTTTCCAACGCAGATGTTGCATGAGAGTCATTTGAACCAACGACGTCGTTCTCTAGACAATTCAACTCAACGATGTCACATGGGAGCTATTTGCCCACTCCGGCTGGAGGAGAAGCACAAAGTGAAACCCCACGACGGCGCAGCCTTGGGGTGTTATATGTAAAAGTGCAACCGATATCCGGTTGTAATTTGGCCAAAATCCCCCCGCTTTTATCATGTTATCACCCTAGACATGCTTAACATGTCAGAGCGTATGACTCATCGATGGAATATGTAGCTCATGCATACGCGGTGACTATCTGTGTTCATTGATGTAAGTTTCCTGTCCATAATCCTGGTATTCCCGAGTATATGGACCAAAGTGAACTGTAATCCTAGTATTCCTGTGCCTACCGATCAAAGTGAATTTTAAAGGACGAGTCTAATGACCGCGGGTGAATTTATCTCATGCTTCTGAAACCCACGTCATCTCCTTGTCTCTTTCACGCCCTCACAGTAAGTAGATTGCTACTCGCATGCATGGATACAGCTTGTGAGCACTTCCCTCTAAATAAAAATATTGCTATGAAAATTAGAAGGTAGATTTTTCACTATTTCAAGACCATTGTCATGCGTGTCTACCTACTAGTTAATTGTGCCGAGTTGCTTCATAGAACTTGTTGTATTTTTTGCACCCAGTTATCACAGTTGTTTTCTATATTTGTGAGTTTAATTGTGCTGTCTTATATTTTTCATATCACTTGTGGTATATTTGTACACTAGTTGTCATAGTTTACTGTATTTTTCGGTTTAATTGTGTCAAATGTTCATAGGGCTTGTCGCATTGTTTACACCTAGTTGTCATGATAGTTTGATGTGCTTGTCGGTTCAATGCCGAATTGTTTCCTACAGCTGACCGTAATTTTTTGCACCTAGTTGTCAGGATGGTTTGCTCGGTTTGCTCTACTTCATAGTTCAATTGTGCTGGATTGTTTCATATGGCTTGTCATATTTTATACACCTAGTTGTCATGCATGATAGTTTGTTGTGCTTGTCAGTTTAATTTTGTCGAATTACTTTCATAGGGCTTGCCGTACTTTTTACACCTAGTTGTTATGATGGTTTGTTGTGCTTGTCAGTTTAATTGGACAGAGTTGCTATATTATTTCGGGCAGCTGTCAATAGATAATTTATTGTGTTTTCTATCTTTTAAAAGCTTTCATGCTTACTTCATGCAACCTGTCGTTTCTTGAAATAACTGTAGCTAGCAGGTGATTTGTTGTGCCCGCAATAAAGTTTGAGAAAACTGCTAGCCAAACAATAGCATGTACTTTTCATATGTAATTGAATTTTTATGTGGTCAACATTCTTTTTCTTGAATCTTGGTCAATATTCATTTTAGAGGTTTATACAGGGTGTGTTCACGTTGAAAGACGATTATAGTTCCAGAGTTTTTCCCCTATCGATGGGTAATTGGAAACATGTATAACCCCGCAGTTCCATATTATAGGCCACCAACGACCCTCGACACTCGTTCCCGTTCCTCGACTCCATCGACCCGGAAACCTGGCAACTCTTGCCACATGTCCAACGCCCTCAGCCCTCTGAGGCCTTCCCTAACGCCACCAACCATGGTTGCATAAGTTTTTTTAGTTCTTTATTTAACTCAGATCTCAGTTGATGCAGCGAGCAGTTTGATTGTATTAGACATGTTTTCTAGTCTGTAAGAGGTATGCATTAGATACTCTGTGTACAAGGTGCTGCGAGCGGCAAGTCTCATATGTTCCTCTGCACCCTAGGATCAACCCCTCGTACTCTCAATTACGACAAGACTATATTTTCGGTCAGTGTTTTCTCCAATCATAAACATAATATTTGTCTAATAATAGGTGCAGCTGCTTGGGGATGGACACCTTCAGCCTCACAATACTCCATGGAAAGCTAATGCAGGTGACATGGGGCTTACTCAATCTGGTGGTGGTCGGGTTAGTTCTATTATGCTTTATCTCATGGTAATTATTTTCTATGGTTACAATTAGGAATAAATGATGATGTGATTTCTGGAGTTTGCTGTTTTATCAAAGTGTTGTCCACTGAAATATTTGTCCTATTTTATGTATGGCCTGATTTAGTGGAAAACGGATAGTTATAATGCATTCAATGGGTGTGGCACCTTGGTAGATCCTTTATCCATGAACAGTTGGACAAATCTTTCTCCATTATATATATAGTTACTTTGATCCACATGTATATCAAAAAAAATTGAGGGGTCAAGTACTTATCTTGAAACATTACTGTCTCTCTGGTGAGCCTCCTAAGTCCTGACTCCACTTCGTAGCACCAAAGATGGAAGGCTCCCAAATGATGAAACCAACCCGGCGCGGCCAAATAAGTCAAACTGAAAGGATATCGCATTCTCCCTGCTCTCATGTGAAGTAGATTTATGATCACATAAGCTATTTTATGTACGCTATAAGGCTTGAAGTTAATTGAAACCTATGGATTCAGTACACTCATTGGATGTTAATTGTGCAAGTAAACTCTTAATGAAGCTATTTTTTTCTCTCACTACATGCTCATGTCAGTGCTTGCAAATCCAATTTAGATTGCTTTTCATCCTAATAGTCTGTAGGTTACCATGAAGGTCAGCTTTATCCTATTTAATTAGTTCTACTATTGATGTTGATGGCTTACTACGGAGGATTAGCACATGACCTTCATAATGGCATTTTCTTCACAAATTTTTGAGAATCATGTATTGAGGTAATTTGGCACACTCTACACCTTATAACTTTTTAGTTGTTAGGACACCTTCTAGGCTCTTCCGTCTCAAAGTGGAGAAATGCATGGTTATGGCTTCTTCAATGTTTAGTGAGACCCCCCCCCCCCACGCCGCTCCCACGAGCGGACGGGGGAACCCAACCTGCCGCCTCCTCGCCATCCACTCTGCCCCCACCCCCCTCTCACTCCCTTGCCGCCGGGCAAACCCCACTAGTAGAAAACCGGGCAATAGCACCGGTTTGTAAGGCCCTTTAGTGCCGGTTTAGGAACCGGCACTATTATTTCGGCACTAAAGGCCCTCCCCCTTTAGTACCGGTTCAGCACGAACCGGTGCTAAAGGGGTACCACGTGGCACGAGCCAGCTCCGGGGGCCGGGAGCCCTTTAGTACCGGTTGGTTTTAATGGTTGTGGGTTTTTGTTTTATTTTGTATTTTTCAATTAAATTTGTGTTATCAATTTAATTTAGGATTGTTTTACGTTATAATGAGTTGTAGTCGTCATCATCATCGCATATTAATAAATAAATAAACTCTAGCTAGCTAAAAATCATCGTGGTCGTCTAATTACCACTATTTAATCATCATAGTCATTACCGCTAGCTATGTAATTCATCATCAATGTTTGCTAGCTTAAAGAGGAAACATTCACTTTGTAACAGAAGCAAAGAGATATCATCAAGTTCAACATAATCATCACCAACATCGAAGTTCAGGACACGGATCCATGAGACAAGTACTAATTAAGAGCATGAAGAGTAGCTACTGATCCTGCTGCTCCCTCTCAGGTAGAATAGCATAGAACATGTATAGCTCTCCTGATTCATCATACTGGAGCATGCAGATGAATCTGTCTCCTAATCTTGGGTTGCGCTTCTCCTTACTGCCCCCTAGTACTTCTCTGCGATCGTTAACAATTTTGCTCCAATCTTTCACTATTAAGCATTCTTCGCTTTTAGAAATCCTGAATGCACTCATGTGCAATGTAGGAAATCTTGGTCGTAAGCTAACCATTGACATGCGACCTTTTGTCTCGATCCACTGAGGCACAACTGTCATCGGAAGTCCCTGTTGAACAACATCGTATAGTAATTAATATACTAAGCAATGAAAGTTTAGATTCAAAAATAATGTATGCAAAAGATGCACTAATTAAGGACAAATATTTAAAATCTTACCATCTTTTGATTATAGATGTGACCGTAGTTCAATACGATCACCATTGGTCGCACGTTTTGAGTACTAACATTTCTAAGTGTTGGGAAAAAATTTGTCTTGACAGTATTAAGATCCTCAAGCCATGAAACATAATGACTTATCTCCTCGCAGTTTAGTTGAGCCCCGGAGCAGTAGTAGGTCCTGTCTACCAAGCGCCGGACATGTTTGCTTGAACCGAAATAAGCTGACAATACAAAATAGTTGTCAACTATTTTTGAATAAACTGTATGAAAGACATAAACATATGTATGCATGGTTGAGAAAAACTCTCCAAATGGTAGAACTGGAGGCGTTTGCACATCGACCCAGATGTCTATATTACCTTCAATATCATCTTCCGGATGAATATCAAAGGTGATAACCATATCAGGCTCAAATGCATAAGCCTTGCATAGTGCTTGCCAAGTTTTGCATTCAAAATGGGTGTATGTGTCTCCATTATATAATTTGACGTTGAAAGTATACACATGCCGCGTCTTCAAGTAAACTCTCTTTACCTCCATATCATCTATAGCACTGAAACCTATCTTATCCAAGACAAAAATTCTTGCATGGCAGGGGATGCGCTAGTAAAATAGTGAAAATTTAAAATTATAAGTTGAAGCAAATGAAGCATAAGTTTTGCATTCAAATAATAATTGACAAAGTGACATACTGTATCAACTTCGAATGTCTCATCCAGCTTGATGCTGAAGCGCCTACCATCAACAAGGAAATTTTGGTCGCACGGGCCGCGCTGGTCTTCACAGTGTTCGCACATAATAAAAAAAAATTCGTCGTCAGATGACATTTCCTATGTTCATATAGGTGAAACATTAAACACCTATATCTAGCCAAATATATATTCATCTAACATTTGACATTAATATATCTAACTATATATTCAATTGACATTACTATATATTTAACTTTTCTATCTAATTCATCTAACATTCGACATTAATCTAACATTTATATAAACTCAAAATATATAAAAAAATTAAATAAACAGAAAAACTCATTAACAAATAATATTTTAATTAGATCATCAAATCTCATATACCTAAATTTTCTTACTAAAAATAAACTAGTTATATTAATTATTCAACTAGTTCTAATCTCATATACCTAAATTTCCTTATTAAAAATAAACTAGTTATATTAATTATTCAACTAGTTCTAATCTCATATACCTAAATTTTCTTATTAAAAATAAACTAGTTATATTAATTATTCAACTAGTTCTAATCTCTAGTTCGACAATTTTTCTATCTAGCTAGCTAATTCATCTAACATTGGACATTAATCTAACATTCGATCATCTAATTAACTTTTCTAAAAACAGAAAATAAGTAAAAAAAATGTGTGTGTGTATGTGTGTGTGTATGCATGTGTGTGTATATATACATATATGTGTGTACGTATGTGTGTATGTGTGTGTGTGGTATATGTGTGTGTGTGTGCGGGGCCCCATATGCCGCCGCCCCGTACGTACGAGCGGGGGCGCCGGCGTACGGGGCGGGGGCGCCGGTGTGTGTGTGTATGTGTGTGTATGTGTGTGCGGGAGCGAGAGAGAGAGACGTACGGCCGCGGCGATGACGACGGACGGCGGCAAAGTTCGGGGCGGCAGCGCGAGACGACGACGACGACGGGCGGCGGCGGGGACAACGACGATGACGACGGACGACGGTACGGGCGACGGGCGGCGACGACGGGATGGAGCGGGGCGCGCGGCGGAGGTTGGAGACGAAGTGCGGATTTGAAACTGAAATTTTCGTAAGTGCTATATATATAGGATTGGCCTTTAGTACCGGTTCGTGGCTCCAACCGGTACTAAAGGCCTATTTTCCCCAGGCCAAGCGGCGGGAAACGAAGGCTTTTAGTACCGGTTAGAGCCACCAACCGGTACTAAAGGGGGGGCCTTTAGTACCGGTTGGTGGCTCCAACCGGTACTAAAAGGTGTGCGCTGCCAGGCGAGGGGCGCAGAAATTTAGTCCCACCTCGCTAGCCGAAGGGCGCACAAACCTGCTTATAAGCCCCGCCGCCGCTGCTGTCTCGAGCTCCTCTCTAAAGCAGGCCTTCTGGGCCTATCTCTGCTACTCTGCCCTGTGGGGCCTATTGGGCTTGCGGGCCTGCATCCTGGCCCAACAACAGATTGGGTTTCTAGTCGTATGCAGGCCCCTGTGGCCCAGTAGGTGGGCTTTTTTCATTTAGTTTTTTGCTGTATGCGCTGCCACCCCAAAATTTAGTCCCACCTCGTCCGGCGAAGGGCAGCCGCACTGGTTTATAAACCCAGCCGCGGCTACCTCTTCGAACTCCTCTATATAGCAGGCTTCTATGCCTAATTAATTAGGGCGCGCTGCCCTGTGAGTCTGCTGGCCCTTCTGGGCCTGTATTTGCACACCCTAGGTCTCGTAGACCCACAGGGCAGTGCGCCAACAAATTTTTTATATAGTTTTTTCTTTTCTGCATTACTTATTTTCTTTTATTTATTTTTGAGTAGTTTTTTATATAGTTTTTTCTTTTCTGCATTATTTATTTGCCGTGACCCTGTTTACTCTTTTGCGCATGCTATGCGGGTGATACCATGATACCATGCCAAGTTTCAACATTTTCAGGATTCATTTTGTAGTGATTTTCAATTTCACGGTCATTTAGCTCTCTAAACAATTAGGTAAATGACCGAAAAACAACAAATGATGTCAGAACATGTTGGAAATTGATGACGCCGCTTTAAATGCTGCATACTGAACACAAAAGAAGTCCGGAGTTCAAATAAGTTTAAAAAACATTGAAGTGGCCATGTAACAGATGAGTTCTCGTCCGAAACCCTGATACTCGGAAAGAGTTTGTCTAGTTTGTACACGAAGTGCGTCCAGTTTTTGCCGTGACCCCCTCTACTCTTTCGCGCATGCTATGCGGGTGATACGATGATACCATGCCAAGTTTCAACATTTTCAGGATTCATTTTGTAGTGATTTTCAATTTCACGGTCATTTAGCTCTCTAAACAATTAGGTAAATGACCGAAAAACAACAAATGATGTCAGAACATGTTGGAAATTGATGACGTCGCTTTAAATGCTGCATACTGAACACAAAAGAAGTCCGGAGTTCAAATAAGTTTAAAAAACATTGAAGTGGCCATGTAACAGATGAGTTCTCGTCCGAAACCCTGATACTCGGAAAGAGTTTCTCTAGTTTGTACACGAAGTGCGTCCAGTTTTTGCCGTGACCCTCTCTACTCTTTCGCGCATGCTATGCGGGTGATACGATGATACCATGCCAAGTTTCAACATTTTCAGGATTCATTTTATAGTGATTTTCAATTTCACGGTCATTTAGCTCTCTAAACAATTAGGTAAATGACCGAAAAACAACAAATGATGTCAGAACATGTTGGAAATTTATGACGTCACTTTAAATGCTGCATACTGAACACAAAAGAAGTCCGGAGTTCAAATAAGTTTAAAAAACATTGAAGTGGCCATGTAACAGATGAGTTCTCGTCCGAAACCCTGATACTCGGAAAGAGTTTGTCCAGTTTGTACACGAAGTGCGTCCAGTTTTTGCCGTGACCCTCTCTACTCTTTCGCACATGCTATGCGGGTGATACGATGATACCATGCCAAGTTTCAACATTTTCAGGATTCATTTTGTAGTGATTTTCAATTTCACGGTCATTTAGCTCTCTAAACAATTAGGTAAATGACCGAAAAACAACAAATGATGTCAGAACATGTTGGAAATTGATGACGTCGCTTTAAATGTTGCATACTGAACACAAAAGAAGTCTGGAGTTCAAATAAGTTTAAAAAACATTGAAGTGGCCATGTAACAGAGGTGCAATGCTGGTTAATTTGCTTCAAGCCATTCAGAATAGTGTAGACTGCACTGCACATAGCTCAGTGCAATCTATGCTATTCCGCAAGGTTTGAAGCTAATCAACATGTAGATGAGCATTGCAACTCTTCGTCATTGTCTGTGCACTCACGGCTTATAAACCGCTCATACTGCCTCTCTCTTGGCGAGGTGGGACTAAAAACAACTTGCCACAACCTCATCAATTTCCTCTTGAAGCTTGTCCTTGCCTTTTTGCTTGTAGTCTTGTGGTGGAAGATCATCTTGAGCTTGTGTCCCCTTGAAGGAAGTAGGATACTTCTCTTATTGAGGAACAAACTTTGTCTTGGGGTATTGATCTTCTTCCCACTCAACTCCATTGGCATTGAACTTTCGTTCAAAACCAACACCTTAATTCTTCCGGTGCCTTCCTTGCTTGCGCACAATTTCCTCGAATTGCTTACTACCGACAAGGCTTTTGTACACTCATTTCTCTATAATTCCCTTCAATAAGCTATTTTCTTGCTCAAGTGTAACTTGGCTAAGAGAATCATTAGTGGAATCAAGAGAACTACTAGAAGCAACAATGTTAGATCTTATGTCACAAAAAAGAAGTTGTATCAAACCTTTTATGTCGGATCTAGAACAAACCAATCGGTATCGCCATCATACAGCCCTACCGTGGCTCGTGATGCATATATATGCATATCAAATGCACGGTTGGGCGTATGATGGCGAATCCGAATGATTTGTATTCAGTCGATGAACTGGTAGATGTATGCAGTCGATGAACTGGTAGATGTGTGTAGTCGATGAATTGAAAGACTTATGCAGGGAAGGCGAGAGATGGGCTATATATAGGGTCGTCTGGCTCACAAAGTGATTGTGGTAGTTTCGATCCAACGACTCACATGAGCTAGGAAGAAACACACCCTTGATCCAATGACTCGCAAGAGCTAGAAAGAAACACACGATCCGTGTGATTCTTCCTGATTGGTGGGATGCACATTAGTATCGGTTCGTGCCACGAACCGGTGCTAAAGATTGGCAACGAACCGGTACTAATGGTAGCAGCCCGCCTAGCCGTTGGAATCGGCACTAATGGTCACATTCGTGCCGGCTCAAATTCAAACCGGCACTATAATGTGCTTCACATTTGACCGTTTTTCTACTAGTCAATAGAGTTTGCCAAACTTGAGTTTCCCAAGTCACTTACACAAAAAGCTATGATTCATGGTTGTCAAATCCATAATTTCCAAACCACAACAACCTTGAGGCATAACAAGTTTTAAATGCTGCATACTGAACACAAAAGAAGTCCGGAGTTTAAATAAGTTATTAAAAATAAAAAAGAGGTGCAATGCTGGTTAATTTGCTTCAAGCCATTCGGAATAGTGTAGATTGCACTAAGCCACTGCACATAGCTCAGTGCAATCTATGCTATTCTGCAAGGCTTGAAGCTAATCAACATGTAGGTGAGCATTGCAACTCTTCGTCATTGTCTGTGCACTCATGGCTTATAAACCGCTCATACTGCCTCTCTCTTGGTGAGGTGGGACTAAAAACAGCTTGCCATAACCTCATTAGTCCCGGTTCGTGGTACGAACCGGCACTAAATGGTGATGGTGGGGCCATAGCCTGACCGCAGGATGACACAGCCTCTTTGGTACCGGTTCGTGGCATGAACCGGTACTAAAGGTTTGCCACGAACCGGTACTATTGATCGCCGCCACGAACCGGCACTAATGTACACATTAGTGCCGGCTCAAAGACAAACCGGCACTAATGTGCTTCACGTTTGATCCTTTTTCTACTAGTGCCCGGCCGGCCTAGGCGGCGGCGGGGCCTCTTCTTCCCGTCTGCGTGTATCCCCCAGCTTGTGCGGGACGGCCGGCCACTGATACGTCTCCAACGTATCTATAATTTTTGATTGTTCCATGCTATTATATTAACCGTTTTGGATGTTTATGGGCTTTATTATACAATTTTATACTATTTTTGGGACTAACCTATTAACCGGAGGCCCAGTCCAAATTGATGTTTTCTTGCCTATTTCAGTGTTTCGATGAAAAGAAATATCAAACGGAGTCCTATCGGAATGAAATCTTCGGGAGAGTTATTTTTGGAACGGAAGCTATCCAGGAGACTTGGAGTAGACGTCAGGGAAGCTTGGAGGAAGCCATGAGGCAGGGAGGCGCACCCCCACCCTCATGGGCCCCTCGTGGCTCCCCTGACCGACTTCTTTCGCCTATATATGTCCATATACCCTAAAACATCGAGGAGCAGAATAGATCGGGAGTTCCGCCGCCAGAAGCCTCCGTAGCCACCGAAAACCAATCTAGACCCGTTCCGGCACCTTGCCAGAGGGGGGAATCCCTCTCCGGTGGCCATCTTCATCATCCCGGCGCTCTCCATGACGACGAGTGAGTAGTCCAACCTTGGAGCTGTGGGTATGTACCAGTAGCAATGTGTTTGATCTCTCTCTCTCTCTCTCTCTCTCGTGTCCTTGAGGTGGTACGATCTTGATGTATCGCGATCTTTGCTATTATAGTTGGATCTTATGATGTTTCTCCCCCTCTACTTTCTTGTGATGGATTGAGTTTTCCCTTTGAAGTTATCTTATCGGATTGAGTCTTTAAGGATTTGAGAACACTTGATGTATGTCTTGCACGTGCTTATCTGTGGTGACAATGGGATATCATGTGATCCACTTGATGTATGTTTTGGTGATCAACTTGCGACTTTCGTGACCTTGTCAACTTATGCATAGTGGTTGGCATACGTTTTCGTCTTGACTCTCCGGTAGAAACTTTGGGGCACTCTTTGAAGTTCTTTGTGTTGTTTGAATAGATGAATATGAGATTGTGTGATGCATATCGTATAATCATACCCACAGATACTTGAGGTGACATTGGAGTGTCTAGGTGACATTAGGGTTTTGGTTGATTTGTGTCTTAAGGTGTTATTCTAGTACGAACTCTGTGATAGATTGAACGGAAAGAATAGCTTCGTGTTATTTTACTACGGACTCTTGAATAGGTGGTTTCGTACCCTACAATATCTCTTCGTTTGTTCTCCCCTATTAGTGACTTTGGAGTGACTCTTTGTTGCATGTTGAGGGATAGTTATATGATCCAATTATGTTATTATTGTTGAGAGAACTTGCACTAGTGAAAGTATGAACCCTAGGCCTTGTTTCCTAGCATTGAAATACCATTTACACTCACTTTTACCACTTGCTACGTTGCTGTTTTTATATTTTCAGATTACAAAAACCTTTATCTACCATCCATATTGCACTTGTATCACTATCTCTTCGCCGAACTAGTGCACATATACAATTTCCCATTGTATTGGGTGTGTTGGGGACACAAGAGACTCTTTGTTATTTGGTTGTAGGGTTGTTTGAGAGAGACCATCTTCATCCTATGCCTCCCACGGATTGATAAACCTTAGGTCATCCACTTGAGGGAAATTTGCTACTGTCCTACAAACCTCTGCACTTGGAGGCCCAACAACGTCTACAAGAAGAAGGTTGTGTAGTAGATATCAAGCTCTTTTCTGGCGCCATTGACGGAGAGGTTAGCGCTTGAAGGTATATCTTTAGATTGCAATCGAATCTTCTTGTTTCTTGTTTTATCACTAGTTTAGTCTATAAAAGAAAACTACAAAACAATGGAATTAAGGGTACCTCATATGCTTCATCTTTTTAATATCTTTCATGAAAATAAGGATTTCAATAATTGTGCCAAAATGCTAGAAGAAGAATGCATTAAAATGTTTGGCACTAAAT
Organism: Triticum monococcum; assembly: GCA_034509565.1. Lineage (NCBI taxonomy): Eukaryota > Viridiplantae > Streptophyta > Magnoliopsida > Poales > Poaceae > Triticum > Triticum monococcum. The sequence continues at coordinate 578,762,607 of CM067845.1, forward strand.
CTTTGAATGATGAGCATGATTGCAATGTTGTTAGTATGAATTATTTGAATATCAATGATGCTAATGATATGCAAAGCCACAACCTTGCGGAAGCTATGTTTGATGAAGATGATATTTTTTGTCCCCCAAGTTTTGATGAGCAAATTTATTATGATGATAGCATGCCTCCTATTTACGATGATTATATTGATGAAAGTAGGTTTGGAAGAGTGTCAACTTTAGGAAGTAATGATCCCACTATTTTTTAGGATGTTGAATCTTATTGTGATAATTATGGAAGTGGATTTGGAGAGGTCATAACTTTATTTAGTGATGATTCCACTATTTCGGAAGAGGTTCCAATTGATTATGAGAACAAAGTTGCTATATATGATGATTATTGTGATGACATGTATGCTATAGATATTAATGATAACCATGAAACTTGTCATCTTGATTTTAATATTCAATTGGATTATGCCTCGCATGATAGTTATTTTGTTGAGTTTGCTCCCACTACTATTCTGAATGAGAAGAATTTTGCCTATGTGGAGAGTAGTAAATTTTCTATGCTTGTAGATCATGAAAAAGAATGATCTATGTGATGGTTATATTGTTGAATTTGTTCATGATGCTACTGAAATTTATTATGAGGGAGGAATATATGCTTGTAGGAGTTGCAATAATATCAAGTCTCCTCTTTATATGTTGAAAATCTTGAAGTTATCCTTGTTTTACCTTCCTATGCAAGTTGATTCTTGTTCCCACAAGTTGTTTGCTCACAAAATCCCTATGCATTGGAAGTGGGTTAGACTTAAATGTGCTAGCCATATTCTTCATGATGCTCTCTTTATGTTTCAATTCTTAACTTTTATGTGAGCATCATTGAAATCATCATGCCTAGCTAGGGGCGTTAAACGATAGCGCTTGTTGGGAGGCAACCCAACTTCATTTTTGTTCCTTGCTTTTTGCTCCTGTTTAGTAATAAATAATTCATCTAGCCTCTATTTAGATATGGTTTTATGTTTTAATTAGTGTTTGTGCCAAATAGAACCTTTGGGAAGACTTGGGTGAAGTCTTTGCGATCTTGCTGTAAAAAACAAAAACTTTAGCGCTCACGAGCTTTGCTGCCATTTTCTACTGGAGAGTGCGAGTAGGTTGATTCTTTTTGAAGATGATTAATAGACAAATTCCTCACGTTCATAAATTTATTTTAGAATTTTTGGGTTCCAGAAGTATACGTTGATATAGATTACTACAGACTGTTCTGTTTTGACAGATTTTGTTTTCTATGTGTTGTTTGCTTATTTTGATGAATCTATGAGTAGTATCGGAGGGTATGAACCATAGAGAAGTTGGAATACAGTAGATATTACACCAATATGAATTAGAATGAGTTCACAATAGTACCAAAAGTGGTGATTTATTTTCTTATACTGAAGGAGCTTACGAGTTTTCTGTTAAGTTTTGTGTTGTGAAGTTTTCAAGTTTTGGGTAAAGATTCGATGGACTATGGAATAAGGAGTGGCAAGAGACTAAGCTCAGGGATGCCCAACGCACCCCAAGGTAATATTCAAGGACAACCAAGAGCCTAAGCTTGGAGATGCCCCGGATGGCATCCCCTCTTTCGTCTTCATTCATCGGTAACTTTACTTGGAGCTATATTTTTATTCACCACATGATATGTGTTTTGCTTGGAGCGTCATTTTATTTTATTTTGTTTTTCTTGCTTTTTGAATGAACTACCACGATCTGCAATTCTTAAATGTTAGATAGTATTCACATAGTTGTATAATTATTCGACTACTCATTGATCTTCACTCATATCTTTTGGAGTAGTTTGTCATTTGCTCTAGTGCTTCAGTTATATCTTTTTAGAGCACGGTGGTGGTTTTATTTTATAAAAATAATTGATCTATCATGCTTCACTTATATTATTTTGAGAGTCCTTTAGAACAACATGGTAATTTGCTTTTAGGCATAATAAAAACTTGCATATAAGTGCGTTGAATACTATGAGAAGTTTGATACTTGATGATTGTTGTGAGATATGAAGATGGTGATATTAGAGTCATGGTAGTTGAGTAGTTCTGGATTTGATAAATACTTGTGTTAAAGTTTCTGATTCCCATAGCATGCACGTATGGTGAACCGTTATGTGATGAAGTCGGAGCATGATTTATTTATTGATTGTCTTCCTTATGAGTGGCGGTCGGGGACGAGCGATGGTCTTTTCCTACCAATCTATCCCCCTAGGAGCATGCGCGTAGTACTTTGATTCGATAACTAATATATTTTTGCAATAAGTATGTGAGTTATTTATGACTAATGTTGAGTCCATGGATTATACGTACCCTCACCCTTCCACCATTGCTAGCCTCTCTAATACTGTGCACCTTTCGCCGGTATCATACACCCACCATATACCTTCCTCAAAACAGCCACCATACCTACCTATTATGACATTTCCATAGTCATTCCGAGATATATTGCCATGCAACTGTCCACCGTTCCGGTTGTTACGACACGCTTCATCATTGTCATATTGCTTTGCATGATCATGTAGTTGACATCGTATTTGTGGCAAAGCCACCGTTCATAATTCTTTCATACATGTCTCTCTTGATTCATTGCATATCCCGGTACACCGCCGGAGGCATTCACATAGAGTCATACTTTGTTCTAAGTATTGAATGGTAATTCTTGAGTTGTAAGTAAAAAGAAGTGTGATGATCATCATTATTAGAACATTGTCCCAGTGAGGAAAGGATGATGGAGACTATGATTCCCCCACAAGTCGAGATGAGACTCTGGACGAAAAATAAAATAAAATAAAAAGAAAGAAAGAAAAGAGGCCAAAAAAAGGAAAGTAGGCCCAAAAAATATTTTTAAAATGTGAGAAAAAGAGAGAAGCGACAATGTTACTATCCTTTTTCCACACTTGTGATTCAAAGTAGCACCATGATCTTCATGATAGAGAGTCTCCTATGTTGTCACTTTCATAAACTAGTGAGAATTTTACATTATAGGACTTGGCTTGTATATTCCAATGATGGGCTTCCTCAAATTGCCCTAGGTCTTCGTGAGCAAGCAAGTTGGATGCACACCCACTTAGTTTCTTTTGTTGAGCTTTCATACACTTATAGCTCTAGTGCATCCGTTGCATGGCAATCCCTACTCACTCACATTGATATCTATTGATGGGCATCTCCATAGCCCGTTGATACGCCTAGTTGATGTGAGACTATCTTCTCCTTTTCTATCTTCTCCACAACCACCATTCTATTCCACCATAGTCCTATATCCATGGCTCACGCTCATATATTGCGTGAAGATTGAAAAAGTTTCAGAACATCAAAAGTATGAAACAATTGATTGGCTTGTAATCGGGGTTGTGCATGATTTAATATTTTGTGTGATGAAGATAAAGCATAGCCAGACTATATAATTTTGTAGGGATAACTTTCTTTGGCCATGTTATTTCAAGAAGACATGATTGCTTAGTTAGTATGCTTGAAGTATTATTATTTCTATGTCAATATTAAACTTTTATCTTGAATCATTCGGATCTAAACATTCATGCCACAATAAAGAAAAATTACATTGAGAAATATGTTAGGAAGCATTCCACATCAAAAATTCTGTGTGTATCATTTACCTACTCGAGGACGAGCAGGAATTAAGCTTGGGGATGCTTGATACGTCTCCAACGTATCTATAATTTTTTATTGTTCTATGCTATTAAATTACCCGTTTTGTATGTTTATGGGCTTTATTATAAACCTTTATATTATTTTTGGGACAAACCTGTTAACCGGAGGCCCAGCCCAAATTGCTGTTTTCTTGCCGATTTCAGTGTTTCAAAGAAAAGGAATATCAAACGGAGTCCAAACGGAATGAAACCTTCGGGACAGTTATTTTTGGAACGGAAGCAATCCAGGAGACTTGGAGTAGACGTGAAGGAAGCTTCGAGGAAGCCACGAGGGAGGGAGGCACGCCCTACCCCCCTAGGCGTGCCCACACCCTCGTGGGCCCCTCGTGGCTCCCCTGACTGACTTCTATCGCCTATATATGTCCATATACCCTAAAAACATCGAGGAGCAGTAAAGATCGGGAGTTCCGCCGCCAGAAGCCTCCGTAGCCACCGAAAACCAATCTACACCCGTTCCACGACCCTGCCGGAGGGGGGAATCCCTCTCCGGTGGCCATCTTCATCATCCCGGCCCTCTCCATGACGAGGAGGGAGTAGTCCACCCTCGGGGTTGAGGGTATGTACCAGTAGCTATGTGCTTGATCTCTCTCTCTCTCTCTCTCTCTCTCTCTCTCGTGTTCCTGAGGTGGTACGATCTTGATGTATCGCGATCTTTGCTATTATAATTGGATCTTATGATGTTTCTCCTCCTCTATTCTCTTGTGATGGATTGACTTTTCCCTTTGAAGTTATCTTATCGGATTGACTCTTTAAGGATTTGAGAACACTTGATGTATGTCTTGCACGTGCTTATCTGTGGTGACAATGGGATATCATGTGATCCACTTGATGTATGTTTTGGTGATCAACTTGCGAGTTCCGTGACCTCGTGAACTTATGCATAGGGGTTGGCACACGTTTTTGTCTTGACTCTCCGGTAGAAACTTTGTGGCACTCCTTGAAGTTCTTTGTGTTGGTTGAATAGATGAATCTGAGATTGTGTGATCCATATCGTATAATCATACCCACGGATACTTGAGGTGACATTGGAGTATTTAGGTGACATTAGGGTTATGGTTGATTTGTGTCTTAAGGTGTTATTCTAGTACGAACTCTATGATAGATTGAACGGAAAGAATAGCTTCGTGTTATTTTACTACGGACTCTTGAATAGATCGATCACAAAGGATAACTTTGAGGTGGTTTCGTACCCTACAATAATCTCTTCATTTTTTCTCTGCTATTAGTAACTTTGGAGTGACTCTTTGTTGCATGTTGAGGCATAGTTATATGATCCGATTATGTTATTATTGTTGAGAGAACTTGAACTAGTGAAACTATGAATCCTAGGCCTTGTTTCCTAGCATTGCAATACCGTTTACGCTCAGTTTTACCAGTTGCTACCTTGCTGTTTTATATTTTCAGATTACAAAAACCATTATCTACTATCCATATTGCACTTGTATCACTATCTCTTCGTCGAACTAGTGCACTTATACAATTTACCATTATATTGGGTGTGTTGGGGACACAAGAGACTCTTTGTTATTTGGTTGGAGTGTTGTTTGAGAGAGACCATCTTCATCCTACACCTCCCACGGATTGGTAAATCTTAGGTCATCCACTTGAGGGAAATTTGCTACTGTCCTACAAACCTCTGCACTTGGAGACCCAACAATGTCTACAAGAAGAAGGTTGTGTAGTAGACATCAGCCAGCGGAAAGCGCCGATCTAAGGCGCGGGTACATACGCGCTCGGCCGCAGCGGCTGCGGGTGCTCTGCTTCCATGGAGGTGTGGCAGCCAGATCTGGCGCGGGGGATGGCGGCGGGGGTGTGTGCGCGCGGCGACCTAGTCGGCGGCGGGCGGCACGGGAAGGCTGCTCTGAGGCCCCTTGGCTGCTGGTGATGGGGGCTCCATCTTTCCACTCGGCGGGCGGGCGGTGATTCGTGGTCCGGCGGTGGTCCGATGCAGCGGCCATGGTGGGGACACACAGAGGTGTTTGCTGGGGCGCTGGTCATGAGAGATGGGGTGCTAGTGGTGGCCCCTCGTCGCCGGCAGGGTGCCGGTCGTGGATTCGTTCCGCTCCTCCCCTCCCTCTCTCCCCGGCCTAGTGTTGTGTGGTCTCCGGTCTGCCATCTTTGGGTCTGGGCAGTCGTTGGCGGCTCTGTCGGTGATTAGGGTCAGTTAGGCCAAAGCCGGTACCTTGGTTGGTCGTGGAGTTGTCGGATGGTAGGGCGACAACCCCGGTGGTGGGAGGCGTGGTGTTTGTGAGTAGAGCGTGCGTTTCAGGTGCGGGCGGGCAATCATGGTTACGCGGGTGGCGTGGTTGCAGGTGGTTGATGAAGCTAGGATGTGACGGCGGGGTGTGAGCACCGGGGTACACCTCCTGCCCAATTTTACTAGTCGACGGTGGCGGCGGTCGTTATTTTCGTAGCCCTTCCCGAAGGGACTGTCGCGGTGTTCTCACTCCTCGTCTTGCTCCGCGTGAAATCTGATCTTCAGGATCGAGCGGTGGTGGCTATTCTTGGCCGTTCCCTTCTTGGAGGCACCATTTTGGAGTCTTGGCTCCGTTGTTGTCCATCTCACCTATCTGTTGTAGATGCCCATGATGGAGGTCTCTATAGGCTCCAAGCGGTCTTCCTCATCATCATCTTTAGTTTGCTGGGTAGTCAGTGGGATGGCGTCTCGGTGCCCGGCACCGTTGTATTTTGCCTTGGGCGTGTGGTGTGTGTTTGTATCGGCTTCAGTTGTAATCGGTGATGTTTGCTTTATAATATAAAGCAGGGGAAGCGTTTTTCGTCATTAAGAGAAGTGGAATGATTCATGATATGTTTCATGGTGTTAAAATATGCGAAGAAATAAAGTATTTATGGCATTGGATCAGTTGTGACTTCATATAAGTGCAAAATATCACCTCTACCGAGGCATTGTAATATCATATTTCATTGAATGTTTATATATCCATCTTTTTCACATAAATCTCAACTGAACGTTTCCTTTTTTCAGCCAAGTGCAAGTCTTGCTACTATATGTTCTCTGTGGGGTTTCACATCTGCGTTTATTAGCATAGTGGTTTTACTTAGTTGTACCACTTGATGCTAAACCTTTTTTTTAAAGGAGGCGCTTGCCCGGCCTTAGAATGAGGCCCTTACGAGTATAAACATCCGGGAACAACTAGAAAGCGAAACCGAAACAAACAAGTCGAAGTGAAAATAAAAGGATACAAGCCTGTAGGTGGATACATAGCGTCGCAGCGCTAGTGCGGATAAGGGTCCAGCGATCGCTCTCGAGGTAGCATGCGCCTCGCAAACATCTGGCAAAGGTGATCTATGAAGCACGTCGAAGCTCAGTACAATTTACCCGCACCCTTTTGACGAGATCCTTCACGAGTTCTTTGTCTTGTCGCTTTGCCAGAAGCTTCCGTAGCTACAGAAAAGACATCATTTTATATAACATATCAGCCGGATGCATGGTAAAAAGATCTTGATTTTGGATGGCATTCGTGCCCCCCCTCCCAGGCCCGACAAGTCGCATGGAGCCCCACTTGATGCTAAACCTGCACCCCGCATCCTAAATTCCTTAATTCATGGGTTTCTACAACTGCAAATTTGCCTTTTATAATTGTTGCTTTATGTTGGCTCTAAGAACTAAAGCCTTGACATGCATGTTTATGCAGCTTAGACAAATTTGATTACCTTGAGCTTGTTTGTAATAATCCTCACATGATTGGAGGGATCGTGTTAATATTTTTTAAATAATCCAATCATTGTTTTTTGTCAAATGGACCGGTGGCGCGTATCATGATCTAGTAATCAGTGACACCGGTCAATGTAGCACGCTGTCCGCCAACGTGTAGCAGTAAACAAGCAATCACTGCAAACTTTGTAGCGCACAGTGTCATTGTCCTGCAGCGAACAGCGCAGAGCGCAGTGTAGCGAACAGGACACCTCCCTGTAGGCTGTAGCGCGCCGCGTGCATGAGACGCCGCATGGAACACAGCTACGCCTAGCGTGTGGTACTCCTCCGTTTCATAATATAAAAACATTTTTGACACTACAACTTGTTCACGGAACTAAGCACGTACAGCATGGATGTTACATGCATCCATCAATAATGCAGAGTCCATCATAAAAAAAATGCAGAGTCCGTGGTATTTAAAACTTTTATTCGGAATAAGAAGAAAAAGACAGGTACAGCGTATAATCATAGACCGAGTGATACACGTCGCCGCAGCATACAGCGTGCACGACGATCTTCTTGTTGGAGAAAGCGTATTTGACACGGACGACAGGAAGTAAACGCACACGTGCAATGAGATTAAGGGCCAGTTTTTTTCGACAATTCTCCCATAATCACTCCCTTTTCAGCTTTTTTGAGAATCGTCACTTCATATATTTTTTTACAATTCTAGCTAATTAAATCTTAGGATTGTCAAAAATATATGTCACATATATGAAGTGACAATTCTGAAAGAAGCTAGAGAGAGAAATGATTATGGAAGAATCGCCTAAAAAAACTGGCGCTAAGGCACCACCGCTCAGAGCAGCTTCAACAGCTCTGGCGCCACCTTCAGCGATGCCTGCACCACCTGTGGAGTCAGGCCGCCGAAAATCGAGCCCTCCCCGGTCAGATGCTCCACCGCCGGCCTGCCATGTACGCAGGGACATCGGAAACCATCATCAGTACTAGTACAAGATTTTCATTTCGCACTTGTCAAGGTCACGGTCACGTACCTGCCGCTCTTGATCAGCGAGACCCACTCCGCACCATCAGCGCCGGCGGCGACGAGCGCAACGGCGAACCGTGGCACAACGAACAAGCTCCCCGCGGGGACCTCCTCGTCCAGCAGCAGCGTGTCGCCGCCCGCGGCAGACGAGACCTGGACGCGCGCGCTCCCGCGTGCCACGTACACCGCCTGCGCCGCTCCTTCGCGGAGCACCCACGGCGCCCTCGCGGCACCGGGCTCGAGCCGCCCGAGCACCGCGCTGAACCCGAGGCCGCTCAGCGCGGCCAGATCCGACGGGGTGAGCGTCTTCAGGGTCCCTGCGGCGACGTGGCCGGCGTTCACGACGAGCCCTTTCCTATCGTGCTCGCGCGGGCATACGCCGGGCAGCTTCGTGCTCAGCCTGGTGAGGAGGACGGCCGTCTGGCTCTGGAACGCGGTGGCCGCCTGCTCCTCCGTCACACCAGGCCACGCCCTGGTGAGGAGGCCCGCGTCAAGGCCGCTCAGGACGCTGTTGCCGCCGGCGAGGAAGAAGTATGAGATGTCCCCGGGGCTGAGGGCGCGAGCCGTGTCGCCTATGAACAAGATGGACAAATCATCAGCCTGGCCGTCGTTGTCGTTGTACCACCACGAGACGTCCCCCGTGCGCACGACGATAACATCGCCGGCCTTCAGGCGGACGACCCTCTCCTTGGCCTCGACCGGAAGGACCCCAGCCACCCCGGAGCCACTGAGGACGTAGCCGAACTTGTTGGAGTCAGCGTAGTGCGGCAGCGCGAAGCCGAGGGGCCTCAGCACGAGAAGGCCACACCCGAGCCCCTCCGTTGCGAGCTCCGGCTGGTCGGCACCTGACCAAGCGATGTACGCCCCCGCGTCGGTCTGGACCAGGGGCTTGCCGGCCTTGGCAGACATGCCTCTCTTCCCCACGTACGTATTTACCCTTCATGCAGAAGTTTGATCGATGAAACTCCGGTTGCATGCACGCATGCAACTATGCAATGCAATCATCCATCAAAAAAACAAACAAACAATGCAAGCAAGCATGTGGAGGGAGATCGAATCACCTGAGCTGGAGCTGGAGGTGGAAGAACGTTGAGCCTTCAGTCTTAAGAACTGCTTATCTCACAAGCAGGAGGAGAGCGTCCAATTTATAGCAAAAACTAGGGGAACAGTGTCAGTCGTAAGTCGTAACCCAAATATATCTATGAAGATCAAGTGCAAGTTGGCTTTGCCTCTGAAGGGTGGCCAAGAAGTTGTGTGACTGACTCAAAAAAATAATGCAAGTTGGCATCTCTCTTTTGTACTACAAGCTAGTACCATGTACATACTTTGGAGTTTGGACTAACGTAGTCATGGACTCGCGTTACGTGCACGAGATTTCTAGTTTTGACAGTAATAGTGCCTCGAAAGATCAACAAACTTTACACAACGAGGTGCACCACGTGGTTGGTTGCCCGTACTAGCTAATTCATCGTTCGTAATTACTTGTAACAGGAATGAATGTATCTAAACATATTTTTAGTTCTATATATAATCACTTCTGTAACAAGTAATTCGAGATCAAGGGAGTATATGTTAGGACACAGGTGGGTCCGGGAATATCAGAAAATCCATAAATATATCTGTGGGATTGTTTTACCGAGTGATTTTCGACTCTATCTAGATGATGTAAGTGATAGCATACAGGGTTAATACCCAGCTCCAGATTTACACACGCTCGATCCGATCAAGCACACGTCAGTGTCTCCAACAAGCAATGTCAACTTAGCAAGATTTATTTCTTTCCTTTTAGACAGCTTACCACACACACATGTCCTGAGGGGGCCGTGTGGTTAGCAATGTTTCTGTTTTTGTAGGATAATCCTGAAAGGAACGACTACTTGGTTTACTTGTCTATACCACGCGCTCCACAAGTTGGGTGTCCCATTCAGCGTAGAGTATTATATATGCGTGTCAGTTGTGCACACCCAATAATTAGTACTATCAAGGAGTATCAAATACTTGATTGTAAGCATTTAGTAGTTCAGGCCCTTTCATTTGCATTGGCATTGCTCTATCTCAATCTCATGCATCATGTCTTCGTGGAATCATTAAACCATATATGTCTAACAAAAACCAACCACTGGTGGTTGGATAATTAAGAGGTTCTGGCTTAGCATGGATCAAACTTTGTTGTCTCGCTAATGTGGATTACATGTCTTTTCAATGGAAGTCAATGTTTCCATCGATAGGAAGGCGCACGTAGACAGTAGTCATTGTAGTGTCTGTGCATGTGTGTGTACTTCTATGTTTGTATGGTGTTTCTTTTTTCCATTCCTTGTTTAGGTGTGTTATTAACAATGCGGAGTTTGCTACTAAAAGTGCATGTAATCCCCATGTGTGGTTTTTCGGTAATTAATGACAATCCTTATAGACTTATGTTTTCATTGAGATATATTTGAAGGAAAATTCATAGGCAATGCATGAAGAATATTGGACTGATTAAGGGATGAAATCCACCAACACAAATATGTGCATTAGACTTGGTAATGAATGAAAATTCATATGGAGCAACAATGACATCAAGCTATATATGAAGATATGTTTAACGGGCGATGCAATAAGGAGATTGCATGGATTCGGAATGAGAGCCACCAAAATCTAGATATGCTCCAAGGTTTGTCATCGAGATGGATTCCATGTGATGAACAAGATGTGATCTAGATGGAGTTCATTGGAGGATATCAAAGGCTTCCATGCTTAGGCTAATGACTTGAGCCATGCATGATGGATGAAGATCTTGCGATAATGGTTAAAGAGAAGAAATCTACATATGGCTTGAAGATTGGATCATGATTAGCTCATATGTTGAATAATGGTTGATCAAGTCTTGAAGCAAGTAATTCAAATGAAGAATTCATTCTGCCACTCAAGAGATTGTGATAGAGCATGTAGAACAGCAAGTGAATGTTGAGAATAGCAACTTGTATTATTTAGGAGGCGAAAGCCAACATATATACACATACATGAGGATGTCAAAAGGCTACAGGAGAATGCCAAGAGACTGAATGCAAAAGGTCAAAAGACATCACTAACACCCCCCTCAAACTCATGGTGGATCCACAACACTGAGTTTGAAAAGGTGAAATCCATGTTGCGCTCTAGTCTGGGCCTTCATGAAGAAGTCTGCTAGCTGTAACTCAGAAGGCACATACTGAAGAGCAACAACATGATCCTGCACAACAGCGCGCACATAAGAAGCATCAACGCCAATATGCTTGGTAAGCTCATGCTTCACGGGATCCCGTGCAATACTAATAGCACCAGTACTATCTGACAAGATGGTGGTAGGTGTAGTTAGGGGTGGGCACATTAACCGAGCACCAAACTACCGAACCGAAAAAACCAGGACCAAAGCCGAAAAGACTGAAACCGAGAATTCTGATCCTTAGTTCGGTCTGCACTTTGTAAAAACCGAAATTAATTTAGGAATTTCGGTCTTGTACTTTAGTTAACCGAAGTAACCGATGAGACCGATTAGATGTGCACATGGACAAATTTCTACCTAAAAGCCGGCCCACACACAGCCCAACATCTCAAGCCTTTGCTCCTCCTATACATATAACGTATGTGCCTCCTCCAGCGGCCCATCCTACTAATATCATCCTCATTCCCGATCGATTCCCCACTCCTTGCCTTAGCCGCCGGAGCGCCGCCTCTCCTTCTCCTTGCTCTGAACTCCAACGGGCGACGGTGGTGGCCTCCGGCCTACGCATATCTCTTCCCTCGGATCTCCCGCCTCCTCTTCGATTGCTTGATGCTAGCATCTTTTTCTATTTCTATATGATTTGGAGCTTCTTGATAAGCTCGTGAGATCCTGATGAGTTCACGTGATAGTTCTTCCTAGTAGGATCTGATTTTTCTACTCACGGGATCTACTTATTGTGTTTAGACAAGGTTAATTTAATGATTAAGTTCAGAAGTTTGACTGTTTTTATTTTCATTCTCGGATATATCGGTCAATTCGGCCTTAACCAAGGACCGACCCAAAATCTTGGTCCCCCGAATGCTCGGTTAGCAGTTTTCCAGATCACCGATCGGTCATTCTTTTTCCAAAACCGAACTTCTTCAAAACCCGAAGAACCGGACCGAACGGTTCAGTTTAACCGAACGCCCAGTCCTAGGTGTAGTAACAGAAACACCAAGATCCTCTAGTAACCATCTTAACCAAGTCACCTCTGTCGTCAGAAGAGACATAGCTCGCAACTCAGCCTCTGCGCTCGAACGGGAAACTACAGTCTGTTTCTTTGTCTTCCAGGCAATGAGAGAACCACCAAGAAAAACACAGTAAGCAAAAACTGAACGGCGATCCGTAGGATCACTAGCCCACGTAGCACCCGAATAGGCCTAGAGCTGTAACGAGCTGGAGCGGGGAAAGAAGAGACGGTGAGAGATCGTGCCGTGAAGATATCGTAGAACACGAAGAAGGTGACTATAGTGTACCGGAGTGGGAGAGGAAACAAACTGACTCAGGATATGGACAGGATAGGAGATATCTGGACGAGTGACGGCGAGATAGACAAGACTCCCAACAAGATGATGATAACGTGTCGGATCAGACAAGGGCTCACCATCAGAAGCGCGAAGGTGAACATTGAGCTCCATAGGAGTCTCAACAATGCGCTCATCACTAAGAGCCGCATGAGTAAGAAGATCCTGGATATACTTTCTTAGGAAATAAATAGCCATCAGAGGTGGAGGAAACCTCAATCCCAAGAAAGTAATGAAGAGGACCAAGATTGGACATAAGAAACTTCTCACTGAGACGGGCCTTGACAAAAGCAATGTACTCAGGGTCATCGCCAGTGATGATCATGTCATCAACATATAGAAGAAGAAGAGTCAGACCACAAGCTGAAAGGTGAACAAACAACGCTGGATCATGAGCACTTGCTGAAAAACCAGCGACGGTCACCACAGAGGCAAAACGCTCAAACTAGGCACGAGGGGCTTTCTTAAGGCTATAGAGAGAGCATCGAAGACAGCATACCGTGCCATCAGGAACAGAATACCCGGGTGGTGGCTGCATATGAACCTCCTCACGAAACTCACCATTAAGAAAGGCATTCTTAACATCGAGCTGAGAGACAGACCAATGGTGAATAGAAGCCACAACGAGAAGTGTGCGGATAGTGGTCATATGGGCTACAGGAGTAAAAGTCTCATCGTAATCACGACCATGCTCCTGCTGAAAGCCACGAGCCACAAGACGAGCTTTGTAACACTCAAGATAACCATCGGAGCGAGTCTTAACTTTGTAGACACACTTACAAGTGATGGGACAAACACCGGAAGGAAGAGAAACAAGATCCCATGTGCCGGTGCGCTCAAGAGCAGCAAGCTCCTCTGCCATCGCAAACTGCCATTCAGGATGAACAATAGCATCGCGATAAGAGGTAGGCTCAAGTACAGCCGAAAGACCATATCGACTAGGAGAATAGCGGTCAGGGGGAGGGCGAGGCCGAGCCCGAAGACCATAAGTCGGCTGGGATGAGGAGGACGACGCACCAGAAGTAGATGGCACATCAGTAGATTTATCCACAACAAGTGGACGATGAGTATAATGGAAAGGAAAGGAGGGAAGAGGTGGAATCACTGGAGGTTGAGACGAGGAATGTATCAATGATGAAGGTGGAGAAGGGGAAGGTATCGGTGATGAATGTGGAGAAGGAGAAGATATCGGTGATGAAGGTGGAGAGTCATGCGACAAGGGAGGAGAGGAAACTGTAGGAGAGGATGGCGTAGGATCTGCAACAGCAGGACGATGAATAGGAATACTAGGCACAGAGGGAGGTTTTTCAGGAAACACGAGAAAAGAAATATCCTCTAATAAAAAAGTTGAGGAGGATGGTCGCGGGTAGAATGGACGAGACTCGTCAAAAGTCACGTCGCGATAAATACGCATCCGATGACCAATTTGATCCCAACAGCGATAACAACCCTTATGCTCATCACAGTAGCCTAGAAAAACACACTCGGCTGACTAAGAGGTCAGTTTGGTCCGTTCTCGTGGGGCCAGGAGAACATAGCAAACACAACCAAACAACCTAAGCGCCTAATAATCGGGAGAATGATCAAAAGGATGCTCAAAAGGAATACCACCCTGCAGAGCAGATGAAGGTTGAATGTTTATGAGATATGTGGTAGTAGAGACAGCCTCAGCCCAAAAATGAGGTGGAAGAGAGGCGGAAATCATCATCGCACGAGCTGTCTCAAGAAGGTGAAGATGTTTGCGCTCAGCCATGCCATTCCGAGCGTGAGCACCAGGATAAGAGAACTGAGCAATAGTATCCTGCGCAGCAAGAAAACCATGCAACATTTTAGAGATATACTCGCCAGCAGAATTAGCACGGAACACACGGATAGGTGTAGAGAATTGAGTGTGAACCATGGCAGAAAAACGCTTATAAATAGTGAGAACCTCACTACGAGAAGAGATAGAGTAAAGCCAAGTGTAGCGAGAGAAATCATCTATAGAAATAATATAGTATCCACTACAAAAAAATACACTTCCGTGATGATACGTGTTTGTCACAGTAGGTCGCGTTTTTTGTCATGCATGTACATCCATGATGATTTTATGACAGAATCAAGATAGTCATACCTATGCTGTCGTAGAAGTGTTCCATGACATTACCAAAATTATCATCACGGAAGTGTGCACTTCCATGACGATAAATCGCCCGTCACAGAAGTGCTTTCATCAAGGGTGACCGACACGTGGCATCCACCGTAACGGAACGCCGTTAAGCTATCGGGTCGGGTTTTGGATCAGATAACCCATTAACAACCCCGACCAATCAGGATTTTCCATGTGTAAAATCATCATTGGCTGGAGGAAACACGTGTCGGCTCATCATTGGGACAGATGTCATCCACTCATTGGACAGAAGGCGCCTATGATACGTCGACATGTGGCACGGCCCAACAGAGGCCCATTCCTGTGAAAAGGCCGGTCCGTTTGACTTGGTCAAAAGGTGGCGGGCCGGCCCATGGAAAGCCTGTTAATGACCTGTTCGCATATAGCCCATTTACAGCCCGCTAACCCAAGGCCCGTTACGCCCTATTCGAATTAGGCCCAGTAGCGTCATGTGGGCCATCCATTATGATTCCAGCCCGTTTTCACTTTTGGCCCATGTATGGCCCATGAGGTCTGTCGGCCCATATGAGGCCCTATGTAACTCTTGGCCTATTAACGGCCTGTGGTGAAACTGGCCCGTAATGAATAGTGTATCACTTTACACCCATTAATGGCCCGTGGTAAAACTGGCCCGTAATGAACAGTGTATCACTTTATACCCATTAACGGCTCGTTATTCCGTTGGGCCGTTTCTAGCCCATGTTATCTTTCGGCCTTCTCAGAGCCCATTTATTCTTAGGCTCATTTCCAGCATTCGTTTACTTACGGCCCGTTACTGTCATTTTCTGCTTGTGGGCCAAATTCAGCCTGTGGTTACAGTCGGCCCATTTGTGGTATGTTAATATGTTGGGCCGTTTTCATAGCGTCATCAAATACGGCCTATTAACGATGGCCCGTTATGGTCGGCCCGTGAACGGACGATTCCAACTCTAGCCCGTTTACGGCCATAACGCGGCCTGTTATTGGCCCATGTTTGGCCAATCGATCATACGGCCCGTATAAGGCCCATTGATGATACGGCACATAGAAGGCCCATTGTTTCTATGGCCCGTAGAAGGCCCATTGTTTCTACGGCCCGCAGAAGGCCTACTTTTTCTACGGCCCGTAGAAGGCCCACTATTTCTACAGCCCGTAGGAGGCACAGTGTCACTACAGTAAATATTAGCCCATAGTTATTGTGGCCTAGTTTTAAAAAATAGGTTATTGCAGCCACTAGCAAACCGCGGAAAAAGAACTGCACCGACTACAAGCAAACAAATAAACAAGACAACAAGGAAATAAATAAGCAAGCAACTTATGCTAGGCTATCACGGCTATTACACATATTACATCCACTGGGCATCAAAGTTCGCCACCAGTGCAAATATAGGGAACAAAGCAGCATACAAATTCCGCAGCAAAACAAGTCTAGAACTGAAACCACTTCAGAAGAGTTCAAGAAACAATATCCTGGGTACCCATAATGCTGGCAAGATGCTTAGCAAGCTTATTAACTTTCTCTTGTTTGGCGCTTAAATCCTCCAGCGCTTGCTATTGCACAAGAAAGTACGCATCTGAATTCTGCAGGGACTTCCTCAGCCCTTCGGCTTCTTGCCGCAGCACAGTTGGCTGATGCCTTTCAGCTTGTAGCTGAGACTGAAGAAGCTGAAGTGATTCAGGTAGAGATTTCGAAGAGCTTGTGCCAGCGGTACTGGCCAGTAACTCGAACACTACATCAACGAAGGACTGTGGGGTTTTCTCACTGTCTACAAGATCGTTTTTATCACCTTTCTTGGAGACCAATAGGGTTGTCTTACTATCTTGAACCTTATCTGCATTACTTTCTCTACCATTGCATAGTGGGGTGCTCTTCTCCAATATTCTGTTTGCATACTACAAGAGAAACAAGTAGACACATCACAGGTTTAGCTTGTAGTATATGAAACTCATTTTGGTAAACCGGTTCAGTAGTAAGGTGGACAGGATAACATCATGAAACAAACATATATCTATGTACTATGGTCACTGTATTGTTCATATCATTCTAGTTTATGTTCCCTAATCAAGATAGAGACACAATTCAACTCATATATTTTTAAGACACAGCAGCATAGACAGAATATAAGTGTGAGAAACTACACAGCATTGGCAGCACTTGTAATATGCATAACATGAGAACATAACTGTTTATACAACTGAAACTGACATCAACATAGAGCAAGAAGTTAGAACTGCAATCCAGTTAAAGAAATAGGTTTAAAACATACATGTTGCGCCATTGGAGTTTCAATTGGATCCTTCAAATTTGAAAGTAGTTGGTATGAGTAAGTACAGTGATGCAACAGCAAAGGAGTATGGACCATAGCTATGGAATCTGACCTGAGAACAGTTGCTCTTCTGCTTTAAACATGGGGTTTGGGTTAGCTATGGTGGTCTTCATGCTTTGGGCACTGCAGTAGCTTTACAAACTGCTCGTGTGGGGGTACTCTGTGGTGGACATGGTGCTTTGTCAACTATAAGTGGGTTACTATCCGCTGGTGTTGCGGTTAGATGGGTTGTAGCTGGTTCTCTGCCCAATGGTGTAACTGTGCAATCTGGAAGAGTCTCGATTATGTGTGGTGGGGCTAGTTTGTGGGCCAGTAAAACCATGGTTCTATCTGCATCGACGGGTAGCATTGTCTTTTGTGAAGAACGGATTTTTACTCCCTTAGATACTGCCATCACCCCCTCCAATTCAAATGGCTGATAAACAAGAAAAGAAATTGAACGTACAGACATTGTATGATAGACAGATGTGGTAATTCACATATATGTTGTCTAACCAAACAGGACAACATGACACAATTTCACATATATGATGCCTAACTAAACATGATAGCATGACACAGTTTCAGATATATGATGGATAACTTAACAGGATATAATGGCATAATTCAACATATGATGAGTACCTAAACAGATGACATGACAAAACTATATGATGTCTTTCTAAAATAGGTTGGGATGAAATAATTCACATACATGTTGTCTAAGTATACAGGATGGCATGATATAATTGACATAATTGATTCATATACTAAGCAGCTGGCACTCGCATGTATGATCTCTAAACTAAGCAGATAGAATTCAGTATTGTGCATATGATGTCTAAACTAAGCAATGCAAGACACCATATGAGAAATATGAGAAATATAAACATTGCAACTTAGAGCATACACCTCAGGTGGGATATAGGACTGGTCATCTGTCTCTGAATCCTCCTCTGAGGAGCTCCCTATAACCATTGAGATATATGCTTCAACAGGTACCATTGCCTACTCTGAAGACCTTGTTTTCACTCCAGATTTTTCCATAACCGGCTCAAATGGCTGATACACATGAAGAGTAGTTCAATATACATAGATTGTTGACAAATGGAATACGTAATAAAAAAAGATGGCATGAGATAATTCACATATATGATGCCTGGCTCCATGGCGATGCGTAATTCACATATATGATAACTGGCTGAAAAACATGGCATTGCATAATTCACATATCTGATATAGAAAGCAAACAGGAGGCATTCACACAAATCATGTCTAATCTAAGCAGATGGCATGGCAATGCAAGACACCATATGCATGATATGAGCAAGATAACCCAGCCAAGTTAGAGCATGCACCTCGGGGGGGGGGGGGTACGACTAGTCATCTCTCTCTGAATCCTCCTCTGAGGAGCTATCTGTAACCAGCAAGAAATCTGCATCGACAGGTAGCACTGACTGCTCAGAAGACCTTGTTTTCACTCCACATTTTCCCATGACCGACTCAAATGGCTGATGCACAGGAAGAGTAGATGAATGTATAAACATTGTTGACAAGTGGAATACATTATGGAAAAAAATATGGCACAATACAATTCACATATACGATGACTGGCTAAACAGGATGGCGTTGCATGATTCACGTATATGATGCCTGACTAAAGAAGATGGCATTGCATAATTCCCATATACTCCATCTTTTCCTAAATATTTGTCTTTTTAGAGATTTCAAATGGACTACCACATACGGATGTATATAGACATATTTTAGAGTGTAGATTCACTCATTTTGTTCCGTATGTAGTCACTTGTTGAAATCTCTAAAAAGACAAATATTTAGGAATGGTGGGAGTATGATATAGAAACCAAACAGGTGGCATTCACACAAAGCAAATCTAAACTAAGCTGATGACATATACGATGTATAATGTATGCAATGCAAGGCGCCATATGCATGATATGACCAACATCAGCATGCCAGGTTAGAGCAAACACCTCAGGTGGTAAACAGGCGTGGTCGGCTCCTTCTGAATCTCCATCTGAACAGTTATCTTCCTCTGGAATACAATCTGGAAATGCAGGAGGGGGGCACTTCGCCCACCGTGGAGTGGCGTCTGCATGACATTATATTCGCACGCAATGGTCTTCTCTTTTTCTCTACATGTTCAGTACGATTGTGTACAATATCTGACATGCATAATAAAAAAAAGTTAGATTTTGTAAGGCCTAAGGGGTGCATGCAAAAATCAAGACTGATGGTAGTAAACGAGTGGATGGATCAAAAACTAATGATAGCAGGTAGATTATAGCTTCAGTTTAAAAAGATAGAGAATGGATCATCTATTGTTTGTTGCCCACCCAACATGAAGCACATAGAAGACCCCAGATGAACCAGATAGTAGACAGATACTATTCGTTGCCGGCTCGATATGAGACCCATGGGCAATTCAAAACTCAAGATTGAACGATAAAGTAGCAGGTAATAATAATCGATGTATAACGTAAGCAAAGACGAAAGACTGCGACCTCTCTTCCGGAACTGTGTAGTCCTCAGGTTCATCTGCTCAGTCAATGATGGTAATGCAGTTGGCGTGGCTGCCGGCAACGGGGAAGATGATCTGAGGCGGCGAAAGGAGGTCTGCAGGGGGGATCTCTGCTGCAGTGAACTGTCACATCCCTACTTCTGGTCTGCTCTGGGTTAGCTAGTCTTGTGTTGCATCATGTTTAAATTTCTCTTAAACCTGAAATGGGGATCAATAAACCCTAGCACCCCCCTGAAAATACCAGGTTCAACTGAAAAACATTTCAATGAATCCAAAATGCCCTTCACAAAAGTTCATCATTTTTTAAATTGGTCTAGAACCTCTCCCAAAAATGGTGCACATTTTCTAGGCCATTCTGGATTTTTGAATTAAATTATATAGTATTGCATTTGGGCATTTAATTGCTAATAATATTTTAAATGCTCAAATAATCACAAACTGAAATGTTTGCTGTGGGAAATATTCCAAATAGTGACATGGAGCAGTTTCATGATTTTTGGAGATACACTATCATTTTTAATAAAGCCAAACACAATTACAGAAAATAGAAAACATAAAAGGAATGATAGAGAGAGGAGAAAACTTTACCTGGTGCTTACCTCCTGGCAGACCACCTGGCCCAACTCCAGCTGGCCCAGCGCACCGCAGTCGGCACCGTCTTCAACCTCCTGCCAGTAGGCAGGAGGGCGTGTGCCCGACGCGCGCCAGCACGCGTGTGCCACCTCCTACTTGCTGCCGCCTTCCCGACGTCACCCTGGAGATGCCACGCACCTCTCTGCCTCTCTCTCTATCGCTCTCTGGTTCTCCCCCCCTCGCTCCTCTACTTTCCCTCCCCATGGCCGAGCATGCCCACCGCCACCGACGCCGTTCGCCGCGGCCAGAGCCACTGCCCCGCCTCTCCGTCATGTCTAGAAGAACCGCCGCGTTGCCCTACTCCTCCTCGCCGAGCCACACGGGTCGGGAAGCCCTGCTTCATCCTGAACGCCGCCGTCTTCTTCCTCGGGATCCGGTGATCCCCGTCGTCGCTCCGTCGTCTGCAGGCCTTCCCCGAGCCCGACGAGTACTTCAATCGACGCGCTGTGAGCCTCCGGTCACTTTCCCCCTAACGCCGCGTCCTTTTGCACACCGTAGCCGTCGTGTTCATCAAGGCCGAAGCTCACCTCCGCCCGAGCTCGTCGTCGGCGTCAGTCCGGTGACCCTTTGGTCACGCTAGCATGCCCAACAGCCTCGTTAGCACGTGCAGCTGCCGTAGATGCCAAGCAATGCACGCCTTGCTCACCGTAGCGATGAATCCGTCGACGCCCGAGCTCCGGTCGCCGCTGACCTCGACGCCGTCGTCGTTTCCGAACACCCCGGCAGGTGCTGCTTGCACCGTTGGATGCGCGCGTTCTCGAGCAACGCGTAGATGCCCTCCGCCGCGGGTTTGGTCGCCCGTGGGCGAAACCCGAGCCATTCCGCCGTCACTGACCTCACCGGTGGCTAACTCCGGCTGTGCTGATGTGGCACAGCCATTAGCAGCTATTGCGCCATTAATTAACCTCTAGTGAAACTGACAGCCGGGCCCCACATCCTAACTAACTGGCTAGCTAAACTAGATCAAGTTTAATCTAATTACCCGGGACCCACGCGTCAGCATTGACTGTGCTGACATGCCCGTTGACCAGGTCCCACCTGTCATTGACACTAAACAACACCGTGTCACTGACAAGTGGACCCCACTAGTCAGGTTTGACCTGGACCGTGCCCCGTTGACCTGCTGACGTCATGATGATGTCAGGCTAACGCAGTAATCTGTTTTCTGGATTTTAAATAAATTAGAAATGATTTATTTATTTCAGAAAATATCCTAAACTTCTAAAAATCATATAAATCAACCGTAACTCCAAATGAAATAAGTTATATATGAAAAATTATCAGAAAAATTCAAGGAATCTGTTTATGGCATTTTCATGCATATTTGAGCAAGTTAAATTGCTGTTTAGGACAAACTAATTAAATGGCATTTAAGAAAGCACATATGGAGTTTGAATTTGAACCTAGTGTTCAAACCAACTCCATTTAACTTGTTGCTAGTTGCACTAGGCCAATCAACAGCATATTGCCGTGTCACATTCATGCATCATATTGTTGCATTGCATTGATTGTGTCCTTCTCTGTTTGCCGGTAACCGTCCCCTCTCAGACGACGATGTTTCCGACGACGTGATCGATGACACCGATGAAGAACTATATTATCTTCAGAAGTGCCAGGCAAGCAAAACCCCCTTGTTCATTCCGATACAATTCCACTCTCTCGCTCCTGCTCTCTTTTACTGCATTAGGACAACAACGATTAATCTGTTACTTGCTGCGGTTGTTGAACCCCTTATCCTCTGCATGACCCGTCATTGCCACAGTAAATAGATGAAACCCACTAGCATGAGTAGGAGTTGTTTGAGCCCTGATGTGCCTACTCATTCATGCTTGTTTGTCATGCCTGCTATTGCATAGAGTTGTGTTAGGTCTGATTCATCGGGGATGAATCGGAGGTGTGCGAACATGTCCAACTATGTGTGAGCTAAGTGTGTGAACACGATTTGGTAAAGGTAGCGGTGAGAGGCCATGTAGGAGTACATGGTGGGTTGTCTCATTGAAACCGTCCTCAGGAACTGAGTTCTGTGTCTGTGATCCATGAACAACTACTACCACTCATTGGGATCCTTAATTGACCCTCTCGGCATCTTAATCACCCTAGTACTCCGTCCAGGAGTTGCAACTAGTTTCTGGTGTTTGTAGGTTATGTGTTGGCGGCCGTGCGTAGTGCTGACCCTAGGGGTGGGCTATGATGCGGTAGATACACCGTGGCACGGTGTACTGGGCGCCCGTTTGGTGTCTCAGGAACCCTGTTCACATCGTTCGGGGCCGCATGTGGAAACCTCGGCCGGACTCCCTGCGGATGGAACCGGGATAGGCGATAAACCTGGACTAGAGACTTGAGTGGTTAGGTAGGCCGTTGCTGACACCCTCGTTGGGCTTCCGCTTGAAGGTTGCCGAGTACATGTCGTGTAAACGACGGTAAGTGGTGGGAGCGTGTGTGAAGAAGTACACTCTTGCAGGGTTTTCATTATCTATTCGAATAGCCGGATTAATCGGATATGGAAACTTGGACCCCTTGCATAGTTCATAGATAACTTGAAGCGGATACTCTAAAACTCACAAGATAAGTGTGAGTGCTATGAATGGCCTTCTCGTAGGGAAACGGGAGCGGATCCATAGTGGTGTATTGAATGGTGAATGTGTGGACTCGTGTGCGCCACCTCAAAAGAGTTGCTTGCAGTCGTAGTTCAGTTTAGCCACTGAGTCAAAGCTGGCTTGTTGCAGTTAAACTCCACCACCCCCTTTATTGATACCGATGCATATGTAGATAGTTCTGATGTAAGTCTTTCTAGGTACATTTGTACTCACGTTTGCCTATTTTATGTTTTGCAGAGAGACGTCACTCTCGCAAGTAGTTCCGTGTGGACTTCGACGTTTAGCTTGATACCTCAACCACGATCTTGTGCCCTCAGCAGGATCTGGTAGATAGTCAGGCTTCTTAGCCCTTTTCAATTGTAGATGTCTGTACTCAGACATGTTAAGCTTCCGCATGTGCTTTGATTTGTATGCTATGCTTGTTGGGTCATGAGACCCGTGTTTGTATATCTCGCTCCTCGGAGCCTAATGAATAAATGCTTGAGTCGTAGAGTTATGTTGTGATGCCATGTTGTATTTACACATATCAAGCATATTGTGTGTATGACTGAAATGCTTGGTATGTGTGGGATTCGACAATTTAGTTGTTTATCCTTGGCAGCCTCTCTTATGGGGAAATGTAGTCTAGTGCTTCCATGAGCCATAATAGTCCGCTACAGGCCGGTTCACCGGAGTCCTGCTAGCCCAGCAGTACTGCTCAAGACACTTGACTGGCCGGCATTTGTTTCACTTCGTTCCTATGTCTGTCCCTTCGGGGAAATGTCACGCGGTGACTTCCGGAGTCCTGCCTAGCCTGCTACAGCCCGGGTTCCCTCGAGTCCTGTTAGCCCAGCGCTACAACCCGGATTCACACGCTGTTGACCAACATGCTCAATGTGATTCATGTATGCCTGTCTCCATAGGTCTGTGCCGCTTTGGGTTCACGACTAGCCATGTCGGCCCGGGTTCTTTGTCATATGGATGCTAGCGACACTATCATATACGTGAGCCAAAAGGCGCAAACGGTCCTGGGCCATGGTAAGGCGACACCCATGGGGATACCGTGCGTGAGGCCGCAATGTGATATGAGGTGTTACCGGCTAGATTGATGTGACTTAGAATCGGTGTCCTGACATGAACGCTTCTGTCGATGGTGCACCTCAGGTGGGGTGGATGATGGCACAGCAGGAGCAGGACATAACACACAGAGTTTTCTTTGATGGCTATCGGAAAATGAAGTAAATCTGTCAGGCCTCCTTAGAATTGCAGGATTCTATAAATGCAAGGACAGGAAAAACACAAGAATAGGATAGGAATGCACGTGCAAAACAGAGCATTTGGAAACATAGGATTTCAGTCAACCTGGGTGTTTGGCTCACATGAATTGGAAGAACAGAGGAATGGAGAAACAAAGTGATGCGACGAGTGTACAACCTCTTTGGCATAGCCTTGTGGACCTCAGCATCATTGGGTTGGATGTGGAGGATGGTGATGATGCTGGTGTGACTGTTAGAGGCAGGGAAGAAGATTCGAGGCCTCTGGAAACGGCGCCGAGGGTACTGCTCCGCTGTGATGGACGGTTCCGTCATTGGAGCAGCTCCGCTAAGGTGTATGGCGACGAGGTTGAAGCATGACAAGACAGACAACGTTAATCTGAAGTGGGACCCTAATATCATATGCAATAGATGATGTAAAAACACATCACCAAAAAGTGCTAGATGTAAAACGCATCAGCCATGCCACGGCTGCTCCGATAGATACTGTAAGTACTGTTCACTCTAAACTTAACTGAAGAAAATGAACTTCACAATCGAAATTGAATTTTACTATTGAAACTGATTGAACTAGTAATAGAGCATTTCAATAGATGTTTAGGGCGTTCGAGCACTAGTAGCAGAGAAGGAGTGATCTAAATCAGCAGACGCTCGAGCAGGGAATGCACTAGCAGAGAGCAATTCGTGCAGTAGCACCGCGAGCGAGTGCTAAAGTAGCAACTCCTGTAGCTGACGGAGGTCGTGCAGCAGCAGCAGTAGCGCAAGCAAGAGCAAGAGCAGAGCAGCAGCACGAACGAAAGCAGGAGCAGTGCTGCAGCGCGACAGACAGTAATAACAGAGCCGCAATGCGAGCAAGAGCCAGAGCAGCTGTAGCTAGTGCCGTTGTGGAAGTCGTCGCCGAGGAAGCAACGACACGGGGGAGAGACGCCGTGGATGATGTGGCCGGCGACGGCACCGTCGATGGAGACACGACATGTCTGCTCGGTATCGAGCATCGGCAGCCCTGTGAGATCGAATAAAAGATAAAATGCAGCGGTGAGTGCAGAACTTCCTTGGTGGCGCCGAGTTGGCCTGGGCTTCATCGGAGGAATTGGTGAGAGTGCTGCGGTTCCGGTGGGGCAGGTCAAGATGGCGCTGTGGGGATTGAGGTGGCGCGATAGACGAGGCGAACGTCGGGGCAGCTCCCTGGAGGTGGAGGAGGGGGCGGCTGATCCGGCGGGACGATGAGATCGACAACGGATCCTGATCCGGTGTGGTGGATGAGGGACTGCGAGATGTTGCGGTGGATGACGTAGTCGGGGAAGAGTCTCCGGCTGGGCGGCGGTCGGGAGGCCGACGGAGGAGCGTGGGGTTTCACGGGTTTTGGCGGCCTCGATGTACGAATGGGGGGGGGCGAAGGGGGAGGAGGGAGCCAAGCTTAGGGACGCGCTTGTCCGAAATGTAGGGTAAGTTACCAGCGTACCCCCACCGATTTTGACACCGGGACGTGGAGCTTCATTTTCGGCTGAGGGGTAGAAGGGGGATTTCACGTGTCTGGGCTGCGGGAGCGATTTTGGATGAGGAGGGAGTTCTTGCGTGCGTCCAAATTTCAGGATAACAAGGCACGACGCGGGTTGAAGAAGCGGGAGTTTCAAAGCAGGTGAGACAAAAGATACTCGAGCTTCAAAATTTCGGGATAACAAGGTGCAGATTCCTTGTTAGCGTGTAAAGAAACAATTCATATAAGACACAAGAGAGTCATGTCCCCTTTTACTATATTGCTATAGATGCCATTGAAAAAACTACAAGTAAAAATGTAAAAAAATCGGGAGAACAAGATTGCCCTGCAGAGTACCAAGTCGATTCGCACTTCCCTCAACAACAACAAAAAACAAATCAATTCCCACCAAAGAAAGAGTAATGTCCCTTTTATATGATTACATATGCCATGATCTCGAATTTCAATTTTTGAATCCATGTTATGTTGAGAATATATCATTAGGTGACCTTGCGGTTTATAATTGATGTAGTCGTACATTTTGATCTTCCATCATATATGAACATTTTACTCCACCATGTGAACATATATGTTGTCGTCTACCATATGGACTAAATTTGAATCAATTTTCCTTATTTGAATACGATTGTTGTCAAGTTATACAATAATTTAAATATTATCTTGATAACAAAAAAAATACATATAGCAGTAATCATATTTCACTATGAACTATATGTACCATACGCTCTTCAATTCAAATGTTTGTATCCATTTTATGTTGAATTCACATCATAGTTCATTATTGGTTTAGGTAGCGAGATGTTTGGGATAATCTAAACCCTGTTTTCATACGTATAATTTTTGGCTGAATTGGGACAAGTTTTGGGATAATCCTCTTGCAAAACCGGAGATTCTCTCAACAAGCCTCGTGGTTCCGAGAGGGAACGTGTCACCTTTGTGTGCGAAACAATATACGCTGCCTCCCCCCTGATTTTATTTACAGAGGGAACATAGAACTATATGAGTGCCCTGTTAAATTTTGGAATTATTTCGAGTTCATTTAGCCTTTTTATACATTAATTGAATTTCTAGACTTTTAATGTGCATAATCTAAATATGAATTGCATGCACATGCTCCGGTGCGCCAAAGTGGGTTGAAAAATCACATGTGTGTCATTGGTTGAATTTCTAGGTCCCATGCAAGAAATGAGAATAAAATTAAAACATCATGGCATCGTGGCTCGGCCGAGAACATTGAGAAACTTGGTTTTAAAAATCTTATAAATCCAAAACACATCTGAAAATCATGAAACTTGGCATGGATGTCATGTCATGGTACTACCATGTTGTGGTAAAAAAATTAGCCGAATAGGAACAGATTTTGGTATAAGCTTTTGCAAACCACAGCTTCTCTCAAGAAGGCTCGTGGTTCTGAGATGGAACGTGCCACCTTTGAGTGCGAAACGATATACGTTGCCCCCCTTGAGTTCATTTATACAAAGGCAACATAGAACTACATGAGTGCCCTGTTAAATTTTGGAATTATTCCGGCTTCGTTTGGCCTTATTAACACATTAATTGAGTTTTTGGTCATTTAATGTACATAATTCAAATTTGAACTACAAGCACATGCTCCCGTGCACCAAAGTTGGTTGAAAAATCACATTTGTGTCCTCGGGTGAATTTCTACTCCCTCCTTCCATCTATATAGGTCGTAATGCGTTTTTCAAGGCTAACTTTGACCAAACGTTAGAGCAATAATATATGACATGCAACTTACACAAAACATACCTTCAATTTTGTATGTCAAAGGAGCTTCCAATAATATAATTTTCATAGTATACATATCATGTGCTATTAATCTTGTCAATAGTCAAAGGCTGTCTTGAAAAACACATTAGGCCCTATATAGATGGAAGGAGGGAGTAGGTCCCATGCAAAAAATGAGAATAAAATTCAAACATCTGGGCATCGTGGCTCGGTCGAGAACATTGAGAAACTTGGTTTTAAAATCATGAAACTTGGCATGGTGTCATGTCATCGTAGTACCATGTCGTGGTAAAAAAAATTGGCCGAATAGGAACAAATTTTGGTATAAGCTTCTTGCAAATCGGAGCTTCTCTTAAGAAGGCTCGTGGTTCTGGGAGGGAACGTGTCACGTTTGTGTGCATAATTCAAATTTGAAATACAAGCATATGTTTCAGTGCACCAAAGTTGGTTGAAAAATTACATGTGTGTCCTCGGGTAAATTTCTAGGTTCCATGCAAGAAATGGGAATGAAATTCAAAATTCTGGGCGTCGTGGCTGTGTTGGAAACATTGAGAAACTTAGTTTTTTTAATGACTGTAAATCCAAAACACGCATGAAAATAATGAAACTTTGCTTGCTGCCATGACATGGCACCAACATGTTGTGGTAAATTTGCAATCCGATTTGCGAAGGCGCACACATTAACAATCAACAAAGTCATTTTGGAACAAGAGTTGTCACGTTACAATCGGAAACACAACTATTATTGAAACCGTGGGCGTTCTACTTACTAGTACCATTTATGTGCCGCCACGTGTCCCCCTTTTTTATTAGCTAGGAGGCGCATTGTAGGGTAGCTATTTGACTACAAGAGGCGTGCGATCAGCCCCCTGCGCGTGCTTATCGGGAGGAGAGCCCTTTGATCTCCATCTGCCGTCCACCTCTCTCCCAAGGTCTCCATTAATGGCGCCCGAGCCTCTATTTAATGGCGTGGCTATGTCTCACGCGACTGAGATTTAAGAGAGAAAAAGGAAAATCTGAAAGCACGGATCTTGATGTAAGATTCGACGGACCTATATAGCATCTACTGTGACTTATAGCAATACTGATGAATATATAAGGATGATTAATTTTGTTTTTGATCAAAGAAGGGCTTGCCCCTTCTGATTTTCATTACTGAAAACCACCACAATTCACAAGAAGTTCAGCACAACTCCAGCCTAACACGAAGGACTAAAAGCTACCAGATTAAAATCGCAACATCCCAAGAGGCCAACAAAGGCCAAACATCCGCACTAGAACCCAACATTTCACAACCGACGACACAATCCACATCCTAAACCGATTATTACATCAAAAGAATCTAGGAAACTAGTCTCCGTGGAGAGCGGCGATGAGCTCTTTCATGTCCTCAAGACGCTGCTTGAGAACATCCACGGATTCCTCCACCAGCCTTTGGCGCTCGTTGCGCAACATGTCATTCTCGTCCATAAGTTTCTTCAACAAGGCACTGGTCTCCTCCTGCTGGTCTGCACTTCGGACAATCTATATAGGTCGTAATGCATTTTTCAAGGCTAACTTTGACCAAATGTTAGAGCAATAATATATGACATGCAACTTACACAAAACATACCTTCAATTTTGTATGTCAAAGGAGCTTCCAATAATATAATTTTCATAGTATACATATCATGTGCTATTAATCTTGTCAATAGTCAATGGCTGTCTTGAAAAACACATTAGGCCCTATATAGATGGAAGGAGGGAGTAGGTCCCATGCAAAAAATGAGAATAAAATTCAAACATCTGGGCATCGTGGCTCGGTCGAGAACATTGAGAAACTTGGTTTTAAAATCATGAAACTTGGCATGGTGTCATGTCATGGTAAAAAAAATTGGCCGAATAGGAACAAATTTTGGTATAAGCTTCTGGCAAATCGGAGCTTCTCTCAAGAAGGCTTGTGGTTCTGGGAGGGAACGTGTCACCTTTGTGTGCATAATTCAAATTTGAAATACAAGCACATGTCCCAGTGAACCAAAGTTGGTTGAAAAATTACATGTGTGTCCTCGGGTAAATTTCTAGGTTCCATGCAAGAAATGGGAATGAAATTCAAAATTCTGGGCGTCGTGGCTGTGTTGGAAACATTGAGAAACTTAGTTTTTTAATTCCTGTAAATCCAAAACACGCATGAAAATAATGAAACTTGGCTTGGTGCCATGACATGGCACCAACATGCTGTGGTAAATTTGCAATCCGATTTGCGAAGGCGCACACAGTAACAATCAACAAAGTCATTTTGGAACAAGTGTTGTCACGTTACAATCGGAAACACAACTATTATTGAAACTGTGGGCGTTCTACTTACTAGTACCATTTATGTGCCACCACGTGTCCCCCTTTTTTATTAGCTAGGAGGCGCCGTGCAGGGTAGCTATTTGAGTACAAGAGGCGTGCGATCAGCCCCCTGCGCGTGCTTATCGGGAGGAGAGCCCTTTGATCTCCATCTGCCGTCCACCTCTCTCCCAAGGTCTCCATTAATGGCGCCCGAGCCTCTGTTTAATGGCGTGGCTATGACTCACGCGACTGAGATTTAAGAGAGAAAAAGGAAAATCTGAAAGCACGGATCTTGATGTAAGATTCGACGGACCTATATAGCATCTACTGCGACTTATAGCAAGACTGATTAATATATAAGGACGATTAATTTTGTTTTTTATCAAAGAAGGGCTTGCCCCTTCTGATTTTCATTACTGAAAACCACCACAATTCACAAGAAGTTCAGCACAACTCCAGCCTAATACGAAGGACTAAAAGCTACCAGATTAAAATGGCAACATCCCAAGAGGCCAACAACGGCCAAACATCCGCACTAGAACCCAACATTTCACAATCGACGACACAATCAACATCCTAAACCGATTATTACATCAAAAGAATCCAGGAAACTAGTCTCCGTGGAGAGCGGCGATGAGCTCTTTCGTGTCCTCAAGACGCTGCTTGAGAACATCCACGGATTCCTCCACCAGCCTTTGGCGCTCATTGCGGAGCATGTCATTCTCGTCCATAAGTTTCTTCAACAAGGCACTGGTCTCCTCCTGCTGGTCTGCACTTCGGACAATCTTCTCCCTCAGCAGGTCGCGCTCGGCCTGGAGCCTCTCATTGCCCTCCCTTAGTTGTCGGATGACGCCGATAGCCTGTTCAAACGAGGCTATCATGTCGTCCTGCAAGCTCGCCGAGCCGGAGATCTGATCCATCTGGCTATGGACAATCACATGCATGCACCTGTAACAGTCGTCGCCTACCCGCGAGAAATTTTCCCAGGCCGCCGTGGCACGGTGGGACATCTTTGCTGCATTCGTGGTGCAGTGGGACATCTCTGTTGCTTCCGCGGCGTGGCCGGACCAGTCTGCTGCATCAACAGCGTGGCGGGACCTCCGGGCTGCTTCAGCGGCGCGGCGGGACCTCTGTGCTGCTACTTCCGCACGGCGGGACATGTCGGCTTCTCTCGCAGCAAGGCGGGACATCGCTTGTGCTTCCGCTTCCATGCTCGCCTCTCCCTGGTGGCTTTCTCTCGACCCAGAACTCACGCTGTCCATGGTAGACGCAAGGGAAGGATGCTGAATGACTTTTTTGTTTTTGTGGATGAGGAGTTGAGGAGGAATGTGTAGTCATCTTGGCATACTAGTATTTATAACCGAGTACTAATATGGTCCTAAGTGAGAAACCGTTTAGGTTGCGATCGGTGTGAACAGGTTCGCAATTCAATATACTTCCTCCGTGTAGGTGTGTAAGTCATCTTATGTTGTGCATCGCGTCCAAGGCGGAGAAGAAAACGAGAAAACTTAATGTATTTTTGCTAATTAATAGCATTGCATGCAATGAACTAACCACTGCATGTTATGTTTGGTAGACTCAAGTCATTGAAAGCATGCACAGCCCACATATCTTATTGGTTGATATGCCACAAAACAAAAAAGAGAAGGGAGTTAATGTACGGTGCCTAAGTGTTTTGGGATTATTTGGTTTTCGTAAGGTGACTTGCACACCTAGACGGAGGGAGTAGCGTAGAGTAATTTGGAATGTGACGAGACGCAAGCTCAAAATTTATTGACGGTTCTAGTTTCGAAGTGCGGCACTATTCCCGGATGGAGTACTTCTTTTTCTACTCCCTCCTTTCCGGTTTTATAGGGCTTGTCTCAAAATTTTAGTTTTTCCATTTTATAAGGCTCAATTTGGTTGTTCCCCAACACATGTTCAGATTCCAAGGTGCATTAAATCATTGCATGCAAGTATTAAGAGAAAATTGACCAATGCATGTACTTTATGCATGCATGCATTGCAATTAATGCATTAAACCTATCTCTCGGGACTTCTCGCACGCACCATCGTGCCACCCACAAAAACATGTACTCTGAGTTTAGTACTATGTTATACAGGAAGAGAAGAGGTGCACGCACGCACTCGTCCTCTCACACACGCGTCTGTTTTTTCTTGAAAAGGAGGATGATGACCCCGGGCCTCTGCATCTGGGAGTCACACACGCAAATTATTGAAATATATCGAGTGTAGTGCTTTGATGTGTCGCGTCAACTCGTACATCAACGAGAAGTTTGATTATCCTCTCCCTCACAGACTTAACTGCAACTGCCTTTGGCTGTATGACAGGTTGGCCACACACCTGTAGGCCCCACCTATCATACACGCAAAGGCAGGAGAGTCCCTCCCTCGCCCATGAGCGTGGTGGCTGGCAAGACTAGGAGAAGCTTTCGCTACACGCTCTCCCTCCTGCACGCGGTGGACATGCAATAGTTCAATCGGTGTCAGATGGCCAGAAGCGTACTGTAGTACTCCTCTAGTGCAGTAGTATTCCATCATTGTTCGACTTCCCGAAGAGGCGAAGAGCCAAGCGCAGCCCGGACGCTCGTGTGGCAATTTCATGTGTAGAGTAGTCTAGGATAGCGTGTATTGTGCCTGTAAGCTTAAAATCGTTGGGGTCGGCTCCATGCTATGTGGCCGTCTCGAAGTTTAAAAAAAATTAAAATAGTCTTCTGGCCCTACCCGAAAACTGCCACGCGTACTGCCCAGGAAAAGCCCCGCCCTCAACTTTTAACTACGCGAAAATAGTTCGAGCTTGTTTTTTCTATATAAATACAGTACTTACTGTATGTTTATTCACCTGTGGGGTTGTTCAATGAATGGAGGGGCGGGGAGCACAAGTGAACAATACTGTAGTACTACTAGTAGTAAGTAGGAGTCGTATTGTAGTCACCTTAAATAGAGAGTTTCTTTTCTTTAATGCCACGTACACAAATTGAAACGCTTGTTGTGGAGAGAGAAAAGATAATCACTCAACTATATATGGACGCAGGGGCCTGAGCGCTTGCTTTACTAGGGTTGCTCTCTTCATTCTCTCATCCTCTCCAGATATAAACAAGACAGCGGTAGCGACATTTTCTCTCTGCTCACCGCTGGTCACAGATCCGGCCCGATCCCTTCGGCCGGTGTGTGTAGAGGACTAAAAGGTGCATCGTTCACGCGGTCATCACCGTCGAGGGAGGAAACCCACAGCTGCCAGAGGGGCCCGATCCTTTGCCCGTGACGTTCTCTTTGACACATGGCCGGCTCGGGAGGTCCTCCGACCCTTCTTCCTCCCTGCCATATTGTCCGCAGATCCGACCTGCCGGCGCCGACATCCCGGCGACCCTCGGGTATAAGTTCTTCGAAAGCGGCCTTGCTCTACTGCCCCAGCTCCCCACGTGTCTGCATGTGCATCTTTTTCTACTCCCATCAGCTCTTCCAAAGCCACCTAAATTTTTAGTATTATTAGAGGTAAAGCTACTTCATGCATTCGAATCTAGGGCTTTGTTCAAACAACGAAGAAAGGGAGGAAAGTTGTAGCATGAATCTAGGACTTGATTCAAAGAAGAAATAATATGGTGAAAGTAGTAGAGACCGGATATCCGATCGGTCTCTTGGTTGAAAAGGGAAATAATGGGAAAACGCAGTACAAACTGGATAAGGAACATATCTATTATTGGTTGAAAAAGGATAGAAAGTGGCGGCTGGTGGACAAGTCAACAGAGTATGTCCAGGATTAGATTTGCTGCCATCACATAGTAAAAGGTCTCCAGGATTAGATTTGCTGCCCTCACATAGTAAAAGGTCTCATGATTAGATTTTCTGCCCTCACATAGTAAAAGGTCTCAAGGATTAGATTTGATGCCCTCATATAGTAAAAGGTCTCCGAGATTAGATTTGCTGTCCTCACATAGTACAAGGTCTCTAAGATTAGATTTGCTACCCTCACATAGTGCAATGGCACTCCTGCTATTTTCCCCAGTATGATAAGTAAGTTGCTCCTTTACGCTGCTGAGTGTCCTGGTGTCCCCACGGTCCCATTCCCTTAAACCAACTCTTTAGCTATTGTTGATTTACTCTGTCTTGTAAATAAGCAATGCCACCATTAAAGTAATCCCATATTTGAGGAATCTCATTGTTGATCGTAATGCTTATTGTAACATGAAGCATTGCTGACGTTTTAAAATTTCTACTGTCCTTGTGTGATTGCCATGAACATAATTAAGATGCTTCTTTTCATTTTGTATATGTTCCGTATATTCTTATTGACCAGCAACTGTTTACTTTCTATCTTTTTGTGCAGATAGGGATATCCATTTCACCTTGTTGCTATGGTGACCTTTTGGTGAACTACACAAAACACTTTTTTGGAATGAGTGTCGTGTGTAGTTCAACTAAAATGTCACGTGGGCAACATCTCTCAATTTTGGCGGAACTGCACAAAATGGTGATTGGACTTTCCAAAATCTCCGTCAAGTTCTGCTGCTAATCTCGTGCAACATTCTATTAGCCTTTGCAAGATGGAGCTGTCACTGTCACCACAATGGAACTTTATTTTAGTGGAACTGAACAGAAGGATAAGAAAATTATAGTTGCACCTTACATGAGCCGGACAGCCAACCTTAATGTTCCTCAATTTTAATGCAACTACTAAAGAAGAACCTGCCAGCTCACAAGAGCAAGTACTTCTTGCTAGCTGAATGATGCAATCTTTGCTTCATTTCATGTGAACTGCAGAAAAAGGCACATGAATTGAATCATGGAACTCCAGGCAGACCTCATCCAAGTAGATCTGGAGGTTGAGTTCAAGGAGGCCGCTATTAAAGCGAAATCATGCTCCCCTGTCTCCTTGTTTGAGCTGTGCAAATATGCTGTGCAAACAGGAGTACTCAACTACAGATGTTGTGATGGTCAAGAGCATTCGCCAAGTTCTTCGATTGTATGACATGGCTAGCCAAGATGGATTTAATCCCGATATTGACTTTATCAAAAGGCTCTAATGAGTTGGTTCTGAATCTTGCAAGCTGGGAATCAGTGAGATGTGTAGGCATCTTTGTTGTACTTATTATTTGAATCTTATTTGTTGGTTCTGAATCTTGCAAGCTGGGAATCAATGAGATGTGTAGGCATCTTTGTTGTACTTATTATTTGGATCTTATTTGTTGGTCCTGAATCTTGCAAGCTAGGAATCAATGAGATGTGTAGGCATCTTTGTTGTACTTATTATTTGGATCTTATTTGTTGGTTCTGAATCTTGCAAGCTGGGAAACACGGCATGATGATGCAGAGGACAACAACCATAACAAACAGTTCAAACTTGGTAGTATTATCTTTGTGAAAGTGCGACAAATGTGCTGATCGTGTGCGTCCTGAGAATAATAATTCTAATTGTTGTGCATGTTGATCCTATGGCACTGATAGAACGAGCGAATGCATTGCTTGTTTTAGGTATAAATTTCTATTAAAGCTAATTAAATTTAAGTAAAGTGACCACTAACTCCTATTATTACAGTACCAATACAGACCCGCTCGTGAACCAACGTGTGGCCGAGGGTGCATCTTCTGCCGGGCATGCAGCGGACGAGGGAGGGGTAGTAACTGTTGTCGCCTGGACACACTCAGCTTACTATTGTCGCCTCGTGGATATGGACTTCAGCAAGGAGTTCCCCTTTGAGTTCCCCGTTCAGTCCTATGGCTGCACCAAGTTGAATGTGATGTACACCAACGATACGGACTCGGTGAAGCTCTGCCTCGCCTCAGTCCTATGGCTACACCAGGTTCTGGAGCATTTGCCTGTTTCATCGGCAGCGCCGACTGCACCTTCGCTACAGTGGAGAGAAGGAAGAACGCGATGATTCGGCCATCTGGTGCAACAAGCTTGTCAAGATACAGAAGCAATACAAGATCATCAACAACGGGCAGGAGAAGGACTCCGTGGTTGACCTCGCTGAGACCATCATCGACCCCTGATACGCCAACATGAAAGAAGACGACATGAACACATGGGTGGTACCTCTGAATCTAGCCTACATAACCTATGCGGCCAAAGACGCATACGCATGCTACGACATGTACAGGCAGATCTTGGACATGAGGGCGTGTCTGCTTCCCGTAAGCGACGAGTACTCGGACAGCCGCAACGTCATGATCAATCGTGCCAGGAAAGTCTAGATGTTGTACTTTATCTGTTTATAAGCACCTTTATCATCTGAGTATTTCATACATTAGCCTATGTGTCGTAATTATCTGTTTTGTTCAAAATATTTCTTTTAAGAACCCATTAACCTGATTTCTTTTTTTAGTGGCTATTTGCTTATGTATGTAAACTACTTCACTTGTCCGTAAAAAAACCTAGTTCACTCGGCTGCCGTGCTTTGAATCTCCTTCCTCCCAAAATATTCCCCTCCACAGGTGGACCCAGCAGGTCTCTGAATTTTCTCTCACTTTCTTTTTCGATGTAAACTAAGTTTTCTCCCAATACTTTCCCCTAGAACGAACTCAACTGTCCCACGTCTAGCCTAAAAAATAATAATACCCCACACACTATTAACTCATCAAATTAAATTGATATTTTATTTCGTAAGTTGAAAGTTCTTACAAATTAATAATAATATTTTTTATATATAACTTGGCAAGTTAACTCCTAGTGATTGCGTACATAAGCTTGCAAAGATTTTACTGACGTGCAATCATGTGTTTATGTTTTTATAACATTTCTCCGTCTAGCCCAACATGATATTTTCACCCAGCCCAGCAAGTCCTTGGATTTCGAGAAAAATACAAATGGGATCTCAACGGGCTGCATAGATGCTACATCATTGTTTCACCCAGCCCACCAAATGGACTAAAAAACAAATGGACTGACAGCTGGGTCCATGGCCACAGTATAGTTTTTTTGTGATTTGCCAAGTAAGTCGCTTTGTCAGGCTTGTTGGGCTGCAAATCTTTCAAGACGAGGGGAGCTTCATTCGGCTGGCCGAGAAAATGGCCTATCAGTAATGAGGAATGGGCTGTACATTTTTAAAACACATCAAACCGCAACTAGTTTCAAATATCTTTTTTCATTTCGAGATTTTAAATTACATTAATTTTTATGCGTCGAGAATTTGTTGGATTTTATATTGATATACATTTATTTTTAAAATCAGTTTGAATGTGAGTCGAAATTTCGGGATTAAAAACAGTTCGGACTGCACTGAAATATGCAAAATTTTGTATAATTTTTTAACCGTGAACACAATATGAGCTGTAATGCTAACAAAAAGAATATGGGCTCCAAAAAAACCTTAAGAATTAGCAAATGAGCTGTAAATTATTAGAAATAATGGCAGATGGGTTGTATGCTGTTTTCCATAGATTTGAGGGTTTCCTAAACAAAAAGGTTGACACACAAGTAGTGACTGTTGGATGGCCATCCAACGGCCGTCGTGCTTCTTCAATCTCTGCTCTTCCTGCTCCAGCCGCTCAAACAAGCGTCGGCGGGACTGCCTGCTCTCCCTGCGGCCGGCTCTGCTGCCGCGCAGGCCTCACCACCCCACCATACTCCCATCGCTGGCCTAGCCATCCCTCTACTCACCCACACATGCTGTTATTCTTCGGCAACGGCAGACGAACCAGTAAACCCTCATACAGTCGTACTCCCCTCCGCGTGGGAAACAACTACCGAGTTTTCCCTGCCTCCGTGTCATTCCCTTCCTAGGCCTCGCCGTCGTCCACCGCCCTGGTGCTCTCGGCGCGGCCTGGTCAACCTGGTCAATGAACGACATGCATCTAAAGTGGACTGTATGTGGAGAGGCCGATATCTGGGTCCACGGCCGCACGCAAGGAAATGCCTCCTTATTACGCGCAAAATAATGATTCGTCCACCTGACATCAGGGACCCACCAAAAGGGCCTCTGTATTTCGCGAAAAAATGTTACCACCGCTGACAGCTTGGACCCACCAGCTATATCTTCGCACGCAAGGTAGTGCCTCCTTATTACGCACAAAAAAAAATGAATACTCCCCCTGTTAGCTGGGACCCAATATAGTGGCAGGCTGGCTTGTGGGCCTACTAAGTTGACGGGGATGGAGGTCTTTGTCGACTTAGTCAATATGCATGATTCTAGCTCCAGTGACCGTACGATGTCCATCCAACGGCCATAGTGCTTCTTCAACCTCTGGTCTTCTTGCTCCAGCTGCCCAAACCAACGCCGGTCGTGCCTCGTGCTCCTGCCTCACATGGACGGCTACGATGCGGCGGAGGCCTCACCGCCCCCTACTACTCCCACCGCTGGCCAGGCCATCCCTCTACTCACCCACATCCCCTGTTATTCTATGGCAACGACAGCCTCACACCGCAGCGAACCAGTGTACCCCCGTACTCCTCTACGCGTAGGCATCCACTACCGCGTCTTCCCCGGCTCCGCATCGTCCCCTTCCTAGGCCTCGCTGTCGTCCACCGCCCTGGTGCTTTCGGCAGGGTGTGGTCAACTTGGTCAAGGAATGACTTCCATCAGACTTGGACTGTACGTGGAGAGGCTGACAACTGGGTCCACGGCCACAGCAAGGAAGTGCCTCCTTATTACGTGCAACACCTGACAGCAGGGACCCACCGGACGGGCCACCGTATTTTGCGAAAAAACGTTTGCCCCTGACTGCTGGGACCCACCAGCTACATCTTCGTATGCAAGGAAGTGCGTCCGGGCAAAAAAAATGATTCGCCCCCTTGACTGCTGGGACCCACCAACTACATCTTCGCAGGCAAGGAAGTGCCTGACTGTCGGGACCCACCTGGTCGAAGCGTACGTAGCGTTGTCATTCTGGCTGCGAACGTGTACGTACATATATACTGGTGGATGTAGAGGCGCGCACGTGTATAGTAGAGGCGCACGTGTCGTAGTAGAGGCACGTACGTAGCATGTACACGTACGTACATCGGCCAGGGTGCAAGAAAGAAAATACGACCACGTATGTGTACATACGGGCGGGGTCTCGAACGCCTACTCGTGCATACGTATGGCGAGGGCTCATGTACATGGCTGGGTCGGAACGGAGAAACAATGTCGTCGTCGTGTTCATGGGGAGGCAACGAAATGCGTCGTGTTCATGGGGAGGCAACGCGGAATGCGTCGTGTTCATCGGGAGGCAATGGAACGCGTGGGAGCCAACCGGCTGGGTCAGAACGGAATGCGTGGCCGTGTTCATCGGGAGGGCTTGGACAGAACAGGCGATGGAAACGAGGTCTGGCGTACCGCACAACGGAGGAAACAGACCTCCTACGTTCGGAACGGGGTCCTGTTGATCGGGAGGGGTCTGGCGTACCGCAAAACGGAGGAAACGGACCTCCTACGGTCGGAACAGGGGTCATGTTGATCGGGAGGGGTTTGGCATACCGCAAAACGGACGAAACGAACCTCCGACGGTCGAAATGGGGGTCCAGTTCATCGGGAGGGGTGTGGCATACCGCAAAACGGACGAAACGGACCTCCTACGGTCGAAACAGGGGTCCTGTTCATCGGGAGGGGTGTGGCGTACCGCAAAACGGGACTCCACGGGATAGTCTTCATCTCCAACGTCGACCTTCTCCAGCCTCCACGGGCTACCGTCGACCTCCTCCAGCCTCCGTGGGCTACTGTTTATCCAGCCTCCACCGCGCGCTACTCCACCAGCTACTGTTCAACCACCCCTCCACGGGCACCCCTCCACCATGTACTATTCATCCAGCCCTCCACACCATGGGGTCCAGTTCAACCACCCCTCCACGGGCACCCCTCCACCGTCTACTGTTCATCCAGCCCTCCACCACACCACGGGGTCCTGTTCATCAAGAGGCAACGCCACCACTCACTATTCATCCAAATCCCCCGGCAACGCTCACTGTTCATCCCAGAGGCAGTATCGATCGGCTTCAATTAGCATCAGTAGTGAAGGAATCGCTTGATCGGGTTCAGTTAACAGCCATCAATTGATCGCTCGGGTTCAGTAACGCGTAGCGTGCAGTGCAATCGCTCGGGTTCAGTTAGAGCCCAATGCTTCGCTCAGGTTCAGTTAGAGCCAATGCCTCACACACACGTGTGTACATGTACGAGAGAAACGCGCATCGCTCGGCCCCGACCTCCCACTGTAACCGGGAACTCCCCGAAATTTTCCTCCCCCTCGCTTCTACCACAGTTTTTTCTGTCATGGACAGCCCAAAGAATGTCATGCAGCTGCGTCTCCGGCCCGCCCAGCACGAAAAGCCCATTTTCTGTCATGATTTTTTGTCATAGAAGTAGGAGCCCACCACATCTATGATGATACAGGGTTTTGTCAGAATTATCGTCATAGATGTGTCATATGTATGACGGAAAAAATTCGTTCGGCCCAAAATGTCACAGATGTGTCTCTTTTTTGTAGTGATCGATGACCCTTTTGGAAGCGAAGGGAGTCGGGCCCCATACATCTGAATGTACTAAATCAAAAGGGCACTGAGACATCGACTCACTAGTAGGATAAGGTAACTAAATCTGTTTACCCAACCTACAAACCTGGTAGTGTAAGGAGACATCTCCTGAGACATGCCCCAGAAGACCACGACAAACTAAAGATGATAGTCGAGAACCACAAAGGTGACCAAGTCGATGATGCCACTCCTGGAAGGAGTTGATAGCTGAAACGGCGAAAGCAGATGGACTGGCGGGTGTGGTGGCAGCGGAAGGAACATGAAGCCAGACTAACTCCCAAAGTCCCTGAGAATCACAGTGGCGAGGGCCAGCTCCAACCACAGCCTTCGTGTGATGATCCTGGATTGTGCCAGAATCAACGTCAAGAATGACACGACAACTAGAATCAGTAAGCTGACTCACGGAAAATAGATTCATGGTAAGGTGAGGAACATGAGAAACATCTGGAACATAAGAGGAAGAAGTGGAAAGAGTGCGTCGACTAGCCACATGAAGAGAAGTACCATCTGCTGTAAGAACATTAATAGGAAGATCGAGGGATCTAAGACAGGACAAGATAGAAGAATCGGATGACATATGAAATGAAGCTCCAGAATCCAGAACCCATTGGGATGTACCTGACTCTGTAGATGGTGGCCGCTCGGCACTGGAAGCACCAGTCACAGAGCCTGCAGTACCCGTCGAAGAACCTGAAGCGGCAAGTAGACGCTTAAGCTTCACGATATCCTGCTCAGTCAAGGAGATAGTAGATGACGTCGATGAAGAAGCACGAGTCCCAGAAGAAGAATTGCGCTCCCTGTTACGAATATCATGCTTCTTCTTGAAGCAATCAGACTCAGGGTGACCATCCTGTTGAAGTAGCCGCAATGAGTACGAGGACTAGAGCGACCCTCATGAGAGTGACCCTCACTACTAGGAGTGGGCAGTAGCGGTGGGGCATTGGAGTGAGAAATCACTGGTGGAGCAGCAGTTCAAGCAGCAAGCACAGAGGGGACCTGAAGCAACCCAGCACCACGGAGGCGAGTCTCCTCAGCATGAAGCTCAGCAAGTACCTCAGAAATAGGAACACGACCGCGAGCAAACAGCTAAGCAGGTCGAGGCTCAAACTCTCCATGGAGCCGCGACAGAAACTCATAGACACGCTGAAACTCCAAGTCAGACCTCATAGTCTGGCAACACACGCAAGTGCCACAAACAACAAAAGGTTGTCAAGCTGGCGCCAGATAGCACAACTTTGAGTGTAGAACTCATCAATAGTGGAGTCTCCCTGCTAAAGAGCATGCTCCTGACATACCACAGACAAGTAGAGAGCATCACTAGAGGGCTGATAGCATTGACGAAGACGAGTCCATATCTCAAAAACAGTACCGAGGCCCATAAACTCAGATGCAAACTATGGCAAAACATTGGAAGTGAGGACAGCCGCAGCAGGAGCATCATCATCATACCACTGAGTATATGCAGGCAGATCGTCACGATAAATGGAAAGAGCATCCGAATAAACCATGACCTGCTGGTCATAAGCAGCGACCGCATCATCAACAGCAACCCGGGCTGCAGCCCTATCATCATTAAGAGCATCTGCGCCAAGATCAGGTGGAGGTGGCGGTGGAATAGGAGCCACTGGAGGAACTGGACGCTGAGGACAAGGAACCTCGCTGGAAAGAACTCCCCATAAACGAAGGCCACGCATGTGAATGTGCATAAAGGCAGCAAACTCATCATAGTTAGCACCATAAAAAATAATCGGACAGCGTGGAACGGCGACATAGCCCAATGATGTCGAAGACATGATGCTCCTCTTCAGTCTTTTTCTTCTCTTTTTAGTATATAATCAATCCACATAGACAAAAGTCAACCTGGCAGAAAACAGTGGTAGCGTCCCGACCAGGGAGACAAAAGGCCCACGACAGAGGTCGAACCTCGAGCAGCAGAGGTCCTCGATCATCCGGACTTCGCGACTGGTGGGTGGAGAGGACGACCCGCGTCAGGACCACCAGCTCGCCAGGGAGCCATGAGCGAGGCAGGATGGGCCGCCGGCAGCGACGAGCGGAAGGGGCCGGTGGTGGGTAGCAGGCAGAGTAGGAGGGACGTCGGGCGGCCGAAGCCGGAGGGGCGCCGGCGGCCGCGAACGAAGAGG
This sequence comes from Triticum monococcum, assembly GCA_034509565.1. Classification (NCBI taxonomy): domain Eukaryota; kingdom Viridiplantae; phylum Streptophyta; class Magnoliopsida; order Poales; family Poaceae; genus Triticum; species Triticum monococcum. The sequence goes on from CM067845.1 coordinate 578,805,138, forward strand.
CGCCAGGCGGCCGAAGCTGGAGGGCGTCGGGCGGTCGCGGATGGAGGTGCGACCTGCGGCAGGAAGAGTAGCGGTGCGGATGGGGCGAACAATAGGCGACGACCTTGGAGGAGGAACAAGCAGCTGGATCGATCGGGACCAAGTCTGTGATGGGCTCCAACACACAACGCTGAAACACTGGATTCCACACAGCAGCTGGATGTGAAGCTCCTATAGCAGGAGATGAACGCAGGCAACAATAGAAGAAAAAGTAACGGCGGGCGTGTAGGAGATTGGATCGGGAGAGCACGAGTTGCGCGTGCGAAAAAATACCTAGAGCTCTAATACCATGTTGAGACTAGCAACTTTTATTATTTAGAAGCCCAAAGCCAACATATATATATATACACGAGGATGCGAAAAGGCTACAGGAGAATGCCAAGAGACCGAATGCAAAAGGTCAAAAGACATCACTAATAGTGAAGACCAACATGATATTCATGAAGAAACTTGATATGATCATGAGAGAGAATTTAGATATTGTTGTTGTTAACCATTGTTGTTTAGTAGTTCATCGAGTTTGTTTCTGTTTGGGTCTGTTCAGTCTAAGTCGAGTACAGCGATGCATGGCATCATGGTGTAGTGGACTGATGGATCGACAATGGTGCGAGCTGATCATCGGTCAAGTGAAGCCAGGAATTGTGAGTACATGCATAAGTACTAGGTAGATTTAGTCAGTACATGCATGCAGCCGAGAGCGAGAGAGATCTGTATGTTGCCGTGCCAAGAGACTAGCTCAAAGTGAGCTTAGTTAGTTGAGGCAAAGACGTTGAGTTGGTCCATCGGAGTGGCTGGATGTGCATGCACTTGTTTAGTGGAGTACATGTGTGCGTGGAGCGTGAGTTTAGGATCAGGCCGGTGTGTGTGACTTGGCCCCTGCGTTTGCTTACCTTTTAAATACCCCTGTAATCACTTTGGTTAATTAAGAGAAAGAGAGTCATAAAAGGCACAAGTTTGTGCGGTGCCAAAACTCCTGTGTATTATTCGTCTATCTTGTGTGCGTGAGCTGATCTCCTACCTTTGGCAGAGATTACACTTGGTACCAGAGCCATGGTGAATGAAGGTTCATGCACTCCATCGCCAGGTCACCGCCACGTCTCGGCCTCGCCGATGCGCCGAGGCCGGAGCCCGACGCGGCGTGGCTGCCATGAGGTGGTGGTGCATCAGGAGGTTGTCCACCAGGCCACCAGCACCGTCGTCTACCCGCCGCTGACGGTGACGAAGTACTTCGAGTGGTTGCTAATCATGAAGGTGAATATGGAGGCCCAACGTGTGTGGGATGCCATCGAGGGAGGCGGGAGCTTCAGCCAGGACAGGGCGACGCTTGCGGCAATTCAGCGAGTAGTGTCGCAGGAGATGCACTCCATGCTTGCCATGAAGGCGACAGCAAAGGACGCATGGGATGCCATCAAGATCATGTGGGTCAGTGATGCCCGCGTCGATGAGGCCAAGGTGGAGACTCTCCTCAAGGAGTTTGATGCCGTCCGCATGAGGAGTGGCGAGACCCTCGACAAGCTCACCATATGCATGAACGGGATAGCCAACAAGCTGTGCATGCTCGTCGAGAACCTCGATGAGGTGAAGATTGTGAAGAAGCTTCTCCGCATCATGCCGTCCAAGTATACCCAGGTAGCTATTGCCATTGAGCAACTTCTTGATCTTAAAACCATGTCCATGGAAGAGCTTGTGGGAAGGCTCAAAACGGCGGAGGACAGGAGCGATTTGGACAAGGGCACCCGCAACTACGACCAGGGTGGTGGGAGTCACCTTCTCCTCGCAGAGGAGGAGTGGATTGCTCGCCACCGCAGCGGCGTCAGCAAGAAGAAGAGAAACTTTGACATTCGCAAGGTCCGCGGCTACACTTGCCGATGACAAGTCGGGGCTGTACTGAAGGTCGCCATGGAGTTCCCAGTAAAGAACAACAAGGTTAAGGGGGTGATTGTTGGTGTTAACCATTGTTGTTTAGTAGTGCATCTAGTTTATTTCCGTTTGGGTATGTTCAGTCTAAGTCTAGTACATCGGTGCATGGCATCACGGTGAAGTGGACTGATGGATTGCCAATGGTGCGAGCTTATCATCGGTCAAGTGAAGCCATGAGTTGTGAGTACATGCATAAGTACTAGGTAGATTTAATCGGTACATTCATGCAGCAAGGAACGAGCGGGATATGTACATTGCCGTGCGAGGAGACTAGCTCAAAGTGAGCTGAGTTAGTTGAGGCAAAGATGTTGAGTTTGTCCATCGGAGTGGCTGGATGTGCATTGATGACCCACAAGCATAGGGGATCTACCGTAGTCCTTTCGATAAGTAAGAGTGTTGAACCTAATGAGGAGCAGAAGGAAATGATAAGCGGTTATCAGCAAGGTATTCTCTGCAAGTACTGAAATAAGTGGTAACAGATAGTTTTGTGATAAGATAGATTGTCACGAGCAACAAGTAACAAAAGTAAATAAAGTGCAGCAAGGTGGCCCAATCCTTTTGTAGCAAAGGACAAGCTGGAACAAACTCTAATAATAGGAAAAGCGCTCCCGAGGACACATGGGAATATCGTCAAGCTAGTTTTCATCATGTTCATATGATTCGCATTCGATACTTTGGTAATTTGATATGTGGGTGGACCGGTGCTTGGGTGTTGTTCTTACTTGAACAAGCATCCCACTTATGATTAACCTCTATTGCAAGCATCCGCAACTACAACAAAAGTATTAAGGTAAACCTAACCATAGCATGAAACATATGGATCCAAATCAACCCCTTACGAAGCAACGCGTAAACTAGGGTTTAAGCTTCTATCACTCTAGCAACCCATCATCTACTTATTGATTCCCAATGCCTTCCCCTAGGCCCAAATAATGGTGAAGTGTTATGTAGTCGACGTTCACATAACACCACTAGAGGCTAGAAAACATACATCTTATCAAAATATCAAACGAATACCAAATTCACATGACTACTCATAGCAAGACTTCTCCCTTGTCCTCAGGAACGAACGTAATTACTCACAAAGCATATTCATGTTCATAATCAGAGGGGTAATAATATGCATCTAGGATCTGAACATATGATCTTCCACCAAATAAACCAACTAGCATCAACTACAAGGAGTAATAAACACTACTAGCAAACTACTAGCACCAATTCCGGACTTTGAGACAAGAATTGGATACAGGAGATGAACTAGGGTTTGGAGATGAGATGGTGCTGGTGAAGATGTTGATGAAGATTGCCTCTCCCAATGAGAGGAGCGTTGGTGATGACGATGGTGATGATTTCCCCCTCCCGGAGGGAAGTATCCCCGGCAGAACAGCTCTGCCGGAGCTCTAGATTGGATCCGTCAAGGTTCTGCCTCGTGGCGGCGGAGTCTCATCCCAAAAAGTTCCTTCCTATTTTTTCCTCATCGAAAGACTTCATATAGGAGAAGATGGATGTCAGAGAGCCACCAGGGGGCCCACGAGGTAGGGGGGCGCGCCCTAGGGGGGGGCGCCCCCCACCCTCGTGAGAAGGGTGTGGGCCCCTGGCCTTCATGTTTGGTGAGGGATTTTCTTTATTTATTTTAAGATGTTCCGTGAAGTTTCAGGACTTTTCGAGTTGCGCAGAATAGGTCTCTAATATTTGCTCCTTTTCCAGCCCAGAATTCCAGCTGCCAGCATCCTCCCTCCTTATGTAAACCTTGCAAAATAAGAGAGAATAGCCATAAGTATTGTGTCATAAAGTGAAATAACAGCCCATAATTCAATAAATATCGATATAAAAGCATGATGCAAAATGGACGTATCAACTCCCCCAAGCTTAGACCTCGCTTGTCCTCAAGCGAAAAGCCGATAACAATAAATATGTCCTCATGTTTAGAGGTGGAGGTGTTGATAAAAATAAAATACGGACATGAAGGCATCATGATTATTCTCATAGCAGCAACATATATAGATGTTGTCATATGATTACTCATGTTCAAGTGATGATCTATTCACAATGCAAAAGTATAAATCATAAACCTTATTGGGCTCCGACAAACTATAATCTCAGTCATTGAAGCAATTGCAATTTATCATAACATCAAAAAGAGTCTATGTCAGAGCTAAAAAGCAAGTCCACATACTCAACTATCATTTAGTCCTCCATACTTGCTAACACTCACGCAATACTTGTGGTTACGGAATTTTAATCGGACACAGAGAAAGATAGGGGCTTGTAGTTTTGCCCCACAACCTTTTACCTCAAGGGTAATGTCAACAATAATGGTTCATGCCCCCCTACATCCAATTAGATATATATATATATATATATATATATATATATATATATATATATATATATATATCATGTTCTTTCCAACATGCTGAGCTTGCCAAAGGATAAAATGAAAAAGAAAAGGTGAAAATCACCATGACTCTTGCATAAGGTAGAAGATAATAATAAAGGATAGGCCCTTCGCATAGGGAAGTAGAGGTTGCCATGTGCTTTTATGGTTGGATGCATAAAATCTCAATGCGAAAGAACGTCACTTTATATTGCCCCTTGTGATATGAACCTTTAGTATGCAGTCTGTCGCTTTTATTACTTCCACATCACAAGATCGTAGAAAGCTTATTTCTCCCACACCAATCAATCATACATATTTAGAGCAATTTTTATTACTTTGCACTGATGACAACTTACTTGAAGGATCTTACTCAATCCATAGGTAGATATGGTGGACTCTCATGGCAAAACTGGTTTAAGGGTATTTGGAAGCACAAGTAGTATTTCTACTTGGTGCTAAGAATTTGGCTAGCATGAGGGAGAAAGGCAAGTTCAACAAGTTAGAGGATCCATGACAACAAACTTTATCTCAGATATAAGAAAGACATAACTCACTACGTTGTCTTCCTTGTCCAACGTCAACTCTTTAGCATGTCATATTTTAATGAGTGCTCCCAATCATAAAAGATGTCAATGATAATATATCTATATGTGAAAACCTCTCTTTCCTATTAATTGCAACAATAACCAAAGCTATGTTTGCCAACTCCCAACAACTTTTAATCATCATACTCTTTCTATGTGAAGTCATTACTCTCAATAAGATCAATATGAACTCTTTGTTTCTTTTTATTATTTTTCTCTTTTCTTTTATTTACCCAAGATCATGACAAAATAATCAAGCCCTTGACTCAACACTAATCTTTATTATATATAGCTCACGGACTCGATTACAAAGGGAGATCATAAAGCAAAACTCAAAACTAGATCATGCCATAAACTTTATTCTACTAGATCAAGATACTACAAATAGGATCGAATTAAGAAAAAAAACGATAAAGATAGGAGTTCTGATGGTGATACGATACCGGGGCACCTCCCCCAAGCTTGGCAGTGCCAAGGGGAGTGCCCATACCCATGTGATTATGTCTCTGATACATCTCCAACGTATCTATAATTTTTGATTCCTCCATGCTATATTATCTATTGTTTTGGACTATATTGGGCTTTATTTTCCACTTTTATATTATTTTGGGGACTAACCTATTAACCGGAGGCCCAGCCCAGAATTATTGTTTATTTGCCTATTTCAGTGTTTCGGATAAACAGAATATCAAACGGAGTCCAAACGGAATAAAATCTTCGGAAACGTGATTTTCTCACCGAACGTGATCCAGGAGACTTGGACTCTACTACAAGGGATCAAAGAGGTGGTCACGAGGGTGGGGGGCGCCCCCCCTAGGGCGCGCCCCCTGCCTCATGGGCCCCTCGGTGCTCCACCGACGTACTCCTTCCTCCTATATATACACACGTACCCCCAAACGATCAGAACAGGAGCCAAAACCCTAATTCCACCGCCGCAACATTCTCTATCCACGAGATGCCATCTTGGGGCCTGTTCCGGAGCTCCGCCGGAAGAGGGCCGTCATCACGGAGGGCTTGTACATCATCCTAGCCCCTCTGATGAAGTGTGAGTAGTTTACCTCAGACCTTCGGGTCCATAGTTAGTAGCTAGATGGCTTCTTCTCTCACTTTGAATCTCAATACAAAGTTCTCCCCCTCTCTTGTGGAGATCTATTCGATGTAATCTTCTTTTTGCGGTGTGTTTTGTTGAGAACGATGAATTGTGGGTTTATGATCAAGTCTATCTATGAATAATATTTGAATCTTCTATGCATGATTGGTTATCTTTGCAAATCTCTTCGAATTATCTGTTTAGTTTGGCCAACTAGATTAGTAGTTCTTGCCATGGGAGAAGTGCTTAGCTTTGGGTTCGATCTTGCGGTGTCCTTACCCAGTGAGACAAGGGGCAGCAAGGCACGTATTGTATCATTGCCATCAAGGATAACAAGATGGGGTTTATTTCATATTGCATGAATTTATCTCTCTACATGATTTCATCTTGCTTAAGGCGTTACTCTGTTTTTAACTTAATACTCTAGATGCATGCTGGATAGCGGTCGATGAGTGGAGTAATAGTAGTAGATGCAGAATCGTTTCGATCTACTTATCACAGACGTGATGCCTATATACATGATCATGCCTAGAAATTCTCATAATTATGCACAATTCTGTCAATTGCTGAATAGTAATTTGTTCACCCACCGTAGAATACTTATGTTCTTGAGAGAAGCCACTAGTGAAACCTATGGCCCCGGGGTCTATTCTCATCATATCAATCTCCATCACTTTTATATTATTTTGCTATTTACTTTGCTTTTACTTTTTTATTTTGCATCTTTATGTCAAAAATACCAAAAATATTCTATCTATCAGATCTCACTCTCGTAAGTGACCGTGAAGGGCTTGACAACCCCTAATCACGTTGGTTGCGAGTAGCTATCGCTTTGTGCATGTACGAGGGACTTGAGCGTGGGCTCCTACTGGATTGATACCTTGGTTCTCAAAAACTGAGGGAAATACTTATGCTACTCTGCTGCATCATCCCTTCCTCTACGGGGAAAACCAACACAAGCTCAAGACGTAGCAAGAAGGATTTCTGCCGTCGTTGCCGAGGAGTCTACGCAAAAAGTCAATATACCAAGTACCCATCACAATCCCTATCTCTCGCATTACATTATTTGCCATTTTCCTCTCGTTTTCCTCTCCCCCCAATTCACCCTTGCCGTTTTATTCGCCCCCTCTCTCTCTATCCTCCCTCTCTATTTGCCTCTTTTTGTCTGCTTGCTTTTTGTTTGCCCGTGTGTTAGATTGCTTGTTTGTCGCGATGTCTCAAGATGCTACGAAATTGTGTGACTTCACCAATACAAATAATAATGATTTCATTAGCACTCCGATTTCTCCTCTTACCGATGCTGAATCTTGTGAAATTAATACTGCTTTGTTGAGTCTTGTTATGAATGATCAATTCATCGGCCTTCCTAGTGAAGATGACGCTACTCATCTGAATAGCTTCGTTTATTTATGTGATATGAAAAAGAAAAAAGATGTCAATAATGATGTCGTTAAATTGAAGCTATTTCCTTTTTCGCTTAGAGATCGTGCTAAAGCTTGGTTTTCGTCTTTGCCTAAGAATAGTATTGATTCATGGAACAAGTGCAAAGATGCTTTTATCTCTAAGTATTTTCCTCCCACTAAGATCATCTCTCTTAGGAACGATATTATGAACTTTAAACAACTTAATCATGAACATGTTGCACAAGCTTGGGAGAGAATGAAATTAATGATACGTAATTGCCCTACTCATGGTTTGAATTTGTGGATGATTATACAAAAAATTTATGCCGATTGAATTTGGCTTCTAGAAATCTTTTAGATTCGGCCGCGGGAGGCACTTTTATGGAAATCACTTTAGGAGATGCTACTAAACTTGTAGATAATATTATGGTTAATTATTCTCAATGGCATACTGAAAGAACTTCTAATAAAAAAGTTCATGTGATAGAAGAAATTAATGTGTTGAGTGGAAAGATGGATGAACTTATGAAATTATTTGCTACTAAGAGTGTTTCTTCTGATCCTAATGATATGCCTTTGTCTACTTTGATTGAGAATAACAATGAATCTATGGATGTGAATTTTGTTGGTAGGAATAATTTTGGTAACAACGCTTATAGAGGGAATTTTAATCCTAGGCCATATCCTAGTAATACTTCTAATAATTATGGGAATTCCTACAACAACTCTTATGGAAATTGTAATAAGATGCCCTCTGATTTTGAATCTAATATTAAAGAATTTATTTCTTTGCAAAAGAATTTTAATGCTATGATTGAAGAAAAATTGCTTAAGATTGATGATTTGGCTAGGAACGTTGATAGAATTGCTCTTGATGTTGATGCTTTGAAACATAGATCTATTCCACCTAAGCATGATATTAATGAGTCTCTAAAAGCCATGAGAATTTCAATTCATGAGTGTAAAGAAAGAACTGCTAGGATGCCTGCATCCAAAGAGGCCTTTATTAAAGCATGTTCTTCTAATTCCTATGAAAATCAAGATGAAGATCTAAAAGTTATTGATGTGTCTCCTATTAAATCTTTATTTTGCAATATGAATCTTTATGAAACTGAATGTGATCTTCCTTTACCTAGAAGGGGTTCTAAAAATTCGGAGTGTTTAGATCTTAATGATGAAATTGATGAAAGTGGGATGGAAAGAAATAAATATCTAGATGTTGCTAAACCCACTATATTGGATTTCAAGGTATTTAATTATGAAAATTTCTCTTTGATTGATTGTATTTCCTTGTTGCAATCCATGCTAAATTCTCCACATGCTTATAGTCGAAATAAAGCCTTCACCGAACATATCGTTGATGCCTTCATGCAATCTTATGAAGAAAAACTTGAGTTGAAAGTTTATTTCCCTAGAAAACTATATGATGAGTGGGAACCAACTATTAAAATTAAAATTAAAGATTATGAGTTTTATGCTTTGTGTGATTTGGGTGCTAGTGTCTCTACTATTCCCAAGACTTTGTGTGATTTACTAGATTTCCGTAATTTTGATGATTGCTCTCTAAACTTGCATCTTGCGGATTCCACTATTAAGAAACCTATGGGAAGAATTAATGATGGTCTTATTGTTGCAAATAGGAATTATATGCCCGTAGATTTCATTGTTCTTGATATAGATTGCAATCCTTCTTGCCCTATTATTCTTGGTAGACCTTTCCTTAGAACGGTTGGTGCGATTATTGATATGAAGGAAGGGAATATTAGATCTCAATTTCCATTAAAAAAGGGCATGGAACACTTTCCAAGAAAGAAAACAAAATTACCTTATGAAACTATCATGAGAGCTACCTATGGATTACCTACCAAAGATGGCAATACCTAGATCTATTCTTGCTCGTTATGCCTAGCTAGGGGTGCTAAATGATAGCGCTTGTTGGGAGGCAACCCAATTTTATTTCTATTCCTTGCTTTTTCTCCTGTTTTGTAATAAATAAATTATTTAGCCTCTGTTTTGGTTGTGTTTTTTTGTTTAATTAGTGTTTGTGCCAAGTAGAACCGTTGGGAAGACTTGGGGAAAGTCTTGTTGAACTTGCTGTAAAAAACAGAAACTTTAGCGCTCACGAGAACTGCTGTCAGTTTTATTTGAAGAGAGATATTTCATTAATTATTTTTTCAGATGATTAATAGATAAATTCCTCACGTCCAGAAATTTATTTTATAATTTTTAGGGTTCCAGATATTGCGCTAGCTACAGATTACTACAGACTCTTCTGTTTTTGACAGATTCTGTTTTTCGTGTGTTGTTTGCTTATTTTGATGAATCTATGGCTAGTAAAATAGTTTATAATCCATAGAGAAGTTGGAATACAGTAGGTTTAACAGAAATATAAATAAATAATGAGTTCATTACAGTACCTTGAAGTGGTCTTTTGTTTTCTTTCGCTAACGGAGCTCACGAGTTTTCTATCTTGAGTTTTGTGTTGTGAAGTTTTCATGTTTTGGGTGAATTATTTTGATGGATCATGGAAAAAGGATTGGCAAGAGCCTAAGCTTGGGGATGCCCATGGAACCCCCAAGATAATCCAAGGACACCAAAAAGTCAAAGCTTGGGGATGCCCCGGAAGGCATCCCCTCTTTTCGTCCACTTCCATCGGTAATTTACAAGGAGCTATATTTTTATTCACCAACATGATATGTGTTTTGCTTGGAGCGTCTTGTATTATTTGTGTCTTTGTTTGTTAGTATGCCACAATCATCCTTGCGGTACACAGCTTTTGAGAGAGTCATATATGAATTAAAATTTGATAGAATACTCTATGTGCTTCACTTATATCTTTTGAGCTAGATAATTTTTCTCTATGTGCTTCACTTATATCCTTTGAGCTAGATAATTTTGCTCTGTGTGCTTCACTTATATCTTTTGAGCGTTATAATTTTGCTTTATGTGCTTCACTTAGATCTTTTAGAGCACGGTGGTGGATTCGTTTTAAAGAAACTATTGATCTCTCATGCTTCACTTAAATTAATTTGAGAGTCTCTTAATAGCATGGTAATTTGCCTAATAATAATATGCTTGGTATTCAAGATTTGTGAAACTTTCTTTTGAGTGTGTTGAATACTAAGAAAAGATTGAAGCATGATAATTGTTTTGAGATATGGAGGTGATAATATTAAAGTCATGCTAGTTGAGTAGTTGTGAATTTAAAGAATACTTGTGTTGAAGTTTGTGATTCCCGTAGCATGCACGTATGGTGAACCGTTATGTGATGAAGTCGGAGCATGATTTATTTATTGATTGTCTTCCTTATGAGTGGCAGTCGGGGACGAGCGATGGTCTTTTCCTACCAATCTATCCCCCTAGGAGCATGCACGTAATAGTTTGCTTTGATAACTTCTAAATTTTTGCAATAAGTATATGAGTTCTTTATGACTAATGATTGAGTCCATGGATTATACGCACTCTCACCCTTCCACCCTTGCTAGCCTCTCTAATACCGCGCAACTTTCGCCGGTATCATACACCTACCATATACCTTCCTCAAAACAGCCACCATACCTACCTATTATGGCATTTCCATAGCCATTCCGAGATATATTGCCATGCAACTTTCCACCATCTAGTTCATCATGACAGATCCATCATTGTCATCTTTCTTAGCATGATCATGTAGTTGACATAGTATTGGTGGCAAAGCCACCGTTCATAATTCTTTCATACTTGTCACTCTTGATTCATTGCATATCCCGGTACACCGCCGGAGGCATTCATATAGAGTCATACTTTGTTTTAGTATCGAGTTGTAATCATTGAGTTGTAAATAAATAGAAGTGTGATGATAATCATTCAATAGAGCATTGTCCCAAAAAAGAAAGGCCAAAGAAAAAAAGAAGGCCCCAAAAAAAGGGGCAATGCGACTATCCTTTTTTTCCACACTTGTGCTTCAAAGTAGCACCATGATATAGCAAGTCTCATATATTGTGCTTCAAAGTAGAACCATGTTCTTCATATAGAGAGTCTCATATGTTGTCACTTTCATATACTAGTGGGAATTTTATGTTATAGAACTTGGCTTGTATATTCCAATAATGGGCTTCCTCAAATTGCCCTAAGTCTTCATGAGCAAGCAAGTTGGGTGCAAACCCAGTAGTTTCTTTTGTTGAGCTTTCATACATTTATAGCTCTAGTGCATCTGTTGCATGGCAATCCCTACTCACTCACATTGATATCTATTGGTGGGCATCTCCATAGCCCGTTGATACGCCTAGTCGATGTGAGACTATCTTCTCCTTTTTGTCTTCTCCACAACCACCATTCTATTCCACCTATAGTGCTATGTCCATGGCTCATGCTCATGTAATGCGTGAAGATTGAAAAAGTTTTGAAAAATATAGACTATGAAACAATTGCTTGGCTTGTCATCGGGGTTGTGCATGATTTAAATACTTTATGTGGGGAAGATGGAGCATAGCCAGGCTATATGATTTTGTAGGGATAACTTTCTTTGGCCATGTTATTTTGAGAAGACAAAATTCCTTTGTTAGTATGCTTGAAGTATTATTATTTTCTATGTCAATATAAACTTTTGTATTGAATCTTTCTAATCTGAATATTCATACGACAATTAAGAAGATTTGCATTGAAATTATGCCAAGAAGCACTCCGCATCAAAAATTCTCTTTTTATCATTTACCTACTCAAGGACGAGCAGGAAATAAGCTTGGGGATGCCTGATATGTCTCCAACGTATCTATAATTTTTGATTGCTCCATGCTATATTATCTACTATATTGGACTATATTGGGCTTTATTTTCCACTTTTATATTATTTTTGGGACTAACCTATTAACCGGAGGCCCAACCCAGAATTGCTGTTTTTTTGCCTATTTCAGTGTTTCGGATAAACAAAATATCAAACGGAGTCCAAACGGAATAAAATCTTCGGAAATGTGATTTTCTCACCGAACGTGATCCAGGAGACTTGGACCGTACTGCAACCGATCAAAGAGGTGGTCATGAGGGTGGGGGCGCCCCCCCTAGGGCGCGCCCCCTGCCTCGTGGGCCCCTCCTCCTATATATACACACGTACCCCCAAACGATCAGAACAGGAGCCAAACCCCTAATTCCACCGCTGCAACTTTCTGTATCCACGAGATCCCATCTTGGGGCCTGTTCCGGAGCTCCGCCGGAAGAGGGCCGTCATCATGGAGGGCTTCTATATCATCCTAGCCCCTCCGATGAAGTGTGAGTAGTTTACCTCAGACCTTCGGGTCCATAGTTAGTAGCTATATGGCTTCTTCTCTCTCTTTGAATCTCAATACAAAGTTCTCCCCCTCTCTTGTGGAGATCTATTCAATGTAATCTTCTTTTTGCGGTGTGTTTGTTGAGACCGATGAATTGTGGGTTTATGATCAAGTCTATCTATGAATAATATTTGAATCTTCTCTGAATTCTTTTATGCATGATTGGTTATCTTTGCAAATCTCTTCAAATTATCCGTTTGGTTTGGCCAACTAGATTGGTAGTTCTTGCCATGGGAGAAGTGCTTAGCTTTGGGTTCGATCTTGCGGTGTCCTTACCCAGTGACAGAAGGGGCAGCAAGGCTCGTATTGTATCGTTGCCATCGAGGATAACAAGATGGGGTTTATTTCATATTGCCTGAATTTATCTCTCTACATCATGTCATCTTGCTTAAGGCGTTACTCTGTTTTTAACTTAATACTCTAGATGCATGCTGGATAGCGGTCGATGAGTGGAGTAATAGTAGTAGATGCAGAATCGTTTCGATCTACTTGTCACGGACGTGATGCCTATATACATGATCATGCCTAGATATTCTCATAATTATGCACAATTCTATCAATTGCTCAACAGTAATTTGTTCACCCATCGTAGAATACTTATGTTCTTGAGAGAACTCACTAGTGAAACCTATGGCCCTCGGGTCTATTCTCATCATATCAATCTCCATCACTTTTATATTATTTTGCTATTTACTTTGCTTTTACTTTTTAATTTGCATCCTTATATCAAAAATACCAAAAATATTCTATCTATCAGATCTCACTCTCGTAAGTGACCCTGAAGGGCTTGACAACCCCTAATCGCGTTGGTTGCGAGTAGCTATCACTTTGTGCAGGTACGAGGGACTTGAGCGTGGGCTCCTACTGGATTGATACCTTGGTTCTCAAAAACGGAGGGAAATACTTAAGCTACTCTGCTGCATCATCCCTTCCTCTTCGGGCAAAACCAATGCAAGCTCAAGACGTAGCAGTCTCCTTTGTCGGTGAAGAAGGTGGAGGTGTTGTTGATGATGCAGGCTTGTCATCCATCTTCCAAGGCATAGGTTCACCATCATAGAAGGATGATCGAGTCTCCGGAATCCTCGAATCTGCAGCCAAGCTCATTATTTTGAATCTATATTCATACTCATAGTTTTGGTTTTGCAGGTCATAGATTTGGGCTTGGAGGTGCTCGATCTTCTCATATAGCTTGAAGATGGCCTCCCTGGTGTTCTTGGCATCCAGCTTGTAGTTGTTAGTGAACTCCGCGAGCATCGTGTGGCTAGCGTTGATTCCACGCTCCACCATCCCCTGGCACTTGAAAACTTGTTGCTCTATTGCTTAGAGCCTCGTCTCCACGCGTCCGGTTTCGTTGGGTCCCTCAGCATCGCGGATGTGCAACAACCCATCACGCATCTCAATGGTTTGAGGGTGTCGTAGCACCTCCGCGAGGTAAGGGTTGATGACCTTCTCGAAGAACTTGTCCTTGGAAGCACTTGGGGACGTCATGATAATCTAGATCTGTCAGAAAAACCAGCTCGAAACAAGAACAGAGAATAATAGTGTGATACGGGAGTCAAAACCTTTGGGAGATTATATAATGAATTTTTACCGACCAAAATACGTAACGTGCAAGAAAACGGAGTCCGGAAGGCACACGAGGTGCTCACGAGGTAGGGGGCGCACCCACCACCCTCGTGGGGCCCTCGTGTCCTTCGCGGACTACTACTTATTTTTCTATTTTTCTAAATATTCCAAAACGGAGAAATATTTCCTTAAAAATTGTTTTGGAGTCGGTTTACTTATCGTACCACATACCTATTCCTTTTCGGAGTCTGAAACATTCTGGAAAGTGTCTCTTATGTATTCCTCCGGGGTTACGGTTTCAATAATATTGGTTTCAACATTTATGGGATTACCTGAGATATAATGTTTGATTCTTTCACCGTTTACCACCTTCGGATTTGTGCCCTCGAAGTTGTTGATCTTTATGGCACCAGAACGATAGACCTCTTGGATAACATAGGGGCCTTCCCATTTAGAGAGAAGTTTTCCTGCAAAAAATCACAAACGAGAGTTGTATAGCAATACATAATCACCTACATTAAACTCACGCTTTTGTATCCTTTTGTCATGCCATCTTTTAACTTTTTCTTTAAACAACTTGGTATTTTCATAAGCTTGGGTTCTCCATTCATCAAGTGAGCTAATATCAAATAACCTCTTCTCACGGGCAAGTTTAAAATCATAGTTAAGCTCTTTAATAGCCCAATATGCCTTATGTTCTAGTTCGAGAGATAAGTGACATGCTTTTCCATAAACCATTTTATACGGAGACATACCCATAGGATTTTTTATGCAGTTCTATAAGCCCATAATGCATCATCAAGTTTCTTGGACCAATTCTTTCTAGACCTATTAACATTCTTTTGCAAAATTAATTTGAGCTCTCTATTGCTCAACTCTACTTGACCACTAGAGCGAGGGTGATAAGGAGATGCAATTCTATGATTAACATCATATTTAGCAAGCATTTTACGAAAAGCACCATGAATAAAGTGTGAACCACCATGAGTCATTAAATATCTAGGGACTCCAAACCTCGGGAAAATAACTTCCTTAAGCATTTTAATATAAGTGTTATGATCCGCACTACTAGTTGGAATAGCTTCTACCCACTTAGTAACGTAATAAACAGCAACTAAAATATGCGTGTATCCATTAGAGGCAGGAAAAGGTCCCCTATAATCAAAGCCCCAAACATCAAACGGTTCAATAACAAGAGAATAATTCATAGGCATTTCTTGACGTCTACTAATATTACCAATTCTTTGACATTCATCACAAGATAAAGACAAACTTACGGGCATCCTTGAAGAGAGTAGGCAAATAAAAACCAGATTGCAATACCTTATGTGCAGTTCTATCTCCAGCGTGGTGTCCTCCATAAGCCTCGGAATGACACTTGCGTAGGATCTGTTGCTGTTCATGCTCTGGTACACAACGTGTAATAACACCATCTACCACTTGTTTATAAAGATGTGGGTCATCCCAAAAGTGATGTCTTAAATCATAGAAAAACTTTTTCTTTTGCTAGTATGTGAAGCTAGGTGGTATAAATTTAGCAACAATATAATTAGCATAATCAGCATACCATGGAGTACTACGAGAAGTACTTATAACATTTAATTGTTCATCAGGAAAGCTATCATTAATAGGTAGTGGGTAATCAAGAATATTTTCTAGCCTAGACAAGTTTTCTGCAATGGGGTTCTCAGCTCCCTTTCTATCAACAATATGCAAATCAAATTCCTGTAGAAAGAGAACCCATATAATTAGTCTAGGTTTGGCATCTTTATTTTCCATAAGATATTTAATAGCAGCATGACCAGTTTGAATAGTTACTTTAGAATAAACAATATAAGAATTGAACTTATCACAAGCAAATACAACTGCTAAAAGCTCTTTTTCAGTAGTAGCATAATTTCTTTGAGCATTGTCTAGAGTCTTACTAGCATAATGAATAACATTTAATTTCTTATCAACTCTTTGCCCTAGAGGAGCACCTACAGCATAATCACTAGCATCACACATAATTTCAAAGGGTAGGTTCCAATCAGGTGGCTGAACAACAGGTGCAGTAACTAATCTTTCTTAAGTATTTCAAATGCTTCTACACAATCATCATCAAAGACAAATGGTATATCTTTTTGCAATAAATTAGTCAGAGGCCGAGAAATTTTTGAGAAGTCCTTAATGAACCTCCTGTAAAATCTGGCGTGACCAAGGAAACTTCTTATACCTTTGATGTCCTTGGGACGTGGCATCTTTTCAATAGCACCAACCTTGGCTTTATCAACTTAAATACCTCTTTCAGAAACTTTATGCCCCAAGACAATACCTTCATTAACCAAAAAGTGGAACTTTTCCCAATTCAAGACAAGATTAGTTTCTTCACATCTCTGCAAAACTCGATCAAGATTGCTCAAGCAATCATCAAAAGAGGAACCATAGACAGAAAAGTCATCCATGAAAACCTCAAAATCTTTTCACAAAAGTCAGAGAATATAGCAAACATGCATCTTTGAAATGTAGCAGGTGCATTACATAAACCAAAAGGCATACGTCTATAAGCAAAACTACCAAAAGGGCATGTAAAAGTGGTCTTTGATTGATCTCTAGCCGACACAGGTATTTGAGAGAAACCAAAATAACCATCTAGAAATCAATAGTGTGTATGTTTGCATAATCTTTCTAGCATTTGATCAATAAAAGGTAAGGGGTAATGATCTTTCTGAGTAGCTTTATTTAATTTGTGGAAATCAATTACCATCCTATAACCTATGATAATTCTTTGTGGAATCAATTCATCTTTATCTTTAGGAACAACAGTAATACCTCCCTTCTTAGGGACA
The DNA here is from genome assembly GCA_034509565.1 of Triticum monococcum. Taxonomy (NCBI): domain Eukaryota; kingdom Viridiplantae; phylum Streptophyta; class Magnoliopsida; order Poales; family Poaceae; genus Triticum; species Triticum monococcum. The sequence continues at coordinate 578,822,251 of CM067845.1, forward strand.
CAATGGACACGACTTACCCACTCACTATCAGCAACGGGATAGATTAATTATACATGCCTCCAGAAGCTTTAGTATTTATTTTCTCACCACTTCTTTCATTTTAGGATTCAGACGTCGTTGGGGATCACGAACTGGTTTGGCATCTGCTTCCAAATTTATTTTATGTTGACATAGAGTGGGACTAATAATAACAGGGTATATCTTCTTTTCATCAAGATAAGCATATTTAAGATTATCAGGCAAGGGTTTAAGCTCAAACACGGGATCTCCCTTGGGTGGAGGAGGATCCCCTAAGATTTCAACAGGCAAATTGTGTTGCAGAATAGGTTCCTGTTTAAAGAATACTTCATCTATTTCCCTTCTTTCATTCATGAACATATCATTTTCATGGTCTAGCAAATAGTGTTCTAAAGGATCACTAGGAGGTACGGCAATAGAAGCGAGACCAATAATTTCATCCTTACTAGGTAATTCTTCCTCACGATGTTGTTTACTAAATTTAGAGAAATTAAACTCATGAACCATATCATCCAAGCCAACAGTAACAACATTCTTTGTGCAATCTATGGTAGCATTGACAGTATTTAAGAAGGGTCTACCAAATATAATGGGACAAAAACTATCTTGTGGGGAACCAAGAACAAGAAAATCAACATGATATTTAGTTTTCCCACACAACACTTCAACATCTCTAACAATTCCAATTGGTGCAATAGTATCTCTATTAGCTAGTTTAATAGTAACATCAATATCTTCTAACTCAGCAGGTGCAATTACATTCTTAATTTCTTCGTATAAGTCAATAGGTATTACACTAGCACTAGCACCCATATCACATAAGCCATGATAACAATGATCTCCTATTTTAACAGAAATAACAGGCACGCCTACCACAGGTCTATGTTTATCTTTATCACAAGGTTTATCAATTCTACCAGTTTCACCTCCGAACTGAATAACATGCCCATCAATATTATCAGACAAGAGATCTTTAACAATAGCAATATTAGGTTCTACTTTAACTTGCTTAGGAGGTGTATAAGTTCTAATATTGCTTTTACGAACAAGAGTTGAAGCTTTAGCATGATCCTTTATTCTAACAGGGAAAGATGGTTTCTCAATATAAGAAGTAGGAACAATAGGATCATTATAAGTGACAGTCTTTTCTTCAACTTTAATAGGTGCAGCTACTTTTACTTCTGTGGGAGGATGATATTTAAACCACTTCTCCTTAGGTAGATCAACATAAGTAGCAAAAGATTCACAGAAAGAAGCTACTATCTCACAGTCAAGTCCATATTTAGTGCTAAACTTATGGAAAATATTGGTATCCATAAAAGATTTAGCACAATCAAACATAGGTGTCATACCTGACTCCTTACCTTCGTCAAGGTCCCAATCTTCAGAGTTGCGTTTAATTATATCCAATAAATTCCATCTGAATTCAATAGTCTTCATCATAAAAGAGCCAGCACAAGAAGTATCGAGCATGGTGCGATTGTTATCAGAAAGCCGAGCATATAAATTTTGAATAATCATTTCTTTTGAGAGCTCATGATTGGGGCATGAATATAACATTGATTGAAGCCTCCGCCAAGCTTGAGCGATGCTTTCTCCTTCGCGAGGCCAGAAATTATATATATATAATTGCGATCACGATGAACAACATGCATAGGGTAATACTTTTGATGAAATTCCAGCTTCAATCTTTTATAGTCCCATGATCTCATATCATCACATAGCCTATACCATATCAATGCGTCTCCCTTCAAAGATAAAGGGAAGACCTTCTTCTTAGCAACATCATCGGGTATACCTGCAAGCTTAAATAATCCACAAACTTCATCCACATATATTAAGTGCTCATCAGGATGCTTTGTTCCATCTCCTGTAAAAGATTAGCTAGCAATTTTTCCATCATACCCGAAGGAAATTCAAAAGGAGTTTCATTTTCAATAGGTTCAGTAGGTTGAGCAGCAACTCTTTGCTCTACTAGACGGGGTGAAGATACCCCGGACAAGTCCCTTAGAGAATTACTTTCCATAGTAGCAAGTGACAGTAAATTTCAGCACACTATATAAATGTTTCCTTAACAATTTCCACCTACCAAAAGCGCTACACTCCCCGGCAACGGCGCCAGAAAAGAGTCTTGATGACCCACAAGTATAGGGGATCTATCATAGTCCTTTCGATAAGTAGGAGTGTCGAACCCAACGAGGAGCAGAAGGAAATGATAAGCGGTTTTCAGCAAGGTATTCTCTGCAAGTACTGAAATACACTACTGGAAAAAGGGCTATAGATGGGATTAACACTAATGGCGCACCAGACAAGTGGTGCGCCATTAGTATATACTAATGGCGTATCACTTTCTGATACGCCATTAGAGTTGAAACTACTAATGGCGCACCTGGCACAGGGTGCGCCATTAGTATCAATTTTTTTTTGAACTAGTGCGCCTGTCCAAACATACTGATGGCGCATCCGGACAAAGTGCGCCATTACTAGTTGTAACTAGTAATGGCGCACATGTTGGAAAGTGCGCCACTAATGCTTTTTTTTTATTATATTTTTTATTCCTTTTTTGCAAAACTACTAATGGCGCACTGTGTGACAGTGCGCCATTAGTAAGTTTTTTTTTCAAAACTACTAATGGCGCACCACCATACGGTGCGCCATTAGTAACCTGGATTACTAATGGAGCATTTCTAGTTGGTGCGCCATTAGTAAGTGGGCAGCAACAAGATATTTTTGGGAGCCTCTCCTACCCACACTCACTTTCTCCCCACTTCATTCTCTCCACCTCCTCCTTGTCTCGGGTGCCTCCTCTTTTTCACCTCATTTCCACCATAGATTCAATCAATTTAAGTGGTTAAATTACCTTGTTTTGATAGGTAAGTAATGGGGGAAGCTATATTTATGTTGTTCTCCCTACAACAATGTGCACATGCACTTTTTATGGCCTAGCTAGATCTATGTATGTTCGTGGTGTTGCATATGTTTGTGGTGTTGCATATGTTTGTGGTGTTGCATATGTGCTTGTGTTTGGAGGTGTACCGGTATTTGAAATGCGATAGTTGCCAATATTTTGCCGGAATGTTGATTCATTTCCGTTTCGGCGAGAATTTTGGCATTAAGCATTCTTTTTGGTCCTATTTTTAGGGAAAGTCATGCCAAATTTTTTCTTGGTTCTAAAATATCGTTTTGCTCTATCCCGCAGGCGACCATGGTCCGCATGATGACCGAAGGCATCATGAATAGGTTTTTGAGGTCCGCGAAGGCCGAGATGCTTCAAAAGAACGAGACGGAGATAAGATGTTCGTGTCGAAGATGCAAGCTGAAGAGCCTTATTACGGACCCGGAATCCGGGCAGGTGCGGGACCACCTGCTCTTGCGTGGTTTCATGGATGGCTATAGGTGGCAAGGTGATGAAGATGACTACGAAGTCGTCCATGGGGGCCGGGCAAGAAATGAGGAAGGGAAGCAAGACAAGCACTGCGGCTCGGGGGGGCGAGAAGACGAAGAATCCCCAGGAGATGATCACGACGGTGATGCTGTACATAGTCATCATGTAGAAGATGCAGGACATGATGATGAGGAAGATGCCGGCGCAGACGACGGGCATGATCATGAAGATGATGATGCCGGTGGAGCAGACGACGTTGGACCATCGATGGGCTGGGTGCAGGACCCTCATACTCAAGAGCTGCTTCTCAAGCAGACGGATAACGCAAGAGCTGCCGCCCGAGAGAAAGCCAAGATGGATCAACTTGAGTTAGACGCGGTCACTCCATAGTATGAAGGATGCAGGCCCGAGGATACCCGCCTAAAAGTAACGCTCATGGCTCTGGAGATGAAGGTAAAACACAAAATGACTGACGCATGCTTCGACGAGAACATGTCATTCTGGCACGAACGTCTTCCCAAGGGGAAGAAGTGCCCGACCAGTTTGGAGGAGGCGAAGAAAATCGTGTGTCCTCTGGATTTACCGCACGTGAAATACCATGTGTGCATGAACAATTGCATCATTTATCGGGACGAGCCCGCGGAGTCTACCATATGTCCGGTGTGCGGCGTCACTCGATACAAGAAGAGGAAGAAAGCTCCTCGAAAAGTGGTATGGTACTTTCCGATCACTCCTCGTCTGCGGCGGTATTTCGCGGACCCTAAGGTAGCAAAGCTCCTGCGTTGGCACGCGGATAGGGAGGAGAAGAAGCGAGAAGATGACGCAAATGATCCGGAGATAGATAAAAAAGACAAGATGCTGAGTCACCCTAAGGATGCGATCCAGTGGCAAGCGTTGAACTTCGAAGACCCAGAATTTGGGAACGATACAAGGAACATCATGCTGGGCGCGAGCACCGATGGAGTCAATCCGTTTGGCAGCCAGAGAAGCACACATAGCACCTGGCCTGTGTTTGTGTGGATGTACAACCTTCCCCCCTGGTTGTGCATGAAGAGGAAGTACATTCACATGAGTATGCTAATTGAAGGACCGAAACAACCAGGGAACGACATCAATATGTTTCTAGGGCTGCTGAAAGAGGAGCTTGACACGCTGTGGAAAAAGCCAGCCAATACGTGGGACGCCGCAGAGAAAGAATATTTCTCTATGAGAGCCGCGCTGCTCACGACGGTGCACGACTATCTTGGTTACGGATATGTCGCGGGGCAGGTGGTCCACGGATTTTTTGGATGCGTCAGGTGCATGGATGACACAACGTATCGCCAGCTAGATAGAGATCCCGGGTCTTCGAAAACCGTGTTCATGGGACATCAAAGGTGGCTTCGCGACGATGACCCGTGGAGAAAACGCAAGGATCTGTTCGATGGTCAAACCGAACCCTAAGGACGCCCGTGTAGGAGGAGCGGCGAGGAAATAGACGAGCTGTTGAAAAATTGGAAAGACTGCCCACTGCCGGGAAAGAAGCAAAAGGCGCCAGAGCCGGGAAAGAAGCAAAAGGCGCCAGAGCCGCTGCTGAAGGTATGGAAAACGAGGTCTATTTGCTGGGACTTGCCGTACTGGAAGATCCACCGTGTGCCTCACAGCCTTGATGTCATGCATATCACGAAGAACGTGTGCGAGAGTCTGCTTGGTACCCTGCTCAACATGCCAGAGAGGACCAAAGATGGGCCGAAAGCAAGGGCAGACTTGAAATCAATGGGCATCAGGCAGGAGCTTCACACTATATATGATGATCATGATGATGATGATTGTGATGATGAGGCGAAGCAGGACACGGAAAGTCGTCGCAAAGGCAAGAAGGCCAAGAAGGCCGGAAATGACTACCCTCCCGCGTGCTTCACTCTAAGTCAGGAGGAGATCGAGCAGTTTTTCACCTGCCTCGTAGGAGTAAAACTTCCTTATGGTTACGCGGGGAAGATAAGCAGATACCTAGACCCAGCGAAGCAGAAGTTCAGCGGGATGAAGTCTCACGACTGTCAAGTGCTAATGACGCAGATACTTCCAGTTGCAATCCGTGGGATCATGGACGTGCACGTCCATGAAAACCTATTTGGCCTATGCAACTTTTTCGACGTCATCTCTCGAAAGTCTGTTGGCGTGAGGCAACTCAGAAGGCTACAGGAAGAGATCATGCTGATACTATGCGAGCTTGAGATGTACTTCCCGCCCGTATTCTTCGATGTTATGGTGCATCTGCTGGTCCATATCGTGGACGATATCATCCAACTCGAGCCGACGTTCCTGCACAGCATGATGCCGTTCGAAAGGATGAACGGTGTCATCAAAGGATACGTTCGCAACTTGTCACGTCCAGAGGGAAGCATAGCCAGGGGCTTTCTGACCGAAGAGTGCATCTCCTACTGCACGAATTATCTAGGCATCGAGAACTCCATTGGTCTGCCCGTCAACAGGCACCTCGGCAGGCTCGCTGGATGGGGTCACCGTGAGGGTCGTCGCGAAATGCATGTCAACTTCGAGGGTCGACTCGCCGACTTTGAAAGAGAAAACCTAGTCGTGCTACAACACATAGACGTGGTCGATCCTTGGGTGGTACAGCACAAAACCTTTATTAAGAAGACGTACAATGACCGAGGCCAACAGAGGACGGACGGAGATATACTCAAAGAGCACAACTCATGTTTCACGCGTTGGTTCAAGCAGAAGCTTCTGTCGTACCCTTTACATGAGGATTCTTCCGCTGAAGAACAACTCATATTCGCCTTGTCACAGGGCGCCGAGCACAACCTGATGACCTATGAGGCGTACGATATCAACGGCTACACATTCTACACCGAGGCCAAGGACATGAAGAGCGATGGTTATCAGAACTCTAGGGTAACTATGGAATCCTACACCGGTAACGACAAGGACAGATACTACGGAAGGATCGAGGAGATCTGGGAGCTGAGCTACGCTGGAGAGAAGGTCCCGATGTTCCGTGTCAGATGGGCCAAGAGCGTCCTAAAAGAAGACCGGTATTTCACCACCATGGTTATACCCGAAGCCAAATCCAAGACCGCGGGCTAAACGTCACCGCGAAAAATGAGCCATGGGTACTGGCTTCCCAAGTGGACCAATGCTTCTTCATTACTGACCCGTCAAAGCCCAGTCATGTTGTCGTCAGGAGAGGCAAAAGGAAGATCATCGGAATGGATGGAGTAGCCAATGAGCAAGACTTCGACAAGTACGGCGACCCGAGGATCGAACATGACGACGATGATGAAGTAGCAACATACACCACAAGAAGAAGCAGGACCACCCTACCTAAAGGACGTCCGTTCCACAGAAGAACTCCATTTGCGAAAAAGAAGGGCAAGAAGATTGTGAACAGATAGCTAGCTATGATCGATTATATTTAAATCATAGCCTTCATTTCTCGATTGTATTTCATGGGCACTTTTTGAACTATCATGAATATTTTTAAATTTCATGGACACTCGATCTCGATCCCCCTCCATCTCGATTGCTATCCCACCTCGCCAGATCCGGTCCCCCTCGCCGCCGAGCACCCCCTGGTCCACCGGCCGCCGTCGCCGACCCCCCGCACGCTCGATTCCCCTACTCAACCGCCGCCGCCAACCCCCCGCACCCCCGCACCCTCCCCTGCTCCACCGGCATTACTGTTTGATGATATTTTTTGAAAATTTATTACAGTCTTGTAAAAAAATATTACTAATATGATTTAAACAAGTTTGAACATATTTAAACACAAATAAGTATCAAACAACATTTTAAATGCATAAAAAAATTTTGTGGAGCCTGGGAATCGAACCCAGGACCTCCTGGTGTGAGAACTAGCTACTCACCAGTTGAGCTAGTAGAGGGGACTTGATGTGGATCAGCTCAGGTGGTAGATAACCTGTTGGCTCGAGCAGAAATACAAAAAATACTAATGGCGCACCACGGTGGGGTGCGCCATTAGTATGGATGTACTTATGGCACACCGAGGGGTGGTGCGCCATTAGTATTGCTGCCGCCATCCATATTTCCACCCCCACTCCACTTGCCCTCTCCCTCTAGCCTCTCTCCCTCCCTCCCCCAAACCTAACCCAACGCCGTCCGCCCGCACCCGCTCCACCGCCGCCGCCCTGCCTCGCCCTCTCCGCCCTCTCCTCGCCCTCGCCCTCTCCCTCCCTCGCCCTCTCCTCGCCTTCCCTCTCCCCCGCCCTCTCCTCGCCTTCCCTCGCCCTCGCCCTCTCCCTCCCTCGCCTTCTCCTCTCCCCCAGAGCCCAGAAAGCCTCGCCGCCATCGCACCGTCCTGGACAACCACCTCTGCACATCGGTCGCCGGCCGCGGGGAGACACCAGCGCTTCTTCTCGCTCGGGACGCCGCTGCTCGTCAAGGTAATCCTCGATTTGCTCTTCTCTTCCCTTCCCTTCCATTCTCTTCCCTTTGATTTTCTCATGCGCTTTGGCTTCCTTTGCTCACGCAGGTGCACGCGTTAGACGCCACCAACCTTTGATTTGCTGGCCATGGCACAAGCAGCTCTGCCTGTACATCTGGTTTGGTCTCTTAGACTAGGTATAATCCCATCCCCCTCTCCTCTGCCCTGCTCTTTCTCTTCCTGTGCTGTTTAGCGATGGAATGCATGCCCAACTGTGTGATTGCTTAATTTGTCTAGCCATTATTCTAGCTGATTAGGTTGGTTCTTTAGCTACCATTGAGATGCAACACACACATTTAATTGCATCACATAGTATGACATTGCAATGAACAATTAGTGGTCCATTTATTTATCGTACTTGAAGTTTAAAATATGGTACAAAGAAATTTTCCGGAAATGCCTCATAGGCTCCTTTGAGAAGAAAAAGGAGAAAATTTTCTCATGAGCTAACTAATATTCAAGCTAATAATGGTTCTTGAATTGGCACCAAAGCAGAATTTTGAATATAACTACAGGACAAAATTACTCCTATGAAAGATGAAAATTCGAATACATCAACCAAGAGCATGAGCTTTCACTCCCTACTTGCTAGTGTAGAGCGAGAAAAATAGATAAAGCTACAAGCATATGAATTTAAGAAGTTTTATTCTAGAAAGTAGGAGCTCTAGCATTTCGTTCATTTTAACATGCATAGATATTTTGTAAGAGTAGCTCATTAGGCCAAAAAGGGGTTGGCAACCGAGTTGTTAGCAGGAATGCAATCCAGCTATAAACAAGGAAAAATGTGTTCCATTTCCTATAGAGTTTGTCTTCTTCTAATTACTCTCTTTTATGTTTTCAAATTAAAATACACAATGAATAATAAAACGCATAAATGGTCATGCATTCTGTGGTCCCTCCTCTTTTTGCTGTCCACCACTACCAAGAATTGCCTTGCCCTTTGAATAGTAACTAGCAATCCAACCCGGTTATGTTCATGTCCATGGCTGTAGATTTGTTTTTCTGTGCGAATCTGATTGTAGAGCGAGCACCCCCAGTTTTGTAACTTGAGTCTGTACATCTAGGGACTTCCAGTTTTTTTGTGTGTGTGAATCTGAATGTAGCAGCGAGCACCCCAGTTTTGTAATCTGAATGTAGCAGCTAGCACCCCATTTTGTAATCTTGAGTTTGTAGCACATACTACATATAGACAGCAGACAGAGTTGCCTGCCATTTTTGTCCGAAATTTAAGAGGCATAATGCGAGTGGATAAACATTTTCAGTGGCATACATTGCAATCCTTCTTTTTTCAGACAGGAATGCCTGAATTTTTGTGTGTGTCTGTTTGTAGGGAGCATGTGTAGTCTTCTTCTGAATACTTCAAACTTCTCAGACTAAGCGAGGTCTTTTTGATTTCTTAAAAATTGTGGCATATGGCACAACTCCAGAAATTGAAAGTATAGTAGTAGTAGGCCCGAATGTATAGCTTTTGTTTTTCATATTTTTATAGATTTTCTGTTAAAATCTTTTCTTGTTTGAAGATATGTGATTTCAAAATCTAACAAGAGTATTTTCCGATCTATGAGCACTAGAGAAAATTTATGTGATAAGGTAAGTGAAACACATGGTAACTAGGTGGATAAACTAATCTGGTGCTGAACCTTTTTTGAAATGAACTCTGTTTCAGTTATATCACAGTGTATTACTTGTGATGATGCTGCTGCTGCTGCTGTACTACTTGTCAAGTGATGCTGCTGCTGCTATCTGCGAGTTGCTGCTGCTAGTTGTGATTTTGTCAAGTGATGCTGCTGCTACTTGTGATCTTCTAAAATGACCCCTTTCTCCTGAAACGTTGATTAATTTCCGTTTCGGTTGAGAAATGGGGCACTCCAAGGTCAAGAAAATTAGCAAAGGTCATGCCCAATTTTCTTGACCTAGAAGTTGCCCAATTCTCAACCGAAATAAAAATTAATTTGCTTTAGTGGTTGGATTAGTTTAGTATTTTTTTCACACTCAGACACCCTTGCTTGCCATGTGTGTGAGAGAGATAGTGAGAGGAGACAAGGAAGCTACTTTTATTTGTGAGCCTTGAGAAGATTAATTGGTGTGTGTACCAAACTAAAAATCCACTCATGACTTGTTTTTCTTCAGAGTATAAATTCAAATTTGAGCTCTAGACCTGTCTTCACTTCTGTTTAAAGATTGCCTTTTGAGAGGCTTACCAAAATTATTAAAACTTGTCTATATGGCAATGCACGTTCGTAGATCTCCTCTACATAATATATACTTCCTATCTAGCCTGATAAATTGGATTTTGAAATTCTCTAGCTATTTCTTCCAAATCCCTTTTGAAGGCTAATCAATATTGTGACCATAACCATTTGTATCATGAAGCTTTTTGGCTCACTTGAACAAATTCAAAAATGATGGTATTATGGCATATCCTCAGCATTTCAACTGTCATCTACCCTCCAAGCATGACATGGCCTTTGTGATCTCCTACTCCTGAATTTTCATGTCACTTGTGCTATTAGTAGTTTTTTGACAGTAAAAGGAATTTTCACCACCGGGGCTTTTTGACCAAGCTTTGTTCCTATTTAGAGAGAAACATGGCCAACAACGATGAGGCCGGGTGTTCAGGCGTCAAGGCATTCTGGGAGCTGTCCCAGGAGATGGAGGAACAACCTCACTTGTATGAGGCCGCCGCCTTCCCCACCGATCCTGAGACCACTGATGGTACCGCCGAGGATGACCCCACTAATGCCACCACTAATGGTGCCGCCGACGATGCCACCACTGATGATGGCGGCGCACGCACAGATGGCGGCCAACCGAAGAGGCAACGGAAGGACCGGCGCCCGACCGTGCTCCGCACCCTCAAGGAGGAAGTTACTGAAGTGGACTCCAACGGGAATCCAACGGCGCCCGAACGAATAGTCAAGGGGTACTCGCTTCAGCTCGGGTGCATTCTCCGGAGCACCATCTCGATCAACACCGAGAACCTCAGGCATCCTGACCAAGGGAATTTGCGCAACCTCCTCTTCACGAAGCTGCACGAACGATACAAGTTCCCCACTGAATTTGAAAACACAAGCCTCAAAGGGAATAAAGTGAACAATGCTGCCCTCACGAAGATGAGCACGGCCCTGTCTACTTGGAAAAGCAATGTGAAGAGAATGATCCAGAAAGGTGAGAGTTATGAGAAGATCAAGGAGAAAAATCCTTCGATCACCGAAGATGACTACAACGACTTCAAGATCAATTGCTCGAGCACCGCAAGCTCCGATTCAAGTAAGTGGTGGAAAGAAATGCGGGAGCTGAACTTAGGGGAACACACACTCGGTCCCGGCGGTTACAGAGTGGCGGAGCTTATATGGGACAAGGAGGATGCGGACCGTGCCGAGCAAGGCCTACCGCCCCTCTTCGATAAATACGGTGACAAGCAGACCAGGAACTTTGTCAGGGCCCGGTACAAGAAGGACCCGAAAACAAAGGAGCTTACCACGGATCCGAAGACCAGGGAGCTTGAGCTTGTTCTGGTAAGGAATACACCCCCGTGTAATTAGCTTCATATGGTTGCATTCTAATTAATGAAGCCAAATTTCTAAATGGTTCACATTCCTTCCGCAGGCGACTGAAAGCAGTAGCGCGGGGTCGACTAAGAGCAACCCTTGGGACACCACTCTAAATAGGGCGTTGAATGTAATGAAGAACAAGGATAAGCTCAGTAAGCCGACGTCAGCTGGTCGTGTGGCCGGCAAAGGCTTGTCGACAAAATGGTCGTCATACTATAACACTGCTGGGCGAAAGGAGAAAAAGACCAGCTCGGAAAGCCAGGCGCGCGAGGTTCAAGAACTCAGGGCACAGGTGGCGCGGATTCCGGAGATGGTCCAAGAGCAAGTGGAACAACAACTCGGAAGGACGATCACCGCCATTGTGCCTACCTTGATCCAGGGGATTACTGCGTGGATTGCGGGAGGCCAACAGGGCCCGCCCCCGATTCCTAGCTTCACGTCCAGCAATTCGCAGAACACGATGGCGGGGCCATTGGTGCCTCCGACGGAGGCAGCATTGGTGTCTCCGACGCCGGCACGGGAGCTTAATGCACCCGGGTGTACACCGGCCGGCACCTCTGCAGCAAGCGGCCCCTCCGTCAACTGCACGCCCGCCGTTGGCGGTGCCTCGACATTAGCTGAGCTCGACGCCATCATCACGGTAACTAATTAAGCCTCTCCCGGTCGAGGACTTCATCTCCTTGCCTTTGACTGGGCATCCCTGATGCCCTACATGTTTTCGCAGGGCGCCGCCGACGTTCCGTGCACTCTCCTGCACTTCGTGAACAACGAGTTGGTCGATGTCGCCAAGGGCAAAATCGTTCAACCGGGCAACCCCTTGTTCCACGGTACCCAGATGCCTCCCAACTTGTTTAGGGTTCAACTGGTTCGGGTGCTGCCAGGCTGCGACGAGTTGTTACCTCCGATTCAACCCATCGGGGCCGACGATGATGACGTGATGACCCTCAGCGCCTGCCTGAGCTGGCCCCTGCTTTGGCCGAAGAGCCAGATTCGTTTGGGGGCGGGGGACACCACACCAAAGACAACACCGCCAGTCGTGACGGCGCCAAGTCGGCCCCATGGCAAGACCGCCGCAAAGGTGCCGGACATCCCTATGCCACTGGATCCAAACATGCATATGGCACAGGATCAGAACAACGATGACGATGATACATTTGCCAATGTCGATCAGTACTTCGCCGATCATGGGTACGGTGGCGACTTCATGGGGCCTCCTTCTCAAGAACCCAACCCAACAAAAGACGTGCGCGATCTAGCTGGTACCACGGAGAAGCCAAGTTGTAACAGGCGTCGTCTAGCGTTCAGCTCTCAGGAGACGCCTCCAGCTGCCGACTTCACCGAGCCTCAGATAGGCGAGGAGCGAAATATTATCAGCCCCAACACACTCAAGAAGGCGGTCTGTGAGCAGAACTCGGTCCCATTACAGGAGAAGAAGAAGGCACGCAAAAGAAAGACTAACAAGGGTGCGGGCCAGCCGACACCGAGTACGATCCGTGCTCAGGACGGGCCACCTGCACCTGAGGATATCTCGAGGAGGGTGCATGTGGCGGGTAGGCCGATGCTACCGAGAAATATGCTCGATGCTGCAACCGGTGCTATGCGGAGTCTGCATGACAGTGTTCTTTCTTTGGAGAAGCGGTGTCTCGGAGAGAAGGATGTGGCATACCCGGTTTTCGCGGCCAAGGTGCCAGAGGGCAAGGGCTTTGTGGATAACTCCATCGGGGGTACGATCGTCCTGCGGTTTGATGACGTCCACGCTATGTTGAACCTTCATCCGCTGCACTACACCTTCGTTCAGCTATTTTTGCTGAGTATGGAGATGCGGATCATTCGCGACAAGACCCCGGACATCGTGATAGTCGACCCCTTCTACATGCGTGCCAAGATCTTGGGCAGCGCTGTGGACCGGCAAGTCACGAGTTCTTAACTCGAAGGCGTCATTCTGGCAAACCAAGATAAGGATAACTTCCTCGTGCCTTACTTTCCCGAGTAAGTCCTCCCCTCAACCGCCCCGTTACATATGAATTCTTAGATTTCGATCGTTTTTCTTTTAACATTCCGTGTTTTCTGCAGTGACACACGTTGCACGCTCATCCTCCTAAGCCCCAAATATTCCATGGCCACATATTTCGACCCGGACCGTCAGTCGAACATAGACTACACAAATGTCAAGAAGGTTCTTGATGATGTTCTCCCCGGCTACATCAAATCTGGAGGCACCTTCACCAGGCCTATTTGTAAGTACGGCAAGCACGTGTTCTCCCACAATACGACATTCTGCTGCGTCAAGCAGCCAACTGGCGGTCAGAAGGGTGCCTACTACGCCATCCATCACATGCGGGCGATCGTACGGGACCATCATCAACTTCTGCTACCGAGTAGACTCAAAGATTGGGCCGCGAGCGTGTCGGCAATCCAGGACGCGGACATCAGACAAGAATTCTTTCGCATCCAGTCGGAGTTTGCGGAAATCATCCATCAAGGTGTCCTTCGTACCTCGGGGCAGTTCTACCTCAGAAATCAACCGTCCAACAGTGACATAGACACAATCCTACAAATGCAGGCTGACAACGCCCATTGTTTCATGACTCCCATGATAGACGGCGGCTTCATCCATGCTCTGGTCCCTTGAGTCGAGTCAAAAACAGTGATGCTGTGTCTAGTTCTGAAACATCGATTGGCTCATATGTTGTAATTAAACTTTAATGAACTTGTAGTATGTCTCTTTGGTTTCGAGAGTCGTTCAACTTAGATGTAATCGATGCTATTAATGTTTTGCTTTTCTCTTCCGATTGTTTTGTTGCATACTTATATGTTGCTTATGTATTGTCTGTGAATTGGTACTAACGTTTCGTTTGGCTACTGCATGGCGATGCCGTGGTATGTCGTGTACAAGGGTAAGGTTCCCGGAGTCTACAACGACTGGGAGGAGTGTCGGAGACAGGTTCACCGATTCAGTGGTAACAGTTACAAAGGGTACACCACTAGGGCCGAGGCCGAATCTAGATACGCCCGCTATCTAGCGGGAGAGGGGAGGGAGCGTTGGAGGAACCGGATGAAGACGAGTTTCATCGTGATGATGCTCATCGTGATGACCGCAGTTCTCTTCTATGTGATGTTAGTTTAGATGATCGATATCGACTTGTAATGTGAAGACAAACTCGCGGTCTCGAGACTTGTAATATAATGTTCTATCTTTGTTCGGTCTTTTCAATTCGGAGACTAATATGATAAATTGTATTCGGAAACTAAAATGATGAATTGTATTCGGAGACTAATCTTCTATTTTATTCGATGAATCTGTTGTTGATATGTGCTGTCTATATTTTGTCCAATTATACATTTTGTAACGTGTGCAAAAAACAGAAAATAAAAAAATAAAAAAACCTAATATTCATACAAATGGCGCATCACATCATAGTGCGCCATTAGTGTGCCAAAGGATACTAATGGCGCATCATTAATCAGTGCGCCATTAGTATGCCGAAGTTACTAATGGCGCATCCTGTTGTTGTGCGCCATTAGTATGCCAAAGCACCTGGGTATACATGGCCCCCTGGGAGGCATACTAATGGCGCACTATGGGCTATACTAATGGCGCACCAGTGGTGCGCCATTAGTAAAATATACTAATGGCGTGCTACTAATGGCGCACCACTAATGCGCCATTAATGGCCAAATTAGGTGTGCCATTAGTAGGCCTTTTCCTAGTAGTGATAAGTGATAACAGATAGTTTTGTGATAAGATAGATTGTAACGAGCAACAAGTAACAAATGTAAATAAAGTGCAGCAAGGTGGCCCAATACTTTTGTAGCAAAGGACAAGCAAGAACAAACTCTTAGGAAAAGCGCTCCCGAGGACACATGGGAATATCGTCAAGCTAGTTTTCATCACGTTCATATGATTCGCGTTTGATACTTTGATAATTTGACATGTGGGTGGACCGGTGCTTGGGTGCTGTTCTTACTTGAACAAGCATCCCACTTATGATTAACCCCTATTGCAAGCATCTGCAACTACAACAAACGTATTAAGGTAAACCTAACCATAGCTTGAAACCTATGGATCCAAATCAGCCCCTTACGAAGCAACGCATAAACTAGGGTTTAAGCTTCTGTCACTCTAGCAACCCATCATCTACTTATTACTTCCCAATGCCTTCCTCTTGGCCCAAATAATGGTGAAGTGTTATGTAGTCGACGTTCACATAAAACCACTAGAGGCTAGACAACATATATCTTATCAAAATATCAAACGAATACCAAATTCACATGACTACTCATAGCAAGACTTCTCCCTTGTCCTCAGGAACGAACGTAATTACTCACAAAGCATATTCATGTTCATAATCAAAGGGGTAATAATACGCATATAGGATCTGAACATATGATCTTCCACCAAATAAACCAACTAGCATCAACTACAAGGAGTAATCAACACTACTAGCAACCTACTAGCACCAATCCCGGACTTTGAGACAAGAATTGGATACAAGAGATGAACTAGGGTTTGGAGATGAGATGGTGCTGGTGAAGATGTTGATGGAGATTGCCCTCTCCCGAAGAGAGGAGCTTTGGTGATGACGATGGTGATGATTTCCCCCTCCCAGAGGGAAGTATCCCCGGCAGAACAGCTCTGCCAGAGCTCTAGATTGGATCCGGCAAGGTTCTGCCTCGTGGCGGCGAAGTCTCGTCCCGAAAAGTTCCTTCCTATTTTTTTCTTATCGAAAGACTTCATATAGGAGAAGATGGACGTCGGAGAGCCACCAGGGGGCGCACGAGGTTGGGGGCGCACCTTAGGGGGGCGCGCCCCCCACCCTCGTGAGAAGGGTGTGGGGCCCCTGGCCTTCATCTTTGGCGAGGATTTTTCTTTATTTATTTTAAGATGTTCCGTGAAGTTTCAGGACTTTTGGAGTTGCGCAGAATAGGTCTCTAATATTTGCTCCTTTTCCAGCCCAAAATTCCAGCTGCCGGCATTCTCCCTCCTTATGTAAACCTTGTAAAATAGGAGAGAATAGCCATAAGTATTGTGTCATAAAGTGAAAAAACAGTCCATAATTCAATAAATATCGATATAAAAGCATGATGCAAAATGGACGTATATATCATGCATGCACTTGTTTAGTGGAGTACATGTGTACGTGGAGCGTGAGTTTAGGATCAGGCCGGTGTGTGTGACTTGGCCCTTGCGTTTGCTTCCCTTTTAAGTACCCCTGTAATCACTTTGGTTAATTAAGAGAAAGACAGTTAGAAAAGGCACAAGTTTTGCGGTGCCAAAACTCCCTTGTACTCTTCGTCTATCTTATGTGCATGAGTTCATCACCTACATTGGGCAGAGATTACAGATATGGGTGATCATGTCTTAAAGCAATGAAGCATAGTGAAGAGTTTAATATGGCCTTCAAGACACCGAGATTATTCATAGAGTAAAGATAAAGGTTGAACAATATAAAGCTCGATGATCGAATTATAAATGATCAACACACAAGCATAAAATGATGTACCACATGGGATCTTGTACTATGGTAAGAAATTATGAATTGTGCCATGCTATGTATTTTCTATGTCTATGTTGGTTAGGTAATTCTTGTGGGCTTGCATAAAAAAGATTTCAAGTAGCCCATGTGAGTATGTCATCAGGTGATGATAGTAATCTAGTTTGGTAAGGGCAAGTCCAAGAGAGGCATCCCGAAGTATTACATCCTTAAAGCTTGTGGATGATCATGTGATGGACGTGTGAAGATGTTATACAAGGCAATGCTTTTCAAATTGCTTAATGGAGGGGAGGAGTCTATTTGAGGTATTCACCAAGTGACGTTATCAAGATTGTATTTCCAACTTGGGCAAAGTATGAACGTTAACATCAAGCTCAAGTGGAATGCTCAAGTCAAAGGTATAAGTTCCTTTGATTTTTCTGGGGTGGATAGACGACCGTCGAAGGAGGGTATAGTCCGTATGTTTATTTTTACAATGTGTATAAATATTTTTTTGAAGTTAAACTGCACAAAGTTTGACCAATTTTATATTAAATATTATCAAGAACTACAATACTAATGTTATATAACATGAAATATAGTTTTGTGATACATCTAATGATATTGATTTGGTGTTGTGAATGTTGACTTTTTTCCTATGATTTTGGTCAAACTTTGTAAAGTTTGACTTCAAACAAATTTTATATACACACTAAATGGAAATGGAGGGAGTATGCGCAAAAATTGTTTTTTGAAAGCTATCTAGTGTATCTCTTTTTATGTTCCCGAGTTAGGAATCCCTCACTATTAAGAAGGGGCGAGAGGGATTTGCGAAGGAATTGCTTAGCTCACAATCATCAAAACATTCCATTCCTAACTATAAGTCCAATACCAAAATGAACTCCCACATTCAAAAGAGCCAGAAGGAACATTGTTTTAGGTGGCCGGACTGTCTGGGTAGATTTTTTGCTGGACTGTTCGGCCAGTTAGTCTTTGAAGCAGAAGCTAAAATGTATGGTAAGACGATTTACTGAACAAATGATTAGGGAACAATTTTTGTCTGGGCTCTGGACGAACTGTCCGGCCAACTAACTTCCACCAGGCAAGAAAACCGTTAAAGTTTGGTCGAAAAAAATACTCAGACGAAAACTTTGACCGGACAAAAATGCAGACGAAAAATTAGGATGACTTTTGTTGTCCATGAAATGGCAAGACTGTCTGGGAAAAATATCATACTATCAAGCGACTATGATTTCTCTGTGTTCATATGATGACTTAGGTTATTCGCCGGACTTTCTAGGCAGTTTTGTGCCAGACTGTCTGCTCGTCTGTTTCCTTCACTAGAACGACTATTTTTAGTCTAGTCTATATATACAGCTTCACCACTTCGTGGAGGGATTAACCATTTCATATACACTTAACCAAATCTGATAAGTGCATTTTCCCCACTACAAATCAAAGATTTCCTGAGTGACTTTTGAGAGATATTTCACCTCAGTCATAGGCCCATTCCTCTCTCTCTCTCCTCCAAAGAAATTCGTGATTTGAGAAAATCTTGAGCATTTCCCTTTGATTTTGTTTCTCTTGTAGGTTGGAGACTCCTAGGTGATAGGACTTCTTTGGTAAGGAATTAGCGTGTGATGTAACTCCAAAAAATTTGTGAATGTTTGGAGACCGACCTTGTGCCTTCATATCTCAAGGAGAATAGGGAGAGCCTTCGTGGTATCTGTGTGCCTTCATAGTAATTAACACCCATCATTCCAAGGTGATTAGCTTATCTCCATGGCTGTGAACATCAGAATACATCTTCATGTTGGAGATATGCCCTAGAGGCAATCATGTATGATGATATTTTCTATGTGTTTATGAATAAAGATAGTCCTGGACATTATCAATGATGTGTATCAGCAAGTACATGACTTGTTTGTGGGACTATGCATTGTATGATGACTGTCCTAAAAGGTCCCTAGTCAAAAGGGCTGTGTGGACGTGCAGCCGTCTAGACTAGCATATGAGACGGTCGATGGCTTGGTCTCACTAGCCGGGAAGAGAACAATGTGTTTGTTGCTCAGAACGGGGTTTTCCTTGAGAAAGAGTTTCTCAGTTGGGAGGCCAGTGGGAGGACATTCTGACTCAAAGAAATTCGAGTACCACTCGGGGACGGCTTGGCAGGTGATGAGATCATACCAGAGTCAGTCAGGGAACCCGTAGTGGAAGCGGCACCGGAACCACGTAGGTCGGAAAGATTGCGCAGACTACGTGATGTATTGTTCTTAGAAAGCGACGAGCCAGCCACGTATGCGGAAGCGATGGTGAGCCCGGATTATGAGGCATGGCTAGAGGCCATGAGATCCGAGTTAAAGTCCATGGATGAAATTCAAGTCTGGGACTTGGTTGATCCGCCGCCTGGCGTAAAGGCCATTGGCTGCAAAATGGTTCTTTAAGAAGAAAACCGATGTGGATGGAAATGTTCAGATCCACAAAGCTTGGCTTGACGCTAAAGGATATGGACAAGTTCAAAGAATTGACTACGACGAGACTTACTCGCCGGTAGCGAAGCTGAAGTCGGTAAGGATCATACTAGCTATAGCTGCATATTTCGATTACGAGATATGGCAAATGGATGTCAAAACGGCTTTCCTTCATGGAAATTTAACCGAGGACGTGTATATGATACTGCCCGAGGGTTTTGTCGATCCGACTAGCACTAGTAAAGTATGCAAGCTCAAGAGATCCAACCGACTAGCACTAGTAAAGTATGCAAGCTCAAGAGATCCATATATGGGTTGAGGCAAGCATCTCGGAGTTGGAACATCCATTTTGATGAGGTCGTCACTGGTCTCGGTTTCATCAAAAGCGATGAGGACGCTTGTTTATACAAGCAATTAAGTGGGAGCTCGATTGTGTTTTTGATCTTGTATGTGGATGACATGCTACTGATCGGAAATGATGTTTCGATGCTGAACTCGGTCAATGAATCATTGAATGGCAAGTTTTCAATGAAGGACCATGGTGAGGCAGTGTATATTTTAGAAATGAAGATCTATAGAGATAGATCACGGAGGCTGCTCGGCTTGAGCCAAAGCACGTTCATAGATAAAGTGTTGAAGCGGTTCAACATGAGTGAGGCTAAGAAAGGGTTCTTGCATGTCTCACATGGTATAAGGCTAAGCGAGCCTCAGAGTCCTTCGACATCTGATGAGCGAAGCAGGATGAGTCGGATTCCGTATGCCTCGGCAATCAGATCCATCATGTATGCCATGATATGTACATGGCCTGATGTTGCTTTTCCAATAAGCCTAACAAGTAGATACCAGGTCAACCCAGGTGAGAGTCACTGGGCAGCGGTAAAGACTATTTTGAAGTACCTGAAAAAGAACTAAAGAGATGCTCCTAGTTTATGCAGGTGAGCAAAAGCTCATCGTAAGGGGTTACGCCGATGCTAGTTTCCAAACCGACAGAGGTGATTGTCGATCACAGTCCGGATTCGTGTATATCATGAATGGAGGAGGAGTGAGCTGGATGAGTTCCAAGCAAGATACAGTGGCGATTTTACCACAAAATCCGAATACATTGCGGCTTGTGAAGCTGCAAAGGAAGGCGTTTGGATCCGGAACTTTCTGGATGATCTTGGTATTTTCCCAGCCTCAGTAAAACCGCTGGACCTTTATTGTGATAATTCTGGAGCCATCGCACAAGCCAAGGATCCGAGGGATCACCACAAGACCAGATACATAGATCAGAAATATCACCTGATATGAAAGATCGTAAAGAATGGTGATGTTGAGTTATGCAAAATTCACATGGATGCAAATGTTGCAGATCCGTTAACTAAGCCGCTTCCACAATCCAAGCATGAGGGGCACGTTACAGCTATGGGCATTCAATGTCTATTTGATTGACTCTAGTGTCAGTGGAAGGCTGTTGGAGAAATCCCCTAGAGGCAATCATGTGTGATGATATTTCCTATGTGTTTATGAATAAAGATAGTCCTTGGACATTATCAATGATGTGTATCAGCAAGTACATGACTTGTTTGTGGGACTATGCATTGTATAATGACTGTCCTAAAAGGTCCCTAGTCAAAAGGGCTGTGTGGACGCGCAGCCGACTAGACTAGCATATGACACGGTCGATGGCTTGGTCTCACTAGCCATGGAGCATTGGATGCTAACCGGATAATATGGACTCAGATGCATATTGTCGGATTCGACGTAGTCGTATCCGAGTTGATATAAGGTCCGAGTCGGCATACCCAACTATGAGACGCGGCGATATGTCATCTATGAGTCTCTAGTACAACATATGTTCTATGTCCTAAGATCTGAGCTGGCGCATGTGCTCGGGATGGTGATAAACTTGCTTTGGGCCAACCAAACGCTACTCCATGACTGGGTAGTTACAAAGGTAAGTTTCGGGCTTGTCCAGACCCATGCTACGAGACATGGTCGAGCATGATGGGATTTGCACCTCCGGTCAGGAGAGATATACTCTGGGCCCCTCATGTGATCCGATCAGGATAAGCATGGCCATCCGACAAGGATTATGAGATAATCTGGTTTGTGTTCGGCATCACTGTAACGAGAAAGAGGGTGGGCTAGCACAAGGATGACACACTCGCCTTGAGCCCGACAACATATATCGTGTGGCAAAAGGAATGAAAGTATGATGTACATGTTCGCCTAACCAGCTTCATAGTCTGCTTGGTGTTTGACATGCCTTGCCAGGGGCCGCTACCAACCGTGCAGTTCGGAGGTGATCCGAACTGCGACCAAGCCAGCTTGAACCTAAGGAGTCGTGCGCATAAGGGAAGGAGCCTACGAGGTCGGATCCGGGGACACTAGCCGGATGTGATCCGAGCTGTATTCGGATTGTGGCCGAGTAGACTTATGGGCTTTAGGGTCCGTGCGAGGCCCAAGTGTTGATGCCGCGACGGACGCCTATATAAAGTGGGGTGCGGCACACTCATGCGATTGATTGCTTCGGCCCTGTCACTACGATTTGCATGTGTTGCGAATAGACAGCTCCACTCGCCGCCGGTTGTGTGATCATACCTACTAGTCCGCCACACGACATTCGTCCTGCACGCGTGGATACCATTAGAAGCGTTGCACTTGCGCCGCTCCGGCGAACCTGTACATGGGAACCGACGACCGACTATTCGAGTGATATCGGACGAGGAGGAGACGATCCACGCGAACGCGCGGCCCCAACTCTTTTTCCGCTACACGGCACTGCGCGTCTACTAGTAACGAACTATGATCTATCTCCCGTAGCATGTTCTTGGTTGTTTTACATGTAGGATATTTTAATTTGCAGTTGACGCACCCTACCCTAGTTCCCAATAGTGGTATCAGAGCCTCTGCTATAGGATTTGGATTCGGATCATATGCATATTAGATATGTGGAGGCGCCAGATGAGATCTGTTGTCGTTGATGAGATCGGCTATGTGCACGGTTGATGAGATCAACTACACAGTGGGGATCGATGAGGCTATGTTTTCTGATGATCAGAGTCGATGAGGTCGGGACACAACCTACCCCTACCGGTCGGTATCCGCCGTCGGGGTTAACAGTGAAACATAAATCCGAATCGGGCTCGCGGTGATTGGTAAGATCGGTCAGATCGGAAAATTCGGCGTGATCGGAGTTCAGATGTGATACCTTAGTGTGCGCGATCATCGATAAGATTGGTCAGATCGGAAAATTCGGCGGGACCGCTATGTGCGTAGCGCCTTGTATTTCATACACGGTCACTCAAACTGGTAGAATGCGATTCTATGCTTCACTTTATTTTGCAGGGTTTGATGCGAATAGTTTGGCTCATGTGTATGTGATGCATGTGTGTAAATTATACATGCGTTGCGTGTCATGTTTATGTGCCAGCAGGAGCCAAAGTGATGTCATTATATTGTATAACAACATGCGTGTCGACTTGTGACTCTATGTAAAATTCATTACTAGTTGTAGTAGTTGGATAATAGAGATCGGGTTGGTGGATTGGTGTTGGGGAACGTAGTAATTTCAAAAAAATTCCTACGCACATGCAAGATCATGGTGATGCATAGCAACGAGAGGGGCGAGTGTTGTCTACGTACCAAGGCAGACCGACTGCGGAAGCGATCACACAACGTAGAGGAAGTAGTCGCATGTCTTTCTCCCGATCCGACCGATCCAAGCACCGTTACTCCGGCACCTCCGAGTTCTTAGCACACGTTCAGCTCGATGACGATCCCCGGGCTCCGATCCAGCAAAGCTTCGGGGAGGAGTTCCGTCAGCACGACGGCGTGGTGACGATCTTGATGTACTACCGACGCAGGGCTTCGCCTAAGCACTACAACGGTATGATCGAGGTGGAATTTGGTGGCAGGGGGCACCGCACACGGCTAAGGAACGATCTCAAGGATCAACTTGTGTGTCTAGAGGTGCCCCCTGCCCCCGTATATAAAGGATCCAAGGGGAGGGGCTGGCCGGCCAAGGAGAGGAGGCGCAGGAGAGTCCTACTCCCACTGGGAGTAGGATTCCCCCTCCAATCCTAGTCCAACTAGGATTCCCAAGTGGGAAAGGGAGAGAGGGGGGCCAGCCACCTTCTCCTAGTCCTAATAGGACTAGAGAGAGGGGGGAGGCGCACAGCCCTATGTGGGCTGCCCTTTCAACTTTCCACTAAGGCCCATGTTGGCCCATTTGGCTCCCGGGGGGTTCCGGTGACCCTCCCGGTAATCCGGTAAAATCCCGATTTCACCCGGAACACTTCCGATGTCCAAACATAGGCTTCCAATATATCAATCTTTATGTCTCGACCATTTCGAGACTCCTCGTCATGTCCGTGATCACATCCGGGACTCCGAACAACCTTCGGTACATCAAAATGCATAAACTCATAATAACTGTCATCGTAACGTTAAGCGTGCGGACCCTACGGTTCGAGAACAATGTAGACATGACCGAGACACGTCTCCGGTCAATAACCAATAGCGGGACCTGGATGCCCATATTGGCTCCTACATATTCTACGAAGATCTTTATCGGTCAGACCGCATAACAACATACGTTGTTCCCTTTGTCATCGGTATGTTACTTGCCCGAGATTCGATCGTCGGTATCCAATACCTAGTTCAATCTCGTTACCGGCAAGTCTCTTTACTCGTTCTGTAATACATCATCCCACCACTAACTCATTAGTTGCAATGCTTGCAAGGCTTAAGTGATGTGCATTACCGAGAGGGCCCAGAGATACCTCTCCGACAATCAGAGTGACAAATCCTAATCTCGAAATACGCCAACCCAATATCTACCTTTGGAGACACCTGTAATGCTCCTTTATAATCACCCAGTTACATTGTGACGTTTGGTAGCACCCAAAGTGTTCCTCCGGCAAACGGGAGTTGCATAATCTCATAGTCATAGGAACATATATAAGTCATGAAGAAAGCAATAGCAACATACTAAACGATCGGGTGCTAAGCTAATGGAACGGGTCATGTCAATCAGATCATTCAACTAATGATGTGACCTCGTTAATCAAATAAAACTCTTTGTTTATGGTTAGGAAACATAACCATCTTTGATTAACGAGCTAGTCAAGTAGAGGCATACTAGTGACACTCTGTTTGTCTATGTATTCACACATGTATTCTGTTTCCGGTTAATACAATTCTAGCATGAATAATAAACATTTATCATGATATAAGGAAATAAATAATAACTTTATTATTGCCTCTAGGGCATATTTCCTTCAGTCTCCCACTTGCATTAGAGTCAATAATCTAGTTCACATCGCCATGTGATTTAACAGCAATAGTTCACATCACCATGTGATTAACACCCATAGTTCACATCGTCACGTGACCAACACTCAAAGGGTTTACTAGAGTCAGTAATCTAGTTCACATCTCTATGTGATTAACACCCAAAGAGTACTAAGTTGTGATCATGTTTTGCTTGTGAGATAATTTTAGTCAACGGGTCTGTCACATTCAGATCCGTAAGTATTTTGCAAAATTCTATGTCTATAATGCTCTGCATGGAGCTACTCTAGCTAATTGCTCCCACTTTCAATATGTATCCAGATTGAGACATTAGATTCATCTGGATCAGTGCCAAAAACTTGCATCGACATAACCCTTTACGACGAACCTTTTTGTCACGTTCATAATCGAGAAACATATCCTTATTTCACTAAGGATAATTCTGACCGCTGTCCAGTGATCTACTCCTAGATCACTATTGTACTCCCTTGCCAAATCAGGGCAGGGTATACAATAGATCTGGTACACAGCATGGCATACTTTATAGAACCTATGAATGAGGCATAGGGAATGATTTTCATTCTCTTTCTATCTTCTGCCGTGGTCGGGCTTTGAGTCTTTACTCAACTTCACACCTTGTAACACAGGCAAGAAACTTTTTCTTTGACTGTTCCATTTTGAACTACTTCAAAATCTTGTCAAGGTATGTACTTATTGAAAAACTTATCAAGCGTCTTGATCTATCTCTATAGATCTTGAAGCTCAATATGTAAGCAGCTTTACCGATGTCTTTCTTTGAAAAACTCCTTTCAAACACTTCTTTTATGCTTTACAGAATAATTCTACATTATTTCCGATCAACAATATGTCATTCACATATACTTATCAGAAATGTTGTAGTGCTCCCACTCACTTTCTCGTAAATACAGGCTTCACCGCAAGTCTGTATAAAACTATATGCTTTGATCAACTTATCAAAGCGTATATTCCAACTCCGAGATGCTTGCACCAGTCCACAGATGGATCGCTGGAGCTTGCACATTTTGTTAGCACCTTTCGGATTGACAAAACCTTCTGTTGCATCATATACAACTCTTCTTTAATAAATCCATTAAGGAATGCAGTTTTGTTTATCCATTTGCCAGATTTCATAAAATGCGGCAATTACTAACATGATTCGGACAGACTCAAGCATAGATACGAGTGAGAAGCTCTCATCGTAGTCAACACCTTGAACTTGTCGAAAACCTTTTGCGACAATTCTAGCTTTGTAGATAGTAACACTACTATCAGCGTCCGTCTTCCTCTTGAAGGTCCATTTATTTTCTATGGTTTGCCGATCATCGGGCAAATCCATCAAAGTCCATACTTTGTTCTCATACATGGATCATATCTCAGATTTCATGGCCTCAAGCCGTTTATCGGAATCTGGGCTCATCATCGCTTCCTCATAGTTCGTAGGTTCGTCATGGTCAAGTAACCTGACCTCCAGAACAGGATTACCGTACAACTCTGGTGCGGATCTCACTCTAGTTTACCTACGAGATTCGGTAGTAACTTGATCTGAAGTTACATGATCATCATCATTAGCTTCCTCACTAATTGGTGTAGTAGTCACAAGAACAGATTTTTGTGATGAACTACTTTCCAATAAGGTAGAAGGTACAATTACCTTATCAAGTTCTACTTTCCTCCCACTCACTTCTTTCGAAAGAAACTCCTTCTCTAGAAAGGATCCATTATAAGCAACGAATGTCTTGCCTTAGGATCTGTGATAGAAGGTGTACCCAACAGTCTCCTTTGGGTATCCTATGAAGACATATTTCTCCGATTTGGGTTTGAGCTTATCAGGATGAAATTGTTTCTCATAAGCATCGCAACCCCAAACTTCAAGAAACGACAACTTTGGTTTCTTGCCAAACCATAGTTCATAAGGCGTCGTCTCGACGGATATAGATGGTGCCCCTTTTTAACGTGAATGCAGCTGTCTCTAATGCACGACCCCAAAAACAATAGTGGTAAATCGGTAAGAGACATCATAGATTGCACTATATCCAATAAAGTACGGTTATGACGTTCGGACACACCATTATGATGTGGTGTTCCAGGTGGCGTGAGTAGTGAAACTATTTCACATTGTTTTAACTGAAGACCAAACTCGTAACTCAAGTATTTGTCTCTGCGATCAGATCGTAGAAACTTTATTTTCTTGTCACGATGTTTTTCACTTCACTCTGAAATTCTTTGAACTTTTCAAATGTTTCAGACTTATGTTTCATCAAGTAGATATACTCATATCTGCTCAAATCATCTGCGAAGATCAGAAAATAATGATACCTGTCGCGAGCCTCAATATTCATCGGACCACATACATCAGTATGTATGATTTCCAACAAATCTGTTGCTCGCTCTATTGTTCCGAAGAACAGAGTCTTAGTCATCTTGCCCATGAGGCATGGTTCGCAAGCATCAACTGATTCATAATCAAGTGATTCCAAAAGCCCATCAGCATGGAGTTTCTTTATGCGCTTTACACCAATATGACCTAAACGGCAGCTCTACAAATAAGTTGCACTATCATTATTAACTTTGCATCTTTTGGTTTCAATATTATGATTATGTGTATCACTACGATCGAGATCCAATGAACTATTTTCATTGGGTGTGTAACCATATAAGGTTTTATTCATGTAAACAGAACAACAATTTATTCTCTTACTTAAATGAATAATCGTATTACAATAAACATGATCAAATCATATTCATGCTCAACGCAAACACCAAATAACACTTATTTAGGCTCAACACTAATCCCGAAATTATAGGGAGTGTGCAATGATGATCATATCAATCTTGGAACCACTTCCAACACACATCATCACTTCACCCTTAACTAGTCTCTGTTTATTCTGCAACTCCTGTTTCGAGTTACTACTCTTAGCAACTGAACTAGCATCAAATACTAAGGGGTTGCTATAAACACTAGTAAAGTACACATCAATAACATGTATATCAAATATACTTATGTTCACTTTGCCATCCTTCTTATCCGCCAATCACTTGGGGTAGTTCTGCTTCCAGTGACCAGTCCCTTTGCAGTAGAAGCACTTATTCTCAGGCTTAGGATCAGACTTGGGCTTCTTCACATGAGCAGCAACTTGCTTGCCGTTCTTGTTGAAGTTCCCCTTCTTCCCTCTGCCCTTTTCTTGAAACTAGTGGTCTTGTCAACCATCAACACTTGATGTTTTTCTTGATTTCTACCTTCGTTGATTTCAGCATCACGAAGAGCTTGGGAGTTGTTTCCGTTATCCCTTGCATATTATAGTTCATCACGAAGTTCTGCTAACTTGGTGATGGTGACTGGAGAATTCTGTCAATCACTATCTTATCTGGAAGATTAACTCCCACTTGATTCAAGCGATTGTAGTACCCAGACAATCTGAGCACATGCTCACTAGTTGAGCGATTCTCCTCCATCTTTTAGCTATAGTACTTGTTGGAGACTTCATATCTCTCAACTCGGGTATTTGCTTGAAATATTAACTTCAACTCCTGGAACATCTCATATGATCCATGACGTTCAAAACGTCTTTGAAGTCCCGATTCTAAGCCATTAAGTATGGTGCACTAAACTATCTAGTAGTCATCATATTGAGCCATCCAAACGTTCATAACGTCTGCATATGCTCCTGCAATAGGTCTGTCACCTAGCAGTGCATCAAGGACATAATTCTTCTGTGCAATAATGAGGATAAACCTCGGATCACGGATCCAATCCGCATCATTGCTACTAACAACTTTCAACATAATTTTCTCTAGGAACATATCAAAATAAACACAGGGAAGCAACAACGCGAGCTATTGATCTATAACATAATTTGCAAAATACTACCAGGACTAAGTTCATGATAAATTTAAGTTCAATTAATCATATTACTTAAGAACTCCCACTTAGATAGATATCCCTCTAATCCTCTAAGTGATCACGTGATCCAAATCAACTAAACCAAAACCGATCATCACGTGAGATGGAGTAATTTTCAATGGTGAACATCGTTATGTTGATCATATCTAATATATGATTCACGCTCGACCTTTCGGTCTCCGTGTTCCGAGGCCATATCTGTATATGCTTGGCTCGTCAAGTATAACCTGAGTATTCTGCGTGTGCAACTGTTTTGCACCCGTTGTATTTGGACGTAGAGCTTATCACACCCGATCATCACGTGGTGTCTGGGCACGACGAACTTTGGCAACGGTGCATACACAGGGAGAACACTTCTTGATAATTTAGTGAGAGATCATCTTATAATGCTACCGTCAATCAAAGCAAGATAAGATGCATAAAAGATAAACATCACATGCAATCAATATAAGTGATATGATATGGCCATCATCATCTTGTGCTTGTGATCTCCATCTCCGAAGCACCGTCATGATCACCATCGTCACCGGCGCGACACCTTGATCTCCATCGTAGCATCGTTGTCGTCTCGCCAATCTTATGCTTCCACGACTATCACTACCGCTTAGTAATAAAGTAAAGCATTACATCGCGATTGCATTGCATAAACTAAAGCGACAACCATATGGCTCCTGCCAGTTGCCGATAACTTGGTTACGAAACATGATCATCTCATACAATAAAATCAGCATCATGCCTTGACCATATCACATCACAACATGCCCTGCAAAAACAAGTTAGACGTCCTCTACTTTGTTGTTGCAAGTTTTACGTGGCTGCTACGGGCTTAAGTAAGAACTCATCTCACCTACGCATCAAAACCACAATGATAGTTCGTCAAATAGACTCCGTTTTAACCTTCTCAAGGACCGGGCGTAGCCACACTCGGTTCAACTAAAGTTGGAGAAACAGTCACCCGCAAGTCACCTATGTGCAAAGCACGTCGGGGAAACCGGTCTCGCGTAAGCGTACGCGTAATGTCGGTCCGGGCCGCTTCATCCAATAATACCGCCGAACCAAAGTATGACATGCTGGTAGGCAGTATGACTTATATCGCCCACAACTCAGTTGTGTTCTACTCGTGCATATAACATCAAACCATAAAACCTAGGCTCAGATGCCACTGTTGGGGAACGTAGTAATTTCAAAAAATTTCCTACGCACACGCAAGATCATGGTGATGCATAGAAACGAGAGGGGAGAGTGTTGTCTACGTACCAACGCAGACCGACTGCGGAAGCGATCACACAACGTAGAGGAAGTAGTCGCACGTCTTCTTCCCGATCCGACCGATCCATGCACCGTTACTCCGGCACCTCTGAGTTCTTAGCACACGTTCAGCTCGATGACGATCCCCGGGCTCCGATCCAGCAAAGCTTTGGGGAGGAGTTCCGTCAGCACGACGGCGTGGTGACGATCTTGATGTACTACCGACGCAGGGCTTCACCTAAGCACTACAACGGTATGATCGAGGTGGAATTTGGTGGCAAGGGGCAACGCACACGGCTAAGGAACAATCTCAAGGATCAACTTGTGTGTTTGGAGGTGCCCCCTGCCCCCGTATATAAAGGATCCAAGGGGAGGGGCTGGCCGGCCAAGGAGAGGAGGCACAGGAGAGTCCTACTCCCACTGGGAGTAGGATTCTCCCTCCAATCCTAGTCCAACTAGGATTCCCAAGTGGGAAAGGGAGAGAGGGGGGCCGGCCACCTTCTCCTAGTCCTAATAGGACTAGAGAGAGGGGGGAGGCGCACAGCCCTATATGGGCTGCCCTTTCAACTTTCCACTAAGGCCCATGTTGGCCGATTTGGCTCCCAGGGGGTTCCGGTAACCCTCCCGGTAATCCGGTAAAATCCCGATTTCACCCGGAACACTTCCGATGTCCAAACATAGGCTTCCAATATATCAATCTTTATGTCTCGACCATTTCGAGACTCCTCGTCATGTCCGTGATCACATTCGGGACTCCGAACAACCTTCGGTACATCAAAATGCATAAACTCATAATAACTGTCATCGTAACGTTAAGCGTGCGGACCCTACGGTTCGACAACAATGTAGACATGACTGAGACACGTCTCCGGTCAATAACCAATAGCGGGACCTGGATGCCCATATTGGCTCCTACATATTCTACGAAGATCTTTATCGGTCAGACCGCATAACAACATACGTTGTTCCCTTTGTCATCGGTATGTTACTTGCCCGAGATTCGATCGTCGGTATCCAATACCTAGTTCAATCTCGTTACCGGCAAGTCTCTTTACTCGTTCCGTAATACATCATCTCACAACTAACTTATTAGTTGCAGTGCTTGCAAGGCTTATGTGATGTGCATTACCGAGAGGGCCCAGAGATACCTCTCCGACAATCGGAGTGACAAACCCTAATCTCGAAATACGCCAACCCAACATCTACCATTGGAGACACCTGTAGTACTCCTTTATAATCACCCAGTTACGTTGTGACGTTTGGTAGTACCCAAAGTGTTCCTCCGGTAAACGGGAGTTGCATAATCTCATAGTTATAGGAACATGTATAAGTCATGAAGAAAGCAATAGCAACATACTAAACGATCGGGTGCTAAGCTAATGGAACGGGTCATGTCAATCAGATCATTCAACTAATGATGTGACCTCGTTAATCAAATAACAACTCTTTGTTTATGGTTAGGAAACATAACCATCTTTGATTAACAAGCTAGTCAAGTAGAGGCATACTAGTGACACTCTGCTTGTCTATGTATTCACACATGTATTATGTTTCCGGTTAATACAATTCTAGCATGAATAATAAACATTTATCATGATATAAGGAAATAAATAATAACTTTATTATTGCCTCTAGGGCATATTTCCTTCACTTGGCGTCCCGACGTGACAAACAAGATGGAGTTCCTAGATGGTCATCGGAGGCGGAACCGACCTGGAAGAACATCCATGAAGGAGCCATACTATTTCATAATATATGTTTATTTGTGATTGTTATGCTTCTTCTTTTCTATGCATGTTAGAATGCTAGAAAGATCCCTCATTAATATCAAGCAATTTGCGATTCCCGATGTTGCACCTTCGCACGTCAAGTACGTCTAGTAGTGGGCTCATAGAATTGGGGTGCTGCTGGGTGTCCTTGAACTAGAGGGTTCGTGTCGGACACAGACATGCACTGCATCGGGTTAACTTGACAAGGCTATCAAAACGGTTTTGGGCCTTGTGGCAAAGAAGGTTGGGGGCCGGGGTATGAGATACCTTCCCGACCAACAGGAGTCGTATAGAGATACGATTAGTAAGGAGTTGCTTACCGGATAGGCATGTTGTCTAGCAGTGATGCTAAAGCTCACTAGTCGCATGTGCTCTGGGCCCCTCGTATACTGCTGGCCTATGCAAATCATCACAACATAATCCTGTATCAAATGGTAGCGAAGCTGAAGTTGGTAAGGATCGTACTAGCTATAGCTGCATATTTCGATTATGAGATATGGCAGATGGATGTCAAAATGGCTTTCCTTCATGGAAATTTAACCGAGGATGTGCATATGATACAACCCGAGGGGTTTTTCGATCCGACTAGCACTAGTAAAGTATGCAAGCTCAAGAGATCCATTTATGGGTTGAGGCAAGCATCTCGGAGTTGGAACATGCGTTTTGATGAGGTCGTCACTGGTCTCGGTTTCATCAAAAGCGATGAGGACACTTGTTTATACAAGCAGTTAAGTAGGAGATCGATTGTGTTTTTGATCTTGTATGTGGATGACATACTACTGATCGAAAATGATGTTTCGATGCTAAACTCGGTCTAGGAATCATTGAATGGCAAGTTTTCGATGAAGGACCTTGGTGATGCAGTGTATATTTTAGGCATCAAGATCTATAGAGATAGATCGTGGAGGCTGCTCGGCTTGAGCCAAAGCACGTACGTACATAAAGTGTTGAAGCAGTTCAACATGTGTGAGGCCAAGAAGGGATTCTTGCCTGTCTCACATGGTATAAGGCTAAGCGAGACTCAGAGTCCCTCCACATCTGATGAGCAAAGCAGGATGAGTCGGATTCTATATTTCTCGGCAATTGGATCCATCATGAATGCCATGATATGTACACGGCCTGATGTTGCTTTTGCAATAAGCCTAACAAGTATATACCAGGCCAACCCAAGTGAGAGTCGCTGGGCAGCGGTAAAGACTATTTTGAAGTACCTGAAAAGGACTAAAGAGATGTTCCTAGTTTATGGAGGTGCAGAAAAGCTCGTCGTAAGTGGTTCCGCCGATGCTAGTTTCCAAACCAATAGAGATGATTGTCGATCATAGTCCGAATTCGTGTATGTCATGAATGGAGGAGCAGTGAGCTGGATGAGTTCCAAAAGGTCCTTAGTCGAAAGGGCTATGTGGACGCGCAGCCGACTAGATTAGCATATGACACGGTCGATGGCTTGGTCTCACTAGCCATGGAGCATTGGATGCTAACCAGATAATATGGACTCAGATTGATCTGGTCGGATTCGACGTAGTCGGATCCAAGTTGAGATAAGGTCTGAGTCGAACAAACCCAACTATGAGACGCAATGATATGTCATCTGTGAGTCTCTATTACAACATATGTTCTATGTCCTATGACTTAAGCTGGCACATGTACTCGGGATGGTGACAGACTTGCTTTGGGCCAACCAAACGCTACTCCATGACTGGGTAGTTACAAAGGTAGGTTTCGGACTTGTCCAGACCCATGCCGTGAGAGACATGGTCAAGCAAGATGGGATTTGCCCCTCCGATCAAGAGAGATGTACTCTGGGCCCCTCGTGTGATCCAATCAGGATAAGCATGGCCATGCGACAAGGATTATGAGATAATCTAGTTTGTGGTCGGCATCACTGGAATGAGAAAGAGGTCGGGCTAGTACAAGGATGACACACTCGCCTTGAGCCCGACAACATATATCATGTGGCAAAAGGAATGGAAGTATGATGTACATGTTTGCCTAACCAGCTTCATAGTCTGCTTGGTGTTCCGCATGCCTTGCTAGGGGCCGCTACCAACCTTGCAGTACGGATGTGATCCGAATTGCGACCAAGCTGGCTTGAACCTAAGGGGTCGCGCGCTTAAGGGGGGGAACCTATGCGAGGTCGGATCCGGGGACACTGGCCGGATGTGATCCGAGCTGTATTCGTATTGTGGCCGAGTAGACTTATGGGCTTTAGGGTCCGTGCGAGGCCCGAGTGTTGACCCCGTGATGGACGCCTATAAAAAGTGGGTAAGGCACACTCATGCGATTGATCTCTTCGGCGCTGTCACTACGGTTTGCATGTGTTGCGAATAGACACCTCCACTCGCGGCTGGTTGTGTGATCGGACCTAGCAGTCCGCCACACGACGTTCCTCCTCCACGCGCGGATACCGTTAGAGGAGGTGCACTTGTGCCGCTCCGGCGAACCTGTACGTGGGAACCGACGACCGACTGTTTGAGGGATATTTGACAAGGAGGAGAAAATCCACGCGGACGCGCTGCCCCAACTCTTCTTCCGCTGCACGACACTGCACGTCTAGTGGTAACGAACTGTGATCCATCTCCCATAGCATGTTCTTGGTTATTCTAAGCATAGGAGATTTTAATTTGCAGTCAACGCACCCTCCCGTAGAACCTAACACTTCATCTCGAGTGTCTTTGATTACCTCTAACCCTATCTCATTGCATCTAGTTTACTTTGGCGACTAGACTTTGCAAGCACCATATAGGTTGTATATCTCACCGTGGCAATTGTTTAGGCTCACACTTTACTTTTGGCAATTCATACTTTCTACTATTGGCATATCTTGTGCCCAGTGTGGATTGCTAGTCTGCATAATCCATTTTCATATCTTGTGATATAACTTGTGCAAGCATGTACTGCTTACTTGTGGTTCTTAGTTTTCTTAAGTGCCCATCGTGTTTAGAGCAAGTTCTTGGCACACTTAGTTGAGCCTAGTATATTTAAAATGTTTGCTTGAAATGTATTCTGAAAGTGCAACTATCCCCAGGTGGTTTTGGTAATTCATAACAACATATAGCTCATTGAGCTAATGCTATTCCAAGATGATTATTTCAGGAAAGCTCAATGATTGGCATGGCATGGATGTGAAAGTGGAACCCTCAAAATGCTAAGGACAAAGGATTGGCTCAAGCTCAAAAGCTCAAGACTCTTCATTTTATATTTTAGTGATCCAAGATCACATTGAGTCTTTAGGAAAAGCCAATACTATCAAGGAGGGATGAGGTGTTGCTTAATGAGCCTCTTGCTTCATGTGCTTAGTGATATGCTCCAAAAACCCTCAATTACTTTCCCATATCCATTTGACCTAAACCCTAAGCCAAACTCGGTCCTACCGATTCTACCTATCCGGTGCCACCGAGTTTCATATGTCATAAGCCACTGCCAAACCCTAGCAATTCGGTTCTACCGATAGGGATCTCGGTCTCACCGAGATGGGATTGCAAACTCTCTGTTTCCCTTTCGTAACTTTTCGGTCTCACCAAAAGAGCGAATCGGTCCCACCGAGATTGCAATGTAAACTCATTGTTTCCTTTTTGTAACTTTTCGGTCTCACCGAAAGAGCAAATCGGTCCCACCGAGTTTGCCCGACCAACTCTCTGGTTAGCTAATTACCAAAATCGGTCTCACCGAGTTTGTGTAATCAGTCTCACCGAGATTACGTTATGCCCAAACCCTAACAGAATCGGTCCTACCGAGTTGCATGTCAGTCCCACCGAAAATCTCTAACGGTCACTAGGTTTACCTTTTCGGTCCGACCGAGTTTTTTGATTCGGTCCCACCGAGATTGGTAGATTGTGTGTAACAGTTGGATTTTGTGTGGAGGCTATATATACCCCTCCACCTCCTCTTCATTCGTGGAGAGAGCCATCAGAACACATACACAATTCCAATTCATATGTTCTGAGAGAGAACCACCTACTCATGTGTTGAGACCAAGACATTCCATTCCTACCATATGAATCTTGATCTCTAGCCTTCCCCAAGTTGCTTTCCACTCAAATCTTCTTTCCACCAGATCCAAATCCTATGAGAGAGAGTTGAGTGTTGGGGAGACTATCATTTGAAGCACAAGAGCAAGGAGTTCATCATCAACACACCATTTGTTACTTCTTGGAGAGTGGTGTCTCCTAGATTGGCTAGGTGTCACTTGGGAGCCTCTGACAAGATTGTGGAGTTGAACCAAGGAGTTTGTAAGGGCAAGGAGATCGCCTACTTCGTGAAGATCTACCGCTAGTGAGGCAAGTCCTTCATGGGCGATGGCCATGGTGGGATAGACAAGGTTGCTACTTCGTGGACCCTTCGTGGGTGGAGCCCTCCGTGGACTCGCGCAACCGTTGCCCTTCATGGGTTGAAGTCTCCATCAACGTGGATGTAGGATAGCACCACCTATCCGAACCACGGGAAAAACATCCGTGTCTCCAATTGCGTTTGAATTCTCCAAACCCTTCCCTTTACATTCTTGCAAGTTGCATGCTTTACTTTCCGCTGCTAATATACTCTTTGCATGCTTGCTTGAATTGTGTGATGATTGCTTGACTTGTCCTAAAATAGCTAAAATCTGCCAAGAACTAAAATTGGGAAAAGGTTAAGTTTTATTTGGTCAAGTAGTCTATTCACCTCCCTCTAGACATACTTTCGATCCTACAAGTGGTATCAGAGCTTTGGTCTCCATTTGCTTTGATCTCCATAGCTTTTGGTGGTCATAGCCGTGGTTTCACAACCTTGGAGAGTATGGCGTCTAGCGAGGGAAATTATCACCGTAGAGGTCCTTACTTTGATGGTACTAATTTTGCTAGTTGGAAGCATAAAATGAAAATGCATATTCTTGGACATAACCCCGCAGTTTGGGCTATTGTGTGTGTTGGTTTGCAAGGTGACTTCTTTGGTGGGAGAGAACCAAACCGTGAAGCTACCGCGGATGAGTTGAAGATGTTGCAATACAATGCTCAAGCGTGTAATATTCTCTTCAATGGATTGTGCCCCGAAGAATTCAACAAAATCAGTCGTCTTGAGAATGCAAAGGAAATTTGGGACACTTTGATTGATATGAACGAAGGTACTGACTCCGTCAAGAAATCCAAGTTGGATGTGCTTCAAAGTCAACTTGACAAGTTCAAAATGAAGGATTGTGAAGGTGTCGCTGAAATGTACTCTAGGCTTGCTCTCATCACAAATGAGATTGCCGGCTTAGGAAGTGAAGAGATGACCGATAGATTCATCATCAAGAAGATTCTAAGAGCCTTGGATGGAAAATATGATACCGTGTGCACATTGATCCAAATGATGCCCTATTACAAAGATCTCAAGACAACAGAAGTGATTGGAAGAATTGTTGCTCATGAGATGTCACTTAAGGATAAAGAGGAACTTCACAACAAATCAAGTGGTGCCTACAAAGCCTCATGTGAAGCCCCTACATCATCAAGTGAGAAACAAAACTTCAACGAAGAATTGAGCTTAATGGTGAAGAACTTCAACAAGTTCTACAAGAGTAGAAGCAAAGATAGAAGCTTCAAGTCAAGGTCCTACAATGACAAAAGATCTTCTAGTCGAGAGCGAAACTGCTACAATTGGGGAAGACTCGGACACTATTCCAATGAGTGTACGGCTCCCTACAAGAGAAGAGAAGATTCTCCAAAAAGAAGAAGCAAAGAATCACCACCAAGAGAGAGAAGGAGTAGAGATGATCGTTATGAACGAAGATACTCACGGAGAAGCAAAGATTCGGAAAGGAAGGAAAAATCATCAAGGAGCTACACAAAACGAAGACATCAAGCTCATGTTGTTGAATGGGTATCCGGCTCTGACTCCGACAGCCACTCCGAGAGAACTTATCACTCCGACTCCGAAGATACTCAAGATGAAGGTGTTGCCGGTCTAGCACTTGTGTCATCCAACTCCTACGACATATTTGACTCACCAAATGAAGGAATTGGAAGATGCTTCATGGCCAAAGGTCCTAAGGAACACACCCCGAGTATTATGATTTTAATAGTGATGAAGACGACTTGTTAGGTGATGATGATTTGCTTGTTGACAACTCTAGTGATGAATACTATGATGAAACATCAATTAATCATGCTAATCAAGATAAAACGAATGACAATGATAAGGAGAAGATTGAGGCTCTAACTACAGAACTAAACACTCTTAAGTTAGCTCATGAAACTATCTTCGAAGATCATCGAGAACTTTTAAGAGCTCATGAGAAATTACGCTTTCAAAAGCTCAATCTTGAGCAAGAGCATGAGTTTTTAAAAGCAATCAATGATGATCTCCGCAAGAAAAGTTCTTCTTACATTGCCAAGCGTTTACTCTTATCCACTTACATGCCTCAAGTCAAGTCTAGTAACAAGAACAAGAAAGATTCTTCCTCTAGTAGTAACAATGATCATGCTAAATCCAATATTGTTGCTTCTAGTAGTTCTCTTGATTCCACTAATGATTATCTTAGCCAAGTTACACTTGAGCAAGAAAATAGCTTATTGAAGGGAATTATAGAGAAAGGAGTGTACAAAAGCCTTGCCGGGAGTAAGCAATTCGAGGAAATTGTGCGCAAGCTAGGAATGCACCAGAAGAATCAAGGTGTTGGTTTTGAACGAAAGTTCAATGCCAATGGAGTTGAGTGGGAAGAAGATCAATACCCCAAGACAAAGTTTGTTCCTCAACAAGAGAAGTATGATACGTCCTTCAAGGGGACACAAGCTCAAGATGATCTTCCACCACAAGACTACAAGCAAAAAGGCAAGGACAAGCTTCAAGAGGAAAATGATGCATTTGAAGAAGCTCCTAAGACCTTAGTCAAGTGGATTCCCAAGACCACTTCAAGTTCCACTTCATCAAGTACGAGTACAACTCCAAGGATTCCCATCAAGATGGTGTGGATCCAAAAGAAGAAGAACTAGAGAGTTCTTGAGGGTGACTCCGCCAACATACTTCAC
Source organism: Triticum monococcum (assembly GCA_034509565.1). Classification (NCBI taxonomy): domain Eukaryota; kingdom Viridiplantae; phylum Streptophyta; class Magnoliopsida; order Poales; family Poaceae; genus Triticum; species Triticum monococcum. Next base: position 578,860,796 of record CM067845.1, read on the forward strand.
TCTTATCATTTTGGCAAGAACAAGTGCAATCAACTTCCACATCTTGCACTAGTTCAAGGAGTCACAAACCCTCTTGTTGGTAAGACAAGGGACAAGGTAACCTAAAAGTTTTCATGGACATCATCTTGTGTGTGCATCACTCTATGTCTATGGATATCCTTGTTTGTTCCTTGTGGGACTAACCCATGTAGGTATTGAAAGTGCAGTTCACTCAAATGGATAGCTCCAAGTGATCTACATCAACATTGAGCATCCACATCTTCAACATCTACATGAAGTCATCATCGACAAAACCCAAGGTTAGTTCATCCCTCTTAGGGGGGATATCTGTAAGTGCATCTAGTGCCACCCCTAGTTGGTTTTGGAGTATTGACGACAAACCTAGTTGAGGGACTAATGTGTTTGTGAGAATTGCAGGATAACACAGGTAGAAGTCCCTCATTGATTCGGTTTAGTTACCAGAGATGACCCCTAAAAATGTACGAAGACATTGAAGATAATGGTGGTTCGTGAAGACATTCATGTCGAAGACAATGACATATGAAGACTCCCCATGAAGCCTTTGGAACTCGAAGACTTAGATCCTTCGTAGTTTTACTTTATTCATGTTGTGTCACAGGAACCACCGTACTGTTAAGTGGGGTCCAAGAGAACCAGTCAGGATGACTGATGTGATGCCTAATTCAAATCCTATGTCTTCGAGTGAAGACAATGAGAGAAAATCTTGTCCAGAGTCAGACAAGTCAGCTTTACTTGCAGCCCAAGTAAAGTGGCCGTGACAGTTCAAAATCCGACCGTTAGTACACGTGTCAGTTCCTTAGTGACCCAGGGTCATTTCGGACAAATCAGGTCAGGGTTGCCAAGCGGCTATAAATAGTCCACCCCTACAACCATAAACGGTTGGCTGCTCAGATTTCAGTGCACGGCTTTTGTCGTTTGAGAGCAACCCACCTCGAAGCCTTTGAGAGAAAATCCTTAGTGAGGAGAAAAGCCCTAACCACCCAGAGCCAGAGTAATTGGGCATCACTTAAGTCTTCGTGTCTGAGTGATCTGAAGACTTATTACACTTGAGGACTGTGCATCCTCCAGACGGTTAGGCGTCGCGTTCTGAGCATCTAAGAGGAATTGTGGATTGCCGGTGAACAAAGTCTGTGAAGGGTTGGGAGTCTACCTTGAAGACTTACCAGAGTGATTGGGCGGGGTCTATGTGACCTTAGCTCAAGGAGAAAACGGTGAGGACTGGGTGTCCTGAGCTGCGTGTTCAGGACTGGGTGTCCGGGACTGTGTGTCCTTTGGTTTAAATACCTAGCCGCTCCAACCAGACGTACAGTTGTCACAGCAACTGGAACTGGTCCAACATATCATTGTCTTCAACGTGTCACTGGTTTCATCTTCGCCTCCCTTTACTTACCAGTACACATTGTGAAGCTATTGCATGCTTGCTTTATCTTCTGTCTTCACAACTTGACTGTATGATCTGTTTGGCTTCATAACTTCTTCCATCCTGATCCTCATTACACTGAAGCTATTTGTCACTGTGCTTTCACTATATTGTATACTTGACCATGGCTTGTGTTGTGTAATCTACCTTCCGCTGCATAGTGATAGGCTTGTTCACTCTGTTTGTCTTCATAACTTCCACGTTTTGAAGACTTCCATAAAAATCGCCTATTCACCCCCCTCTAGTCGATATAACGCACTTTCAATATCACATCTAGGGGGAGCTTTACTCTAAGACTTGAGCTAAAGCAACTCTAAAGATGTGAACACAACAATGCTTTATGTAAAAGTGGTAACCCCACTTGAGCTTAAACGATGAGTATGACCTATGATCAAGTGTTCTCACTTGACTCCTAAGTCAATATACTCATATATAGATGACCTAGTCATCGAAAATTGCTTGATAGATGCTAGAATTGGTTGTGCATGCTTTGTCACATATTTCATTTGCCATCTTATTGTGTGAGCTTGTTGGTTGCATATTTTACTCATTCGAGGACCCACTTGTTGTTTTGGTTGTTTGGTTTAATTTCTTTTGCCAAGTGGATGGACAAGAATGCCTAAGAACCTCCTCTAGCTATCTATGCTTTTCTCGTCTCAAACTCTATTCATGCTACATCACAAAATTTGATCAAGTCAGATTCGAACCACTCTGTGTGAGGAGCGCTCGGAGTCCCCGATTCGTGCCTTGAAGACATCCAAGCTGGTTTGGGACTGGCTCTCCAAGGTCAATGAAGGCATCTCAACCTAGAGAGATCAGAGAATCAGTGTTCTTCGCAATCTCTTCAACCGCTTCAAGCGAAATGACAATGAGAATTTCTAGCACACATTTGACCGGCTCACTGACATCACAAATGAGCTTCAAGCCCTCGGCGCCACTGAGATCACCAAACATGAAATCGTCAAGACGCTGCTAAGATCACTTGACAGTTCATTTGACATCCTAGCCCTGATGATTCAAGAACGTCCAGACTTCAAGACACTCGATCCGTCTGACATACTTGAGAGGCTCAACACACATGAGTTTCAGCTTTCTGAGAAAAGAGATATCTACGGCCCAAACTATGGGCGAACTCGTGCCTTGAAGGCAAAAGCTGTGTCCTCATCTGAAGAAGAATCTAACAGCAGTTCTGATGATCCTGAAGACATTGGAAGGGAACTTGCAATGCTAGTGAAGAAGTTCCAGAAATTCACCAAGAAGAAAGGCTTCAGAAAGTCTTCACGATCAAGCTCAAGGAATGATGAAGCCTCTGCACATGACTACAAGAGGAAAACTTGTCACAAGTGCAAGAAAACTGGACACTTCATCTCTGAGTGTCCACAGTGGGACAATGAGAATAGAAAGAAGAAGAAGAGCAAGGAATATGACTCTGACGATAAGAAGACGAAGAAATACTCAAAGTCTTCGTCCAAGTCTTCCTCAAAGTCTTCATCACAAAAGAAGAGTTCATCTGGCAAGGCTCGTGCGTTTCTTGGCAAGGAAATGGATTCAGAGGAGGAGTCCGCTTCTGAGGAGGCAGAGGTGGAGTCTGAGGAGGAGTCTGATTCAGGCATTGCGAGTCTGGCTACAGCCTATGTCGCCAAGTCCATCTTCAACACTGAAGACAATGACTCCATCACCATCACCGATGCAAATGACAAGGACAAATCTACTCCTACCTACTGCTTCATGGCACGTGGTGCCAAGGTAAACTCACGCACTACTCACTATCAAACATCTAGTGACGATGACTCTGATTGTGATTGAAAACCCAGTTACAAAACACTTGCTAAAATTGCAAATGAACAACAAAAGGCCATGGAACATATTAAAAAACTGTTAGACAGAAGCGATGATCTGTTGGGTGCTGAAATGACTCGTTCTGAATCCTTAATTGAAGACATAAAATATCTTCATGTTAAGTATCAGGAACTCAAAGATCATCTTGAGACTCTCTCAACTACTCATGAAAAGCTTTCCTATGATTATCTTCAAAAGAAGCAAGATCTTGAGAAGTTGTGAGCGGATCATGAAGATCTTCAAAAGGAAAACGAGTCACTTCGAGCCGAACAGATCAGTTCTGCTCAGGAAGGATTTGAACCACCATGCCTTAAATGCATTGAACGTGATAATGCTATTTCTGTTGCTGAATGTTCCACTACTACTGCTGTTGCAATATCTTCAACTGTTGAAGTGGTAACTAACCCCTCTGCTGAGGATACCACTGCTATTGCTGATGAAAATGCTAGGTTGAAGACATTGCTTGAAACAGGGATGTACAAAAGTCTCAAAGGACATCAGACATTATGTGATGTCCTCAAGAAGCAGATTCTGAACCGAAACCCTAGGAAAGAGGGTGTTGGGTTCGTGAGGAAAATTAATGCAGATGGCTCTTACTGGAAACCTGAGCAGTACCCCAAAACCACATGGGTTGCTGCAAAGGAATCCTCAGCAGATCCATCCAATCTATCTGGCTTCACTTGTGCTAATCCAATTATCATTGATGAATCCTTTGATGCAAACTATAAACTGTTTAGGAATCAGAATGGTGAAGTACTTGCCAGGTACATTGGTACTAACTGCAGGAATGGACCGCCTATGAAGAATATCTGGGTTCCAAAAACGTGTCTTGAGAATCTTCCTGTGAATGTCCTCATGACACCTCACATGAAGAAGACAAACCTCAGACCAAAGGCTTCATATGGTCCAAAGGCTTCATACAGGCAGAGGACTCATCTGAGTCGCACTAACACAAATGTTTTGCAGGGAAACCATGCTCAGGCATATGAGAGCGGTTCTTCAAACCGTCATTCTCATATGACCAAAAACTATTCTGCCTATTCTTATGAGTACTATTGCCCACCTGCTAGACTGTTTGCTAGGGCTCCAAAGCCAAAATTCTCAGATGCTGCACTTAGACTTATTGCTTCTAAGCCACCCTTGAAGATGTGGGTGGTTAAGAAAGCTTAACTCTCTTTTGCAGGGAAAGGTCTCCGGCACAAAACCAAAATCTTCTGATGCTATTGCTGGGGACCTCAAAAATCTTGTGGGGCGCAAGATCAAATACCCGAATGGCATCACTATGTATTTCATACCTGAGTCGCATGCTACTCTCCCTACTTGTCCTAACCTGGATCTAAGTTTTCATAATCCACTTGTTCATCAAATGTTTTTGCTTCACAACACTCTTCGTGAAGCCTATCCCCCTAACTGCACTATAGGGTACGACACCAGTGACTTCAGAGTCTTCAGAATGGATTATTGACAGTGGGTGTACAAATCACATGACTGGCAAGAGGAGTCTCTTTATGGACTCAACCTTACGTCCATCTGACAAGAGTCACATCACATTCGCTGACACTGGTAAAAGTAAGGTACTGGGTCTAGGTAGAGTTGCAATCTCAAAGGATCAACACATGGATAAAGTCATGTTTGTTGAATCCCTTGGCTTCAACTTAATGTCTGTCTCAATGCTTTGCGATTTAAACATGATTGTAATCTTTGGAAAATATCGTTGTCTGGTACTAATGGAATCTAACAAGTCTCTAGTGTTTGAAGGGTATCGAAAAGATGATTTGTACGTGGTAGATTTCTCAGCAGGGCCACAGCTTGCAGTTTCTCTTCTCGCAAAGGCTTCAGAATGCTGGCTTTGGCATCGAAGACTTGGGCATGCTGGCATGAGGAACCTCCACACCCTTGCGAAGAAGAAGCATGTCATAGGCATCGAGGGCTTCAAGTTCAAGAAAGATCACTTATGCGGTGCCTGTGAAGCTGGGAAGATGACAAGGGCAAAACATCCTTCGAAGACAATCATGACCACTAGTCAACCCTTCGAACTGCTTCACATGGATCTCTTCGGTCCCACTCACTACTCAACCTTCTCCACTACTGCTTGCCTCTATGGCTTCGTCATTGTTGATGATTACTCTAGATATACTTGGGTGCACATAATCCTTTACAAGACTGAAGTGCAGGATGTCTTCAGACGCTTCGCAAATCGGGCAATGAACAATTATGGCGCCAAGATAAAGCACATCAGAAGTGACAATGGCATAGAATTCAAGAACACCGGCCTTGACACATATCTTGATACATTGGGCATCACTCATGAATTCTCAGCTCCATACACGCCACAATAGAATGGCATCGTCGAACGCAAGAACAGAACACTAATTGAGATGGCCAGAACAATGTTAGATGAGTACAAGACACCAAGAAAATTCTGGACTGAAGCCATTGACACTGCATGCCATACTATCAATCGTGTATATCTTCACAAGCTGTTGAACAAGACATCTTATGAACTTCTGACTGGCAAGAAGCCAAATGTAAGTTACTTCAGAGTATTTGGATCAAGATGCTGGATCAAGGACCCTCACCACACCTCAAAATTTGCTCCAAAAGCACATGAGGGCTTCATGCTTGGATATGGAAAGGATTCGCACTCCTACAGAGTCTTCAATCTCTTTCACTACAAAGTGGTTGAAACAGTGGATGTGCAGTTCGATGAGACCAATGGGTCACAAAGAGAGCAACTACCAGATGTGCTAGATGAAGTTCCAGCCAGTGAATCAATCAAGCTAATGGGAACTGGAGAAATTATACCTTCTGAAGCTCATCCTGAAGAAGAACTTATCATCTCAGCACCTGATCCACATGAAGACAATGCTCAGCCTGAAGAGATTCCTCCCCATGACAATGTAGATCAACAAGAGCAAAGTCTTCGACCCCTACATCCTCGTGTTGCCAATGAAGTGCAAATTGACAGAATAATTGATAGCATCAATGCACCTGGTCCACTGACTCTTTCAAGGGCAACTCAACTGGCTAACTTTTGCGGACACTTCGCATTCGTTTCAATCACAGAACCCAAGAAAATTGATGAAGCCTTTATGGAACCTGAATGGATTCAAGCTATGCAAGAAGAGCTTCAACAATTTGAGCTGAACAATGTATGGGAGCTGGTTAAGCATCCTGATCCACGGAAGCATAACATAATAGGCACCAAATGGATATACCACAACAAGCAAGATGAGCATGGCCAAGTCATCAGAAACAAGGCTCGTCTCGTTGCTCAAGGATATACTCAAGTGGAAGGCATTGACTTCGATGAAACATTTGCTCCTGTGGCCAGACTTGAAGCCATCCGTATACTGCTGGCCTATGCAAATCATCACAACATAATCCTGTATCAAATGGTAGCGAAGCTGAAGTTGGTAAGGATCGTACTAGCTATAGCTGCATATTTCGATTATGAGATATGGCAGATGGATGTCAAAATGGCTTTCCTTCATGGAAATTTAACCGAGGATGTGCATATGATACAACCCGAGGGGTTTTTCGATCCGACTAGCACTAGTAAAGTATGCAAGCTCAAGAGATCCATTTATGGGTTGAGGCAAGCATCTCGGAGTTGGAACATGCGTTTTGATGAGGTCGTCACTGGTCTCGGTTTCATCAAAAGCGATGAGGACACTTGTTTATACAAGCAGTTAAGTAGGAGATCGATTGTGTTTTTGATCTTGTATGTGGATGACATACTACTGATCGAAAATGATGTTTCGATGCTAAACTCGGTCTAGGAATCATTGAATGGCAAGTTTTCGATGAAGGACCTTGGTGATGCAGTGTATATTTTAGGCATCAAGATCTATAGAGATAGATCGTGGAGGCTGCTCGGCTTGAGCCAAAGCACGTACGTACATAAAGTGTTGAAGCAGTTCAACATGTGTGAGGCCAAGAAGGGATTCTTGCCTGTCTCACATGGTATAAGGCTAAGCGAGACTCAGAGTCCCTCCACATCTGATGAGCAAAGCAGGATGAGTCGGATTCTATATTTCTCGGCAATTGGATCCATCATGAATGCCATGATATGTACACGGCCTGATGTTGCTTTTGCAATAAGCCTAACAAGTATATACCAGGCCAACCCAAGTGAGAGTCGCTGGGCAGCGGTAAAGACTATTTTGAAGTACCTGAAAAGGACTAAAGAGATGTTCCTAGTTTATGGAGGTGCAGAAAAGCTTGTCGTAAGTGGTTCCGCCGATGCTAGTTTCCAAACCAATAGAGATGATTGTCGATCATAGTCCGAATTCGTGTATGTCATGAATGGAGGAGCAGTGAGCTGGATGAGTTCCAAAAGGTCCTTAGTCGAAAGGGCTATGTGGACGCGCAGCCGACTAGATTAGCATATGACACGGTCGATGGCTTGGTCTCACTAGCCATGGAGCATTGGATGCTAACCAGATAATATGGACTCAGATTGATCTGGTCGGATTCGACGTAGTCGGATCCAAGTTGAGATAAGGTCTGAGTCGAACAAACCCAACTATGAGACGCAACGATATGTCATCTGTGAGTCTCTATTACAACATATGTTCTATGTCCTATGACTTAAGCTGGCACATGTACTCGGGATGGTGACAGACTTGCGTTGGGCCAACCAAACGCTACTCCATGACTGGGTAGTTACAAAGGTAGGTTTCGGACTTGTCCAGACCCATGCCGTGAGAGACATGGTCAAGCAAGATGGGATTTGCCCCTCCGATCAAGAGAGATGTACTCTGGGCCCCTCGTGTGATCCAATCAGGATAAGCATGGCCATGCGACAAGGATTATGAGATAATCTAGTTTGTGGTCGGCATCACTGGAATGAGAAAGAGGTCGGGCTAGTACAAGGATGACACACTCGCCTTGAGCCCGACAACATATATCATGTGGCAAAAGGAATGGAAGTATGATGTACATGTTTGCCTAACCAGCTTCATAGTCTGCTTGGTGTTCCGCATGCCTTGCTAGGGGCCGCTACCAACCTTGCAGTACGGATGTGATCCGAATTGCGACCAAGCTGGCTTGAACCTAAGGGGTCGCGCGCTTAAGGGGGGGAACCTATGCGAGGTCGGATCCGGGGACACTGGCCGGATGTGATCCGAGCTGTATTCGTATTGTGGCCGAGTAGACTTATGGGCTTTAGGGTCCGTGCGAGGCCCGAGTGTTGACCCCGTGATGGACGCCTATAAAAAGTGGGTAAGGCACACTCATGCGATTGATCTCTTCGGCGCTGTCACTACGGTTTGCATGTGTTGCGAATAGACACCTCCACTCGCGGCTGGTTGTGTGATCGGACCTAGCAGTCCGCCACACGATGTTCCTCCTCCACGCGCGGATACCGTTAGAGGAGGTGCACTTGTGCCGCTCCGGCGAACCTGTACGTGGGAACCGACGACCGACTGTTTGAGGGATATTTGACAAGGAGGAGAAAATCCACGCGGACGCGCTGCCCCAACTCTTCTTCCGCTGCACGACACTGCACGTCTAGTGGTAACGAACTGTGATCCATCTCCCATAGCATGTTCTTGGTTATTCTAAGCATAGGAGATTTTAATTTGCAGTCAACGCACCCTCCCGTAGAACCTAACACTTCATCTCGAGTGTCTTTGATTACCTCTAACCCTATCTCATTGCATCTAGTTTACTTTGGCGACTAGACTTTGCAAGCACCATATAGGTTGTATATCTCACCGTGGCAATTGTTTAGGCTCACACTTTACTTTTGGCAATTCATACTTTCTACTATTGGCATATCTTGTGCCCAGTGTGGATTGCTAGTCTGCATAATCCATTTTCATATCTTGTGATATAACTTGTGCAAGCATGTACTGCTTACTTGTGGTTCTTAGTTTTCTTAAGTGCCCATCGTGTTTAGAGCAAGTTCTTGGCACACTTAGTTGAGCCTAGTATATTTAAAATGTTTGCTTGAAATGTATTCTGAAAGTGCAACTATCCCCAGGTGGTTTTGGTAATTCATAACAACATATAGCTCATTGAGCTAATGCTATTCCAAGATGATTATTTCAGGAAAGCTCAATGATTGGCATGGCATGGATGTGAAAGTGGAACCCTCAAAATGCTAAGGACAAAGGATTGGCTCAAGCTCAAAAGCTCAAGACTCTTCATTTTATATTTTAGTGATCCAAGATCACATTGATTCTTTAGGAAAAGCCAATACTATCAAGGAGGGATGAGGTGTTGCTTAATGAGCCTCTTGCTTCATGTGCTTAGTGATATGCTCCAAAAACCCTCAATTACTTTCCCATATCCATTTGACCTAAACCCTAAGCCAAACTCGGTCCTACCGATTCTACCTATCCGGTGCCACCGAGTTTCATATGTCATAAGCCACTGCCAAACCCTAGCAATTCGGTTCTACCGATAGGGATCTCGGTCTCACCGAGATGGGATTGCAAACTCTCTGTTTCCCTTTCGTAACTTTTCGGTCTCACCAAAAGAGCGAATCGGTCCCACCGAGATTGCAATGTAAACTCATTGTTTCCTTTTTGTAACTTTTCGGTCTCACCGAAAGAGCAAATCGGTCCCACCGAGTTTGCCCGACCAACTCTCTGGTTAGCTAATTACCAAAATCGGTCTCACCGAGTTTGTGTAATCAGTCTCACCGAGATTACGTTATGCCCAAACCCTAACAGAATCGGTCCTACCGAGTTGCATGTCAGTCCCACCGAAAATCTCTAACGGTCACTAGGTTTACCTTTTCGGTCCGACCGAGTTTTTTGATTCGGTCCCACCGAGATTGGTAGATTGTGTGTAACAGTTGGATTTTGTGTGGAGGCTATATATACCCCTCCACCTCCTCTTCATTCGTGGAGAGAGCCATCAGAACACATACACAATTCCAATTCATATGTTCTGAGAGAGAACCACCTACTCATGTGTTGAGACCAAGACATTCCATTCCTACCATATGAATCTTGATCTCTAGCCTTCCCCAAGTTGCTTTCCACTCAAATCTTCTTTCCACCAGATCCAAATCCTATGAGAGAGAGTTGAGTGTTGGGGAGACTATCATTTGAAGCACAAGAGCAAGGAGTTCATCATCAACACACCATTTGTTACTTCTTGGAGAGTGGTGTCTCCTAGATTGGCTAGGTGTCACTTGGGAGCCTCTGACAAGATTGTGGAGTTGAACCAAGGAGTTTGTAAGGGCAAGGAGATCGCCTACTTCGTGAAGATCTACCGCTAGTGAGGCAAGTCCTTCATGGGCGATGGCCATGGTGGGATAGACAAGGTTGCTACTTCGTGGACCCTTCGTGGGTGGAGCCCTCCGTGGACTCGCGCAACCGTTGCCCTTCATGGGTTGAAGTCTCCATCAACGTGGATGTAGGATAGCACCACCTATCCGAACCACGGGAAAAACATCCGTGTCTCCAATTGCGTTTGAATTCTCCAAACCCTTCCCTTTACATTCTTGCAAGTTGCATGCTTTACTTTCCGCTGCTAATATACTCTTTGCATGCTTGCTTGAATTGTGTGATGATTGCTTGACTTGTCCTAAAATAGCTAAAATCTGCCAAGAACTAAAATTGGGAAAAGGTTAAGTTTTATTTGGTCAAGTAGTCTATTCACCTCCCTCTAGACATACTTTCGATCCTACAAGTGGTATCAGAGCTTTGGTCTCCATTTGCTTTGATCTCCATAGCTTTTGGTGGTCATAGCCGTGGTTTCACAACCTAGGAGAGTATGGCGTCTAGCGAGGGAAATTATCACCGTAGAGGTCCTTACTTTGATGGTACTAATTTTGCTAGTTGGAAGCATAAAATGAAAATGCATATTCTTGGACATAACCCCGCAGTTTGGGCTATTGTGTGTGTTGGTTTGCAAGGTGACTTCTTTGGTGGGAGAGAACCAAACCGTGAAGCTACCGCGGATGAGTTGAAGATGTTGCAATACAATGCTCAAGCGTGTAATATTCTCTTCAATGGATTGTGCCCCGAAGAATTCAACAAAATCAGTCGTCTTGAGAATGCAAAGGAAATTTGGGACACTTTGATTGATATGCACGAAGGTACTGACTCCGTCAAGAAATCCAAGTTGGATGTGCTTCAAAGTCAACTTGACAAGTTCAAAATGAAGGATTGTGAAGGTGTCGCTGAAATGTACTCTAGGCTTGCTCTCATCACAAATGAGATTGCCGGCTTAGGAAGTGAAGAGATGACCGATAGATTCATCATCAAGAAGATTCTAAGAGCCTTGGATGGAAAATATGATACCGTGTGCACATTGATCCAAATGATGCCCAATTACAAAGATCTCAAGACAACAGAAGTGATTGGAAGAATTGTTGCTCATGAGATGTCACTTAAGGATAAAGAGGAACTTCACAACAAATCAAGTGGTGCCTACAAAGCCTCATGTGAAGCCCCTACATCATCAAGTGAGAAACAAAACTTCAACGAAGAATTGAGCTTAATGGTGAAGAACTTCAACAAGTTCTACAAGAGTAGAAGCAAAGATAGAAGCTTCAAGTCAAGGTCCTACAATGACAAAAGATCTTCTAGTCGAGAGCGAAACTGCTACAATTGGGGAAGACTCGGACACTATTCCAATGAGTGTACGGCTCCCTACAAGAGAAGAGAAGATTCTCCAAAAAGAAGAAGCAAAGAATCACCACCAAGAGAGAGAAGGAGTAGAGATGATCGTTATGAACAAAGATACTCACGGAGAAGCAAAGATTCGGAAAGGAAGGAAAAATCATCAAGGAGCTACACAAAACGAAGACATCAAGCTCATGTTGTTGAATGGGTATCCGGCTCTGACTCCGACAGCCACTCCGAGAGAACTTATCACTCCGACTCCGAAGATACTCAAGATGAAGGTGTTGCCGGTCTAGCACTTGTGTCATCCAACTCCTACGACATATTTGACTCACCAAATGAAGGAATTGGAAGATGCTTCATGGCCAAAGGTCCTAAGGAACACACCCCGAGTATTATGATTTTAATAGTGATGAAGACGACTTGTTAGGTGATGATGATTTGCTTGTTGACAACTCTAGTGATGAATACTATGATGAAACGTCAATTAATCATGCTAATCAAGATAAAACGAATGACAATGATAAGGAGAAGATTGAGGCTCTAACTACAGAACTAAACACTCTTAAGTTAGCTCATGAAACTATCTTCGAAGATCATCGAGAACTTTTAAGAGCTCATGAGAAATTACGCTTTCAAAAGCTCAATCTTGAGCAAGAGCATGAGTTTTTAAAAGCAATCAATGATGATCTCCGCAAGAAAAGTTCTTCTTACATTGCCAAGCGTTTACTCTTATCCACTTACATGCCTCAAGTCAAGTCTAGTAACAAGAACAAGAAAGATTCTTCCTCTAGTAGTAACAATGATCATGCTAAATCCAATATTGTTGCTTCTAGTAGTTCTCTTGATTCCACTAATGATTATCTTAGCCAAGTTACACTTGAGCAAGAAAATAGCTTATTGAAGGGAATTATAGAGAAAGGAGTGTACAAAAGCCTTGCCGGGAGTAAGCAATTCGAGGAAATTGTGCGCAAGCTAGGAATGCACCAGAAGAATCAAGGTGTTGGTTTTGAACGAAAGTTCAATGCCAATGGAGTTGAGTGGGAAGAAGATCAATACCCCAAGACAAAGTTTGTTCCTCAACAAGAGAAGTATGATACTTCCTTCAAGGGGACACAAGCTCAAGATGATCTTCCACCACAAGACTACAAGCAAAAAGGCAAGGACAAGCTTCAAGAGGAAAATGATGCATTTGAAGAAGCTCCTAAGACCTTAGTCAAGTGGATTCCCAAGACCACTTCAAGTTCCACTTCATCAAGTACGAGTACAACTCCAAGGATTCCCATCAAGATGGTGTGGATCCAAAAGAAGAAGAACTAGAGAGTTCTTGAGGGTGACTCCGCCAACATACTTCACTCTTATCATTTTGGCAAGAACAAGTGCAATCAACTTCCACATCTTGCACTAGTTCAAGGAGTCACAAACCCTCTTGTTGGTAAGACAAGGGACAAGGTAACCTAAAAGTTTTCATGGACATCATCTTGTGTGTGCATCACTCTATGTCTATGGATATCCTTGTTTGTTCCTTGTGGGACTAACCCATGTAGGTATTGAAAGTGCAGTTCACTCAAATGGATAGCTCCAAGTGATCTACATCAACATTGAGCATCCACATCTTCAACATCTACATGAAGTCATCATCGACAAAACCCAAGGTTAGTTCATCCCTCTTAGGGGGGATATCTGTAAGTGCATCTAGTGCCACCCCTAGTTGGTTTTGGAGTATTGACGACAAACCTAGTTGAGGGACTAATGTGTTTGTGAGAATTGCAGGATAACACAGGTAGAAGTCCCTCATTGATTCGGTTTAGTTACCAGAGATGACCCCTAAAAATGTACGAAGACATTGAAGATAATGGTGGTTCGTGAAGACATTCATGTCGAAGACAATGACATATGAAGACTCCCCATGAAGCCTTTGGAACTCGAAGACTTAGATCCTTCGTAGTTTTACTTTATTCATGTTGTGTCACAGGAACCACCGTACTGTTAAGTGGGTTCCAAGAGAACCAGTCAGGATGACTGATGTGATGCCTAATTCAAATCCTATGTCTTCGAGTGAAGACAATGAGAGAAAATCTTGTCCAGAGTCAGACAAGTCAGCTTTACTTGCAGCCCAAGTAAAGTGGCCGTGACAGTTCAAAATCCGACCGTTAGTACACGTGTCAGTTCCTTAGTGACCCAGGGTCATTTCGGACAAATCAGGTCAGGGTTGCCAAGCGGCTATAAATAGTCCACCCCTACAACCATAAACGGTTGGCTGCTCAGATTTCAGTGCACGGCTTTTGTCGTTTGAGAGCAACCCACCTCGAAGCCTTTGAGAGAAAATCCTTAGTGAGGAGAAAAGCCCTAACCACCCAGAGCCAGAGTAATTGGGCATCACTTAAGTCTTCGTGTCTGATTGATCTGAAGACTTATTACACTTGAGGACTGTGCATCCTCCAGACGGTTAGGCGTCGCGTTCTGAGCATCTAAGAGGAATTGTGGATTGCCGGTGAACAAAGTCTGTGAAGGGTTGGGAGTCTACCTTGAAGACTTACCAGAGTGATTGGGCGGGGTCTATGTGACCTTAGCTCAAGGAGAAAACGGTGAGGACTGGGTGTCCTGAGCTGCGTGTTCAGGACTGGGTGTCCGGGACTGTGTGTCCTTTGGTTTAAATACCTAGCCGCTCCAACCAGACGTACAGTTGTCACAGCAACTGGAACTGGTCCAACATATCATTGTCTTCAACGTGTCACTGGTTTCATCTTCGCCTCCCTTTACTTACCAGTACACATTGTGAAGATATTGCATGCTTGCTTTATCTTCTGTCTTCACAACTTGACTGTATGATCTGTTTGGCTTCATAACTTCTTCCATCCTGATCCTCATTACACTGAAGCTATTTGTCACTGTGCTTTCACTATATTGTATACTTGACCATGGCTTGTGTTGTGTAATCTACCTTCCGCTGCATAGTGATAGGCTTGTTCACTCTGTTTGTCTTCATAACTTCCACGTTTTGAAGACTTTCATAAAAATCGCCTATTCACCCCCCTCTAGTCGATATAACGCACTTTCAATATCACATCTAGGGGGAGCTTTACTCTAAGACTTGAGCTAAAGCAACTCTAAAGATGTGAACACAACAATGCTTTATGTAAAAGTGGTAACCCCACTTGAGCTTAAACGATGAGTATGACCTATGATCAAGTGTTCTCACTTGACTCCTAAGTCAATATACTCATATATAGATGACCTAGTCATCGAAAATTGCTTGATAGATGCTAGAATTGGTTGTGCATGCTTTGTCACATATTTCATTTGCCATCTTATTGTGTGAGCTTGTTGGTTGCGTATTTTACTCATTCGAGGACCCACTTGTTGTTTTGGTTGTTTGGTTTAATTTCTTTTGCCAAGTGGATGGACAAGAATGCCTAAGAACCTCCTCTAGCTATCTATGCTTTTCTCGTCTCAAACTCTATTCATGCTACATCACAAAATTTGATCAAGTCAGATTCGAACCACTCTGTGTGAGGAGCGCTCGGAGTCCCTGATTCGTGCCTTGAAGACATCCAAGCTGGTTTGGGACTGGCTCTCCAAGGTCAATGAAGGCATCTCAACCTAGAGAGATCAGAGAATCAGTGTTCTTCGCAATCTCTTCAACCGCTTCAAGCGAAATGACAATGAGAATGTCTAGCACACATTTGACCGGCTCACTGACATCACAAATGAGCTTCAAGCCCTCGGCGCCACTGAGATCACCAAACATGAAATCGTCAAGACGCTGCTAAGATCACTTGACAGCTCATTTGACATCCTAGCCCTGATGATTCAAGAACGTCCAGACTTCAAGACACTCGATCCGTCTGACATACTTGAGAGGCTCAACACACATGAGTTTCAGCTTTCTGAGAAAAGAGATATCTACGGCCCAAACTATGGGCGAACTCGTGCCTTGAAGGCAAAAGCTGTGTCCTCATCTGAAGAAGAATCTAACAGCAGTTCTGATGATCCTGAAGACATTGGAAGGGAACTTGCAATGCTAGTGAAGAAGTTCCAGAAATTCACCAAGAAGAAAGGCTTCAGAAAGTCTTCACGATCAAGCTCAAGGAATGATGAAGCCTCTGCACATGACTACAAGAGGAAAACTTGTCACAAGTGCAAGAAAACTGGACACTTCATCTCTGAGTGTCCACAGTGGGACAATGAGAATAGAAAGAAGAAGAAGAGCAAGGAATATGACTCTGACGATAAGAAGACGAAGAAATACTCAAAGTCTTCGTCCAAGTCTTCCTCAAAGTCTTCATCACAAAAGAAGAGTTCATCTGGCAAGGCTCGTGCGTTTGTTGGCAAGGAAATGGATTCAGAGGAGGAGTCCGCTTCTGAGGAGGCAGAGGTGGAGTCTGAGGAGGAGTCTGATTCAGGCATTGCGAGTCTGGCTACAGCCTATGTCGCCAAGTCCATCTTCAACACTGAAGACAATGACTCCATCACCATCACCGATGCAAATGACAAGGACAAATCTACTCCTACCTACTGCTTCATGGCACGTGGTGCCAAGGTAAACTCACGCACTACTCACTATCAAACATCTAGTGACGATGACTCTGATTGTGATTCAAAACCCAGTTACAAAACACTTGCTAAAATTGCAAATGAACAACAAAAGGCCATGGAACATATTCAAAAACTGTTAGACAGAAGCGATGATCTGTTGGGTGCTGAAATGACTCGTTCTGAATCCTTAATTGAAGACATAAAATATCTTCATGTTAAGTATCAGGAACTCAAAGATCGTCTTGAGACTCTCTCAACTACTCATGAAAAGCTTTCCTATGATTATCTTCAAAAGAAGCAAGATCTTGAGAAGTTGAGAGCGGATCATGAAGATCTTCAAAAGGAAAACGAGTCACTTCGAGCCGAACAGATCAGTTCTGCTCAGGAAGGATTTGAACCACCATGCCTTAAATGCATTGAACGTGATAATGCTATTTCTGTTGCTGAATGTTCCACTACTACTGCTGTTGCAATATCTTCAACTGTTGAAGTGGTAACTAACCCCTCTGCTGAGGATACCACTGCTATTGCTGATGAAAATGCTAGGTTGAAGACATTGCTTGAAACAGGGATGTACAAAAGTCTCAAAGGACATCACACATTATGTGATGTCCTCAAGAAGCAGATTCTGAACCGAAACCCTAGGAAAGAGGGTGTTGGGTTCGTGAGGAAAATTAATGCAGATGGCTCTTACTGGAAACCTGAGCAGTACCCCAAAACCACATGGGTTGCTGCAAAGGAATCCTCAGCAGATCCATCCAATCTATCTGGCTTCACTTGTGCTAATCCAATTATCATTGATGAATCCTTTGATGCAAACTATAAACTGTTTAGGAATCAGAATGGTGAAGTATTTGCCAGGTACATTGGTACTAACTGCAGGAATGGACCGCCTATGAAGAATATCTGGGTTCCAAAAACGTGTCTTGAGAATCTTCCTGTGAATGTCCTCATGACACCTCACATGAAGAAGACAAACCTCAGACCAAAGGCTTCATATGGTCCAAAGGCTTCATACAGGCAGAGGACTCATCTGAGTCGCACTAACACAAATGTTTTGCAGGGAAACCATGCTCAGGCATATGAGAGCGGTTCTTCAAACCGTCATTCTCATATGACCAAAAACTATTCTGCCTATTCTTATGAGTACTATTGCCCACCTGCTAGACTGTTTGCTAGGGCTCCAAAGCCAAAATTCTCAGATGCTGCACTTAGACTTATTGATTCTAAGCCACCCTTGAAGATGTGGGTGGTTAAGAAAGCTTAACTCTCTTTTGCAGGGAAAGGTCTCCAGCACAAAACTAAAATCTTCTGATGCTATTGCTGGGGACCTCAAAAATCTTGTGGGGCGCAAGATCAAATACCCGAATGGCATCACTATGTATTTCATACCTGAGTCGCATGCTACTCTCCCTACTTGTCCTAACCTGGATCTAAGTTTTCATAATCCACTTGTTCATCAAATGTTTTTGCTTCACAACACTCTTCGTGAAGCCTATCCCCCTAACTGCACTATAGGGTACGACACCAGTGACTTCAGAGTCTTCAGAATGGATTATTGACAGTGGGTGTACAAATCACATGACTAGCAAGAGGAGTCTCTTTATGGACTCAACCTTACGTCCATCTGACAAGAGTCACATCACATTCGCTGACACTGGTAAAAGTAAGGTACTGGGTCTAGGTAGAGTTGCAATCTCAAAGGATCAACACATGGATAAAGTCATGTTTGTTGAATCCCTTGGCTTCAACTTAATGTCTATCTCAATGCTTTGCGATTTAAACATGATTGTAATCTTTGGAAAATATCGTTGTCTGGTACTAATGGAATCTGACAAGTCTCTAGTGTTTGAAGGGTATCGAAAAGATGATTTGTACGTGGTAGATTTCTCAGCAGGGCCACAGCTTGCAGTTTCTCTTCTCGCAAAGGCTTCAGAATGCTGGCTTTGGCATCGAAGACTTGGGCATGCTGGCATGAGGAACCTCCACACCCTTGCGAAGAAGAAGCATGTCATAGGCATCGAGGGCTTCAAGTTCAAGAAAGATCACTTATGCGGTGCCTGTGAAGCTGGGAAGATGACAAGGGCAAAACATCCTTCGAAGACAATCATGACCACTACTCAACCCTTCGAACTGCTTCACATGGATCTCTTCGGTCCCACTCACTACTCAACCTTCTCCACTACTGCTTGCCTCTATGGATTCGTCATTGTTGATGATTACTCTAGATATACTTGGGTGCACATAATCCTTTACAAGACTGAAGTGCAGGATGTCTTCAGACGCTTCGCAAATCGGGCAATGAACAATTATGGCGCCAAGATAAAGCACATCAGAAGTGACAATGGCACAGAATTCAAGAACACCGGCCTTGACACATATCTTGATACATTGGGCATCACTCATGAATTCTCAGCTCCATACACGCCACAATAGAATGGCATCGTCGAACGCAAGAACAGAACACTAATTGAGATGGCCAGAACAATGTTAGATGAGTACAAGACACCAAGAAAATTCTGGACTGAAGCCATTGACACTGCATGCCATACTATCAACCGTGTATATCTTCACAAGCTGCTGAACAAGACATCTTATGAACTTCTGACTGGCAAGAAGCCAAATGTAAGTTACTTCAGAGTATTTGGATCAAGATGCTGGATCAAGGACCCTCACCACACCTCAAAATTTGCTCCAAAAGCACATGAGGGCTTCATGCTTGGATATGGAAAGGATTCGCACTCCTACAGAGTCTTCAATCTCTTTCACTACAAAGTGGTTGAAACAGTGGATGTGCGGTTCGATGAGACCAATGGGTCACAAAGAGAGCAACTACCAGATGTGCTAGATGAAGTTCCAGCCAGTGAATCAATCAAGCTAATGGGAACTGGAGAAATTATACCTTCTGAAGCTCATCCTGAAGAAGAACTTATCATCTCAGCACCTGATCCACATGAAGACAATGCTCAGCCTGAAGAGATTCCTCCCCATGACAATGTAGATCAACAAGAGCAAAGTCTTCGACCCCTACATCCTCGTGTTGCCAATGAAGTGCAAATTGACAGAATAATTGATAGCATCAATGCACCTGGTCCACTGACTCTTTCAAGGGCAACTCAACTGGCTAACTTTTGCGGACACTTCGCATTCGTTTCAATCACAGAACCCAAGAAAATTGATGAAGCCTTTATGGAACCTGAATGGATTCAAGCTATGCAAGAAGAGCTTCAACAATTTGAGCTGAACAATGTATGGGAGCTGGTTAAGCATCCTGATCCACGGAAGCATAACATAATAGGCACCAAATGGATATACCACAACAAGCAAGATGAGCATGGCCAAGTCATCAGAAACAAGGCTCGTCTCGTTGCTCAAGGATATACTCAAGTGGAAGGCATTGACTTCGATGAAACATTTGCTCCTGTGGCCAGACTTGAAGCCATCCGTATACTGCTGGCCTATGCAAATCATCACAACATAATCCTGTATCAAATGGTAGCGAAGCTGAAGTTGGTAAGGATCGTACTAGCTATAGCTGCATATTTCGATTATGAGATATGGCAGATGGATGTCAAAATGGCTTTCCTTCATGGAAATTTAACCGAGGATGTGCATATGATACAACCCGAGGGGTTTTTCGATCCGACTAGCACTAGTAAAGTATGCAAGCTCAAGAGATCCATTTATGGGTTGAGGCAAGCATCTCGGAGTTGGAACATGCGTTTTGATGAGGTCGTCACTGGTCTCGGTTTCATCAAAAGCGATGAGGACACTTGTTTATACAAGCAGTTAAGTAGGAGATCGATTGTGTTTTTGATCTTGTATGTGGATGACATACTACTGATCGAAAATGATGTTTCGATGCTAAACTCGGTCTAGGAATCATTGAATGGCAAGTTTTCGATGAAGGACCTTGGTGATGCAGTGTATATTTTAGGCATCAAGATCTATAGAGATAGATCGTGGAGGCTGCTCGGCTTGAGCCAAAGCACGTACGTACATAAAGTGTTGAAGCAGTTCAACATGTGTGAGGCCAAGAAGGGATTCTTGCCTGTCTCACATGGTATAAGGCTAAGCGAGACTCAGAGTCCCTCCACATCTGATGAGCAAAGCAGGATGAGTCGGATTCTATATTTCTCGGCAATTGGATCCATCATGAATGCCATGATATGTACACGGCCTGATGTTGCTTTTGCAATAAGCCTAACAAGTATATACCAGGCCAACCCAAGTGAGAGTCGCTGGGCAGCGGTAAAGACTATTTTGAAGTACCTGAAAAGGACTAAAGAGATGTTCCTAGTTTATGGAGGTGCAGAAAAGCTCGTCGTAAGTGGTTCCGCCGATGCTAGTTTCCAAACCAATAGAGATGATTGTCGATCATAGTCCGAATTCGTGTATGTCATGAATGGAGGAGCAGTGAGCTGGATGAGTTCCAAAAGGTCCTTAGTCGAAAGGGCTATGTGGACGCGCAGCCGACTAGATTAGCATATGACACGGTCGATGGCTTGGTCTCACTAGCCATGGAGCATTGGATGCTAACCAGATAATATGGACTCAGATTGATCTGGTCGGATTCGACGTAGTCGGATCCAAGTTGAGATAAGGTCTGAGTCGAACAAACCCAACTATGAGACGCAACGATATGTCATCTGTGAGTCTCTATTACAACATATGTTCTATGTCCTATGACTTAAGCTGGCACATGTACTCGGGATGGTGACAGACTTGCGTTGGGCCAACCAAACGCTACTCCATGACTGGGTAGTTACAAAGGTAGGTTTCGGACTTGTCCAGACCCATGCCGTGAGAGACATGGTCAAGCAAGATGGGATTTGCCCCTCCGATCAAGAGAGATGTACTCTGGGCCCCTCGTGTGATCCAATCAGGATAAGCATGGCCATGCGACAAGGATTATGAGATAATCTAGTTTGTGGTCGGCATCACTGGAATGAGAAAGAGGTCGGGCTAGTACAAGGATGACACACTCGCCTTGAGCCCGACAACATATATCATGTGGCAAAAGGAATGGAAGTATGATGTACATGTTTGCCTAACCAGCTTCATAGTCTGCTTGGTGTTCCGCATGCCTTGCTAGGGGCCGCTACCAACCTTGCAGTACGGATGTGATCCGAATTGCGACCAAGCTGGCTTGAACCTAAGGGGTCGCGCGCTTAAGGGGGGGAACCTATGCGAGGTCGGATCCGGGGACACTGGCCGGATGTGATCCGAGCTGTATTCGTATTGTGGCCGAGTAGACTTATGGGCTTTAGGGTCCGTGCGAGGCCCGAGTGTTGACCCCGTGATGGACGCCTATAAAAAGTGGGTAAGGCACACTCATGCGATTGATCTCTTCGGCGCTGTCACTACGGTTTGCATGTGTTGCGAATAGACACCTCCACTCGCGGCTGGTTGTGTGATCGGACCTAGCAGTCCGCCACACGACGTTCCTCCTCCACGCGCGGATACCGTTAGAGGAGGTGCACTTGTGCCGCTCCGGCGAACCTGTACGTGGGAACCGACGACCGACTGTTTGAGGGATATTTGACAAGGAGGAGAAAATCCACGCGGACGCGCTGCCCCAACTCTTCTTCCGCTGCACGACACTGCACGTCTAGTGGTAACGAACTGTGATCCATCTCCCATAGCATGTTCTTGGTTATTCTAAGCATAGGAGATTTTAATTTGCAGTCAACGCACCCTCCCGTAGAACCTAACACTTCATCTCGAGTGTCTTTGATTACCTCTAACCCTATCTCATTGCATCTAGTTTACTTTGGTGACTAGACTTTGCAAGCACCATATAGGTTGTATATCTCACCGTGGCAATTGTTTAGGCTCACACTTTACTTTTGGCAATTCATACTTTCTACTATTGGCATATCTTGTGCCCAGTGTGGATTGCTAGTCTGCATAATCCATTTTCATATCTTGTGATATAACTTGTGCAAGCATGTACTGCTTACTTGTGGTTCTTAGTTTTCTTAAGTGCCCATCGTGTTTAGAGCAAGTTCTTGGCACACTTAGTTGAGCCTAGTATATTTAAAATGTTTGCTTGAAATGTATTCTGAAAGTGCAACTATCCCCAGGTGGTTTTGGTAATTCATAACAACATATAGCTCATTGAGCTAATGCTATTCCAAGATGATTATTTCAGGAAAGCTCAATGATTGGCATGGCATGGATGTGAAAGTGGAACCCTCAAAATGCTAAGGACAAAGGATTGGCTCAAGCTCAAAAGCTCAAGACTCTTCATTTTATATTTTAGTGATCCAAGATCACATTGAGTCTTTAGGAAAAGCCAATACTATCAAGGAGGGATGAGGTGTTGCTTAATGAGCCTCTTGCTTCATGTGCTTAGTGATATGCTCCAAAAACCCTCAATTACTTTCCCATATCCATTTGACCTAAACCCTAAGCCAAACTCGGTCCTACCGATTCTACCTATCCGGTGCCACCGAGTTTCATATGTCATAAGCCACTGCCAAACCCTAGCAATTCGGTTCTACCGATAGGGATCTCGGTCTCACCGAGATGGGATTGCAAACTCTCTGTTTCCCTTTCGTAACTTTTCGGTCTCACCAAAAGAGCGAATCGGTCCCACCGAGATTGCAATGTAAACTCATTGTTTCCTTTTTGTAACTTTTCGGTCTCACCGAAAGAGCAAATCGGTCCCACCGAGTTTGCCCGACCAACTCTCTGGTTAGCTAATTACCAAAATCGGTCTCACCGAGTTTGTGTAATCAGTCTCACCGAGATTACGTTATGCCCAAACCCTAACAGAATCGGTCCTACCGAGTTGCATGTCAGTCCCACCGAAAATCTCTAACGGTCACTAGGTTTACCTTTTCGGTCCGACCGAGTTTTTTGATTCGGTCCCACCGAGATTGGTAGATTGTGTGTAACAGTTGGATTTTGTGTGGAGGCTATATATACCCCTCCACCTCCTCTTCATTCGTGGAGAGAGCCATCAGAACACATACACAATTCCAATTCATATGTTCTGAGAGAGAACCACCTACTCATGTGTTGAGACCAAGACATTCCATTCCTACCATATGAATCTTGATCTCTAGCCTTCCCCAAGTTGCTTTCCACTCAAATCTTCTTTCCACCAGATCCAAATCCTATGAGAGAGAGTTGAGTGTTGGGGAGACTATCATTTGAAGCACAAGAGCAAGGAGTTCATCATCAACACACCATTTGTTACTTCTTGGAGAGTGGTGTCTCCTAGATTGGCTAGGTGTCACTTGGGAGCCTCTGACAAGATTGTGGAGTTGAACCAAGGAGTTTGTAAGGGCAAGGAGATCGCCTACTTCGTGAAGATCTACCGCTAGTGAGGCAAGTCCTTCATGGGCGATGGCCATGGTGGGATAGACAAGGTTGCTACTTCGTGGACCCTTCGTGGGTGGAGCCCTCCGTGGACTCGCGCAACCGTTGCCCTTCATGGGTTGAAGTCTCCATCAACGTGGATGTAGGATAGCACCACCTATCCGAACCACGGGAAAAACATCCGTGTCTCCAATTGCGTTTGAATTCTCCAAACCCTTCCCTTTACATTCTTGCAAGTTGCATGCTTTACTTTCCGCTGCTAATATACTCTTTGCATGCTTGCTTGAATTGTGTGATGATTGCTTGACTTGTCCTAAAATAGCTAAAATCTGCCAAGAACTAAAATTGGGAAAAGGTTAAGTTTTATTAGGTCAAGTAGTCTATTCACCTCCCTCTAGACATACTTTCGATCCTACAAGTGGTATCAGAGCTTTGGTCTCCATTTGCTTTGATCTCCATAGCTTTTGGTGGTCATAGCCGTGGTTTCACAACCTAGGAGAGTATGGCGTCTAGCGAGGGAAATTATCACCGTAGAGGTCCTTACTTTGATGGTACTAATTTTGCTAGTTGGAAGCATAAAATGAAAATGCATATTCTTGGACATAACCCCGCAGTTTGGGCTATTGTGTGTGTTGGTTTGCAAGGTGACTTCTTTGGTGGGAGAGAACCAAACCGTGAAGCTACCGCGGATGAGTTGAAGATGTTGCAATACAATGCTCAAGCGTGTAATATTCTCTTCAATGGATTGTGCCCCGAAGAATTCAACAAAATCAGTCGTCTTGAGAATGCAAAGGAAATTTGGGACACTTTGATTGATATGCACGAAGGTACTGACTCCGTCAAGAAATCCAAGTTGGATGTGCTTCAAAGTCAACTTGACAAGTTCAAAATGAAGGATTGTGAAGGTGTCGCTGAAATGTA
Organism: Triticum monococcum; assembly: GCA_034509565.1. Classification (NCBI taxonomy): domain Eukaryota; kingdom Viridiplantae; phylum Streptophyta; class Magnoliopsida; order Poales; family Poaceae; genus Triticum; species Triticum monococcum. Next base: position 578,885,453 of record CM067845.1, read on the forward strand.
CTCTAGGCTTGCTCTCATCACAAATGAGATTGCCGGCTTAGGAAGTGAAGAGATGACCGATAGATTCATCATCAAGAAGATTCTAAGAGCCTTGGATGGAAAATATGATACCGTGTGCACATTGATCCAAATGATGCCCAATTACAAAGATCTCAAGACAACAGAAGTGATTGGAAGAATTGTTGCTCATGAGATGTCACTTAAGGATAAAGAGGAACTTCACAACAAATCAAGTGGTGCCTACAAAGCCTCATGTGAAGCCCCTACATCATCAAGTGAGAAACAAAACTTCAACGAAGAATTGAGCTTAATGGTGAAGAACTTCAACAAGTTCTACAAGAGTAGAAGCAAAGATAGAAGCTTCAAGTCAAGGTCCTACAATGACAAAAGATCTTCTAGTCGAGAGCGAAACTGCTACAATTGGGGAAGACTCGGACACTATTCCAATGAGTGTACGGCTCCCTACAAGAGAAGAGAAGATTCTCCAAAAAGAAGAAGCAAAGAATCACCACCAAGAGAGAGAAGGAGTAGAGATGATCGTTATGAACAAAGATACTCACGGAGAAGCAAAGATTCGGAAAGGAAGGAAAAATCATCAAGGAGCTACACAAAACGAAGACATCAAGCTCATGTTGTTGAATGGGTATCCGGCTCTGACTCCGACAGCCACTCCGAGAGAACTTATCACTCCGACTCCGAAGATACTCAAGATGAAGGTGTTGCCGGTCTAGCACTTGTGTCATCCAACTCCTACGACATATTTGACTCACCAAATGAAGGAATTGGAAGATGCTTCATGGCCAAAGGTCCTAAGGAACACACCCCGAGTATTATGATTTTAATAGTGATGAAGACGACTTGTTAGGTGATGATGATTTGCTTGTTGACAACTCTAGTGATGAATACTATGATGAAACGTCAATTAATCATGCTAATCAAGATAAAACGAATGACAATGATAAGGAGAAGATTGAGGCTCTAACTACAGAACTAAACACTCTTAAGTTAGCTCATGAAACTATCTTCGAAGATCATCGAGAACTTTTAAGAGCTCATGAGAAATTACGCTTTCAAAAGCTCAATCTTGAGCAAGAGCATGAGTTTTTAAAAGCAATCAATGATGATCTCCGCAAGAAAAGTTCTTCTTACATTGCCAAGCGTTTACTCTTATCCACTTACATGCCTCAAGTCAAGTCTAGTAACAAGAACAAGAAAGATTCTTCCTCTAGTAGTAACAATGATCATGCTAAATCCAATATTGTTGCTTCTAGTAGTTCTCTTGATTCCACTAATGATTATCTTAGCCAAGTTACACTTGAGCAAGAAAATAGCTTATTGAAGGGAATTATAGAGAAAGGAGTGTACAAAAGCCTTGCCGGGAGTAAGCAATTCGAGGAAATTGTGCGCAAGCTAGGAATGCACCAGAAGAATCAAGGTGTTGGTTTTGAACGAAAGTTCAATGCCAATGGAGTTGAGTGGGAAGAAGATCAATACCCCAAGACAAAGTTTGTTCCTCAACAAGAGAAGTATGATACTTCCTTCAAGGGGACACAAGCTCAAGATGATCTTCCACCACAAGACTACAAGCAAAAAGGCAAGGACAAGCTTCAAGAGGAAAATGATGCATTTGAAGAAGCTCCTAAGACCTTAGTCAAGTGGATTCCCAAGACCACTTCAAGTTCCACTTCATCAAGTACGAGTACAACTCCAAGGATTCCCATCAAGATGGTGTGGATCCAAAAGAAGAAGAACTAGAGAGTTCTTGAGGGTGACTCCGCCAACATACTTCACTCTTATCATTTTGGCAAGAACAAGTGCAATCAACTTCCACATCTTGCACTAGTTCAAGGAGTCACAAACCCTCTTGTTGGTAAGACAAGGGACAAGGTAACCTAAAAGTTTTCATGGACATCATCTTGTGTGTGCATCACTCTATGTCTATGGATATCCTTGTTTGTTCCTTGTGGGACTAACCCATGTAGGTATTGAAAGTGCAGTTCACTCAAATGGATAGCTCCAAGTGATCTACATCAACATTGAGCATCCACATCTTCAACATCTACATGAAGTCATCATCGACAAAACCCAAGGTTAGTTCATCCCTCTTAGGGGGGATATCTGTAAGTGCATCTAGTGCCACCCCTAGTTGGTTTTGGAGTATTGACGACAAACCTAGTTGAGGGACTAATGTGTTTGTGAGAATTGCAGGATAACACAGGTAGAAGTCCCTCATTGATTCGGTTTAGTTACCAGAGATGACCCCTAAAAATGTACGAAGACATTGAAGATAATGGTGGTTCGTGAAGACATTCATGTCGAAGACAATGACATATGAAGACTCCCCATGAAGCCTTTGGAACTCGAAGACTTAGATCCTTCGTAGTTTTACTTTATTCATGTTGTGTCACAGGAACCACCGTACTGTTAAGTGGGTTCCAAGAGAACCAGTCAGGATGACTGATGTGATGCCTAATTCAAATCCTATGTCTTCGAGTGAAGACAATGAGAGAAAATCTTGTCCAGAGTCAGACAAGTCAGCTTTACTTGCAGCCCAAGTAAAGTGGCCGTGACAGTTCAAAATCCGACCGTTAGTACACGTGTCAGTTCCTTAGTGACCCAGGGTCATTTCGGACAAATCAGGTCAGGGTTGCCAAGCGGCTATAAATAGTCCACCCCTACAACCATAAACGGTTGGCTGCTCAGATTTCAGTGCACGGCTTTTGTCGTTTGAGAGCAACCCACCTCGAAGCCTTTGAGAGAAAATCCTTAGTGAGGAGAAAAGCCCTAACCACCCAGAGCCAGAGTAATTGGGCATCACTTAAGTCTTCGTGTCTGATTGATCTGAAGACTTATTACACTTGAGGACTGTGCATCCTCCAGACGGTTAGGCGTCGCGTTCTGAGCATCTAAGAGGAATTGTGGATTGCCGGTGAACAAAGTCTGTGAAGGGTTGGGAGTCTACCTTGAAGACTTACCAGAGTGATTGGGCGGGGTCTATGTGACCTTAGCTCAAGGAGAAAACGGTGAGGACTGGGTGTCCTGAGCTGCGTGTTCAGGACTGGGTGTCCGGGACTGTGTGTCCTTTGGTTTAAATACCTAGCCGCTCCAACCAGACGTACAGTTGTCACAGCAACTGGAACTGGTCCAACATATCATTGTCTTCAACGTGTCACTGGTTTCATCTTCGCCTCCCTTTACTTACCAGTACACATTGTGAAGCTATTGCATGCTTGCTTTATCTTCTGTCTTCACAACTTGACTGTATGATCTGTTTGGCTTCATAACTTCTTCCATCCTGATCCTCATTACACTGAAGCTATTTGTCACTGTGCTTTCACTATATTGTATACTTGACCATGGCTTGTGTTGTGTAATCTACCTTCCGCTGCATAGTGATAGGCTTGTTCACTCTGTTTGTCTTCATAACTTCCACGTTTTGAAGACTTTCATAAAAATCGCCTATTCACCCCCCTCTAGTCGATATAACGCACTTTCAATATCACATCTAGGGGGAGCTTTACTCTAAGACTTGAGCTAAAGCAACTCCAAAGATGTGAACACAACAATGCTTTATGTAAAAGTGGTAACCCCACTTGAGCTTAAACGATGAGTATGACCTATGATCAAGTGTTCTCACTTGACTCCTAAGTCAATATACTCATATATAGATGACCTAGTCATCGAAAATTGCTTGATAGATGCTAGAATTGGTTGTGCATGCTTTGTCACATATTTCATTTGCCATCTTATTGTGTGAGCTTGTTGGTTGCATATTTTACTCATTCGAGGACATCCACTTGTTGTTTTGGTTGTTTGGTTTAATTTCTTTTGCCAAGTGGATGGACAAGAATGCCTAAGAACCTCCTCTAGCTATCTATGCTTTTCTCGTCTCAAACTCTATTCATGCTACATCACAAAATTTGATCAAGTCAGATTCGAACCACTCTGTGTGAGGAGCGCTCGGAGTCCCCGATTCGTGCCTTGAAGACATCCAAGCTGGTTTGGGATTGGCTCTCCAAGGTCAATGAAGGCATCTCAACCTAGAGAGATCAGAGAATCAGTGTTCTTCGCAATCTCTTCAACCGCTTCAAGCGAAATGACAATGAGAATGTCTAGCACACATTTGACCGGCTCACTGACATCACAAATGAGCTTCAAGCCCTCGGCGCCACTGAGATCACCAAACATGAAATCGTCAAGACGCTGCTAAGATCACTTGACAGTTCATTTGACATCCTAGCCCTGATGATTCAAGAACGTCCAGACTTCAAGACACTCGATCCGTCTGACATACTTGAGAGGCTCAACACACATGAGTTTCAGCTTTCTGAGAAAAGAGATATCTACGGCCCAAACTATGGGCGAACTCGTGCCTTGAAGGCAAAAGCTGTGTCCTCATCTGAAGAAGAATCTAACAGCAGTTCTGATGATCCTGAAGACATTGGAAGGGAACTTGCAATGCTAGTGAAGAAGTTCCAGAAATTCACCAAGAAGAAAGGCTTCAGAAAGTCTTCACGATCAAGCTCAAGGAATGATGAAGCCTCTGCACATGACTACAAGAGGAAAACTTGTCACAAGTGCAAGAAAACTGGACACTTCATCTCTGAGTGTCCACAGTGGGACAATGAGAATAGAAAGAAGAAGAAGAGCAAGGAATATGACTCTGACGATAAGAAGACGAAGAAATACTCAAAGTCTTCGTCCAAGTCTTCCTCAAAGTCTTCATCACAAAAGAAGAGTTCATCTGGCAAGGCTCGTGCGTTTCTTGGCAAGGAAATGGATTCAGAGGAGGAGTCCGCTTCTGAGGAGGCAGAGGTGGAGTCTGAGGAGGAGTCTGATTCAGGCATTGCGAGTCTGGCTACAGCCTATGTCGCCAAGTCCATCTTCAACACTGAAGACAATGACTCCATCACCATCACCGATGCAAATGACAAGGACAAATCTACTCCTACCTACTGCTTCATGGCACGTGGTGCCAAGGTAAACTCACGCACTACTCACTATCAAACATCTAGTGACGATGACTCTGATTGTGATTGAAAACCCAGTTACAAAACACTTGCTAAAATTGCAAATGAACAACAAAAGGCCATGGAACATATTCAAAAACTGTTAGACAGAAGCGATGATCTGTTGGGTGCTGAAATGACTCGTTCTGAATCCTTAATTGAAGACATAAAATATCTTCATGTTAAGTATCAGGAACTCAAAGATCATCTTGAGACTCTCTCAACTACTCATGAAAAGCTTTCCTATGATTATCTTCAAAAGAAGCAAGATCTTGAGAAGTTGTGAGCGGATCATGAAGATCTTCAAAAGGAAAACGAGTCACTTCGAGCCGAACAGATCAGTTCTGCTCAGGAAGGATTTGAACCACCATGCCTTAAATGCATTGAACGTGATAATGCTATTTCTGTTGCTGAATGTTCCACTACTACTGCTGTTGCAATATCTTCAACTGTTGAAGTGGTAACTAACCCCTCTGCTGAGGATACCACTGCTATTGCTGATGAAAATGCTAGGTTGAAGACATTGCTTGAAACAGGGATGTACAAAAGTCTCAAAGGACATCAGACATTATGTGATGTCCTCAAGAAGCAGATTCTGAACCGAAACCCTAGGAAAGAGGGTGTTGGGTTCGTGAGGAAAATTAATGCAGATGGCTCTTACTGGAAACCTGAGCAGTACCCCAAAACCACATGGGTTGCTGCAAAGGAATCCTCAGCAGATCCATCCAATCTATCTGGCTTCACTTGTGCTAATCCAATTATCATTGATGAATCCTTTGATGCAAACTATAAACTGTTTAGGAATCAGAATGGTGAAGTACTTGCCAGGTACATTGGTACTAACTGCAGGAATGGACCGCCTATGAAGAATATCTGGGTTCCAAAAACGTGTCTTGAGAATCTTCCTGTGAATGTCCTCATGACACCTCACATGAAGAAGACAAACCTCAGACCAAAGGCTTCATATGGTCCAAAGGCTTCATACAGGCAGAGGACTCATCTGAGTCGCACTAACACAAATGTTTTGCAGGGAAACCATGCTCAGGCATATGAGAGCGGTTCTTCAAACCGTCATTCTCATATGACCAAAAACTATTCTGCCTATTCTTATGAGTACTATTGCCCACCTGCTAGACTGTTTGCTAGGGCTCCAAAGCCAAAATTCTCAGATGCTGCACTTAGACTTATTGCTTCTAAGCCACCCTTGAAGATGTGGGTGGTTAAGAAAGCTTAACTCTCTTTTGCAGGGAAAGGTCTCCGGCACAAAACCAAAATCTTCTGATGCTATTGCTGGGGACCTCAAAAATCTTGTGGGGCGCAAGATCAAATACCCGAATGGCATCACTATGTATTTCATACCTGAGTCGCATGCTACTCTCCCTACTTGTCCTAACCTGGATCTAAGTTTTCATAATCCACTTGTTCATCAAATGTTTTTGCTTCACAACACTCTTCGTGAAGCCTATCCCCCTAACTGCACTATAGGGTACGACACCAGTGACTTCAGAGTCTTCAGAATGGATTATTGATAGTGGGTGTACAAATCACATGACTGGCAAGAGGAGTCTCTTTATGGACTCAACCTTACGTCCATCTGACAAGAGTCACATCACATTCGCTGACACTGGTAAAAGTAAGGTACTGGGTCTAGGTAGAGTTGCAATCTCAAAGGATCAACACATGGATAAAGTCATGTTTGTTGAATCCCTTGGCTTCAACTTAATGTCTGTCTCAATGCTTTGCGATTTAAACATGATTGTAATCTTTGGAAAATATCGTTGTCTGGTACTAATGGAATCTAACAAGTCTCTAGTGTTTGAAGGGTATCGAAAAGATGATTTGTACGTGGTAGATTTCTCAGCAGGGCCACAGCTTGCAGTTTCTCTTCTCGCAAAGGCTTCAGAATGCTGGCTTTGGCATCGAAGACTTGGGCATGCTGGCATGAGGAACCTCCACACCCTTGCGAAGAAGAAGCATGTCATAGGCATCGAGGGCTTCAAGTTCAAGAAAGATCACTTATGCGGTGCCTGTGAAGCTGGGAAGATGACAAGGGCAAAACATCCTTCGAAGACAATCATGACCACTAGTCAACCCTTCGAACTGCTTCACATGGATCTCTTCGGTCCCACTCACTACTCAACCTTCTCCACTACTGCTTGCCTCTATGGCTTCGTCATTGTTGATGATTACTCTAGATATACTTGGGTGCACATAATCCTTTACAAGACTGAAGTGCAGGATGTCTTCAGACGCTTCGCAAATCGGGCAATGAACAATTATGGCGCCAAGATAAAGCACATCAGAAGTGACAATGGCACAGAATTCAAGAACACCGGCCTTGACACATATCTTGATACATTGGGCATCACTCATGAATTCTCAGCTCCATACACGCCACAATAGAATGGCATCGTCGAACGCAAGAACAGAACACTAATTGAGATGGCCAGAACAATGTTAGATGAGTACAAGACACCAAGAAAATTCTGGACTGAAGCCATTGACACTGCATGCCATACTATCAACCGTGTATATCTTCACAAGCTGCTGAACAAGACATCTTATGAACTTCTGACTGGCAAGAAGCCAAATGTAAGTTACTTCAGAGTATTTGGATCAAGATGCTGGATCAAGGACCCTCACCACACCTCAAAATTTGCTCCAAAAGCACATGAGGGCTTCATGCTTGGATATGGAAAGGATTCGCACTCCTACAGAGTCTTCAATCTCTTTCACTACAAAGTGGTTGAAACAGTGGATGTGCGGTTCGATGAGACCAATGGGTCACAAAGAGAGCAACTACCAGATGTGCTAGATGAAGTTCCAGCCAGTGAATCAATCAAGCTAATGGGAACTGGAGAAATTATACCTTCTGAAGCTCATCCTGAAGAAGAACTTATCATCTCAGCACCTGATCCACATGAAGACAATGCTCAGCCTGAAGAGATTCCTCCCCATGACAATGTAGATCAACAAGAGCAAAGTCTTCGACCCCTACATCCTCGTGTTGCCAATGAAGTGCAAATTGACAGAATAATTGATAGCATCAATGCACCTGGTCCACTGACTCGTTCAAGGGCAACTCAACTGGCTAACTTTTGCGGACACTTCGCATTCGTTTCAATCACAGAACCCAAGAAAATTGATGAAGCCTTTATGGAACCTGAATGGATTCAAGCTATGCAAGAAGAGCTTCAACAATTTGAGCTGAACAATGTATGGGAGCTGGTTAAGCATCCTGATCCACGGAAGCATAACATAATAGGCACCAAATGGATATACCACAACAAGCAAGATGAGCATGGCCAAGTCGTCAGAAACAAGGCTCGTCTCGTTGCTCAAGGATATACTCAAGTGGAAGGCATTGACTTCGATGAAACATTTGCTCCTGTGGCCAGACTTGAAGCCATCCGTATACTGCTGGCCTATGCAAATCATCACAACATAATCCTGTATCAAATGGATGTAAAAAGTGCCTTCCTCAATGGCAAAATTGAAGAAGAAGTGTATGTTGCACAACCACCTGGGTTTGAAGATCCAAAACATCCCGACATGGCGTACAAGCTCAAAAAGGCACTATATGGCCTCAAACAAGCCCCTCGGGCCTGGTATGATACACTCAAATACTTCCTGAAGAGCAAAGGCTTCATACCTGGTTCCCTGGATCCCACTCTCTTCACAAAGACATATGATGGTGAACTGTTTGTGTGCCAAATATACGTGGATGACATTATCTTCGGCTGCACCAATCAGAAGTACAGTGAGGAGTTCGGATATATGATGCAAGAGCAATATCAGATGTCTATGATGGGGGAGCTGAAATTCTTCCTCGGTCTTCAGATACGGCAACAACACAATGGCATATTTGAAGGAAATATGCCCTAGAGGCAATAATAAAGTTATTAATTATTTCCTTATATCATGATAAATGTTTATTATTCATGCTAGAATTGTATTAACCGGAAACATAATACATGTGTGAATACATAGACCAACAAAGTGTCACTAGTATGCCTCTACTTGACTAGCTCGTTAATCAAAGATGGTTATGTTTCCTAACCATGAACAAAGAGTTGTTATTTGATTAACGAGGTCACATCATTAGTAGAATGATCTGATTGACATGACCCATTCCATTAGCATAGCACCCGATCGTTTAGTATGTTGCTATTGCTTTCTTCATGACTTATACATGTTCCTATAACTATGAGATTATGCAACTCCCGTTTACCGGAGGAACACTTTGGGTACTACCAAACGTCACAACGTAACTGGGTGATTATAAAGGAGTACTACAGGTGTCTCCAATGGTAGATGTTGGGTTGGCGTATTTCGAGATTAGGGTTTGTCACTCCGATTGTCGGAGAGGTATCTCTGGGCCCTCTCGGTAATGCACATCACATAAGCCTTGCAAGCACTGCGACTAATATGTTAGTTGTGAGATGATGTATTACGGAACGAGTAAAGAGACTTGCCGGTAACGAGATTGAACTAGGTATTGGATACCGACGATCGAATCTCGGGCAAGTAACATACCGATGACAAAGGGAACAACGTATGTTGTTATGCGGTCTGACCGATAAAGATCTTCGTAGAATATGTAGGAGCCAATATGGGCATCCAGGTCCCGCTATTGGTTATTGACCGGAGACGTGTCTCGGTCATGTCTACATTGTTCTCGAACCGTAGGGTCCGCACGCTTAACGTTACGATGACAGTTATTATGAGTTTATGCATTTTGATGTACCGAAGGTTGTTCGGAGTCCCGGATGAGATCACGGACATGATGAGGAGTCTCGAAATGGTCGAGACGTAAAGATTGATATATTGGAAGCCTATGTTTGGACATAGGAAGTGTTCCGGGTGAAATCGGGATTTTACCGGATTACCGGGAGGGTTACCGAAACCCCCCCGGGAGACTAATGGGCCTATTGGGCCTTAGTGGAAAAAGAGAAAAGGGACAAGCCCAAGCTGGCTGGCGCCCCCCCTTTCCCCAAGTCCTAGTAGGACTAGGAGAAGGGGCCGGCCCCCCCTCTTTCTCCTTTCTCCCCGAGAGTCCTAATTGGATTAGGATTGGAGGGAGGAGTCCTACTCCCGGTGGGAGTAGGACTCCCCTGCGCCTCCTCTCCCCGGCCGGCCGGCTCCCCCTCCTCCAACCTTTATATACGGGGGCAGGGGGCACCCCAAGACACACAAGTTGATCCTTGAGATCGTTCCTTAGCCGTGTGCGGTGCCCCCTGCCACCAAATTCCACCTCGATCGTACCGTTACAGTGCTTAGGCGAAGCCCTGCGTCGGTAGTACATCAAGATCGTCATCACGCCGTCGTGCTGACGGAATTCTTCCTCGACGCTTTGCTAGATCGGAGCCCGAGGAACGTCATCGAGCTGAACGTGTGCTAAGAACTCGGAGGTGCCGGAGTAACGGTGCTTGGATCGGTCGGATCGGGAAGAAGACGTACGACTACTTCCTCTACGTTGTGTGATCGCTTCCGCAGTCGGTCTGCGTTGGTACGTAGACAACACTCTCCCCTCTCGTTGCTGTGCATCACCATGATCTTGCATGTGCGTAGGAAAATTTTCGAAATTACTGCGTTCCCCAACAGTGGCATCCGAGCCTAGGTTTTATGGTTTGATGTTATTTGCACGAGTAGAACACAAGTGAGTTGTGGGCGATACAAGTCATACTGCCTACCAGCATGTCATACTTTGGTTCGGCGGTATTGTTGGGTGAGACTATCCGGACCAACCTTACGCGTACTCTTACGCGAGACCGGTTCCCTCGACGTGCTTTGCACATAGATGGCTTGCGGAAGACTGTCTCTCCAACTTTAGTTGAACCAAGTGTGACTACGCCCGGTCCTTGAGAAGGTTAAAACGGAGTCTATTTGACGAACTATCGTTGTGGTTTTGATGCGTAGGTGAGATGAGTTCTTACTTGAGCCCATAGCAGCCACGTAAAACTTGCAACAACAAAGTAGAGGACGTCTAACTTGTTTTTGCAGGGTATGTTGTGATGTGATATGGTCAAGGCATGATGCTGATTTTATTGTATGAGATGATCATGTTTTGTAACCGAGTTATCGGCAACTGGCAGGAGCCATATGGTTGTCGCTTCATTGTATGCAATGCAATCGCGATGTAATGCTTTACTTGATTACTCAACGGTAGTGATAGTCGTGGAAGCATAAGATTGGCGAGACGACAACGATGCTACGATGGAGATCAAGGTGTCGCGCCGGTGACGATGGTGATCATGACGGTGCTTCGGAGATGGAGATCACAAGCACAAGATGATGATGGCCATATCATATCACTTATATTGATTGCATGTGATGTTTATCCTTTTATGCATCTTATCTTGCTTTGATTGACGGTAGCATTATAAGATGATCTCTCACTAAATTATCAAGAAGTGTTCTCCCCGGGTATGCACCGTTGCCAAAGTTCGTCGTGCCCAGACACCACGTGATGATCGGGTGTGATAAGCTCTACGTCCAAATACAACGGGTGCAAAACAGTTGCACACGCAGAATACTCGGGTTATACTTGACGAGCCAAGCATATACAGATATGGCCTCGGAACACGGAGACCGAAAGGTCGAGCGTGAATCATATAGTAGATATGATCAACATAACGATGTTCACCATTGAAAACTACTCCATCTCACGTGATGATCGGTTATGGTTTAGTTGATTTGGATCACGTGATCACTTAGAGGATTAGAGGGATGTCTATCTAAGTGGGAGTTCCTAAGTAACTTGATTAACTGAACTTAAACTTATCATGAACTTAGTACCTGATAGTATCTTGCTTGTTTATGTTGATTGTAGATAGATGGCTCGTGCTATTGTTCCGTTGAATTTTAATGCGTTCCTTGAGAAAGCAAAGTTGAAAGATGATGGTAGCAATTACACGGACTGGGTCCGTAACCTGAGAATTATCCTCATTGCTGCACAGAAGAATTACGTCCTGGAAGCACCGCTGGGTGACAGGCCTGCTGCTGGAGCAACACCAGATGTTATGAACGTCTGGCAGAGCAAAGCTGATGACTACTCGATAGTTCAGTGTGCCATGCTTTACGGCTTAGAATCAGGACTTCAACGACGTTTTGAACGTCATGGAGCATATGAGATGTTCCAGGAGTTGAAGTTAATATTTCAAGCAAATGCCCGAATTGAGAGATATGAAGTCTCCAATAAGTTCTATAGCTGTAAGATGGAGGAGAACAGTTCTGTCAGTGAGCATATACTCAAGATGTCTGGGTATAATAATCACTTGATTCAGATGGGAGTTAATCTTCCAGATGACTGCGTCATTGACAGAATTCTCCAATCACTGCCACCAAGCTACAAGAGCTTCGTGATGAACTATAATATGCAAGGGATGAACAAGACTATTCCCGAGCTCTTCGCAATGCTGAAAGCTGCGGAGGTAGAAATCAAGAAGGAGCATCAAGTGTTGATGGTTAGCAAAACCACTAGTTTCAAGAAAAAGGGCAAAGGGAAGAAGAAGGGAAACTTCAAGAAGAACAGCAAGCAAGTTGCTGCTCAGGAGAAGAAACCCAAGTCTGGACCTAAGCCTGAAACTGAGTGCTTCTACTGCAAGCAGACTGGTCACTGGAAGCGGAACTGCCCCAAGTATTTGGCAGATAAGAAGGATGGCAAAGTGAGCAAAGGTATATATGATATACATGTTATTGATGTGTACCTTACTAGAGCTCGCAGTAGCACCTGGGTATTTGCTACTGGTTCTGTTGCTAATATTTGCAACTCGAAACAGGGACTACGGAATAAGCGGACACTAGCAAAGGACGAGGTGACGATGCGCGTGGGAAACGGTTCCAAAGTCGATGTGATCGCGGTCGGCACGCTACCTCTACATCTACCTTCGGGATTAATATTAGACCTAAATAATTGTTATTTGGTGCCAGCGTTGAGCATGAACATTATATTTGGATCTTGTTTAATGCGAGACGGTTGTTCATTTAAATCAGAGAATAATGGTTGTTCTATTTATATGAATAATATCTTTTATGGTCATGCACCTTTGAAGAGTGGTCTATTCTTGTTGAATCTCGAAGATAGTGATACACATATTCATAATGTAGAAGCCAAAAGATGCAAAGTTAATAATGATAGTGCAACTTATTTGTGGCACTGCCGTTTAGGTCATATCGGTGTAAAGCGCATGAAGAAACTCCATACTGATGGGCTTTTGGAACCACTTGATTATGAATCACTTGGTACTTGCGAACCGTGCCTCATAGGCAAGATGACTAAAACACCGTTCTCCGGTACTATGGAGAGAGCAACAGATTTATTGGAAATCATACATACCGATGTATGTGGTCCGATGAATATTGAGGCTCGTGGCGGATATCGTTATTTTCTCACCTTCACAGATGATTTAAGCAGATATGGGTATATCTACTTAATGAAACATAAGTCTGAAACATTTGAAAAGTTCAAAGAATTTCAGAGTGAAGTTGAAAATCATCGTAACAAGAAAATAAAGTTTCTACGATCTGATCGTGGAGGAGAATATTTGAGTTACGAGTTTGGTGTACATTTGAAAAATTGTGGAATAGTTTCGCAACTCACGCCACATGGAACACCACAGCGTAATGGTGTATCCGAACGTCGTAATCGTACTTTACTAGATATGGTGCGATCTATGATGTCTCTTACTGATTTACCGCTATCGTTTTGGGGTTATGCTTTAGAGACGGCCGCATTCACGTTAAACAGGGCACCATCAAAATCCGTTGTGACGACACCTTATGAACTATGGTTTGGCAAGAAACCAAAGTTGTCGTTTCTTAAAGTTTGGGGCTGCGATGCTTATGTGAAAAAACTTCAACCTGATAAGCTTGAACCCAAATCGGAGAAATGTGTCTTCATAGGATATCCAAAGGAAACTATTGGATACACCTTCTATCACAGATCCGAAGGCAAGACTTTTGTTGCTAAATTCGGAAACTTTCTAGAGAAGGAGTTTCTCTCGAAAGAAGTGAGTGGGAGGAAAGTAGAACTTGACGAGGTAACTGTACCTGCTCCCTTATTGGAAAATAGTACATCACAGAAAACTGTTTCTGCGACACCTATGCCAATCAGTGAGGAAGCTAATAATGATGATCAAGAAGCTTCAGAACAAGATACTACTGAACCACGTAGATCAACCAGAGTGAGATCCGCACCAGAGTGGTACGGTAATCCAGTTCTGGAAGTCATGATGCTATATCATGATGAACCTACGAACTATGAAGAAGCGATGGTGAGCCCAGATTCCGCAAAGTGGCTTGAGGCCATGAAATCTGAGATGGGATCCATGTATGAAAACAAAGTATGGACTTTGGTTGACTTGCCCGATGATCGGCAAGCAATTGAGAATAAATGGATCTTCAAGAAAAAGACTGACGCTGACGGTAATATTACTGTCTATAAAGCTCGACTTGTCGCGAAAGGTTTTCGGCAAGTTCAAGGAGTTGACTATGATGAGACCTTCTCACCCGTAGCGATGCTTAAGTCCGTCAGAATTATGTTAGCAATTGCCGCATTTTATGATTATGAAATATGGCAGATGGATGTCAAAACTGCATTCCTGAATGGATTTCTGGAAGAAGAGTTGTATATGATACAACCAGAAGGTTTTGTCGATCCAAAGGGAGCTAACAAAGTATGCAAAATCCAGCGATCCACTTATGGACTGGTACAAGCATCTCGGAGATGGAATAAACGCTTTGATAGTGTGACCAAAGCATTTGGCTTTATACAGACTTTTGGAGAAGCCTGTATTTACAAGAAAGTGAGTGGGAGCTCTGTAGCATTTCTAATATTATATGTGGATGACATATTGCTGATTGGAAATGATATAGAATTTCTGGATAGCATAAAGGGATACTTGAATAAAAGTTTTTCGATGAAAGACCTCGAGGAAGCTGCTTACATATTAGGCATAAAGATCTATAGAGATAGATCAAAACGCTTAATTGGACTTTCACAAAGCACATACCTTGACAAGATTTTGAAAAAGTTCAAAATGGATCAAGCAAAGAAAGGGTTCTTGCCTGTGTTGCAATGTATGAAGTTGAGTAAGACTCAATGCCCGACCACTGCAGAAGATAGAGAGAAAATGAAAGATGTTCCCTATGCTTCTGCCATAGGCTCTATCATGTATGCAATGCTGTGTACCAGACCTGATGTGTGCCTTGCTATAAGTTTAGCAGGGAGGTACCAAAGTAATCCAGGAATGGATCACTGGACAGCGGTCAAGAACATCCTGAAATACCTGAAAAGGACTAAGGATATGTTTCTCGTATATGGAGGTGACAAAGAGCTCACCGTAAGAGGTTACGTTGATGCAAGCTTTGACACTGATCCGGACGATTCTAAATCGCAAACCGGATACGTGTTTACTTTAAACGGTGGAGCTGTCAGTTGGTGCAGTTCTAAACAAAGCGTCGTAGTAGGATCTACATGTGAAGCGGAGTACATAGCTGCTTCGGAAGCAGCGAACGAAGGAGTCTGGATGAAGGAGTTCATATTCGATCTAGGTGACATACCTAGTGCATCGGGTCCAATGAAAATCTTCTGTGACAATACTGGTGCAATTGCCTTGGCAAAGGAATCCAGATTTCACAAAAGAACCAAACACATCAAGAGACGCTTCAACTCCATCCGGGATTTAGTCCAGGTGGGAGACATAGAGATTTGCAAGATACATACGGATCTGAATGTTGCAGACCCGTTGACTAAGCCTCTTCCACGAGCAAAACATGATCAGCACCAAGGCTCCATGGGTGTTAGAATCATTACAGTGTAATCTAGATTATTGACTCTAGTGCAAGTGGGAGACTGAAGGAAATATGCCCTAGAGGCAATAATAAAGTTATTATTTATTTCCTTATATCATGATAAATGTTTATTATTCATGCTAGAATTGTATTAACCAGAAACATAATACATGTGTGAATACATAGACCAACAAAGTGTCACTAGTATGCCTCTACTTGACTAGCTCGTTAATCAAAGATGGTTATGTTTCCTAACCATGAACAAAGAGTTGTTATTTGATTAACGAGGTCACATCATTAGTAGAATGATCTGATTGACATGACCCATTCCATTAGCATAGCACCCGATCGTTTAGTATGTTGCTATTGCTTTCTTCATGACTTATACATGTTCCTATAACTATGAGATTATGCAACTCCCGTTTACCGGAGGAACACTTTGGGTACTACCAAACGTCACAACGTAACTGGGTGATTATAAAGGAGTACTACAGGTGTCTCCAATGGTAGATGTTGGGTTGGCGTATTTCGAGATTAGGGTTTGTCACTCCGATTGTCGGAGAGGTATCTCTGGGCCCTCTCGGTAATGCACATCACATAAGCCTTGCAAGCACTGCAACTAATATGTTAGTTGTGAGATGATGTATTACGGAACGAGTAAAGAGACTTGCCGGTAACGAGATTGAACTAGGTATTGGATACCGACGATCGAATCTCGGGCAAGTAACATACCGATGACAAAGGGAACAACGTATGTTGTTATGCGGTCTGACCGATAAAGATCTTCGTAGAATATGTAGGAGCCAATATGGGCATCCAGGTCCCGCTATTGGTTATTGACCGGAGACGTGTCTCGGTCATGTCTACATTGTTCTCGAACCGTAGGGTCCGCACGCTTAACGTTATGATGACAGTTATTATGAGTTTATGCATTTTGATGTACCGAAGGTTGTTCGGAGTCCCGGATGAGATCACGGACATGACGAGGAGTCTCGAAATGGTCGAGACATAAAGATTGATATATTGGAAGCCTATGTTTGGACATAGGAAGTGTTCCGGGTGAAATCGGGATTTTACCGGAATACCGGGAGGGTTACTGAAACCCCCCGGGAGACTAATGGGCCTATTGGGCCTTAGTGGAAAAAGAGAAAAGGGACAAGCCCAAGCTGGCCGGCGCCCCCCCTTTCCCCAAGTCCTAGTAGGACTAGGAGAAGGGGCCGGCCCCCCTCTTTCTCCTTTCTCCCCGAGAGTCCTAATTGGATTAGGATTGGAGGGAGGAGTCCTACTCCCGGTGGGAGTAGGACTCCCCTGCGCCTCCTCTCCCTGGCCGGCCGGCTCCCCCTCCTCCAACCTTTATATACAGGGGCAGGGGGCACCCCAAGACACACAAGTTGATCCTTGAGATCGTTCCTTAGCCGTGTGCGGTGCCCCCTGCCACCAAATTCCACCTCGATCGTACCGTTACAGTGCTTAGGCGAAGCCCTGCGTCGGTAGTACATCAAGATCGTCATCACGCTGTCGTGCTGACGGAACTCTTCCTCGACGCTTTGCTGGATCGGAGCCCGAGGAACGTCATCGAGCTGAACGTGTGCTAAGAACTCGGAGGTGCCGGAGTAACGGTGCTTGGATCGGTCGGATCGGGAAGAAGACGTACGACTACTTCCTCTACGTTGTGTGATCGCTTCCGCAGTCGGTCTGCATTGGTACGTAGACAACACTCTCCCCTCTCGTTGCTGTGCATCACCATGATCTTGCGTGTGCGTAGGAAAATTTTCAAAATTACTGCGTTCCCCAACAATATTTATATCTCAAGAGAAATATCTCAAAGACTACCTGAAGAAGTTCGGTATGCAAGATTGCAAAGGCTTCACAACACCAATGCCAGCCAAACATCATCTGGGTCCTAACGACAATGGTAAAGAGTTCGATCAAAAGGTATACCGCTCCATGATTGGTTCTTTGCTTTATTTATGTGCATCTAGGCCAGATATTATGCTTAGTGTTTGCATGTGTGCTCGGTTTCAAGCGGCACCAAAGGAGTCGCATCACTTAGCAGTGAAGCGAATTCTTCGATATTTGGCTCACACACCAACTCTAGGGTTATGGTATCCAAAGGGCTCAGAGTTTGATCTGGTTGGATTTTCGGACGCTGATTACGCTGGTGACAAGGTTGATCGGAAGTCCACATCAGGCACATGTCACTTTCTGGGCCGATCACTTGTCTGTTGGTCTTCAAAGAAGCAGAACTGTGTATCTCTCTCCACTACTGAATCTGAATACATTGCTGCTGGATCCTGCTGCGCTCAGCTTCTATGGATGAAGCAAACCCTCAAGGATTATGGCATTCATCTGAAGCAAGTGCCACTTTACTACGACAACGAAAGCGCCATCAAGATCGCCAACAACCCAGTTCAGCACTCGAAGACAAAGCACATTGAAATTCGTCATCATTTTCTCAGAGATCATGTTGCAAAGGAAGAAACTGATATCATACACGTCAACACTGAAGAGCAATTGGCAGATATCTTCACCAAGCCCTTGGATGAGAAGAGATTTTGCAAGTTACGGTGTGAGCTAAATATCTTGGAATCCTCAAATGTCCTGTGATCAGGAACACATCCTAAAACTTATGCATAATGATGACTTAGATGTGCAACACACAAAGTAACGTATATCTTCAATCAATGAAGACATACATTCTAAGTGTGAATACATTAACGTGGAATTTGACCTCGGAGCGCCACGATAATTGTGCGCCGTGTCTGGGTCCAATACTTCCTATACGGTGGGTAGCGCCACCACCAAATTTTTCTGCTTGAAGTGTTTCACTCATGGCATTACATTTGCCATGTCTTCACATTTGGTTTGGCTTCAATCTCAACATGTCTTCATGATTATCTTCACTATGTTGATTATATATGTACTGGTGTTCTGTCCTCTACAGCATTCACTTATAGCTATGTCGTCTTGTTTGAATCTTTTGAACTAAGTGAATGTGATCGGACCCTAACCTCTCCATGCTTCCTACCTCAAACTCTATCTCTCCAAGTCATATGCACTCTATTGAAACTGTCGAATGTCTTCACTACATCCTTGTCAGAAGAAGACACAGAGACAAACTTTAAAACAACTTTCAATGTTTTTTCCATCAACTAGAATTCCGGAGAAGTAGGAACGACTCCCGACAAACCAGGCGTGCGTGGGGTGAAACTGCCCCCACAATTCCGCATGCTGGCCACGTACTGATCAGATGCGAATCGCCAGGGGCACCTGAGTAATAGCGCAGTGCCGCCCATATCCCTATAAATACACGTTTCACTGCGGTCATTATCTCTTCTTCCACCCTCGCACAAACCCTAGCGCCACCGCTAACTCTCAACGACGCCGGCGACGAAGTGCTTCACTGCCGCGACCTCTCCGACGCCGTTCTCACGCTGACAGCGGACATCAGTCTCTCCGCCGTTGTCCTAGGTGTCTTCCGTCGCTAAGTTAGGGCACGGAGGATCGAACTGCTCGGCCTCAACTCTCATCTCGTCTAGCTATTCCAAGTCTGGTAAATAACAAGCCTTTTTACAGCCTCTTTTGATCCTATTGCTCCATCACTTTCTGCCAAAAGAGGTTTCCATTCACTCAAGTTTCATTCCTCTCATCTGTATCTCATAACTTGCCTAGTATATTCACTTGTTCTTCATGAAGTAGTTAGATTCCTCACCTGTACTGATCTAAGGGTTCGTAGAAATCTGGAACCAACTTCTTTTCTATAAAGTGAATGTCTTCGCATGATGAGGTCAATATCTTCTAAACTGATTTATCTTCAAAAACTTCTGAGAATGCATATGACCTCTTCCCCTTCCCTCGCACCTTAATGCTGTCACAGGTACATGTCCGTGGGAGAATCTTTTGGTTCTCATAGTCTGCATTCATTTGCAGAGTTCCTACAGCATCAGATTAATTCACCCGAAGCAAGTTCCTGTTGGTCAAGCAAAAGGAAGCCTTTGAAGCCTTTGAATCTCTTGAAGCCTTCCAAGTTAAGCTTCATGGCAACCGAGAAACAATCAAGGAAGGGAGGCAGACAGAGACGTGGTGACACATCTAAAGATCTGCGTGAAGATTTGGCAGAAATGTACCAAACTGATCCTGAAGAGAGCTATGGTCAGCGAAAGACACGAATCCAATGGATTCGAAGATATTGGGCAGAGCAGTGGTTCCATTACCGCTTCGTCACCAAGGAATATGCAGAGAAGTACACCCTCAAGAGGCCATGGGGAGATGCCTTGTACAAAAATCTCGTACCCCGAACCAGAGACAAAGCCATTGCTCAAGGCTTCTTTCCATGCATGGTCAGGGGACAACAGCCAGCTGACGCACATCCGTCATCCCTTCTCTGGTGTCGCGATGACACTCTGTTCTAGCGCAACTTCCAATTTGCCCAGAACTCTGCGAAGCAAAACAAGAAGGAGTTTGGGTTGGACTTCAACCCTGGTCCCTCCAAACCAAGGGCAGATGGCACACGCGACGCAAATCCCAATGTCATCGGGCCGTTTGCCAATCTCGAAGGCCTCATCACTTGCATTATAGTCCAAGGGACTGCAGTGAACGACCCTCCAGCAGACACTGAGTCTGATGACGCTCCTGCTGCCCCGGAGCCGAAGCAGATGAAGAAGAAGCCAAAAGCTTCAAAGCCAGCCGCTTCTCCCAAGATCTCCAGAGCGAAGCCATTGGCCACTGCACCTCCTAAAGCAAGTGTGCAGTCTGAAGACTTATCAAGAGTCTCCAAGCCTCAAGACGCCAAGAAGCCACAGCCACACACTAGCAAAGAGCTCACTGCCGCTGCCGTTCTGCGCTGCGAGGCCATTGATCTGTCTAGTGACGACGATCTTGCCGATGACGCTCTTGAGCAGCTGATCAAGAGCAAGGAGGAGGCTGAAATCTTCAACAATCTGCCTCTGTTCGATGCAGCAATCATCCACAACTTCATTGATGAGTGGTTTGATACACCCAACATCAGCTTCGATGATCTGCAGCTGCCCATTGGCCTCAGCGTAGCCTTTCAAGGAGCTATTGCTTCAGAACTCGCAATTGCCCAGCGCATAGTGGAACTGAAGCAGAAGATAGATTTTGAAAAGGCTCAGTTCAAGCAGAACATGGCCACGCTCAGCGTCCAAGAAGTCAAAGACTTCAAAGTCATGCTGCACGAGTTGAAGGAAAACTTTATGCAGAAACGTGCAGAGGCTCAGGGCTCACGCGAGCGCATGAAGAATTTGGCTGATCTCTGTGTGCAGGCCTACAATGAGGCCGAGAAGCGAAAGGCACTTGGGCGTCCTGGCATCGACCCCAGGATGGCCGCTAAGAAAAAGAAGAAGCCCACTATGGCTGAACAAGAGGCCCCACAACAAGAAGCTGTTCCAATTGTCTTCCCTACTGCCAAGCCTGGCTCGAAGCCAAAGCACCGCTCAACCGCTTCAGAGCTGAAGAAGACAAGGACAGCCGAAGCTAAAGCAAGGAAGAGGAAACACCCTGAAGCCTCTCCTTCAGACCCCACCATCAAGAAGCGCAAGACCAAGAAGTCTCGGGCTGCTCCCACAGAGCCCTTGATAGTCGAACCCCTTTCCGTTCGCTTTCCTCATGAAGATCGTCAATTGACCGTGCATGAGCCTGCTCTCACAGAGGCTCCGCATGCTGAAGACATTCCAGCAGCCGACCCCAATGCTGCTAAACACATTGGTCTCCAAGACAATGTGCAAGGTGATGCAGTCCTTCCTCAGCTCGAAACGAGCGAAATGATCAGCATTGGTCGTCCCTTGACGCCAATCACCCAAGATGCATCATGGGCAGATCGCCCGCAGGAGGAAGAGGATGAGCCCCAGCCCACTGCAACTCCACCAGCGTCGCCTGCATTCCATCGGCTTCGCAAAGGACCAAGGGCTTAGACTGCTGACGACATTCCGGCTGCATCAGCCGAAGAACATGCAGAAGAGCACGAAGAACCTCAAGCTCAATCTTCCCCACACCAACAAGAAGAAGTTCTCAAGGAGGCTGACACCACTGCGGCTGCCACACATAACACTGAAGCATTTGTGGGGCCCGACCAACCAACAGCTTCAAGAGATACTGAAGCTACTGCCTCTGACCCTTCTGTGCCTGAGTCTGCTGCCGGTCCACAGTTCAACTATCATGTTGCGCACAGGCCCCAGGTACAGAAGACAATCCCACGACTGCCAAGGTTCCCAGGTCAAGCCACCGCTCCTGGCTCCTTCAATGTCAATAGCTTCAGGGCAGATAACACCTTCTTCAACCGCTCCAAGAACCCTTACTCAACGGAAAAGATTGTGTCAGATAGGTTCTGGAGCTACCCACAGTGCAGCTACTACTCCTGCGTCCTCTGCAACCAAGGCCGTATCTTTCCACATCAGCGCCTTGAAGTTGAAGCTTTTGCTGGTCTGCCAGGTCTGGAAGAAGCCCTGGACTGCTTCAAGCAAGTTGGCCTGCTGCCGTTTGTCACGGATGAAGAGCACTAGAACGAAGAGCTTCTGCTCCAGTTCTATGCCACATTGCACATCAAGGGCTACAACAGAGATCCGAAGACTTGGGTCCTGGAGTGGATGACCGGCAACGTCCACCATGAAGCCAATGCATTTGATATCATTGAGCTCACCGGCCTACCCACTCCAGGCGAACTCTTCGAAGAAGGCTGCCAACTCCATGCTGAAGCAGTTGAGAGCATATTTCAGCGACCTGAGCCAAATATGAGTCAGATGCTCTCAATGATGAAGCCATTGCCTTCTGACGCACCTTACCCGATGGAGTTCTTCGTTGAAGACTTAGAGTACCTGCCTAGAACTATCTATCACATCATCAGGCGGACTCAATGGCTCATTAAGGGGCACTCTTGATATGCCAAGGTTGAAGGTGCCATGAAGACTCTCATCTTCTGCATCCTGCACGACAAATGCTTCAATGCCCAGGATCTCTTCATACGTCAACTTGCAGCGTCTGGCTCAGATCTCTTTGGTCTGAAGATTTATGCTCCATGGGTTATGAGGCTCATCAAAATCCACTCTGCAATATCATATCAACCCTCAGCCCGCAACCACAGAATCTTCTTACCTGATGTGGACACCTCTGCTGAAGCTATTTATCCTGAGCCTGCCAAACAGCCACTAAGTCTTCAGAATGCAGAACACCAAAGCTTCACTCAACATGATGAAGGTGTTGAAGCCATTTCCAGAGTCTATCCAATGGCTGGCACCACACGTGCCCCTGCATCAACTGAAGCCACTGACAGCAGAGCTACACAGAGACCCAAGAAACGCGCTCGTACACTCACTGATCGTGAACTTCTTGTGGCTTTGCACCAAAAGCAAGATAGGCATCACGACTGGCTCAAAAGGCAGATGCACAGTATCATGCAAGACGTCAATCGCATCAGGAATCTGGCCACCAAGAATGCCTTCGTCGCACATGAAACCTGTCGACGCACTTGGAAAGGCCTCACAATGATGTGCACTGAAGCTGAACTGCAAGAGGATGGCTTCAAAGAGAGATTCAAGTTTGACTCCACACCCCCCAGAAGAGCTGTGTTGCGTGGGACTCCGTCGCTTGAAGAATCCGAGTTCTCTTCCTCTGCTGCCACAGTGACGGGAAAAATCATTGAGGAAGAAGACGACGCTACATCACCACCACCTTCTTCGGCGCGCGTCGTCACTGCACCAAGCCCGCCAGCTCCACCAAACGCCTCCACCGACCCTGCTGCACCTGGGAACGCATAGAAAACTCTATGTCTTCAAACCTTTTTGGTCATCACTGACAAAAGGGGGAGAAGCATATGATGTTTATAGTCTTCAAGCGGGTCAATAATAAGGGCGGGTGCTTTATTATGTTTTGCCTCGTGCTTACAACTCTCGTTTTGCTACATTTGGTTCTTTGAGTTGTAACACTTAAACTTGATGGTCGTCTGCTACTATGTTTGCCACTGTGTTTTTGCGAAGATAAATTCCGCATGTACGACGATAATTTCCTCACTCTTATCATTTCGCAGACGTCCATTTTTCATTATGCATATCATTATCTTCTTATATCTTTACATGCATGATGGATTGTCATCATAAGTTGAAGTGGATTCCCACAAATACAACCTGCTATGTGCAATCTTGCTCCAGAAGCAAATCACTTATATGCACATCCTCAGGGGGAGCCCATGCAACTTATGAAGACAATTCCTTTACAATTTCACAAATTATATTCCCCGTTGAAAACTTGAACTAGTTTGTCATCAATCACCAAAAAGGGCGAGATTGTAAGTGCATCTAGTGCCACCCCTAGTTGGTTTTGGAGTATTGACGACAAACCTAGTTGAGGGACTAATGTGTTTGTGAGAATTGCAGGATAACACAGGTAGAAGTCCCTCATTGATTCGGTTTAGTTACCAGAGATGACCCCTAAAAATGTACGAAGACATTGAAGATAATGGTTGTTCGTGAAGACATTCATGTCGAAGACAATGACATATGAAGACTCCCCATGAAGCCTTTGGAACTCGAAGACTTAGATCATTCGTAGTTTTACTTTATTCATGTTGTGTCATAGGAACCACCGTACTGTTAAGTGGGGTCCAAGAGAACCAGTCAGGATGAGTGATGTGATGCCTAATTCAAATCCTATGTCTTCGAGTAAAGACAATGAGAGAAAATCTTGTCCAGAGTCAGACAAGTCAGCTTTACTTGCAGCCCAAGTAAAGTTGCCGTGACAGTTCAAAATCCGACCGTTAGTACACGCGTCAGTTCCTTAGTGACCCAGGGTCATTTCGGACAAATCAGGTCAGGGTTGCCAAGCGGCTATAAATAGTCCACCCCTACAACCATAAACGGTTGGCTGCTCAGATTTCAGTGCACGGCTTTTGTCGTTTGAGAGCAACCCACCTCGAAGCCTTTGAGAGAAAATCCGTAGTGAGGAGAAAAGCCCTAACCACCCAGAGCCAGAGTAATTGGGCATCACTTAAGTCTTCGTGTCTGAGTGATCTAAAGACTTATTACACTTGAGGACTGTGCATCCTCTAGATGGTTAGGCGTCGCGTTCTGAGCATCCAAGAGGAATTGTGGATTGCCGGTGAACGAAGTCTGTGAAGGTTTGGGAGTATACCTTGAAGAATTACCAGAGTGATTGGGCGGGGTCTGTGTGACCTTAGCTCAAGGAGAAAACGGTGAGGACTGGGTGTCCTGAGCTGCGTGTTTAGGACTGGGTGTCCGGGACTGTGTATCCTTTGGTTTAAATACCTAGCCGCTCCAACCAGACGTACAGTTGTCACAGCAACTGGAACTGGTCCAACATATCATTGTCTTCAACGTGTCACTGGTTTCATCTTCGCCTCCCTTTACTTACCAGTACACATTGTGAAGCTATTGCATGCTTGCTTTATCTTCTGCCTTCACAACTTGACTGTATGATCTGTTTGGCTTCATAACTTCTTCCATCCTGATCCTCATTACACTGAAGCTATTTGTCACTGTGCTTTCACTATATTGTATACTTGACCATGGCTTGTGTTGTGTAATCTACCTTCCGCTGCATAGTGATAGGCTTGTTCACTCTGTTTGTCTTCATAACTTCCACGTTTTGAAGACTTTCATAAAAATCGCCTATTCACCCCCCTCTAGTCGATATAACGCACTTTCAATATCACATCTAGGGGGAGCTTTACTCTAAGACTTGAGCTAAAGCAACTCTAAAGATGTGAACACAACAATGCTTTATGTAAAAGTGGTAACCCCACTTGAGCTTAAACGATGAGTATGACCTATGATCAAGTGTTCTCACTTGACTCCTAAGTCAATATACTCATATATAGATGACCTAGTCATCGAAAATTGCTTGATAGATGCTAGAATTGGTTGTGCATGCTTTGTCACATATTTCATTTGCCATCTTATTGTGTGAGCTTGTTGGTTGCATATTTTACTCATTCGAGGACATCCACTTGTTGTTTTGGTTGTTTGGTTTTATTTCCGTTTGCCAAGTGGATGGACAAGAATGCCTAAGAACCTCCTCTAGCTATCTATGCTTTTCTCGTCTCAAACTCTATTCATGCTACATCACAAAATTTGATCAAGTTAGATTCGAACCACTCTGTGTGAGGAGCGCTCGGAGTCCCTGATTCGTCATAGACTTAGATTCCAAAACCTCTTTGTGATTCTCGGTCTGACCGATTCCCTACTTTCGGTCCTACCGAGATCATTAAGTTGATCTAGGTTTTCGATCTCGGTGCAACCGATTTGAACCATTCGGTCACACCGAGTTGCAACAACTGTATACAGTTTTGCATCTCGGTGCCACCGAGTTGTTCCACTCGGTCACACCGACAGGCTCGGGCTATATATAGTCACGGGCAAAAATTTGGAAATTTCTTCGAACCCCTCCGCCTGCGCGATAGCCTGCTCTGCCAACTTGGTCTCCGGATCATCTCCTCGCCGCCAGCCGCCTCCAGTCGCTGCTCTCCGTCGCCGTCAACGGGAATTCTACCCCACCGTTGCCGCCGTAGCGAGTCTCCGCCGAACTAGGGTATGGACTCGATCTTTGTGCTATTCTCCAATCCGATTCCTAGCACATTGTGATCATCATGATTCTTTCCATGTTTGATAAACTTCTATCCAGTTAATGAACTCGTAGATTAGGTTTAATTTGAAAATTTTAGGGTTAGGTTTCCGCCGAAACCATCTCGGACCTACCGAGTTGAAAAAGTCGGTCCCACCGATTTGGCTTATGCCATTGCACAAGTGAGACTCGGTCTGACCGAGTATAACTAGTCGGTGTGACCGATTTTGGAACTATGTGAAACCCTAGCAGTCTTGGTGCCACCGAACTGTGACTCGGTCTGACTGAGTTCACTAGTTTAGGCTCCAAAACTGCTTCGGTATCACCGAGTTTAAAAATCGGTAGATCCAAGAACTGTGACTCGGTTTGCTGCTCTGTATTTTGTGATGCTCATCCACTCTATCTCATCTATAACCTATTCACAGGTCGGCACTCACACTTTGCATCATGTCAGACCAAAGTGATAGCCAGAACTTGTCAGAGCAGCAAGTGCAGAT
This sequence comes from Triticum monococcum, assembly GCA_034509565.1. Classification (NCBI taxonomy): domain Eukaryota; kingdom Viridiplantae; phylum Streptophyta; class Magnoliopsida; order Poales; family Poaceae; genus Triticum; species Triticum monococcum. The sequence goes on from CM067845.1 coordinate 578,912,340, forward strand.
GAGTGAGGGCACTAGTCCCTCAAGTTCCTCAGATGATGGCAGCAGGAGCACCCCTAGCAATCTGCCTAAAGTTGCCACAAGACAGAGAAAGAAGAGAACCTCAGATTCATAAGATGAGGATTATGTGGCAGAAGAGGAAGCAACTTCCAAGAGAGTTGAGCTAGCACAAGGCATAAAACCAGGGATGAAGATCAAAAGGCCAGCAGGCAGGCAACCTATGTCAAAGGCCAGAGCTTCAACTGAGAAGCCCACTCCCATAGAGCTAGTTGCTGCTGAAAGTAAGAAAAGGAAAGAAAGGGTGAAGAAAACTGTAGCCAGAGTGCTTGGCAAAGCTTCCATCATGGAAGATGAGGAGGAAGAAGAAGAGGTAGCTGCACCAGCACCAAAGGCACCCAAGCTAATGGGTGATGCCATAAGATCAGGGGAAGCTGCTTCCAAGGCCAAGCCAGCTCCAAAGTCAAAGCCAAAGAGGAATACAAGAAGCATGCCAGCTACTGAGAAGAACAAGGCCCCAGTGCCTGAAGCTGCAGAAGAAGAGGAAGATAATGTTCTTACAAAGCTCAAGCCCAAGATCCCAGACCACAACGATGCTCATCCTGTGGCTGAGGATATGAAACTCAGGAGAGATTCAGTGCTCCGGAAGTGGAGAGAGGCAGACCCGTATGATTCAAGGAGAAGGACTGCAGTTGACTACAGGTTTCACACCAAGGAGCAGCAAGATTTTTATTTGACAGTGCTGCTAGACAAGAAGCCAATAGTCTGTGATATGAGATGGGTCGATTGGCAATACATCAAGGACAACGAAGAGTACTACCCTGGAGTGCAGGACAGCTTCAAGGCATGTGGAGTAGAGGACTTTATTGGGCAGAAGCTCACAAAGTGGAACGAGGAACTCAACATGCAGTTCTACTCCATGGCCCATTTTTATCCAGATGGTAAGATAATTTGGATGTCAGAGGGTACGAGGTACCAGTCTACAGTTGCTGAATGGGCTCAGCTGATTAATGCCCAGAAGAGCAAGCAGATGACTTGGACATTTATGCCAAGAAGAAGATGCACCACAAATCAATGCCAAAGATGTACAAGGAGATTCCAAATGAAGCACTTGATACGTTCAAGTTTGGCTCAGTACACTATCTTCTATCAGGGCTGCCAACAATCAATTGGATACTGAGGCACACCTTATTGCCCAAGTCTGGAGATCACAAGATGATCAGAGGCCATGCAATCAACTTGCTTCATATCTTTGACGTGCCACAGAAATTCAAAGTCATGGGCCTTATGATAGAAACAATCAAGAGGACAGCAACAGACCAGAAGAGGAGCTGTGGATATGCCCCACAGATTCAGGAGCTCATCAACTCCAAGATGGGCACGGGCATATACTTATTGGACAAGGAACACATGCCCATCCGTCCAGATTTTGAAGATAACCAAGTTGTTATGACTGAAAATGAGCCATCATCTGCCCAAGCACAAGCCAAGAAGGAGAAAGCGAGGAAGGAGAAAGCTGCCAAGATGCCTACTCAAGAGGAGGCATCTGAATATTTCTTGAAAACCAAACAAGAGCAGCTTGGTTACTTCATTGCGTCCACCCTGCGGATTGAGCAAGGACAAGCCACCCTAACTCAAAACTAGGCAAGCTTAGAGAGGATCATGGAACAAAAGTTCTATGACTTGGATGTCAAAGTGACAGAGATTCAGACTGTAGTGGAGCAGCTCCAGGATGACATGCAAGAGAGGAGAGGCAAGAGTACAACTGATGCTTTTGCCAGAGTGCCACGAGGTCCGAGGTCGTCTGCAGTGCCAGTTGCTGACACCAGAGCCACCACTTCTGCACCAGCCACAGCCTCAGTTCTGTTGGGGAACGTAGTAATTTCAAAAAAATTCCTACGCACACGCAAGATCATGGTGATGCATATCAACGAGGGGAGAATGTGATCTACGTACCCTAGTAGATCGACAACGGAAGCGTTTGGTTGATGTAGTCGTACGTCTTCACGGCCCGACCGATCAAGCACCGAAACTACGGCACCTCCGAGTTTTAGCACATGTTCAACTCGATGACGATCCCCGGACTCCGATCCAGCAAAGTGTCGGGGAAGAGTTCCGTCAGCACGACGGCGTGGTGACGATCTTGATGTACTACTGTCGCAGGGCTTTGCCTAAGCACCGCTACAATATTATCGAGGATTATGGTGGCAGGGGGCGCCGCACACGGCTAAGAATAAGATCACATGGATCAACTTGTGTGTCTATGGGGTGCCCCCTGCCCCTGTATATAAAGGATGGAGGAGGAGGAGGCCGACCAAGGCTAGGTGCGGCCAGGATGTGGAGTCCTACTAGGACTCCAAGTCCTAGTAGGAGTCCACCAAGAGGGAGAAGGAAGTGGAGGAGAAGGAAAGGTGGCCGGCCCCCTTTTCCCTCGTCCAATTCGGACTAGAGGGGAGGAGGGCGCAGCAGGCCCTTTCTCCGCTTCCCACTAAAGCCCATCAAGGCCCAATACTTCTCCCGGCGAATTCCCGTAACTCTCCGGTACTCCGAAAAATACCCGAATCACTCGGAACCTTTCCGATGTCTGAATATAGTCGTCCAATATATCGATCTTTACGTCTCGACCATTTCGAGACTCCTCGTCATGTCCCTGATCTCATACGGGACCCCGAACTCCTTCGGTACATCAAAACTCATAAACTCATAATATAACTGTCATCGAAACCTTAAGCATGCGGACCCTACGGGTTCGAGAACAATGTAGACATGACCGAGACATGTCTCCGGTCAATAACCAATAGCGGGACCTGGATGCCCATATTAGCTCCTACATATTCTACGAAGATCTTTATCGGTCAGACCGCATAACAACACACGTTGTTCCCTTTGTCATAGGTATGTTACTTGCCCGAGATTCGATCGTCGGTATCCAATACCTAGTTCAATCTCGTTACCGGCAAGTCTCTTTACTCGTTCCGTAATGCATCATATCACAACTAACTCATTAGTTGCAATGCTTGCAAGGCTTATGTGATGTGCATTACCGAGAGGGCCCAGAGATACCTCTCCAACAATCGGAGTGACAAATCCTAATCTCAAAATACGCCAACCCAACATGTACCTTTGGAGACACCTGTAGAGCACCTTTTATAATCACCCAGTTACGTTGTGACGTTTGGTAGCACACAAAGTGTTCCTCCGGCACACGGGAGTTGCATAATCTCATAGTCATAGGAACATGTATAAGTCATGAAGAAAGCAATAGCAACATACTAAACGATCGGGTGCTAAGCTAATGGAATGGGTCATGTCAATCAGATCATTCATCTAATGATGTGATCCCATTAATCAAGTAACAACTCTTTGTCCATGGTTAGGAAACATAACCATCTTTGATTAACGAGCTAGTCAAGTAGAGGCATACTAGTGACACTCTGTTTGTCCATGTATTCACACATGTATTATGTTTCCGGTTAATACAATTCTAGCATGAATAATAAACATTTATCATGATATAAGGAAATAAATAATAACTTTATTATTGCCTCTAGGGCATATTTCCTTCAGTGTCCCACTTGCACTAGAGTCAATAATCTAGATCACATCACCATGTGATTAACATCGATAGTTCACATCATCATGTGATTAACACCCATAGTTCACATCGTCATGTGACCAATACCCAAAGGGTTTACTAGATTCAGTAATCTAGTTCACATCGCTATGTGATTAACACCCAAAGAGTACTAAGGTGTGATCATGTTTTGCTTGTGAGAGAATCTTAGTCAACGGGTTTGCCACATTCAGATCCACATGTATTTTGCAAATTTCTATGTCAACAATGCTCTGCATGGAGCTACTCTAGCTAATTGCTCCCACTTTCAATATGTATCTAGACCGAGACTTAGAGTCATCTAGATTAGTGTCAAAAACTTGCATCGGCGTAACCCTTTACGACGAACCTTTTGTCACGTCCATAATTGAGAAACATATCCTTATTTCACTAAGGATAATTCTGAACGTTGTCCAGTGATCTACTCCTAGATCACTATTGTACTCCCTTGCCAAATCAGTGCAGGGTATACAATAGATCTGGTATACAGCATGACATACTTTATAGAACCTATGGCCAAGGCATAGGGAATGACTTTCATTCTCTTTCTATCTTTTGCCGTGGTTGGGCTTTGAGTCTTACTCAACTTCACACCTTGTAATATAGGCAAGAACTCTTTCTTTGACTGATCCATTTTGAACTACTTCAAAATCTTGTCAAGGTATGTACTCATTGAAAAAACTTATCAAGCGTCTTGATCTATCTCTATAAATCTTGGAGCTTAATATGTAAGCAGCTTCACCGAAGTCTTTCTTTGAAAAACTCCTTTCAAACACTCCTTTATGCTTTACAGAATAATTCTACATTATTTCCGATCAACAATATGTCATTCACATTTACTTATCAGAAATGCTGTAGTGCTCCCACTCACTTTCTTGTAAATACCGGCTTCACCGCAAGTCTGTATAAAACTATATGCTTTGATCAACTCATCACAGCGTATATTTCAACTCCGAGATGCTTGCACCAGTCCACAGATGGATCGCCGGAGCTTGCACATTTTGTTAGCACCTTTCGGATTGACAAAACCTTCTGGTTGCATCATATACAACTCTTTTTTAATAAATCCATTAAGGAATGCAGTTTTGTTTATCCTTTTGCCAGATTTCATAAAATGCGGTAATTACTAACATGGTTCGGACAGACTCAAGCATAGATACGAGTGAGAAGCTCTCATCGTAGTCAACACCTGGAACTTGTCGAAAACCTTTTGCGACAATTCTATCTTTGTAGATAGTAACACTACTATCAGCGTCCGTCTTCCTCTTGAAGATCCATTTATTCTCAATTGCTTGCCGATCATCGGGCAAGTCAACCAAAGTCCAAACTTTGTTCTCATACATGGATCATATCTCAGATTTCATGGCTTCAAACCATTTCGCGGAATCTGGGCTCATCATCGCTTCCTCATAGTTCGTAGGTTCGTCATGGTCTAGTAACATGACTTCCAGAACAGGATTACTGTACCACTCTGGTGCTGATCTCACTCTGGTTTACCTACGAGATTCGGTAGTAACTTGATCTGAAGTTTTATGATCATCATCATTAGCTTCCTCACTAATTGGTGTAGTAGTCACAGGAACAGATTTCTGTGATGAACTACTTTCCAATAAGGGAGAAGGTACAATTACCTTATCAAGTTCTACTTTCCTCCCACTTCTTTCGAGAGAAACTCCTTCTCTAGAAAGGATCCATTATAAGCAACGAATGTCTTGCCTCAGGATCTGTGATACAAGGTGTACCCAACAGTCTCCCTTTGGGTATCCTATGAAGACATATTTCTCCGATTTGGTTTTGAGCTTATCAGGATGAAACTTTTTCACATAAGCATCACAACCCCAAACTTTAAGAAACGACAACTTAGGTTTCTTGCCAAACCATAGTTCACATGGTGTCGTCTCAACGGATTTCGATGGTGCCCTATTTAACGTGAATGCAGTTGTCTCTAATGCATAACCCCAAAACGATAGTGGTAGATCGGTAAGAGACATCATAGATTGCACTATATCCAATAAAGTATGGTTATGACGTTCGGACACACCATTACACTATGGTGTTCCAGGTGGCGTGAGTAGTGAAACTATTTCACATTGTTTTAATTGAAGGCCAAACTCGTAACTCAAATATTTTACCTCTGCGATCATATCGTAGAAACTTCTATTTTCTTGTCACGATGATTTTCCACTTCACTCTGAAATTCTTTGAACTGTTCAAATGTTTCAGACTTATGTTTCGTCAAGTAGATATCCCCATATCTGCTCAAATCATCTGTGAAGGTCAGAAAATAATGATACCTGCTGCAAGCCTTAATATTCATCGGACCACATACATCAGTATGTATGATTTCCAACAAATCTGTTGCTTGCTTCATTGTTCCGGAGAACGGCGTTTTAGTCATCTTGCCCATAAGGCATGGTTCGCAAGCATCAAGTGATTCCAAAAGCCCATCAGCATGGAGTTTCTTCATGCGCTTTACACCAATATGACCTAAACGGCAGTGCCAAAAATAAGTTGCACTATCATTATTAACTTTGCATCTTTTGGTTCAATATTATGATTATGTGTATCACTACGATCGAGATCCAACGAACTATTTTCATTGGGTGTGTAACCATATAAGGTTTTGTTCATCTAAACAGAACAACAATTTATTCTCTTACTTAAATGAATAACCGTATTACAATAAACATGATCAAATCATATTCATGCTCAACGTAAACACCAAATAACACTTATTTAGGTTCAACACTAATCCCGAATTTATAGGGAGTGTGCGATGATGATCATATCAATCTTGGAATCACTTCCAACACACACCGTCACTTCACCCTTAACTAGTCTCTGTTTATTCTTGTAACATCCCAAAATTCTAAATTTTGGAATGTTATAAACAAATAGATAGATTTGATTTATTTTTTGATTGATTGTCTGAAAGTGAGTGAATTCAAAACTTTATGAAAGTTAAATGAGAGGGGATAAAAGGACTTTCACAAACTTTCATATTTGCTTTTTGATCTCCGTAAATTCAAATTCTTTTCAGCACGAAACCCTGGAGAGAAGATGACATGACTTCTTCCATTTATTTAAATGACAAGGGGTGCTGAAAACATTTGAATTTCATTTGGAAAAAATATTTCCAATTCTGCAACTTTATGCAACTCAATGATTTTCACGAGAGAAGATAAAATGACTTCTTCAAATTATATGAAATATGAGTTGGGAGTTTTCTCAAATTTTTGAAAGAGGGTCGTTTGATTTATTTATTTTATCTTCAAATATTTTTCCGATGTCAAATTATATGAGAGGCAATAATATGACTTTCCCAAAATTTAGGAAAATGAAGATTTAATAAATAGATCAAATTTTTGTTTTCCGGTGTTTCTTGCGCGTGTTTATCTGGATAGGGAAAATGCGCGTTTTCGAAAATTGTATTTTAGGCCCGGAGAAAAGTTCATTTTGTTCGGCTCATTTTTAGGAGTCGAGGAAAATTTACTTTCTTAGATTTGGAGTTCGTTTAGAGCTCTTTTTTTTTCGAGCACGAAACCGTTTAAAAAAAATCAGATCCAGCGACTTGGGCCTAAGGCCCAATCCACCGAACCAAGCCAGCGGCCGGCCAGGCCAAAGGCCATCGAGCGCCCCACGCCCAGGGAGCCGCGCGCCAGGCGCAAGGCGCCAGGCCGCCGTCCTTGTCTTTTAGATTCCTAGTAAGATTCGTCTATGTTCGTTTTTTTCTAGATCTCTTTTCCTCTTTTCTTTCCTAATCCTAGTCTATTTTCTTAACCCCTACCTCAAGTTTTCTCCCCTCCCCAATATAAATACCCACACCCCCCCCCTCTAAACACATCAAATTCAAGGCCCCAAAGCCCCAAGCACCCCGCACCCCTCACCCGTGCCGCGCCGAGCCGCCTCACCCGCCGCCCCACCCCGCGCCCCTCACCCGCGCCGCGCCGCCTCACCCGCCGCCGCCCTGCGTCACCGCCGCCGCCGCCGCCCAACGCCGTCGTCACCGCCGTTCGCCGGAGGTACCGCGCCGCGTCTCTTTCTTTTCATCGGATCGGTTTTCTTCTAAATCGTTCCGATTCTTTTCTTCTCCTCTTTTCGTTTTCTTTCCTGTTCTTCGCTAAACCGTTCCGATTTTCTAGATCGGTTTTTCATTCCGATTTCTTTAATGAAAACCCTAGATTGGTTTTCGTTCTTCTTTCGTACCATTCGTCTCAACGAACGTGATCACCGGATTCTTCTAGGTTAACGAACGTCCGTTCGTTTAACCATTCTTCGTTTTCTTTCTCGTCGGATTTATTCCGCGTTCTCTCCGATCGCGATCTCAGATCCGATCTTCTTTCTAGTCTTTCTTTTCGCTCGTTCACCGGAATCAGGTGATTCAAGCGCCTGGAGTTTCGTCTCGAAACCGCCGTTCCGTCTAATCAACTTGAACAAGCTTTTGCTACAGTAAAATTTAACCTAGTTTCAACTTGCTAGAACCGAGTTGTTTTCTGCCGCCGTTTGTTTTCCGTTTCTTTGTTCGGTTCGTTCTTCTTTGTAACCGGAGTTCTTAAGTTGAACTTTCTGGTTCGTTCTCTCGTTCGAGTTTTATCCGTGCCTTAGATGAGTAATTATTGTGATTACTATTGTTTGCTTACGATAGATTGACCGGAGTGTGACGAGTAGATCTATCAAGAGTTTTGAGTGCGCATCATCTTCATCAACATTGCAGGCAAGTTCACACTTTGATCATACCTTTTCTACAACCCAGTTTTATTGCATTAGATCCATCCTCACACATTGCATGATTAGGATCTAATTGAATTGTGGGATGGGAAGTAGATGAGGTAGTACCTATTACCTGTTACTATGAAACCTTTGGGAGTTACTTCTACGTTTGCTTATTATGCCATGCTATGCTAGTAGACATGGATTGGATGAGTGATATCCATGACAGATGTGAGATTGATAATTTTAATGGTTTATCTAAGGTGGCAACTTAAACACACATCTGGGTGGATTGAGGCACCTGATGTCTATCGCCTGTTTTTTTTGGACCGCCACCAAGGCTCAAAGGGATCGTAAGATCTTTCATGCTAAATAGTTACGTGTGTAGCCAAAAGCCATTATGGTCTCTGGCATAGTTGACTAAGTCGTGCGAACTCTTACAGGGTAGACTAGCAAACGTAGGGGAAAGTAGGTGTACCGGTCTATCCAAACGTAAGGTGCTAGCGCTTCTGAAAGATGGTGTCTCGGTCATCCGTTTCTCAAACACCAGTAGTGCGAGAAAACCAACGGAGGCGATCGAGTCTTGTGGGGAAAAGTGCGCAAAACTCTGCAGAGTGTAACAAACTAATCATGATTAGCCGTGTCCCCGGTTATGGACAATCTTGAGTATCTAGTTGATGGATTATCCTGTTGATCTCATCATGTTACTTTAATTAAATTATTGGGTTTTAATGATTACTTTTAATTCGGATTGAGAATGCTGTCAACCATTCTCAATGTTTAACAACCACCATGATAGCTAAATAAATTATTTCCTTTGTAGTAGGGAAAAATTGGCTTTTCGCAAAAACCTTATAACCATAGAGCTTATCCACCAGCCAAATATGCATGTAGTGATAGCCTTTATTCATCATTCTCTATTGTGTGAATTTGCCAGTACATTCAATGTACTGACCCGTTTTCGGGCTGCAACGTCTCATGTTGCAGGTTTCTTACGACGAGTAAGTGATACGTTAGGGTTATGATTTCTACACTCAACTTTGCCGTTGGTGTTGATGGGAATCCACAACCTAGTTGCTTCCGCTATATGGATTGAGGTAATAGTATTTACGTTACTTTATACATGTGATTTACCTATGTTATAAATCCTTCGAGTACTGTGTGTGTCAGCATACTGATCCAGGGATGACACATAAGCACAGAGACTTGATCCATTCGGGTCGGGTCGCTACAAGATGGTATCAGAGCACATGTTGACTGTAGGATGTGACCCTAGAAACTGGCAAGCCCATAGCAAAGATTTTTCTCTACAACTTTCCCTTTCAAAAGGATCTTTTACCTCTCTTCTCTTATTCAAAAATTCCCTTTAGTGAGACCATACCCCTTTCCCCTTTTGACCACATGAAGATTCGACTAATGAGACCACTCCAAGATGTACACGATACCGGACAACCGAGACCATTCGGAATGAAGAGGATTTTACCATACATTATGATAATGGAAACTATAACGGTTGAAGACCGAAGACAAGTAGAATTTGAAGGCTCTGAAGAATCCCTAGATTTGTATGACCTAGGAAGGCTATCCTTATGGAACTTGGCAGACTATGGGAGTTGTCAATACCCGAGATCAAGGTGTGTCGGAGAAAGACTGGAACATGGAGCATAGGACTCAAAGTTTGTCAAGAAAACCCTAAGCCAGGAGATATCAACTATGGAATGAAAGCTCATGGAAATGACAAGAGCAGGAACATGGTTATCCGTGATGTCATCGCCCGCTGATGCTACTGTCACCGTGCTGAGTTAAGGATGCATTTCTTCAGAATGGATTTGATGGAAGAAGGCTGATGGAGCACCTATTAGTAAGATAAAGATTTAACCTTAGTCGGTGTATCACCAGGATCTGGAGTAGTACATCAAGAAGTTAAGGTGGAGCTCCATGAAACCGTATTAGACAAGGAGCATTTCGTGAAGAACTTAGGACCCAGAAGTTGAAGTAGCCAAGCTGGAGGACCTACAACCTCGAAATACCGGAGATTTGTCAGGAACTGAAGGACAGTATGACCATGGCTCATGCCAAGGATGTTGAAACCAGAAGTTTGGAACGCAACTCCAGAATATTGAAGGACGTCACGAGAGACTTCACGTCAACAGAGTTGATCTGGCAAAAGAACTTGAGAAAGACAAGCACGATGAGAAGAAGCCGTTGGAGGCATGAACAAAACTGGAAGAGTTTGACGACGTTGACCTTTAGAAGACCAAACCCCTGTTATATACCTACGTTAGATGCGATGATTGTGAGCTGTCATTTGTTTGATGTTTTTCCGACAGCCACAATAAAATCTGTCTTTCAAAACTTTGTTTGTATTGTGTGTATCCCTCTCTATCTTTCTTATCTCACCCCAAAACCCATGAACCTAATAGAGGATGAATGGAGATGAGCTTGTATTTTCGGGACCGATGAGTCAATTGGAGACAGACCGATGGATTCAGAACATGGAGGATCATATGGTGAACAACCCTATAGCCGGAAAAGATATGGCCCAGCATGCTCTTCAATGTTTTGAAAGAGGTGCTGCTACTTGGTGGAGGATGTACCAAACCATCAATGAATGGCAAGGATTAACCACTTGGAAAGAATTCAAGTTGACTTTGCTAAAGTCCCAGTTTGTGTCCCAGAAGTTGAAGCCTTATGGAAAGGGTATGAAGAAAACTTGTGCGTGCAAGATTTGTGGAGAAATAGGACACAACCATAAAGAACACAAGGATGAATGTCCTAACTGTGAAGGAAGTCACCCAGCTGAAGAATGCCCAACTAGGCAGATCACTTGTTTCTTGTGTGAAGGGACTACCCACTACCCTGCTTAGTGTCACATTTACCCCTTGGTACAAAGAACCATCCAGCAGAAGGAAGAAGCAATGAAAGGAGCTCTTATGGAAAGTTTAGAAGAACCTGCGATGAAGGAAGATGTGAAGGACACACCCAAAGAAGAGCCAATTAAACCCTGCACCAAGTCATGCTATTCATGTGGAGAAGAAGGACACATCTCCCAAAATTGTTTGAATGGGGATCTAGTAGAATTCCCGACAGAGGAAGTAGAATATGACCCACAAGAAATAGAAGCCCTGATTGGAATGGAAAAGTCCAGGAAGAGAAAACGATTGGAGCCCAAGAGGAACCTGAGTCATATCATCTGTTATAGGTGCAAGGAGTCAGGGCACTACCTCAACAGTTGCCCAAAAAGGAAACCTCGATACTTGTCAGAAGTAATATGTTTCCGTTGTAATGAAGTAGGGCACTTTGCCAAAGATTGTCCGAAGGAGCAGGCGACTTGTGATAAAATAGTTGAGTTTGTAACAGAAGAAATATAGTAGTAGTAGTGAGAACATTTTCTTTTTTTATTAAGGTGTTGAGTTGAGGCATGTAATTGAAAAACAGAAGATTGTAATAATTTGAGAATCATTAAAGTTAGCAGTGTTGGTACTGATTTGGATTTTATGAGTTACTCTATGAGGAAAGATGTTGACCATTTTCGAGGATATGAGAAATATGGTCTATAAAATATTGGAGCATTTTAAGTGTGGTAGTACCCTGTAAGAACCCTTGACCCCTGGAAAAGATAAGGATACTCCACTGAGTGGGTTTCGGACAAAAGAGTACGAGTTTTGTCTCGATATGTGTGATGCCCCAAGAGTATGTGGGATGAAGTTGGAGACGTCAGTTGTTTGGACCAAATGTGATCAAGGAGTCAGGAGAGAATGTTAAGTTGATTCAAGATAGACTGAAGGTAGCTAAGTCCAGGAAGAAGAGTTATGCAGACTAAAAATGCAAGGAGGTAGTCTATGAAATTGGAGACAGAGCATGTCTTCTTGTGTCCCTTCTCCGAGGAGTTAAACGAATCGGAGTTAAGGGAAAAATTAGCCCTGAGATTTGTAGGACCATACCGACTCTTGGAGCGTATGGGAGAAGTGGCCAACAAGTTGGAGCCACCCGAAGGACTGTCAGGAGTTCATGATGTGTTTCACGTTTCCCAGTTGAAGAAGTGCCACGCAGAGATGGCCAATATTCCCCTATAAGGACGCTTGACCCTGGAAAGGATAATGATGTTCCACGAAGTGAATATGGACTTCATAAGTATAAGTTTTTATCTCGGTACGAGGGATGTCACACGAGGGTGAATAGATAAATCACTATTGGACATAAAGGAGGTATGATGTTGGAAATATGGACCAAAGGAAATTCCATGATGAGTCTGAGTAATCATGTCCTAGTTGATGCCAATAGAAGGAAGGAAAATAGTATAATTGGATGGATTTAAGAATACTAGGAAGTTGGAAGTTTGAATAGTGATCAGTTGCCCGATGATAAGTTCAAGGACTACAAGTGATGAGATGGGCCATAACCCACAGGCCCCAGGACCTGCCAAGAAGCAAGCACATTCTTGCTGAAGGAAAAACCCTGGAAGAAGTTACGACTTTATCGATAGACGATTTTATAGGAGTGACGCAAAACCTGAGAGTTGTGAAGGAACGATAGATGTTTGTCTGGCTTGCAGAATCTATGGATATATCCGAACTTGATTCGTCGACAAGAGAAATTCTGCAATGCTTGTGAGGATGACCAAGTGTTAGTATGCGAGATTCGCTAAACTGTATACAGGGTAATGATTTGGGTGCGGGATGGATTGATCACCATACCGACTTACTCTTATTATTTGCCTTGCTATATGGGATGGTAAATCTGAGTGACTTACCTATAGTAAAGAGACGACGATCAAAACCCTGTTTAAACTTAGAATGGTATAAGTATTTTTCCCTTGTACACGGCAGTTGTTGCCAACCGTAGGTTATACGGTGAGGTCCAACCCAGACCCATTTCCTGCAGGAGAAACCATAAATTGTTGACCACCATGAGATATCGATAGTTGTTTAGTTTTGGCGCCAGACCCATCAGCTAAAGAAGACCCAATCTCGGAATAACCTTACCAAGATGAAAGGACAAAAGAATTGAGGAAAAGGTTATGCCACTACCAAAAAAGCCAGAGAAGGAATTTTCTCGAGGATCTGAGAAGACCGACACTGTCAAGAATAAGGATGGACTATATGAGATTCGATGGAGCTGTAACCATGCTTCTAAGGCTGGTAGCACCCCAGACACCGTGTGATGATCGATGGATTTTGAGGAGACCCCCAAACCCTAACCTTTTCTTGCTAGCCTCTCCGAATCTCGAGGACGAGATTCATTTTAAGGGTGGTAGGTTTGTAACATCCCAAAATTCTAAATTTTGGAATGTTATAAACAAATAGATAGATTTAATTGATTGTTTGATTGATTGTCTGAAAGTGAGTGAATTCGAAACTTTTTGAAAATTAAATGAGAGGGGATAAAAGGACTTTCCCAAACTTTCATATTTGCTTTTTGATCTCCGTCAATTCAAATTCTTTTCACCACGAAACCCTGGAGAGAAGATGACATGACTTCTTTCATTTATTTAAATGACAAGGGGTGCTGAAAACATTTAATTTCATTTGGAAAAAATATTTCCAATTCTGCAACTCTATGCAACTCAATGATTTTCACGAGAGAAGATAAAATGACTTCTTCAAATTATATGAAATATGAGTTGGGAGTTTTCTCAAATTTTTGAAAGAGGGTCGTTTAATTTATTTATTTTATCTTCAAATATTTTACCGATGTCAAATTATATGAGAGGGAATAATATGACTTTCCCAAAATTTAGGAAAAATGAAGATTTAATAAATAGATCAAATTTTTGTTTTCCGCTGTTTCTTGCGCGTGTTTATCTGGATAGGGAAAAATGCGCGTTTTCGAAAATTGTATTTTAGGCCCGGAGAAAAGTTTATTTTGTTCGGCTCATTTTTAGGAGTCGAGGAAAATTTACTTGATTAGATTTAGAGTTCGTTTAGACCTCTTTTTGTTTTTTTTCCAAGCACGGAACCGTTTAAAAAAAGAATCAGATCCAGCGACTTGGGCCTAAGGCCCAAGCCACCGAACCAAGCCAGCGGCCGGCCAGGCCAAAGGCCATCGAGCGCCCCACGCCCAGGAAGCCACGCGCCAGGCGCAAGGCGCGAGGCCGCCGTCCTTGTCTTTAAGATTCCTAGTAGGATTCGTCTACGTTCGTTTTTTTTCTAGATCTCTTTCCCTCTTTTCTTTCCTAATCCTAATCTATTTCCTTGAACCCTACCTCAAGTTTTCTCCTCTCCCCAATATAAATACCCACACCCCTCCTCTAAACACATCAAATCCAAGGCCCCAAAGCCTCAAGCACCCCGCGCCCCTCACCCGTGTCGCGCCGCGCCGCCTCACCCATCGCCCCACCCCGCGCCCCTCACCCACGCCGCACGGCCTCACCCGCCGCCGCCCTGCGTCACCGCCGCCGCCGCCGCCTTGTGCACCGCCGCCGCCGCCCAAAGCCGCCGTTTGCCGGAGGTACCGCGCCGCATCTCTTTCTTTTCCTTGGATCAGTTTTCTTCTAAATCGTTCCGATTCTTTTCTTCTCCTCTTTTCGTTTTCTTTCTGGTTCTTCACTAAACCGTTCCGGTTTTCTAGATCGGTTTTTCGTTCCGATTTCTTTTCCGAAAACCCTAGATTGGTTTTCGTTCTTCTTTCGGACCGTTTGTCTCAACGAACGTGATCACCGGATTCTTCTAGGTTAACGAACGTCCGTTCGTTTAACCATTCTTCGTTTTCTTTCTCGTCGGATTTATTCTGCATTCTCTCCGATCGCGATCTCAGATCCGATCTTCTTTCTAGTCTTTCTTTTCGCTCGTTTACCGGAATCAGGTGATTCAAGCGCCTGGAGTTTCGTCTCGAAACCGCCGTTCCGTCTAATCAACTTGAACAAGATTTTGCTACAGTAAAATTTAACCTAGTTTCAACTTGCTAGAACCGAGTTGTTTTCTGCCGCCGTTTGTTTTCCGTTTCTTTGTTTGGTTCGTTCTTCTTTGTAACCGGAGTTCTTAAGTTGAACTTTCTGGTTCGTTCTCTCGTTCGAGTTTTATCCGTGCCTTAGATGAGTACTTATTGTGTGGTTACTATTGTTTTCTTACGATAGATTGACCGGAGTGTGACGAGTAGATCTATGAAGAGTTTTGAGTGCGCATCATCTTCATCAACATTGCAGGCAAGTTCACACTTTGATCATACCTTTTCTACAACCCAGTTTTATTGCATTAGATCCATCCTCGCACATTGCATGATTAGGATCTAATTAAATTGTGGGATGGGAAGTAGATGAGGTAGTACCTATTACCTATTACTATGAAACCTTTGGGAGTTACTTCTACGTTTGCTTATTATGCCATGCTATGTTAGTAGACGTGGATTGGGTGAGTGATATCCATGACAGATGTGAGATTGATAATTTTAATGGTTTATCTAAGGCGGCAACTTAAACACACATCTGGGTGGATTGAGGCACCTGATGTCTATCAGGACTTGCCTGTTTTTTTTGGACCGCCACCCAGGCTCAAAGGGATCATAAGATCTTTCATGCTAAATACTTACGTGTGCAGCCACAAGCCAATATGGGCTCTGGCATAGTTGACTAAGTCGTGCGAACTCTTACAGGGTAGACTAGCAGATGTAGGGGAAAGTAGGTGTACCGGTCTATCCAAACGTAAGGTGCTAGCGCTTCTAAAAGACTGTGTCTCGGTCATCCGTTTCTCAAACACCAATAGTGCGAGAAAACCAACGGAGGCGATCGAGTCTTGTGGGGAAGAGTGCGCAAAACTCTGCAGAGTGTAACAAACTAATCATGATTAGCCGTGTCCCCGGTTATGGACAATCTTGAGTATCTAGTTCTTGGATTATCCTGTTGATCTCATCATGTTACTTTAATTAAATTATTGGGTTTTAATGATTACTTTTAATTGGGATTGAGAATGCTGTCAACCATTCTCAATGTTTAACAACCAGCATGATAGCTAAATAAATTATTTCCTTTGTAGTAGGGAAAATTGGCTTTTCGCAAAAACCTTATAACCATAGAGCTTATCCACCAGCCAAATATGCATGTAGTGATAGCCTTTATTCATCATTCTCTATGGTGTGAATTTGCCAGTACATTCAATGTACTGACCCGTTTTCGGGCTGCAACGTCTCATGTTGCAGGTTTCTTACAACGAGTAACTGACACGTTAGGGTTATGATTTCTACACTCAACTTTGCCGTTGGTGTTGATGGGAATCCACAACCTTGTTGCTTCCGCTATATGGATTGAGGTAATAGTATTTACGTTACTTTATACATGTGATTTACCTCTGTTATAAATCCTTCGAGTACTGTGTGTCAGCATACTGATCCAGGGATGACACATAAGCATAGAGACTTGACCCATTCGGGTCGGGTCGCTACAATTCTACAACTCCCGTTTCGAGTTACTCATCTTAGCAACTGAACTAGTATCAAATACTGAGGGGTTGCTATAAATACTAGTAAAGTACACATCAATAATATGTACATCAAATATACTTATGTTCACTTTGCCATCCTTCTTATCTGCCAATCACTTGGGGTAGTTCCGCTTCCAGTGACCAGTCCCTTTGCAGTAGAAGCACTCAATCTCAGGCTTAGGTCCAGACTTGGGCTTCTTCACTTGAGAAGCAACTTGCTTGCTGTTCTTTTTGAAGTTCCCCTTCTTCCCTCTGCCCTTTTCTTGAAACTAGTGGTCTTGTCTACCATCAACACTTGATGTTTTTTTTTGATTTCTACCTTCATCGATTTCATCATCATGAAAAGCTCGGGAGTCGTTTTCGTCATCCCTTGCATACTATAGTTCATCACAAAGTTATACTAACTTGGTCATGGTGACTAGAGAATTCTGTCAATCACTATCTCATCTGGAAGATTAACTCCCACTTGATTCAAGCGATTGTAGTACCCAGACAATCTGAGCACATGCTCACTAGTTGAGTGATTCTCCTCCATCTTTTAGTTATAGAACTTGTTGGAGACTTCATATCTCTCAACTCAGGTATTTGCTTGAAATATTAACTTTAACTCCTGGAACATCTCATATGGTCCATGACGTTCAAAACGTCTTTGGAGTCCCGATTCTAAGCCGTTAAGCATGGTGCACTAAACTATCAAGTAGTCATCATATTGAGCTAGCCAAACGTTCATAACGTCTGCATCTGCTCCTGCAATAGGTCTGTCACCTAGCGGTGCATCAAGGACATAATTTTTTCTGTGCAGCAATGAGGATAAACCTCAGATCACGGATCCAATCCGCATCATTGCTACTAACATTTTTCAACACAATTTTCTCTAGGAACATATCAAAATAAACACAGGGAAGCAACAACGCGAGATATTGATCTACAACATGATTTACAAAATACTACCAGGACTAAGTTCAGGATAAATTTAAGTTCAATTAATCATATTACTTAAGAACTCCCACTTAGAAAGACATCCCTCTAATCCTCTAAGTGATCACGTGATCCAAATCAACTAAACCATGTCCGAACATCACGTGAGATGGAGTAGTTTCAATGGTGAACATCACTATGTTGATCATATCTACTATATGATTCACGCTCGACCTTTCGGTCTCCGTGTTCCGAGGCCATATCTGTATATGCTTGGCTTGTCAAGTATAACCTGAGAATTCCGCGTGTGCAACTATTTTGCACCCGTTGTATTTGAACGTAGAGCCTATCACACCCGATCATCACATGGTGTCTCAGCACGAAGAACTTTCGCAACGGTGTATACTCAGGGAGAACACTTCTTGATAATTTAGTGAGAGATCGTCTTATAATGCTACCGTCAATCAAAGCAAGGTAAGATGCATAAAAAGATAAACATCACATGCAATCAATATAAGTGATATGATATGGCCATCATCATCTTGTGCCTGTGATCTCCATCTCCGAAGCACCGTCATGATCACCATCGTCACCGGCGCGACACCTTGATCTCCATCGTAGCATCGTTGTCGTCTCGCCAATCTTATGCTTCCACGACTATCGCTACTGCTTAGTGATAAAGTAAGCATTACATTGCGATTGCATTGCATACAATAAAGCGACAACCATATGGCTCCTGCCAGTTGCCGATAACTCGGTTACAAAACATGATCATCTCATACAATAAAATTCAGCATCATGTCTTGACCATATCACATCACAACATGCCCTGCAAAAACAAGTTAGACGTCCTCTACTTTGTTGTTGCAAGTTTTACGTGGCTGCTACGGGCTTAAGCAAGAACCAATCTTACCTACGCATCAAAACCACAACGATAGTTTGTCAAATAGACTCCGTTTTAACCTTCGCAAGGACCGGGCGTAGCCACACTCGGTTCAACTAAAGTTGGAGAAACAGTCACCCGCAAGCCACCTTTGTGGAAAGCACGTCGAGAGAACCGGTCTCACGTAAGCGTACGCGTAATGTCGGTCCGGGCCGCTTCATCCAACAATACCGCCGAACCAAAGTATGACATGTTGGTAGGCAGTATGACTTTTATCGCCCACAACTCACCTGTGTTCTACTCGTGCATATAACATCAAACCATAAAACCTAGGCTCGGATGCCACTGTTGGGGAACGTAGTAATTTCAAAAAAAAATTCTACGCACACGCAAGATCATGGTGATGCATAGCAACGAGGGGAGAGTGTGATCTACGTACCCTAGTAGATCGACAATGGAAGCGTTTGGTTGATGTAGTCGTACGTTTTCACGGCCCGACCGATCAAGCACCGAAACTACGGCACCTCCGAGTTTTAGCACACGTTCAGCTCGGTGACGATCCCCGGACTACGATCCAGCAAAGTGTCGGGGAAGAGTTCCGTCAGCACGACGGCGTGGTGACAATCTTGATGTACTACTGTCGCAGGGCTTCGCCTAAGCACTGCTACAATATTATCGAGGATTATGGTGGCAGGGGGCGCCGCACACGGCTAAGAATAAGATCACGTGGATCAACTTGTGTGTCTATGGGGTGCCCCCTGCCCCTCTATATAAAGGATGGAGGAGGAGGAGGCCGGCCAAGGCTAGGTGCGGCCAGGATGTGGAGTCCTACTAGGACTCCAAGTCCTAGTAGGAGTCCACCAAGAGGGGAGGAAGGGAGAAGGAAGTGGAGGAGAAGGAAAGGTGGCCGGCCCCCTTTTCCCTAGTCCAATTCGGACTAGAGGGGAGGGGGGCGCAGCAGGCCTTTCTCCTCTTCCCACTAAAGCCCATCAAGGCCCAATACTTCTCCCGGCGAATTCCCGTAACTCTCCGGTACTCCGAAAAATACCCGAATCACTCGGAACCTTTCCGATGTCTGAATATAGTCGTCCAATATATCGATCTTTACGTCTCGACCATTTCGAGACTCCTCGTCATGTCCCTGATCTCATACGGGACCCCGAACTCCTTCGGTACATCAAAACTCATAAACTCATAATATAACTGTCATCGAAACCTTAAGCGTGCGGACCCTACGGGTTCGAGAACAATGTAGACATGACCGAGACACGTCTCCGGTCAATAACCAATAGCGGGACATGGATGCCCATATTGGCTCCTACATATTCTACGAAGATCTTTATCGGTCAGACCGCATAACAACATACGTTGTTCCCTTTGTCATCGGTATGTTACTTGCCCGAGATTCGATCGTCGGTATCCAATACCTCGTTCAATCTCGTTACCGGCAAGTCTCTTTACTCGTTCCGTAATGCATCATCTCACAACTAACTCATTAGTTGCAATGTTTGCAAGGCTTATGTGATGTGCATTACCGAGAGGGCCCAGAGATACCTCTCCGACAATCGAAGTGACAAATCCTAATCTCGAAATACGCCAACACAACATGTACCTTTAGAGACACCTGTAGAGCACCTTTATAATCACCCAGTTACGTTGTGACGTTTGGTAGCACACAAAGTGTTCCTCCGGCAGACGGGAGTTGCATAATCTCCTAGTCATAGGAACATGTATAAGTCATGAATAAAGCAATAGCAACATACTAAACGATCGGGTGCTAAGCTAATGGAATGGGTCATGTCAATCAGATCATTCATCTAATGATGTGATCCCGTTAATCAAATAACAACTCTTTGTCCATGGTTAGGAAACATAACCATCTTTCATTAACGAGCTAGTCAAGTAGAGGCATACTAGTGACACTCTGCTTGTCTATGTATTCACACATGTATTATGTTTCCGGTTAATACAATTCTAGCATGAATAATAAACATTTATCATGATATAAGGAAATAAATAATAACTTTATTATTGCCTCTAGGGCATATTTCCTTCAGTCTCCCACTTGCACTAGAGTCAATAATCTAGATCACATCACCATGTGATTAACATCGATAGTTCACATCGTCATGTGATTAACACCCATAGTTCACATCGCCATGTGACCAATACCCAAAGGGTTTACTAGATTCAGTAATCTCGTTCACATCGCTATGTGATTTACACCCAAAGAGTACTAAGGTGTGATCATGTTTTGCTTGTGAGAGAATCTTAGTCAACGGGTCTGCCACATTCAGATCCACATGTATTTTGCAAATTTCTATGTCAACAATGCTCTGCATGGAGCTACTCTAGCTAATTGCTCCCACTTTCAATATGTATCTAGACTGAGACTTAGAGTCATCTAGATTAGTGTCAAAAACTTGCATCGGCGTAACCCTTTACGACAAACCTTTTGTCACGTCCATAATCAAGAAACATATCCTTATTTCACTAAGGATAATTCTGACCGCTGTCAAGTGATCTACTCCTAGATCACTATTGTACTCCCTTGCCAAATCAGTGCAGGGTATACAATAGATCTCGTATACAGCATGACATACTTTATAGAACCTATGGCCAAGGCATAGGGAATGACTTTCATTCTCTTTCTATATTCTGCCGTGGTTGGGCTTTGAGTCTTACTCAACTTCACACCTTGTAATACAGGCAAGAACTTTTTCTTTGACTGCTCCATTTTGAAGTACTTCAAAATCTTGTCAAGGTATGTACTCATTGAAAAAACTTATCAAGCATCTTGATCTATCTCTATAGATCTTGGAGCTTAATATGTAAGCAGCTTCACCGAAGTCTTTCTTTGAAAAACTCCTTTCAAACACTCCTTTATGCTTTAAAGAATAATTCTACATTATTTCCGATCAACAATATGTCATTTACATATACTTATCAGAAATGCTGTAGTGCTCTCACTCACTTTCTTGTAAATACCGGCTTCACCGCAAGTCTCTATAAAACTATATGCTTTGATCAACTCATCAAAGCGTATATTCCAACTCCGAGATGCTTGCACCAGTCCACAGATGGATCGCTGGAGCTTGCACATTTTGTTAGCACCTTTCGAATTGACAAAACCTTCTGGTTGCATCATATACAACTCTTTTTTAATAAATCCATTAAGGAATGCAGTTTTGTTTATCCTTTTGCCAGATTTCATAAAATGCGGCAATTACTAACATGGTTCGGACAGACTCAAGCATAGATACGAGTGAGAAGCTCTCATCGTAGTCAACACCTTGAACTTGTCGAAAACCTTTTGCGAAAATTCTAGCTTTGTAGATAGTAACACTACTATCAGCGTCCGTCTTCCTCTTGAAGATCCATTTATTCTGAATTGCTTGCCGATCATCGGGCAAGTCAACCAAAGTCCAAAGTTTGTTCTCATACATGGATCATATCTCAGATTTCATGGCTTCAAACCATTTCACGGAATCTGGGCTCATCATCGCTTCCTCATAGTTCGTAGGTTCGTCATGGTCTAGTAACATGACTTCCAGAACAGGATTACTGTACCACTCTGGTGCGGATCTCACTCTGGTTTACCTACGAGATTTGGTAGTAACTTGATCTGAAGTTTTATGATCATCATCATTAGCTTCCTCACTAATTGGTGTAGTAGTCACAGGAACAGATTTCTGTGATGAACTACTTTCCAATAAGGGAGAAGGTACAATTACCTTATCAAGTTCTACTTTCCTCCCACTCACTTCTTTCGAGAGAAACTCCTTCTCTTGAAAGGATCCATTATAAGCAACGAATGTCTTGCCTTAGGATTTGTGATAGAAGGTGTACCCAACAGTCTCCCTTTGGGTATCCTATGAAGACATATTTCTCCGATTTGGTTTTGAGCTTATCAGGATGAAACTTTTTCACATAAGCATCACAACCCCAAACTTTAAGAAACGACGGCTTAGGTTTCTTGCCAAACCATAGTTCACATGGTGTCGTCTCAACTGATTTAGATGGTGCCCTATTTAACGTGAATGCAGTTGTCTCTAATGCATAACCCCAAAACGATAGTGGTAGATCGGTAAGAGACATCATAGATTGCACTATATCCAATAAAGTATGGTTATGATATTCAGACACACCATTACACTATGGTGTTCCAGGTGGCGTGAGTAGTGAATCTATTTCACATTGTTTTAATTGAAGGCCAAACTCGTAACTCAAATATTTTACCTCTACGATCATATCGTACAAACTTTTATTTTCTTGTCACGATGATTTTCCACTTCACTCTGAAATTCATTGAACTGTTCAAATGTTTCAGACTTATGTTTCATCAAGTAGATATCCCCATATCTGCTCAAATCATCTGTGAAGGTAAGAAAATAGTGATACCTGCTGCAAGCCTTAATATTCATCGGACCACATACATCAGTATGTATGATTTCCAACAAATCGGTTGCTTGCTTCATTGTTCCGGAGAACGGCGTTTTAGTCATCTTGCCCATAAGGCATGGTTCGCAAGCATCAAGTGATTCATAATCAAGTGATTCCAAAAGCCCATCAGCATGGAGTTTCTTCATGCGCTTTACACCAATATGACCTAAACTGCAGTGCCAAAAATAAGTTGCACTATCATTATTAACTTTGCATCTTTTGGTTCAATATTATGTTTATGTGTATCACTACGATCGAGATCCAACGAACTATTTTCATTGGGTGTGTAACCATATAAGGTTTTATTCATGTAAACAAAACAACAATTTATTCTCTTACTTAAATGAATAACCGTATTACAATAAACATGATCAAATCATATTCATGCTCAACGTAAACACCAAATAACACTTATTTAGGTTCAACACGAATCCCGAATTTATAGGGAGTGTGCGATGATGATCATATCAATCTTGGAATCACTTCCAACATACATCGTCACTTCACCCTTAACTAGTCTCTATTTATTCTGCAACTCCCGTTTCGAGTTACTCATCTTAGCAACTGAACTAGTATCAAATACTGAGGGGTTGCTATAAACACTAGTAAAGTACACATCAATAACATGTACATCAAATATACTTATGTTCACTTTGCCATCCTTCTTATCTGCCAATCACATGGGGTAGTTCCGCTTCCAGTGACCAGTCCCTTTGCAGTAGAAGCACTCAGTCTCAGGCTTAGGTCCAGACTTGGGCTTCTTCACTTGAGCAGCAACTTGCTTGCTGTTCTTTTTGAAGTTCCCCTTCTTCCCTCTGCCCTTTTCTTGAAACTAGTGGTCTTGTCTACCATCAACACTTGATGTTTTTCTTGATTTCTACCTTCATCGATTTCATCATCATGAAAAGCTCGGGATTCGTTTTCGTCATCCCTTGCATACTATAGTTCATCACAAAGTTATACTAACTTGGTCATGGTGACCAGAGAATTCTGTCAATCACTATCTTATCTGGAAGATTAACTCCCACTTGATTCAAGCGATTGTAGTACCCAGACAATCTGAGCACATGCTCACTAGTTGAGTGATTCTCCTCCGTCTTTTAGTTATAGAACTTGTTGGAGACTTCATATCTCTCAACTCGGGTATTTGCTTAAAATATCAACTTTAACTCCTGGAACATCTCATATGGTCCATGACGTTCAAAACGTCTTTGAAGTCCCGATTTTAAGCCGTTAAGCATGGTGCACTAAACTATCAAGTAGTCATCATATTGAGCTAGCCAAACGTTCATAACGTCTGCATCTGCTCCTGCAATAGGTCTGTCACCTAGCGGTGCATCAAGGACATAATTTTTTCTGTGCAGCAATGAGGATAAACCTCAGATCACGGATCCAATCCGCATCATTGCTACTAACATTTTTCAACACAATTTTATCTAGCAACATATCAAAATAAACACAGGGAAGCAACAACGCGAGCTATTGATCTACAACATGATTTACAAAATACTACCAGGACTAAGTTCATGATAAATTTAAGTTCAATTAATCATATTACTTAAGAACTCCCACTTAGATAGACATCCCTCTAATCCTCTAAGTGATCACGTGACCCAAATCAACTAAACCATGTCCGATCATCACGTGAGATGGAGTAGTTTCAATGGTGAACATCACTATGTTGATCATATCTACTATATGATTCACGCTCGACCTTTCGGTCTCCGTGTTCCGGGGCCATATCTATATAAGCTTGGCTCGTCAAGTATAACCTGAGAATTCCGCGTGTGCAACTGTTTTGCACCCGTTGTATTTGAACGTAGAGCCTATCACACCCGATCATCACATGGTGTCTCAACACGAAGAACTTTCGCAACGGTGTATACTCAGGGAGAACACTTCTTGATAATTTAGTGAGGGATCATCTTATAATGCTACCGTCAATCAAAGCAAGATAAGATGCATAAAAAGATAAACATCACATGCAATCAATATAAGTGATATGATATGGCCATCATCATCTTGTGCCTGTGATCTCCATCTCCGAAGCACCGTCATGATCACCATCGTCACCGGCGCGACACCTTGATCTCCATCGTAGCATCATTGTCGTCTCGCCAATCTTATGCTTCCACGACTATCGCTACTGCTTAGTGATAAAGTAAGCATTACATTGCGATTGCATTGCATACAATAAAGCGACAACCATATGGCTCCTGCCAGTTGCCGATAACTCGGTTACAAAACATGATCATCTCATACAATAAAATTTAGCATCATGTCTTGACCATATCACATCACAACATGCCCTGCCAAAACAAGTTAGACGTCCTCTACTTTGTTGTTGCAAGTTTTACGTGGCTGCTATGGGCTTAAGCAAGAACCAATCTTACCTACGCATCAAAACCACAACGATAGTTTGTCAGATAGACTCCGTTTTAACCTTCGCAAGGACCGGGCGTAGCCACACTCGGTTCAACTAAAGTTGGAGAAACAGTCACCCGCAAGCCACCTTTGTGCAAAGCACGTCGGGAGAACCGGTCTCGCGTAAGCGTACGCGTCATGTCGGTCCGGGCCGCTTCATCCAACAATACCACCGAACCAAAGTATGACATGCTGGTAGGCAGTATGACTTATATCGCCCACAATGCACTTGTGTTCTACACGTGCATATAACATCAAACCATAAAACCTAGGCTCGGATGCCACTGTTGGGGAACGTAGTAATTTCAAAAAAATTCCTACGCACTCGCAAGATCATGGTGATGCATAGCAAGGAGGGGAGAGTGTGATCTACATACCCTAGTAGATCGACAACGGAAGCGTTTGGTTGATGTAGTCGTACGTCTTCACGGCCCGACCGATCAAGCACCAAAACTACGGCACCTCTGAGTTTTAGCACACGTTCAGCTCGATGACGATCCCCGGACTCCGATCCGGCAAGGTGTTGGGGAAGAGTTCCGTCAGCACGACGGCGTGGTGACGATCTTGATGTACTACTGTCGCAGGGCTTCGCCTAAGCACCGCTACAATATTATCGAGGATTATGGTGGCAGGGGGCGCTGCACACGGCTAAGAATAAGATCACGTGGATCAACTTGTGTGTCTATGGGGTGCCCCCTGTCCCTGTATATAAAGGATGGAGGAGGAGGAGGCCGGCCAAGGCTAGGTGCGGCCAGGATGTGGAGTCCTACTAGGACTCCAAGTCCTAGTAGGAGTCCACCAAGAGGGGAGGAAGGGAGAAGGAAGTGGAGGAGAAGGAAAGGTGGCCGGCCCCCTTTTCCCTAGTCCAATTCGGACTAGAGGGGAGGGGGGCGCAGCAGGCCCTTTCTCCTCTTCCCACTAAAGCCCATCAAGGCCCAATACTTCTCGCGGCGAATTCCCGTAACTCTCCGGTACTCCCAAAAATACCCGAATCACTCGGAACCTTTCCGATGTCCGAATATAGTCGTCCAATATATCGATCTTTACATCTCGACCATTTCGAGACTCCTCGTCATGTCCCCGATCTCATCCGGGACTCCGAACTCCTTCGGTACATCAAAACTCATAAACTCATAATATAACTGTCATCGAAACCTTAAGCGTGCGAACCCTACGGGTTCGAGAACAATGTAGACATGACCGAGACACGTCTCCGGTCAATAACCAATAGCGGGACCTGGATGCCCATATTGGCTCCTACATATTCTACAAAGATCTTTATCGGTCAGACCGCATAACAACATACGTTGTTCCCTTTGTCATCGGTATGTTACTTGCCCGAGATTCGATCGTTGGTATCCAATACCTAGTTCAATCTCGTTACCGGCAAGTCTCTTTCCTTGTTCCGTAATGCATCATCTCACAACTAACTCATTAGTTGCAATGCTTGCAAGGCTTATGTGATGTGCATTACCGAGAGGGCCAAGAAATACCTCTCCGACAATCGGAGTGACAAATCCTAATCTCGAAATATGCCAACCCAACATGTACCTTTGGAGACACCTGTAGAGCACCTTTATAATCACCCAGTTACATTGTGACGTTTGGTAGCACACAAAGTGTTGCTTCGGCACACGGGAGTTGCATAATCTCATAGTCATAGGAACATGTATAAGTCATGAAGAAAGCAATAGCAACATACTAAATGATCGGGTGCTAAGCTAATGGAATGGGTCATGTCAATCAGATCATTCATCTAATGATGTGATCCCGTTAATCAAATAACAACTCTTTGTCCATGGTTAGAAAACATAACCATCTTTGATTAACGAGCTAGTCAAGTAGAGGCATACTAGTGACACTCTGTTTGTCTATGTATTCACACATGTATTATGTTTCCGGTTAATACAATTCTAGCATGAATAATAAACATTTATCATGATATAAGGAAATAAATAATAACTTTTTTATTGCCTCTAGGGCATATTTCCTTCAAGTTCCACCAGCTCCAGCGTCCACTTCAGCCTCGACTTCGACCACGTCTACAGAAGGCTTCGTCCTTGGAGTGCTCCGGACTCCACCACCACCTGAAGATCAAGCCTGAGTGTCGACTTAGCACTATGCATTTTCTAGGAACTTTTTGGTAACTTGTTGCCAAAGGGGGAGAAAATGTATAGATCATAGGCTTCGAGAGAGAGTGTTGCTTTTATTCTCTCTTGTTTTATTTGGTGGTTTTTCGAACTTTGTTTGCTTGTGTGCTTGAGATACCACGTCATTATCTGTGAGACATTGATGATCATGTGTTTGATCATAAGCTACACTTAATGCTTTCTTAATGCTATTATCCTATCTATCTTATGTGATCATTCACTATTCTTGGTGATGAGTGCATGTATTTCATTCTTATCATTTTAAGCGCTCCACCAAGATGTATGTGACATGGAAGAGTAACCCATGACTCTAAATCTTTGTGCATTTGCAGTCCAAAGCAAATCTTAAATATGCACAAATTTAGGGGGAGCTCTTACTTATCACATACTTCTCAAAGCAACGATATATTTCATGCCTATTATCATTTGTCGAAGCTTTGATCTATATGTTGTCATCAATTACCAAAAAGGGGGAGATTGAAAGTGCAACTATCCCTATGTGGTTTTGGTAATTCATAACAACATATAGCTCATTGAGCTAATGCTATTCCAAGATGATTATTTCAGGAAAGCTCAATTATGGGCATGGCATGGATGTGAAAGTGGAACCCTCAAAATGCTAAGGACAAAGGATTGGCTCAAGCTCAAAAGCTCAAGACTCTTCACTTTATATTTTAGTGATCCAAGATCACATTGAGTCTTTAGGAAAAGCCAATACTATCAAGGAGGGATGAGGTGTTGCTTAATGAGCCTCTTGCTTCATGTGCTTAGTGATATGCTCCAAAAACCCTCAACTACTTTCCCATATCCATTTGACCTAAACCCTAAGCCAAACTCGGTCCTACCGATTCTATCTATCCGGCGCCACCGAGTTTCATATGTCATAAGCCACTACCAAACCCTAGCAATTCGGTTCTACTGATAGGGATCTCGGTCTCACCGAGATGGGATTGCAAACTCTCTGTTTCCCTTTCGTAACTTTTCGGTCTCACCGAAAGAGCGAATCGGTCCCACCGAGATTGCAATGTAAACTCACTGTTTCCTTTTTGTAACTTTTCGGTCTCACCGAAAGAGCAAATCGGTCCCACCGAGTTTGCCCGACCAACTCTCTGGTTAGCTAATTACCAAAATCGGTCTCACCGAGTTTGTGTAATCGGTCTCACCGAGATTACGTTATGCCCAAACCCTAACAGAATCGGTCCTACCGAGTTGCATGTCAGTCCCACCGAAAATCTCTAACGGTCACTAGGTTTACCTTTTCGGTCCGACCGAGTTTGTTGATTCGGTCCCACCGAGATTGGTAGATTGTGTGTAACGGTTGGATTTTGTCTGGAGGCTATATATACCCCTCCACCTCCTCTTCATTCGTGGAGAGAGCCATCGGAACACATACACAATTCCAATTCATATGTTCTGAGAGAGAACCACCTACTCATGTGTTGAGACCAAGACATTCCATTCCTACCATATGAATCTTGATCTCTAGCCTTCCCCAAGTTGCTTTCCACTCAAATCTTCTTTCCACCGGATCCAAATCCTATGAGAGAGAGTTGAGTGTTGGGGAGATTATCATTTGAAGCACAAGAGCAAGGAGTTCATCATCAACACACCATTTGTTACTTCTTGGAGAGTGGTGTCTCCTAGATTGGCTAGGTGTCACTTGGGAGCCTCCGACAAGATTGTGCAGTTGAACCAAGGAGTTTGTAAGGGCAAGGAGATCGCCTAGTTCGTGAAGATCTACCACTAGTGAGGCAAGTCCTTCGTGGGCGATGGCCATGGTGGGATAGACAAGGTTGCTACTTCGTGGACCCTTCGTGGGTGGAGCCCTCCGTGGACTTGCGCAACCGTTACCCTTCGTGGGTTGAAGTCTCCATCAACGTGGATGTAGGATAGCACAACCTATCCGAACCACGGGAAAAACATCCGTGTCTCCAATTGCGTTTGAATTCTCCAAACCCTTCCCTTTACATTCTTGCAAGTTGCATGCTTTACTTTCCGCTGCTAATATACTCTTTGCATGCTTGCTTGAATTGTGTGATGATTGCTTGACTTGTCCTAAAATAGCTAAAATCTGCCAAGAACTAAAATTGGGAAAAGGTTAAGTTTTTATTTGGTCAAGTAGTCTAATCACCCCACCTCTAGACATACTTTCGATCCTACATATTCTCCTAGTATATGTTTTGCGTTAGGATAAAACAAATCCTTATTAGTATGTAAAACCCATATTAACATTGTATCCCCTCTAGATGAGATCTTGGTTCTTCTAGCCGCAAAAAAAATACAATGATGTGTTGGTTGGGATCGTGCCAATGAAAGAACTCCCGCGGGCCTCTTCCTGGCCAATGGTGTTTGCTTTGATAATGGTGGTAGGCTGGTGAGGGCGCAATCCCATGGTGTTGGGTAGCTTTCTGAAGACCATTGATCGGGGCCATATGGGCAGACTGGTTAAATCTTGTTGGAAGGTTGATGGATGCCGACCTTTCATATTAATCAGACACATTATGTTGAAGCGTGACTACTAGTCTCTTCATAGTAAAAACCATGTGTTCGAACCTCCTCAATGGTGGGTAATCTTTTCATCACAAATGTATTTGAAAACGAAAATGTCGTTCAGAATAAAAATGACCACATGGTGTACATCTCCGTGTCCGACTGGACAAAGGGCTTGTCGGCCTTAGCAGACATGCCCCTCACCCCACCGTAGGTACCTTGCATTTATCGGTAAAGGAAATACATTAATATCGTGAAGATACCAATTACACCCAACCTCTGCACCAACAAGATGCCCGAAGACATCAAGGATGTACATAGCCAAAAAAGAAAAGAAAAAAAAGGAAAAATAGACCTCGCCAAGGTGATCAATCACTCATAGCAGCAACACTCTAACCACCACCAAAGACAGCACCGGACTACAAAAAAGGTTCTCCACAAGCAACGCCTCCAAGAAGGAAACGAAAGCAGAAGCGTTGTCATCATCCGATCGAAGATTATAGGTTTTCATCCTTGAGAAAGTCCGAGTTCCCAAACAATGCCTTCAACAAGACCATTGCCATGCGGTTTGGACAGGAAAAGTCGCACAACCAAACCCACACTGTAGTATGTGAAGCAATGTCTTCATGGGGTCCAGGATTCCACCTCTGCTGTTACAATCTGGTCTTCCAATCATAGCCATCTTGACATTCCCCGCCTATGCCAACTCCATGGAATCTCAACTTCGACATGTCCCATCATGTCGACTGATACGGTGCTTCGCAACACGCCCTTTGAAGCCCCACAAGCTTATGATTGTGGATGCGCCCGACCGGATCCCCTCTAACTCATAGGTATAGGAGCACTTTGCCAATCCGTGAAGAGACTCGATGGAGAAATCAAGAACTCGTTAGTGTGGCCGGATCGGAAGCGACTGGCAGCAGCAGATCGACGAGAATGACAGAAGAGGACAACTAGGCTAAATAAATGGAAAAAAACACCGCTTGATTGGTCACCCACCACTTCCTACCACCACCATCCCAACCACGCCTTCTAACCAAAGTCCAGATCGCTCCTCACGCGGCCAGGATCCAGTGCCAAGGTACCCAAGCTATGAGGAGCCTGGAGGTAGACCTGAAGTAGGGCAGATCAATCTGAGCTGGATGGAGATGGAGGAGAGGTAGGGCTGCAGGTGAGAGGGGCGGCCGGCCACTGCAGTCGGGGAGGGGGGCTAGCGACGGCGAGGGTATCTGGCTAGGAGAGGACTCGGGAGGGTGGCGGCAGAGACGCCTCGGAATCACCAGGGGGCGACCAGGAGGAGGCGGCATGGACCCCATTTTCATGCAACCTGAAATCTATTAGATTTGCTAGCTAAACTAATTGTAAGGATGTGTGACTTGAACCCCATCCCTCTCGCATCTCCTCCCTGCGGGAGACTCGGGAGGGCTCCGCCGCCGCCGCCTAGTGCCTCCAGAGCCCTTCTCCCCCTCCACCGTTGCCGATGGTCAGCGCCGGGCAAAGCCCGTTCGTGCGACGGCGGCGGCGGAGGGTCTCTCCTCCCATTCCCGAATCCGCGACGGTGCGGGCGTCCTGATCCGTGGGGTGCGGCCCTTCCGACGGTGTGGTGGATCCCGGAGGCGGCGAACTCACGGCGGTGCACATGTGCCAAGATCCATGGGTGTGGGACTCCCGTCAGCGTGCGGGCTCCCGGCAGCAGCGAGATCGGTCGACGGCAGGCTTGGGCGATGGCATCGGCCGCGCAGTGCTGTATCTCGTCGCTCGTGGAGGATCTCGCCACGCTGGCCTTCCTGGAGGAACCTGGACCAGGGGTGGAGGTCCTGTTAGGCATGGCGACGGCGCCCTCGGCTGGCAATGTTCGCGGGGGGTGGATGGACGACGTCTTGACCGCGTGGGCGGTGAATCGTCGGTAGATCTCCTCTGCGCTGCAGGCTCTCTCCCGCTGCACTTGGTAGCTTACGATCACGGTTGTCGGCCTCGATGCATTCGTGAGGGCTGGTAGAGGTGACATCAGACCGGACGAAACTCAGGATGACTCGTTCATCCCGACGGTGGCGACGATCAGGGTCACCATTCTCCTACTTGCAGGCGCCGTCGAGGTTCCTGCCCTCCACCCCGACCCCATGCCCGGGTGAAAACCGTAAATCTCCTTAGATTGAGTGGCGGCGGCACTGCGTGTGTCGTACCCTTCTTGGGGGCGCCACCTTGGGCGTTTGGGTGCTCGGTTTGAGGCACTACAGGAGCGGCGTGGCATCTGGCTATTGGAAATATGCCCTGGAGGCAATAATAAATAAGTTATTATTATATTTCCTTGTTCATGATAATCGTTTATTATCCATGCTAGAATTGTATTGATAGGAAACTCAGATACATGTGTGGATACATAAACAACACCATGTTCCTAGTAAGCCTCTAGTTGACTAGCTCGTTGATCATTAGATGGTTACGGTTTCCTGACCATGGACACTGGATGTCATTGATAATGGGATCACATCATTATGAGAATGATGTGATGGACAAGACCCAATCCTAAGCCTAGCACAAAGATTGTGTAGTTCGTATGCTAAAGCTTTTCTAATGTCAAGTATCATTTCCTTAGACCATGAGATTGTGCAACTCCCGGATACCGTAGGAATGCTTTGGGTGTACCAAACGTCACAACGTAACTGGGTGACTATAAAGGTGCACTACAGGTATCTCCGAAAGTGTCTGTTGGGTTGGCACGAATCGAGACTGGGATTTGTCACTCCGTGTAAGCGGAGAGGTATCTCTGGGCCCACTCGGTAGGACATCATCATATGCGCAATGTGACCAAGGAGTTGATCATGGGATGATGTGTTATGGAACGAGTAAAGAGACTTGCCGGTAACGAGATTGAACAAGGTATCGGGATACCGATGATCAAATCTCGGGCAAGTACAATACCGCTAGACAAAGGGAATTGTATACGGGATTGATTAAGTCCTTGACATCGTGGTTCATCCGATGAGATCATCGTGGAACATGTGGGAGCCAACATGGGTATCCAGATCCCGCTGTTGGTTATTGGCCGGAGAGGTGTCTCGGTCATGTCTGCATGGTTCCCGAACCCGTAGGGTCTACACACTTAAGGTTCGATGACGCTAGGGTTATAAAGGAAGTTTGTATGTGGTTACCGAATGTTGTTCGGAGTCCCGGATGAGATCCCGGACATAACGAGGAGTTCCGGAATGGTCTGGAGGTAAAGATTGATATATTGGACGAAGGGTTTTGGAGTCCGGGAGTGTTCCGGAGGTACCGGGTGATGACCAGCATGACCGAAAGGTGTTTCGGGAGCCCCGGCAAGTGTTGGGGGGCTTCATGGGCCAAGGGAAGGGGGCAAACCAGCCCACTAAGGGGCTGTGCGCCCCCCTCATCTAATCCCACGTGACCAGGGGGTTTGGGGCGCCCCATCTAGGGTTCCCACCTCCTGGCTTGGGGGCCAAGTCACCCTAGGGGGAGATCCCATCTGCCCTGGCCGCCGCCCCCCTAGGGGAAACCCTAGGGCGCCTCCCCCTCCCCCTTGCCCCTATATATAGTGGAGGTTTTGGGGCCGCACATGACACGAGATGAGTTCATCTCCTCTATATGACGCAGCCCTGCATTCTCCTTCCTCCTCTCCTGCGGTGCTTGGCGAAGCCCTGCAGGATAGCCACGCTCCTCCATCACCACCACGCCGTTGTGCTGCTGTTGGATGGAGTCTTCCTCAACCTCTCCCTCTCTCCTTGCTGGATCAAGGCGTGGGAGACGTCACCGGGCTGTACGTGTGTTGAACGCGGAGGTGCTGTCCGTTCGGCACTAGGATCATCGGTGATTTGAATCACGACGAGTACGACTCCATCAACCCCGTTTACTTGAACGCTTCCGCTTAGCGATCTACACGGGTATGTAGATGCACTCTCCTTCCCCTCATTGCTGGTTTCTCCATAGATAGATCTTGGTGACACGTAGGAAAATTTTGAATTTCTGCTACGTTCCCCAACAGTGGTATCAAAGCCAAGTTTATTGCGTAGATTCTATGCACGAGTAGAACACAAAGTAGTTGTGGGCGTTGATTTTGTTCAATATGCTTGCCGTTACTAGTCTTATCTTGATTCGGCGGCATCGTGGGATGAAGCGGCCCGGACCGACCTTACACGTACTCTTACGTGAGACTGGTTCCACCGACTGACATGCACTAGTTGCATAAGGTGGCTAGCAGGTGCCTGTCTCTCCCACTTTAGTCGGATCGGATTCGATGAAAAGGGTACTTGTGAAGGGTAAATAGCAATTGGCATATCACGTTGTGGTCTTTGCGTAGGTAAGAAACGTTCTTGCTAGAAACCCATAGCAGCCACGTAAAACATGCAAACAACAATTAGAGGACGTCTAACTTGTTTTTGCAGGGTATGCTATGTGATGTGATATGGCCAAAGGATGTGATGAATGATATATGTGATGTATGAGATTGATCATGTTCTTGTAATAGGGATCACGACTTGCATGTCGATGAACATGACAACCGGCAGGAGCCATAGGAGTTGTCTTAATTTATTTATGACCTGCGTGTCAACATAAACGTCATGTAATTACTTTACTTTATTGCTAACTATTAGCTGTAGTAGTAGAAGTAATAGATGATGTGACAACTTAAAGAAGACACGATGATGGAGATCATGGTGTCATGCCGGTGACGATGATGATCATGGAGCCCCAAGATGGAGATCAAAGGAGCTATATGATATTGGCCATATCATGTCACTATTATTTGATTGCATGTGATGTTTATCATGTTTATACATCTTATTTGCTTAGAACAACGGTAGTAATTAAGATGATCCCTCATTAAAATTTCAAGAATGTGTTCCCCCCTAACTGTGCACCGTTGCTACAGTTCGTCGTTTCGAAGCACCACGTGATGATCGGGTGTGATAGATCCTTACGTTCACATACAACGGGTGTAAGACAGTTTTACACATGCAAAACACTTAGGGTTGACTTGATGAGCCTAGCATGTGTACAGACATGGCCTCGGAACACAGAAGACCGAAAGGTCGAGCATGAGTCGTATAGAAGATACGATCAACATGAAGATGTTCACCGATGTTGACTAGTCCGTCTCACGTGATGATCGGACACGGCCTAGTTGACTCGGATCATGTAATCACTTAGATGACTAGAGGGATGTCTATCTGAGTGGGAGTTTATAAGATGAACTTAATTATCCCGAACATAGTCAAAAGGATTTTGCAAATTATGTCGTAGCTCGCGCTTCAGTTCTACTATTTAGATATGTTCCTAGAGAAAATTTAGTTGAAAGTTGATAGTAGCAATTATGCGGACTAGGTCCGTAAACTGAGGATTTTCCTCATTGCTTCTTAGAAGGCTTGTGTCCTTAATGCACCGCTCAGTGTGCTGAACCTCGAACGTCGTCTGTGGATGTTGCGAACATCTGACATACACGTTTTGATAACTACGTGATAGTTCAGTTAAACGGTTTAGAGTTGAGGCACCGAAGATGTTTTTGAAACGTCACGAAACATATGAGATGTTTTGAGGGCTGAAATTGGGATTTCAGGCTCATGCCCACGTCAAGAGGTATAAGACCTCCGATGATTTTCTTAACCTGCAAACTAAGGGAGAAAGGCTCAATTGTTGAGCTTGTGCTCAGATTGTCTGAGTACAACAATCGCTTGAATCAAGTGGGAGTTGATCTTCCAGATGAAATAGTGATAGTTCTCCGAAGTCATTACCACCAAGCTGCTAGAGCTTCGTGATGAACTATAATATATCAGGGACACATATGATGATCCTTGAGATATTCGCGATGATTGACACCACGAAAGTAGAAATCAAGAAGGAGCATCAATTGTTGATGGTTGGTGAAACCACTACTTTCAAGAAGGGCAAGGGCAAGAAGGGATACTTCATGAAACAGCAATTCAGCTGCTGCTCTAATGAAGAAACCCAAGGTTGAACCCAAACCCGAGACTGAGTGCTTCTGTAATAAGGGGAACAGCCACTGGAGTAGAATTACCCTAGATACTTGGTAGATTAGAAGGCTGGCAAGGTCGATAGAAGTATATTGGATATACATTGTGTTGATGTGTACTTTACTAGTACTCCTAGTAGCACCAGGGTATTAGATACCGGTTCAGTTGCTAAGTGTTAGTAACTCGAAACAAAAGGCTACGAAATAAACGGAGACTAGCTAAAGGTGAGCTGACGATATGTTGGAAGTGTTTCCAATGTTGATATGATCAAGCATCGCACGCTCCCTCTACCATCGAGATTGGTGTTAAACCTAAATAATTGTTATTTGGTGTTTGCGTAGAGCATAGACATGATTGGATTATGTCTATCGCGATACGGTTATTCATTTAAGGAGTATAATGGTTACTCTATTTATTTGAATAATACCTTCAATGGTCTTGCACCCAAAATGAATGGTTTATTGAATCTCGACCGTAGTGATACACATGTTCATGCCAAAAGATATAAGATAGTAATGATAGTACCACCTACCTGTGGCACTGCCACTTAAGTCATATCGGTATAAAACGCAAGAAGAAGCTCCATGTTGATGGATCTTTGGGCTCACTCGTTTTTGAAAAGTTTGAGACATGCGAACCATGTCTATTAGTGCATGAAGAAACTCCAGGCAAATGGACTGTTTGGACTCACTTGATTTTGAATCACTTGAGACATGCAAATCATACCACATGGGCAAGATGACTGAAAGCCTCGTTTTCAGTAAAATGGAACTAGAAAGCAACTTGTTGGAAGTAATACATTTTGATGTGTGCAGTCCAATGAGTGCTGAGGCATGTAGTGGATATCATTATGTTCTTACTTCATAGATGATTTGAGTAGATGTTGAGTATATTTACTTGATGAATCACGAGTCTGAATTATTGAAAGGTTCAAGTAATTTTAGGGTGAAGTTGAAAGATCGTCATGACAAGAGGATAAAATGTCTATGATATGATCATAGAGATGAATATCTGAATTACAAGTTTGGCACAGAATTAAGACATTGTGGAAATTGTTTCACAACTAATACATCCTGGAACACCATAGTGTGATGGTGTGTCCGAACATCATAACTGCACCCTATTGGATATGATGCATACCATGATGTCTCTTATCGAATTACCACCATAGTTTATGGGTTAGGCATTATAGACAACCACATTCACTTTAAAAAGGGGCACCACATAGTTCCGATGAGATGACACCGTATGAATTATGGTTTAGAGAAAACCAAGCTGTCATTACTTAAAAGTTTGGGGCTGCGATGCTTATGTGAAAAAGTTTCAGGCTGATAAGCTCGAACCCAAAGCGGATAAATGCATCTTCATCGGACACCCAAAATAGTTGGGTATACCTCCTGTCTCAGATCCGAAAGCAATAAGGGATTGTTTCTAGAATCGGGTCCTTTCTCGAGGAAAAGTTTCTCTCGAAAGAATTGAGTGGGAGGATGGTGGAGGCTTGATGAGGTTATTGAACCGTCACTTCAACTAGTGTATAGCAGGGCACAGGAAGTTGTTCCTGTGGCACCTGCACCAATTGAAGTGGAAGCTTGTGATAGTGATCATGAAACTTCAGATCAAGTCACTATCAAACCTCGTAGGATGACAAGGATGCGTACTACTTCAGAGTGGTACGTAATCCTGTCTTGGAAGTCATGTTGCTAGACAACAATGAACCTATGAGCTATGGAGAAGCGATGGTGGGCCCGGATTCCGAGAAATGGCTCGACGCCATAAAAATCCGAGAGAGGATCCATGTATGAAAACAAAGTGTAGACTTTGGCGGAACGCTCGATGGTCGTAAGGCTATTGAGTACAGATGGATTTTAAAAGGAAGACGGACAATGATGGTAAGTATCACCATTAAGAAAGCTCGACTTGTCGTTAAGATGTTTTCTGACAAGTTCAAGGAGTTGACTACGTTGAGACTTTCTCACTCGTAGCGATACAAAGAGTCTGTTGGAATTATATTAGCAATTACTGCATCATTTATGAAATCTTGCAGATAGGATATCAAAACATTGTTTCCTCGACGATTTTTGAGGAAAGGTTGTATGTGATACAACCGGAAGGTTTTGTTAATCCTGAAATATGCTAATAAGTATGCAAAGCTCCAACAATCCTTCTAAGGGCTGGAGTAAGCATCTCGGAGTTGGAATGTATGCTTTGATGAGATGATCAAAGATTTTGGTGTATGCAAAGTTTATGAGAAACTTGTATTTCCAAAGAAGTGAGTGGGAGCACTATAGAATTTCTGATAAGTATATGTTGTTGACATATTGTTGATCAGAAATGACGTAGAATTTCTGGAAAGCATATAGGGTTATTTGGAAAGTGTTTTTCAATGGAAAGCCTGGATTAAGCTACTTGAACATTGAGCATCAAGATCTATATGGATAGATCAAAACGTTTAATGGTACTTTCAAATGAGCACATACCTTGACATGATCTTGAAGGTGTTCAAGATGGATCAGTCAAAGAAGGAGTTCTTGTCTGAGTTGTAAGGTACGAAGTTAAGACTTAAAGCTCGACCACGGCAGAATAGAGAGAAAGGACGAAGGTCGTCCCCTATGCTTAAGACATAGGCTCTATAGTATGCTATGCTGTGTACCGCACCTGAAGTGTGCCTTGCCATGAGTCAGTCAAGGGGTACAAGAGTGATCCAAGAATGGATCACAGGACGGCGGTCAAAGTTATCCTTAGTAACTAGTGTACTAAGGAATTTTCTCGGTTATGGAGGTGATAAAGAGTTCGACGTAAAGAGTTACGTCGATGCAAGCTTAACACCTATCCGGATAGCTCTGAGTAGAGATACCGGATACGTATAATGGAGCAACAATTTGGAATAGCTCCAAGTAGAACAGTTATTTGAAATGGCTCCAAATGTAGCATAGTAGTTGGATCTACAAGATGACATAGAAATTTGCGAAGTACATACGGATCTGAATGTTGCAGACCCGTTGACTAAAACCTCTCTCACAAGCAACATGATCAAACCTAGAACTCATTGTGTGTTAATCACATAGTGATGTGAACTAGACTACTGACTCTAGTAAACTCTTGGGTGTTAGTCACATGGCGATGTGACCTGTGAGTGTTAATCACATGGCGATGTGAACTAGATTATTGACTCTAGTGCAAGTGGGAGACTATTGGAAATATGCCCTAGAGGCAATAATAAATAAGTTATTATTATATTTCCTTGTTCATGATAATATTTTATTATCCATGCTAGAATTGTATTGATAGGAAACTCAGATACATGTGTGGATACATAAACAACACCATGTCCCTAGTAAGCCTCTAGTTGACTAGCTCGTTGATCAATAGATGGTTACGGTTTCCTAACCATGGACATTGGATGTCATTGATAACGGGATCACATCATTAGGAGAATGATGTGATGGACAAGACCCAATCCTAAGCCTAGCACAAAGATCGTGTAGTTCGTATGCTAAAGCTTTTCTAATGTCAAGTATCATTTCCTTAGACCATGAGATTGTGCAACTCCCGGATACCGTAGGAATGCTTTGGGTGTACCAAACGTCA
The DNA here is from genome assembly GCA_034509565.1 of Triticum monococcum. Taxonomy (NCBI): domain Eukaryota; kingdom Viridiplantae; phylum Streptophyta; class Magnoliopsida; order Poales; family Poaceae; genus Triticum; species Triticum monococcum. The sequence continues at coordinate 578,951,954 of CM067845.1, forward strand.
CAACGTAACTGGGTGACTATAAAGGTGCACAACAGGTATCTCCGAAAGTGTCTGTTGGGTTGGCACGAATGGAGACTGGGATTTGTCACTCCGTGTAAGCGGAGAGGTATCTCTGGGCCCACTCGATAGGACATCATCATATGCGCAATGTGACCAAGGAGTTGATCACGGGATGATGTGTTACGGAACGAGTAAAGAGACTTGCCGGTAACGAGATTGAACAAGGTATCGGGATACCGACGATCAAATCTCGGGCAAGTACAATACCGCTAGACAAAGGGAATTGTATACGGGATTGATTAAGTCCTTGACATCGTGGTTCATCCGATGAGATCATCATGGAACATGTGGGAGCCAACATGGGTATCCAGATCCCGCTGTTGGTTATTGGCCGGAGAGGTGTCTCGGTCATGTCTGCATGGTTCCCGAACCCGTAGGGTCTACACACTTAAGGTTCGATGACGCTAGGGTTATAAAGGAAGTTTGTATGTGGTTACCGAATGTTGTTCGGAGTCCCGGATGAGATCCTGGACGTCACGAGGAGTTCTGGAATGGTACGGAGGTAAAGATTGATATATTGGACGAAGGGTTTTGCAGTCCGGGAGTGTTCCGGAGGTACCGGGTGATGACCAGCATGACCGAAAGGTGTTTTGGGAGCCCCGACAAGTGTTGGGGGGCTTTATGGGCCAAGGGAAGGGGGCAAACCAGCCCACTAAGGGGCTGTGCGCCCCCCTCACCTAATCCCACGTGACCAGGGGGTTTTGGGCGCCCCATCTAGGGTTCCCACCTCCTGGCTTGGGGGCCAAGTCACCCAAGGGGGAGATCCCATCTGCCCTGGCCGCCCCCCCCCCCCCCTAGGGGAAACCCTAGGGCGCCTCCCCCTCCCCCTTGCCCCTATATATAGTGGATGTTTTGGGGCTGCACATGACACGAGATGAGTTCCTCTTCTCTATATGACGCAGCCCTGCATCTCTCCTTCCTCCTCTCCCGCGGTGCTTGGCGAAGCCCTGCAGGATAGCCATGCTCCTCCATCACCACCACGCCGTTGTGCTGGTGTTGGATGGAGTCTTCCTCAACCTCTCCCTCTCTCTCCTTGCTGGATCAAGGCGTGGGACACGTCACCGGGCTGTACGTGTGTTGAACGCGGAGGTGCTGTCCGTTCGGCACTAGGATCATCGGTGATTTGAATCACGACGAGTACGACTCCGTCAACCCCGTTTACTTGAACGCTTCCGCTTAGCGATCTACAAGGGTATGTAGATGCACTCTCCTTCCCCTCGTTGCTGGTTTCTCCATAGATAGATCTTGGTGACACATAGGAAAATTTTGAATTTCTGCTACGTTCCCCAACACTGGCACGTCGACAACGGCGGGTCTAAGTGGCTTGGAGTAGTGGGGTCTCTCCAGTGGGCCTGTGATGATGGACGAGCGTAGGATAGTGGCGTTGTCTGGCGTCGTGATGGCGTCGACGGTAGCTAGACCGGGCAAGGTAGATGCAGCAGTACATCACTGAAGATGGATTGGTGGCAGGTGGCTGCGGCGGCCTCATACCCGGCAGGCGTCCTGGTTGAGGAGTGCGCCAGACTGATGGGTGCCCCATACCCGGCAGGCGTCCTGATTGGGACATCAGGTCTTAGATGTTAGGTTTGGTTGCGAGGTATGTTTGGTATTAGGCCCAGGCTATCAGCATCTCTACATCAACTGAATAGGAGTAGTGATAGATGTTGCCTAAATGGTGCCTTTAATCTTACTGTTGTATGACTTTATAAGGCCTTCTATGAATAATTAATAAAGTGGCTGCATGTATCGTCTAGATGCAAAGGCCGGGGTCCTCCTTCATTTTTAAAAACAAAATTGCTTCATGCACGATCCTCCTGGCCGACGCATGCATGACACCGAAATCCAACGGCTAGTGCCTGATGTTAGCACGCATGTGTGGCCGGATTTTAAACATCGTCTATATGAGTCGTCCATCTTTTCTGTATAGCACAGCTCTTTTAAAAAAGAAAACCTTGCATGCAACCCAACATGCTGCAAGGTTGGCCATTACTCTCCCTCTGAACACCAAATCAGGAAATCCAAATTTATTAGTATATCCATCAGAATATTTTACAGAATTATTTTCGTCTCGATCTTCATGATGTAAACTGGTACAAGAGATAACAATATTTAATCCATTACACAGTACGCTCGATCCGATCAAGCACATGCCATTATCTCCAACAAGCAATGTCAACTTCGTATGGTTTCTCTTTCTTCTTGTTCTGAGATTGCCTACCACACAGTGTCTGTTTTATTTTAGTGTAATCAGCGTGGTTCAGTGTCGAAAGTAACCACTTGGCCTACTTGTCTACTCACGCGCGTTCCGCAAGTTCAGTGTCGTCTATCCCAGCGTTCCGCAAGCTCAATTTCAACGTCCACAGCTAGATGGCGGTGGCAATGTTCTTGAGCCGGCGAGTGTACTCAGCGACTGACAGATCGCCCTGCTGGAGGTTGTTGAACTGTCCGCATAAATGCATTGAGTGGAAGACAAGGTTGGCGGGGAAATAGCGCTCGAGACGCACCTAGACATCTAGGGCAGTGGCGTCGTCAGTCATTACCAGTTAAGGCGGCCGTCGTAGCTGCAGGGGTTGTGAAAAGGTGGCGGCAACAATATATAGATGACAGTCAATTGTGGTGCTACTCAGGCACCCTGTCTCAAGCTCCGAGATTGAAGCATATGTCTGATTAGACCTAGCAATGGTGAGGTTCTCTCCACATTATCTTGTTGAAGGTATTGCTTGAATATGTTCAAACTGTTTTTTTCGGATGAAAATCTAGATTCTGACCCTATGTGATTGGATCCGATGACGGAGGCGCTTGAGCGCCGTTCCCTTCTTGAAGGTGTTTTTGTTGAAGAATCTCGTCGTCCGTGTGATGTCATGAGATGGTTGGTGTAAATATGGTCATTGTTGCAGTTTGCCAAGCGCGGATCTGATTGTTTTGGTTTTCTTCTCTTGTCTACACATGGCTTTGGTCTTATATGATTTTACTATTCGTTGGGGCATTTTTGTGTGTGTTGGTGTTGGGTTTGTGCTCTTTGTGTTTTTGTATGCTTTGGATGCTTCATTTTGATCCAATAAAATCCACACTTTGTCAAAAAAATTACAGCGTCAAGGAAGCTGTAAATGATAATGGTATACATGGTACCATAGGAGCATGGAAATGTCCGCCCAACGTCATTCCAGGTCGTTGGTGTCAGGGTGGGCAGTCGCGTCGATATAATCTAGTCTGCCGTACTTGGCGGCGATCAACCCGAAGAGCTTCCTTCAGCAGTGTTAGTTGTTTTGTGCAGGATCAAGAAAGAAGCGGATTTATGAGGTGACATTGGCATTGTGGATAGTAACGGAAGGTTTAAAAACGATGGGACGGGTGAGGGTACTTAGAGCGACGGCGGCGGTAGAATAGAGCGCCGGCAAGGTTTGGGTAGTGGTGGGAGGCAGGGTAGAGGAAGAGAACGCCGGCGCAGTGTTAGCTGCTGTGCCGACATGGCTTTGATTACCAAGCTAGATGATTAATCTCTCCGTAATCAGGGCCGGACGGGCAAATTCCAAGGCCATGTGCCAAACTAAAAAATGAGGCCCTATCTTATTAAAAAAACTAACGGGCAATTATAATATGTCTGTGTGTATATGTATATATCATAGAAAAAAATTCTAATGTATATAACATAATGTTTTGCGAGAAACTAGACCGATGTTTCCCCGTGATGACTCAAATGTGTATTATTGAAACGCAAGATACAAAAGATGAATAAAATACAATTGAACAGTAGCATATATAAATAAGTTCATGCGTCCATGTTTTGGGTCTGACTCACCTAGTTTTGGGTCCTCTCTGGTTGAACTGCTACACCGTGAGCCTGATCTTTAACCGAGGATGTAAGAACCGACCTCTAACAAAGAATGAAGCGATCCCTGCCAAAAGTTAATTAGGAAATTATAAATTAGGAGTAGAAAACGTAGTTAATCAAAAAGGAAGACTCGCTAAGCGCCTGGAGTAACGGATCGATCCGGTGAGTGTGAAATTTGGGAGAGGAAGCCATGAATAGGGACAAGAAGGCAACAACGGCACTAGGGCAGCAACCTGAATCCGATCGGTCTGACGATGTGAAGACGAGACGATCTGTTTCCTGGGTTTGGAAAACAATGAACTTCGAGAGATATCTTTGGATCACTGGATCACTATCACTCTATCAGTTTCAAATACTACCTAATATTCAGGATGAGATACCTGGTGTTGCGTGATCGCCTGATGCCCGGTCGCCGTTGGCCGGCGCGACTATAGCGTGACACCAACGGCCCGACGCGGCTGCAATTACGGTTTTCAGATGGAGACAGACGACCCCAATTCCCTAGGCGTAGGCTGCGATCTCGTTCTTTCTTTCTTTTGACGGACGATCCCGATTCCCTGCCGCAGGAACGAACGAAAGAGCGAGGCGAGGCGAGGCGCTTGATGCCCTCCACTCAGGCCCAACTCTAGCGCCCAGCGGCCCAGTATGGCTTCGATCTGTTTTTTTAGAAATACTAGTCTACATAAAAAAATTGGGGCCCCCAAAACTTATGGGCCCTGTGCGGGCCGCACATTTGGGACAACTGTTGGCCCGGTCCTGTCCGTAATGATTGCATTGCATCTGTGGGTTCACTTACAATATGTAGCAGATAGAGGGAGAGAACTCAATGGTGGTAGTGTTGCAGAGAGAGTGAGAGAGTGGCAGAGGCAGACGCAGGTGCAGGCTAACAGAAGAACGTGGGTAACAAGGGACTGGTAGTTACAACATATGACCACGTACGGTGTTTGACATCCACGTTGGACAATCCATAGGGGATGTAGAGTATTATGGATTTTTTTGGGGGAGAATGAGAGTGTTATGGATGTCAGTTGTACCCACACAATAATTACTACTATCAGGTACAGTATTAAATAGGTACTTCCTTGCAATAGGTCTCAAATATGTTCTTGATTGTTCACGCAAAAGAAAATACTTGATTATAAGTACTACCCCGTCCGAAATTCGTTGAGGCATTCTTTTAGTAGTTCAAGCCCTTCTATCGCATTAGCATTGCTATGTGTGAATTTCATACATCCTGTTATTTCTCAGAGGAGGCAAATAGAGCGCGAACGTGCTAGGTGGAATATTGAGTATGCGCGCTTATAGACTTCTTTTAGGGGATGCACGCTTATAGCCGGGCATGGGCCAGTGGGCAAGCGGCCCGCACAGCCGAACAGGGGCCCGAATTTGAGAGCACTTCAGTTCGAAGCTAAGCCAAATACAGCCGAGCAATGCCCAATTACACAAGCAGACTCCGGTTGTCAAACCTGTGAGATAATGGCGATCCTATTTGGCGCTGCAGGCACTACCACTTGCTAAAGATCTACACCTCCAGAACATCTTCATCACTTCAGACTGCAAGCAGGTGATTTCAGATATTTCCAAGAAGGCCAGAGGTACCTATGGAGTAATCATTAGCGAGATTAGTGAACTAGCAACTCATTTTCATTGTAATTTTTTTGAAGGACGAGTTGTGAATCATGAAGCGCACAGTATAGCTATATTCTCACTTAGATGAGGGCCGGGACGCCATGATTGGCTTGGCAATCCTCATGACCCACATTGTATCCCACATCATGTGAACTTTGACGATGAATTAAATCTGGTGATTCCCCTCAGGAAAAAAAAACTTTGGCGTTCTAGGCGTCTGCTAATGTGTATTTTGCAAACGGGCGCCATGCTGGGCCGGCCCAACAAGCTTTATCTTCTGTGTGTTCTTGTGTTAAACCCGCAAAAAAGAATTACTACTGAATGCGTGCGGCAGGATTTGAACCCTCACCGCAGGGATTCCATTCAACACGCGGCAACAACCCCACCCACTTCACCTCTGTGACAACATAGATCTTCTTTCCAGTTTTGTTCTTTTTTTTCTTTTTCTTTTTTCCTTTTTTGTTTTGTCTTTTCATTAATCACTACAAGAAATATGTCAACTTGTGACCACCATTATTGGTCACTGAATGGTCACAAATTTTTATTTGTGATTTTTTTGAGACCAAAAACATAAGGTCAAAAGCTGGCCATCATAAACTGACTATAGCGACCTTTCTTCTGGAATGGTCGCAAACGTTTATGACCAAAATATGTCCACTGTGGCGTTTTGGTCACTAGCAACCTCCGCAGGCCACGTAGGCATCCAGCGTGGCAAGCTGATGTGGCACAAGATTCAGCCTGGTCCGATTCGGCGTTTTATATGGGCCGAGCCCATTAATTCGGCCTTTTTATATATTTTTTCTATCAATTTTGATCGGCTTCATGGGCCAAGCCCAACATTGCATCCTCTTTTATTGTTGGGTTGTGGCCTTTTTGTCTAAACAAATTTAGTTTTTCTTTTTTCCCCAAAAGAAGGGTCCACTAGTCAGATGGGTCCCAGTTGTCTGGTTCTAGTAACTTGGTCCCATTTGTCATGTTCTGGTAAGTAGGTCCCATCTATCAGGCTCATATTCTTCATATTTGAACCAGTATTTAAATGGGCAGACAAAAAGCACACATAATACTTCAAATAAAAGCAACCAGATCCTTACAAGTGTAATAGAGTGGCAATCACAGTAATGACTACAAGTGTAAAACAGTACTTTACAAGCTTTACAAGCAATCACTAACTGGCACCCTCTCCTGTCATGAACATGCCAAACTCACAACATGCCAAACATGTTGGACTACCATAGTGATATGAACAACATGCCGAGCTAGCTGGACAACCGTAGTTAGAGCTGGGAACAAACAAAACGGCCTTCAAGAAAACAGAAAACATGCCTTCCTTGGTCGCCCTGTTACATGAATCAGTAGAGAAGAATCAGAAAAAGTGACGCAAGTATATTATGAATAGACCATTCATGAAAAGGAAACTTATTTAGAATGATAACACAAATTGAGCTAGTACCATGCTTTTTGTTCTCCAGCTAGTTAAAATTAGATAACTCGTTCATACAAGAAAACAGAGACACAATATGAATACACAACAGGATTGACAAGTACACAGCAGGATTCAATAATTTTTTAGGATCGCAAGACACCAATATAAGCTAGAATTGACAAGTACACAGCAAGATTCAATTCATCTTTCCCATATACAACAACCAACAGACATCTAACATTTCAGCATGCACATACAATTTATTTACTTATTTTTAAGCAAAACCGCCCACTGCCAAACAGAATATCCTTTCATTTGATAAATAAAAATAGCAGGCTAAAGAAAGGCAAGCGTACAACAGACACATTATAGATGAGCAAGGTACTAGAGGCCAGCACGCAAGTCATATCATATATTCTGTTAATCTTTAACACATCATATAGAATTATGAGCTTGACAGTTGTCGATCTAACCATATCACGCAAGCAACGGCATACAAACTAATTGGCAGTACTATATATAATGCAGCATACGAACAAAATTTCTACCTTGTTATCATCGGGGAGCAACAGGGGGTGGGGGAAGATTTCGATCGGCTCCGTGTCAGCTCCCATCACCACAAACTCAGTGTCTTGGTAGCTGGGGAAAGCAGAAAACGGAGATTAAAAATCATAGGAACTGAAATTAGCAGGACCGACCAAAGCGCGCAGCTAGGGACTGGTCACCTTCAAGGTAGAACAATGAATTAACTAGTTTTAGTCAAAGTCTTAAGCATGCACGTACAAACATACATACGAATTGAACCAGAATCCATATATGTCCGTGCACTTAATTGCAGGTTCTATCCAACTTGCACTTGGAAAGAGTACAACCTGGTTTACTAGCAGCCAAATAAAAGATTCAGGTTCTGGGCTTGGTGCATAAATCCTACTACGTGGATAGACAGAGAGGAAAGAGTTGAGCAGGAGAAAGAATTCATTCATCTTTATTGTTCCAGTAGCAGGAGGTACAGCTTGGCTACAGTTTTAGAAAGGCAAATTAAATTACTACAGTACACTAGTGCAGAATGACTAAAGCCATCATAAGAACTTGGCAGTACCTTCAAAGTACATGAAGACACTGTCCTTTCAGCGCCATGGCTTATGCTGTCTCACAATGACAGCTGGCATGACTTTCTTCCTCAGGTGTGGCTTTCCCTTCTTGACAGTGGCCATAACCATGTCATCAATGCAGGTAGAAGGGAGCCTGTTCAGGAGCCCCTTGATTACCTTCACGGGGATTATGTAGAGGTTCTTGGCACCAATGTTATCAGCACAGTTGACAGTGGCTGCCACCGGCAGACCCAGCGACATTCGGAACTTGTTACCAGCAGAACCTCCGCGCCCTGCAGTTCAAGAATAAGCATACACAAGGAAGATAGTTAGACAAAATGATCACACATATCTATGGTACACTAAACCAATAATCTGGATATGCATGACAGCACACACCAGTTTGGGTTTTAAAAAATTTCATCTTCAAGCATCACACTAGCAAATGATAGGAAAGATCACAAGAAATAGGACTGCCCTGATCAAGTATACATAAGCATAGAAAAAAATCAAACAAGCTCATTGTACATTTTCTCTTTCAATGTGATACACAATAAGCATAAGTAATCACTAGGAAAATAACTTGCTATCTACAGGCCCTATTATCGACAACAAGAACATTACGCAAGAAGAACAGTATATTAACAAAGCAATCTATTAGACAACATTATGTGGGGGCTACATGAGTATTATGTGGGGGCTGCATGATCCGTCATTTTAAAATGCTTCATAAAAATACAAGACTGAAAGAATGCAAAAGGTGCATCATTTATAATATGTTTAGCGTTTCTATTTGAAGTGGAATAGGATTGCACAAGCGTATCCAGTAGGTGATCTGAACCGGTGCAGACAAGGAACTGCTAGTGCTGGCAAACCACACCTCATTCTAATAATGTTCACAAGCGTATAATAAGGTTGATAATGGTAGCCATATTGAAAAGTGTACATCATCCAGGGTCTGCTTTGCAAGGTATTGTTTGTACACTACTGCCTCTTGTGACCAGTGAGTTGACACATGGATGGTGTTATACATCTCTATGTTATTAAGTTATACGTACATTGGAAATTTTTATTTCAGATTTAAAGTCCTAGTAATAATTAATAACTAGAGTAGTAGTTATCTGAAGCAGCTAAACTAGGTTCATACTGCTTGCTGCCAGATCCACAAACAATTGTAGAATCGCTTACCATAGTTAACTAGTTCAATTTTCATTAACCTAACCACCGCAACACGAGCACAAAAGGCAGCAGGTAACACGCAAACCAGTTCATCCATAACCGCGGAGGGAGGGGGGTTCTCACCGCCGGTGATGCTGCCGAGCCAACGGTGCTCATCGTCTCCGAGCTGTAGATGAAGAAACATGAAGAGAGTGCGGGCCTTGCTTCCATGGCAATGGGCTGCACCTGCACTCACACCCGCCATGGTGCTCCTCCTCCATCAATCACAGGTCACAGCCGCAGGTAGCAGCTTCCATGGTGATGGCCTGCTGCACAAACCAAGCGCGGGAATTAGATGGACAGATCCAGAAGAATAAGATGAGGGAAGGGGAGGGCAGGGGAGGAGAGGGGAGAAGAAGATGAGAAGGATAGGGGAGGAGGGCGTGAGTACCATGGGCGTCGTCGGAGATGTTGCAGACTCGTCGGAGCGGCGCCGGTGTGGGAGGCGACCGAAACCCTAGCCAGCCACCGGGGAGGGGTCATCTGCCGCTGCGCTGCATGGTGGTTGGGGAGAATGGATCTATCTCTGTCTCCATGGCAGAAGTGATGGCACTGGACCCAACCAACCACCTGCACGGACAGAGGGAGATCGACGACGGCGTGGTGGTGGCGTCCCTCCCGTCCCACTCTCCGTCTCCCCCAAGGCTGGCGAATCTGGCCGCAAGAAGGCTCGATCTGCAGCCTTGGGTGAGAAAGAGAGGGACGGAGACCGCCGGCGGCGGGAGATTTGGGGTCGGGGGCGGCGGCGGCGGCTGATTTGGGTGGGGGAACGACGGCTGATTTGGGAAGGATGAGGGAGTTTGTGTGCGGCCAGACATGGAGATGGAGGCGGACGACGTAGGGAGGGAGGGAAGGAAGGGAGGGGAGGTTGGGGCACGGCGGCGAGAGGCGAGGTCGGTGGTGGCGGTGGGGAGGGGATGGGGAGGGAGGTGGCGACAGGGAGGGGATGGGAAGTGACGAGTGGCTCGGTAGGGTTCGCGGGGACGAGGAGTGGGTGCGGTGGGTTTTTTTCTCCTTTCTTCAGATGGATGGATGGATGGACGTGGGATTGCTAGCAATGGATGGTAGGATGTCTGCCATGTCATCGATCCGTGTCATACATGGTTCCACCAATCAAAATCCAGCTTATGTAATTGTGTTTCTTTCTTTTGTCTCTTTTATATTTTTTTACCCTCTTATTTCGGGTAAGCACTCAACATATTAGCCTCATGTTGTATGTTTAAATGACCCAATATTCTACACACATGTGTATCTTAGGATTTCAAACAATGATGATTTTGTGGTCTTCATTTGCATTGCACAAAAAAATTATTTTTCCTTTTTTGAGTGCCCAAAATTAAAAAAAATCAAAAAATTAGAAAACCTTTGCATAGTGTCATTATATGTGGCAAAGTTACCAGGAAAAATAATAAACTTATAATATGATAATTATTTTAAAAAGTGTTCTCAGAAACGAGCTATCATGTGTGAAGATCAATGACTTTCAAGTTAAATGATCAATCTTAAGGCCACATTCATAGCATAGTTTGTTCAAATGACCTCATATTGTGCACAAGGGTGCATGTTGGAATGGCAAACAATGTTGCCTAAGGAATTTTTCATTTTCTTTGGACGAAAAAATCATTTTCCATTTTTTGAGCGTCCAAAATGAGCTTTTTGTGAAGGACCTACCAAATAATTGTTGCAAAATTGTACCAAATCAATTTTCTAAAATACTAGGCCATATTTAATGCACAATTGACCAAATGATTGGGTGTAAAAAGTTTTGACCCACCTCTCATGAAAAAGACAAATTTCTACCGATTCAGTTGGAAGCGGGTCAAATTTGAACCGTAGCTGCCTTGTAGTTTGCTCTTTATTTTTTCCAAAAATAATTTATAGGTACATAAGTATCTATTTAATCAGAGAAACATCAAAAAAAATTCCAAGATTCAATCACTAGCTAGGAACGGTCATTCCCACTGTTTTGACCGCATTTTGAAACGGACATAAAAAATGTTGCCTAAGGGACTTTTTATTTTCAAACAATGTTGGGCACAAGGGTGCATATTGGAATTTCAAACAATGTTGCCTAAGGAACTTTTTATTTTATTTGCACAGAAAATTCATTTTCCATTTTCCGAGTCCCCGAATTGAGTTCTTTTTGTGAAGGACCTACCATATATTTGTTGCGAAATTGGACCAAATCAATTTTCTAAAATACTAGGCCATGTTTAATGCACAATTGACCAAATGGTTGGGTGTAAAAAATTTTGATCCACCTCTCGTGAAAAAGACAAATTTCCGCCAATTTAGTTGGAAGCGGGTCAAATTTGAACTGCAGCTGCCTCATAGTTTGCTATTTATTTTTTCCAAAAATAATTTCTAGTTACATAAGGACCTTTTTAATCATAAATACATGGTTTGGTGGCGATACGTCGAGGTTTGGACGGTGGCCGAGGGCCCCAACTCTAGAGCGCGTAAACTCGCATGTCCATCGCGTGGTCACCACGTGACCGTAATGTTGCCATGTGTTCTGGGTGGACTAGGCATGTCTAGTGGGTTGGGCACTCCCCAGGTAGGTGCTAGGAAGAAAATTAGAACATAAGATTCTCACGAGGAGACCGATCGATGCTCAAACATGAATTAGCAGCCAAGTGTTTGATTAGCGGTACGGGAAATGCACGTGGCTAATGGGCGTGAATTTTGGCTGAGGATGATCATCTACTAAGGAGAATGTCTTAACAAATGTTTAGCTCAAAAGGAGGATCCTAGGTGGTACTTGCTTTGCAAAGTACCACGCTAGACAAAAATATTAATGTTGAAGCTGGGCTCAAAATAATGGATGGATTAAGCTGAAATTTTGTGGAGGATGGTTATTTGGGCAAAGGAAAGCATTATAGAAAATTGATACCGTTCGGATATGCCAAAGTAGTACTTCCTTCACAATGCTCTTCTATGGACAGAAACTTGAGAAAACTAGTGAGAGAGATTGGATGAATGAAATGAGCTTAAAATTGGTGTAGGTAAGTTACTTAGGTATGGTCATGCGCAGGTAAATTTTCAGATCATTTGGGTAATCCTAGCTAGTACTTACTTCACAAAGCTTCTCTCGAGGTAGAAACTTTGGAAATTTCCCGAGAAAGATTTACTAGGAAAATTGAGCTGAATATTATCATGTGGAAATGATTTGGGTATGGAAGAATGCCCGAAAAGTTTGAGGGTAATAGGAGGGGTCTATATAACACTTGCTTTGCAACCTGCCAATTTGGCCATAAAATATAAATTGAACCTGGGCTCACATAGATGATTTGACTGAGCTGCAATTTGGAGGAGGGTGATAATTTGGGCATATGAAGGAACTATATAAATTTAATGTCATTTAGAGATATAAAATAGCTACTTCCTTCACAATGCTTCTAGGTGGACAAAAACTTTGGAAATTTGCCGAGGAAGATTTGCTAGGAAAATGGAGCTGAATTTTGTCATGCGGTAATCATTTGGATAGGAAAGAGTGCCAAAAAATTCCTAGGGCAATCAAGAATATATAAATAGCACTTCCTTCATAAAGTGTTGTTGTCAACATAATAGGAAAATGAATATTGTTGAATTAGTTTTGAACTAGGCAAGGAAGGATTTTTACATATTTGATGAAGATATGACCCAAAGAATTTATGAGATTTTTTTGGGAATTTTGGGAATGATAGAAATATAGGTTGATTCACAACCTAGGGCAAAAACTGCCACATGGACATGACACATAGGCAAAACTGATGAGATGGCGCCTAGTCATCACAACCCATCACAATCTACAAGGCTATGACCATATATATTGGTCATGATCAGCTAGAAATAAGGCAGCGGACTAGCACTGTTTGCTTTGTGGCCATTTCGTGTAAGGAAATTACGACCTTTCTGATCAAAATGGTCGCAATGGTTTAGGGTTTGGAGCCCCCTAAATAGCTTTTGACCAATTGGTCTAAAATGGTCATAGATTTATGAACAATTCTTCAAGGGTCACTGACAGAAGGTCATAAGTTGACATATTTCTTGTAGTAAATTTTTTTTCTCCTTCATATTTTTTATAATGCTGTGACAACAATTCAGTGCATTTTTATGATTTTTGTTTCAAATTCGATGAACTTTTTTTAAAATCATTGACTTTTTCAAATACGATGAACTCTTTTCTAATTCGATGAAATTTTATCAGTATCCATGAACTCTTTTCTAACTCGATGAACTTTTTTCAAAAGATTTGAACTTTCATGGATATTGATGAAGTTTTTTCAATTTTCTTGAAGTATTTTGAATTTCATGAACTTTTTCAAAATTTTCATGTACTTTTTCGATCAATGAACTTTTTCAAACTCGTGAACTTTTTGTAAATTCGTTAACATTTCTAAAATTATTGTGCCTTTTCAAATACCGTGAACTTTTTCGTGATCTTTTTTTAATACCTAAAACTTTTCCTTTTGAAACAAATTCGTGAAGTTTTTTTTTCTAATTTGTAAACTTCTAAATTTTGGACAAGCACGGCTGCAATTATCCTTCAACATTTCGCGGTACTACGGATCATTATTATGAGGTGGCTCTAGTGGTTAGCGAAGTGCATGGAGCAGTGCAGCAACGCGGGTTTGAATCCACGACGCAACAAATTTTTTGAGGATTTTTTCGGTGCTGCTGCGTTTTTGTGGGCCGGCCCACCAGAGCACCGCAGTGAGCGCCGTTTTGATTCGGCAGCGCTGAACCCGCTGAATAGGAGGTCCATGAGATAATGGGGTTGTCTGGTTTCCTACCTGATATGGCTTTTTTAACACAGTACAATCAAAGTCGTTCACATACACGAGCATACACTCATCCATATGAATGCATGCACGCATTCTCTATCCCTATGAGCATTTCGGAGAGATTGAGCTGGCATCAGATCTTGAGATTTTACGAAGTCACCATACGCGCCTTGTAGTCCATGGAACATCTTTTCCAACTGAACGAACATCGTCGGTAGCCTGAAATTAATCCAGAAATATTGCGAGCACCACTGTCAAGTCCAGGAGTTGAACCCTGATGGCTTTCAGCTTGACTTGAAGCTTGCTTGTGAATCATTCATAAGTGTTTCATTTGCTTCCTCAAAAAGTTCTTTCTAAACAAAGTGCGTAAGTCCTTGGCTTGGAGAACCAAGCATCTTAGGAGGCATTTGGTAGCCTGCAGAACACTCAACTAGGCACACGCAGTGTAAAAATAGACTATTTGATAGTTTGGCATGCCTGCAAATTTTGGCCCGCATGATATTTAAAATATCTTCCAACTAGGTCCGCTAGGAACAGTCGAATCAGTGTTTCCTCTCAGCCAGGCTTGTGCCATGTAGGAGGGCGTGTGGCGCCTAGCTTATGCGAGCAGGGAGATATCGCGAGCTCGCGCCAGTCCCCGAAAATGTGGTCAGAGGAATTGGGTCACCTCCCACCGAGTTGGTCGCCTATTTAGTCTCCTTCCCCTCACCACCGAAACCTACCACCATCCCCTCCCCTTCGAGCTCTTCGTCCCACTCAGATTCTTCATCAAAAAGTAGGTAAGTGGCGCGCCTTCTCCGACAGATGGTAGATGACAGTGGCAATTTGTCTTGCTCCTCTTCTCCGACCTATTCTGAGCCTCCACCCGACTTCATGATGGGTGTAAGTTCGACCACTCCCTCCTCCATACTTGTTCGATCTGAGATTTGTGAGCATGTGGTAGGAGTAGATTTGTGACCATGTGGTAGCATTGTAGATTGTTGGTATGTGAGCATGTGATGTTGTGGTAGATAGTGGTGATGGATTTGTAGCATGCTAGGTTTTCTTGTAGACTTTGAAGATGTTTATGTTATTTCCCATGTCGGTTTCGATGATACTATGCTAAATGTGGTACTAGCATGTGAATTAGAGCACCTATAATACGCTAGTTTGCATGTAGGGTTGATTTGTAGGCGTGGTAGTGTGTTGAACTACATGGCATGCTTTGAGCTTAAAGATCAGTCAACGTGCAGTGTGTTGAACTTCATGATCCATGTGTACTATGCTTACAACTCATGTGTAGTGTGTTTCCTACTATGAAGGTGTGTTTAACTAGTCCTGATGCTAGCACTTGTAGGACATGAGCATGCAAGACTTTGGTCAGGCCATTGTCTTCGCCTAGAACTTCTTGACGTCCTATATTGAGGACTCCCAGCCTCTGACCGATGAGCACATGCCTCCAGATGCATATGTATTTGAGGGGCCTTCTAGGAATCCAACATTTTTGCTAGCACTATCCTAATGTTGTTGCTGTTTCATGTAAGGCAACCATCAAGGCTTGAGAAGACAAAGTTGTCTGATAAGGGGAACTCGATGAAATGGCAGTCGTTCATGTCCAACTTCATGCTTAAGAAGATGTCTGAGCTCATATTTATCTAGTGGGATGAGGACAGACAAGGACTTCAAGGAGGTGCACTTGAACTCTTTTGCAAAGAAGGTCTTCAAGTTAGTGGGTCCAAGTGTCCAGGATCAGAGACTTTAGGTGCACAATATAATTGTGACACCTCCACGATCCTATTGGAGTTAGAGCACAACTAAGGCCACATCGCGGTTAGCTCACATACCAGTTTTTAAGCTTCCTAACATGCAAATCACAATTAATTAACCATGTTGTGTTTATTTCCTAGGACCACCCATAGGATGTTGAATTTCTCAACGCTCCCATCTATAACTACTTGTGATGCAGGAGATATTCTCATATGAGCTGGCTACTGGCAAGCATACAATGGGTTTGAGTGAGCCTCGCGGATCGCCTACGCATGAGTATCTAGACACCCAGGAATCAAAGATTGTCCTCCTTGATGCTCCAGAGAAGGATACTAGTTAATCATGTTCATGTGATTCATAGGAAGAGGAAGAGGGGTTGCTTGATGGACGAGGAGATGAATGTGTTTAGTAGCATGACTAAGGCCATCAAGGAGGTGGCGACTGTCATTCGGGAGAGCAAGCCTGTTGACTTCCACCATTCCCTATATAGCGCCGGCATGGATCAAGATTGCTTTAGTCAGGAGGCTCTGATGGTGGCTCTTAGCCACCTTTTGGACAACAGGGGCACATGGTCTTGGGCTCGCTTGCATAGGGGAAGACCATGGGGTGCTCTAGCTTGGGAGTTTAGCTAGGTAAGCACTACCAGTAGTGTTATTTTGGGTGGTGGTGGTGGTGGTGATAGCGTGCATGATGATGACAGAAGACGATGATGATGATGTACAATTTGTGGTAGCCAGGTCATCAAAATTGATAATGTCATGTATATTCTCCTGAGGTAGTACATAGTAACCCCGCATGGTGATGGTGAACTTGCAGTGAGAGGATTACACCATATTTTTGATGTCATGGTAGGATGACACCATATTCAGTAAATTTTGGGTACATAGTCTTTATGTAGGAGTGAATGTATTTTTTTAAGGTTTTGCTAAGTCTCAAACGCTTGAGATTTTCGTAGATATCAATAGATTTAGAAAAGTGTAACTTATTTCCCTGAGCAGTGCAACTTGCACTTTCCTAGAAAAGTGCAAGTTGCATTTTTTCGCTATACTAAATTTATAGTTTTCTGAATTAATTGGGAATTAAGATAAAATTCTCCATCCAATTGATCCCATAATTGTTGGCCTGATTATATAACTTTTGCTTAATGATGTGATAAATTCAATTTGATTCCATGAAAATGTTCTTTCTCATTCGTAATAATATTTGTTCTCCATGAGCTAATTTTTTATTACAAAAATTATTTGAACTATTTTTTATAGACTAAGAAATTTTGATTCTATATTTTAGAGTCTACTTCCACCTAGACAATATTTCTTTTTCTTTTCTGATATGAAAGATCTGGAGAAGCTGATGTAGTTCTAAACATCAAACTAATTAAGGATGAGAGTGGGATTATTTTAACGCAATCTCACTATGTTGAGAAGGTCTGGAGTCGGTTTGGTTTTATATATAGCAAGACTTCTCCAACACCTTATAATCCTAGTGTGACACTTCAAAAGAACATGAAAGAAACGAGAGATCAACTAAGATACTCTCAAATTATCGATTCACTCATGTTTTTAGCTAGTGCAACAAGGCCAAATATTGTGATCTCTCGCGACACAAATTAGCATTCACCTTAAGCTCATGAAATACAATTTCTTAAAAAAATAGAATTTTATCTGTTGTCCTGATGATGATTTGCTGAGTGGTTTTATAGCGATGAGGACACTTATCTTCTTAATTAATCGATAGGCAAAACTTTTGCCTCCGTTTCGGATATTACAAAAATTGCTAATGGAGCTCGAGCTACATGGAGCCCTTAATTTGAAAATTTCAAAACTCAAATTTTTAGATTTAAAAAAAATCTGAAAAATCCACTCTAAAAATATCCAAATATTTTTTACATGAGCTACACAAAAATGACAAAATCAAGTATATCTAGCACATGTACCACTAGAAAAGTACATGATTTTGTATTTTGTATAGCTCACCCACGTATTTCATGATGAAATTTCATACAATCTAGTATGCACCTTGTGTATTTATTTTCATATTTTCTTTGAAACTTAGGAAGTTGATATTTGAAAATTTCAGGCTCCATGGAGCCCGAGAAAAATTCCACTCTCCTCATACATTACCCTTATATATAAAGAGGGGAATAGTTAGATCTAATCTCTATCCCTCTTTTTTTGGCGGGTAGATCTGATCACCATCCTGATGTGCTTTGGAAATCATGAAATTTTGTGAAGGCGATGTCACGAAGCAAAACACAACAACGGTCCTGGAAAAACTTTTATATAAAATGATAAGATCACACGTTTTATAACTACTTCGTTGTAAAACTCCCCTATTGGATAAGTAGACAACGAAAATTTAGAAGAAATTCAATCCAGATAACCACCTTGCTGAATACAGTACTACTTGAATTACACTTTGAAGAGAGACAAGTCACACGGTAGATGGGCCAATTTCAATTTGTCTTAGTTACGCATCCATAAATCACAGGGAAATATGATAAAGTCTACCTTTTATAATAAAACGAAGAAAGTAGAGGATTCGAACAATCGAACTTAACGAAATAACTTTAAAACACTTCCAGATTCACTTCAGAACTCGACCCCTAATTCTAGAGCCTCAGGGTCAGATCAATCCCGTCGGCATTCTCTTCCTGATCCACCGCACGCATGCCTTGCTGGTTTCCCTGGTGACCTCCATCTCGAGTCCCACGGTAGCCGCGGGTCACACGCGCCGACACAGCAGATGACGGTTGAACCGGAGCAAGCCCGGTACCAGTCTGCCATTGCCACTGCAGCGAAGGAGGCAGGAAGCTGACCGAGGGGTAGTGGGCGGCAAACAGATTCTCATGGAGGTAAGCTCTGCCCAAGGCGGTGGTGTCCTCCGACGAAGCCCAGATGCGCGCCGACGACTACGCGGGAGGACGGTCTACGCGTGCCTTCTTGTTGACGGGGCCGGGTGGCGCCCACAGGTGCCTGTGCACCGTCTGGTGCCCGGACCACCCCTGCACGGTCGTGAACCTGCGGGGGCAGTACTCGCACTTGAACGTGGCCTTCTGTACCTCGTTCCTGGAAGTCGATGACGCCGTGCGAGACGACGTTTGGCTCCTGTACCCTGCCTTGTCATCCTCGGCACGGGTGGCCAGCGGCAGAGACTTGTCGTTGTGGGCGGGGAAGGTGGACACGGAGGAACCAGAGGACTCCATTTCTGCAGCTGGACAAGCAGATGAGAGACGTACTGATCTTGTTGTGTGGTTTGGCTGCTTGCTTGCAGTACTGTACGGTGGACGTTTTATAGTTACTGAGCGGTATGTGGGATTGACTAAGATTGGAAGAAAACATGCTGGTGGCGTTATTTCTAGCAGTGCAATCATTCTCATAATTCTCCACAATTACTCGTATATTAATGGCCTCGCAATTAAATGTATTTCCTTTTTTCAATTTTTTTGGATTGATTGAAATGTATTTCCCCTTGATGAGGATAGGATTTCAATTTGCATCCATTTTGGTTTTGGGCCACTACAGGCCCGGTTTTGTTTGGTCCAATTTCCCATTCCGGCCAACTTGCTAGAACGGTCCATTATTTAGTATCCCATTGCAGCCGAGCTCATTTTTAAGTGGGCCGGTAAAACCATAACCCATATATATCAAGCACATGCAATAATTTGTCTCAAAAAAAAGCACATGCAATAATTTTGGAGAAATAGTCTAGAAAGTTACTTAAGTTATTACATAATCTCGTAAATATATAATTAAGTTACAAAATGCATTTACACACAAAATTACGACATATATCTAGGAGCTCGGAAAACGACAAGTTCACCAACAGAATCACCATTTCGACCCAGATTTAGGAAGGGGGCTTACCCTAGGCATTTGCATACCAGAAGCTAGAGAATATGACCAATCTCCCTCCATTGAACTTGAACCTAGCCGCAAGTTGATTGATTTTTGGGGTCGCCGCCTTCTGATCGACTAGGGGGCTCAAAACCTAAGCCCCGCCGCCGCCCCCTTCCTTCCCCCCCCCCCCCTCGCCGTCGCCTGTGGTGCATCCGGGCAAGCCCGTGGCGCCGCCAAGGAAGGTGGTGGCGGAGACTTCGCTGCTCTGCATCTGCTGCAGGGGGCTGCGTGCTCCGGGGCGGCGGCCCTGGTGGAGTGGCGTCACCGGCCTGCGGCAGGCGGTGGCGCGGGCATGGACCGGCGACCTCGGCCGTGTGGACGGCCGGCGAACCAGAGGACGTGAGCCAGGGTGTGTCGGCAACCTTCGCTGTCAGTGGCGCCAGATCTGGCCACCCCTGCATCCTCTGTCTCTGGATGAGCCATGCCCCGGCCGGATCAGGCTTACTTCATCGTGGGGCGTCGGTTCTCGCGCCATTGAGGTGTGGATTGCGAGGAAGTGAAGACCGGGAGAAATCCCAGTCCGGCCTTGCTGGTCTCGATGGCGGCGACGCCTGAGGGCACCGCTCCCCTCCTTGGAGGCGCCGCTCGGGTCTGTTTCTTTGCCTCCTTCCCCTCCTTGACTCCCGGGAGAAAACCTCAATGTTGTTGGGTGGCGGCGACGCCCTTGGCGTCGCGTCCTTCCTGAAGGCGCCGTTTTTGGGGAGCTGGGTGGGCGTGGTGTTTCTCGAAGATGTGTTTCGTGTGCAGCAGCGGCGGTAGCTGATCTCCCACGATGATGGCGACTTCCTAAGTGACTCCTTCATTTCGTGAGCTGTCCAGTCTGCTGTAGGTGCCCTGCCTAGCCCGTGGATTCTCCTGAGCCAGGCGAGGACGCAGGGACCATCTTTGACATTGGAGCTGGGCGGATGTGTTGGGTCGTGGCTGCTGGTGATTAGGCAACGGTTAAGGGAGTCCTGGATTAGGGGGTCCTCGGGTGTCCGGGCTATGTGCTATGGGCCGGACTGATGGGCCGTAAAGATACTAGGCAGAAGATCTTCCCCCATGTCCGGGTAGGACTGTCCTATGCGTGGATGGCAAGATTGGTGTCTAGATTGAATCTGGTGGTTCTGAACTCTACGGCAGGTGGATGAATATTTCGTCTACTCCTCTAGGGTTCTGGAATTTTTTGGGTATTTACAGAGCAAAGTGGTGGTCCGGGGGGCACCCGAGGTGGGCACAACCCACCAGGGCGGGCCTCCTGGCGCGCCCTGGTGGGTTGTCCTCTCCTCGGGACTCCCCCCAGGTGCAACCAGGGCCCAACATGTTCCTTCTAGTCCATAAGAAATCTTCGCAAAGTTTCGTGGCACTTGGACTCCGTGTGATATTGATTTTCTGCGATGTAAAGAAGACAGAAAAAACAAGAACTGACACTTGGCACTATGTCAATAGGTTAGTACCAAAAAATGATAAAAATGATTATAAAACATCCAAGATTGATAATATAACAGCATGGAACAATAAAAAATTATGGATAGGTTGGAGACGTATCAGCATCCGCAAGCTTAACTGCTACTCATCCTCGAGTAGGTAAGTGATAAAAACAGAATTTTTGATGTGGAATGCTGCCTATCATGTCATATCATATTTCTTTCTTTATAACATGGACAATTGGACTTTTAGTTGTTCAAAGCAATAGTCTAGTTTTGACATGATAATTTAGATACTCAAGCATATCAACAAGCAACCATGTCTTTCAAAATATCAACGCTAAAATAAGCTATGCCTAGCCCATCATGCTCAAACATTGATCCATTCATGAAACACACTCAAATATTAGCTACACCCAATGCTTAAGTACGATCATATTTCCTCCTAATTGGTGATTTTATGAGAGAAGATGGAGACTCAAAATAAAAATAAAAAAAATTGCATAAAGTAAAAGAAATGCCCTTCATAGAGGGAAGTAGGGATTTGTAGAGGTGCGAGAGCTCAGAGCAAAAAACTTAGAGACAAAAACATTTTGAGAGGTGTATCCATCCCACCAACGAAAACGACTTGGAGTTCCCAATACTTTCCATGCACAGATATATCATAATCGGTTCCCAAACAGAAAATAAAGTTTATTCCTTTTTCCACCATAACTTTCACTTTCCATGGTAACTGTATCCACGGGTCACTACTAGGAAAAGGGCTATAGATGGAATTGACACTAATGACGCACCAGACATGTGGTGCGCCATTACTATATACTAATGGCGCACCATGTGTTGATACGCCATTAGTGTCCAAATACTAATGGCGCACCACATCCGTGGGTGCGCCATTAGTAAAAAAGAATTTAAACATTTTTTCAAAACTACTAATGGCGCACCGTCGGAGTGGTGCGCCATTACTAGTTGAACTAGTAATGGCGCACCACATCCACGGTGCGCCATTAGTAATTTTTTTTTAATTTTTTAATTTTTTTAAAACTACTAATGGCGCACCGTGGGAGTGGTGCGCCATTACTAGTTCAACTAGTAATGGCGCACCATGCCACGGTGCGCCATTAGTAACTTGGCCACTACTTCCACTGAATGCACTCCCTGATCGCCTTTTAAGTTTTAAAAAAAATAAAAGAAAATGATGAAAATGTCAAAAATTAAAAGAAAATAAGTTTCCCATGTGATATGTGATCCAGTTGTTGGGAAAATTTGCAAATATGAATTTCGACTTCATTTGCAAAATCTCTCGAGAATTTGTAAAACTGGGCATAACTTTTGCATACTAACTGCGATGAAAAAGTTTTTTATATAAAAAATCATCTACTCAAAAAGTTGCATACCCCATTAAACATTTTCAAAATCCTCAAAAACCTAACAAAAAAAAAGATACGGGGCTTTTAAGATCTAGAGAGGCAAAAAAATTCAAAAAAAAATTCAAATTTACTAATGGCGCACCAGCCCATGGTGCGCCATTAGTATCTTCCCGCCTTCAAAATTCAAAATAAGTCAACAAAATAAAAAAAATTACTAATGGCGCACCTGCCCACGGTGCGCCATTAGTATCTTCCCGCCTTCAAAATTCAAAATAAGTCAAAAAAATAAAAAAAAAGAGTTACTAATGGCGCACCTACCTACGATGCGCCATTAGTATCTTCCCGCCTTCAAAATTCAAAATAAATAAAAAAATAAAAAAATATTAGTAATGGCGCACCTGCCCACGGTGCGCCATTACTATGTCGTATATGTGGCTGGGCGCACCTCCTCCACTCCACCTCTCCTCCACTCCATCTCCTCCTCTCTCCTCCTCCACTCCATCTCCTCCTCTCCTCCACTCCATCTTCCCTTCTCTCCTCCACCATACTACCCTCCTCCTCTCCGGCGACCTCCTCCTCCTCCTCTCCGGCGACCTCCTTCTCCTCTCCGGCGACCTCCTCCTCCTCTCCGGCGACATCCTCCTCTTCAGGAACCTCCTCCTCCCTCCTCTCCTCCCCTCCCCTCCCCTCACGGTTTCTCCTCCCTCCTCTCCGGTGAGCTCCTCCTCCCTCCTCTCCTCCCATTCCCTCATGGTTTCTCCTTCCTCCTCTCCGATGCTTCGGTGAACTCCTCTTCGGCGACCTCCTCCTCCTCTCCGGCCATGTAGGCGAGCGCCTCTCCGGTGACCTCCTCCTCCTCCTCTCCGGCGAACTCCTCTCCGGCAAAAGAACACGGCAAAAGAACGTACAAGATCCAAAAACAGGAACAAAATTTGAAATAATATCGTGCCAAAAAACGAGCAAAAAAACTAGCAAAAAATGGGCAAAAAAATCACGATCCAGATCCAAATTCAAAATTCAAAAATAGCAATGGCGCACGGTGGGGGTTAGACAGTGCGCCACTACTATTTTCCCGCCTTCAAAATTCAAAAATACTAATGGCGCACCGTGGCCTATACTAATGGCGCACCAGTGGCCTATACTAATGGTGCACCGTGGCCTATACTAATGGCGCACCAGTGGTGCGCCATTAGTAAAAATTACTAGTGGCGTGCTAGTAATGGCGCACCAGTGATGCGCCATTGGTAGGCAAAACTGGTGCGCCATTAGTAGGCCTTTTCCTAGTAGTGGGTGCCCTCTGATACGTCTCCAACGTATCTATATTTTTTTATTGTTCCATGCTATTATATTATCTATTTTGGATGTTTAATGGGCTTTATTATACATTTTTATATTATTTTTGGGACTAACCTATTAACCGAAAGTCTAGTGCAAATTGCTGTTTTTTTGCCTATTTCAGTGTTTTGCAGAAAAGGAATATCAAACGGAATGAAACCTTCGTGAGGATCGTTTTTTGAACAAACGCCATCCAGGAGACTTGGAGTGGACGTCAAGGAAGCAGCAAGGAAGCCACAAGGCAGGAGGGCGCGCCCCCCACCCTCGTGGGACCCTCGCAGCTCCACCGACCTACTTCTTTCACCTATATATATACTCTTATACCCTGAAACCTTCAGGGAGAGCCACTTAACACCTTTTCCACCGCCGCAACCTTCTATACCCATGAGATCCCATCTTGGGGCCTTTTTCGGCGATCTGCCAGAGATGGGCATTCGATCATGGAGGGCTTCTACATCAACACCATAGCCTCTCCGATGACGTGTGAGTAGTTTACCACAGACCTTCGGGTCCATAGTTATTAGCTAGATGGCTTCTTCTCTCTCTTTGGATCTCAATACAAAGTTCTCCTCGATATTCTTGGAGATCTATGCGATGTAACTCTTTTTGCGATGTGTTTGCCGAGATCCGATGAATTGTGGGTTTATGAACTGTAGCGACCCGACCTTAAACGGTCAAATCTCTGTGCATAAGTGTCATGCCTGGATCGGTAATGCTGGCACACACAGTACTTGAAGGATTTATAACAGAGTGCAATCACACACCTATTACATCGAATGTCTCAAAAGAGAACTTATTACAATAATATGGCTTAAGGACATGTAAATACAATAACAGTGGAAGGCTTGGAAGATAAAGTGAGTCCATCAACTCTAACGGCATAGTTGAGTGCACGACAACCACCTAGCGCACCTTACTCTTCGTCTGAAAAGTTTGCAACATGATATGTTGCAGGCCGAAATGGGTCAGCATATGGAATATGCTGGCAATATAACACATTAGAGCAATGAACAGAATAAATGCTATCACTACATGCATATATGGCTGGTGGAGGCTCTATGGTTATAAGGATTTTGCAAAAAGCCAATTTTTTCCTACATCAAAGGAATATATTTTATTTAACTATCATGGTAGTTGATAAACATTGAGAATGGTACCCCCATCTCAATCCCAAATGAACAGTAATTAATAACCCAACAAATTAATTTAAAGTGATGAGATCAACATGATAATCCAAGAACCAGATACTCAAGATGTCCATAACCGGGGACACGGCTAACCATGATTAGTTTGTACACTCTACAGAGGTTTGCGTACTTTTCCCCACAAGACTCGATCTCCTCCATTGGATTTCTCGCACTACATAGTGTTTGAGAAACAGATGACCGAGACACAGTCTTTCAGAAGCATTAACTCTGTACTCTGGATGGATAGTTACACCTACTTTCCCCTACATCTGCTAGCCCACCACTGAAAGAGGTCATGCAACATACTCAACTATGCTAGAGCCCATAATAGCTTGTGGCTGCACACATAAGTTTCTATCATGAATAATCTTATGATCCCTTTGAGCCCGGGTGGCGAACCAAAGGACAACACTAGTATATCCCCTGGTGAGGGAGTCCTGGATTAGGGGGTGTTCGGATAGCCGGACTATACCTTCAGCCGGACTCCTGGACTATGAAGATACAAGATTGAAGACTTCGTCCCGTGTCCGGAAGGGACTTTCCTTGGCGTGGAAGGCAAGCTTGGCGATACGGATATTCAGATCTCCTACCATTGTAACCGACTCTATGTAACCCTAACCCTATCCGGTGTCTATATAAACTGGAGGGTTTTAGCCCATAGGACAACATACACATCAACAATCATACCATAGGCTAGCTTCGAGGGTTTAGCCTCTCTGATCTCGTGGTAGATCTACTCTTGTACTACCCATATCATCAATATTAATCAAGCAGGAAATAGGGTTTTACCTCCATCGAGAGGGCCCGAACCTGGGTAAAACTTCGTGTCCGTTGCCTCCTGTTACCATCCGGCCTAGACGCACAGTTCGGGACCCCCTACCCAAGATCCACCGGTTTTGACACCGACATTGGTGCTTTCATTGAGAGTTCCTCTGTGTCGTCGCCGTCAGGCTCGATGGCTCCTACGATCATCAATGGCGATGCAGTCCAGGGTGAGACCTTCCTCCCTGAACAGATCTTCGTCTTTGGCGGCTTCGTACTGCGGGCCAATTCACTTGGCCATCTGGAGCAGATCGAAAGCTACGCCACTGGCCGCCAGGTCAGATTCGGAAGTTTAAATTACACGGCTGACATCCGCGGGGACTTGATCTTCGACTGATTCGAGCCACTGCCGAGCGCACCGCACTGTCCCGACGAGCATGATCTAGATCTGCCGCCGAACAGTGCTCTCGAGGCCGCACCCGCATCGGCTCCGATCCTTAATTCGGAGCCAACTGCGTCGATCGAGGATGGGTAGTTGGACGCCGCCTCGGGGGCTGCGATCCCAACAACGATTGAGCCGAACACCAGCCCCGTACTCTGCGAGACTCGTGACTCCAAGGAGCCGGACTCCTCTCCGGGCTCCGAACACTCCGCGCCCCTGCCAATCGAATCCGATTGGGCGCCGATCATGTAGTTCCCTGCCGCGGACATCTTTCAGCACTCGCCTTTTGAGGATATTCTGAAGACACTGAAATCTCTCTCTTTATCAGGAGAGCCCTGGCCGGACTACGGCAAGCAAGGTTGGGATTCGGACGATGAAGAAATTCAAAGCCCACCCACCACCCACTTTGTAGCCGCTGTCGACGACTTAACCGACATGCTCGAATTCGACTCCGAAGACATCGACGGTATGGACGCTGATGAAGGAGATGATGAAGAACCAGCGCCTACTAGGCCCTGGAAAGCCACCTCGTCGTATGACATATACATGGTGGACACCCCAAAAGAGGGGGATGGCGATGGAACAGTGGAGGATGACCCCTCCAAGAAACAGCCAAAGCGCCGACGTCAGCGGCGCCGCTCAAAATCCCGCCAAAACAAACACAGTGATTCTAGCACGAGAGATAATAATACTCCGGAAAGCGCCGAAGAAAACACCCTCCAGCAAGATTTAGCACAGGAGGATGGAGAAACCAGCCCTCATGAGAGAGCGGCAGACAGAGAGGTCGAGGACGATAATTATATGCCTCCCTCCGAAGACGAGGCAAGCCTCGACAACGACGAATTCATCGTGCCAGAGGATCCCGTCGAGCAAGAGCGTTTTCAACGCGGGCTTATGGCCACGGCAAGAAGCCTCAACAAAAAACAGCAACAACTTAGAGCTGATCAAGATTTGCTAGTTGACAGATGGACTGAAGTCCTTGCAGACGAAGAGCATAAACTCGAACGCCCCTCAAAGAGCTACCTAAAGCGCAGGTTGCTACCCCAATTAAAGGAGGAAGCACTTGATGCGGCCGACCGGCCACCTCGTGGCCGGGACAGAGAGGCCTCTCGGCCCTCCACTCAAGCCGCACCCCGTACCAAGGCACGGGACTATGCGCCGGACTTACGAGATATGTTGGAGGACAAGGAAAGGCAAACAAGATCGATCTATGGATCGCGTGGGCGCCCCACGGCTCGAGACGGCAACCGTCACGCCAGCCACAAATTCGGCAGGGCCGAACACAGTAGACAAAGCTCATTGGAGCTATGTCATGATATAGCCCAGTACAGAGGCGACGCACACCCACTCTGCTTTCAAGACAAAATAATGGATCATCAAATCACCGAGGGTTTCAAACCGGTAAACATCGAATCATATGATGGCACAATAGATCCTGCGGTATGGATCGAGGATTATCTCCTTCATATCCACATGGCCCGCGGCGATGATTTGCACGCCGTCAAATACCTCCCACTCAAGCTTAAAGGACCAGCTCGGCATTGGCTTAACAGCTTGCCAACAGGATCAATCAGCTGTTGGGAGTACCTGAAAGCCGCATTCCTCGACAATTTCCAGGGCACTTATGTGCGACCCCCAGACGCCGATGACCTAAGTCACGTAATTCAGCAGCCAGATGAATCGGCCAGGCAATTCTGGACACGGTTCCTAACAAAGAAAAATCAAATAGTCGATTGTCCGGATGCTGAGGCCCTAGCAGCCTTCAAGCACAATATCTGTGACGAGTGGCTGGCCCGGCACCTTGGACAGGAAAATCCGAAATCTATGGCAGCACTCACGACACTCATGACCCGCTTTTGCGTGGGAGAAGACAGCTGGCTTGCTCGTAGCAACAACATAACCAAGAACCCTGGTAATTCGGACACCAGGGACAGTAGTGGCAGGTCGCGTCGCAACAAACAGAAGTGCCGCATTAACAGCGAAAATGCAGATGATACAGCAGTTAATGCCGCATTCAGAGGCTCTAAATCCGGTCAGCGGAAAAAGCCATTCAAAAGGAATCCTAGGGGCCCGTCCAGTTTGGACCGAATACTCGACCGCTTATGCCAGATACATGGCACCCCCGAAAAGCCGGCCAATCACACCAATAGGGAATGTTGGGTGTTCAAGCAGGCAGGCAAGTTAAACGTCGAAAACGAAGACAAGGGGCTGCATAGTGATGACGACGAGGAGCCCGGGCCGCTGAACAACAGGGCACAGAAGGGTTTTCCCCCACAAGTGCGGACGGTGAACATGATATACGCAACCCACATCCCCAAGAGGGAGCGGAAGCGCGCGTTAAGGGACGTATACGCAATAGATCCAGTCGCCCCAAAGTTCAACCCATGGTCCTCCTGCCCGATCACCTTTGATCTAAGGGACCACCCCACTAGCACCCGTCATGGAGGATTCGCCGCATTGGTTCTAGACCCAATTATTGACGGATTTCATCTCACTAGAGTCCTTATGGACGGCGGCAGCAGCCTGAACCTGCTTTACCAAGATATAGTGCGGAAAATGGGCATAGATCCCTCGAGGATTAAGCCCACCAAAACGACCTTTAAAGGCGTAATACCAGGTGTAGAGGCCAACTGTACAGGCTCAGTCACACTTGAACTGGTCTTCGGATCTCCGGATAATTTCCGAAGCGAGGAGTTAATCTTCGACATAGTCCCGTTTCGTAGTGGCTATCACGCACTGCTCGGGCGAACCACATTCGCTAAGTTCAATGCGGTACCGCATTACGCATACCTTAAGCTCAAGATGCCAGGCGGCCCTCCGAACGCTTCCTCCGAACGGAGGAGCACACGGCGGCCCTTGCGGCGGAAGTTCAAAGCAGCCTTTCCAGGCAGTTCTCCAGTCCGGCCACTAAACGATCGGACACCGTCAAGCACGCCTGGAGTAACCTACAACAAGACCTCCTGGCACGATCCGAGCAGGCGTAGCAATGGGGCTCCAACCCCAAACCTCGCAAAAAGGCGACGCCAGTACTTCGCGTACATAACTACACTCTAGAGATACCATGGGCACAGGGGGAGGGGCACCATCACGGCATGCCCAAAACACGGCTTCAATCGTACCAAGGGCTGCCGATTTTTTAATTTTCTTTTACTTTCAGGACTCCATTCTTCGGACGGCCTGTTCGGCAGTTCAACTGCCGCACAAACGAGGCAAGAACCAGGGAAGCAGACAAGCCACGCCGCATTACGGAACTCCCAGGTGGTCTCTATCACGAGCAGTATACCTGTTTTGCATATTATTCCGCAGCTTGCCCCTGGAGCGGACATGTTACATAGTCCAACCTTTTGCTTATCGCATTATTTGTATCGTTCTGCTTTGATCGCAGCTCTTGTTAATAAACAATGCATAGCTTTTGTCTATTTTTGCATTACTCTTTTTTTATATTTATATATGTTCCTTAACGACATGTTCCACCCGTACACGTTGGTACGGCCAAAGTACGCAGGGGCTTCAGTACCCCTCAACATGGTGTGAGAAGTCCGAAAACTTTAACAAGTGCGGCACCCCGAACTTATAGCATTATATGCATCGGCTCCGAATCATGTCTTGGGTCAATAGTTGGGTTTGCCCAGCTCATATGTTTTGGTGCCTTACGTTCCGCTATATCGGCTAAGGTAGCACTAGGAGAACCACTGCGATTGTGCCCCGGTTGATCTGGGTCGAGCACCTCAGTGGAGAAAGCTAAAACTGACCGTCATGATGAGGTGAGAGCTGGTCGCTGTTCGAGAGGTCTTTTCGAGTCCTTAAAGACTTATGCCGCTTAGGGCGAGGAGCCGGCTCTGTCCGGCCAAGGCATGGATAGCGCCTCGAACTCGGTCTTCCAAATACTAGGGGCTTCGCCAAAATTTAAAATTATAGAATTCTATGGCTAAGTGAGAGTGTTCACGCATTATGGGCTGAGGGCCTCTCTCGAAGGACCCAAACATGGGAAACCCTCAGGTTTATCCCCGAACACCCCAACACTAGCGGCACGGGGACAGAAGCCGACGACTCGCCATCTCTCAGAATTGATAAACAGCTGCACAAAAGGTAATATTTTAAATTCAAACAGCATTGCTTAAGCGCATATGAACAAGTTTTCAGCGCACAGGACAAAACGAGCGAGTTTTATTCAAAAATTACATCCATAGAACATTCATCTTCCACGAGGCGGGCACCCTTCAGAACATCCTTATAATAATTCTTGGGCTTGCGATGCTCTTTCCCTGGTGGTGGCCCGTCCTTCACGAGCTTCTCAGCATCCAGCTTGCCCCAGTGCACCTTCGCACGGGCAAGAGCCCAATGGGCACCTTCAATGCAGACGGAGCGCTTGATGACTTCGAGCCTTGGACAGGCCTCCACCAGCCGCCGCACCAGCCCGAAATAGCTCCCAAACTGAGCCTCTCCAGGCCACACCCAAACTATGAGGCCCTTCATGGCCTGTTCGGCCGCCTTGTGGAGCTCGACCAGTTGCTTCAACTGGCCGCTCAGGGGCACGGGGTGTCCGGCCTCAGCATACTGAGACCATAACACCTTCTCCGTCGAGCTGCCCTCCTCGGCTTGATAGAATGCGGCGGCATCAGATATACTCTGGGGAAGATCTGCGAACGCGCCTGGAGAACTCCGGATTCGGGTAAGTAACAAGTAACTCACGCTTATGTGTTTACTTTGCATAAAGAATGCCTTACCTGCCGCTATCTTATTCACCTCATCCAACTCCTGGAGGGTCTCCTGGGATTCGGCCTTGGCAGACTTGGCACTTTCAGTAGCCGCCGCGAGATCGGACGCTCGCGTCCTTGAGTCACGCTCCAAACTCTCACGTTTTTCCATGAGAGCCTGGAGCTCTTGCCGCACCTTGCCAACCTCGGCCTCATACTTTTCTCGCTCAGTGCGCTCCGCGGTCGACCTCTTCTCGGCCCCGAGCAGTGCTTGCTTCAGGGTCGCCACCTCAGATGTGGCCCCTACAATAGCCATGATACTGCTGTCATTTTTTGCAAATGCACCTTTTTATACACATTTATACAAGGTATTTCTTACCTTCACTGTCCTCAAGCTGCTTCTTGGCACATCCGAGCTCTTGCTCGGACCGCTCGAGGTCCTGCTTTAGCACGTCCACTTCCGCAGTCAGTGCGGCGGACGCCAGCAGGGAAGCCTGCACTCGCATATTGACTTCTTTTTGTTAGACTCCTGTGAATTTTATTTGATCCTCTATTCGGCTTTTCTTCTCGAACACCAAACAGAGCATCAGGGGCTACTGTCTTTGCGGTAATGTTATTTACACATTCTTTACTTACCTCAAAGCCTGTTAAAAGACTTGTACAAGCTTCAGTCAGTCCGCTCTTGGCGGACTGAACCTTCTGGACCACCGCACTCATAATAGTGCGGTGCCCCTCGTCGATGGAGGCGCCTTGGAGCGCCTCCAACAGATTGTCCGGCGCCTCCGGTTGGATGGAGGTCACCGGCACGGCGGTCTTGCTCCTCTTGGAAGGAGGTCCCCCGCCGGACTCTGGAGCCTTTGAAGGTTCCGGAGCGGTGTCCGGCCTAGGGCCGGACTTGGAGCCCTGGGGGGTTTCGTTCCCTTTACTCCTAGAGTCCGGGAGGTCGCCTTGCGGCGCCTCCAGGACCACCTCCTCCGGATTGGAACCTGTTGGGAAAACACTTCGGTGTCGTCCGTAGGGCGGGGGGAGGAAGCCGTCGGCAGCGAGTTCACGTCCGACGAGTCCAGTGAGCCGCTCGACGACGCGTCGAGCCGGTCTTTGGGTGGGCTGCATAAACATATTCGACATAAGGGAAAGCTGTGCAATAATCGAATACTGTGAAATCACTCCAGTATCCGGATACTTCCGATTTCGCCAGGGGCTTGGCCCTGGGCGGCCACTCCTCTTCACCATCGTCGCCGTTGGTGGAGTAGTCCGGAGGAGGGGTTCTCCCCTTCTTGGACCCTTCGGCCTCCCCAGTTGGGGCGTCCTTCCTTTTCTTCCCTTCCCGCGCTGGAGGGGGAGGGGTCTCTTCTTCCACCTCCTCATCTTCGTGGGAGGAGTGCGTCTTGGATTCCTCGGATGATGAATCCGACACCTCCGGGTGTCGGGCACTCTTTCGAGTCCCAGGGCCTTCTTCTTGGCCTTCTTCTCTGGCACCACATAGGGTGCCGGAACTAGCAGCTTCACCAATTGAGCGTCCACTGGGCCTTCGGGCAAAGGAGCCGGACAATTGATCTGTCCGGACGTCACCTGCCAATCCTGTCAAAGGAAAGGGAGCTTAGATCCCGCATGGAGTCAAACTATGAAACACTGATACCCTGTAAAAAGAAAAAAACAGTTTACCGCAAGAGCGTGACGCTGTGCACTAGATCCGTGATCCTCAGTAGCGGATGCGGGAGCCACGGCGCCCTTTAAAAGCACCTTCTAGGCATCTTCGTACATCGTGTTGAAGAGCCTGCTCAAAGTTTGGTGCCGCGTTGGGTCGAACTCCCACAGGTTGAAAGCCCGTTGTTGGCACGGGAGGATCAAGCGGATGAGCATAACCTGGACTATGTTAACAAGTTTGAGCTTCTTGTCCACCAGGGTTTTGATGCATGTTTGGAGTCTGGTCAGCTCTCTTTTTTTAACCCACGACAGGCACGTCTCTTTCCAGGACGTGAGCCACGTTGGGGGTCCGGACCGGAACTCAGGGGGTGCGACCCATTTGCCGTCGCGCGGCTCGACGATGTAAAACCACCCCGATTGCCACCCCTTCAGGGTCTCCACAAAGGAGCCCTCGAGCCACAGGACGTTGGCCATCTTGCCTACCATGGCTCCTCCGCACTCCGCCTTGTTGCCGCGCACCACCTTCCGCTTGACGTTGAAAGTCTTGAGCCATAGGCCGAAATGGGGGCGGATGCGGAGGAAAGCCTCGCACACGACGATAAATGCCGAGATGTTGAGGACAAAATTTGGGGCCAGATCGTGGAAATCCAGGCCGTAGCAGAACATGAGCCCTCGGACAAATGGGTGGAGAGGGAAGCCCAGACCATGGAGGAAATGGGGGAGGAACACTACCCTCTCATGAGGCCTAGGGGTGGGGATGAGCTGCCCCTTTTCGGGGAGCCGGTGCGCAATGTCGTTTGACAGGTATCCGGCCTTCCTTAGTCTTTTGATATGTCCCTCCGTGATGGAGGAGACCATCCACTTGTCTCCCGCTCCGGACATGGCTGGAGAAGGTCGAGGTGAGGAGTGCGGACTTGGGCGCTGGAGCTCGAGTGCGCAAGAATGAATAGGCGAAGGAGGAAGAAGGCGTAGGTGAAAAGGTGGATCCTTATCCCCTTATATGGGTGGATGCAACTACATGTCCCCACCAGCCTGGTAAAACTCGCTTATCTCCCAAGCGCCGTAATCAAAGGCGCGGTTGGGTTACCCACGCCCGTATTGATGAGAATCCCAGAATAAGGGGACACGATCTCTACTTTAACAAGACGTGCCAAGGAAACTGCCTCGCATAACGCGCTGAGATGAAATGGTAAAACGGTTCGAATAAAAGCTTGGCCGTGGTGTGATGTCACACTACGGAATACGTTAGTAGATTAGATTTGTGTAAATATTATTCTCTCTATGGCAATATTTGGAAACTTATTTTTCAGATCCGGACACTACCTTTGTGTTCAAAATATTATATGAAGTACTTGGAGGAGGAACCCGCCTTGCAATGCCGAAGACAATTTGCGCGCCGGACTCGTCGTCATTGAAGCCTGGTTCAGGGGCTACTGAGGGAGTCCTGGATTAGGGGGTGTTCGGATAGCCGGACTATACCTTCAGCCGGACTCCTGGACTATGAAGATACAAGATTGAAGACTTCGTCCCGTGTCCGGAAGGGACTTTCCTTTGCGTGGAAGGCAAGCTTGGCGATACGGATATTCAGATATCCTACCATTGTAACCGACTCTGTGTAACCCTAACCCTATTCGGTGTCTATATAAACCGGAGGGTTTTAGTCCATAGGACAACATACACATCAACAATCATACCATAGGCTAGCTTCTAGGGTTTAGCCTCTCTAATATCGTGGTAGATCTACTCTTGTACTACCCATATCATTAATATTAATCAAGCAGGACGTAGGGTTTTACCTCCATCGAGAGGGCCCGAACCTAGGTAAAACTTCGTGTCCCTTGCCTCCTGTTACCATCCGGCCTAGACGCATAGTTCGGGACCCCCTACCTGAGATCCGCCGGTTTTGACAGCGACACCTGGTGCCCGCAACCAATCCACCTAGATGTGTATTTAAGTAGCCACCTTAAGTTAACCATTAATTAACAATCTCACATTTGTCATGGATCACTCAAACCAAACCACGTCTACGAGCATAGCATGGCAACCTAAGCATAGCGTAGAAGTAACTCCCAAGGGTTTGATAATAAAAGGGCAATAGGTTCTACCTCATCATCTACTTCCCAGTACCCACAAGTTAATCACATCCTAATCATGCAGGGTTTTGAGGACTGTAACTAATGCAGAAAAACTGGGTATGAAAAGAGTATGATTAATGTGTTACTTGCCTTACTGATGATCTACAAACCCTAGAGACTTGTAGTAGCACGCTTGACACTCCAGTAATTCTATCGCAAACAAACAATAGCATACATAAGCACTCAAGCATAGATGCAAGGGTAAAACTCAAATCCCACAAGCCTCTTATCCATTCCCATTTGATCGTGGTGGGGGAGTAAGTTAAAATAGAAAAAACTCACATTGGGTTTAGGGATAATCAGGCTTGAACTGAAGAGCTTCGGTTTGCAAAAATAATCAATCAAATCGGAGCTACGAAACTCAAACTATGGTCAAAAGAACTTCAAATTCAAAACTGCTTGAAACCAAATTTTAAATTGTCAAAACCATGTTCAAGTTCATTAACCATAAAAGGGGCTCGAGACGAAGATATTGGCATTGGTTTCACTGGATTTGGACGAACGGTTGAATAGTTGCGAGGGTTTGAAGATTAGGGGCTAATCTGTGATAAAAGTATTCGCGGATAGGTCCCTGGCAGAAATAAAAAAAAAAAAAATCTATCGGACCTGATGTGGACCAGATCATGACCAAGGCATCCAAGAGTGAGGTTAATGCTAGCACAAATGCTGAACCAGTAGAGCATCCAAAGGAAGACAAGTGAGGTTAATGCTAGTTGGGAAGCTTCCGGTGCTTATTTTGGGAGAAAAGACACATCAGATTTCTAGCTGCAACTTTCCACCTAAACCTATTTAATTCTGTAAGTCTCTATCACTTTATAGAGGCTGGAAAAGATGGTCTTTGAAGTCAGCTTTCATTCAAAAAAAATGGTGCATCATTTGAGGTCTTGAGTCAAAAGTTATGCAAGTTTCCATGCAAGCTGTCCAGGAATTTATTACAGCGCGAGGCTCAACAAGGTTGCTCCTGCTACAGCTTGGGGCTCACGAATTTACCCTTCTTTTTGAGTTGTTTTCACACCTAACTAGTGGGTGTTTATAGTATAAATACTCCCCAGTTGTTCCATGTGAAGGGGGATGAGATTGCCGAGTTTATGTTTGTAGACAGCCGGTGAGGTTGTGTTGTGCTGTGAGCACTAGTATCGTTCAGTGTTAGCTCGTGTGTGTGGATTGGAGGGCATGTCCTCAATTCATATAGGATCCTTGTGGTTCCCTCTTGTGATTCTTCATAGGTTCACAAGCTTCATTGTTTGGGTTGCTTCCTTGTAAACCAAGCTAGTTATCCACTGCAATTTATCTGAGAGTATTTCCTCTTGTTCTTGCCACTTGAGAGAAACAAAGTTTGTTAAAACAAGTTTCGAGTGAGTGTGTTGCTGCTCCTTGTGGGTTCTTTGGCACCGTGAAAGATCGTTTCCGAGGCGTCCCGTATCAGGACCGACGTCCGCTAACAGAGACTAAGGAACAAATTCGTTCATTAAAACGAACAAACGGACGTTCGCAAACAGAACTAAAACGAGAAAAACCAAACCGATCTAATAAAAAACAGAAACTAGGGTTATATATAAAAAGCCGATGGGTTTTACACCTAAAACCAAAAAAATGGCGGCGAGATCGGCGAGGTCCGGCGGCTTCGGCGGGGCGAGGCGGCGTCGGGCGGCGGCGAAGCAGCGGCAACGGCGCGGCGAGGCAGCGGCGGAGTGCGGCGGCTACGGCGGCGTTGTGCGGCGCAAGCGGCGGGGTGGCTCGGGGTCCAAGGGGGGAGACGGGTGACTATTTAAAGGGGGGAACAGCATGGCGGCGGACCGACTTGGGGAGGGGGTCAGGCGGCGTCGGGGCGAGCTCGGACTCCCACGGAGTCCTAGCGAGGCGCGACGGCGTGCGGGGAAGGTGGCGGCGAGCGGCTGGGCTGAGGCCCGCTCGGCTCGGCCGTTGGCCCAGTCGGGCGACGCGCGTTTTTTTAAATTCCGCCGAAAAGGAAAATCCAAAATAAAATTTAAGAAAAAAAATCTAAAAATGCCAAAAACAATTTTCGTTGTCTAAATAAAATATTTAGAACGAAGTGAACATTTTCTTGGCCTAAAAATGCAATTTTGAAAAATGCATATTTTTGTAATTCAAATAAAATAGCAATAAAATCTAAATAAAATTATTTATTTGATTTTAATATTTTCCTCTAATATTTCCTTTATTTTGGAGAAGTCATATCGAGGATAAAAAGATGGGGTTTATATCATATTGCTTGAGTTTATCCCTCTACATCATGCCATCTTGCCTAATGCGTTAGTCCGTTTTTATGAACTTAATGCTCTAGATGCATGTTGGATAGCGGTCGATGTGTCGAGTAATAGTAGTAGATGTAGAATCGTTTCGGTCTACTTGTATGGGCGTGATGCATGTATTCATGATCATTGCCTTATATATCTTCATTGCTATGCGCTTTTCTATCAATTGCTCGGTAGTAATTTGTTCACCCACCGTAATACATGTTATCTTTAGAAAAGCCAGTAGTGAAACCTACGACCCCCGGGTCTACTTTATATCATATAAGTTTCTAATCTACAATTCTAATTTATTATTTATTTTACAATCTTTACTTTCCAGTCTATAAAACAAAAATATCAATAATATTTATCTTATTTTCTTTATCAGATCTCACTTTTGCAAGTGGGCATGAAGGGATTGACAACCCCTTTATTGCGTTGGCTGCAAGGTTTTTATTTGTTTGTGCAGGTACTAGGCGATTTGCGTGTAGTCTCCTACTGGATTGATACCTTGGTTCTCAAAAACCTAGGGAAATACTTACGCTGCTTTGCTGCCTTTCCTCTTCAAGGGAAAACCAACGCATGCTCAAGAGGTAGCAAGAAGGATTTCTGACGCCATTGCCGGGGAGATCTACGCACAAGTCAAGACATATCAAGTACCCATCACAAACTTTTATCCCTCGCATTACATTATTTGCCATTTGCCTCTAGTTTTCCTCTCCCCCACTTCACCTTTACCATTTTATTCGCCCTTTTTCGTTCGCCTCTTTTAGCTTGCTTCTTCTGTGCTTGCTTGTTGGATTGATTGATTGTCACAATTGTTGGGGAACGTTGCAGAAAACAAAAATTTTCCTACTCGTTTCACCAAGATCATCTAGGAGTTCATCTAGCAACGAGTCACGAGATGCATCTACATACCTTGGTAGATCGCGTGCGGAAGCGTTCGTTAGAACGAGGTTGAAGTAGTCGTACACGACGTGATCCAAATCACCGATGACCAGCGCCGAACGGACGGCACCTCCGTGTTCAACACACGTACGGAACGGGAGACGTCTCCTCCTTCTTGATCCAGCAAGGGGGAAGGAGAGGTTGATGATGATCCAGCAGCACGACGGCGTGGTGGTGGATGCAGGGCGTCACGACAGCAGGGCTTCGCCGTATACTACGAGAGAGGGAGAAGTAACAGGGAGAGAGGGAAGCACCAAAAGCGTGGGGCTTAAGTCCCTCCTCTCCCCCACTATATATAGGGGTGCCAAGGGGGGGGGCGCCGGCCCTAGTAGATGGCATCTACTAGGGGGGGCGGCGGCCAAGGGGTGGGGCTTGCCCCCCAAGCAAGGGGGCGCCCCCCTTAGGGTTCCCCCCCAACCCTAGGCGCATGGGCCCTTGGGGGGGTGGCGCCCCAGCCCACTAAGGGCTGGGTTCCCACCTATTTCATCCCATGGGGCCCTCCGGGATAGGTGGCCCCACCCGGTGGACCCCCGGGACCCTTCCGGTGGTCCCGGTACAATACCGGGTACCCCGAAACTTGTCCCGATGGCCGAAACTGCACGTCCCATATATAATTCTTTACCTCCGGACCATTCCGGAACTCCTCGTGACGTCCTGGATCTCATCCGGGACCCCGAACAACATTCGGGTTACTGCATATATTTATCTTCACAACCATAGCGTCACCGAACCTTAAGTGTGTAGACCCTACGGGTTCGGGAGACAAGCAGACATGACCGAGACGACTCTCCGGTCAATAACCAACAGCGGGATCTGGATACCCATGTTGGCTCCCACATGCTCCACGATGATCTCATCGGATGAACCACGATGTCGAGGATTCAATCAACCCCGTATGCAATTCCCTTTGCCAATCGATATATTACTTGCCCGAGATTCGATCGTCGGTATCCCAATACCTCGTTCAATCTCGTTACCGGCAAGTCACTTTACTCGTACCGTAATGCATGATCCCGTGACCAGACACTTGGTCACTTTGAGCTCATTATGATGATGCATTACCGAGTGGGCCCAGTGATACCTCTCCGTCATACGGAGTGACAAATCCCAGTCTTGATCCGTGTCAACCCAACAGACACTTTCAGAGATACCCGTAGTATACCTTTATAGTCACCCAGTTACGTTGTGACGTTTGGTACACCCAAAGCACTCCTACGGTATCCGGGAGTTACACGATCTCATGGTCTAAGGAAAAGATACTTGACATTGCAAAACTCTAGCAAACGAACTATACGATCTTTATCCTATGTTTAGGATTGGGTCTTGTCCATCACATCATTCTCCTAATGATGTGATCTCGTTATCAATGACATCCAATGTCCATAGTCAGGAAACCATGACTATCTGTTGATCAACGGGCTAGTTAACTAGAGGCTCACTAGGGACATGTTGGTGTCTGTTATTCACACATGTACTATGATTTCTGGATAATACAATTATAGCATGAATAAAGACAATTATCATGAACAAGGAAATATAATAATAATGCTTTTATTATTGCCTCTAGGGCATATTTCCAACAGTCTCCCACTTGCACTAGAGTCAATAATCTAGTTACATTGTGATGAATCGAACACCCATGGAATTCTGGTGCTGATCATGTTTTGCCCTAGGGAGAGGTTTAGTCAACGGATCTGCTACATTTAGGTCCGTATGTACTTTACAAATTTCTATGTCTCCATCTTGAACATTTTCACGAATGGAGTTGAAGCGACGCTTGATGTGCCTTGTCTTCTTGTGAAACCTGGGCTCCTTGGCAAGTGCAATAGCTCCAGTGTTGTCACAAAAGAGTTTGATTGGCCCCGACGCATTGGGTATGACTCCTAGGTCAGTGATGAACTCCTTCACCCATATTGCTTCATGCGCTGCCTCCGAGGCTGCCATGTACTCCGCTTCACATGTAGATCCCGCCACGACGCTTTGCTTGCAACTGCACCAGCTTACTGCCCCACCATTCAAAATATACACGTATCCGGTTTGTGACTTTGAGTCATCCAGATCTGTGTCGAAGCTAGCGTCGACGTAACCCTTTACGACGAGCTCTTCGTCACCTCCATAAACGAGAAACATCTCCTTAGTCCTTTTCAGGTACTTCAGGATATTCTTGACCGCTGTCCAGTGTTCCTTGCCGGGATTACTTTGGTACCTTCCTACCAAACTTACGGCAAGGTTTACATCAGGTCTGGTACACAGCATGGCATACATAATAGAACCTATGGCTGAGGCATAGGGGATGACACTCATCTCTTCTATTTCTTCTGCCGTGGTCGGACTTTGAGCCGAGCTCAATTTCATACCTTGTAACACAGGCAAGAACCCCTTCTTAGATTGATCCATATTGAACTTCTTCAATATCTTATCAAGGTATGTACTTTGTGAAAGACCTATGAGGCGTCTCGATCTATCTCTATAGATTTTGATGCCTAATATATAAGCATCTTCTCCAAGGTCCTTCATTGAAAAACTCTTATTCAAGTAGGCCTTAATGCTGTCCAAGAGTTCTATATTATTTCCCATCAAAAGTATGTCATCTACATATAATATGAGAAATGCTACAGAGCTCCCACTCACTTTCTTGTAAACACAGGCTTCTCCATAAGCCTGTGTAAACCCAAACGCTTTGATCATCTCATCAAAGCGAATGTTCCAACTCCGAGATGCTTGCACCAGCCCATAAATCGAGCGTTGGAGCTTGCACACCTTGTCAGCATTCTTAGGATCGACAAATCCTTCCGGCTGCATCATATACAATTCTTCCTTCAGGAAACCATTAAGGAATGCTGTTTTGACGTCCATTTGCCATATTTCATAATCGTAAAACGCGGCAATTGCTAACATGATTCGGACGGACTTTAGCTTCGCTACCGGTGAGAAAGTCTCATCGTAGTCAACCCCTTGAACTTGTCGATAACCTTTAGCGACAAGCCGAGCTTTATAGATGGTCACGTTACCATCCGCGTCTGTCTTCTTCTTAAAGATCCATTTATTTTCTATGGCTCGCCGTTCAACGGGCAAGTCAGTCAAAGTCCATACTTCGTTTTCATACATGGATCCTATCTCGGATTTCATGGCTTCTAGCCATTTGTCGGAATCCGGGCCCGCCATCGCTTCTTCATAGTTCGAAGGTTCACTGTTGTCTAACAACATGATCTCCAAGACAGGGTTGCCGTACCACTCTGGTGCGGAACGTGTCCTTGTGGACCTTCGAATTTCAGTAGGAGCTTGATCAGAAGTATCTTGATCATTATCATTAACTTTCTCTCTAGTCGGTGCTGGCACCTCAGGAACATTTTCTTGAGTTGCGCCATTTTCCGGTTCAAGAGGTAATACTTCATCAAGTTCTACTTTCCTCCCACTTACTTCTTTCGAGAGAAACTCTTTCTCTAGAAAGGATCCATTCTTGGCAACAAAGACCTTGCCTTCGGATCTGAGGTAGAAGGTATACCCAATAGTTTCTTTAGGGTATCCTATGAAGACGCATTTTTCCGACTTGGGTTCGAGCTTTTCAGGTTGAAGTTTCTTGACATAAGCATCGCATCCCCAAACTTTTAGAAACGACAGCTTAGGTTTCTTCCCAAACCATAATTCATACGGTGTCATCTCAACGGATTTCGACGGAGCCCTATTTAAAGTGAATGCGGCAGTCTCTAAAGCATAGCCCCAAAAAGATAGCGGTAAATCGGTAAGAGACATCATAGACCGCACCATATCTAATAGAGCGCGATTACGACGTTCGGACACACCGTTACGCTGAGGTGTTCCAGGCGGCGTTAGTTGTGAAACTATTCCACATTTTCTTAAGTGTGTGCCAAATTCGTGACTCAAGTATTCTCCTCCACGATCTGATCGCAGAAACTTGATTTTCCTGTCACGTTGATTCTCAACCTCCTTTTGAAATTCCTTGAACTTTTCAAAGGTTTCAGACTTGTGCTTCACTAAGTAAATATATCCATATCTACTCAAATCGTCAGTGAGGGTGAGAACATAACGATAGCCACCGCGAGCCTCAACACTCATTGGACCGCACACATCGGTATGTATGATTTCCAACAAGTTGGTTGCTCGCTCCATTGTTCCTGAGAACGGAGTCTTGGTCATTTTACCCATAAGGCATGGTTCGCATGTGTCAAATGATTCATAATCAAGAGACTCTAAAAGTCCATCTTTATGGAGCTTCTTCATGCGTTTGACACCTATGTGACCAAGGCGGCAGTGCCACAAGTATGTGGGACTATCATTATCAAACTTGCATCTTTTGGCACTCACATTATGAACGTGTGTAGTATTACGTTCGAGATTCATAAAGAATAAACCATTCACCATAGGAGCATGACCATAAAACATATCTCTCATATAAATAGAACAACCATTATTCTCCGATTTAAATGAGTAGCCATCTCGAATCAAACGAGATCCCGATACAATGTTCAAGCTCAAAGCTGGTACTAAATAACAATTATTAAGGTTTAAAACTAATCCCGAAGGTAAATGTAGAGGTAGCGTGCCGACGGCGATCACATTGACCTTGGAACCATTCCCGACGCGCATCGTCACCTCGTCCTTTGCCAGTTTCCGCTTATGCCGCAGCCCCTGCTTTGAGTTACAAATGTGAGCAACTGCACCGGTATCAAATACCCAGGAGCTACTACGGACACTAGTAAGGTACACATCAATTACATGTATATCACATATACCTTTTGTTTTGCCGGCCTTCTTGTCTGCTAAGTATTTAGGGCAGTTCCGCTTCCAGTGACCGCTTCCCTTGCAATAAAAGCACTCAGTCTCGGGCTTGGGTCCATTCTTTGGCTTCTTCCCAGCAGCTTGCTTGCCGGGCGCGGCAACTTCCTTGCCGTCCTTCTTGAAGGCTTTCTTACCCTTGCCCTTCTTAAACTTAGTGGTTTTATTGACCATCAACACTTGATGTTCCTTCTTGACTTCTACCTCCGCTGATTTCAGCATTGCAAACAACTCAGGAATGGTCTTATGCATCCCCTGCATGTTGAAGTTCATCACAAAGCTCTTGTAGCTTGGTGGAAGCGACTGGAGGATTCTGTCAATGACCGCATCATCCGGGAGATTAACTCCTAGCTGAGTCAAGCGGTTATGTAATCCAGACATAGTGAGTATGTGCTCACTGACAGAACTGTTTTCCTCCATCTTACAGCTGAAGAACTTATCGGAGACTTCATATCTCTCGATCCGGGCATGAGCTTGGAAAACCATTTTCAGCTCTTCGAACATCTCATATGCTCCATGTCTCTCAAAACGCTTTTGGAGCCCCGGTTCTAAACTGTAAAGCATGCCGCACTGAACGAGGGAGTAGTCGTCAACACGTGTCTGCCAAGCGTTCATAACGTCTTGGTTCTGTGGGACGGGAGCTTCACCTAGCGGTGCTTGTAGGACGTAATCTTTCTTGGCAGCTATGAGGATGATCCTCAGGTTCCGGACCCAGTCCGTATAGTTGCTACCATCGTCTTTCAGCTTGGTTTTCTCTAGGAACGCGTTGAAGTTGAGGACTACGTGGGCCATTTGATCTACAAGACATATTGTAAAATATTTTAGACTAAGTTCATGATAATTAAGTTCATCAAATAAAATTATTTATGAACTCCCACTTAGATTAGACATCCCTCTAGTCATCTAAGTATTACATGATCCGAGTTAACTAGGCCGTGTCCGATCATCACGTG
This sequence comes from Triticum monococcum, assembly GCA_034509565.1. Lineage (NCBI taxonomy): Eukaryota > Viridiplantae > Streptophyta > Magnoliopsida > Poales > Poaceae > Triticum > Triticum monococcum. The sequence continues at coordinate 578,995,549 of CM067845.1, forward strand.
AGACGGACTAGTCAACGTCGGTGAACATCTTCATGTTGATCGTATCTTCCATACGCCTCATGCTTGACCTTTCGGTCTTCTGTGTTCCGAGGCCATGTCTGTACATGCTAGGCTCGTCAAGTCAACCTAAGTGTTTGCATGTGTAAATCTGTCTTACACCCGTTGTATGTGAACGTCTGAATAAAACACCCGATCATCACGTGGTGTTTTGAAACAGCGAACTGTCGCAACGGTGCACAGTTAGGGGGAACACTTCTTGAAATTAATATGAGGGATCATCTTATTTACTACCATCGTTCTAAGTAAACAAGATGCAAAACATGATAAACATCACATGCAATCAAATAATAAACGTGACATGATATGGCCAATATCACATAGCTCCTTTGATCTCCATCTTGGGGCTCCATGATCATCTTGTCACCGGCTTGACACCATGATCTCCATCATCATGATCTCCATCATCGTGTCTCCATGAAGTTGCTCGCCAACTATTACTTCTACTACTATGGCTAACGCGTTTAGCAATAAAGTAAAGTAATTTACATGGCGTTTCTCAATGACACGCAGGTCATATAAAAGAATAAAGACAACTCCTATGGCTCCTGCCGGTTGTCATACTCATCGACATGCAAGTCGTGATTCCTATTACAATAGCATGAACATCTCATACATCACATATAGATCATTCATCATTCATCACAACTTTGGCCATATCATATCACAAAGCACTTGCTGCAAAAACAAGTTAGACGTCCTCTAATTGTTGTTGCACGTTTTACGTGGCTGAATTAGGGTTCTAGCAAGAACGTTTTCTTACCTACGTGAAAGCCACAATGTGATTTGTCAACTTCTATTTACCCTTCATAAGGACCCTGTTCATCGAATCCGCTCCAACTAAAGTAGGAGAGACAGACACCCGCCAGCCACCTTATGCAACTAGTGCATGTTAGTCGGTGGAACCGGTCTCACGTAAGCGTACGTGTAAGGTTGGTCCGGGCCGCTTCATCCCACAATACCGCTGAAGCAAGAAAAGACTAGTAGCGGCAAGAAAGTTGACAAATCCACGCCCACAACAAATTGTGTTCGACTCGCGCAAGAAGAACTACGCATAGACCTAGCTCATGATGCCACTGTTGGGGAACGTTGCAGAAAACAAAATTTTTCCTACTCGTTTCACCAAGATCATCTAGGAGTTCATCTAGCAACGAGTCACGAGATGCATCTACATACCTTGGTAGATCGCGTGCGGAAGCGTTCGTTAGAACGAGGTTGAAGTAGTCGTACACGACGTGATCCAAATCACCGATGACCAGCGCCGAACGGACGGCACCTCCGTGTTCAACACACGTACGGAACGGGAGACGTCTCCTCCTTCTTGATCCAGCAAGGGGGAAGGAGAGGTTGATGATGATCCAGCAGCACGACGGCGTGGTGGTGGATGCAGGGCGTCACGACAGCAGGGCTTCGCCGTGTACTACGAGAGAGGGAGAAGTAACAGGGAGAGAGGGAAGCACCAAAAGCGTGGGGCTTAAGTCCCTCCTCTCCCCCACTATATATAGGGGTGCCAAGGGGGGGGGGCGCCGGCCCTAGTAGATGGCATCTGCTAGGGGGGGGGGGGGGGCGGCGGCCAAGGGGTGGGGCTTGCCCCCCAAGCAAGGGGGCGCCCCCCCTTAGGGTTCCGCCCCCAACCCTAGGCGCATGGGCCCTTGGGGGGGTGGCGCCCCAGCCCACTAAGGGCTGGGTTCCCACCTATTTCAGCCCATGGGGCCCTCCGGGATAGGTGGCCCCACCCGGTGGACCCCCGGGACCCTTCCGGTGGTCCCGGTACAATACCGGGTACCCCGAAACTTGTCCCGATGGCCGAAACTGCACATCCCATATATAATTCTTTACCTCCGGACCATTCCGGAACTCCTCGTGACGTCCTGGATCTCATCCGGGACCCCGAACAACATTCGGGTTACTGCATATATTTATCTTCACAACCCTAGCGTCACCGAACCTTAAGTGTGTAGACCCTACGGGTTCGGGAGACAAGCAGACATGACCGAGACGACTCTCCGGTCAATAACCAACAGCGGGATCTGGATACCCATGTTGGCTCCCACATGCTCCACGATGATCTCATCAGATGAAGCACGATGTCGAGGATTCAATCAACCCCGTATGCAATTCCCTTTGCCAATCGATATATTACTTGCCCGAGATTCGATCGTCGGTATCCCAATACCTCGTTCAATCTCGTTACCGGCAAGTCACTTTACTCGTACCGTAATGCATGATCCCGTGACCAAACACTTGGTCACTTTGAGCTCATTATGATGATGCATTACCGAGTGGGCCCAGTGATACCTCTCCGTCATACGGAGTGACAAATCCCAGTCTTGATCCGTGTCAACCCAACAGACACTTTCGGAGATACCCGTAGTATACCTTTATAGTCACCCAGTTACGTTGTGACGTTTGGTACACCCAAAGCACTCCTACGGTATCCGGGAGTTACACGATCTCATGGTCTAAGGAAAAGATACTTGACATTGCAAAACTCTAGCAAACGAACTATACGATCTTTATGCTATGTTTAGGATTGGGTCTTGTCCATCACATCATTCTCCTAATGATGTGATCTCGTTATCAATGACATCCAATGTCCATAGTCAGGAAACCATGACTATCTGTTGATCAACGGGCTAGTTAACTAGAGGCTCACTAGGGACATGTTGGTGTCTGTTATTCACACATGTACTACGATTTCCGGATAATACAATTATAGCATGAATAAAGACAATTATCATGAACAAGGAAATATAATAATAATGCTTTTATTATTGCCTCTAGGGCATATTTCCAACAACAATGGCTCAGGATAATACCAAATTGTGTGAATTTTCTAATACCAACAATAATAATTTTATGAGCACTCCGATTGCTCCTATTACCGATGCTGAATCTTGTGAAATTAATACTGCTTTGTTGAATCTTGTCATGAAAGATCAATTTTCTGGCCTTCCTAGTGAAGATGCCGCTACCCATCTAAACAACTTTGTTGATTTGTGTGATATGCAAAAAAATGAAAGATGTGGATAGTGATATTATTAAATTGATTCTATTTCCGTTTTCGCTTAGAGATCTTGCTAAAACATGGTTCTTTTCTTTGCCTAACAATAGTATTGATTCATGGAATAAGTGCAAAGATGCTTTTATCTCTAAGCATGTTCCTTCCGCTAAGGTCATCTCTTTTAGAAACGATATTATGAATTTTAAGCAACTTGATCGTGAGCATATTGCACAAGCTTATGAGAGGATAAAATTAATGATATATAATTGCCCTATACATGATTTGAATGTATAGATGATTATACAAAAAAAATTATGTTGGATTAAATTTTACTTCTAGAAATCTTTTAGATTTTGCTGTAGGAGGCACTTTTATGGAAATCACTTTAGGAGAAGTTACTAAACTCCTAGATAATATTATGGTTAATTATTCTTAATGGCACACCGAAATATCTACTAGTAAAAAGGTTCATGCAATAGAAGAGATTAATATTTTGATTGGAAAGATGGATGAACTTATGAAACTGTTTGCTAATAAGAGTATTTCTTCCTATCCTAATGTATGCCTTTGTCTATTTTGATTGAGAATAATAATGAATCTATGAATGTGAATTTTGTTGATAGGAATAATTTTGGTAACAACGCGTATAGAGGACACTTTAATTCTAGGTCGTTCCCTAGTAATTCTTTTAATAATTATGGTAATTCCTACAACAACTCTTATGGAAATTTTAATAGTATGCCCTCTGATTTTGAGACTAGTGTTAAAGAATTTATGATTTCGCAAAAGAATTTCAATGCTTTGCTCATAAGAATAATTTTCATTTTTTACTAGAGAGCGATAGAATACCAATTCCAACTCCATTAGATTAATATACAAATTACCCTGGTCGTCCTAATTTGGTAGAATTTGTGGACTTACAAAAGTATTTGAAACCTACAGATTGCTACAGACTGTTGTGTTTTTGACAGATCTGTTTTTCTTGTGTTGTTTGCTTATTTTGATGAATCCATGGCTAGTATATATCAGGGGGTATGAACCATAGAGAAGTTGGAATACAGTAGGTTTAACACTAATCTTCCTAATAATAAAGCACGAATTGAGTCTCAGGGTTCACCGTCGTGGCGTTTTTACAAAAAAGTCCTTTTATTTTTTGGTAATCTATATCTATATACATACTAACGCACGGTCAAAATTTCCCCTCCCTACGAACCTGAGTTGGAGTCAAACTACACCATCAGAAAAAAGACGTGGAGTCAAACTACACCTCCCCGTTGCCTTCCCAACCCCTTAACTAAATATCAATTTGAGAGGCGGAGGAGAAGCAGACAAGAACGCTTGCGACGGACCTCCGCTCGTGCTGCCAGGAGCTTCCATGGGTCAAGTTGCTACCGTCCCAAGATCCCCTGTTGTGCCGCTGCTCTGTTCCACACTGCCGGATCGACGCCGCCGATGACGTGTGGTGATGCGATCAGCCCGTTCAATACGAAGAAACAATGATGCTGATAAGTAGTATGATCGATTTCCCCTTGATTTCCTCAACCAGAAAACAAGATCGAGATAACTCCCCTCCAGTCATCCGACCACGTCTCAAGCCACTGCCTAAGATTTTTCTGCTCCGCAGTGCAGCCGACCCCTGCGTCGTGGCTGTCGCCGGCGCGCCGGGTCGTAATTCCTATCTATCCACGGATCTAGGTGGCCTTGCCGCAGTGCACGCCGACTGGGAGATTGGAGAACGCTCTCGAGCATTGGGTGTTCCATAGCACATCCCAGCGGCTGGGGGACGGGAGCACACTCTCCTCCAGGGTATCCCAAACATTGTCTTGATTAGCGCGGGCCTCCGCAAGCCCCTACTTCAGTGAAGATGCAGAGGCAGACGAGGTCGACGCCGGAGGAAAATTCGTCAGGGGAGGCGGCGCTGCAGGGAGAGGAAGTCGAAGGACATGGCTGGGCTGTGAGAGGTCGCGCCAAGGGAGATAAGGGGAGGATGAGCTAATAGGCAGGTCAGAGAACCGGAGGAGCGCTCGTGTTTGACCCTGATGCGGGACTGCACAGGCAACGGAGCTGAGGGTGTAGGGAGCGAGGTGTCCGTGGCAATGAGGCTGAATGAAAGATGAAATTATTGACTGCTCGTTCGCTACAATTTGAATGAGAGACTACTCTATGGTGCTGTCGGTGCTTGTTTTATGCTGCTACTAATGGTACGAGAGAGATACCGACTGCTGGCATTGATTATAAGCGTTTGATGGCTGATGTTTATTGCTACTAGATTGAGTGTTTTGTAGCATTGTGCGTGAGGTTTGCATGATCAATAGCATGTTCAATTGATTTCTCGTATTTATGAACTATATTGCCGGGATGCTTTCTTTTTTCATTTTATTTTGTTATGCTAGATTTTCCATGAAAGAAATACAATTTTTCTAAAGCACATCTAGATGTGCCATAAGTATCGCACATCCAAGTTCTATGTCATTGATCTTAAGTCGAGATTCGCGTGGATATTTTTTCTTTTTTCTTTTTGTATTTATGTTTGATTCATTCACTTAGATGTGCAATAACTTGAGCACATCTAGATGTGCCCTAGACATACCCAAACAAATATTATGAGAGGTGCAACGATTGCTAGAGTATGCCAATTTAGCCAGCTCTCATGTTAGTGATTTTATACTTTTTATGTGGAAGTTAGGATTGGATAAAAGGAATACTTAGAGGTAACAACTGGATATATGCTTCTAAAATGACTAAGATGGGATAACTCTCAAAGAGGCCGAGATAAAAACAATAGTACCTAAGATGCATCTTTGCATAGGTTAAGTCTAGATGTTTATGCATATCGTTACATCTTGGACGGTACAATGAGTTGCTCTAGAAAATTAAGATGCAAAAGTATGACGATTATCCTGAGAGCCTAAAAACTATTGAGTATATCGAGTTTAAATGGAGCCGGCCAATCCTAATTCATGGCCACTGGTCTTTGTTCGCACACGTTAACGGTAAAAAAGAAAGTCGACAGTGCTATCTAATGAGCACGAGGATCCTAAGGGCACATATTTAATTTGCATGCATTAAACTGTGGTTGAATGGTTAAGAGGAAAACAATACTCCAGCTCACAAGGGTGCAAGTCCTAGACTTGGCACTTGTGTTCGCATTTTCTTGAGTTTATTTCATGCCTTTCGGCGATGTGTATTTAGTGGCAGAAGAAGTTCCCGTTGTCTATTAAGGTTTATGTGACGATTTTTTCAATCTCTAGATGATGTGCCGACTCAGTCTCTCGAAGACGCTCATAAGGAGCATCTTGCGAATTATGTTGATGCCGCTTTAATCTCTTTAATAATGCCTGCATACTACCTACCCGTGCCTTCCTTGGTGTCATTGACCACAATCTTGCACTCTGAAGCTATGATCACATGTGATAGACAAAGATCAAGAGCAAGAGAAAGGGCTTCACGGAACGCCAACACTTCCAAGGTTGCCGGATCTAAGACCCCCAAGCATTTGAATGCCGAAATCCTAAATACGTATCTACATCATCATTGCAAGAATATAGTATTAGCCTTCACACCTGTATAGGATGGGTTGGAGACTATGCCACGCTTTAGCCACTCCCTCTGGCTCAAGGAGCGGGCGGGGCAGGGCAGCATTGAAGCAAGCTAATAAACCTTCATATTTTGTTCACCTGTTAAATAGTCCTATCTTACTTTCTTAACTACATAAATTTGTATATGACATTGGTTGACGTATTAACAAGTTCTCTTGTGAACTGATAAGCAGAGAGACTGGTGCACCGATCTAAATTATTTGGAAAACGAAGGAATTGCACTCTTGAATGGGAGAAAGGCCTGAATAAATTAGAGACATAACGGAAGATGGTGAACATAAAAATAGCATGCAAGTTTTTCTTCCGTTGCAACGCTCGAGAATTTGTGCTAGTATAAACAAAGAATTAATTCATTACAGTACCTTAAGGTGGCGGTTTGTTTTCTTATACTAACGGAGCTCATGAGATATTCTGTTGAGTTTTGTGTTGTGAAGTTTTCAAGTTTTTGGGTAAAGATGTGACGGATTATGGAATAAGGAGTGGCAAGAGCCTAAGCTTGGGGATGCCCAAGGTACCCCAAGGTAAAATTCAAGGACAACCAAAGGCCTAAGCTTGGGGATGCCCCAGAAGGCATCCCCTCCTTCGTCTTTGTCTATCAGTAACTTTACTTGAGGCTATATTTTTATTCATCACATGATATGTGTTTTGCTTGGAGCGTCTTGTATGATTTGAGTCTTTGCTTTTTAGTTTAACGCAATCATCCTTGCTGTACAAACCTTTTGGGAGACACGCACATGAATCAGAATTTATTAGAATATTCTATGTGCTTCATTTATATCTTTTGAGCTAGATAATTTTGCTCTAGTGCTTCACTTATATTTTTTAGAGCGCGGTGGTGGTTTTATTTTGTCGAAATAATTGATCTCTCATGCTTCACTTATATTATTTTGAGAGTCTTTTAGAACAACATGGTAATTTGCTTTGGCTATAAAATTATTAGTCCTAACATGATAGGCATTCTAGATGGGTATGATAAAAACTTTCATATAGAGTGCATTGAATACTATGATACTTGATATATGTTTTAAGATATAAAGGTGGTAATGTTAGTCATGCTAGTTGGAAAATTGTGAAATTGAGACATACTTGTGTTAAAGTAGGCAAGTCCCGTAGCATGCACGTATGGTAAACATTGTGTGACAAATTTGAAGCATGGGGTGTTCTTTAAGTGCTTTCCTTATGAGTGGCGGCCGGGGACGAGCGATGGTCTTTTCCTACCAATCAATACCTCTAGGTGCATGCGTAGTAGTACTTTGATTCGAGGGCTAATAAACTTTTTCAATAAGTATACAAGTTCTTTATGAGTAATGTGAGTCCATGGATCATACACACTCTTACCTTTCCGCAATTTTCTAGCCTCTACGGTACTGTGCATTGCCCTTTCTCACCTCGAGAGTTGGTGCACACTTCGGCAGTGCATCCAAACCCCATGATACGATATGCTCTATTACACATAAGCCTCCTTATATCTTCCTCAAAACAGCCACCATACCTTCCTATTATGGCATTTTCATAGCCATTCCGAGATATATTGTCATGCAACTTTCCACCATTTTGTTTATTATGACACGCTCCATCATTGTCATATTGCCTTGCATGATCATGTAGTTGACATCGTATTTGTGGCAAAGCCACTTTCATAATTCTTTCATACATGTCTCTCTAGATTCATCGCCTATCCCGGTACACCGCTAGAGGCATTCACATAGAGTAATATTTTTGTTCTAGTATCGAGTTGTAACATTAATTTATGAGTAAATAAAAGTGTGATGATCATCATTATTAGAGCATTGTCCCATGTGAGGTGAAATTAAAAAAGGAGGCCAAAGAAGACCAAATAAAAAAAGAGGCCAAAGAAGGCCAAACAAAAAAATGAGAGAAAAGGAGAGAAGGGACAATGTTACTATCCTTTTTCCACACTTGTGCTTCAAAATAGCACCATGGTCTTCATGATAGAGAGTTTCTTATTTTGTCACTTTCATATACTAGTGGGAATTTTTAATTATAGAACTTGGCTTGTATATTTCGATGATGGGCTTCCTCAAAATGCCCTAGGTCTTCGTGAGCAAGCAAATTGGATGCATACCCACTTAGTTTCTTTTGATTAGGTTTCATACACTTATAGCTCTAGTGCATCCGTTGCATGGCAATCCCTGTTGGGGATCGTTGCAGTAATGAAAAAATTTGTACGCATCATCAAGATCAATCTATGGAGAGACTAGCAACGAGAGAGAGGGGAGTGTATCTTCATACCCTTGAAGATCGCGAAACGGAAGCGTTGCAAGAACGCGGATGAAGGAGTCGTACTCGCACACTACTAGGAAAAGGCTTATACATAGAAGTTTGGCAGTAGTGTGTGTTTTGGTGCCCACGCTACTGATAATTAGCAGTAGCGTGTGTTACAAACCGTGCTACTGGTACAAGTTAGCAGCAGCGTTGGTATCTAGAGGGCACGCTACTGGTAAGTTAGGCACACCACACCCCCCGGCCAAAAAATAGTAGCAGCGTTGGTACCCTAACAAGCGCTACTGTTAAGAAAATATCAGTAGCGCGGGGCCACTAAGAAGCGCTACTTCTACTTCTTCTATGTGTAATCTTTTACCAGTAGCGTGTTTTCTGGGCAAGCGCTATAGCTAGTTTTATGTACCGGTAGATATTTTGGCTGGCACACATAGCAGTAGCGCGCTTTGGTGCCCAGCGCGACTACTATGGTCGCCAGCCAAAATATGTGCCACCTTTACCCCCCCTTCTTCTTCCTCCCCCTTTCTTTCTCCCCCGTTCCTCTTGCACTTGCTTGTCCTTCAATGCTTCCCCCTATTCTTTGCCCCTCCTCCCCCCTCCATTAATGCCCTCCCTCCTTTCTCTTCCTTGTTTTTGCCCCTCCCGCCCATCTCTTCTTTGCCCCTCCACCACCCCCTCTATTAATGTCCACCCTCCTTCCTCTTCCTTTCTTTTGCCCCTTCTCCCCTTCTCTTCTTTGCCCCTCCACCACCCACTCCATTAATGCCCTCCCCCCTCCCTCTCATAGCTCTATCTAGAGCTACTAGCTAGTTATAAGAAGGTGCTCGATATTCCTCTCGACAAATAGGTGAGCAAAAAAAGAGTTGTGCAAGAATGGAAATATGTGTGTTTGCGATTAGGACCAAAACTATGTGCAATATGAATATACCGAATTGTGTGTGGCATGTGAGTGACACAAGTTGCCTATGTTTTGTTGAAATGTTGATTCATTTCCGTTTCGGCAAATTTTGGGCAAACTCAGTATGTCCTATGTTTAGGGAAGGTCATGCCGAATTTTTGTATGAATTTGATCCATTCATGCATATATACGTGGTTATAATATTTGCTCCGCGCATAGGTGATCATGAAGGTCAATGGAAGGATGGTGGAAAGATACTGGCAATCCGCTGTGGATGACATGTATGAAAAAAGACTGAGGGATGTTTTATGTACGTGTCGAAAATGCAAAGGAAGAGTCAGGCTCGACCCCTTTCAGGGTGGTAAATTCAAGGCGCACCTGCTCATGCATGGCCATACTCGGTGGATAAGTGAAGATGATGATGATGAGGAGGACGTCGACGGGGCAGGAAATAACGACATGGGGCCACCAGACGAAGAGATGACCGATTATGTGCCCGAAGAGGAAGACGGCCTCGGAAATGTCGATGGCGAAGAGGCAGTTCAAGGTGGAGAAGACGCGGACATGCCACCATCTTCGTCGCTACTAAGTTCAGCCATGCGGGACTCGCATGTTCGAGACCTCGAAGTCCTCCACGTAAGCGTAGCGGTGCAGAAATATATGAGTTATTGAAGAACTAGGAAGAGTGCCCCTCGCCGGGAAAGACGAAGAAAAAGGTGCCGGAGCCCCTGCTGAAGATATGGAAGACGAGATCTGTTTTCTGGGACTTGGAATACTGGACCATACTCGACACGCCTCATTGCCTTGATCAAATGCATATCACAAAAAATATCTTTGAGAGTTTTCTTGGAACATTGATGAACATGGCGGAGAGGACCAAGGATGGGCCGAAGGCAAGAAAAGACTTGGAATTTTTTTAAATCAGGAAAGATCTCCAAATGCCCGGTAAAATGTCGTCATAGGAGACCGAGACGGAGATGGAGACGGAAGATAGGGGAAAAGAGTAAACAAGAAGGAAGAACAATATTGCCCCCCCCCCCTCTTGCTTCACCTTAGATCTGAAGGAGGTCGATCAATTGTCCAGGTGCCTTGCCGGAATCAAAGTTGGTTCCGGATACAGCAGATATCTGGACACTAAGAAAATAAGGTTCAGTGGGATGAAGTCTCACGACTGTCATGTGATGATGATGCAGTTACTCCCGGTTGCACTTGGAGGGATTATGGACACACATGTCCGTGAGACGCTTACTGACCTATGCCACTTTTTTTATGCTACCTCTCGAAAGTCGATCAGTGTGAAGCAACTCCATAGGCTACAGGAAGAGATTGTTGTCATACTGAATGAGCTACAGATGTACTTCCTGCTCGTGTTCTTTGATGTCATGGTGCATCTATGTGTCCACATCATGGACGACATCATCGACCTAGGGCTGACATTCCTGCATAGCATGATGTTGTTCGAGAGGATGAATGGGGTCATCAAAGGATACGTTGGGAACATGTCCCGTCCAGATGGAAGCATAGCCTAGGGATATCTGACCAAAGAGTGCATCTCTTTCTGTTAGAGTTATCTGACCAAAGACCCTGTTGTTGGTTTGCCCGTCAACAAGCACTGTCGAACGCTCGACGGCGAAGGTCACACCAATGGTCATAGGGATGTGAATGTGTTACGCGCAGGCCGACAAAAAGACCTTGACAGGGCAAACTTAGTAGTGCTACAACACCTAGATGTGCTAGAAGATTTCGTGACACTTCACAAAGAGACCATCGCAAAGAAGTACCGTGACCATGGGGTGCACAGGATGGACACTGAAGTTATTAGAGAGCACAACTCCACTTTCCTGTGTTGGTTCAAATAGCAAGTTCTGGCTTATCACCCGGAAGAGGGTTGTCCGAACGGAACACTCATATAAGCCTTAGCACATGGCCTCTCGACCAATCTCGCGAGTTATCAAGCATATGATATCAACGGATACACGTTCTACATGGAGGAGAAAGATATAAATAGTGATGACCAAAACTCAGGGGTGACGATGGAAGCCATGACCGGGAATGTAATTAAAAGATATTACATAAGGGTCGAAGAGATATGGGAGCTTAACTACTGTGGATTGCATAGCGCGGCGATGTTCCGTGTCATATGGGCTAAGAATGTACATAGAGAAAACTGACATTTCACTACCATGTGTATACCCGACTCCGATAGCTGTACCGTCAACGCCATTGCCAAAAATGAGCCATGGGTACACGCTAAACACGTGACACAATGTTTCTTCATAATTGATCCGATCAATCCCAGCCATGTTGTCGTGAGGAGAAGCAAAAGGAGCATCGCCGGAATGGATGGAGTCGCCAACAAGGAAGACTGTGACCAGTACGGTGATCCGATGAGGGAAGATGATGCTGATGACGACGAAACATATGTCAAAAGAAGAATGAAGACTACATTACATACGAAAGATCGTAATCCCTAGAGAAGGAAAAGTCACAACCATGGGCTCAATTATTCAACAACGAACAAAAGAGGGAAGAAGATCAGTCTGAAGCGTCGTCGTTGCCCAAGCTGACAAACTAATCCCCAAAGTGCAAAAGGAAGAAAAAGAAAAGTGCAAAAGAAAGATAAGAAAAAGAAAAGTGCAAATGAAAGAAAAAGAAAAAGAAAGGAAGTTTTTCAAAATGAAATGAAAAGAAAAAGGAACTAATAAGTTGTGGAAAATGAAATGCAAGAAAAATAAAAAATAAAGGAAAATAAAAAAGGAAAAAATTAGCAGTAGCGCGTTTTGGCCTGGGCAGCGCTATAGCTAAGAAAAATAAACATAAAAAGAAAAAAAAAGAAAAAAAGTTCCGCCTCTGGCTTGAATGTCGGGCCGTCGACATTGGCTGAGCTCGATGCCCTCACGGTAAATACGTGTCGCACCTTCATCAACTCAACTAATTAACTAATCTTCAGTTGTTGTTCTTTTTGGATCTCTGACACTGCACGTATATGTCTTTGTAGGCCGACTCCACTCCGTGCACCCTTCTTTACAACATGAAGGGCGGGGTGGTGGATGTGGGGAAGGGTACTATAGTGAAGCCTAAGGATCGATTGTTTCATCGCCGGAAGATGCCCGATAAATCCTTAAGGGTCTCTGTGGAGAGTGTGAAAGCGGGCTACGAGGGTCTCCCTCGTCCGATATAAACCGACGGAGAGGATGATGAGACCCCCACCCAGCTTGGCCAATGCAAAATTTGGCCGATCCTGTGGGCGAAAAATCTTCTTCGTGTCGAGGTGGTCGGGAGCACGCCAACGGGAGCTCAGGAAGGTATGACCACAACCCCTCCTACACAAGTACAACCATCGTATGTGCTGCTTGTTGAGATCGAGAGACACGAGGAAGGAGGGCCAACCGTTCCGGCAAATGATGCCATCTTCCCCATGGAGATGTGGATCACGACATGGAGGAGGCCGATGAGCCTGACCAGTATTTCAATACTGCCTTTGACAACGAAGTAACAATGAGTCAACCATATGAATATGAGATGCATGTACCAGAGCCGGAACGTCCTCGGGAGTGCAAGAAGTCTTTGTTCATGCAATCCTCGCAGGACATGCCTCCAGATGCCGGTTCCACCCAAGCTCAACTACTTATCCAGAGTCGTCCAATGCTGAGCCCGACAACACTAGGGGTGTTGCTTAGGGAGGGTCTGACAGACCCACCACCACCTCAGCCCACCAAGAAGAAGCAGATGAAGAGACCGACGGCGAGAAAATCCAATAAAGCTGGCAATGTTGGTTCTCCCAGCCAGCTGCCTTCGACCAAGGTTGACAGTGTATCGATGAAACATGTGCCAATAATCCATGTCGCGGGAGAGCCAATGGTACCAGCGAATGCACTAGCTGCCATAACAGGTGATCTCAGGAGACTCCATGACCATGTGCTTTCGACAGAGAGAAGCCTCCTCGCCTCGGATGATCTAGGATACCCACTTTATACAGTTCATGTGCCGAGCAGTTGCAAGATGTATGTCCACACATGCCCCATGGACCTCTTCTTCCTGAGGTTTGATTACATCTTCCAGATGTTTCAAATGGGGACACTCGATTTTACCTTCGTCCGCCTGTATGCGCTACACATGAACTACATCGTCAGGAGAGAGCAAGTCACCGGTCTTGCGGTCGCGGACCCATACTACATGCATGAGGGCTTCTTGTCAATCAACGACGCCAACTGTCAATATGCGAGTCAGTACATCGAAGAATTCTTGGTCAACAATAAGGACAAAGAAACGATTCTCCTACCTTATCATCCCGAGTAAGTCATCCGCGGATAGCACTATAACACACACATGCATTTCAATAGTTTCTTTGCACGCATGGAGGCTAACTTGATCGTGTATTTTGCACAGCAGGGTGTGCCGTGCCGTTCTCATCGTTCTGTACCCGCGTCACTCCCGCGCTCTATATTTGGACCCATCGAAGAACATAGAGAAGAAAGATTACACACACATAAAGCATGTTCTGGACAGATCTATGCTGGGCTTCAGCATGCGGGGTGGCTACATCCAATGCAAAAAAAACAAATAAGGCCGGTCTTTGTTTGGGCCACAAGACTGACTTCTGTTGCATCCAGCAACCGGCAAGAAGTGCGAATGATGGATTCTACGTCATCCATCTAATGATGGAGTACAGAATGGATGTGCAATCACTTTGCATGAAATCTTCATCCGATACCCATATCCAGAGAAGGGCCGAAGCCTTTGGAGCCGTGCCGGATAATCAACTTCAAAATGATTTTTACCGGATCCAGTAGGAAATTGTGTCCATCATCATAAAAGTTGTCCTCAAAGAGAATGGGATGTTCTACGGCGGCCCAATATCGCAAGCTGACGTCCGAACCCGCATTGACCTGCAGCGTCAGGACATGACACCTTTCACTAGGCTTGGTGACAACCTTCCGGATATGGACAGATGGGAAGAGTGCAATGCTTAAAAACAATGTGTCTATTTAGTTACTTGTTACTTTCTTTATGACAAAACTTCGAATGTCTCAGTGTATGATGAAACTATTAGATGTATGGTGCCGCGCTCTAGTTAATTACTTTCGGTACGATGAAATTAGTTAACTATGTTTACTATATATGTTACTTCTATTTCATAACTGTTTCGTTCAATTCACTTCATTATATATATATATATATATATATATATATATATATATATATGCATCTCTGACAGGTATATAGATCAACGATGGCGAGGAAGTGGTATGACGGGTATGTAGGGCATGTTCCGGGTGTGTGCGATGAGTGGCCACAGTGTCAGGCCCAAGTCTCTGGCTTCTCCGGCGGAAGCCAGAAAAGGTTTGATAGCAGAGTGGAAGCGAAAGCTAGTTACTTGAGATTCATAGCAGAACAGGGCATTCAGAACCAGCGCTGTTGCGGAAACTACTACATAATACCGTTTTTGATCATCGTTATCGCTCTTATCTTCTATGCGGTCATATCATAGTCTACATAGATGATGAAACATGAGTATGTGACCATGTAGTTGCATGTATTGAGAACATGTAATGACTTGTAACGCTATTTCGAGACATGTGTTCGACCCTGATTGATGATGATGAGATACTTGAGACATGTCGAGACTTCTAATAACTTTCGCTCATCGATGACTCACTTGCTTTTCAATGAATATGCATGTTATTGTATAAACGGTGTATCTATTTAATTGTGTACAGTGCCAAAATGCAAAAAAATACAAAAGTTAGCAGTGGCGTGGGGGTAAACATTACCAGTAGCACTCAAGTAACAGTAGCGCTAGCCAGTGCCACGCGCTCTAGATAATTACCAGTAGCGCTGGTTCAAAGCGCGCTACAGCTAGCTTTATATACCAGTAGTGCTGGGCCAAACAAGCGCTACTGCTAAAAATAGCTGTAGCGCCGTAGCAGTAGCGCGCCTGCCCACGCTACTAATAGCAAAAAAACCAGCGCTACTGGTAAGGGTTTTCCTAGTAGTGGCAGCGATTCAGATCGCGGTTGATTCTGATCTAAGCGACGAACAATGGTGCCTGCGCTTTCAACACACGTACAGCCCGGGGACGTCTCCTCCTTCTTGATCTAGCAAGGGGAGAGGAGAAGTTGAGGAAGAGCTCTGGCAGCACGACGGCGTAGTGGTGGAGCTTGCAGTTCTTCGGCAGGGCTTCGCCAAGCTCAACTACGGAGGAGGAGGTGTTGGGGAGGGAGAGGGCTACGCCAGGGGAAGGGTGTGGCAGCCCTCCCACCTCCCCTCTATTTATAGAGGCAAGGGAGAGGGGATCAGCCCCCTCCAGATGGATCTAGAGGGGGGCGGCGACCAAGGAGGGTGGCTTGCCCCCCAAGCCAAGGGGGGCGCCCCCTTTAGGGTTTCCCCTAAACCCGAGGTGCATGGGCCCTAGGGGGGTTTGGTGCCCAGCCCACTTAGGGGCTGGTTCCCCTCCATATTCAGCCCATAGGGCCCTCTGGGGACAGGTGGACCCTCTTGGTGGACCCCCGGAACCCTTTCGGTGGTCCCGGTACAATACCGATAAACCTCCGAACACTTCCGGCGACCGAATAAGGACTTCCCATATATAAATATTTATCTCTGGACCATTCCGGAACTCCTCATGACGTCCGGGATCTCATCCGGGACTCTGAACAACATTCGGTAACCGCGTGCTAATTTCCATAACAACTCTAGCGTCACCGAACCTCAAGTGTGTAGACCCTATGGGTTCAGGAATCATGCAGACAATGACCGAGACTTCTCTCCAGACATTACGGATACCCATGTTGGCTCCCACATGTTCCACGATGATCTCATCGGATGAACCACGATGTCGAGGATTCAATCAATCCTGTATACAATTCCCTTTATCAATCGGTACTTTACTTGCCCGAGATTCGGTCGTCGGTACCTTAATACCTCGTTCAATCTCGTTACCGGGAAGTCACTTTACTCGTTCCGTAATGCATGATCCCGTGACTAACTTCTTAGACACACTGAGCTCATTATGATGATGCATTACCGAGTGGGCCCAGAGATACCTCTCCGTCGTACGGAGTGATAAATCCCAGTCTCGATTCGTGCCAACCCAACAGACACTTTCAGAGATACCCATAGTGCACCTTTATAGCCACCCAGTTACGTTGTGACGTTTGGTACACCCAAAGCATTCCTACAGTATCCGGGAGTTGCACAATCTTGTGGTCTAAGGAAAACATACTTGACATTAGAAAATCTTTAGCAGACGAACTACATGATCTTGTGCTATGCTTAGGATTGGGTCTTGTCCATCACATCATTCTCCTAATGATGTGATCCCGTTATCAATAAAATCCAATGTCCATGGTCAGGAAACCGTAACCATCTATTGATCAACGAGCTAGTCAACTAGAGGCTCACTAGGGACGTGTTGTGGTCTATGTATTCACACATGTATTACGATTTCCGGATAACACAATTATAGCATGAACAATAGACAATTATCATGAACAAGGAAATATAATAATAACCATTTTGTTATTGCCTCTAGGGCATATTTCCAACAGTCTCCCACTTGCACTAGAGTCAATAATCTAGTTACATTGTGATGAATCGAACACCCATAGAGTTCTGGTGTTGATCATGTTTCGCTCATGCAAGAGGTTTAGTCAACGGATCTGCGACATTCATGTCCGTATGCACTTTACAAATATCTATGTCTCCATCTTGAACATTTTCAGGAATGGAGTTGAAGCGACGCTTGATATGCCTGGTCTTTTTGAGAAACCTGGGCTCCTTGGTAAGGGCAATAGCTCTAGTGTTGTCACAGAAGAGAGTCATCGGCCCCGACGTATTGGGAATAACTCCTAGGTCGGTAATGAACTCCTTCATCCAGATTGCTTCATGTGCTGCCTCAGAGGCTGCCATGTATTCCGCTTCACATGTAGATCCTGCCACAACGCTTAGCTTGCAACTGCACCAGCTGACTGCCCCACCATTCAAAATATACACGTATCCGGTTTGTGACTTCGAGTCATCCAGATCTATGTCGAAGCTAGCATCGACATAACCCCTTACGACGAGCTCTTCGTCACCTCCATAAACGAGAAACACATCCTTAGTCCTTTTCAGGTACTTCAAGATGTTCTTGACCGTTGTCCAGTGTTCCATGCCGGGATTACTTTGTTACCTTCCTACCAAACTAACAGCGAGGTTCACATCAGGTCTAGTACACAGCATGGCATACATAATAGACCCTATGGCCGAGGCATAGGGGATGACACTCATCTTTTCTCTATCTTCTGCCGTGGTTGGCATTGAGTCGTGCTCAATCTCACACCTTGCAATACAGGCAAGAACCCTTTCTTGGACTGATCCATATTGATCTTCTTCAATATCTTGTCAAGGTATGTGCTTTGCAAACGACCAATGAGGCGTCTCGATCTTTCTCTATAGATCTTGGTGCCCAATATGTAAGCAGCTTATCCAAGGTCCTTCAATGAAAAACACTTATTCAAGTAGGTCTTTATGCATTCCAAGAATTCTATATCATTTCCCATCAATAGTATGTCATCCACATATAATATGAGAAATGCTACAGAGCTCCCACTCACTTTCTTGTAAACACAGGCTTCTCCATAAGTCTGTGTAAACCCAAACGATTTGATCATCTCATCAAAGCGAATGTTCCAACTCTGAGATGCTTGCACCAGCCCATAGATTGAGCGCTGGAGCTTGCATACCTTGCCAGCACTCTTAGGATCGACAAAACCTTCCGGCTGAATCATATACAATTCTTCCTTAAGGAAACCATCAAGGAATGCCGTTTTGATGTCCATCTGCCATATCTCATAATCATAGAATGCGGCAATTGCTAACATGATTCAGACAGACTTCAGCTTCGCTACGGGTGAGAACGTCTCATCGTAGTCAACCCCTTGAACTTGTCGGTAACCCTTAGCGACAAGCTGAGCCTTATAGATGGTCACATTACCATCCGCGTTTTTCTTCTTCTTAAAGATCCATTTATTTTCTATGGATCGCCGATCATTGGGCAAGTCAGTAAAAGTCCATACTTCGTTTTCATACATGGATCCTATCTCGGATTTCATAGCTTCAAGCCATTTGTTGGAATCCGGGCCCGCCATCGCTTATGCATAGTTCGGAGGTTCACCATTGTCTAACAACATGATTTGTAGGACAGGGTTGCCGTACCACTCTGGTGCGGAACGTATCCTTGTGGACCTACGAAGTTTAGTAGCAACTTGATCTGAAGTTTCATGATCATCATCATTAACTTCCTCTCTAATCGGTGTAGGCACCACAGAAACATTTTCTTAAGCTGCGCTACTTTCCGGTTCAAGAGGCAATAACTCATCAAGTTCTACTTTCCTCCCACTTACTTCTTTTGAGAGAAACTCTTTCTCCAAAAAGGATCCATTCTTGGCAACGAAGACCTTGCCTTAGGATCTGAGGTATAAGGTATACCTGATAATTTCCTTAGGGTATCCTATGAAGACGCATTTTTCTGACTTGGGTTCCAGCTTTTCAAGTTGAAGTTTCTTGACATAAGCATCGCATCCCCAAACTTTCAGAAACGACAGCTTAGGTTTCTTCCCAAACCATAATTCATACGGTGTTGTCTCAACCGATTTCGACGGAGCCCTATTTAAAGTGAATGCGCAGTCTCTAAAGCATTACTCCAAAATGATAGCGGTAGATCGGTAAGAGACATCATAGATCACACCATATCCAATAGAGTGCGATTATGATGTTTGGACATACCATTACGCTGAGATGTTCCAGGCGGCGTTAGTTGTGAAACAATTCCACATTTCCTTAAGTGTATGCCAAATTCGTGACTGAAATATTCTCCCCCACGATCTGATTGTAAGAACTTTATTTTCCTGTCACGTTTATTCTCCACCGTATTCTGAAATTCCTTAAACTTTTCAAAGGTCTCAGACTTGTGTTTCATTAAGTACACATACCCATATCTACTCAAGTCATCAGTGAGGGTGAGAACATAACGATAGACACCACGAGCCTTAACGCTCACTGTACTACACACATCAGTATGTATGATTTCCAATAAGTTGGTTGCTCGCTCCATTGTTCCGGAGAATGGAGTCTTGGTTATTTTGCCCATGAGGTATGGTTTGCACGTGTCAAATGATTCATAATCAAGAGACTCCAAAAGTCCACCTGGATGGAACTTCTTCATGCGTTTGACACCAATGTGACCAAGGCAACAGTGCCACAAGTATGTGGGACTATCACTACTAGGGAAAACCCTAGTAGTAGCGCGGGTTTAATGCCCACTAGTAGCGCGGGAACCCACCCTACCAATAAGGCGCTACAGCTATGACTTAGCAGTAGCGTGTGCGATAAGCGCTACTGCTAAGAGACATAGCGGCAGCGCTTGTTCTATACCACGCTGCTGCTAATCTAGCTAGTTGTAGCATGTTTACTATCCATCGCTACTAGTACTCTTTTTTTTCATTTTTAGTGTATTTATATGTCGTTATACAAATTTTGGAACAATACCAATTATGAGGTTTATATCATTATTTCCAAAACAGTGTGTCAAATGAAGGTGGATTAGGTTCAAGTGGAGGCAATATGTGGTGCATGTCAAAAGTATACTACTAATCCAAATTAACTTGATCTAGTTTGGACTAGTAGTACTTTCGATGTGCAGCACATGTTGCCTCCACTTGAATCTAATCTGCCAGCACAAGCTATTTAATCATCATCATAGTCATTACCACCAACAGTATTTATTTAATCACCATAGTCATAGTGTAGCACATCACCATCTTCAAACTCATTCTAGCTAGCTAATCACCACCAACACTACCTGCGGTAGCTATCTAATCACCACCAACACTAGCTAATAATAATCATCATACTTATTACCACCAACACTTGTTATTTAATCATCATAGTCATAGTGTAGCACATCATCATCTTCAAACTCATTTCTAGCTAGCTAATCACTCCTATTGCTCTCTCTTTGGTAAAATAACTTAAAACATGTATAGCACTCCTCCTTCATCAAGTTGGAGCATGCAGATGAACCTGTCTCCTAATCGTGAGCTGCGCTTCTGATTGCTGCTCCCTAGTACTTCTCTGCGGTCATTCAAAATTTTGCTCTAGTCTTTCACTATTAAGCATTCCTCGCTATTAGAAATCCTGAATGCACTTAAGTGCATTGTGGATATCTTGGTTGTAAGCTAACAATATTCATGGTACCTTTAGTCTCGATCCAATCAGGCACAACATTCATCGGGAGTCCCTGTTGAAGAACATCGTATAGTAACATACTTAGCAATGAAGTTTAGCTTCAAAAATAATGTATCCAAAAGATGCACTGAGGACAAATTGTAAAAATCTTACCATGTTTCCTAAATAGATGTGACCGTAGTTCAGTACGAAGACTACTGGTCGAACATTTTCAGTACTAACATTTCTAAGTGCAGGAAGAAAATTTATCTTGACAGTATCAAGATCCTCAAGCCATGAAACACAATGACTTAGCTCCTCGCAGTTTAGTTCAGCCCCGGGACAGTAGTAGGTCCTGTCTACCAAGCGCCGGTCATGCTTGCTTGAACGGAAATAAGCGGACAATAGAAATTAGTTGTCTACTATTTTCGAATAAACAATATCAAAGACATAAATATGGTTGAGAAACTCACATAATGGTATAACTGGAGGCATCTGCACATTGACCCAGATGTCGGTATTACCTCCAATATCATCTTCCGGACGAATATCAAAGGTGATAACCATATCACGCTCAAATGCATAAGTCTTGCATAGTGCTCTCCAAGTTTTGCAACCAAAATAGGTGTAGTCGTCTTCATTGTATAATATTGCATGGAAAATATAACCATGCTTGGTCTTCAAGTAAACTTTCTTTACCTCCAAAGTACGACTGAAACCTATCTTATCCAAGACAAAAACTCTTGCATGGTAGGGGATACGCTAGTAAAATAGTAAAAAAATATTATAAGCTGAAGCAAATGAAGGAGATGACATGCTTAATTACGAAAAAGACTTGCCATTGTGGCTTACTGTATCCACTTCGAAGTTCTCGTCCATCTTGATGCTGAAGCACCTATCATCATCTAGGAAGATTCTGTCGCACAGTCCGTGCCAGTCTTTGCAGTATTTGCAAATACCGAAATCATTTTCGTCGTCAGACATTTCCTATGTTCGTAGTTGAAAGATTAATTGAAAATCGATCGAAGACAACTACTAGGATACTCATATTCTGGCACAAGTCATGGCAAAATTCATGGAAGTCAACTACCAGGATACTCATATTCTGGTACAAATCCTTTGCACTCGATATTTCCTACATATTCTGGCACAAGTCATGACAAAATTCACGGAAAAATCCGGCATGACCTTTGCTAAAATAGGACATATCGAGCACCTAAAATTTGCCGGAATAGAAGTGAATCAACACTCTGGCAAAACATAGGACACTCGGAGGTGTAACTTGCAAACTTGACCGGCCACTTGGGCAAGCGCATATCCTATTTGAGCAACGCAAGATATACACTTCAAAATATCTTATAGGACTCATATTGACATGAGCATTCAATAAGCAAAACCAAATCATAAAATAAGTAAGTATTCAAATTAGCATGCATTCAATAAGCAAAAGTAAATCATCTCATGCCTTCGTACATCATCGAATATTATCACTAATACATCCTGAATAGTATCATACATATAACATCACTAATACAACTAAAACCCTAGCGCACGACGGGTATCGGCGCGGGCGGTGGACACCCACAGAGAAGGAACCATCACAGGATCATAGCTCAAGTGAGATCCCTGGAGAACCTGCCAGGTATTGGAGAACCTGTGCTCCAACGCAAACAAGTAGAGACGGACATGTGCGTCCTCCTCACTGACATGGTGATGCACCACCTACATGGGGTCCTCGAGCCTCTGGGCCGTCACTGGCCCACACGACCGCCACTAAAGAAGGTTCGGGTCAACGACGGGCTGGCTCCTCAACAACCTGCGCCCCCCGGTAGGTAGCGCCTCCCAGTACCACCCCGGCGGAGTCCAGTCCCAGACATGACCCATCTGGTGATGCAGGTGTCCTCTGCCGACTCAACGACGAGGATGCAGGATAGGCATCGTCGACTAATTGCTTTAACTAAAAAATTAATCTAGTTCTATTAATTTTTGTACTAAAAATAAAACAGTTGTATTAACTCAACTAGTTTGATTAAGCACTTACCATGAATAAAAATTAACTAGTTTTTACTAAAAATAAACTAGTTCAACTAGTTATATTAATTTTCTTACTAATTCTATTAAAGACTTACTAAAAACAGTAAAAAAACTAGTTAGATGAACTCTAAAATTTAATCCCAACTGATGAACTCTAAAATTGAATGAACCCTAACTAATTTGATGAACTCTAAATTTAACCCTAACTAATTTGATGAACTCTAAAATTTAATGAACCCTAACTAATTTGATGAACTCTAAAATTTAACCCTAACTAATTTGATGAACTCTAAAATTTAACCCTAACTAATTCGATGAACTCTAAAACGAATTCTATTTAACAACTACTGCCATAATTAGCATCTAATTTGATGAACCCTAACTAATTAGATGAACTCTGAAATTTAACCCTAAGAACCCTAGCTAGGCAGAGGTAGGGGAGGAGGAGGAGGGCGTGCTCACCTTTGGCGCCGTTGGAGTTAGGGAGAGGGGCATGCGGCGTCGAGGTCGGGGACGGGGTCGGGGTTGGGGCGGTGGGCGCACAGCAGAGGGCGGCAATGTTGGGGGGCATCGAGGTCGGGGTCGGGGGCGGCGTCGAGGGTGTGCGGAGAGCAACGGGTCACACGTGGCGGCCGATGGCGATGCAGGGTGGCGACAGCGGAGGAGTAAGAAGAGAATAGTGATCTATGGCTTTAGCTTAGTGGTCGTGTCCTACACTCAGCGTGTGCTCTGATACCATCTTGTAGTGACCCGACCTCAAACGGTCAAGTCTCTGTGCTTCAGTGTCATCCCTGGATCAGTAATGCTGACACACACAGTACTCGAGGATTTATAACAGAGTAGCAATCACACACTTATTACATCGAATGTCTACAAAGAGAACTTAAGGCCATCTAATACGATAACAACGGAAGGCTTGGAAGATGAAGTGAGTCCATCAACTCCAATGGCATAGCTGATCTGCACGGCAATGACCTAACGAACCTTACTCCTCGTCTGAAAAGTCTGCAACATAATACGTTGCAGCCCAAAAATGGGTCAGCACATGGAATATGCTGGCAAAATAACACAGTAGAGCAGGAACAGAATAATGATATCACTACATGCATACTTGGCTGGTGGAAAGCTCTATGGTTATAGTTTTGCAAAAAGCCAATTTTTCCCTACAACAAAGGAATGTATTTTATTTTTAACTATCATGGTAGTTGAAACATAATTGATAAGGTTCCTCCAACTCAATCCCAATTAAGGTAATTAACAACCCAACAATATTAGTTTAGAGTGATGAGATACTTAAGATACTCCAAGTACTAGATACTCAAGATTGTCCATAACCGGGGACACGGCTAACCATGATTAGTTTGTACACTCTGCAGAGCTTTGCGCACTTTTCCCCACAAGACTCGATCTCCTCCGTTGGTTTTCTCGCACTACAGGGTGTTTGAGAAATGGATGATCGAGACACAGTCTTTCAAAAACATTAACTCTCTACTCCGGGCAGACCATACCAAACCTACAAACCCACTACCTTCTGATCCACCTCTTCAAGAGCTTCACGTAACTTACTCAACTATGCTAGAGCCCATAATAGCTTGTGGCTGCACACGGAAGTTTCTAGCATGAATAATCTCAGTTCCCTTTGAGCCTGGGTGGCGGTCCATAGGAAGATCACACGGCTACTCCAGGATTTCCAAAAATACAGGCAACACTGGGTACTCCAGGTGCCTCAATCCACCCAGATGTGTATTTAAGTTGCCACCTTAAGTTGAACCATTAATTAACAATCTCACATCTATCATGAATTTCACTCACCCAAGCCACGTCTACGAGCATAGCATAGCAGTATAAGCAACGCGTAGAAGTAACTCCCAGGGGTTTGAATGTAACAGGGCAATAGGTTCTACCTCATCAACTACTTCCCAACCCACATGTTAATGACATCCTAACCATGCAATGTTTGAGGATTGGAACTAATGCATAAAAACTGGGTGATAAAGTGGTATGATCAAAGTGTTGCTTGCCTTGCTCATGATCCGCATAACCTAGGGACAAATAACACGCTTCGCACTCCGGGAACTCTATCGCAAAAAATAGCATACATAAGCAATCAAACAAAGAAACACGGGTAAATCTCAGATAAGAAGATCTAACCAGAAAGTTCAACTTAATAACTCCGGTTTGCCAAAAGAATCAAATCAAACGGAGCAACGAAACTCAAACGGCGAAAGAAACAAGATCCATTTACTAATCTGGACCTAGGTCAAATTTTACAGTAGCAAAAACTTGTGTAGGTTGGTTAAACGAAAAGAGGGTCTCGAGACGAAGACCTAGGCGCTTGAATCGCCTGATTCCGACTAACGAGCGAAAAGAAAAACTAAAACGAAAATCGGACAAGAAATCACGATCAGAAATAATCTCGGATTAATCCGATAAAAGAAAACTGACGAACAGGCTAACAAACGAGCGTTCGTTATCTGTAACTAACGAGCGAAAACCATTCGTTAAAACGAACGACCAGACGAACATCCGCTAAATGTAAAACCGAAGAAAAACCGGCGAACCGAAAAAAATGACTAGGGTTTTCTAACGAAAACCGATCCGGTTTTCAAAGAAACCGAACGGTGCTAACCTCGGCGATGTCCGGCACGGCGGGGCTCCGGCGAGGGGTGGCGCTATGCGAGGCGGCGGCGGCGGCTCTAGGCGACGGCGGAGCGGCAGCGGCAAGAGGCGGCGCGGCGGCGCGGCGGCTCGGCAGCAACGGCGGGCGGCACGGCGGCTTTGGCGGCGGGGGCGGCTCGCGGCGAGGTGGGGCTCCAAGGGCGGCAGGGGTGCAGCTTTAAAGGGGGCGGGGCGGAGGTGCCTTGGCGGAGGGGGCACGGCGTGGGTTACGGGAGTCCGAGCCAGACTCCATGTCGTCGGCGGCGGCGGCGCAGTCCCGATAGTAGACGGCGACGCGGGCCGAGGTGGGCCTGCGCTGGGCTTCGGCCCAGCTAGGCCCAGGCACGTTTTTTTAATAATTCCGCTGAAACTCAGAAAAATCCTAGAAAATAAAATAAAATTCTAAAAATGCCAAATCAAATTTTCTTCGTCTAAATAAAATATTTAGAACGAGATGAACATTTTCTTGGCTCTAAAATACAATTTTTGAAACCATGCAATTTTTCTGCAACCAAAATTGCAAATAATATCCAAATAAAAGCAAAAATTGATTTTAATATCTTTCCTCCAATATTTCATTTATTTTGGAGAAGTCATATTATCTCCTCTCATATATTAATATGAAATATTTTCGGAGAGAAAAATAATTAAAACCAAAATCCTTGTTTCAATATTTGATATAAGTCAAATATGGAATCTAGGAAATCCCCAACTCTCTCCGAGGGTCCTTGAGTTGCTTAGGATTTCGAGGATCGCGAGACGAAATGCAACAAAACATGATATGCAAGAATGATCTATGTATAACATTCCAAATTGAAAATTTGGGATGTTACAAAACCGGCGGATCTCGGGTAGGGGGTCCCGAACTGTGCGTCTAAGGCAGATGGTAACAGGAGGCGGGGGACATGATGTTTACCCAAGTTCGGGCCCTCTTGATGAAGGTAATACCCTACATCCTGCTTGATTGATCTTGATGACATGAGTATTACAAGAGTTGATCTACCACGATATCATAGAGGCTAAACCCTAGAAGCTAGCCTATGGTATGATTGTTGTTGTCCTACGCACTAAACCCTCCGGTTTATATAGACACCGGAGGGGGCTAGGGTTACACAGAGTAGGTTACAAGGGAGGAGATCTACATATCCGTATTGCCAAGTTTGCCTTCCACGCCAAGGAGAGTCCCATCCGGACACGGGATGAAGTCTTCAATCTTGTATCTTCATAGTCTAATAGTCCGGCCAAAGGATATAATCCGGCTGTCCAGAGACCCCCTAATCCAGGACTCCCTTAGTAGCCCCTGAACCAG
This sequence comes from Triticum monococcum, assembly GCA_034509565.1. NCBI lineage: Eukaryota > Viridiplantae > Streptophyta > Magnoliopsida > Poales > Poaceae > Triticum > Triticum monococcum. The sequence goes on from CM067845.1 coordinate 579,022,557, forward strand.
GCTTCAACGACGATGAGTCCGGCGCGCAGATTCTCTTCGGCATTGCAAGGCGTGTTCTTCTCCAAATTCTGAATATCTGCTGAGTAGTGTCCGGCTCCCCATAAATGTTGCGCTTCTTGTCTTCCGCGCCCAATAAGGGCTATCTTCCATGTGTCGGGCGAATGCGAGGAGCCAGGGCATTTTTACATTTTCCACCATAGCCATGTAAGTAAACTGTCTATTAAAGAGATGGGGATTCTTAGATCCAGACCACACAATCCTCCCACGGCGAGTATCCATCGGAGCGCGCTCGGAAAAATCCATTCCAACATGGCCGGCCATCGCAGCTCCTCCTCTCGCTCCCGTAGCCCTAAGCCCGGTGATTGGGAGAAGTGTTCCGTCCCGCACAGCCAATTAGTAGGGTTACAGACCCAGGGATTTCTCCCTCCAGCGTATATGGTCCCCGTTCGAGCCGGGCTCGCCACATATAATGGCGGGGTGCAAGCGGAGAGCTTCCCCAATCCCTCCATGGGGGAGCGGGTATGCCTTGTCCCTTATTTACTAAGGGGACTTGGATTTCCAATCAATCCGTTCCTCCACGGGCTCTTGGAGTTTTATTGCTTCCAGTTGCATAATTTCAGCCCCTCTTCCATATTACACATCGCTGGTTATGTTGCCCTTTGTGAGCTGTTTCTGGGTTGCGAAGCTCATTTCGAGCTATGGAAGAGGCTATTCTGCCTTGTACCCCGCACACAGAAGGGGTCAATATATCAAATGGGCGGAGCCGAAATATGACGCATCGCCGGGACCGGATACCTGTCCGGTACCCCGAAGAAGACGTCAGAAGACTGTCCTTCGGAGTGGTTTTACATGGAGGACGTCCCCCTTCCAGATCCTATTAGGATTGGTCTTCCCGAGTTCGACAATGCCCCTTTGAAGAAACGCCAAAGCTGGCACCCACGGAGCCCTCAAGAGGAAGATAACGGATAAGTCCTTTACCTGATGGGCCGAATAAAAGTGCTGGCTCAATCAGGACTGACAATAATCGAGGTTATGTCAATATGTATAATGCGGGGGGTGCAGCCACTTCAATATCAAGGGCACCCCATGTGGCGCTTTAACGGGGAAGATGATGCCACCCGCTACGGGCGTAAGGGCCCGGACTCAGTTGCTGCTCTAGCAAAAATTCTGTCTGATTTGTTCAAGGGAGAGGAAGAGGATTCATTTGTATTAAGCCATGGGATGGATTCTCCATTTACAACCCTCCAAGCTGGGTGAGCTGTCATTTTTTACTCCCAACCTTCCCGCATTCTTCGTCGTAAATACCCACCTTGTCATTTCATGGCAGGAACTGTGAAAAGCTGTAAGGGAGGTCAACAGCCCACCTCCACAACCGAAGGACCCTGACAGGGCCCTCGATCCCGGACTCGAAGAGGATCCAGACATATTTGTGGAGCTGATCGACAGGACATTCTATCAATTGAGCTGCGATGATGCCATGGTGGCCATCATAGCCGACTATCCTGGGCTACTCCCTGCATCGCATGTAGGAAACACCGGAGTCCCAACTTCTGAAAAGGATCCGCTTTTATGCACTTCACCTATTGTACACATATGGTATCTTACAGGGAAGGCCGTCGAGACGCCACGCCGAACCCGCAGTGACTCACCAACAAGGGGCACTGAAGCCGGGTAGGCTAAAAAGCAAGGCGGTTAGGAGTGAGACGCCGGCGCAGAGGTATGATACAGAACCTCGCTCCGTGGTTGTCGTCTTTTAAAATATAATAACTTCCATGTTTCCTAGTAGGAAAAACGCTCGCCGGACTATATCCGGGGAGGTTTACCAGTCGGGCTCCAAGGCCGGACATAGAGGCGAAGGCTAACACGGGGCGAACGCCGGATGCTCCTCTTACAGAGTATGCGGATAGACTATCCGCTACAAATTCCGAGGTGGAGAGCGCCATGAATCACAGGCGTCGCCGGGCCATACTCCATGACGCTTGTTTCTCCCAAGAGGCGTTCGATGCCTTCAAATCGGGAGACGCATACATCCGTGCTACTCAAAATAGTCTTGCCAGAGCCACGGACCAGTATATAAAGGATATATGGGTAAGAAAATCTGACGATTATATATATCAGTTGCCCCTGAGACTTGAAACAGTTGACACAACTGAATTAAGGATCATTATTTGTGAAGGTTCTTACAAAGAAGAATACCCAATTGTCTCAAGAGCTGGAAGAGTGTAAAGCCCAGCTACGGGCTGCGGTTGCCGCATTGAAGGAGTCTGAGAAGGCCCCCTCTGGTAACACTTGTTTCCATTGCGAAGAATGACAGGTACCAGATAGTATGCGGCATGCATGCAAATCTAACAATAGATGTTGCAGATGACTCCGGTGTGAATCCGGAGGCCGTGCCAGGGAATGCACAACGTGTTAATCGACAGCTAAATGCTAGCGACCGCGTGCTTACACGGGTCAGGCAGGGGAAAAATGATCTCCAGGACGCCAATATCCAGCTGGGCGTGGAACTGAAAGATGTCCGAGCCCAGCTTGCGGACTCCGTGAAGGAGAATAAGTGGCTTCGACGTGGCATTTTCAGTAAGTGCTTGAACAATCTTTTGAAAGAGTTCGACGAAGAAGCCGACTAATAGAGTTATGTCTGCAAGTATGCTGACGGGTCATCCCGTGGAGGAGATGCCCAGGTCTGCGGGTGATCTTCAACCAGAGCTCTCACAACTGCACGAACAAGTTCGGCAGGTGATGCAGGGTATTGCCCAAGCCTTGTGGCCATCCGCCTCCCCGCTAGGAGGCATGGGGGAGCTTATCGAGAAGCTCAAGGGAGCGCGGCGGCGCTTCCGATTATGGAAGATATCAGCCTACCGACAAGGTGCAAGGGAAGCCTGGGCCATGGTGAAGACGCAATATACCAAAGCTGACCCAAACCACATGGCCGAGGATGGACCTGTGGGGCCTGATGGGAAAGAGATCCCTGTCAGTTTGGTGTATGACCAAGTAGAATTAGCCGCAAAGTATTCCCAACAGGATTGTAGGCTAGACAGCCTCACTACTAGGAAAATGGTTATAGATAATATGGACACTAATGGCGCACCATGTATGTGGTGCGCCATTGCTATATAGCAATGGCGCACCACGTACAGGTGCGCCATTAGTAATATATTACTAATGGGGCCATTAGTAATATATTACTAATGGGGCACCTAGTGTGTGGTGCGCCATTAGTAGTTTTGAAAAAAATTGTTACTAATGGCGCACCATGGGACAGCGCGCCATTACTAGTTGACATAGTAATGGCGCACCACACCACCGTGCGCCATTAGTAGTTTTGAAGAAAAAAAATTGTTAGTAATGGCGCACCAGTGGACGCACCAGTGGACAGTGCGCCATTACTAGTAATGGCTGGTGCGCCATTACTAAGTTTTTTTCAAAAAAAATTCAAACTTTTTTATTTTTTTCCAAAACTAGTAATGGCGCACTGTGGGTGTGGTGCGCCATTACTAGTTTAACTAGTAATGGCGCACCACTCCCACCCAAATATTCCACCGAATGCACCCCCCCCCCCCCCCCGACCGCCTTTTCAGTTTAAAAAATAAAAGAAAATGATGGAAATGTCAAAAAAAATAAGTTTCCCATGTGATATGTGGTCTATTTGTTGGGAAAATTTACAAATATGATTTTCGACTTTATTTGCAAAATCTCTCTGGAATTTATAAAATGGGCATAACTTTTGCATACGAACTCGGATTAAAAAGT